>CM057452.1:1687905000-1689158750 GCA_016271365.2 Neoceratodus forsteri | reverse complement strand
CGAGGATGACAATCAGTGTGCTGCACTGGATGGTCTGTACCAAGAGTGAGGGACTTGTAAGGGCTGAGTGAGGAGAGTGGTGGGACTGAGATAGTTAGAGGGAAGGGTGTAATTCCACTTTGTTGTGATGGCCGGGGACTAAACTTCTAATGACTGGGTAGGGAGGGTGCCAGGGCTGAGATTGGTGGAGGGGCAGTTTACTTATACTTTGTGGGATGGGGAGTAAACTTGAAAGGGTGAAGAGACTAAGATGGGAGGACTCCGGGTTTACAATACGTGGAGCGAGAGACGGGTAGAAGTGCTGGCAGAGGTCGGAAGGACTAATCATTTAAAGACAGAGTATAAAAAAAACATTTTTAGGTGGACCGCTGTACCCTTGGAATTTCTTATAACCCAGAAATTTTTCATAATGGTATGATGAACCCACACAATCTGATTTATACCCCCAACTTGCCCAAAACAAAATTGGGATAGGGTGCAGTGAAACCCCTGATAAACAGAACCAACAGGAAATGAAAATTATGTACCTACCATAATTCTTGATCTTTCTGTGTATCTTCACCATTCATCACTGGTGGGTTCAGGCCAGAGGATCAGGACCCCACAGGAGCATTTCTTTTTTTTTTTTTTTGCAAGGGGAGGAGTCGACGCCAAGATGGCGGCACCCTCGAGGCTGACGCATTGTGTGGCGCTCGGAGGTTGGCCAGTAACTGACACCGACTCCTCCTCCATCCCAGTTCTGCATGCCAGAGAGTCAGTTAGGAAAGAAAAGAGAGAGAGGGGGCAAGGGAGCCTGAGGGGTAGGAAAGGAAAGGATATAAAAACCAAGGAAGGAATGATGCCGGTCAAGAGGACAGAAAAGAGGAAACCTAAGGGTCTGGGACAGGGGGCCCCAACCTCTGGGCAAGTAAGTGAGGGACTGAGTAAGAGAGGGAGAAAGAGGATTGAAGAGAAAGAGAAGAGAAGACAGGAGGAGGGAGACACTGTACCCCATATGTGGGGGTCCAGAGGGCTCCCTGAGGACCAAGGAAAAGACACCTACAGTTTTAAGCCACATATCTTCCCTCCAAAGCAGGGAGCAGAAGAAAAACCCTCAAGTCTTAAGAATTATCTAGAGGGAGATGGCTGACTTGCAGAAGTCCAGAAGGCACTGGAAGATAAGGCACCAATTTCAAAGTGCCCTCCCAGAAGTCCAAGATGAGCTGGAGGCCAGTGTCTCCCCCTCCTGTCTTAAGAGAATCCTGGGATGGGGAGAAGATCCACCCTGCTGCATGGTCCTCCTGACAAAACCAAGTTCCCCACAGAGGTTTAGAGGTGCCCCATCTCCGAAGGGAGGAGAGTACGAAACCAGGAGGGACCATCTTAGAGGATGTGATTTTCACCCCAGAAGAGAACCTGCAAGGAGAAAACGCTTGATTTAGCTGTTAGAAAGAGAGGGGAGTCACAGCTCCTAGGGAAGAATAGGGATCACCAAGTTCTCCCCAACCAACGACCCGAAGAGGACCCCTAAGGTTTGAAATTAAGCAAGGGGTCGAACCAGAGTGGTTCAGACCAAACTGGAAGGGAAACCCCGTCAGGACGATAAAGAGGCCCTGGTGAGCTCTCATAAGGAAAAAGGGGTGTGGCTCTGCTAGTCTTTCTCAAGACACCCCTGACTCCCCCAGAAGAGGAGCAGAGCCAAGAGGTACCAGAAAGAGGACCACAAGGGCCTCAATGCATCTTAGAGAGAGACAAACAGGGAGGAGGCATCGCCCAGAGACTAAGGCCCAAGAGGGGATGGAGGGCGGGAAGCAGTGATGAATGGTGAAGATACACAGAAAGATCAAGAATTATGGTAGGCATGTAATTTTCATATCTTATCTGTGTCAATCTTTACCATTCATTACTGGTAGGTGATTACCAAGCCCCCATGAAAGGTAACTGGTCCCTCAGCCTTCTATGGGGGAGTCACAGGAGGGGGGAGACCCTGCAGGCCTAATTAGGCCTGGGGCTGGTCTGGATGAGGCAGGGTCTCCCTGTGACCGGGAGAAGGAAGTCACCCCTGAAGTTCCCATCTCACCCTGTGGGGGAAAAAAGGTGGGTTCCCCGGAAAGAAGAGGCAATCACCCTTCACCAGACCACAGGTAATAACCGGGAATAGACGAAGCCATGCCGTCCGCCCTTATACAGGTCGCTGTCCCCGCCAGCCTGGACGCCACCTCACTGGTGTCATACAATGCCCTTGTTTGGTGCCTTGCAAGCTCCAGGCCACATCATAGAGTGGTGGTGGATGCATGGAACGGCCTTCCTGATGAGGTTGTGGGGTCAAAAAAAGTGGGGGAATTCAAGAATGCACGGGACAGACATAAGGCAATTCTGGTGGGGGGTAGGAAGAAGAAGAAGTAGGCTGTTGGTTAACTAGGATCTGCAGCTTACCTAATAGGTAGGGAAATGGGCAGACTAGGTGGGCCAAGCGGTCCTTATCTGCTGTCAAAGTCTATGTTTCTATGTAACAGCTTGTTTGTTTGCTTCCAAATCAGGCAAAGATGCTAGGATTTGCCCTAGCAAGGACCATAAATGCCTGTTATAGGCAGCATAAATAGGCCTGATGTGCTGAGACAGGAAGAGACATGCTGAAGAAAACACTCTCCTCCCCCACAAGTCAAACTCCACAGAGTCAAACTCCAGGGGCTAGTCACGTCTTGGGTGTCTATGCCGGAAGGAGTATCAAGCATCACCATGCCCGAAGGGGGGGGGTGAGATAACGCTCCTGGAGACCCTAGGGGTGCGCAGTACCTGCGCCAGCAGTCCATCGGGACTGCTGAGGGGACTGAAGGATGCCTCCATGCGTGGTATAATGCCTCCCTAAAGGGGGAGGGCCAGGCGGGAACCACGAGGTTGGGCTCATTGAATTTGCCTAAAACGGTGCGCGCCATCCGCTTAGGATTGCACATTGCAAGTCTGGTGATGTGGAGCTCGTCAACTAACCTCAAAAGGAAACACTGATAACTGATCTGGTCAGCACCTCAGGAGAGGTGGATGAAAGGATCCTCTTTCTCAAGTGAGGAAGACAAGGAAGCCAACGAGCTCGGGGAGTCAGGTACTGGCTGCCCAGGAGAATGGTGAAACACCTGTTTGTCCATGGTACTCACATAGGCAGGGAACAGGGTAGCCATATGGCCACCCAGTGGCGCTGAGGGTTGAGGTATTGGACGCCACACCTCACGCCACGATGGCTACCTGGGTTTCGGGAGTGGACTCGAGTTGTCGGGGGTCGGCAGGGGAAGGGGGATTATTCAGCATCCCAAGACAGCTCTCCTCTCCCTTGGGTGGGTAAGGGGTTCACATCACTCTGTAGCGGCACCTGGCGGCTGTCAGGTGCAACACAGTTGCAGTGCACAGAAGTGGGTGGAGTGTGGTGGATGTCGGCTATGCAAGGCACAGAACGTCATTGCACTGCTGGCTCCAGGGAGAATATATGGCGGTAAATTGCAGGGTGGTCGTGGTGGCTGATGGCCGTGTGCTGCACCCCCGGATCTACAAGAGCTACGCCCCTAGGTATTGGTTCCAGGTCCCCGAAGGGTGGGAGGATACTGTGTGCGCCAGCCTGTGGAGAAGAGCGAGTCGCTGACCAGATCAGGTCCTGGGGTGCGGGTGCTAGCGGCCAGATGATTGGTGGGCCCGCTCCACAGAGGAGGAGGAAAATATGATATGTTAAAAAAAAAGGGTAGCCGTAGCCCTGAACTGTTGCCAGGTAAAGGGTCCCATAGGATCAGAGTGGCCTGGGAGAGAGGGAGGGGTTGGCAGAGGTAGAGAGACCAAACACCTCCGAGGAAGAGGACGACCTCTGCCAGGGCTGGGAGACCGAAGAGGCAACCCAACAGCTCGGGAGGATGCATCGGGCAATGCAGTCAGCGACCGTTTAATTGGGCTGGAATGGTCGGGACTGAGCCCTAAAAAAGATTCCCCCCTGTGAGGCAACCGGGGCCACATGGGTCCAGAAAGGCAGCCCCCTAGCCTCAAGAGATGAGATCCTTCCTGGAGAGACCTGAGGGGAGAAGGCAGAGCTGGCACTGTGACTCCAACCTGAACCCTTGCGGGCCACAAGGGAAGAACGCTGCCCCCGACACTGCCCCCTCAACCCCTCGGTCTCAAGAGAGGGACCTCTTCCTCAAGGTCAACCGAGGTAGCTCATCCCCACCTACCAACTCCAAAGAGACGGCAGCCAAGAAAGCACCCTCCCCTGCTCCAGATGCCTTAGCAGGCTCAGAAGTGGGTGCAGCCTGGGCACCCAATGCAGGGGGCTCACCTCACTCAAGATCAGAAGTTCCACCGACTCTGAAGGACCCTCCGGTGCCAACTCCGGCACTGGGAAATCAGTCAGTGCCGCAAGCGGCTCTGACACTGGCGCCAATAGAAACCATCAGTCCCGGAGGAGGGGGTCGTACCGGGGTTGGTGTGCTATGTGAAGAAGAGTCTGTGGATTCCAAAGAATCTGGAAGCGAATCCAGATCCACCTCCGAATCATCATCCTCAGAGGAGGCACGGATCCAGACTACCTCACGGACTCCTCTGCTCCCGGCACCGCAACTGGCATGGTGAGGTGGCCCTGCACTGCACATGGCACCAGGATCTGAGTCGGCGCCGCGAGCCAACCCCGCACTGCCCACGGCGCCATTCTGATCTCCGGCACCACACGCAGCATCAAAGGCGGCCCCAACAGATGGTGCTGAGGAAACTGCTGGGCCTGGAAGGCCCAGGCCACGATGCCAGGGGAGCCATCACCTCAGAGGAGGTGAATGCCAGAATGGTGCCTCCAGCCCAACCCCCGGAGGAATCAGACCGGGCCTCCTGCACTGTAAGAGGGGCTTCCCCCGCGGCAAGGCTTCAAAGAGTAGAAGCCCCCTCCTCCACGGTCCATATAAAACTGGGAGGGGACCCAGAGGAAGGGTCAAGAGACCTGTATCTGGCATCCCTGGTGCGCACCTGTCCACTAAAAGCTGGTGGCGTACACCCGACTTTAAATGTTCAGACTTCCAGAACTCGACTATCCATGGAGAAACAGGTATCGTGATGGTCCATATCATGCTTTGGGCCCAAGCAGGTCAAGCACTGGTCATGTTGGTCCGAGACAGAGTAAAGTCGGCTGCAGGGACACTGCCGCATAGGGAGCTGGCCCATCTTGGAAGTCTTTTTCTTGTCCCCCAAACGAGACATGACCAGTTGGAAAAACAACAAACAAAAACAGCACCTGGCATCGTTGAAAATAAAAAGGAAAGATTTTACCAGTCAACGGCACCGAAAACGCAGCTTAGCAGAACTAGGACGGTCTACTCGATGGACTAGGTCAATGACGCAGAGGAAATTCACACTCCACACATGAGGTTGTGTTCATCCGACGGCAGGAGAAGCAGAACTGGGATGGAGGAGGAGTCGGCGTCTGTTACTGGCCAACCCGCGAGCACCACGCAATGAGTCGGCCTCGATAGCATCGCCGCCATGGCATAGACCTCCCCTTGCAAAAAAAAAAAAGTCTCACGGGTCCTGATCCTCCAGCCAGAACCCACCAGTGATGAATGGTGAAGACTGACACAGATAAGATCACTGGCTTAGACTGCTTTAGTGTGCTATCTATAAAATATCCCCAAATTGCTTTCCTAGTTTGATGTCCCCTTCTCCTTTCATTTAGGGAGTACTTCCTCTCATTTGTTTCCACATCTCTCAACTTTCTTTTGTTCATGTTACACTGCATCTGCCACTTGTCTGCCCATTATCCAAGTCCCTTGGTACCCATATCCTGCTCCCTAGTGGAAAATTCCCAACTGAATTTTGTGATAAATGTTGTTGACACTCAATCAGTATGTAGTACCAGAGACAAATCCTAACGAGCCAAATTGTTACTTGAAAGATATGCTGTTAGTTTTAATTATATGTGACGAATCCTGTCAGTTCCTGCTAAATAAGCAGCTTTCTGAAGCATCATTTTTAGTAGACCTCCAATGAAATATACAATATTCAACCTACAATTAGGCATTTATTCAATTATAATAACTGGTCAGCAATTTTTTCTATGGGCTGAACCAGTTATAATTTGCCATTATAAGCAAGCATGCGCCCAGGCAATCAAAAACAGCCGCTCTCTCATTGGCTGCTCATCTTGTCCTGGGTTGGCTAACCACGTTTCAAAACATGGTGGCTTTTTATCTCGGGAAGCGAGGAACCGCCAGACAGAGACTCCTGTCATTGTTACTTTATTTTTTGTTAAACCACTTACAATTTAAAAGCACTAAAAACTGATACCTGGTTGATCCTACTGTTCAGCAGCTGCTGAGGACAAAAACTGCCAGAAGAATGGCTCTGACGGACTGCGACCTGCCAGACTGGGTTAAGCAGTCATCACAATAGCGATTTGCGAAGCTCTTCTGAATTAAACCACAAACTAGATATTAAAAAAAGCAACCAAAGAAAAAACAAAACTGAAGGACAGGGAAAAAAATACTCTTGGAGGGGGAGAGACAGAGTGTGTGTGTGTGTGTGTGTGTCTCTCAGCAACACTGAAACAGTGAAGTTGGAAAAAAATTGCTGACCAGCAATTCTAAATAATAAAAGATGGGGGAAGTGTGATTAAATTCTAAATTAATGGTTGCCCTAGGTGTGGGATACTTTAATAAACGTTTAAGTAGCATCCCACACCTCGGGCAACCATTAATTTCTCATTAAGCACACTTCCTCATCCATTATTGTACATATATAATCTGTATATTACAGTTTTACCTTGTGGAACTCCACTTATAATATCTTGTAGCATATAATACTTTGCAAGGATGCATGTACCTTGTTATCCCGTTCTAGTCTGTTTGCTGCATTGCTTCCTCCTACTGATAAAGTACCATCAGTAGCAACAGGAACTCCCGGAAGAACAGCCATAGTCCTCCCATTAATGTCTCCATCCACTGTAGCAGCACTGGTGTTCGGGGCAGTCATGGAAGCTGCTGTGCAGGTGAGTACTGTGTTGGGTCTGCTTACAGTTGGAGCAGCAGAATAAACAGCAGAGGCTGCAGGCTGAGGCTGAAGCTGCTGCAAAGGTGCAGAGTGATGAGGGATAATCAAAGCTGTTGGGATTTGGGAAGCTGGGTTTTGCACTTGGATAGGAGTCACTGATGCCGTTGGTCTCTCTTGGTAGTGCACTGCAGCTGAATAAAATGAAATGAGAACAATTAACACTGCACAAGACCACGGGAAACACTAGACAAAAAAAGACCATGGGTCAACTGTGTCTGTCTCCTGTCATTTGGTATCACGTGAAATAGCTGTAGCTAATTTTACATGAGAAGTGCTACCAGTAAATCCTATGGACACTGGCAGAATGGGGAAAAAGGCCAGTGGGAAAACCACTGAGAACACAAAGCCAGCCTTATTCTCCTGGGCAGACAAACTCTGCTGTAAGGAATGCTGTTCATTACCCAATAATATGCCTAGTAATACTGTTAGTTAATATGTATTAATACACGTATTTCATGCCGCCAGAAGGAAGGCATCTTCTATAATGCAGAGTGATGGTTGTAATCATAATTGTAACTGAAGAAAAACCAAAAGGTTACACCAGTGTTCTGCCTGGTAACCATGTTGGTCTTTTGACCAGCAGAGCTACGTCCATACTGAGAAGGGCAATGAGAATACTCTGGGGCAGCAGGGTAGGTTCTATCAGGAGACAGTCTCGCTATGTACCTTCTGGAGAACAGAAGTGAGGGGGTGACATGATAGAGACATTCAGGTACTTACAGGGGACGAACTCCACATAATACAAAGGAGTTCAAGCTATAGAACAATTCATCCACCAGGGGGTGCACACTCAAGCTGGAAGGGGGAAATTTAAAAAGGACTTGAGGAAGTATTTTTTAGAGCAGGTGGTGGACGAATGGAATAGTCTACCAAGCAATGTGTCACTGCTGGAACTATAGCTGGGTTCAAAACACAATGGGACACATTTAAGGAGATTAGTATGAAGAAATACATTGTAGGGCTTCAAGACAGACTGGAGGGAGTTACAGTCTTTTTCTGTCCTCATTCTTCTAAGTTTCTTATTTAGGTTAACTTAGGTTGTTGTGCTTAAAAGACCCCAAACATTTTGATTACCTAAAATTCTACTTTGGTTAGTAAAATTCTTGACTTATTGGCCAAAGTGGTTGCCTAAAAAAGGCCTTAACATAGAGCCATGGTAAAATGCTCTGGGATACCCTAGTCTGCAAATGGACTCTGGTTTTCCACGTTTGCCTAGCTGTGGGAGAGGCATGACTCGAAGGGAAGGAGTGTACTGAGCCACGTGGCATTTAAACAGCTCATACTGACCCAACTATGGAATGCCAATCACATCAGCTGCAATGGCAAACACGGACCCTCCTGGCTAGAGGATAAAGTGAGACTGTGGCAGGTGGGTAGCCCCAATGATCAGTATAGCGGGGGGGGGGGGACCCAGAAGAGGGTTTGCATTGGTTTTAGCAAAGTGTGGGTCACTGACACACCAGCTGACACTTGGTGCACAGGAAGTACTGCCACTCCCTGACATCAGCGAGCTGGGGTTTAAAACGAACTTGGATTTTAGGAGGTCCAGTGTACAGGACCTCCAGGGAAGGAGAAGGACAACCGACTCCACCACTTTATCGCTACTGGAGTGACAAGTGGTACTACAAGCAAAGCAACAGGGACATCGCAGGCTGGTTCTATGTGTAACACACTTTCTAGCACACACCCTGGAAGCCCTGCTGCCAATGTTCTAATGGGGACAGACAAACACGTGACATGCACGGGCCTGCATATAAAGTTAGAAGTACTTCTGGGCCTGGCACTGCCCATCTGCTGGAAAGAAACACTGGATTTGTCAGAGTAGTTTGGGGAGACCCAATGACCCTGCCAAAGAAAGCAAGCCATGGGGGTTAAGTTCCACATGGGAGAGGGGAATGACAGGGCTGAGAAATTGTGAAGGGCTCCTGAGGAGGGCTTTTTTTATTTTAGTCTTTGGTAACCGGGTAAGGCCCACTAGGCACAAGTGCCTGTTTTCAGGGGTGACCTGGGAGCACTGGGTGATTAAGTGACTTTGCTCAGAGTCACATAGCATGCAAGTGGAGGTTGTGAGAATCAAACGAAGGTCTGGTCTGCTGGATGTACCAAGCTTGCTCACAGCTCGTTACTCTAATCTCTAAACTATACTGCCAGCTCACAGCTCGTTACTCTAACTTCTAGGCTATACTGCTTGGGTCAAAGGAGGAAAAATAAAATCAAACAGGCACACTCCTTCTAAAGCTATGGGTCAAACTAGAAAATCTTGGGGTCAGAAATCTTCTGCAGTGTCTTTGCCATGTTACCAGGCACTTACTGCTAATGTTACAGGATCGTTGCTGAAGTACAACTTTCATTTTACACTTCAGTAATGTAAGCCCTGGGAGGAGTAATGAGTAGCTGCATTGAATAAACAAAAGGTTACTTTTTTGCACTTTTATAGCTGCAAGTAAATATTTAGGGCTTATTCCCTTAGTTTAACTTAAACCAGAACAAACTATAAAAAGAATGGTGCATTAAATCCTTAATGCAAAGCACTGTGGGTAGACCAAAGTATGACAGAGTAAGCTAATAAGAGGTCTGCAGAGTTAAATTGCCCAATAACTGGCTTCTACATTTAACCAAGAATGTGTTGAGTAAATCATTCAAAGAACTGAGTGCGGCCCACTGGTGCAGCGGTTGGATTTCCGCCTGCGACGCCCTGGGTTCAGGAACAGACCCGGGTGTTGGAGAACCAGCTGGAAGGGAGATGGCTTGAGCATCCCACAATGGCTCGCCTTCTCCCAGGAGGGAGGGTGGTATGCGACCCAGTGTTTGCTGACCTCCGGCAGAGGCTGGGGGCATGGCCGCGCGTTGGGCCATGCTGCGGAGGAAGCCGGATCTCGGCTCACGCCTCTGACATCCTGACATGTTGCGCTCCCGGGGAAGGCAGGAAAAGGATCCGGATAATGGTTGCGGTTCCGTTGCTAAAGCCTATGGACCAAACAGCAGCACCGGGCCAAGTAGTTGCGCTGGCCACCAGCACTTTGACCCGCTGATGAAGGGAAATGCTGCGCACTCCGGGGCTGCAATGTGGGTGGTGGATGGCGGCGGGAAGGAGGCTGGCGGGTGCACCTAGGTGACCCAAAGGAGGGCAGGTCGGGAGCACGGGAGGCACGGAAAAAAAAAAGAACAGAGCACATGGCTTAAAAAGACACGGTCAACTCTTCAAATATCAGAAGACATTCAGTAACCGGAATATCCACTAAAAAGTAGCAAAAAAAATCTACGTTAACATTTCCAAGGAAAAAAAAACCAATTCATCACTGCCAGCTTTCATGAATTTCTGGATATCGGAATAGCAGACATTAACCAGATAAGGGAATTATTCAGAAATAGGTTGGTTGGTGTAGACAGAATTGGGGGTGTGGAGGAAAGGATGGGAGAAATTAAAAGAACAATTCTTGAACAAAGTCTTGCTTATGGATGGTCCCAAGAGAAACAGGTACAAGAAACCAATCTCATTTTCTAAGGTCAGGAAAGGCAGGGGAATGGAGTGAGTACCAAGTAAAATCAAGGTTGGCTAAGAGTGATGCAAAAGCAGACACGGAGCTGTGGAGGGGTCAAGGACAGGGGAAGGCACTTTCTGAGATACCTTAAAGAAAAAAGAAAGATGGCAGGAGAAATTGTTAGGCCGAGAGAAGGATGCAGGATAATAGAGAAGAAGGTGCAGAAGGCAGCTTTTCTTAATGACTTCTACTCAGTTTTCACAGTGGAGGACAGTGGACTTCTGCCAGAATGCAGCATAAAGGCTGCTGGAAGGGGAACCACAAAATGAGACAAAAGGTATTTACAAGTGAAAGGGGCGGAAAAGGGCCGATAGCACTAAAGACAGATAATGCCTTGGGACCAGATGGGATGCATCTGAGGGTGCTCAAGCAACTGGCTGAACCCCTGGCAGGGCTATTCAATAGCTCAGTTCAGCCAGGGGCGGTTCCAAAAGACTGGAGACCAGCAGATGTAGTTCCACTCTATTAGGATGGGGACAGTAAACAGCATGAGGGGTGTGACAGGGAAGGTTTGTAAGACCCATCTGTTAGTATTTTTGGACTGGGTAACAAGGGAAATAGATAAGGGACATGCAGTAGATTTACTATACTTTGATTTCAGCAAGGCATTCAACTCAATGCCACACAGAAAGCTGTTGAAGAAGCTAGAGTATCTAGGTGTGGCGAAGGACATAGATAGAAAGGTAGCTGGTTAGGAGGAGACAGCAGACTGTAGTGTTAAACTGAGTCGAATCCAGGGAGATGGAGGTCACAAGTGGGGTGCCACAGAATTTAGTCCTTTTGAATATGATCATCAGCGGCACAGGAGAAGGAATTCATGGCAAGATGCATCTCTTTGCAGAGGACACTAGGCTCGGTGGTCGGGAAGACAGCGAGGAGGAGGTAAGGGAGTTGCAGAATGACCTGCAAAGGTTAGAGAACTGGTCTAAGGTTTGGAAGTGGAAGTTTAATGCAAATAAGTGAAAGGTGATTTACACTGGGAACAGAAACCACCAGACAGAATATTGGATGGGAGGGGTGAAGCTGGACACAACTACAGAGGAAATTGGTATATATCAAGGGGGTGCTCTCAAACAATTGAAGCGCTCCTTTCCCCTGCGCTGAGACATTCTTATTCTGTGAAGAGCATCTCACGCGCAGATGCCCTGGAAACGGGTACATTCTGGAACAGTTAAAAAAAAAAAAAAAGTATTACTGATCATGTTCTCTAGATAATATATTAATACCACCGTGGAGACCACTCTCACGCTTGTAACAGTGGCCTCACTTACATTCTTATCCAAACCGCTTGTCATCGAGGCACAGGTCAGGAAGCACAGGAAAAACCAGGAGCTGCTACAAAATTCGCAACCAGGGTATTTATTTGTACTAGCAGCAACATAAAAAAATAAAATTGTTCAGTAAAACTATTTACAAAGGTCAAATAAACAGAAAAAGTCCATCTGAGTTTTCCTTTAATCTCTATGTCCCGTTTGCAAGCAATTGCAGCTCTGTCTTGTAAGTCCTTCCACCAACCCCCCTTCTTAACAAGCATCCTGTTTTTTTTCTAAAGTGTTCTTGTATATATCAGACAGGTGCAGGCAGGAAGACAGTGTCCCAGAGCTGAGGTCCCTTTTCTACAGCTCTTCTGTAAAAGGCTTAAAAATTGCACTCAGGTAACCTCATGCATTTCCAATAGCTTTCTGCAATCATTTCAAATTATAATTACATACATTACAAAAATTAACACTATATAATTTCTAAACAACGGGATCCCAATATCAATTACATTTCCACATAATGATTTGCATATATTTTTATACCAGCAGATATGCAAGGGAGAAAAAGACAAACAGCAAGGGAAGACTGAGAGATAGTGAGAGGCAAAGAACTGCGAGACTGTCGGGGTGATCATATCCTAGGTCCCACAGGAAAATTTGGTTGCGCAACCAGACAGAGAAGAGACAGAAAAGGAGAGAACAGAACAGATCCCTGCATTCAAACTTTTTCCATAACAACTGGGACACGGTCCTATTCAACCCCTGTCACACCGCCGCTTTTAGTTTGCGGTTCTCACCACTTAAGAATGACAGGAGGCCACCTTACAAGCTGCAGAGTGGTCTCCGCTGTGGCATTAAGATACATCATAAGTGACTTCAATGAGCCACTGTAACAAGACCTGCAGAGCAAGGCAACTAGGATGGTTGGGTGTACTGGGAAGGGACATGCTAGCAAGAGAAAGGAGGTATTACTACCTTTATAGATCACTGGTAAGGGCACACCTGGAGTACTGTGCTCAGTACTGGATCATCACTTAAGGAAACACAGGGACAGGCCGGACATGGTGCAGTACAGAGTAACAAAAATCATTCATGAGATGCAGGGCAGATCCTACGAGGATCGGCTTAGGGCACTGAAAATGTACTTGCTGGAGGCTAGAAGGGAGAGGGATGTTATGATAAAGACTGGGTGTAGAGCAAGGCAGGGAACATGGGGGCCGGACATGTGGGCATAAACCCTGTATAGACACCAGGTCTCTGTGGCAGGATAGGGTATTACAGGCAGACTAGATGAACCAATGGTCTCTTCTGCTGTCAACTTCTGTTCCTATGGATGACTCAACAAAGATAAGGGTTATAACTTCACAGCCTTCAAAATACTGTAGATTTAAGACAGAACTAGACAGAAGTGGGGACCCTTCTTCAGAATGGCAAATGCATCCCTTCTTGTCGCTTGGGCATCTCTCCAGCCAGGGCACTCAGGCATATTGCCTCTACCGCCTGCCATGCTCTTTTACCCGGCTGAGGAATCTGGTGCTGGGTCTCTCCCCCCCCTCCCCGAACGGGGTGGCAGGACCACAGAGAGTGATGCCAGGGTCCGAGCCGGCACTAGGCATGTGGGCTCAGCCTACTCGCCCTGCCTTCGCCTCCCAAGCGGCCAGGATTTTTCCACCTTGGTTTTCTACCCCTCGGAGCTCGGTCATGCAATGACGTCTGGCAACGCCCCGTAGCTCCGCCCTTGCTTATGTAAGCGTCGCTATGAGTGGCGAGCCCCCAACTACTGCCAGAGGCCACCTGTGAGCGGTGCAACCCCTGAAACCCTCCCCAGGAAGAGAGAGCAGTCCTCTGGATGCTCGATCTTTTCCCTCACCCGCTGACCTCCAATGGTCCCAGTCTGTCTCTGTACCCGCATCACCGGCGTGGCATGAGTTGTGGCATCCAGCGCCTCAACCTTTAGCGCCACCGGGCTGGCTTTGGAGGTCCTCCTCAAAGAAAGGATAGTTAAATATCTGGAAGACAGGGGTCTTCAGGATGACAGACAACATGGGTTCATGAGGGAACGGTCATGCTAGACGAACCTGATCTAATTTTTCGATTGGGTGACGAGAGTGAGCAATCAGGGAGGGATGGTGGATGTGGCCTATCTGAATTTCAGCAAGGCCTTTGACACCATCCCTCACAGGAGGTTAGTGAGCAAACTGGGCAGCTTGGGAGTGAGGAAGAAAATAAATTGGGTAGAAGATTGGCTTGGGGGCTGAAGCCAAAGGGTGGTTGTAAATGAGGTGCAATCCGGGGAGGAGCGGATGACGAGTCGGGTACCACACGGTCAGTATTGTGACCAATACTTTTAACATTTATATAGGGGATACTGGGAAAGGGCTGAATAGCAAGGTGTACCTATTTGCGGATGGTACGAAAATCTGCATCAGAGTGGACACACCGGGGTTGGAGAATATGACAGAGGATCTGAGAAAGCTGGAGGGGTGGTCGGAGAGGTGGCAATTGAGTTTTAATGCAAAAAAATGCAGAATATTGCATATAGGGCTGCAGAACCTGAGGGCCACATACACAATGGGGGAGAGGCGGTTTTGGTAACGGAGGAGGAGAGGGATCTGGGGATTATAATTTTGTACAACCTCAAGCAGGCAAACCAGTGCAACAAGGTGGTAGGGAAAGAAAATGGTATGCTGGCCTGCACTGGGAAGGGTATTACAAGCAGCAGAAGGGAAGTGAAGATGCCGCTGTTCTGGTCCATGGTTTGTCCGCACCTTGAGTATAGGGTACAGTTCTGGAGACTGTTCCAAATAGGGGATATAGAAAGGGTGGAGAGGGTCCAGAGAAAGGCAACCAAAATGGTGCATGGCATGCACTAGAAGACATTTGAAGAGAGGATGGAGAGGCTGGACCTAAACTCCCTGGAAACGAGAGGGGGGGATATGATAGAAACTTTTAAATACCTAAAGGTAATAAAGAAGGTGAAGGCAGGCAGTACCTTCAGGAGGAAAGACAAACCGAAGACTAGGGGGCACAGTTTAAAGCTGAAGGGTGGGCAATTCAGAGATAATAGGAGGAGGAAGTATTTCACTGAAAGGGCAGTGACCCCTGGAATGGACTGCTGGAGTGGGTGGTGGAGGCGAAACAGTAGAAGAGTTCAAGAGGGCATGGGATAAATATATAGGTTTAAGTAAGGGATGGAAACAAAAGTTCCTGAAAGCACAAAAGGATGATGGACCATGCAAGGTTGGGGGAGGAGAAGCACCTGGGGGGGATGAAAGCTAAGGAGGGAAAATGCTGTTGGGGTCCTTTTCTGCCATCAGGTTTCTATGTTTCTAATGGACCCTTCTCCTGGTAAAATAAATACAAGCTTCCTTAATGGTATCTTGAAAGCCAGCTCCTCTGCATACATTCACGTACATGGAAGACACAGTGTTCTTCCTCAGTGAACCCTCAGCCCCTAAACTGGAAGATGATCTCCAGTGAGACTTTGACAACATCCAGAGTTGGTTCTGCTTGAACCACCAACTCACCCTCAATCATAAAGAAAAGTCTCCATGACCTTTGGTAGCAGACAGAGGCTGGTCAGGATTCCCAACCTCTGGTCTTCAGTACTCTGGATGGCTCTTGCTTATGGAAGTGCCTCTCTCAAACACTTTGTGTCTCGATGGTGTAGCAACACCTTGAGTTCTGCTGACACACACACCATTCACTTGAAACTCCTCCCCACACCAGGTGCACTGTACAGGAACCAATCTTGTAGTCCAGCCCGGTGACGCTGAGGGTTGAGGAGCTGGACGCCACACCTCGTGCCACGCCTGCAACCTGGAGTTCGAGGCGACTCGGGCCGCGGGGCTGGCAGGAGAGGGAGGATTGAGCGTCCAGCGACTGCTCTCCTCTCTCTCTGGGGTGGGTAGTGGGACTTGCATCACCCTGTAGCGCGACTGGCAGAGGCCGGCCACACTACAGTGGCATGCAATAGCGGGGGGGAGCGCGGCGGGCGTCAGCACTATGTGCTCAGACACCATTGCACGTCCGTCTCTCCACAAAGGGAGAAAAAGTGGAAAATGCAGAGGGCGATCTTCGCCGCTGATGGCCGCACCTTGCGCCCCCGAAGAGACCTGAGAGGGGCATGTACCCAGTGGGTGCGAGAGCGAATAAAAGACAGGCCCACTGGGGAAGCTGGTCTGTGGCCCACATGTACGACCGGGGGTGCAGGGCCGGCAGCTGGAGATCACGCGACCGCTCTGCCGAGGAGGAAAAACAGCAGTATGATAAAAATTAAAAAGGAACCAATTTTGTATCCCCTTCCTCCCCATTGTGCAACTATATTCAAAATGGCCCTCCTGACATTTGATTACAGGATGTGCTCTACTGTGCAGTCCCCAAGTTAACTCCGCCTGACCAGACCCTCACTATTGCCCCTTCTGTTGCTGTCCCCAAACAGCCCACCCTGCACCCACCACTGTTTCCTCTGCTCTGAGCTATCCTTCCTCATTTGAAGGCAGATGTCTTTCCACTGTGCCACCACTGTATCTAAATTATGGTTCCACTTCCTCCCCTACTCAATCATCTCCCACCCTCCTTGCTCAGCAGCTCTGACTCCAGCACCTTTAAAAGTGAAATGTCCATGTGACTATGCCCTACACCTCGGTGTGGGACATCCCCTAATTATAATTTTTGCCCCATGTTACAAAGCATCTGGTACCTAGTACTTCCTGCTCCCTCTGGCATTTTGAATGTAGCACCTCTAGCACTGCATCCCACAATCACCCACAGCTGATGTCAGAGCCTGGGAGCAGCCATGGGAATGTGTAATGTAAGCCAATGGACGGAGCTATTAACAGCTCTGATTTGCCACTTAGAGGTCTCAATGTTACAGTGAGACCAAGTATAGATTGACAGCTGACTGTCAGTTTATACTTGGTCTCAGTATAGCACCGAAAGCATCTACATGGCAAACCAGAGCTGTTAATAGCTCCATCCATAGGCTTACATTATACATGCTCCTGCGGCTGCTCTCTGGCTCTGAAGTCAGCTGCAGGCAATTGTGGGATGCACTGCTACAGGTGCTACATTCAAAATGCCAGCAGGAGGGATGGCAGGATCAACCAGATAAAACAGAAGTGCTTCTCAAGCAGGTAACAGACATTTTGTAACACGGGGCAAAAATTCTAGTCAGGAGGTGCCCCACGCTGAGGTGTGGGGCATAGTCACATGGATTTTTAAATTCCTCCTCTACAAAACCTCTACTGGACAGTCCTCCTTTCTTCAGACTTGGCAGTCTCTGGAATAACCTTTCTCCTCCTATTTGCGCTTCCTTCTCTCTAAAAGCCTTGCCTGTGAGTTCTTGTTCACTCCTGCTCTTGTGACACCCACTTAACCCCTGCATGTCTGCTTCTGTCTCGGTCTCCTTTCCTGGTCTTTGTGTTATGCCTGCAAATGCAGATTATTTTCTATTTCTATTTATCTCTCTCTCAATGCTGGAGCGGGCCCAGTCCCACCAAGAATACCTCAATTCCCACCCCAATCCTAACGTGGCTATAATCAATCTAGCTCCCCCTCCCTCATGGTGAGGCCAACTACCTGAGCAAGGATGGTAATATAGTGGACATCCAGGTTAGACAGAGTCCAAAGCTGAGCGGTGGTATTGGAGCTCAAGTCTCCCTGAAGAAGATGCCTTTTTTAAGTTCCTTGGCGTCACTAACTCACGCACATTTAAGGGTCTCTTCCTCTAAATATTCCCTTGTAGCTCTGCTTGCCTTCCTTATGGGTAAAGCTGTCAACATGTAATGTGGCAGGCATCTCTCGCCCACCCAGAGCTGTACTGCTTAAGGAGCAAGTCTGTTCTTTTCCCCAAACCCGGGAAATGAGTGAGCACCTCCACCCTGGCACCTGGTGCATGGTAATCTGGTTTGCAGAGTTGATCCAGGTCCTCCACATAGTAGCACGATGCACTACTTCTAGGCCATCCAGGGCCTCAACATACAAATTATTTTTAAAAGGAAACTTATAATTCCCACAAACAAAATGTACCTGTTTTAACAGCATTGCGGGCCTGGTTAACCGTCATTTGGCCAGTCATATGCAATAGAACCTTGTTCTGTGGGTTGCTGGCCTGGATGTGTGCTGCTGAAACCACTGCAGTAGGAACACTTGTATTTGTCTTGCTGGAATCTGGATCATTCCCAGCAGGTTTCTGCTGATGTCCTCCTGCACTAGAAGGGCTCACCATGGTCATGCCTCTTCCTAGCTGAGCAGCAACAGCAATGGGAACCTTTGACTGGGTGGTGCTTGTAAGTGCTCTGAAAGGTCAAACAAAATAACATGACTTCACTACAAACCCCCAAACAGCCCCTTCTTAAAATATATATAGCCACTACAGCACAGAAAGCAAACCTCTGTGTTATAGATGGTCATCTTACGATATGCATCCAGAACAGTTAACCCATTTCTCACAGAAAAGAATAGTTACTTACCTTAACAGTAGATTTTCAACAGAATCTCCTACACTGAGTCACATCATGGAACAGTAAGCCACTGCAGTCAAGACAACCCAAAAATCTTCTGATGGCTGGGGTCGCCCAAGCTGAAGCGCCTCGTCAGTGCCTATATAACATGGGCATTCCCAGCATGGCTCAGTTCCCTGCCAGAGATGAGCTTGGAGGATCACTGCACTGGCAGGGACTGAAGTGATCAGGACCAAACCAGCCACACAGGAGAGGATATGGAAACCTGAGTATAGATGCTGTATGAGGTGTGAGGTGGCATAGGAGAAGCAGCTTGCAACAGCAAGCACCTCACCCGTAACCCGAAAATTGGGGGAAGGAGAGAGAGAGCGCTGTGGTTCAGTGGAAGAGATTCTCTCAAGATTTATACTGTTATGGTAGGTAACTATTCTATCTTCTTCAAGGATATTTCCTTCCACTGAGACACATCATGGAATGTTTCCCAAACAGTACCAAGCACAGAGGGATAATGGCAGGACCTAATGATCGGGAGGCTCTGCAGAACACTGAGGCAAAAACCAGCACTTCAGGCGGGCAGATTTTAAAAAAGATGGGTGAATGCCTCAGGGATAACATGGTGGGGTGAGGGATGGCCTGGGTGGTGTAGAGGAACAGCGGGTCAAGATAAAAAGCAGCATAGAAAAGGCAACAAACCTCTGCATCAAAAAGTGAGCAAATCTAAGAGGAAAAGAGACCGCTATGGTTCTCGAAAGAAGTGGCTGAAAATGTAAAGGCAAAAAGGGCAGCATTCAGAAGGTATAAGAATATGCAGAGGAGGAGGATAGGTAGGTGTATCAGGGGAAGCAGGAGATAAGTAAGGAGCACAAAGGCACACACTGAAGAGAATAGCCCAGGAGGTAAATAAATGGGGACAAGACATTTTCTAGGTAAGTGAAAAGAGGAAGACTGGGGTGGTGGGATTGTACAGTTAAAAAGGGAAGGGGGATGGACTGTGCAGAAAGGGAACCAGGAAAAGGCAAACATCCTGAACAAATACTTTTATTCAGTGTTCACAGAGGAAGAAGGGGAAGGACCACAAAGTAACAGAAGCTTTGGAGGGAGGTAGGTGGACACAAATCCTTTTTTGGAGGCTAGAGTCCTGAAGGGACTTGCTAATCTGAAGGTGGTCAAAGCAATGGGGGCAGATAGGGTGCATCCAAGGGTACGGAGGGAGCTCAGGGAAATACTAGATGCACCTCTGACAGCTCTATTTAACAGATTACTAGAAACAAGAGTGGTTCCAGAAGACTAGAGGACAGCAGATGCAGTCACACTACACAAAAGTGGTAGCAGGGAGGAGGCTGGCAATTATAGGCCAGTCAGCCTGACATTGGTGGTGAGAAAGTTAATGGAATCACTGCTGAAGAAAAGTACTGTGGAATATCTTGAATCCTGGGCTACAAGACCAGAGGCAGCACAGATTCACAAAGAGGAAGTCATGTCAAACAAATCTAAGACTTCTTGGACTGGGTAACCAAGGAACTAGATCGGGTGGAGCGGTGGATGTGGCCTACCTAGATTTCAGAAAGGCTTTCAACATTATTTTAGGAGACCACTAAGCAAGCTGGGTAGCTTAGAAGTGGGCCCAAAGGTGGTAAACTGGATAAGAAATTGGTTAGGGACAGGCAACAGGGATGGTGGTAATAGAGTTCACTCTGAGGAAGGCAGGGTGACCAGCGGAGTGCCTGAGGGACCAGTGCTGGGTCTTTATAGCGACACTACTGAGAAGCTGGAAGGGAAGGTCTGCCTCTCTGCGGATGACACCAAAATCTGCAATAGGGCGGATACTCCCGGGGATGAGCAGTGACCTGAGAAAACTAGAGGAGTAGGCAGATACCAGCTGGATTTCAATGTGAAAAAGTGTCAAATAATGCACTTAAGGCACAGAAACCCAGGGGCAGAGTACAAAATGGATGGAGTGGTACTGATGACCACCAAGCAGGAAAGAGACCTGAGAGTAATCATATAGGATGACCTAAAAGTGTCCTGGCTGTGCAACAAGGCAGCAATGTGGGCTAGTGGGATGCTGGGTTGCACAGGGAAGGGTATCACCAGCAGAAAGAGGGATGTGATGTTGCCTCTGTATAGATTGCTGGTAAGATCCCATCTAAAGTACTGCATCCAGTTCTGGATAACACATCTCTGGAAGGACACAGACAGAGTGGAGGTGGACCAGAGGAGGGCATTAGAACAGTGCAGGATCTGCATCAAATGTCCTATGAGGAAAGACTAAAAGACCTCAACACTGTATGTACACCCTGGAATGGGGGAAGGGGAGAGAGATGTGATGAAGACTTTTAAATACTGCATGGGGGTAAATAAGGTACAGGGTGGATGTATTATTCAGAAGGAAAGGTGCTCAAGAGCAAGGGAACATGTTAGGAAGCTAGAGTGGGATAGATTCAGGAGAGATGTGAGGAAGTACTTCATCACAGAGTGGGGGATCCCTGGAACAGCCTTCCAGCAGAGGTGGTGGGGGCAAAAACACTGGTGGAGTTCAAGAATGTATGGGATAAGCACAAGGGCATCATAGTGCTGCATCATTTGGGCTGGCAGTATAGCCTAGAGGTTAGAGTACCGAGCTGTGAACGAGCTTGGCACATCCAGCACACTAGACCTTGATTTGATTCTCATAACCTCCACTTGCAGACTGTGCGACTCTGAGCAAGTCACTTAACCGCCCAGTGTTCCCAGGTCACCCCTGAAAACAGGCACTTGTGCCTAGTGGGCCTTACCTGGTTACCAAATATTAAAATAAAGAGTGGAAGGAAAGGGGGGAAGGAGGGAGAAAGAGCTGTAGATCAAGCACGGTCTGCAGTAAGGTAGAGAGAAATGGGCAGACTGGATGGGCCAGGCAGTATTTATCTGCTGTCAAATTCTGTGTTTCTACGTCTATGAGAAATGATGTCCATGCAGTAAAGTTTAGTGAATGTATGAACAGTACTCCAAACAGCAGCAGCACATGTCGGTAGCAGACATATTCTGGAAAAAAGCCACAGAGCACAAACTAGACCAGGAAGCTGCTTACTCTGCTTCTGGTAACAAAATGTAATGAAACCAGCAAGCTATTTGGACAGGCCTTGTTTTGAAATTAGGGAGCCCATCATCCTCAGAACAAAAGCTACAAACAGTTCAGAGGATTTTCTACAATCTTGACATGATCCAATCACCAACGGAGAGTCCTGTGGACATCTAAAATTATGTAATGATGTTACCCACTACACGTGGGAGGCAAAAATAAACAAGGTCAGTAGTCCGATTTAATGTTCTCTCATACGCTACCTTCAGACCTATCTTTGTGAAAAATAATAAAAGGAGAGTCTGCAACCAAAGCCTGCCACTCTGATATACATCTTGTAGAAGTCACAGCCACTAGGAACAGTGTATTCCAAGAAGGGAAGCACAGCTCACAAGCAGCAGCAGGCTTGAAGGGGGCGCAGTAAGGGTCTCTAGGTCCAAATTAAAGTCCCACACCTGAAACGGATCTTGGACTGAGGGGTGCAACAGTAGAATACCGCCTAAGAATCTATAGGAAAACTCCATCTGGGCCACTGTCTTGCCTTCTGTGAGGGCAGGAAAAGTTGACACTGCGGCCAGGTAAACTTTAATACCCACCCGAATGCCGCCCGAAACTCATGCACCTGGGCTATCCGCAAGGCAAAGGCAGCCTTCTATCAGTCCAACCTTACTGCCACCTGTGGAGATGGAAAGAGATTCTGGGCCAATATGAAGGAACTAAGCGGCAAGTCTCCCACCCCTCCCCCCCTCTATGGTTGTCATTGATGGTGTTTCCACCCAAGATCCTAGTAAGGTGGCTAATGCCTTCAATGCATCTTTCTCTGACCTCAGCTCTATCCTCCCCGATTTCTTTACCACAAGCAATGGACAGTTTCCATACAAGTGCCTCCTTTCTACTTTAGAATGGTCTCCCCTAGTGTAGCCATGCGCCCGTATTAATATCTTGCCAAGTTTCTGGGTAAGACAAGGCAGAGTGGTGACTCTCTTGATGCAAAACTGCTCTCATTAACACTGGATGCAGTCCTAACACCACTAACAAAAATACTAAACATGGCCCTTCACCTAGGGCAGTTCCCTGCCCTATGGAAAAGGGCGGTCATCACCCCAATTCACAAAAATGGGGACTGTACCTCCTGTAGTAGCTATAGATCCATCTCTATACTCCCTCCCTCCTCAAAAGCCCTGGAAAAATAGCTGCTGATC
This sequence comes from Neoceratodus forsteri, assembly GCA_016271365.2. NCBI lineage: Eukaryota > Metazoa > Chordata > Ceratodontiformes > Ceratodontidae > Neoceratodus > Neoceratodus forsteri. The sequence continues at coordinate 1,689,136,184 of CM057452.1, read as the reverse complement.
AACTTACGGACTACTTGGACTCGCACCATCTACTGTGCCGACAGCAGCATGGGTTCAGGAAAGGGCACAACACCACTTCTGCCCTGCTTGAGTTTACCTCCTTCATCCATGAAGCCCTTGACCAGGGAGCCTGGCTGGATCTGTCTACATTGACCTTTCCAAGGCTTTTGATACCATTAATCACATTATGCTGAAAAACTCCCTCCTCTCTGTTGGTATTTCCCGGAAGACTGCTGATTGGTTCTCCAACTATCTCCATGGCCGTACCCAGCAAGTTAAAATAAATAGCACCCTTTTCACCAGCCTTCCAGTACGGTCTGGTGTCCCTCAAGGGTCCATCCTTGGCCCGCTCCTTTTCTCCCTATACCTAAACTCCCTTCCCTTGGCCTCCGCTGAACACCTGCTCCTGTATGCAGATGACGCCGTGATCTTTGGCCAGCATGCTGACCCTACTCAGCTCCAACAAGCCTTGCAGGGCTCCTTCACTGAAACTGAATCATGGTTTACCTCCCATAAACTTGTCCTCAACTACAAAAAAACAAAGGTCATGCTATTCACCCACCCTCAACACAATCACAACACGACCAGACTATCTATACTAAATTCCAAGGGTACCATGCTGGAATCAGTCACCAGTTTTAAATATTTAGGGGTCACCCTGGACTCGGCCCTTATGTTCTGGGAGCATATGGCTTTGACTTGCTCTGCTATAAACGTTAGAACTGGACTCCTATATAAATACAGGCCCTACCTCCCTCCTGGCGCTCCATTTAGCCATCTCTAGCTCCATTCTTTCCTGGTTGACTATGACATAGTCATATATGGCGCTGCCTCCGACACTGCCTTTATGCAGCATTAAGCGCCACTTAAAGCCTGCCAGCTTGCCACTGGCTGTGATCGCCTCACACTTACCGGTGAACTTTACAAACAGTCATCATGGCTAGACTTCCAGGGGCGCCTACTTTATCAGACCTGCTTATTGTCCAAAAAAATCCAACTAGGATTAGCCCCTCCAGACTGTCTCACGCTTCTACAAACGTGCTCGTCGATGCAGGCTACAAGACACACTAACTCCACTACTTTTCACATCCGCTCGCCAGGACCACAGCCTTCCAAAGATCCTTTTGCTACAGGGTGCCATAGATGAACTCCTCCCTGACACTGTCCTTCCATATAACTCCCATACTTGTGCTAGTATCCGCTTGAAAACCGCTACCACTGTTTCTTAGTATTTACTTATAATTTATGCACCTGTGGTGTAGTTTTTGTTTTTTTCTACTTCTGTATTATCCTATTTTGTTCTCTGTTTATATATGTACTGTTTATAACTCTGTATTGTCCACAGTTCAATGTATGATGCGGAGCCTTTGCAAATGGGTCCCTGACTCAAAGGGTTATAATTCCTAAACTTATATAAATAAATAAATACAGGAATATTTTTGATTGCTGGAGATATGTTGTGGACATCTGCTGTAATATACCTGTAATTATGCTTATGTTTCTTGTGCTGGCTCTTGTGTATATACTGTCATCATTTACCAAATGCATTGTACTCGCTAATATTACCGCTCTCTAGTTGACACTCTTTCTGAATACTGTAACCATTGTGAAGTTTGATGTCTTATTTGTATTGTACACTGATCTCGAGCTATACAGGTCCATCTTGAAAATGAGTTTTGCTCAATGATGATCGCCTGTTAAATAACAATTTGATTGACTGATTGAATACCCCAGTCCCAAGTCCTTAAGGAACAAGAGGTAGTCCAGCACCTTAGGAAATTGACACGTAAAAGGACCCAGGGCACACTTCACCAAACTGTAAAAAGTTTACATTTATATGAGTAGGTGTATTGTATAGATAGCTTTCTAGCCTCTAGTAGAACATCAGCAACCACTGGGCAGATCTGAAGCAGGCATGCTCTATGTCCTCAGGGGCCACGCATGGAGTACAGGGATCACAGATCTGGGTGCACCAGAGTACCATGCTCCTGTGTCAGAAGTCCTGCTTGCAGAGGGAGTGAGACAAAGGTTCCACTGCCAGTTGCTAGAGTACAGGTAACCAAATTTGTCTGTGCCAGTAAGGGGCCACCAGAAGAGTAGGAATGGGGAAAGTGTACAAAAACCTCTCTTTCTAGGAGAGGAACAGTGCATCTCGCTAGAAAACTCCAGGTCCTGAAGGGAACAGAAATGCAGTCGTTTTGCACAGCATGAAGATGTAAAGAGGTCCGTGTCTGGTTGACTCCATTTTTTGAAGAGGTCATCCACGACGGAGTCTGAGATTTCCCATTCGTGGCAAAGCACATGGGACTGACTGAGGCGATCCGTCAGCATGTTTGGGTACTGGGCAGGAGCACCGCTAACAGAAATATGTTGTGGTCCATTGCCCAGTGCCAAACTCTCATTGCCTCTCTGCAAAGAGAGCATGAAGCACATTACGATTATTGTCTGTAATGTATCAGCAACTGGTTTCCCGTGAAGGAAGGCAGCCAAGGTCATGCAGAACAGCCATCATCTCCACAGTGTTGCTGTGCAAAATAGTATCCAAAGGTGTCCACTGGCCCAGAGTTCTGAAGGGGCCCAGATGAACACCCTAATCCAAATCCAAGGCAGCCATGGTCATTACCAGAAGGAGGGATGGACTGAGGAACAGGGACCCTGTCTATAGGTTGTAGTGGTCCAACCACCAAAGTAGGGAGCGTCGAAGAGGAGGATTCACTTGTATTAGACACTCCAACTCATCCAAATGCTGTGCTCCCTGCGCGCTGAGGAGCCATTGGGGGATCATGACGTGGAGGCGTGGTAGTGGGATGGTCAGTATGGCAGTTGCCATCAGGCCGATTAACCTTAAAAGGAGACAGGATTGAGACCTATAAGTACTTCATAGAGGTGAGCAAGGTGCAGGAGAAGAGTCTCAAATAGGAAGAGGAGCACCAGAACACAGGGCATGCCATGAAGGCATGTGTGTGTGTGTGTGTGTGTGTGTGTGTGTGTGTATTGGGGGTGGTTAAGAGAGATGTGAGGAAATACTTCTTCGCAGAAAGAATGGCAGATGCTTTGAACAGCCTGCCAGAGGAGTTGGGGGGGTGAAGCCAGTGGGGAGCTTCAAACATCGTAGGATAGGCACATGGGTATAATTAGTAGAGGTAACGGAGGAGGGAAGGACACCTGTGACCAAATAAGAGTTTGTGATGTAGTGTTAGGCAGAGAAAACAGGAGAGACTACATGGGCCTACGAGTCCTTTTCTGTCAACACAATCTATGTTTCTATCAGGCCAACACATAGTTGCTGATAGAGACCAGCTGTGCCTGGACCACCAGTAACACAGCACGAGCGGAGGGCAGATATGCCCACCCTAATCTCATGTTCAGAAGAGCCCCTATGTATTGCAGCCTCTGGCAGGGTGGTAAGGAGTGACTTTGGTTTGCCGACCAGCATACCCAATTGGTCTAATACCTGTCAGGTCCACAACAGTGTGTATACTATGGCCTCTTGAGAAGGGGCTTTCAGCAGTCAGTCTTGTATGGAAGGGAAGACATAAAGGCCCTCTCTGAGGAGTGCAGCTGCCACCAACGCAGAGCATAAGCCAAAAAGTAATAAATGAAACTGGTAGTGAGAGCTCTTGATCATAAAATATAAATTATTTTCTTTATGATTTGCAGATCTCGACATGAAGGTATGTGTCCTTCATATCCATAGCAAACATCCAATCCCCTTTTAGTAACATGGGGAGAAGAGACTGCAAAGAGACCATTCGAAACTTTTTGTATTTGATGAATAGATTCAGTCCTCAATGGTCTAATATGGGCCTTAGATCCTCGGTCCATTTTTGGACCACAAAGTACCAGGAACAATAGTCTTGTTTCTGTTCTGCAATCAGGACGAGTTCCACAGCCCTCTTATGAAGGAGGGCTTGAACCTCCTCCAGCAGGAGGGTAAGATGTCCCTGAGAATATCGGTTTGGCAATGGGGGGGGGAAGGGGTTTGGTCACCAGAGGAACTGTAAGGAGCTCTAGGGCATGTTCTTACTGAAACACCTCCAGAACACAGGCATCTGTAGTTATCTCCATCCAGTTCTGTAGGAAGAGGGAAATTCAGCCTCCTACCAAAACTGCTGGAGACAATGATGCCTGAGGAAGGGAGTCTGAAAGCACTGGGGGTGGTAGGGGTGCCAGTAAAGGCCTAACCTTCTGTAGTCTGGCACGGGTACCAGAAGGCAGGTTTGCAGCTTGGGACATGGAAGGCTGAGGTGTCTGGGAACCACGTCCCTGACCCCTTGAATATGTACAGCCTGGATGGCCACAGGGCCTGCGAAAAGAACTTCTACCCCTTCTGCAGGATTTTAGGTTCAAAGATGTAGGAACCATAAAGTCATTTTTGAGAACTGTAAATCCCTCAAGCCATTTTCCACATCATTGCCAAAAAAATGCTTTCCTCTAAAGGAAGCATTTAGCACAGACTGTTGTACATCAGAGACAAAATCAGACACCCTCAGCCAAGAGTGGTGGCAGAGGCAGCAACCCTTACAGCAGCATCTCAGGTGTCATAGGCAGACCCTGAGCAGGTGCTTCCAGCCTCCTGTCCATTAGCAACAGTCTGCTAGGCCACTATTTTGTCTTGGCCCTCTGGCATTTTATCAGCCAGGGAGGCCATAGTCTTTCACAGGCAATTCTGATATTTTATCATGTATGCCTGACAATTTGCAATCCTTTGGCCTAGGGAAGCAGAAGTCCTCTTCCCCATCACATCCAGGTTCCTTGACTCCTTTTCTGTAGGAAGAGGACTCATACTTGGGTGCTTTTGATCTACCATGACCAGCATAATTACCACTGAATCTGTTTCAGGCTGTAATGAATAACAGGGCTCTGCCGCGTGGGCTAGATGTTGTTTACAAGCTTTGCTTATGACTCCTGACAATGGAGCTGGCCTGCATCAAGCAGCCAAGGTGGCATCCTCCAATGCTAAATGCACAGGAGGAACAATAACCATAGAGAAGGCAGACACACCCAAGAACTCAAACAGAATTTTTCTTGGAGGAATCCTCTTCCTCGGCTTGAAACCACATTTCAGCCTATACCTGTTTAAAAGAAGGCCTGAAATGAGTCCTCCTCAGGTGGAGACCTGTGAGTATTTTTTCACACACTCCTCTCACAGCAGTAAGAAAGAGTAGAGCCTGCCTCTTCTTCATCCATTGCCTCCTCCTCCTCTTCCATATATTCTGCATTATATTCTAGTTCCTCGTCAGCATTGACCAGTACTGACAGAGGTTGACAGGACAAGGAAATAATAGAGGAAGAACCGTTGCTGGGTGTCCCCTTGATAGAGGCCGTTCAGGGACCAGGACTGAGAACTGAAGTGTTAATGGTAAGGTCGTCGACAGCACAGCCAAGGGCACCGGAGGTGGTGACAATGGCTGCAGCAGCAGCAGACATCAGAAGAGCTCAGACATAGTCTGATAAAGGAAATGTACGTCAACTAGCACCAGATGGGTCACTGACAGCAGAACCGTCAATGGGACTGTGCCTGACGGCAGTATCTGCTTCAAATCCCTCAATGAGGGAGACAAGCCAGACCCTGATCTTGCCATCTGAAAGACATTTGATTTTTCAGTGGCTCTGTAACTCTCTGAAGCGTAGCTCCAACTTATTAAGTCTGTCTGTATTTTCTTCCCACTGCGCCCGCCCTGACCCCGGCCTCTATTAAATATGTATGAAGCCCCGCCCCTCCACTGCTCACTGGTAGTCTTCCCTCAGCTATCTTACCTCCCACTCTAGCTCCTCAAAGCTGAGTATTTTGATCACAGCTCCTGCCTCGAATCCCCTCTCCCTTGTAAACTTAACACGCTAATCTTTAGAACTAGCCCTAAATCGGTATTACCTAGCAACTGCACCATAATACAGACGCCCCCAGGCATTGGCCTAGCTCCCTACCTTTGGATTACTACGCCTGGATAGGAAAGCATCATGAAAAATCTATATACTACCTCGTCCTTAACTTGTATCATCCACCTCAGCTAGTGCATAAATAGTATTAAGGTAACACATCACAACTCCTGGAATAGTCCCTCCACTCCCCCCCCCCCATGCCTCATATGGCCAGAATCCTCTCTGGTGCTCCTTTACATCCCCTGTCTCCCAAAACGGGACACTGCCTTACTGGGGCTCTGGCTTTATAAGCACCTCCACATACCTCAAGGTTTATCAGTAATAGGAATGCTCTCCGCACGTGTCTCTCTAGGGCTCCATTTCTCAGTCCTCCTCCTGCTTGCTTGCGCAGGCGATGTTGAAACCAACCCTGGGCCCGCCTGTCTCATGCCTTCCCCACACAATACACTGTCCATACCTCAGATAAAGGGACAAAAAGTTGCTCATATTAACATTCGTATTATTCACCCAAAAATGGCGGAACTGGATGCCTGGGTCACGCAGATGGCACCGGATGTTCTTTGTATATCTGAATCCTGGCTCAAACCAGCCATAAAGCAGCATGAGGTGGACATACATGGCTACAGCTGTCTAAGGAAAGACAGGATAGGAAAACGGGGTGGTGGTGTCCTACTATACTTCAGGTCTAATCTGGATGTCACTGAACTCCCTAATCCTGGTGGGGATACGCCTATAACTGACTCACTCTTTGCCACTCTAACACTTGAAAATGTCAAGAAACTGACCACTGGATGTGTCTACATGCCCCCCAGTACAGCCTTCTCCAGTCTGCCCTCCCTCCTAGAGTACTTGGATATGCTCCCTGGCCATGCCCTCAAACTCTGTGGAGATTTTAACCAGGACTGGCTGCACCCAGATGCCATGAAACTGCATGCAGCTCTGGCTGACTCATGTCTAACCCAGCTCATACAAGCCCCCACACACGTCACCAAATCAGGGAAACATACATTACTAGACTGGATAGTTACAAACTGCCCAACGAGGAGAAAAGCAGTCGGTGTACTCTCTGACTGCCTAAGTGATCACTCGCCTACTTTTTGTGCGTGGAGAAACAACTACCCTAACACCCCCCCCCCCCAAGATATCGTTAGTCTGTGACATGTCCAAATTTAACGCAGGCCACTTTATCACCTCCATCACTAACACGGACTGGTCACCCATTAATGCCCTTCCGGACTTAAATCATGCCCTAGACTTCTTCATCACAACTTTTACACACATAATTAACCAAAATGCACCCCTGAAAAAATGTAGATCAAAGGGTATTAAGGCACCATGGCTCACTAGGGAAATTAGAATGCTTATGTCCCATAGGGACAAAGCCTGGCAAACCTACAAAAAAAGTGACCTACCCTCTGACTGGCAAGCCTACCAACACCTCAGGAAAAATGCAAACAGTCCCTTCACAAAGCCAAGGGCTCACACTTTAAATCTCTCCAAATGGAGAATCTCTGTCACCCAAAGAAGTTCTGGCGACAAATTAACTTGCTATTGAAAGGGACAACTGCCTCCACCCCCAACTCAATCCTCGCCAACGGCTCTACCCTCACCGACTCTGCAGCCATAGCAACAGGATTTAATAACTTCTTCACAGATCTTGACAAATACACCTCACTTTTCCATAATTCCTCCACCCCTAACCAGGCCCCACCTTATAATGTAGCCATTGATGGGCGCATGGAGTACCACCTGAAACTTGCCATGCTCAAAGAGGTCCAGAAGCTACTCCTAAACCTTAATCCTGACAGTTCGGCTGGACATGACTCTCTAGAAGCAACATTTCTCAAGTTTGGAGCAACAGCACTTGCTCGCCCGGTCCGAGATCTCTTCAACCGGTCCTTCTTGTCCAACATAGTACCTGATAAGTGGAAGATTGCAGTGATAGTACCTATACATAAGGGAGGTTCCAATACGGTCATCAACAACTATAGACCTATATCCCTCCTCTGCCACCTAGCAAAGATACAGGAGCGCATAGTCTACAACCACCTCCAAGGCTTCCTTGAATCACACAACCTTCTATCCCCCTATCAACATGGATTCAGAAGGAATCACAGCACCCAAACTGCTCTGATAAAAGTAACAACAGACATATACCATGCCATGGATAAGGACCATGCTACAGGTGCCATTTTTGTCGATCTTACTAAAGCATTTGATCTGGTAAACCATGATCTCCTGCTTCACCAGCTGCAGACCCTAGGTCTGGATAACAATGCCTGGAACTGGGTAAAAAGTTACCTATCCTGCCGCTCTCAGAGAGTCAAATGGAATGGCTCCTTCTCTGAACCCCGGCACATAACACATGGAGTACCGCAGGGATCCATCTTAGGTCCACTTCTATTTTCCCTCTTCATTAACGACCTTCCCCGCTCTTGTGGTGGTGCCTCAGTGTACCTTTATGCGGATGATGCCATTATCTATCGCTCCTCATCTAACTCTGACACAATTAATAAGGATCTTGCCAATGACTTTGCTTCCCTTGAGGACTGGTTCAGCTGTCGTCAGCTGGTCCTCAACACTAAGAAAACTAAATGCATGCTGTTCTCCCGACACCCTTCTACAAAAGATCCACCACCCCCTCCTCAATATCATATCAAACAAGGGTGACACCCTGGAGACAGTCATGTCCTTCAAATATCTGGGCTTCACCCTGGACACTGCACTCTCCTTCAATCTTCATGTCTCCAACATTGTCAGATCTATGAACCAGAAGCTTGCGCTGCTCTATTGAATCCGACCGTTTCTCACCCCTGCCTCCAGCCTAAGAATTGCCTCCGCATCACTCTCTCCCCTCCTGACCTATGGAGCCCCTCTGCTGCTTACTACCAACTCCTCCTCTCTCTCTCTCTCTCTATCCTTTCCCAGGCCTACCATAGGATTGGGAGGTTCGCGCTGAGACCCAACTCCTGCTTGCACCACTCACGAAGTCCTCTCCTCTCTGGGCTGGTTAACCCTCTGAATCTAAACTGAAGTTTCTCCAAGTGCCTTGTTTATAAATTTGTCCATTACTTCACGCCCCTGTGCCTAAGGGATATAATAAGCTTAAAACAAACTCCGCACCCTTCGCTCAGCATCCCTACTCCTCCTGGAAATACCCAAGCTGTGCCTAACCTACACTAGGAGGTCCTTCTCATTTGCTGCTATCTCTAGCTGGAACTCTCTTCCCCCACATGTCCTGAACAGTACCACTCTTCCTCTATTTAAGTCCAACCTATATGCCTTCCTTGTCTCCCCCTCCTCCTGCTCCTGTTCTCGCTGATGCACCTCTACCTCTACAGTCCCTGCCACCCTATCCCACTCCTCTTCCCTTCCAGCTAACCCTCTCCCTTTATACATTTATTGCACTATGCTCCTTCCCACTTGTTATAGCACCCAGGCTACGTAAGCATCTATGTCTGGATATAGCTCGATATGGCTATATACCATATATACTGTGTGTGTATATATATATATATATATATATATATATATATATATATATATATATCATACATATATACACACACACACACCAATTCTACATGGAATTGATGATGCTTCACAGATGTATTGCATTTACTGTCTGTACACTGTACTGCTCTGTGATACCTATTGTGCTACTATGAAATGTAATATATATGTATATATAACAATTGTACATGGAATTGATGACGCTCCACTGATGTCTTGCATTTACTGTATGTACACTGTACTGCTCTGTGATACTTGTTGTTCTGATATGAAATGTAATGTTCTGCTCTGTGATACTTATTGTAATGCTATGCAACATGTGACCCCGGGTCGATCCTAAAAAAGGGACTTTTATTGTCTCAGTGGTCTTACCCTGTTAACAAAATTCAAAATAAAAATTGTGGGGCGCCCATAGGACCCATAGCCTGGGGTCCATCTTTATCAACAGATGTACCTCTTCTTAGAGGTGAATGGGAGCAGTCTTGAGGCGGCCTTTTCTTTACACCACTTCTTCTCAGAGCTGCAGTGCGTCTCCGCCGACTGAGATAATTCGTCCTTTTTCTTCAATGAGTCAGTGATGGATGTCATCGACCTTAGCGAATAGCAGGTCAATGGCGAACTAGGAACAGATGCAGCTGATGACGGTGAAGCCACCTTCGATGCAACCCATTTCTCCATTTCTTTCAGCCTTAGATAAACCTCTAAAGCCTTCCTGAAACATCTGGTTGCCTAACTAAAGCTTTGGCAAACTGTGCAGGCTTCAATTATGCAGACTTTTCCAAGGGAATGGATATACACGGAGTGGTTGTGATCTTTATAAATTTTAAGGTCGCCACAGCGGCTATAATGAAAGAACAGTCCCTTGTCTGCCAGCGGCGGCATAAAACGAAAGTTTAAAATAAATTTGAGACAGCAGCAACAACAAAACTTTCCAAGTTCAATTGCATTCTCCAGCAGCAGTGGATCGATGAGTAGTTGACATCGGGTGAAAGAACGGCGGTATGCTGGGGACACCCATGCTATACATGCACCAATGAGACATGTCGACAAGGGTGGCTGCAGCCAGCAAAAACTTTCTAGGTGGTCCTGATGCTGATGGCTTACAGTTCTATGATGTGGCTCAATGAAAGAAGATATCCTCGAAGACCTGTAGTTTTCAACACTATTCGTCGTAATCCTTAAACACACCTATGTTAATGTAATTCAATCAAGTTAATACATTAGCAAGACAAGTATGGGCAAAATAAACTAGGTATTAAACATTTGTTAGTAGGAAACTGGTGCTGAAATTCACACTTAGAAACAGTCTAGTCGCAAAAGTTAGCATAACATACAGTACAGACCCGAGCTTGATGCCTGACTGGATCTCATCAAATACAGTACTCTAAACGTGGCTGGGGTAGGTCAGAAAACATAGGTTACTCACCTGTAACCATAGTTCTAGGAGTGATATACAGTTCACATTCACAAACAGGCAGTCTTCATGGAGAAACGGAGTCATCAGAATGCCTTCAGGCTATGCTCCTCCCACCACCTGGGTGGTATATCCTCCGGCTTTGCCCTGTAATGTCAGATCTTTGCATGCTGGAAGCAGGGATCCAGGTGCCACACTGCCAGGGGAGGTCAGATTGGTGGTGTGGGTGTAAACTGTAACCCACTCCTAGAATTACCATTACACATGAGTAAAGAAGTTACTGATCGTAACAGCAGGTCTTGAGAAAAGCCCTCCACTGAGCCACATCATAGAACTGTAAACTCTGGGAGTCAGGACCACCTGAAAACTTTTGTTAGCTGGTGCCGCCCACAACGATGCATACTGTCACTACCTATATAACACAGGCGGCCTGATCATGCCTCAGTTCCTGGTGGAGACAGGCTGGAGAATAATCCGACTGGTAGGGACCAAGCAACCAGTACCAAACCAGCTCACAGGAGAGGATAAGGAAACATAAGCAAATATGCCAAATTCAGACATAAGAGGAGAAGAAGATGTGAGAGCAGGCAAGATAACTGCCTGTCACCTAAAAATGTGTGTGTTGGGGAGTGCTGTGGCTCAACGAAGGTGATTCTCTTGAAGATCTACTGTTAAGGCAAGTAACGATTCTATCTTCTTCAAGGACATTTCCCTCTGCTGAGCCACATCATGGAATGATTCCCAAGCAGTACCAAATACCACTGGAGGATCCAAGGACCCTGAGTAAGGAGGCTTTGCAAGACAGCAAAGCCAAAGCTGGCACAGCTACAAGAGACGATGTCCGGCCTGTAATGCTTAGTAACTGTATGATCAGTACTCCAGGTGGCAGCAGCACATATGGCAACAGTGGACACATGTGAAAACACACCACAGAAGTAGCCACCCCATGGGTGGAGTGAGCATGGACACCACCAGGAAGCTGCTTACCACGCTTCTGGTAACACGAAGTAATGCAGCAGGCCAGCCACTTGGAAAGACCCTGCTTAGAAACAGGGGAGTCCACCATCCTGGGGGCAAAAGCCACAAACAGCTGAGAGGATTTTCTACAATCCTTAGTACGATCACGGTACCAATGCAACACCCAACGGACATCAAGCGTATGTAGACTATGTTCCCCACTATCCAGGAGTTAAGAAATAAACCGAAAGGTCAACAGTCTGATTTAAGTGTTCTCTCAGCAAAAGAATAAGGATTAGTATGCAATTAGAATGGGTAAATTATAAACCACTGTTTGAGAAATATGGATAGTACACTAAAATTACCTAGGATTCAAAATAAATATAGCACATTTAAATATAGAGCTGCTAGTTCTTCAAATAGATTATCGAAGGATTTAAGAGAAATTAACTTTACAATAAAGGAATTCGGACAAAGAATTAAACAGGACTTTGAATATGTATATTTATGCTTGGAGTAAACATCTTGTTGTTGGCAGTTCCCAATAAATTAATGAGGGGCTACTAGATTAGTATAAGACATAGGATATTACATCATACTGTTTTTTACATAAACATGTTGTTGTCAGGTGTGACGTGCAATAGTTTGTCATGTTAATATGTTTGCGTGCTGTTGCTATAAATTTTTTTAGAATGATATATCATCTGTACTTTATATTATATGCGCAATATTTAAAATGTTTGGAACTTACTTGTAATTGTACATAAACATCAATAACAGGATCACTATGAAAACAAGCCTTGTATAAGACCTATGGTGTAAACTTTTTGCATTGTCAAATTGTTCTTGCCTGTATAAATAAAAATGTTTTTACTACTTACTACTACTAGTAACCCTATCCATGTGGAAAACAAGAAAAGGAGACTCTGCAACCCAGAGCCTGTAGTTCAGATATGTGCTTAGAAGACGCCATAGCCACAAGGAACAGTGTATTCCAAGAGAGGAAGTGCAGCTCACAAGTAGCGGTTGGTTTGAAGGAGGTGCAGTAAGGGCCTCCAGAACCAAATTAAAGTCTCATACTGGAACCAGATCATGGACTGGGGTGCAGAAGTAGAATACCTCAGAGAGACCTGTGACAAACCTCAAACTGAGTCACCTGCCTTGCCATTGGGTGAGGGCACTAAAGCTGATATTGTGGCCAAGTGGACCTTAACGGAAGAATACCTAAGGCCCATGTTCAGAGGGACAGGAGGCAGACCATCACCAGGGTGAGCCAAATCACTTTTTGACCTGGTGGCCAGTTTGGCCACCATACTTCAAAATCTGGTGGCCAAAAATTTTTTTTAGGTGGCCAATTTTTTTATGGCTGCTAGACTATAAAATATGGTAGCCATTTTTTTCTTAACTTGCCTTTCAGATGTGGAATTGTCTATTAACCTACATTTGGGAACATATTTACCAGAGATTCTGATGAGAATTAACCTGCCAGAACAGCATCAAGTATTACACAGGAGGGAGAATTTATAAAGTACAAATTGAAAGTCCTGCCTGTCTAATGCAAAAAGGGAAGCAAGGGTGGCACTCACAACTATGAGAAAATGAGAATGAAATCACCAGTCACACTCACATAGAAACACAGACTTTGACGGCAGATAAGGACCGCTTGGCCCACCTAGTCTGCTCATTTCCTAACTACATGATAAGCTGCAGATCCTATTTAACTAACAGCCTATTTCTTCCCACCCCCCACAAAATCGCTTTATGTCTGTCCCATGCATTCTTGAATTCTCCCACAGTTTTAGACCCCACAACCTCCTCAGGAAGGCTGTTCCATGCATCATCACCCTCTCTGTAAAAAATACTTCCTCACATTGCCCGGAGTCCCCCTCTATCTTCAAATTGTGTCCCCTTGTTCTTGCACATCTCTTTTTCTGAAAGATGCTACCCTCTTGCACTTTGTTGATTCCACTGAGGTACTTAAAAGTTTCTATCACGTCCCCCTTCTCCCTCCTTTCCTCAAGGGTATACGTATTAAGCTTGTTTAGTCTCTCCTCATATGGCTTCTTTTGTAGACCTTGCACCATTTTAGTTGTCCTCCTCTGGACTGCCTCCATCCTGTCTATGTCCTTGCGGAGATGGAGTCTCCAGAACTGGACGCAGTACTCCAGATGGGGTCTCACCAACTCTCTGTACAGAGGGATAACAACTTCCTGTTTTCTGCTGGTGATGCCTCTCCCTATACATCCCAATGTCCCCCCAGCCCTCCCTACTGCCTTCTCACATTGCCTGCTAACCTTAACGTCATCTGATATGATTACCCCCAGGTCCACTTCCATTTTTGTTGTTGTTACTACCTCCCCCCAATTGTGTAATCTTTCCTTGGGTTTTTGTTTCCTGAGTGCATTCTTTTGTACTTCTTTGTATCGAATCCAAGCTGCCATACTTCTGACCATTCCTCCAACCTTGCCAAGTCCCTTCTCATCCTTTCTACACCTCCTTGTGTATCAACCCTGTTGCAGATCTTTGTGTCATCTGCAAAGAGGCATACTTTTCCTTCCAGTCCCTCTGCAATGTCACTTATAAAGACATTTAAAAGGACTGGACCCAGTACTGAACCCTGCGGTACCCAACTAGTAACCCCTCTTTCTTCAGAGTGGACTCCATTTACAATTACCTTCTGTGTCCTGTTGTCCAGCCAATGTTTTACCCACTCCACCACCCTGGGACCCACTCCCAGGCTGGTTAATTTGATTATTATTCTTTTGTGTGGGACGTATAATAAATGCGCTATACTACGATATTTCTCAGATCTATGGACAGCGTTGGGATGATAACTTTGGGGGAACAAAAGAGATCCTTGGATAAATAGCTATGTAATTATTCTAGCTGCGAGTCACTACAAAGGAACTACTGAAGATGGATCATGGGACCATCGGAGAAACACCTCCATGACCGAATCCGAAAAGGGAAGGGCAGCACAATTATGAGAAAATGAGATGAAAATCACCAAGAGGATAACTACTGAAGATGGGACCGGCGGAGAAACACTGTGACTGGACTGGAGTCTGACTGACCAGAACCTGCTGATTTACAAGTGGAAATAAGTCCTAGTGCTATAAGTGTACACTTTTTTTTAAATAAAGCAATAAAACTTTCAGATGTTGTAGTTCTCTTATTGCCTTGTGTGTTCTTTTTTTTTTTTTTGAGGGGGTTACTTTTTTGTGACTTATTTTTTTCATGACATGGCTAAGCTTAGGCTGTCATGCTGTTCCCATCCACCGCCTAGGGTCACTAAATAAAATTTTGAGGGCAAGGGCAGAAAACAAATTTTAAATAATTCCTAAGACTATGGCTGACAGATTGCTAACAGTATTTCTATTGCTGTTACTGTCTTCTTCAAAATCGGTACACTTCCCCTTCCACTCCAACCACTGTCTGTCTCCACTTTCAACTCAACTCCTGCGACTCCTCATCTATTTCCGCTTCCAACTCCATTACATCTGGATGTGTGACTTTATGCCCAGAAAGATGCTGATATCCCGGTGTTGACGAGTGCCAGTGATCAACTGATGGGTCTGGATTAAAGTCTGCTATTATTGGTCCATTTAAACTGATCTGCAAATCATCCATAGTGCTATCAATAAGATTGCTACGAGATATTGTTTTAATCCTATTATGAGCACTATATCCCCTTTTGCAAGCAGCTGTACTCACTGGCATTAACTGCAAAAAATTGTGACCACCGTAACAGACCAAATCTCTCAAAATTTTGGTGAACCTTTCTTAATGCATACTCTGTATTTTGATTCTTTACAGCATTTTTGAAATCTTGCCACTCTTCCAAAAGTTTTTGTGTAATTTCTCTTTCAAGTTCGGCATCCAGCTCTGGATCAGATAAAAAGCTGCCCTGAAACGTACTGCTTTTTCAGGAATGGCATGCATCTCTGGCAAAGCCCTGTGATGGATTCCTGACCAAAATTTAGAAAGAGAGGGTCATCAGGAGAAAGGCAAACAGTTGTGTCAAACACTGAAAATCATTTGTAGTCTTCTGACTGCCACATGGGCTCAAATCTGTCATGTAAGAATCCAACCACACTGTCGCATACTTTCTTCTTGATCAGTTTGCAGGCATTTTCACTGGAAACAATCTCCTTGGCTGCTTCGTCTGAAGCAGTGGCCTGCCTGGTTTTTTTTTTTTGCCTTTTATTCCCATCTTTCTCTACATCGCTAGCATTTTCAGTCATGCCTGGTGGAGGAGCTAGAGAGTGCTGCCACCATCCATGCCACCAGTAAGGAGACTGCTCTCCTAACTTACATAATCTAAAACTGTGCCTCAGCAGGGCCCGCACTGGTCTTCAGCTTGATGATCTCCAAATTGTAGCTCTCACTGTAGCTGTACCCGAGTAAGAAGAAGACCCTTTTTGAAATTTTGAGAAACCCTTCCAAGAGCAGATAGATAATCTTGTTGGAAAACCAGGAACCACATTCTTTTTTTGGTTTTTTACAAAGTTCAAATGTCCTTTAGTGCTGTCTGTATCAGGACCCCCACTGTGCTGTGATGCAGTATTCTCTAAGTGTGCAATTATAGCCGGCAGGTTGTGGAGAAGAGCTGACACAGCACTGTGGTGCAAACTGACCCAGCACTCTGTGAAAATGCTGACCAGATTTTTCAATTTAATGAAAAGGGTGTTAGCAGCCTCCTCCAAGGCTCTTATTCTTCAGTGAGAAGAATGATAAAATGAATAAAGAGCCCATAAGCCATTTCGTTTTCGTGAACTTCTGGCATATGTTTTTGGGCATCTAGAATGGCCAGTTGTAAAAGAGCATACGATGCAGTATGTAGCAATTAACCAAGGCAGGCCACTGTTTTGTAACTTTGCATGACTCGCCTACGCTGACCTCGCATGACTGATTCACCATCAGTGGCCATCCCAGAAATCCATGAAAGAGTTTTCCACAAGGGATGTTAAGTTTGTTAAAAGAGTGAATCTAATGCTGCAATGTATCCATCGGCATCTGCTTTCCTAGTAGCTCGGTACCAATAAAGGAGGTATTTGGAGTACCATCTTCACCAACATAACTGATGAACACATTCACAAATTCCCTCACACGTCTGTCAGTGCTTCCATCTATTAACAGCCCAACAGCAGGAGATTTTTTATCTGTTAAGTTGTGTTTGGCGTGTTATTGCTGCAATGTGATGCACAAACTTACTGCAGTTTTGTGATTTGTGTATTGTTCAATCACTTTTATATTACCTTTGCGTAACAGTGAGGTATGAAACGGAAAGTCCCGAAATGGCCTATCCCTTGATGCCGGAAAGTAGGCAACATTAAAAAGACACCGCATGGATTCCCTCATTGCAACATTCATCTTTTGAAAATAAAAGGCAATAAGTATGGATTCAGGTGCCCTTTGAGCTCTTTCAGCCAGAATGCATTTTACATGGGAACTGCTTGCATCACAAATTTTTATAGACTCCATTTTAAAAGTACTGCTACCAACAAAAAACACAGATGTATGATCTGCCAGATAGGGTTGCTTCCTACACACCTTGCAACTCACAGTGTTGCTTTGCTTCTCTTACTGAAGCCAGTCAAATTCCCGTGACCATTCAACCCTGAATTTGCATTTCACTGAATTTTTTTCCTGTTGGTAGGATTTAGTCTGGGCAGAGAGCTTGAGGAAAATGAACTATCTGCAACGGAAACAGTACTGAAAGTAGCGGAAACACTATGAACCTGAATGTCAGTAACCATTACTGATGGTCAGTCAATATGGTCGCAACCATCACCCTGGCTGCCCCTTCCCTCTGATACAGAAATAGAAGAAGAAACAGCAGCAGCAGCATTAGCAACTGGAGGATTTACATTCACATGTTCCTCCTCAACAGCAACATCAACAATTATGTTACTGTCAGTGCCACTGCTGACTTGAATGGTTTTGTTACGTAATTTTTCCCCAGCAGATACACCGGGTTTAATAAAGGCAAAGGAAAACAAATTAGGTTGTTGTTTTTGTTTCTTTCCAGACATTTTTTATTACTCCAATCCCAAAACAGTATGAAAAAGAATGAGTGGTTGGTGATAGCAGCACAGCAGCAGAGAGTTTTTGGATGTCCTTCCCGTCACACCAAGAAAGACTGACACAACCACAGGAGGACTGGCTGTGAGTGAGACTGATGGACTTGGACTGATGTTTGTAGTACACAACCAGAGACGCTGTCAATAATATGCTCGCACACAGGTTATAATAGCTATGACTTTTCATTAATTGTGCCAAGCAGCTTACCTCTAATTTTTTTTTGTTTTGGCTACCCAAAAAAGCCAGACACAACCTCAAAAGGACTGGAAGAGACAGGTGGACAGCCAAACAACAGTAGTCAATAATATGCACACAGGTAGTACTAGTATGGGCTTTTCATTAATTGTGGCAAGCTCTAATTTTTTTTTTTGTTTTTTTGCGCCCCCTTCCAAAAAAAAGAAAGCCAGACACAACCTCAAGAGGACTGGAACGGACGAGACAGGTGGACAGCCAAACAACATGAGACGCAGTCAATAATATGCACACAGGTAGTACTAGTATGGGCTTTTCATTAATTGTGGCAAGCTCTAATGTTTTTTTGTTTTTTTGGCTCCCCCCAAAAAAAGCCAGACACAACCTCAAGAGGACTGGAACGGACGAGACAGGTGGACAGCCAAACAACAAGAGAAGCAGTCAATAATATGCACACAGGTAGTACTAGTATGGGCTTTTCATTAATTGTGGCAAGCTTTAATTTTTTTATTTGTTTTAAATTGCCCCCCAAAAAAAAAACGGACTTTCTGACACAACCTCAAGAGGACTGGAAAGGACAAAACAGATGGAGAGCCAAACAACAAGAGATGCAGTCAATAATATGCACACAGGTAGTACTAGTATGAGCTTTTCATGAATTGTGGCAAGCTTTAATTTTTTTTTTTTTTGGTCCTAGCCCAACCTATCTCAAAAGCCTGACACAACCACTAATATGCACACAAGTGGTAGTCCAGACTTTAATTATTGTAGCTTGTATTTTTGTTCTGTCAGTGGTTCCAGACCCACCCCTAAAAGCCCGACAAAATCACAGGACGAGATGCCCAAAGCTCTTTTAGAAGTATATATTTATATTTATTTTCTAAAACAAACAAGAGAGGGACACACACACACTAACACACAACCACAGGACAAGACACTAGACTGAGACACTGGCAGACTGTCAAATTAAACTGCAATAGGCAAGTACACAGGTCAGCCAGGTAGTCCTGCTATGAACTTGTTTCAATCAACTTTGTTTGAGCTCTTTCAATCAGAATTGGGGTAGTTGGTTGAAATGGCATAATAAGTAGTTTTGCCCTCCCACCTGGACTGTCAAGCAAGCTCTCCTTCTTCAGTCAGGTCGACGCCTACTACTTTCAGTTAACTTTGCCACATCAAATGTTCAAAATACCGTTTTCTTGCCCCATGCCTATTGCCTGGAGTAACTCTGAGCATGTGCTCTTTGCTTCGATTTTGTTATGCACTCAGCACTTCGAGTCAGCAACACAGTAAAACCTGCACAGAACACTAAAACCCCCTCAGATTTTGACGCAGACAGCAAGCAAAGCAAAGCAGTCCCCCTCCGCCTTACTTCAGCATGTCGTCGTAGTCATACATTTTAAACTGCCAAATGCCAATTTAATGTTTTTTCCTCTTAAGACCGATACTGTAATATTACCCCCAGTGAACAATCTGAGAGTTTCAAGCCCTTAAAAGGGCTTTTGAATGGATTTAAATTCTTTCAGATGCAATGTACTGCTATAGTACACAAAGAATGCTTTCCTCTCCCTCACAAACACTCAGTGAAATGACTGGCTGCAGCATTCACGTAGGCATTTATACCGAAGCACCCACATGAACACCTGGTATCTGCTAAATCATACTTTGTTATCTGGGCACTCCGTCCTCTCTAGACTTGCGCAGACTCCATGCACCACTGGTATTCCTCTCTCTAGACATGCTGACTGTTGGGGAACCGCGCACTACAGTGCCAATCAGGATCGTGCTCGCATGGCCATGGATGAATCTGCACATGCACGGTTGGGAAAACAAAAAAAGGAATACCGTGCATGTGCGAGGACAGCTGCACTAGGGAACGAAAGGGGGAAAAAAAAAAAACTTTATTCCAGGCACATGCGTGCTGCTTCCACAATCGTTACTCACCAGAATGGCGACTTTCAATTAAAATTAAGTGGCCAGAATGGGGAAACAGGTTGCATTTGGCAACCTGGCGACCCAATGTGTCCCACCCTGGTACCAGCACTGTGACCCTTATGAAAACCACGTTGCTCTGGGGACAGTAGCTCATACTTCTGCAGCTACTCTGATAGTTGTATTTCAACCACCTTCTCCAATATCTTACTAGCAGCCGACAGGATGGCTATGGGTCGGTAGTTTTCAGTAATCTTTCTGGTCCCCTTGCTTGAAAACTGGTACTACCAAGTAGTAAGCAGGTACTAGCATTGTGTAATGTACCATCAGTTAGGTTGGTTATCTCTTCTTAAAAGGAGAGAGAATATCATAAAAGTATTTTGCATATAAATGTGGCTTGGGGGCGGTCCTGGGGTACCTCAGTGATAGAACTGTCTTTAGAATATTGATCCATCACTCAGAAATGATCATTTTAAAAGAAATGGTGGTTCCATGTACAAAGACTAAATGCTCTATGCACTACTTTAGTCAGTCTGTTCCAGTTCATTGGAATAATCTTCCGCCAGAATTCGGAAACAGTATGCTAAACCTCCTTCTATTCTTGCACTAAAAAAAGCATTTACTGTCTTCACAAAAGCCCTGTAATTTGCAAGAATGTCCTCTTTTAAACATATTCAGCAAAAAGAAAAAATAATACAGTATCAAAGACAAAATGTAACAACAATACAATACATAATGTGTGTATTTGGTATATCGGTATGTATACTGATGATTATTTATATTTTTCTGTATTGCATTTTTCAAAGTCACCACTGTGAATGAGCTTTGCTCAATGGTCTTAACATAAAAGAAACCCTGGCTATTTCCATATAGATGGGACCACTCAGTAGTAAGGGATAGACTAAGAATGTGAGAGATGGGTAATGCACAATTGGGGGGGCAACTTTCATGCTTAGGTTCCAGGTCCTCATGACTGGCACTAGTAAAAGGAGAGAGACCAGCAAGCAGCTTATGAGTCTCACTCACTGAGACAGCTTTCAGATAAAGATATTCCTCTTCATATTCCTCCTCTAATTCCATGAGGTCAGGATTATATTCCATGCTGTCACTGTTGCTATCACAAACAACGATGGGAGCTGCTGAAAGGGCTGGCAATTTATTTAGTTTTTGTCAACCAGGTAGGTGTACCAGCCATGAAATGACTATTTCAGGAATGACCCAGGAGAGTACAACAATCAAAGACAGGTACATAGCATGAATACAATGAAATTACAATTGATTAGGTCAAAACAGTTAGTGGTAATGAATACATGCAGCCAGGACAGTAACAATCAATGCAATTCACATACAATTTTTTAGGCAGAGAAAACCTACATAGACTAGGAAGAGATACCACAGCATAGCGGCAAAGAGATATTGTTCAAATTAGTCACAACAATGAAGATTCAAATAGGCAGCGAAACAAGGCAAGGGCAAATTCCTGACTGGGCAAGATGCATTATCATGGGGAGGAGTTGGGGTGGATTAGCACTCAAGGAGATAGTAAGGGTAAGAATGCTATGAGGTAGGAGGTTAAAGTTAGGCCAGGGGACAGGAATTTGCAGCGCTACTGGACTCCATCGAAAGGGGCCACAAATCGAAATGCCCCATCTGTGGAGCTGCCTGTAATGGCAAGTCTGGGAGAATACAAAGAGTCATTTTAGAGAACAATGCCACACAGCCTAGGAACTGATGGTGCCCTGAAAAAGACCCAAGGATGAACTGTGTTGAAGGGACAGAGCCTGACGACAATGGCACCATACCGTTCATAGGAGGTATGGCTGTGCCTGAGCCAAGCCCCGACCATGGTCTATCAATGATGTTCTAGGGGGCTTTTGTCGACATGCAGAATGGGCGTTGACAATGATGTACCTGTTCTCAGTGGCGACTGAGACCTCGCCGGCAAAGCAAAATTATCTTTGTCCTTATGTTTGTGCTCATGGCTGGATGAGGAAGAGGCCTGACATGACACCCTTCCCTTATCCTTGTCCTTTGATCTCGCTGGCCGTTTTTCACATGATGGTGAGGGAGAAGCAGATTTTGAGCCCTATTCCTTCACCATGGCTTTTAGCCCTTTTAAGACAAGTACACTGTCTAGAGCTTTCTTACGGCGTTGCTTTATAGCCTGGTTGAAACTCTGACAAATTTCACAAGCTCTCATACTGTGAGAAAGGCCCAAACAGCACACATAAACGGAGTGTGCGTCTTCCTTGTAAATTTTATAACCGCACTTACAACATCGAAATAAAGGTTCTTTAGATTTTGTCAGCATACAGAGATGACGATAATGAATCTTAGAGTACAAAAAAATAAACAGCAATGGTTTTGTCGACGTCTCTTCAGCAGGTCCAACGAGGATGATCAACAGCAGAACAAAGAACTGAGCAGCAATGGAGCCATGTTTTATATATGCACCAATGCTGCATGTCACTGTGGTGGCCCGCTAGCAAACAATTTCATGTGGTTCTAACACTGGCAGCTATAGTTCCAAAGCTGTGGCCTAATGGAGGAAATATGTATGGTGTGCTGCAGCCCATTAGCACCTATCCTACATAGAACATAGAAACATAGATTTTGACGGCAGATAAGGATCGCTTGACCCATCTAGTCTGCCCATTTCCCTACCTACAGGATAGGCCGCAGATCCTAGTTAACCAACAGCCTATTTTTTCCTACCCCCCCCCAGGAATTGCCTTATGTCTGTCCCATGCACTCTTGAATTCTCCCACAGTTTTAGACCCCACAACCTCCTCAGGAAGGCTGTTCCATGCATCTACTACCTCTCTGTGAAATAATACTTCTCACATTGCCCTGAACCACCCCTTCTATCTTTAAATTGTGTCCCTTTGTTCTTGCACATCTCTTTTCTGAAAGATGCTACCCTCTTGTGCCTACTATGTGATAAAGATCAACTGTTAAAAAAAAAAAAAAAAGTTTGCAACATATTGCCTTTTTGTTAGCGCAAGCATTACAGTACCAGGGGCTGGTTTACCAGTAGGTAATCTAACTCCCAAGTTCCAAGACCCTCGGCTATGCTTAACAGCTTCATTACACACCCAAAGGCTGAATTAACTACCGTTAAACCAAACCCTGGTCAGACCTTAATGGTTATTTATAAAAAGGGCAAGCAAATATCAGTAGTCACATTCTGAATGGCACCTAAGTGTTCTAAGTCCCTCAACTAACTAGCAGAAAAAACAAGGTTGGCGCCTTATCACAAAATAATATCCATACTCTAAAATAAAAAAAGATCAGGTCAAAAAGTATTATGCACCTGAAGTTCATATTAACTACTGGTAAACCAACCCCTGGGCATACATTAATGCTTAAATGTTTTAGAAAACACAAACACACACACACACACGTTTGGAAAGCAGGTTCATGTTTGCCTTACCTTGTTACTGGAGCCACGTAATTGCCTGGAAAAACACCAATCTTGCTTGTTTGCATGGAGGTACCCTTAAACCAGCCATCTTGACAGCGTTCAAGTACCAAAAATGTCTGCCCCTTTCGCAGCTCCAGCTCATCTTCTTTTCGTGGGATGTAAGGTACATAGCAACATAGCTTTAAAGATGAAATGTTACAGCCACTGTCATGGCTTATTCCGAGAATAACATGGCAAGCATGCACTGCTTAGGGAACAATCTGTTGGTGAATGATGCTAAAAATGGATATTACAAATAACCTCACTGTTTTATCATGTACAGCAGCAAACAAAGTGGCAGAGTATTTTATCAATGGTGGAGGGGGTGTGGAAGGTTAACAAGGCCAACTTTCTAAATGAATAGGATATAATAAATCACGTAAATTACGTTACTTCACAATGTTTCATCTTGCAACATATCCCACTTTTTAAGCATGACAGATGACCTTTAAAATGGTGTGTTATTACAATGCATGTCTTCATTAATTTACCCATTTTTCCCCACTCTGTTACACTGTCCATGCACCACACCATACACTGGGTAAATCCACAAGTGTACATGTACTAAAATAAAGGGCATCACGGGGGGCCGGGGTGTTATGGGCAGACTACATGGGCCTAGAGGTCCTTATCTGCTAACAGCCCTCTATGATTCTATGATGTATAGGGACATGGTCAAATCCACTCAAGCCAATTATTGGCCCTTTCAATCAAATGGAGATTAACAGAAGTTAAAGATGGAAAACACGACTGTGCTTTTTGTAATACTGGACACAATATACTGATGAGATAATTGCAAAACAAATCAATCCATCGTTCTACTAAACTGAGCATGCCAGCAGCACACTATAGTGCTGTTATTTGTTTGTATTTGAAGAAACCTTATTTCTTATGAAGTAAACAAAGACCTCCATCTAGAGTTTAATACATTGTCATTTCCCCATTTTAGTGTAAAAGGGTAAAAAGCAGATGGGGGGAGTTATCTCCTATCGCCTCTCACTGCTTGTATCCTCAGATTGCCCATCTTAACATTTCCACTGCTCCAGCTGCAAATGCCCCAGCACCCAGCACTTACAATCAGTCTTTGCACCCCTAGCACCTTACCTGTCATATTCCTCGACAAGGCCCCCTGGCTGCACTGTCTCCCGCCCTCCCTCCCGTATCTCCACTCCTGCCCCGCCCAACCACCTCCTGTCCCTACCCCTTCCTCCCTCGATCTCCTACCCTCACTCCTCCCCTTGTCTTGCTCACAGCTCAAGTCTTTGTACTGGTTATTACATGTCTGCAAGTCAATGACTATATGTTTGTAACTAAAATGATGACTGTTGCACATGCTGACTGGAACCTTTGTAAAAGAGCCTCGGCTCAAAGGTATTGTGATCCTAGATTGAAATAAATAAATAAAATCTGACATTAACCTTGTCCCTTTAAAAGCGGCAGTTACAGTGCAATGAGACTTTTTTTTATCTATACATGTACCTTATTATTCTATTTTAATAAACTGCAACTTTTCTCTTTTTTTGCTGTCTTGTAAAATGCTGTTCAAGCCTAACTGTAGTCTTTTATTCCCCACATTTTTAATCTGAAAGTATTAAAGGCGTGTGCCTTTAAAAAATAACTGCCCCAAGGTTCTGAACTGTATTCATGGCTATTGTTGAATAACCATTGTTTGACAAATCTGTTCTTGTTACGATGAGCAAGCATACAACATAGTTCCCCGACTTTGTGGGACACTAAAGGCACAAAGGATAACTCTACGCCACAGAACTAAAGGTCTCCTTTAATAATTTCAAATCTAAAACAAATACTGAAGCAGAATCAAAATAGGAGAAGAGGGAATCTTTACAAAACGAAAGAAAAAGGACAACCTAAAATGGAATGAAAAATTGTAAGAATTCTGTTAACGTGAACTAATGAGACTTCAAGTACATTTACTACATCACATCAGACTACACGGTATTTTTATGAAGCTGATCTGTAACTTTGCATTTTCAATGGTACTCCTAGAAGTACTGCTCATGCATTCAAGGAGTCTTTTAGAACATTAAAATACTGAATATTGAATACTGTCTCATGCAACTAAACAAACAGATACAAGCGGCATTCCAGGGAAAATAAAAGAAAGTAAGTATGCAGTACAAAAAAACTCAGCTTTATTTAGCAGAGCTCCAAGAGGACAGTGGCACTAAACCCTGACACTTTGGGTCTTCACGTGACTCTTCATCAGGGGACCCTGATGAAGGGTCACACGGAGTCCCGAAACACTGGGGTTTTGTGCTACTCTCCTCTTGGAGCTCTGCTAAGTAAACTGAGCTTTTTTTTCCTAGTGAATACTTGCTTGCTATTATTTTTCCCTTTGAGTGCTGCTTGTATCTACATAGACTTTGACGGCAGATAAGGACCCAAGCACCGCTTGGCCCACCCAGTCTGCCCATTTCCCTACCTATTGGATAAGCTGAAGATCCTAGTTAACCAACAGCCTACTTCCTCTACCCCTATCTGTTTGTTTACCTATATAGATTGGCTTCAGCTAACTAGTACCCTCACACATTTGGGCTTGAACGAATGGTATCTGTGTTCTGTCTCATGTAACCGATTCTTATGGTTTCTGCTCCCTGGTCAGATCTGAACCATAAATTCAAGTCAGACACTTGTGGGGGTAGTGTCAATCACTGGATAAAAGTGTACTAACAAACGAACTACAATTAAGTGTCCATCACATCCACAGCAAAGTACAGTGGTAGAGCATGATTAGTGCTCTGGAAAAGAAAGCTTGGGCAAAATATGCTTTTCAAATCTGAGGCCCCAAAATAAGTATCCCTGGAGGTGAGCACTTCTAAGTAGTAAAGGGAAATAAATCTACATCTGGATAGGCGGTATACTTTTATTTTACAGAAACGGAAAATCCTGACACCCGGAAGCCCAGCGCAACTTGCCCGACACACGATATCCTGACATTGGAATTATGCCCACGGCAGAGTTTGTTATATTAAGAGGGATGCGGAGGACAAGGCCCCCCACAAAACATTAACTAAACTCCACCACTGGCTGTTGGAATTTCGTGTGTTGGGAACACGACATCAGGATGCTGAGTGTCAGGGAACAGCCTGTCAGACTCTCATAGTATATCTGGATATGCAGGTGGCTGCCTTACAGATAAGCCATGCACCTGGTGAGAGACTGGGCCATCACAAATGAGAGTAAAAAGTCAACATCTTCACATTTAATGACTAGGTGCAGGGCCTGATGAGTCATTGAGACACAACAGGAAAAAACAGGTTACTCACCTGTAACAGTAGTTCTAGGAGTGGTATATGTTGTTCATCCACACAAACCCACCCGGCCGCCCCTGGCTTTGGTGCACACTACTGCTTCCAGCGGGCAAGCTCTGGCATCATGCAGTGGAGCTGAGGGAGTTACCACCCAGATGGACGGGAGGAGCCAGCTTGAAGACTTTCTGGCAAGCTCTCAAAGGGAAAGGACACTGCCAGAAGTGTGGATGAACATCATATACTACTCCTAGAACACTTCTGGCAGTGTCCTATCCCTTTGAGAGCTTGCCAGAAAGACTTCAAGTTGGCTCCTCACACCCACCCGGGTGGTAACTCCCTCAGCTCCACCCCATGATGCCAGATCTTGCCCGCTGGAAGCAGTAGTATGCGCCAAAAACCAGGGGAGGTCGGGTGGGTTTGTGTGGATGAACATCATATACCACTCCTAGAAAGTACAGTTACGTAAAAACTTACCATAACAGTAGATCTTCGAAGAGTGTCTCTTGCAGTAGGTAATAAGTCTGGGTTACCAGCAGAGGCCACTGTGGTGCATGGCAGCTCTTCTAGCAGTCTTTTCCAGAGACCACCCACATGACATCAGCTTCCTGTTTCCTATATAAGTGTGGGCGGTCCCTGGTATCCTCAGTTCCCCTGCCGAATTCAGCTTTCTAAGCGAGGACCAAGGGGGAACCCGAGGTACCAAAGGTATCCCAACCCAGCAGTAACTGTACCCTAATCTGTTCTCCTAGAAAAGGAGGGGAACGGAGGGTGGAAACAGACCTACTGCTAAAGACACTCCTCAAGAGCTACTGTTATAGTAATTTTTACGAACAGTACTATCTTCCACGGAGTGGTCTCTTGCAGTAGGTTATACTTTGGGATGAATCCCAAGCAGTAATGTCCATGTGGGAGGACAGTATGATAGAAGACCTTGTAGGACTGCACAGCGAAAAGGCAGTCCTATGTCGTGAGGCAATATCCAGATTGTAATGCTTTGTGACTGTATGATTGTGGACCAGGTAGCCGATTGCAGATATCTGAAATGGAGGCTCCTTTTAAAGCAAGCCATAGTGGCCATAGCTCTAGTGGAAATGGGCTTGGACAGGTCCTGGCAAAGGCTTGTTGTATTTTTGTAGCAAATGTAATACAATTCCAACCAGCAGGACAGGGTTCTTTTAGCAACTGGGAGTCCTTCTCTGCCTGAGGCAAGAGAGATGAACAATTGAGGAGTTTTTCTAATAATTTTTGTCCAATTAGTATAGTAACATAGTATTCGATGAACATCTAAAGTATGTAGTAGATGTTCACCTGGATTGGAGTGTTCAGGACAGTATACTGGTAGCTCCTTGGACTGATTCAAAGTATGTTTGGAGACTACTTTAGGACGTTAGGAAGGGTTGGTACGGAGTGCCACCCTGTCTTTAATGAAAATAGACATCCTCTATCTTGATTTCAGAAAGGCCTTTGACTCTGTGCCCCACAAAAGGTTGACCAGGAAGTTGGTGGATCTTAGAGTTGGGGAGAAGATGGCCAGATGGGTGGAAAACTGTGGGGTCCCACAGGGCTCCGTGCTGGGGCCAGTGTTGTTCAATGTCTTCATCAATGACATTGGGGATGGCATTAAAGGTAAAATGCCTATGTGCAGATTACACCAAGCTCTGTGGGAGAGTGGACACAGCTGAAGGATCACGGACCTACAGGAAGATCTGGAAAAGCTGGGAGGTGGTCCAGGAGCTGGCAGCTTGGCTTTAATGCCAAGAAATGCAAAGTTATGCATATTGGAGCCAAGAATCCCAGGACAGAGTATTACCTGGGTGGAGTCCGAGTAGCTGCATCAGAGGAGGAGAAGGACCTGGAAGTGATGATCACTAGTGACCTGAAGCACTCCACACAGTGCAAGAAAGCAGCAGCAAAGGCAAACAAGATGCTGGGATGCATAGCTAGGGGGATCAGTAGTAGGAGAGAAGAGGTTATACTGCCCTTGTACAGGTCACTGGTAAGGCCGCATCTAGAGTATGGAGTTCAGTACTGGTGCCCACACCTCAAAAAGGACATTAACCTGCTGGAGAAGGTACAGAGAAGGGCTACAAAGATGACAGCCGGTCAGCAGGGCAAGGTGTACAAGGAGAGGTTGAGGGCACTGAACATGTACTCCCTGGAAGACAGGAGAGAGAGAGAGGGGACATGATTGGGACATTCAACTACTTGAAAGGGATAAATAATGTCGATAAGGAAAGTCTCGTTAAGCTGGTGGCAAACCATATCACGATGGGGCACAGTCTTAAGCTGGAGGGTGGGAGGTTTAGGAGGGATGTCAGGAAGCACTTCTTCACAGAAAGGGTGGTGGAGACTTGGAATGCGCCACAGAAGAGGTAATCTCATTAAAGACAGTGAGCAGCTTTAAGAGAGGCTGGGATAGGCATAGGGGAAGGTAAGAATCATAGGTAGGGAGGATGGGAGGGAGAGCAGGGACATTAGCTCAAGCTGTGGACCCTGCAATACGAGCAGCCTTGATAGACCAAATGGCCTTCCTCTGCTGGCTTCTTCGTATGTTCGTATGAAAATCAAGTAAGGTTCCCTAACACATGAGGGCATGAAGCTCAGAAATACGGCAAGCAGAAGTGACAGCCACTAGAAATAGGGTTTTCCATGAAAGAAAACGGGGGTCACAAGTGGCTACTGGCTCAAATGGTTCAAGGGTCAATTTTTCTATAATAAACTTGAGATCCCACAGAGGAGTGGGTCTTCTGATAGGTGGTTTAATATGTAACATTCTTTTCAAAAACATCTTGGCTAGATGATGTTGGTACAGTAATCTGCCATCTAGAGGTTCATGAAAGTCAGATGCGTGCCAAGTGGAATTTGATGGAGGAATAACTTAAACCTGACTCAGACAATGAGGCCAGGTAGTCTAGAACTTTCAGAAAGGAATAAGGATCCAATGATCGAGAAGCAGACCATATGGAAAAGCGTTTCCATTTGTAATTATGTGTTCCTCTGGTTGCTGGTTTACGGTAGCCAAGAGAATACTGGCAAGAGGAGAAGACACTTGTAATCTAGTTATGAAACTGTCCTCAGGAGCCAAGCAAGAAGGTGTAGAGCCAGATTACCACAATTCAGGAACCTCCTCAATAATTAATCCGTAAACCAGTATATTTGAAATCCAGTCCAATGAAGTAATCCAACAATCTTCACCACGAGAGAATTCCAATCCCTTCTCTGCACTTCCCTTTCCTAGTTAAGGACTATCCCAAAATCTTCACCACAGTCACTCACAAAAGGAAAAAGGTCAACAACACAACATCATACAGTCTCAGAAGTCTCAGCAGTCTAAGCAACCCCCCGCAAAGTAATTCAAGTAGGAGGCGACAGCCCAACAGACCGAAAAAACGGGCAATAACGGGCCAGGGCAGGACAGTCCGAGGACAATAGCAGTACACACCCCGGAATGGTCCCTACAATCACCCTGATCCCACACAGGCACACTGCACAACGTACTCCAAAAGCCCCAGCTGTAGCACCTTGCCTCGAACGTCCCAAGCCACCTCAACAAGACAGCAAACGGATTAATGCAGACAGCGGATGCAAGCAAGCAGGCGACCCGGTAAACTGGGATAAAATAAACACAACACACTATATAAAAGAAAGAAAAACGATAAAACACTAAAACACTTAAAAAGCACTGTTAAACTGTTAGACTTGAAAGCGTTGTTAAATGCTAAAACACTGATGAACGCTGTTAAACTGCTAAGCTGTTAACACAGCCGACGGCTCGCCCAGCCTGGCGGTCATCTTCCATAGATTATAAAAGGAAAATGTGAAGTAGATTTATTTAACAGGGTTCCTTGATTTTGAGTCAAGAGGTTGAAGATTGGAGCACCTCTTTGCATGCTGAGGTGGAACACCGCTGTAGTGTTGTCTGATTGGATCAGCAATGGTCCTAGAGTCAAAAGAGGTTAGAATGTCAGAAGGGCTAAGCGGATTGCCCTCAGCACTAGGAGACTGATGTGAGGCTGAGGAGAGAAATGGTCCACTTGCCCTGTGTCAGATAAGGACCCAGGTGTGCTCTCCATCCTACAAGAGAAGCATCCGTGAAGAACGTGTGCATGGGAGGGAGGGACTGAAAAGGCATTCCTTGTCATAAATTGGTTTCGACTGACCATCAAGTCAGAGCTGACGTCAGAGAGGGAGTGACTCTGATCTTGCCTTCAAATTTTTCATGTTCCTTGAGACCATTTATTCTGGAGGGTTCACTGAATCGGTTTCATATGAAGACGGGTGAGTGCTACCATAGGGATGGCAGTGACCTTGTGACCCAGAAGGCACAGCAGCTGTCTAGCTGTGACTACTTTCTGAGTCTGTATGCGTGATGCCAGAGACAAGGGTGTGGCCTGCTGGACGGCTGGATGATAAGTTCTGTCTGAGATTGTATCTAGTACAGCTCCAATCTATTGGAGACTGAGTCGGGATCAGGTTGGACTTTGGCCAATCGATTGTGATCCCTAGAATGTGAAAATATTTGCAGGGTAGCTTCTAGGTAGGAAAGCAAAGCTGTTCTGCTTTCCTTGGCCAGCTATCTCGGCTTTTCATGAACCTCTAGATGGCAGATAAAGTGCCCGTTCCTTATAAGCTGCTGCAACTACCTTTAGGTATTTGGTGAGCACACTCTGGCCCGAGGAGAGGCAAAACCAGAGTGCTTGAAACTGGTAGTTTTAACATAGCATGTAGAATGAAGAAACCTGCAATGAGCAGGATGGATAGGGATATGCAGGTAGGCACCCTTCATATCTAGGGCACAAAGCCAATCTCCTTGTTGGCATGATGGTGTTCAAGGTTATCGTGCAAAATCGTTTGTACTGGATGGAAAGGTTCAGTTTTCTGAGGTCCAGTATAGGACCGAGGTCTCCAGTTCATTTGGTACCGAAAGAAGTGGGAGGGAATCCCTTTGATGCTGTGAGGGCTATTGGAGAAAACGGCCTGTGTCACAAGTAGAGCACTCAAGTCCTCTTGAAGGATAGGTATATGATCTGATGGATAATGAATATGCCGGTGAGGACAGGAGGGGGACTGGAGATAAATTCCAGAGTATGACCCCTCTGTATAAGCTAGAGTACCCATTTGTCTAAAGTGATCATTCACCTGGCCTCTAAATGGAGGGTAAAACGACCGCCCACAGCCTCCGAGGCCTGTGCCGAGGAGGGGTGAAAAAAACTCTAGTGGGTCACTGGGTATGGGGCTGCTCAGCCCTCCTGGGAGGTTGGGGGCAGGAGCCAAGAGCGGCGGAGGTGTTGCCTCTTGTGGGTCGAGTGCGACTTACCGCCGCCTGTATTGGTATTCTGTACTTTCCACCCTGGCACGGTAGGTTGTATGCGGAGTATGGTACATGCCATGAACCGTGACATAGAGTTCTGCCTGATGCCTGTAAGTCATCCAGTAACGCTTTGAATACCTGGCCCGAATAATTTGGACCCGTTAAAAGGGCATTAGGTACTTTATGTTGCACATCAGGCATAAAGCCTGAAAAGCAGAGCCAGGTGTGGCGTCACAAATAAATGCTAATAGTTGACAGTCGGGCCGAGGTACCTATGGCATCATATCCCGACCTGTGTAGGTGATGGGGAAAAAAAATAATTACTTACCTAGTAATCTTGTTTCTTCCAAGTGATACTCAGGTATTCATAACTATATGCAGTCCTCCTCCTAAGTAGAACTGCCTAGAGAGAATTTGGAACATATGCAAATGATGGAATCTTTTGCATGCACCACTTTTCAAATGCTGCCTTATACTAACTGCCTTAGTTCTAAACCTTTCAGATTTCCTGGATGCCTGAAAAGACAGGCCCACAGGGACTAAGTATAATAATAAAAATAATAACAACAACAGAGGGCACTCCCTAAACACTAAGTGTAATAATAATAATAATAATAATAATAATAATTAGAGAGAACTCCCTTAACCCGCAAAAAAAGGGCCTCCAACTGGAGGGCAAAACATATGAAAGAACACCCTAGAATGTCCAAATTACCCGAAAAAAGGGAAGGGGACAACAATAGGGAACCCAATCACAACATGTGTGCCAGAAATGGCATTTATGCCCCTGAGAGAACAGTATTCAGGAGTGCAGAGGCTGAAGGTTCCAGAAGGGGAGGCAGGGTGGGAGAGTTATGAATACCTGAGTATCACTTGGAAGAAACAAGATTACTAGGTAAGTAATTTTTCCTTCTAACACCAGTAATACTCGGGTATTCATAATTATATGCAGACTACCAAGCAGTACCTTTGGAGGTGAGCACAGAACCCTATCTTAGGAACATACTTTGCAGGACTGCTGTGCCAAATCTGGCATCACCCCTGGACAGATTATCCAGAGTGTAATGCTTCGTAAAGCTGTGTACCGTTTTCTAGGTAACTGCTTTAGAGATTCACCAGGGAAACATCCCTGACAGCTGCTATGGTAGCAGCTGTACCCCTTGTGGAATGGCCCTCCACGCACATAGGGCTCTCTTCCAGCCTTAGAGTACCAAACTGGTTATACTGTACTATCCAGTAATAAGTAGACCTTCTTTGATGCTGGGTTATCCTTTCTCACATTCCCGTAGGGTCAGGAAGAAAAGTTACTTACCATAGTAACCTTGTTTCTCCCAGGATACTCAATATTCATAACTCTTCTGCAGTATACCTTTAAGGTCAGATCCGCCCGGAGACAGAATGCTATGCTAATAATGGAATCATTGGCACGAGCCACTTTTCAAATGCTGCCACCTATCAACTGCCTACATTCTAACCCTCAGATTTTGTGGACGCCTGGAAAGACAGGGCCCAAAATCTAAAATATATAAAATTTAACTTCAAATTCCCCACCCAAACCTCCAACTGGAGGAAATATAAACTTATCATAAACAATCCCACAAGCTCCTATGTCAGATTCGCCTGAAAAGGAGAAAACCAAAACACAAGTTTCAATAAAAGTAGAATGTGGCATGCAAACACTAAGGTACAGCATGGAATACAGAGGCCACTGGTTCTTAAACGGGGAGGCAGGGTGGGAGAGTTATGAATACTGGAGTATCCCCTGGGAGAAACAAGGTTACTATGGTAAGTAACTTTTTCTTCTCACCCCAGTAATACTCCAAATATTCCTAACTCTTCTGCAGACTAAAAAGCAGTACCTTAGGAGGCGGGAAGAACCTATTTTGGAAACAGGTTCTGCAGGACAGCTGTACCAAACCTGGCATCAGCCCTAGCCTGCATATCCAAGCTGTAATGCTTGACAAATGTGTGTACTGTTCGCCAGTTACTGCTTTACAGATATCCACCAAGGCTACATCCCTTGCAGCTGCCAATGTCGCAGCTATACCCCTTGTGGAGTGGGCTCTAAGCCCTGCTGGAGCTTCCTTGCCCACATTGTAACAGCAAAATTGGATACACTGGACAATCCAATGAGAAATGGACCTTTCAGATGCTGGATTTCCTTTCCCACATCCCCATAGGTGAGGAAAAGTTGTGTTCTGTCCTGCCTATACGGCTTAGTGGCTGTCATATAGTAGCTCAAAGCTCTTTTGACATCCAGGCTATGCAGCCTACATTCACCAGAAGAAGAATGGTCAGTAAAGAACACTGGCAAAGTGATACATTGGTTCAAGCAGATGTCTGAAAGCACTTTGGGAAGGAATTTCCTATTTGTCTGTAGGACTACCTTATCCCTGTGGAAAGACATGTAGTCCTTTTCAATGCATAAAGCTTGGAGCTCACTAATCCTTCTAGTTGAAGTAATGGCCACTAGAAACACTGTTTTTCATGTGAGATACTTCAAAGGTGCTGAAAACATAGGCTCAAAGGGAAGGACCATGAGTTGGGCAATGCAGATATTAAGGTCCCAAGCTGGCACCGGTTCTCTCACTGGTGGATACACGAGAAAGGTCCTTGAAGAACCTTTTAAATATGGGGGTTGATGCCAAAGAAACAGACTTGCCTGCAGATACATAGGCCGAGACTGAAGTCAAATGAATCTTTAGTGTAGAAGGCTGTAAGCCTGTGGAATGTAAGCAGACCAGGTAGTCCAGTACCAACGGCACTCCTGCCTGGGTTGGCACTATACTCCTACTAGAGCACCAAATAGAAAATCTCTTCCACTTTGCAGCACAGGTTTTCTGTATCCTCGGTAAGACATCCACAACTGGTTCAGAAAGATGTAAACTAGCATACTCTAGGACCTCAAGAGCCAAGCTCTGAGCCTGAGTGACTTGAGGTTCGGATACAGGAGCCCCTGGTTGAAGGTCAGAAGACTGTGCCTCCTGGGAAGATGTACTGGTTTGTCTACTGACATGGACAGCAACAGGGAGTACCATGGCTGCCTGACCCAGACTGGGATTATCAGAATCATTGTTGCTGGCTGAGACCCGAGTTTCAACAGCACCCTGTATACCAGAGGAAATGCGTACAGGAATTTCCCTGACCAATCCAGAATAAGGGAATCCAGAGGAACCGTGCCCACTACTGGAGGCCTGCAACAGAACTGTGGCAAGTGGTGACTCTGATGAGAGGCAAAGAGGTCTATTTCCAGAGTGCCCCACCTCCTGAATAAGGTCTGCAACACTTGCCTGTTCAGGGACCATTCGTGATGGTCCTGGCCGATTCAGCTCAGGGAATCTGCCAGAACATTGTCTTTGCCTGGCAGATGAATGGCCTGTAGTGAGGAGCCCAGTGAGTAAGCTAGGGTCCAAATTCTCATAGCCTCCG
Organism: Neoceratodus forsteri; assembly: GCA_016271365.2. Taxonomy (NCBI): domain Eukaryota; kingdom Metazoa; phylum Chordata; order Ceratodontiformes; family Ceratodontidae; genus Neoceratodus; species Neoceratodus forsteri. The sequence goes on along the minus strand of CM057452.1, from coordinate 1,689,100,734 downwards.
TGTAAAGGAGGCTCGACTTTGTTCCCCCTTACTTGTTTATGTAATACATGGTGGTAGCATTGTCTGTCCTGACTTGCACTACCTTTCCCTGTATCAGTGGCTTGAAAGCTTGCATTGCCAGAAACACTGCCCTGAGCTCTAACAAGTTTATGTGTAAAAGAGTCTCTGCACTTGACCAAGTGTCCTGGGTAGTGTGCTCTGCTAGATGAGTTCCCCCCAGTCCAAGAGGGATGCATCTGTTGTGAGAATCATTGATGGAAGTTCTTTTAGAAAGGAACCCTTCTCTGAGGTTGGTTTCCTCTTTCCACCACTGAAGAGCCTGGATAAATGTTTTGTTACAGGAATGAGCTTTGGACAAGGAATCCTTTCTTTGGCACCAATTAGCTCTTAATTGTCCTTCATCTGAAACCTGGAGCCGAGCACTGTGCCTGTGTAGCTGCCATATGGCCCAGAAGTTGAAGAAAATGCCTTGCAGGCCTTGGGACACTGAGCCTGAAAGAACCTACTAACTGCAGGATGCTTTTTACCCTGTCTTTGGGTAGAAAGGCTCTGCCACATGGTATTCAATTCTGCTCCTATGAACTGCAGAATTTGAGAAGAAAGAAAAACAGATTTTTCTAGATTTAAAAGGAAACCCAGAGATTGCAGAAGCTGCTGAGTGAGCTGTAGGTGTTCTGCTAACTGTTGTGGTGAATTTCCCACCACCAGCCAGTCGTCTAGATAGTGGAATACTGTGACACCTTGTTTGTGCGGGTGAGCCACTACCATAGCCAGACACTTTGTGAACACCCTTGGTGCTGAAGTGAGACAGAAAGGTAGAGCTGAGAACTGATAATGACCTGACAGTAGTCTGAACCTGAGATACTTTCTGTGAGACTCCCTTAAGGGGATGTGGAAATAGGCACCTTTTAGGTCCAATGATGCCAGCCACTCTCCTTTTCGGAGTGCTGGTAGAATCAGAGACAAAGTTACCATTTTGAACTTTAGTTTTGCTAGGAACCTGTTGAGGACCCTGAGATCCAAGATAGGCCACAGCTCTCAAGTTTTCTTTGGTGTGAGAAAATACCTTGAGTAAAGTCCTTGTCCCCTCTGATGCAGAGGCACTGGTTCCACTGCTTTTAGTGAATGAAGGCATTTCACCTCTTTTTCCAGCCTTTTGCTTTCCAGGAGGGAAGCTGGTTTGAAAACTCTGATTTTTTGAACAGGGGAGGACTTGAAACATAAAGACAGGTCCTGACCCACTATCTCCAGAACCCACTTGTCTATGGGTCAGCCTGCTCCCTACTGGCAAAGGAGAGGCAGCCTGATCGATTAAGTCAGGAGTCCTGCTTGGAATGGGGCTGAGACTGGGCACCACGCCTGGCACCTTTTCTGACCCTACCCCTGAAATACCCTTGCTGTGGGTATTGGGGTGCCTGAGGAAGCACCATGGCCTGATAAAAAGGCCTGGAATGGAACTGTCTGCCCCTGCCTCCCCTACTGAAAGGTCTAGAGGAGGTGGAGGGTCTTTCTTTTGCAGAATTGCTATGGAAGATGGCTTTATACTCATCTACCTTCTTCATATAGGCCTCTGTATGGCTGCCACATAGGGAAGTGCCCTCCACAGGAAAATCCAGAGTCTTATTCTGGGTATCCTGCATGAGGTTTGTGGCTCTCAAGCAAGTAAACCTTCTCTGTGCGATGGTATTTGCCATCTACCTTGCAGCAGTCTCATTACTGTCTGCTGCCATCTGGAACTGGTATTTGGCAGCTTCCAGGCCAAACCTAACAGTTTCAGCTAGGTCTGCCAAAAGAGGAGAAGGTGCTTCCTTAGCCATGTCCAGAACAGACTGCCAGAGAGCCGTCTGGTACTGGGCTGCATAGGCCTGATAGTAAGGTTGCCTAATGGCCAGAGAGGCGACAGGTAACCTTTCTTGGCCATAGTTTCAATTTTTCAAGAGTCCTTCTCTGGAGAGTGGGAAGCCAGAGAGACTTCTGTCTTATCACAAGCTGCAGCTTGCACAACCCCCTGGTGGTCAGGGTGTGAAAATAAGAATTCAGCCTCTGTTCTGTCAAGCTGATACTTTTTATCCAACCTTCTGTCCAAAGGAGAACAGACCCAGGAGCTTGGAGGAGCTTTAAAATATCTCTTTTAAAAAACTTATTTATGGGGAGTGACGGTTTTTTAGTAGGAGTCAGATCATCATTTCCAGATATTCAGCCTCCTCCTCATCCTCTACAGCTTCAGAGGTAGGGATGTCCAAGGCATCAGCAATTTTCCTGATAAAGGAAAAGTGAGAAGAATAATCTTCTATAGTCCTGGGAGGGAAGACAAACTCCTGTTCAGGGAAGACCTCGGGCTCTATAGGCTCACCTTCTTCTTCTTCCTCCTCCTCACCACGCTCCTCAGTAAAGGAGGGTGGGTTGGAGCATGCAGGGGTCTGGACTGGAGACTGTGAAACCACAGGCAGCAGACCCTGCAAAGTTTGCATTATTTTTATTGCCTGTGCAATCTCTGACGGAGAAGGCACAGTGGCAGGCACCACAGAAGGCCCCTTTTCCACAGGGGGTTCAGTGTGCTTTGTTTTCTTTAGTTTTTTTCCTGGAATCGGACAGCTAGCTGGTTCAGAGGGTCTCTTTTCACCCTTATTGGGGTAGAAACAGTAGCAGTTGTGGTGTCACCCACAGACCCTGAGGGTTTTGGCTGGTCAGAGCCAGAGGGACCCTTTAATTTCTTATTTAATCTCTCCAGATGTTTTTCAAGCATCTTTTAAGGAAAAGATTTGCAAATTTCACAATTCGTTTTTAAATGATCAAAACCAAGGCAGAAATCTGCCTTGGCAAAAACTTCACCACACTAAGAATAGTTTTCTCAGAAAATTCTGAAGCTAAGAACCACAGTAACTACCGCAGTGTTCAAGTCCCTATATGCAAAGCTAATCGGAGATAAATGTCACTGCTTCCATTGACCTTGTTCTGCTATAGCTTCTGTACTCACCTACGCCTGTATTGCATCGTCAGCGCACTTACCCCCCCTCCTTCCAGTACCTTTGCCTCACCCTTCCTCTCATCTTCTTACTCTTGCCCTGACTTCACCTCTCCTAGGGCCACTGACCCCCTAAGTTCCCTAAGTATAGCCGCCACACGATTCAAGTATAAACGTGGTGGTGCCTCCAAAACCGCCACCTGTAATTTTCCAGAGCAGCTCACGCTCCTCAAGCTCCAAATTCCTCCAGGAGTATTGCTAGGATGCTGCTTGTTGTCTCTGGGTGGCCGTCGCCTCTCTGTGCCATAACATGCTCCTCGTTATTCACCCCGCCTCCACGAGCCTCGAACCCCCTTGCTGTGAGCTTGGCTGCTGGTGCCATAGCTGGCCATCCAATAATTCTTCCTGCTTTGTAAACTACATATACTTTGTCTGACTCGTAACATTAACCTAAACTCGGTGATCGGGGTTGCTTGGCGCTTCCTGGTGCCATAGCCGGTCTCAAGCAACCTCCCTACTCAGCAAGCCACGCACTTATTGCTGTACATCAAGAACCTAAGGCTGAGAGCTGCTTTTGCTATTCATACCTTCCCACTGCAGCCGTATCAACTTGAGGTACCTACAACTATCACCCCACTGCAGCCAGTATCAACTTGAGGTATTCATTATTACTCACAAAACCCCTTTCTGTGTCCCTATATGGATTATACCTCCAAACTGGGTTCGATGTACTGATTAATCCTCAAAGTTAGAATATTCATTTTTTTTTGCCTGTTCCACTTGTAACCCCTAGATGGCGCTATCCCAGGGCTACTACCCCTGCCTGATTTGCCACTAACAGGTTGAGGGGCCTGATCCAATGGCGGGTGCCTCCACCCAGAGGTCAGGGGTTTGCAATAGTTAAACTAACTTGGTCACAGCCCTCTGGGACACTGCAACCCTTTCTTCCCACTAGTGGCCACACAATATATCAGAATTACCTTCACAGTATACACTTACACCCAGGTCTGGTTCCGCACTGGGACCTCCTGTGAAATAAGATACAGTGCAACAATCACAGTACAGTACTTTAACATAGACAAATACCTCAGGCAGTATAACTTTGCTGAAACAAGCAGCTCTGATTTATTTAGGGGATATAACAAGGACAGGGGAAATCAGGTTAATTAGCTTATCACTTTACTATCTACCTATGGCTCTGTGCAAGGCCTATCCCTACCAGTTACTGTCCCTGGGTACCCAAGCCCTAGTGGCTAGTCCAAACCGTGGCAGCTGGTAGGGCCCTTTCACACAGTGAAAAGAGAAAATTAGCTTAAACAGTCAGCAGTACAGTGATTCCATTTGGATTTAATGTGGCAATTCAACAGGGAGCGTACCCTGAATTAGTACTCACGACCTCCAAACAAGATAGGGTCCTTCAACGTCAGCAGGGCTACTTTTGAGCTCCACGAGACTCTTCACACATTTATATGGTAAAAAAAGAAAGTACTATACCAGGCAGGCTGCTTCTCTATCCCGATCGCAATTACTGCACAATACCCGGAGAACACACAGCAGATTCAGTTTCCTGACAGACCGAGTGCAATTCAACAATTTCTCCAGTCTTCTACAGGGTGAGCCTGGTTTCTACTCTTCAGAGATCCTTTGATTCTTTTCACAGGACGGATTCAGTCCTAACAAGCAGTTACGCAAGCTGCAGACCGGAACTCTGGGCCTTACACACGTCTTTTGACTGAAACTGTGCACTGAAGGAGCACAGGGTTTCTTTCCCCTTCACTGCCAGATCTAAAACTGAAACTCCAACAGACAAAACCGGGCACTTCCTTTTAGTTCCTCCCAGTTCTTGACTGGATTGGCTGTCACTCACAATAGACTGCTGCTGTTGGTCCAAAAAGGCGCCAAAGTCTAAACCACATCTCCCAGAGTCACTGCCCATACAATCCTCTTGTGGCTGGCTCAGATTATGAGTCCAAGTTCTGATTCGTCCAAGGCACCATTTTAGAGCTAGCTTACCCCACACTGATTGGTCCAGTTCAGCAGTTCAAAACCAGAATGGGGAACTAGGCAGACACAGTTCTGACTGCAAAGAAAGCAGGTTAGACAAACTGTAATTTCATTATTACTGTAAATGATTTCTGGCAAACAGTTACATCTTTCAGATAGGTTCCCTTTGCACTCCTAGTGACTGCAAAATGGAGTGAATTGGCAGAGCTCGAGTGGTACTCAAACAGAGAAGCACACAGTCCCCCCATACAAACTAATTATGTCTGCAAGCAGACAGCTCTTAAAGAGACAGTACCAGAGGTTCTAAAAACACTCACTGATAAATGGCTTAAACGCCAAACACCATTCAGGCTTGGAGCATTCAAGCAAGCTCCTGGAAGTCTTTTGGGAACCCCCATTTGCAGGGGGGGTTACACACTGAACAGATTTATTACTGTTTTTACATCAACGTTTGTACAGTGTCTTAATTTCTGTATCCCTGCAAATTATGTTATCGGTTTTCTTTATGACCATGTGTAATGCAGGTCCACCTTGTAAATGAGCTTGCTCAATGGTGTCCGCCTGGATAAATAAAGATTTGATTGATTTAAAACTGGGTTCTCTTTTTAGGTTTTTCTGACAGACTGAAGAAAAACTGCAACTGAAAAACACTAAAGGTTTTTAAATTCAAAAAACAACAAATTTATTGGTTGCGGTCAGTTCAGGAACCGATCGGAGAAACCGAGCAGAACCGGGAACCGAGAGAAATAGAACCGGGATTAGCGGTTCTGAAACGAAGTTATCGGTTCTAAAACAAAGATTTTAACACATAAACGTATAGAAACTAGTAAATAAATGGGGGAACAAAACTAACTAAAAGTACCTCGGTTCCTCAGCGGTTATCCCGAACCGTGAGAAACCGAGAAAACAACACAAAACTACCTAAATAAACTAATAGTTATTAAAATAACACTAATAAGAGGCAGCAAATGAAAACAAATGAAAAATACTTAAGTATTTGTTATTAATTAAGGCTTTTACTTGACTAGATGATGATGAAGAAATCTCCAGGCGTGTGGTCTTGACAGGCAGAGAGAGAGAGAGAGAGAGAGAAATCTGAGGGTTAGAATGTAGGCAGTTGATAGGTGCCAGCATTTGAAAAGTATCTCATGCCAATGATTCCATCATTAGCATAGCATTCTACCTCCAGGCAGATCTGACCTTAAAGGTATACTGCAGAAGAGTTAGGAATATTGGCGTATTCCTGGGATGAGAATAGCTGTTTGCTGTCCTGCCTAAGGGCTTTAGTGGCTGTCAAATAGTAGCTAAAACTCCTTTGACGTCCAGGTTATGAAGACTTTTTTTCACCAGGACTAAAGTTTTCAGTGAAAAAGACAGGTAAGGTAATGGTTTGGTTCAAATGATAATTAGAGGTCATGTTAAAAGGAAACTTCCTGTTTGTTCCCAGGACAACTTTGTCTCTGTGGAATGAAATATAGACCTGTTCAATTCAGAGAGACTTGAGATCACAGATTCTTCTCTCAGAAGTGATTACCACAGGAAAAAACTGTTTTTTTTCACATATTTCAAATAAATTGAAGACATAGGGTCAAAAAAAGGGGACCCATGAGCCAAACTATACACACATCTAGGCCACATGCTGGCACCGGTCCCTTATGAGGGGGTGCAAATGGGACAGGTGTTTAAAGAACCTTTTGAAGATAGGGTCCGAGGTCTGAAAAAACACTCTGTCCAACTGAAGTGTAAGTAGATGCTGCAGCCAGGTGGACGTTTAAGGTACTGGACTGCAAGCCCAGTAAGAGCAAATAGGTAAAATAGTCCAGCACAACAGGAACACCAGCCTGTGTTGACATGTGCTAGGCCCATAAAGAGCCTTTTGTAGCTAGGATCTGAAGCAACAGAAACATTTTGTCCGACTAATATGCCAGCAGATGCTGCAAACAGGTGGACCCTAAGGGTACAGGATAGCCAATCCAATGACTGTAAATAGATAAGATAACTCAAGACAGCTGGAACCCAGCAAGTTCTGGGACCAATTTCCTGGTTGAACACCAATCATAAAACTTTTTCCCATTCTGAAGTGTAGATTTTCTTAGTGGAAAGCTTCCTGTAACCACATCAAATGCTTAAGACACTTTAAGAAAGATGCAAACCTGCATATTATACCAAAGGTACTCAAAAGCCATGCCTTGAACGTGAGTGATCTGAGGTTTGGATACAGGAGCCTCCTGATAGGAGGTCAGCAGATTATGCCTCCAAGGGAAGGTGTATTGGTTCAGGCCCAGGCATGGAGGGAAGCAGAGAGAGACATGTCTGTCTGGCTCATTCTAGTGCTATCAAGATTACTGATGCTGACTGGGACCTGAGCTTGAGAAAATTGCTCTGTATACCAGAAAGAAGAAACATGCACTTGCTTCCCTTTCCAACTCAAAGCCAGAGCATCCAGGGGAATTGTTCCCAGATCTGGCTGTCTGTCATAGTACTGTGGCAGGTGGTTGTCGTGGTGGGATGCAAACACATCAACCTCTGTGTGGCCCACCTCCAGAAGATAACTTGCACTACCTAACTGTTTAAGGCCCATTCATGATGGGGCTGGCTGATTTGAGTTGATATATCTGCCAAGGTACTGTCCTTACCTGGCAAAGGCCCATTAAGAATGATAGCTCCCATATTTTCATGAATTCTGTGCATGGAGGGCTTAACCTTGTCCCTCCTGAAATGTTTATGTAGTACATTGTGGTGGTACTGTCTGTTCTGACCTGTACCCCCCACCTTGTAGTAGTTATGAAAAACCTTTAGTGCCAGTAACACTACTCTTACCCCCAGCAGGTTTATGTGCCATGGGAGGTGTGAACCCCCAGGTGGGGCCACACTCCAGTCAAGATGCCTCTGTTATCAGACAACTGATGGAGCTTTTTGCTGAAAAATAAACTCCTTCCATTAGATTTTTTTCACTTTTTCTTCATTGGAGATCTGTAGCGATATTTCTGTTACTAAAATTGGTTATGACAGAAGGTCCTTTCTCTGACACCAGTGAATCCATAGGTGAAACTGAATAGTAATTTGTAACCTGGAGTCCAAGACTGCGCCAGTGGCAGGTGCCATGTGCAGTAGCTGAAGAAACTGTTCTGCATTTATTTATTTATTTATTTATTTCATCCAGGATGAATGAAACCACTATCAGTAGAATACTTCTTGCCCTGCTTGTAGGCAAGTAGGCCCTGTCTCACAGGGTATTAAGCTCTGCTCCTATGAACTGCAGTGCCTGAGCAGGCTGAGAGACAAACTGCCTCTAGATTTATCAGAAAACCTAGAGACTCCATGAGCCCCTAGGTGAGTTGCAGAACCCTTGCTGGAGTGACTTTTCAACCACAACCAATCCTCTGGATATAGGAAGAACTTGTGAGACCTTGTCTTTGAAGTTGCTACAACCACTGTGCACGCTCTTAGAGAATGACCTAGTGGGGGTGTGAATCTGAGGTACTTTGTGCTTATGGGGATGTGGAAATTACTTTTTAAGTCCAGTGATGCCAAACCTTCCCTTTTCTTTGGAGTGTTGGCAGAATCAGTGCCCAAAGCACCATTTTGAACTTTGCCTTTGTCAGATGCCTGCTTAGTACCCTCCTCTAAGATATGTTGCCACTCCCTGTCCTTTTTGTAGTGCCTTTTACTATACCAAGACAGACTCCTCTGTCTTTGGCAGTAACAGGTTGTGAACCTCTTTTTCTCAAAATGTTCTTTCTCTGCATCTGTAGATGGATTGAAAACTTTTTTTTTTTGGAAGGGATTTGAACCCAGAGACAATCCTCGTTTACTACATCCATGACCACTTAGAAACATTGACTTTGACGGCAGATAAGGACCACTTGGCCCACCTAGTCTGCCCATTTCCCTACCTACAGGATAAGCTGCAGATCCTATTTAACCAACAGCCTATTTCTTCCTACCCCCAACAAAAATTGCCTTATGTCTGTCCCATGCATTCTTGAATTCTCCCACAGTTTCAGACCCCACAACCTCCTCAGGAAGGCTGTTCCATGCATCCACCACCCTCTCTGTGAAAAAATACTTCCTCACATTGCCCCAGAGCCGACCCCTCTACCTTCAAATTGTGTCCCCTTGTTCTTGCACATCTCTTTTTCTGAAAGATGCTACCCTCTTGGACTTTGTTGATTCCACTGAGGTACTTAAACGTTTCTATCATGTCCCCTCTCCCTCCTTTCCTCAAGGGTATACATATTAAGCTCCTTTAATCTCTCCTCGTATGACTTCTCTTGCAGACCCTGCACCATTTTAGTTGCCCTCCTCTGAACTACCTCCATCCTGTCTATGTCCTTGCCACTTGTCTGTGGTGTCTGAAATACCCCTGCTGTAGGTATTGCTGATACTGAAGAACAGCCCTAGTGTGATACAACAAAAGGAGCTTGCTGTGGTGTATTAATCCATTTTTTAACTTTTATCTTTTCTCTAAAGAGGAATTACCCTCGACTTGGAATCCACAGCCTTGGTTTGGGAATACTGAGTTAAGCTGGTGACTCACAACCAGGCAAACCCCCCTTTGAACCACTGTATTTATCATCCATCTAGCAGCAGCCATTTAAACTGTTATTTGGCTGCTTCCAAACCAAATGTAGTTGTTTCAGCTAGAACATCTGGCAGAGGAGTAACATGGACTTGAAAGTATGTCAGCTTTCCTGGGATCTTTGTTAGGAGAGTAGGATGACAGGAATCTCTTTGCCTTTTCACAGACTGTCACTTCAACTACTCCTTGATGTATAGGAGGAGGGAACAAACTTTGAGTTCCCTCCCTGTCTAGCTGGTGTTTCTTATACATCCTCTTATCAAGAGGGGAAACAGAGCTTAGAGTCTGTAAAATCTTTAAAATGTCTTCCCCGATAAATTTATTCACAGGAAGGGCAAGCTTTTAATGGGTGTCAGCCCAATCATTTCTCATAAATGTGAAGAGTGAGGGATAATCTTTATTTTTGGTGAAAACCCAAACATTCCATGAAATCACAGTCTTCCTCCAGATAATGGGAAGACTGATCAGAAGAGACAAACTGCTGTGCAGAGGTCTGCTGCTGAGAAGTAGACAGCACTTGCAAGCCTAAACTGTTTTCTTTAGCCATTCAGGCATATCTTTACACTTTTTTTTTTAAAAGTTTACAATTTTCACACCTTCATTCACAGTGAAAATATTTTTTATTTTATTTTAGACAAATATCGGATTTACAACCTTTGAGTCAGAGACTCATTTACAAAAGGCACCTCGTCACAGGGAGGAACAATCTAAATGTGTGTAATACAGAGGAGAACAGTACAGGTGAATTACATGCAACATACAATACAGAATCATTAAAATCCTCAAAGTGCCATTTAAGTATTTGGGTTTCATGGGAACCCACAAGAGGTCACCGGGTTCCCAAGGGGACATCCAGGATACAATGTCGCATTTCGATTGACTGTAGGCAAAACTCGGGCATTGTTATATACTTAGTCCTGTAGTAGCTGATAAGTCAGGAAGGCACTCATAATAGGCTCTGGGATAGACACGTACATCTCCGTGAGCTAATGAGGTGTTTGCGAAGGGCGATTTTGAATTGGCCAATTTTAGCAGTGCTAGTGACATGCGAGGGGAAGGAGTTATACCAGGATGGCGCTCTGTGATGAAAGGACCTTTGGGCGAGGGAGGTCCTAGCTCTAGGCACCTGGAAAGTGGCACTGGTACCCCTGCGGGTAGCGACCGAATGGGAGGCCCGTGAAAGCAGTGCGGTGACACCGGGGGGACAGAGCCCAAGTAGGGATTTTTTGGTTAGTATGCAGGTGTAATATTGCAGCCGTTCTTCAAGATTGAGTATGTTAGTGATGGAGTAGAGTTGGCACGTGTGCGTTCTCCTTGGGGCACCAGTCAGGAGCCTGCAGGCTTTGTTGATAGATGTCTGGATTTTTGTGAGAGCAGTGGGGTCAGCGACAGCATAGGTGGGGAGGCCATAGTCAACCAAAGATAGGATGGAGGAAGTGATTGCCAGCCGTAGGGGCAAATTCGGGAGGGCAGTCCTTGTGGCGATAGAAGAGCCCAATCTGGTATTCATGGCTGAGGATAAGGCATGGATATGGGCATGGAAGGAGAGCCGCCGAGTCGAAGGTGATGCCCAGGTATTTGTGCGTGGTTACCTGTTCAAGGGGTGAAGGGTGCTGGGAAGGATGCAGGCGGAGCATTTTGAAGTTACTTTGCGGTGGGCAAGATCATGGTCTTTGTTTTCTTGAGGTTCAGGACCAGGCGATGGTCGAGGAACCATTTTCAGCCTGGTTGAAGTAGAGTTGCAGGGAGTGCTGGAGTGTGAGTGGGTCGGAGTGGGAGGCAACTAAGGCTGCATCGTCAGCATATAGTAGTATTTGCCTGAGCAAGAGCTGGGAAGGGAGTTTAAGCGGCTGAACAGAGTGGGGCCCAGAATAGAGCCTTGTGGTACTCCAGGCGTACGGGCAGTGCCGTGGACAGGCAACCATTTAGTTGGCGTGTTGAGATCTGCCATAGAGGTAGCTGGTGAACCAGCTCATCGGACAGTTGAGAACCCCAGTTTATCGAGGGTTTGAAGCAGCATCGGGTGGCTTACAGTGTCGAAGGCCTTGGACAGGTCGATGAAGACTGCCCGGCCAGCTCACTGGCATCTAGTGCCGAGTGTATATAGTGGAGAACTCCAGCAAAGCTGTGGTAGTGCTGTGACCAGGCGGAAGCCATGTTGTTCAGGGCACAGAATGTTGTGGAGTGGAAAGATAGGCTGCGAGTTGCGTGGATACTATTTTTCCAGGGCCTTTGAGAGGGGGAGGATGGAGATAGGTCTGTAATTGCGGCACAGTCGATCTCCATTCTTATATATAGAAGGTGATTCGGCCATCTTCCATGCATTAGGGAGTGGCGAGGCACAGGAAGCAGTTAATAAAGTCCGTGAGGGGTAATCATGACATCCAGGGTTAGTGAGAGCATCTTGGAGTCAAGGGGCATAGCTCGGGTTATGGGAGGAGAAGGCTTTTAGAAGGATCGGTTTTGCGTCCTGTGGGGAGATAGTCCTAAAGTAAAAAGGGGGCGGGAGATATCTGGGTGGTTGGTTGCTGGGATGGGGTCAAAGAAGTGGGGCGGTAGGATAGCACTTAGATCAGAGAAGGATGCGTTCAGGCAGTTGGCAACACAGGAGGGATCCGTGTTAATAGCACCATTTATGACCACCTGAGAGGGAGGAATATACCAGAATGAAGCATAGTGCTACAAAATTCAACAGTAAAGTTACTGCAGTAAAGGATATCATTTCGGTGGGAATTAATCCCTTTAGGGATAAAGTAAACTTGAGACACTGTACCTCATCCTGGTAGGCTTCACCATAGGTAACAATCTGCAGAAATTGGCAGACTTTCTAGCAAGCACAGAAGTCCCCATATGCTGTCTAGCAGGGAGTTCTGTGTGCTTAGTTTATTTGATTTCTTAGAGAACCAGGTAGTCAGCCAGTTAAGCAAGCCTCTCAAGAACTGCTTGTATACCTGTCTCAGGGGTAGCAATTTACATGAATTGTTGTGGTTTCACCCACAGTAATTTAGGGTGTCAGCTGGTCAGAGCTGAGGGACCCTTAGATGGTGAAAGTTTTCTTTTTTTTTAGCCTTATCCAAACATTTTTCAATAGTTTTCACAGGACATGAAATGCAGATTTCACTCTGCTTTTAATGTTCATGTCCAGATAGGTAGACAAAAGGAACTTAACAGAATTTCACCACACAGAATACATGGTTTGAAACTGGGATCACCAGTTTTCTTTTTCATTTATGACCTTTTGAATGTAAAACTAATAAAAGTTGCAACCGCTAAAAGTATTTTAATTCAAAGTTTATTTAGCAGTAAGTAGTCGGTTCCAGAACCAATGAAGTACTGATCGGGACCGGGAACTGAGAAAAAAAATAATTGCGACTATCGGTTAAAGAACGGTGCTAGGTTCTTAAAACAAACTAATTAGAAATGTTAAATAATACTTATCATATGCTGTAAGGTTTCTCACACCAGAACAAGATGATGAAATGGAGAGAATCGCTGAGCATCTCAACTTATCAGGCAGAGAGAGAAATCTGAAGGGTTGAGAACTAAGGCAGTTAGTATAAGGCAGCATTTGAAAAGCAGCTCATGCAAAAGATTCTATCATTTGCATATGTTCCAGATTTTCTCTGGGCAGTTCTACTTAGGAAGAAGACTGCATATAGTTATGAATACCTGAGTATTACTGGGGTTAGAATAGCATTACTAGCTGACGTGGTAGCCTATAATCACTCCCGTTCTGGTGAAGGAGGGAGGTGATTGATAGTCTCAATGGCAGATGACCCAAGGGTATGTTGGTATTTAATCATATGACCCATATTATTTAGAATTCTGATATTCATGTTACTGGAGAAAAAGATCTGTTTCTCCAGAAAGGCAAGTTTTTGGGATTCTTAATCAGGTGGTAAGGAGCTCATTTGATTATGAGTGGCAGAACTGAGTCCACTTCCGGGATAGCCTGAAGGAAGGGACGAACCAAAGAAGCTTGATAAATATGATCCACCTTTACGCAGAACAGCTGAGATAGCTGGAGGCTGATGTCAAGCAGCCAGCATGGCATTCTGGTAAGTTTGAATTAGCGGGGAAACCACCAAGATGGGCTCCTCTGGCAGATCAAGGTATTCTGCCATATTCTTACTTTGTCATATTTTTGTGGTAGAGAATCCCATGACTTTCTATATTTGTATCATTTCGTGGAATGAAGGGTCATCAGGAGGGGGTGCTATGGATGTTAGGCAGGCCCTCATCCAGAGAAGAGATTTCCGAAAAAGGGAGACTGAGGAAGAAATTTCAGCTCCTGGAAATCTTTGTGTTCAGGGTCACTGGTGAAGTCAACTGGGAGCACTTGTTCATCTGAAAAGTAGTTTGCCACACAAGGAGAAAGGGACCAGGGTGGTAATGGATCCGGTCATCATGAAATTCTTAAGCGGAAGAGTAGGAGACCGTGGAGGGTCACCCTGCCCCCTTGGATCGGAGGGCTGGGAGTGCCATATGGCATGCAAGACATGCCGTACTGCAGTGGAGACGTCTAGTTCCTTCTGAGAAGGGAGGAGAGAGTTTAAAACACAAGGGGGTGATGGAGGGGAGTGGACGTGTAGCCTGAGCAGGTCTTGCCCCTGGGTGGTAAAGTCCAGGGTTCCAATTTGTCCACCTAAGAGGGTGGATGGGTACAAACATGGCATAAGCCACTGGTTTATGATGAAGCCCCATTTACTAAGAAAGAATATGAGGGGGCACTGTCGACGGAGGGACACCTGGAGTGGTGGCTGTCGATGAGGTGTGAAGTACAGAGGTTGGGGAGGATCTTTCCCGCTCTGTGGCTCTAATGGAACCCAGAAAGGGTTATTTATTGCCTTTTATAGTGCTGGAAGCATCATTGGCGAGGGTGAAAAAAAAGTCCCTTCAATGAGTAGGTCGAATAATGATGCACCATCGACAGGGTACAGCAGTCGACGAGAAAATAGGGCTGCATCATTGATGGGGATGTCCATCAATGAGTATATGGAAGCATCGCTTGACGGTGGTTGCCATCGATGATAATACAGAATCATCATCGACGGCAGTAGCCGTTGAGGAGTATATTGACGGTACGGCACTCAATAAAAATATAGATGCATTGTCGACGGTGGTAGCCGGCCGATGAGAATATGGACGGTTATACGCCAATGAGAATATAGATGCATCGTCAATAAATATGGTGGTCGTCAATGAGAATATAGATGCATCGCCGACGGTATGGTGACGATAAGGACCATAGGAATTTCTGAAGGAACATTAAAAATATCGTAAGTGGTTCCTCCAACTGTGGGGTCTCTGACATGCTCATAGATGGAGCCAACTGTAAAACAATCCACTAACCATCGCCAATACATTCAACTCCCACTTCTCGGATCTGTCTGCCTTCACCTTTCTATTCTCCACTGGTGGGAGTGATGGTCGTGTCCCGGCCTCTGCCCCACAGTTGGCCCCTATCTCCCATCCGTTACTGTACTTCAGGGCTGTGATGGCACAGGAGATGCAGAGACTTCTCTCTGGTCTCTCCCCTCACTCTAGTGCTGGCCACGATAGCATGGAACCTAAGCTCCTCCATCTTGGTGCCTCTTATACTACCTCCCCAGTGGCCCATATCTTCAACATGTCCCTAGCCTCTGGAGTTATCCCCGACTTCTGGAAGGTAGCGAGGACTGTCCCTGTTCTCAAACAGGGCAGCCGGAAGATCCTTGACAACTACTGACTGATAGCCATCTTGTCGGCTATCAGTAAACTTCTGGAGAAAGTTGTGGCTGGGCAACTCACGGAATATATTCAGGCCCATTAGCTACTGTCTCCCGCACAGCATGGCTTTCTACAACGCACAGTACATCCTCTTCCCTTGTCACTGTATCCTCTGGGATCAGGAGCTATGGACCAGGGTAAGCTCTCAGGCGCCATCTTCATTGACCTATCTAAGGCCTTGACCTAGTTGACCATGTCTTACTTTGCTCTCAACTTCAGTCCCTTGGTCTGTCCCCACCTGTCCAAGATGGTTCACTAATTACCTCCAGGGCAGACAGCAACTTACTAAATTCAGTAAAGGTCCTCTCAGCCACCACTCCTGTGAACTCTGGTGTGCCCCAGGGTTCAGTCCTAAGGTCCTTTCTCTTCTCTGTCTTTGTCAATAATCTCCCCTCTACTGCTTCCAACTGTAGCGCTATCCTATATGCAGATGACCTGGTTATCCTCACCCATTCCCGTGACATTGGGGTCATCAACCACCAACTGAGTGAGGATTTCAGGAATATCCAGTCCTGGATAACGACCCACAAGCTGTACCTCAACCTTAAAAAAAACTCAGGCCATGCTTTTTGGGTCCCTGGCCAAGATAAAGGCCTCCCTGCCCACTGAGTATTACTGGTATTGATGGTACTCCTGTCCTAATCACTGACTCCATCAAATACCTTGGGGTGACACTTGACCCCAGCTTAACCTTGGGCATCATATCCAAAATGTATGCAGAGCTGTCAACTGCAAACTGGTCTGGCCTACAGAGCTGAAGAACGATCTTACTTGCTGCTTGCCTTGCACTGGCCAGAGGTGTGTTTCTCCTTCCTCTCTATGGACTCATCCTGTTTGCACGCACCTACACGGCCGATAACAACATTTGCCGCTTGCACGGAGGGGAAATGTGGTCAAGGCCCTAAAAACACCAGACCACCTTCTCTTGTGCCCTGACTGTTGACTGGCCCGCACCTGATAAGCAGAGATGGCTGCCAGGTGCACCTTAAGGGTCGCCGACTGAAGGCCCAACTGAGAGAGGGGCCAAGATGATCAAGAATGCTAGCCACTGGACAGGACAAAGGGTTCAACCTCTGCCCTGACACCAAATGGAGAATCTCTTCCATTTGAAGGCATAGCACTTCCTAGTTCACTCCTTCTGAGATGCCTCCACAGCGGTGAAGACAGCTTCAGAGAGACCCAAAGCCTGGAACTCTAGCTGATCAGGAACCAGGCTGTCAGGTGCAGGGACTGAAGGTATGGATGGAGTACCTTTCCCTGACTGATGGAAAGTAGGTCCAGGCATAGGGGAAGATGCTTCAGGAGCCTGCTGCTGCGCCTGACGAGATCAGGGTACCAGAACTGGCACGGCCAGTCCGGAGCCACCAGGATCACCTGTGCCATGTCCCTCCTAGCCTTGAGGAGCACCTTGTGGATCAAGGGAATCAGAGGGAAGGCATAGAAGAGGCCTGGAGTCCAGGGCCTCGAGAAGGCATCCCCCTGCAGTGTTCCCTGCTGAGGGGGGTGGGCACAAAACAGCCTCAGCATTGTGTTCTCCCTGGAGATGAACAGATTCACCTGAGGGGTACCCGACTACGAGAACAGACAGTGAACTACCTCTGGGTGATGAGACCACTCGTGAGATGCCTCACCCACCCAGCTGAGGGCATCCGCCAGCTGACTGGGAGCTCTTGCCACATGGATAGCTAGGAGATCCACCTCAGGCTGCGCAAGGGTCCAGACACAGAGAGCTTCCTGCACAAGGGCAGGAGTGCGTCCCACCCTGCTTGTTGAAGTAGTACATGGTCATGGTGTTGTCCGTCTGGACTTGGACCACCTGACCCCAAATGTGCACAGTGAATGCAGTCAGCGCCAGCTGAACTGCCCAGAGCTCCAGCAGATTGATGTGGCATCGGGATTCCTTGGATGTCAACAGCCTGTGGACTCTGTTTTTCCCCCAGGTGGGCACCCCAGACAATGAGAGAAGCATCAGTCATCAGGATGCTCATCGGCTCTGAGCAGACAAATGGGATCCCTTCCTGCAGATGCGCTGGGACTAACCATCACTGGATGGCGTCCCACATCCGCTGGGTCACAGTGACAAGCTGGTCGAAGTGTCCCTTGCACTGAGACCACTGGCTGGCCAGCTCTCATTGCAGGGAATGCATTCTCCAGTGGGCCCAATGGACCATGCTGGTGCAAGTCGCCATGTAGCCCAGCAAGCACAGGAAGTCCCGGGCAGGGTGTAATTGCCCAACCCGAAATGATTGGGCAAAGAAGGGAAAAAGTTTCCGCCCTGTCCGCTGGGAGTCGAACTCTGGCTCTGCAAGAGTCAAGCTTCTCCCCGATGAAACTGATCACCTGTGAAGGCATGAGTTCCAACTTGGCCTCACTGACCAGGAAGTCCTCCGTGGGAAGCGGGCTTGGCAAGGAGGTATTGCTCAAATTTCAGAGGTAGACCCTGACCCACCACTTAGAACCCACCTGTCTGTGGTGACAGTGGACCAGGCGGAAAGGAAGTGGCAGAGCCGCCCCACAGGAGGACCCAGGGAGGTGTGACAGGCATGAGGAGGCACCGCTCATCTCATCACTGGGCAGGCTTAGAGGAGGAGGAGGGCCCAGCTCAGGTGCCACCGAGCCTCTACCTCCAGGCTTATGGACAACTGAGGCCACCAACTTGGGCCGAGGGTGCCAGGCCTGAGACTGCTGGCCTGGTTTGACCGCAGGAGTGGAGGTGGACCTGCTGCTGCTTGGGGCCCTTAGGGTTCTTCTGGGCAGATGTCACGGAGTCCAAGGTGGCAATGGACTTCTCAATGCAGGTGAGCTGACCCTCGACCCCGGGCCCAAACAGGCTGGTGTCCAGGACGGGGACATCTGCCAACTTGTGCTGAGTGTCCGCCATAAAAGTCAAGATCCTCAGCCAAGCCCTGTGGCGCCATGCCCACTGAGGCCTCCACAGAATGGGCATAGGAGTCCCCAATGTCAGTGGCTTTCTGGAGCAGTGGTTTTGCTACAGCCCAGACCTGTCTGACCATGGTCTAAAGGTCTGCCAGCAGATGAGAAGCACCTCATCCAGGGTGTCCAGTAGGGCATGGGAGAAGTAGGCCATAATGAGGGCTGTGCTCGCCTGGCAGAGACCAAGCGAGGAGGCAGCGTAGACCTTCTTAGCCGCATGGTCCAACTTCTTGGACTCCTTGTCAGGCAGCTTGTCAACGTCCCCAGTGTTGCCAGAGCGCCTGAAAACAGAGTCGGCCACCAAGCCCAAGGTCGAGGGGGGCTCTGTGAATCCCGAAAGTGAACCAGTGGGCACCGCATATTTGCAGGCCATCCAGGCAAAAGGCGCTGGTGGGGGAGCATGGTGCTGCCAAGCTCCAGGGCAGGACCAATAATGGCTTCTGCCACGGAAGTACTCCATCGGAGAGTCTCCTGGGTCAAGGATCTCTGTCAGCGGGTATGAGCCGCTTTGTACGAGGCTCCATCTTCATACCTGTCAACTCGGAGAAGGCCCAGAAAGGATATGGGACCTTCATCCGTTGAGAGAATCCCCACCGACTCAACATGGACAGGACAGGAGTGCAGTGAGGAATTCTCCGACTCTGAGGAATCATCAAAGGGAGATCGACCGCCTGAGTCCCCGCTGATGGTCAGGGGTGACAGTGACAGACAGCCAATGCAGAAGCCCCTTGGCCAGTCGAGACTCCTTAGATGGAGCGCCAACCGTCGGCTGTTTGGGCAGCAGCTTCACAATCAGCGGAGATGCTGGAGGTGGCCGAGCCAGGACTGGAATGGTCAGCTCCATAGAAGGAGAAGGTGTTGGCCTTTCAGGCAACAGCCAGGTGATTGCCGACGTAAAAACCGGGGTCGGTTTGATGGCAGTTAACACCAATTATTGCCACGTCAAGTCCTCGTAGCATCAACGCAACTTGCGCAAAAACCTCCCTCACCTGAGGAGGATGGTTACTAGGAATAGCGGCAAAGCAGCTTCCCATGTGCCAAGGGCAGGGCGCCCGATGTCGTCGGGACCAGTTCAACCACGGAAAAAGACCTCAACCTCCAGGGGAGCGGTGATGGGGCTTGGAGGAATCGGTGACTGCCAAGGCTCCGGGAACCAGAGTCTCGTGGTCAGCAGACTGATCCGTCCTTTGACAGTCTGCGTCAGGCCAGTCCTAGGCGAGGAAGTATCGGTCTCTTGGTGACAACTGGTTGGTTGGTTGAGAAAAATCTCGGCTGGGACTTGGCCAGCATCTTGGCCGACAGGCCCAACGGGGTTACCGTGGAGCCTGTGGCCAAGGCAGAGGATTCAACTGAAGTCAAATCTGAAGATGCACGGGAATCGGAGACCCTCGACTGAAAGCACTCACGATCCCACGATTGACAAGGAGTCTTTTCTTTCCTAGACTCTTTTTTTTAGATTTAGATTTGCCGGTCGGTCCCTGACTGAAGGTCGGCAGAGACTGGCACAATTCCTTGAAGGAGCCTGTAAAAGTTGAGCCCAGCTAAAGCGGCATGAAGAAAGAAGCCAAAGAGGAATGGGCTGCAGCCTGGGCCACCTCCTCTTCGAAGGCTGTAAGCTGCTCGGTGGACCTCGCAGCTGCAAAGACCACCCAACAGGCATCCTTGGATTTGACTGGCAGGTTCCATGAGCTGGGCAGTCCAGTTTCAGGTGGGAGAGATGGTCTTCCGGAATGGTCAGGTGAAACGAGTGGTAAAGGTCGCAGGCCTGGGGATCGTGGTCATGCCCCAGGCAGTACACGCACGTGGCATGCAGGTCAGTCCTGGAAAGCTTCTGCCAGCAAGGGCACCCACGGAACCTGGGTGCAGACTTATCATCCATCGCAGTTGCGATCGAAGAGCAAGCTGAAGACAAAAACTCATAAGAGTTGAAGTTTTGGAAGTAATTCCAAACAATTTAAACGTTAGGGCCTACTCAGCATGGGATCGGTAAGGAGGAACCTGCTTATTCCAGCAGAAAGGAAGATATGGCATTATGGGGTGGAGCTGAGAGTGTTACCACCCAGGTGGGAAGGAACCAGCCTGAAGACTTTCGGTAAGCTCTTAAAGGAAAGGACACTGCCAGAAGTGTGGCTAGAACAGCACATCCGCATCCCTAGAAAAACAGGTTACTCACCTGTAACAGAAGTTCTAAGAGTGGTAGAAGTTGTTCATCCACACTGGGTTTGGCATGTCCCTTTCCCCTTTAAATCCTGCCGGATGGTCTGAAAGCTAGTTCCTCCACCCACCGGGTGGTATCATCCTCGGCTCTGCCGTAACACAGATCTTGCCTGCTGGAAGCAGAGGGTTGTGCTCGTAGCCAGGAGGTCAGGTGGGTTCGTGTGGATAAACATATACCACTCCTAGAACTACTGTTACAGGAGAGTAACCTTTTATTCTTTTTAGGAACATGGATATGTTGTTCTATCCACATCGTTTGGCAGACTCCTAGCAGTTCTCTGGGAGGAGGAGGCAAGGTGCACACCCTACTTAGGTAACAGACTAGAGAACTGAGGACCCAAACCAGCATCCCGGTGCGACTCTAGGCCACTGTGGTAATGGGAAATGAAGGTGTTTGCTGACTTCCAGGTCACATCCTTGCAAATATCCTGGATAGGGACTTCCTAGAAGCAGCCACCAACACAGCAGTATGGCGGGTGGAATGAGCTCTTATCCCTAAGGAGACTCCTTACTCACCACCCTATAGCAGAGATCACTGCAAGATGTAATCCATCTGCTAATCGTCCACTTGGCTGCAGGTCTGCCAGGTGCAGCTTCAGCGTAGGTGACAAACAGCTGGCAAACCGCTCCCCTAACTTCAGTTGTATGCTCCTTGTAACAAGAGAGCGCTCATCTCAGTCAAAGTATGGAGCCTGTACTCGACCTGCGAGATGTAACTGGGATAAGAACATCAGCAGAGTCATCACCTGGTTCAGGTGAAACTCCAACACAACCTTCGGAAGGAACTTCGGGTTGGGGAGCAGCACAACCTTGTCCCTTTGGAAAACCATATAGGGAGACTCGGCAGAGAGTGCCTGGAACTCCCCAATCCTCCTAGCTGACATGATAGCCACCAGGAAGGCGATCTTCCACAACAGGTGTGAGTTCTCACACTTGTGCATCGGTTCGAATGGCTTGCCCATGAGCTTTGCCAATACCAGCAGTAGATCCCATGGTGGTGGTGGTTCATGCACCGGAGGGGAAATATGGTTGAGGCCTTTAAAGAAAAGCCAGACCACTTTCTCCTGTGCTACCGTCTGCTGACCGGCCCGAACCCGGCAAGCAGAGATGGCTGCCAGGTGCACCTTAAGGGTCGTAGACCAAAGACCCCCTTTAGAGACCAAAGGTAGAAGAGAATGCTAGCTACCAGACAGGACAAAGGGTCCAGGCCCTTGCCCTGACACCAAATGGAGAATCTCTTCCATTTGAAGGCATAGCACCTCCTGTTCGATTCCTTCATGGAGAACTCAAAACAGGAGAACATCTTCAGAGTCCCAAAGTCTGGAACTCTAGCCACTCAGGAACCAGGCTGTCAGGTGCAGGGATTGAAGGTGCGGGTGGAGGACATTCCCCTGACTGAGGTCCAGGTGTGCTGGAAGACGCCTCAGGGGCCTGTTGCTGAGGCTGAGGAGATGGGGGTACCAAAACTGGCGGGGCCAGTCCGGTGCCACGAGGATCACCTGTGCCTTGTCCCTCCTGACCTTGAGTAGCACTTTGTGGATCAAGGGAAATGGAAGGAAGGCACAGAAGCAGGATGGGGTCCACGGCCTCTGGAAGGCATCCCCCTGCAGTGAGCCCTGCTTGGGGGGGGTGCCTGAAACAGCCTCAGTTTTGCATT
The DNA here is from genome assembly GCA_016271365.2 of Neoceratodus forsteri. Lineage (NCBI taxonomy): Eukaryota > Metazoa > Chordata > Ceratodontiformes > Ceratodontidae > Neoceratodus > Neoceratodus forsteri. The sequence continues at coordinate 1,689,078,606 of CM057452.1, read as the reverse complement.
CTCCCTGGAGGTGAACAGGTCCATCTGAGAGGTGCCCCACTGGGAGAACAGGCTGTGTACTACCTCCAGATGGAGAGACCAAGCATGGGACACCTCACCCACACGGCTGAGGGTATCCACCAGCTGATTTGAGGCTCCTGCCACATGGATGGCTAAGAGATCTGCCTCCAGTCAGCTCATGAGGGTCCAGATGTGGAGCACTTCCCTGCACAGAGGCCAGGAATGCATGCTGCCCTGTTTGAGATAGTACATGGTCATGGTATTGTCCGTCTGGACCTGCACCACTTGACCCCAAAGGAATGGAGTGAAAGCAGTCAGCACCAACCGGACTGCACAGAGCTCCAGCAGATTGATGTGACATCAGGATTCCTCATGGGTCCAGAGCCCATGGACTCTGCGGTTCCCCATGTGGGCACCCTAGCCCATGAGAGAGGAGTCGGTCATCAAGACAACCGTCTGCTCGGGGCAGAAAAACAGGATCCCCTTCTGCAGATGTTCTAGGATGGTCCACCACTGGAGAGTGTCCCACATCTCTAACGTCACTCACTCACGTCACTAAAAATACCACCAACAGCTTAATCTGGTTCAAGGTCAGTTGGCATTCATCTGTATTCCCCTCCCCCGGGCGTGCCTGAAAATAGGCAGGATTTGTCAGTGCACTTACCGGTCAACAAAAGCTAAATAAATAAAATAAATAAATAAAATAATCTTCTGGGTCACAGAGACCAGCTGGTCAAAACGACCATGTCACAGAGACCACTGGCTGGCCAGCTCCCATTGAAGGGGACGCATATGCCACCAGGCCCATCGGACCATGGAGGTGCAGACTGCCATATAACCCAGAAGTCGCAGGAAGTACCAGGGAAGGGCGCAAGTGCCCAACCAGAAATGATCGGGAAAAGGAGGAGAGAACCTCTGCCCTGTCCCCCAGGAGCCTGGCTCTGGCTCAGCAAGGGTCAAGCTCTGCCCCGATGAAGAAGATCGCCTGCAAAGGCACGAGTTCTGACTTGCCATGTTGATCAGGAGGCCAAGTTCGACGCAGATCTGAAGGGTCAGATACCTGGACCTCTCCACCTCCAATCTGGAGGGACCCGCTATGAGCCAATCATCTAGATAGGGGTACACACTGACCCCTCGATGCCAAAGATGGGCCTCTACCACTGCTATGTATTTGGTGAAGACCCTGGGGGCTGATGACAAGCCAAACGTCATGGCTTGGAACTCGTAGAGGGTTCCCTCTGCTCGGAAGCAGAGGAACCTTTGGTGTGATGGACGATCAGGATGTGGAAGAACGCATCCTGAAGATCCAGGGAGCAAAATCACATGTTCTGCTCAAGAGATGGCATGATCTAAGAGAGTTACCATCCTGAAGGTGCAGGACCCAAGAAATTGGTTCAGGTCACACAGATCTAAAATGGGGTGCCAGCCCCCATCCGTTTCGGGACCAGGAAGTACCTGGAAACAAACCCTGGGTCAACAGGGGGATCCACAACTCTGACCACTACCTCCTTGCGCAGGAGTTGGGCGATGTCTCGGAGAGCTGAGTGTGCATGGAAACCATCTCCTCCCGTGGGACATGGGTTCAGCTTGGTGGGTACTGCTCGAATTCCAGAGGCAGCCCTGGCCAACCACTTTCAAGACCCACCTGTCGGTTCTGACAGCGGACCAGACGGAAAGGAAGAGGTGCAGCCGGCCCCCCAGGGAGGACACAGAGTGACATGATGGGTGTGGGGGTGGCAGCCCAACCCATCACTGTGCAGGCTTGGAGGAGAAGCCCAGCCGAGGAGCCACTTGGACTTTTCTTCCAGGCTTACAGGCCACAAGCCCCTGACTTGGGCCGAGGGTGCCAAGACTGAGCCTGCTGCTGCCTGATTGGAACTGGGGCTGCTTGGCCACAGGAGCAGAAGGCCGAAAGGGCTTTCTTTTCTGCTTCTTGGAACCCTGAGATTCCTTCTGGGTGGAAGTAACAAGAGTTCAAGGTGGCATTGGACTTTTCTTTTTTTTTTTTTTTTTTATACTTGCTTTATTAAGAGTTTTCATATTATTCAGCATATTATTACAAGCATATTTCCATATCCATTTTTCCATGACTACTGAAAAGTAAAATACACAGAAATGAACTTCCACTCCAACAGTCTAGACTCATGAATTTACCATTGAATCAAATACATTTAAATATACTATTAATTATTAACTATTAACTATACCAGGATTTCCAGATACCTTGGGATTTAATATTCCAAGCACCATAGTTTTCAAGCCTGAGCTGATTAAGTTGGGAAACCTCTAAGAGAATATTGGGATTAAATATCCTATTCGGGGGAAATTGTTACCATCACCTTTAGGCATTCAGAATATAGTACTATAATAAAGACCCTGATCCTCAAGTTTATCTGCCCTCTAATTGGTGAACTGACAGGACCCATATAGGAGCCACCTCGTCCATTTATTCTGGTAAACCTGAAGTTGTTGTCTCAGGCTAAAGGTTATTTTTTCCAGACGATGTATGGATTCTATTATAGAGGATCACTCAAAGAGATCCGGAGGGTTTCCCTGCAGCCACCTCCTGGTTATTGATTTCAGGGCTGCAGCTATCAAAATCAGCCATAAATACTTTGCTTCTTTGCCTGCTATTTCTTTAGGTATAATACCCAGTATTAAGTGTCCCGGGCCCAATATTATTTGAATCGAAAAAATGTGTGTCAAATGGTAAATTATCTCCTCCCAAAATGGGGTGAGTTGGGGGCAAAACCAAAAAATCTGGGCCTGCGTGGCTCTTGGCTCCCCACAGCCTCTCCAACAGGTCAATGATGGTCCACTATTGGTGTGTGCAGTTTGCACTGGTACCAAAAAATAACAGACACTCAGTTTCCAACAGAAATCCCTAAGGGAAGGAGAGCTGGATGTGGCCCAAACACTTGCCAGATTAGTGGCCACTGGTGTTCCAACAGTGAGATGTTCAGGTCCTGTTCACATCTCGTTTAAGATAGTGGGCTGTGTGCCCTGATCAGAGACATAATTAGCATATAAAAGTGTATTAGCATGCTCAGCCCCCACAGGATCCCAAAGCCTTTGGAAAAGTGAAAACTCTGCAAGAGCCTGGATGTCAGGGGTACATTTGTTAACCTGCTTATTTAAATAATCCCGAGTTGATAATACCTGAACCTAACCTCCAGCCTTAAACCAAATTTCTGTCTTAACTGTTTCAAAAGAATGAACCATATTGCCTGTTAATATTTGATATGGTGAATGGAACCCTCTTTGAGCCTGAGCAAAAAAAACATTTGTCAAGTTGGACGGGAGCAAACTTTGGATTCAGGGCCCACCATCTGTATTTCCATAGGTGTGCGTGAGTCACTCCCTTACCTATGCCCCTCTTCTATCCCTCCAGTACTGCCTTAATACCTGAGAATCCATGCATTTCTGGGGGCCCACTCTCCCTGAACAATAGTGCCTGAATTGGAGGATGTTCTTGTTCCTTTAGGTCTATCCTCTTCCAATGTGTGTCATAGCCCAGATTATTCCATAAGAGAACTATCCTCATCTGTGCCGCCACCCAATAGCCTCTAAGATCTGGGAATGCCAGCCCTCCCTGCATCTTTGGGAGATGTAATAGGGCCCTTCGCACTCTAGGTCTACTGCTACCCCATGGCACTGGACTTTTCAATGTGCTGGAGGTGACCGTCAACTCCTGGACCGAACAAGTCGGTGCCCAGGAAGGGAACATCCGCCAGTTTGCGCTGAGTGCCTGCTATAAAGGGCGAGACCCTCAGCCAGGCCCTGCAGTGCATGGAGACTGCGGCCGCCACTGAGCAGGCACAAGAATCCTCAATGTTCAGAGCCATCTGGAGTTGCTGTTTGGCAACAGCCCAACCCTGGTCACGGACCTGCTTGACCGCAGTCTGGAGGTTCGCAGGGAGATGAGGAAGGACCTTATCCAGAGAGCCCAAGAGGGCATGAGAAAAATGTACCATAATGACGGACGAACTCACCTGGTGAAGGCCAAGCAAAGAGGCAGCATAGACTTTCCTGGCAGAATGGTCCAGTTTCCTGGACTCTTTGTCCAGGGGTCTATCAGTATCTCCCGAATTTCCCAAGCGCCGAAACACAGACTTGGTCACCAGCCCCTCAGCCAAGGGGTGCTCTGTGAATCCCAAAAGGGAGCCGATGGGAACCACATACTTGTGGGCCATCCGGGCTGACGGCACAGGGCAGGAGGCTGGGTGATACCACAGCTCCAAGGCTGGGCCAACAATGGTTTCAGCCACAGGAAAGGCCTCTGTCGGAGAATCCCCTTTCTTCAGGATATCTGTTAGGGGATATTCAGCCCGTTTTTGAACAGGCTCCAGCGGCATCCCATAGATTCGGAGATGAGGCGGAGGATGCTCATGAAGAACGTGGGACCTTCCTCCATCGAGAGACTCCCAATCGATTCATTGTCTCATGGATGTGAATGCAAGTCGGAGTCCTCGGACTCCAGATAGATCGGTAGACCACCCATGTCACCTTCGACCCGCCGGGGGCAGTCAGGAGTGAGGGTGACAGACAGCCTGTGTGGAAGACGCTTAGCTGGCTGAGACTCCTTGGCAGGAGCCCCAGACGGAGGCTGCTTAGGAGGCGGCTCCACCAGAATCGGTGGAGAGGCTGGTTTTGGCCAAGCCGGAAGGGTCTTCATCAACTCTGCGGGCGGAGTCTACCAGCTCCAGAGGATTCGGTGTCAACCTGTAGGGCAACAGCCAAGTGATGGCTGGCGTGGATGCAGGGGTCGACTTTGAATCTGCCAGCGTCAACGGCTGCCACATTAGGTCCTTGTAGCGTCGATGCAACTTGTGTCAAAGCCTCTCCTCATCCGAGGAGGACGAGGAAGAATAATGGCAGTGCCGTTTTTAAGAACACTTACGCGATTTCCTCGGCCTATCGGTCGAGGGTGTCTGCGACCCAGACCTCTTCCATCAGGGAGACCGACGGGGGTGTTCAGAGGGGGCCGGGGATAACGGTGGATCCTCTGGATCGAGGGCAGGGACTGTGAAGAGGTTCCCAGCAGGTTGGGTCTCCTTCTTAGTAAGTCCAGTCAGGAGCGGAGTCCTGAACAGAAAATTGTCGGCCTCATCAGGTGACACGGGTCAATGGGGTTGATGATAATTTCGACCCGGATTGTCGTGCTGCGTCTTAACCAGTTGGCCTGATTGAGGCACTGTAAAGCCAGCGGCTGAGGCTGCAATCGCGACCAAAGTCAGGACTGGAGATTCCTAGAACAGAGATATCTCTCTCTGTCCCAAGAACAGCATCGACAAGACATTTCTTGACTCCTTCGATTCCTTCTTACGGGAGATGTGCGAACTTGATGGGCCCTTCCCTTTGGTCGGGAGAGACTGGCACAACTCCTTGAAGGAGTCAGAGAAGGTAGAGCCCAAATTCAGAGGGATGAAGACTGAAACTGAAGAGGATTGCTCAGCGGCCAAGCCGCCTCCTCCTCCTCGAAGGCCTTCGTCTGCTCAAGTTGATTGACGGACCCCGCAGCTGTGGAGACCACACGACTGGCATCTTTCGATTTGACCAGCGGATACTGTTTTTCCAGTCAACCGAGCTGCAAATGTGAGAGGCGCTCGTCCAACACTGCTGGATGGAACACGTGACAAAATCGCAGGCCTGGGTGTCATGGTCATGGCCCAGGCTGTAAGCGCGCGTGGTGCCGGTCGGTCCAAGACATCTTCTGCCCACAAGGGCACGGTGGAACCTGGGCAAGGACTTGTCCTCCATTGCAGTCGCTATGGCAAATTTATGCTGAGAAACTCGAACGAGTTTAATTTTCGGTAAGTAATCCGAGGATTGAAATGCCAGGGCCTACTCAATGTAGGAGCAGTAAGGAGGGAACCTGACTCTTCCAGCGGAAAGGAAGATATGGTGTCAAGGGGCGGAGCTGAGGTATATACCACCCAAGCGGTTGGGAGGAGCCAGCTTTCGGACCACCTGGCAAGATTTAAAGGGGAAAGGGACATGCCAAACAGTGTGGATAGAACAACATATCCACATTCCTAGAAATAAAAGTTACTTATATGTAACCACAGTTCTACTACTGACATTCAGTTTATATCCATGCTTAAGCAGTATCCATTGAGATGTAGCTCAGTCAATGAAGCAGTCTTCAACCTCGACTCCTCTGACCAGTGATGGAGTCATCCTCAGGCTCTGTCCCAAATGATATCAGATCTGCATGCTGGAAGCAGGAATCCAAGCAAGCCTTGCCAGGAGCGGTCAGTGGGTCCTGTGGGTGTGAACTGAACATCAGTAGCAGAACTATGGTTACAGGTGAGTACCCTCTATATTCAACTAGCTGAATTCAATTCACTATTCACACTTGGGAAGACTCCTAGCTGTCCTTGGGGCGCACATCCCAAACTAGGTGAATAGAGACTGGAACATTCAGGTCCCAAATAAAGCACTGCAAAGACTGAGCATGTCAGTGCTATAGTGGGAAAATGGTGTGTGCGCACTGAACCAGGTAGCAGCATTGCAGAGCTCCTCGAATGAGATGTACCAGGCAGCAACAACAAAGGCAGCAGTATGCTTGGAGGAATGAACCTTCAGCCCATTAGGCAGCTCCTTTCCAGCCAAATTTTGACCGGCCCGGTGGCGCTAAGGGACAAGGCGGACGCCACACCTCGCGTCACACCGACGACCAGAGTTCGGGAGCGAGCTCGGGAGTCAGGGGTTGGCAGGGGAGGGAGACAGATCGAGCACCCATTGGGCTGCTCTCCACTCTGGGTGGAGCTCCCGGGCCGCACATAAGGAGCTTGGCTGACACAGGCAGAGTTGCCGTGCACCACAGCGTCAGATGTGCACCATGCAAGAGGAGGGGGGGATCTCGGGTTCACTCCACCACAAGAAATACCTCTCCAGCCCTGGACAGGCGACAGCCCTGTCAGAGCCACTGCCACACGCCCAATGCTGGTTCCCCGACACTGCCCCCCGCGGTCTCCCCGGTTTGCAAGTCCCCCGACCCGGGGAACTGTAATGAACTTGAAGATGGACGGGGAACACAGCGGGTGGTAGAGCAAGCTAGTGAGTGCAGTGGCCTGAGAGAGTTCCAGGCTGGAGGGCTACAAATAGAATTGGAAAAAAAAAAAACAATTTGGCTAGTCTATCTGAAGTGACTTCAGCACAGGTCAGAAACAGCTGGCAAGCCCAGCTGTGAGCACCTGCTGTTCAGTCCTTATAACATAGGCACACCTGGCGTACATCCAGGGTATGACACACACACTCTGCGTCCAAAGCATGCAGCTTCAGGAAGAAGGTGGAGACATAAAATGCCTGATTATGTGAAACTACCTTCAGATCCCAGAATGTCTGAATGGCCAGATCTCTCAACCGCTTCACAACTTCCCTGGTACTGCCTGTGATGAGTCTGCTAACCAGGTATGGGAAGACCCCTAGAACCTCTGTTCCTGAGGAAGGCTACCACGACAGACCGGTACTTGGCAAACACCCCTGGTGCTGCAAGGCATGTCCTTGAACTAGTACAACACAATGCCCACTCAGAATCTGAGGAACTACCAGTGGGACAGACGACTACAAATGTGGAAATACACATCTTGGAGGTCCAGGGAGCAAAACAAAGCCCACAGTTCCTGAGATAGCATTATCCGGTTAAGTGTAACCATGCCAAACTTCCACCTAACAGTAACATGTTCAGGACCTGCAGGCCAAGAATGGGCCACTAGTCCAATGTTGTCTCAGTACAAAAAGTAACAAGACAAATCCTGCAAGGTCAGGGCATCCAGGAAAACCCAGATATTACTGGGCTTCAGGTGCAGAGTGGCCTTGCTCTGCAGTGCAGCCAGAGCGTCTCTGGGCACAACAGGATCCAGTGGCCCTCCAGAATCAACATGGAGGCAAGTCTCAAACTTCACTCACAGACCCGACCACAGAACCTACTTGTCAGAACATGATGGTGGACCACTGTGGGAGGATATGGGACAGTCAAACCCTTAACGGGAGTTGCTGCTGAACTGTGTAGGAAGGGGAATGGCTCCCTGCAGCCCATCACTTTTTACCTTTGGAGGGTGCTCCAGAGGACTTTCCACCAGAAGTATCACCACCACACCATCTCTTCTGACCCTGACCTCCAGACTTGTTCAGTTTTGTTGGACAGCAGTGTTGGAACTACTGCCTCTGCTGCTGCTTTTCACATCCGGATCCATGAAAGGCACTCCAAGAAGAGGCCTACTTGGGCTTTGGCAGCTGCTTAGCCTGCTACGATGATACCACTGAGTCTAAGGTGACAAGGGACATCTCAAATGGGTTACATGAGTCTTCCCCGAGTCAAACTGGTTGCTGCCCAAAAGGAGCCACCAGAATTAGAGTGGCACCCTCCATCTGCAGCTTCATGAGAACCCTCTGAATAAGTAGGAAAGGAGGAATGCGTAAAGAACACCTCCCTTTAGCTGGCCCGCCAATGCAGTGGTAGAGCTGCCACTCTGACGCCCAGTGACCCAGTTCTTAGCAAGCCGGTTTGCTGGAGGGCAGGCCAGATGGAGGAGGATCGAGTGCCCAGAGGGCTGCTGTCCTCCTCTGGGAGAGGGTGCCAGGTCCTGCTGCTGTACCGCCACCTGGGTGACCACGGGTAGCAGTGCAGTGGGATGCAGAGTGCAGGGAAGGGAGGGAGGGACGTCCGCCGAGGTCTGGAGCAGTGGCACGCCTCGGCATGCCCTCGCCTCCTTGGACCTTCCCATGTGACAACGCCTTGAGGGGCAGGGGACACCAGAAAATGGAAAATCCCTGCATCTGCGCCTAGAGATGGGCCCCTTGTAGCCACACAACCAGGCTAGGGGGCAACTCAAGTGGACCACCAATATGATAAACTGGACTGGGGGAGGGGACAACCCGGGGTCTCCTTCCTCCATGCCTGGGGATAAACCATGGCTAGATGGAGGCCAGTCCTCTGAAACAACCAAATGCCTGGCAGAGCCCTACAGGATTGTCTAGGGAGTCCCTGGCGAAAGTGGTTGATGTGGTGCTGAGGAGGCGTATAAATAGCAAGTATTAAAAAAAAAAAAAAAAAACTCCCTTTCCAGAAGGACAAAGCATCTCATCAGAAAAACCCAAACCCATGATCTAGCAAGCAGAAACGCAGTAATTTTACTTTGAGTGGAGACACAAAAAGGTCCAACTCTGGACGACCCCATCTGTCGAACAGGTCTTCCATGACTGAGGTCAGCAGCTCCCAGTTGCGCACTTTGGACTGTGACCTGTTGAGGCTGTCTGTGAAAGCATTTTGGGTGCCTTGCACATGGATGGCTGATAGTTCTAGACTGTGATCTAGAGCCCAGTACCAGACCCTTGTCACTTCCTGATACAGAGGGTAGGAATGGGCCCCCCCCCCCGCCTACTGATGCAACAAGCCACACTGAAATTATCTGACTGCCCCAACAGACGGCCCGAGGAGAGATGGTTCTGGAAGGCATAAAGAATGGCCCTAATTTCTAAGACATTTATGTCGGTGGAGTCTCCAGTGGGACCAGAGACTCTGGGTCAGATAAGGACCCAGATGGTCTCCCAACTCAGACCTGAAGCACCCATGGTGAGGATTTGGTGAGTAGTGAAGATGAGAAAGGGTACCCCTTTAAGAGATCGTCGGGTCCATCCACCAGTGAAGCACTTTGCGTACTGGCAAGGAGACGAGGACCAGCTGATCTATATCGTCTGAGTGCTGATCCCACTGAACCCTAAGGGATCACTGCGGAAACCTCATGTGTAACCTGGCCAGAGGCACTGTAACAATGGCTGTGGCCATAAGGCCTAGTAACCTGAGGAATGTCCTGGCTGGGACATGCTGGCTCTGAGCTACCTCCTGGACCTGGGCAATAAGGCAGTCCACTCTGTCTTGCGGGAGGAAGGCTTACCCTGAGTAGAGTCCAGGACTGCCCCATGTATGGCAATTGCTGAGAAATGGTCAGCGAGACTTGGGTTGATTGACTGTGATACCCAGAGACTGGAACAACTGCAGGGTGCATTCTAGAGTCAGCAAGAGAAGCTCCCTGGACTGGACTTTCAGTAACCAGTTATCCAGATATGGGAACACATAGAGGCCTTTGCACAAAAGGGCTGCTGCTGCAGCTGCGAAGCACTTGGTAAATACCCGTGGTGCAGAGGATAAGACAAAGGGAACCACCCTGAACTGGTAATGCTCCCCCTGTAACAGACACCACAGGTACATCCTGTGAAGGGGGCAAACCATGATATGCAGGTAGGCATCTTGCATACTGAGGTAGCATAGCCAGTCGCCCCGCTTGCGTAGAGGAAGAAGGCTGTGTAAAGTGACCATCCAGAACTTTCTGCACTGGATAAAAAGATTCAGCTTCTTAAGGTCTAGAATGTGTCTCAAGTCCCCTTTTGGGAAACAGAATGAACCTGGAGTAAAACCCTTGCTCCTTTGCCACCGGGCACTGGTTCTATTGCCTGTTTCCACTGCAAGGTGAGGACCTCCTCCTGAGCACCTCTGTGTGATGGGGGAATTTAAAACATGGGGACTGGGGAACATCCGGAGGCTGCTCTAGAAGCTATAGAGCATGGCCCTGCTCGAGTATCTGCAGGATCCAAGCATCTGATGTGATCATTCTCCACTGGGACAGATGGAGGGAGAACCGACCTCTGGCCATCACCTCCTGGTTTGGTGAAGGAGGACGGGGCGTCTACCAAGGAGTCAGGTGGAGGCTGAACCAGAGCCAGTGCTGCTCCTCCTCCTCTTCTGGATTGCTTGGCAGATGGACCAGAAGAGGAAGACGGGGCAGGCAAGACAGAGCTGGCTCAGTGCTTATCCTAAAGCGGCACTGGGACCCAACTTATGAGAGAGCTTACGAAAGAGGATCTCAGCCTGCTCTTGGGCTGGGTATGATATAAGGAGTGGATAGACCCGAACAGCCCTGCCAGAAGCCTGCAACTCATTAATAATATCCTGCACGTCTGGATAAAAGTTTGAGACCCCAAAAGGGGCATTCAATACCTTTGCTGGACATCATTCAAAGCCGAGACCCTCAGCCAGGAGGAATGCCATCTGAGGCAAATGCCAGAGGCAGCTGCCCTGGCTGTAGTATCAGCCATATCACAGGTAGCTCTGAGGAGATGCTTACGGACATCTTCGAGCCTGGAATACCTTAGAAGGCTCCTGTTCGTGGGAACCCTCAGGGAAAGCCTGTGCAGCCACCTTGCCTTTCCTCCAAAGGATATTCTGGTACTTAATAAGATAGGCCAAATAACTGGCAATCCAAAGGCCGAGGGTGACACAGGCAAAAGTCCTCTTGCCCCAGAGGTCCAATCTCCTGGACTCGTGGTCAGAGGGCAGGGAACTAAGGTGCTTAGGGGCCTTAGTTCTGTCATGAGCGACTTTCATGACCACAGAGTCAGTCTCAGGCTGGGCCGCATAAAAGGGCAACTGCTGGCCTTCCTGGGCATGGTTGGCACCGTTTTGGGCCTGTGCCAGGGCTGCTATGGCAGCATCATTCAGAGCTGGCAGAAGAGGAGGAATAATCTTTGGTGGAGACTGAGCTCTCCAGGAAATCCACAGGTTCCTCCTAGTTTCAGCCTCCTCCTCAGTTTGGAAACCCATGGTAGAGGAGATTAGTTTCATAATGTTGAAAAAGGAGGAATCCTCTGGAGGGGACCTAGAAGTGTGCATGACAGACTCCTCACTCCTGCAGGAAACAGTGGACCTGTGAGAAGATTCCACATCAACATCTTCCACCTCCTCTCCATCAGGGACGATAAGATTGGGATGGTACTCCTCATCAACGTTGGTCTGCTCTGAAGCAGGACTGATGAACACCATACCAACAACTCTCTGGAGGCAAGAAGCACACATGTTGAACAGGCATCGCCGCTGAACAACTATCAACAAGCGGGTGAGTCAGGACCTAGCTGTTGAAAGAGAGATGTGGTAATAGAGGCAAGTATCATATTGAGGTCGACGCAGAGAAAAGGAATCATCGTTGACACAGGTGTCAACGGAGGGGGCGAGTAGCCCTGGTCCGATGACACCCGCTAACTGAAGTGGTAGTGGGAGGACCCTGCACTGGCGTACCTTGAGGTTTGAGAGGTCATGACAGCAGGGCAGGGGCCGATGATCTGGAGGCTGACAGCCCCTCCACAGCCCTATGAAGGCTGGGAGACGCATCCATTGTGGGGGGCCAAGAAGTAGCAGAGGCCTGCATGGCGCGAGGTGCTGAAGCAGTCAATGGGGCGATGCCTAGGAGAGGAAGAAGTGGAATTCAAAGAGGACTGGGATAGCCGATAAGGGGAGCGGTCCTTAGGCCGTTCCTTGTCCCACTGAAAAGGTTTCCCTGAGGATTTATCCCAGGCTTTTGTGGCCTGAGAGCCCAAAGAAGACGCCAGCGACTTGGGGAAGGTACTCCAGAGGACCCCTGTTCTCCGCTGGCTGCCTGTTGCTGCATGGGGAACTTCTGCAGGGCTTTCTTGCATCGACGCCAAGTGCTGAGGTTGAACTTCTGGCAGGACTCACAGGCAAGCATGCTGTGGCTAGGCCCAAGACAGCAGACACAGAGTTCATGTTCAACGGTGGAAGAGATTTGTTTCCACAGTGACAGACATCAGCCAAGGAAGGAGTACTTCTCGACACAGAAAGGATAATGGAATCACTTTAAACTAAAGTGATTAGACGGCAGGTAAAAGAAAATAGGCAAGTAAAAACGGTGGTCGAACTGAGCGACAAAGTTTCCATGGAGCCCGTGCACGAATGGTCAATGGCGGGAAAGAACTGAGGACGGAGTGGGGCCACCTGTACTTATATAGGGTGTGTGACGGAGCCGGACATCAGCATGGGCAGCCCCTAATAGACTGCTGCTGAAAAAGCTTCCATGGGATCATGACGCCAGACGGCAGTTCCATAGGTGTGACCTGATGACAGAGATATCCTCGAATATGATGGGAGATTCCCAAGTCCCAAAGAGCACAGGTTTGGGGTTGGATATCCACCAGGAGCAGAGAGAGATCGTGTCTGTTAGCTTGCCAAACAATCAGTGACCAAACTGGGTCAACAGGGCCACATATTTGGCCCACTGGATTCCTAGGGATGCTGTTGCACAGTCCTTTTTGGCTTCCTTGTCCAGCGACTTGTCAACGTCACCCTGCATCTTAAGCTTTCGGAAAACAGAAACCACCACAAGGCCCTCCACTGATGAGTGCTCCAAGAACCCAGAGACCCCACCAATAGGGACTGCATACTTGTGATCCATCCAACGATGAGGAGCCTGGCATGAGGCTGGGTGCTGCCAGATGCTGAGTGCCAGGACAGCATCCCCTCCCACAACAGATGGCGAGGGCATTTTTTTTGGTATTTAAGGCTCTCACTGAAAGTTTGCATAGAGAGAAAAGCTCCCTAAAATCCATGTGCTCTTGGAATGGCATCCTTTCCACTGCCGCCCAGGACAAAGGTCTGCCCTCAGACAGTACACATGTGTATCATGCCCATCAATGTCAGACATTTTCTGCATGTACCAAACTCAATGCTGAAACCCCCTGGATTCTTCTGTTCCATACCGCAGTTGTCTACAGAGCGGTAACCAGAAGATAACGTGGCACACAATCAGTCAAAACTTTACAGAAAGTGTCAAGAAACTACTGAATAATGCTTGGAAACTTTTAGAATTGTCTCACACTGCATGGAGCTGTGCAGAAGGAGACTTGTTACTTCCAGCAGAAAGAACAAAGGCCATGTGTGCCAGAGCTGGAGGATGACACCACGGGTGTTGGGAGGAGTCAAGCTGAACACTGTTCCAGAGACTAAGCTACACCCAGTGGATACTGGTCTGCCTTAATTGTGAAAAATTAATGAATACAAGTAGTTAGAAACTACTATACTACTAGCAAATCAACTTGAAATGTTTGGTACATGCCGGACCGGTGGTGCTGAGGGTTGAGGCATTGGATGCCACACCTCACACCATGCTGGCGATCCGGGTTCAGGAACAAGCACAGACCGTCGGGGGTTGGCAGGAGAGGGAGAAGATTTAGCATTCGGAGGACAGCTCTCTTCTCCCAGGGAGGGAGGACTGACGCTCCCGCCAAATGACTGCCCCCAGGTGGAGGCCTGCTGGAAGTGCAAGGCTGTGGGTGCCATGGAAGGGAGGGTGCTCCGGGACTTCCACGGGCACGTGCACGCCTCTACGTATGCCCATCCTGCGTGTGTGCCCCAGCAACGGGGAAGGGACAAAAATGGAGGAAAAACACCTCCCAGCTGCAGGATGACGAATGACCCCTCGCAGGCTCCGCACCCGGTGACCAGGCAAGCTCTGGGTAAGTCCCAGTGAGATTGGGGTGACTGGCTGCTGAAGGGGGTCGGTTTGAGTGGGCAGCTAAGAGGCAGTACAAGGCCATAAATACCTATACAAAAAAAAAAAAAAAGAACTATTTGGTACATAACGCTGAGAAAGCACACAGCAATCTAATGATTTTAGCCAAACAAAATTATTTGATTTTTGAGAAGTACAGGGTCAAGAGATTGAGACACTATTCAAAATACTCAACTACTTCTGAGGCAAGTCCATGTAGTGTGAATGAACTGATATACTGTGGTCAAAACTATACTACTCGTTTTCCTGAAACCTTTATAGAAACATGTTTTCTTTGAAATTAGATCAATGTTTTGATATTTACTGATGTTGCAGTTTTACCATGGTACATGTACTTCAGGAGTAAGGTAATACAGTACAGTCCCGATTATCCACACTACCCGGGAGACACAAAATTAGTTTGGATAATCGGAAGTCTGGATGATCGAGATTCCATTTAACTGAACTGAATGCTGTACTGAATGAGCTGTATAGTACAGGTACTGTGCTGTACTATGCTGGCTCACATGAAAGGCTTCACACGGTCTATACATCAAGCATTTATGGCATTTTACTGCATAAAAATCAATCGTACACGGACTGACAAATGTTTTTTAATTTTTGTTTTTCTGTAAGCTGAAAACCAAACAAACAAATGCGTGCTCTCTAATCCCACCATCTCACTCCTGCTCAGCTCACAGTCACCCCTAGACTTGCTCACTAACCTTGTCTTGTCCTCCTGTTTCTGAAATCTTCATATTGAGCAGAGAAGGGCAGGGGTGGCATTAATTATGAACCGCAACCCAAAACTCGGAAACACTTCATTATGGCATAGACTGCATGGGACCAAAAAAACGCACGTGATCGAAAACTAATAAAAAAATAATGTTATCACTGCTGTCTCTGACTATACATAGTACAGTACAGAACTGTACCTATATTTTTATGCAAGGCAACACCACTTTGCCCCCCCAAAAAACAGACTACTCGGGTGGAGAGTTGCGACATCAGGCACGGTCCGTACTTGAATTAGCCACTGACTGCATGGTTCTCTCCTAGGGGATGTCCTACCACTGCAGCCCGCTAGTTGCTAAGGGACTTGAGTGCCACCATGTGGCAGACATAAGGTGAGCAGCAGTACAATAGTACAGTACTGCATTTAGACCCACTGGCTGCCTTCGACTATCAGCAATTCTGCAGTCTCGGTGTCTGAGTTCTCTTGTCACTGAATTTAAAACATTGCAAAATAATGGGTGACAAGAACGCGGTTCGGATAAGAGAAAGTTCTGGTTAACCAGGGTTCGGTTAATCGGGACTGTACTGTAGTTTTCTTTGTAACAGCACACAATAATCTGTTAAAAAAAAAAAAAGCTTTGCTGTTAGAATTATGAATCACAGCAGATGAGCAGGTACTGCTGGATGCCTTCCAGGACAGCTTCCTGATGCAAATGGTCACAGAACCAACCAGGTTAGGGAATACCCTTGACCTTGTGCTGGCAAAAGGGGAGTTTATGAGGGAACTTAGGGTGGAAGAACTGCTGTCAGGGAGTGGCCACCACTCAGTATAGCTCACACTGGATATGGGTAAGGAAGGAGTGGAATCTGGCACAAGGGTGCTGGACTTCAGGAGGGCCAACCTTGGGAGGATGGGGGAAGTGGTAAAAGGGTACCTGGCCAGAATTCAACCTAGTATGGGCACTAACCAGAGGTGGGAGCTCATAAAGCTGGGGATAGTGGAGGCAACCAGAACCTGCAGCAAGGCCCAGAGCAAGAAGGCTAGGGCTAAGAAACCGAGCTGGGTGAGCAAAGAGGTAATGAAAAAGGTAAGGAGGAGAAGAGCTGCCCTTGGGCGGTACCAGAAAACAGGGAGAAGTACCTGAAGGAATTGAAGGAGGTAACACAGGCAGTAAGGGGAACCAAGGTGTCTAGCACAGGCTGGCACAAGGCATTAAGAAGGGGGAGAAGGACTTCTTTAGGTACATCACGGAGAAAAGGAACTGTAAGGACCAAATAGTAAGGATTAGGAAGGAGGGGGAGCTGGGTAGAAGCGGGGCAACAAGCAGAAGCTAAATGATTACTTCTGCTCAGTATTTACTAAGGGGGTGATACCCAAGGGGGATGGCAGAAACAGGGTGAGGGAGGGTGACAGATGGAGAAATCATGGAGGGCAGAGTTCTGGAGGGTTTGAGGGCACTGAAGGTGGACAAGGTGCCAGGCCCAGATGGCATCCACCCCAGGGTACTGAAGGAGCTGGCAGAGGTCCTTGCAGGACCTTTGGCAGACCTATAATGCCTCAATACACTCAAGGTGTGTACCTCAGGACTGGAGGATGGATCATGTGGTGCCCCTCCCCAAGAGTGGCCCCAAGGATGAACCGGATAACTACAGACCGGTGAGCCTCACATCCATCGTGGGTAACCTGATGGAGATTATCCTGAAGGAGAGGCTGGTGGCCCTCCTGGAGGCCAAAGGACTACAGGACAGCAGACAGCACGGCTTCATACGTGGCAGATCCTGCCAAACCAACCTGATGGAGTTCTATGACTGGGTAACTAGGCAATAGGACACGGGCCATGCAGTGGATGTCCTGTACCTGGACTTCAGTAAGGCATTCAATTCAGTGCCGCATGGGAGGCTGTGTAATAAGTTAGAAGGCACAGGAGCAGGTGCAAAGCTGGTGAGATGGGTAGGGAACTGGCTTCAGGGAAGGCAACAGAGGGTGGTGGTAGGTGGGGCACTCTCATCCCCAAGGATAGTGATGAGCGGTGTTCCACAGGGCTCGGTGCTGGTACCAGTGCTGTTTAGGATATTCACTGCAGACATATCATTGGACATCAAAAGCAAGATCAGTCTGTCTGCTGACGACACCAAGATGGGAGTGGTGGTGGACGACCTCGGGGGATAGCAGGGGTTGCAGGATGATCTGGAAATGCTGGAAACCTGGTCAGACACCTGGCAACTGGGGTTTAATGCCAAAAAGTGCAAGGTGCTGCATTTTGGGGTGAAGGACCAAGAAGGAGTTCCAGCGGTGGGGTGGGGGTGGGGGTGCAGCTAGCCAAGACTGAGGAGGAGAAGGAGCTGGGGGTGCTCATTACAGGGTCTATGAACAACTCAGCACAATGTAGGAAGGCAGCTGCAAGGCCAACAAAATGATGAGTTGCACTGCAAGGCATCTCCTCAAGGAGGGAAGGTGATTCTGCCACTGTATGGTTATTAGTTAGCCGCACCTGGAATACTGGGCAGTACTGGTGCCCGTATCTGAAGAGGACATTAAGTTACTGGAGGGTGTGGCGCGGGCGATAAAAGATGGTCAAGGCTGGGGACTTACCACAAGAGAGGAGGCTGAGGGAGCTGAACATGTACTCGCTGGAGGAGAGGAGGGATGGGGACATGATTGAAACCTTAAGTACTTGAAAGGAATAAACAAGACGGATACAGAGGGCTGTTCAAAGTAAGGAGGATGGTCACCCGGGGCCATATGAGACTGGAGGGAGGAAGGTTCAGGAGGGAGATGAGGAGACACTTTTTACAGAGAGGGTGGTAGCTGGGTGGAATGAGTTACCGGCAGAAGTGGTATCCAGTAGAACAGTGGACTGCTTCAAAAGGGCTGGAACAGGGCAAATGGGGGTCAATGGAGGGAAGGGTCAGGCGGGACAGCTGCAGAATAAGGGTGCTAGCTGCACATTTGAGCAGACTTGATAGACCTCTAGGTCTTTACCTGCTGGCAAATTTCGTATGTTCGTAATGGCAATAAAAGCTTCCAGTAAATGTTGCTACAGAAACTGAAGGTGTGGAATACAAGTAACACATTAACTGTAATTTTGCAGATTTGTTTTGGTGGGGGTCACAGTTATTCCTCACCCAAACTCTTTTTTTTTTTTATTGTATTTTTGGCTCCACCTGGGCTTATGTACTGCTTTCTGTCTCCAGTCCGATGCCTGCCCTGGGTCTCTGCTACTTGCGTGGGGCTCCATCCAGTCTAGTCAAAAACTATCATGCTGCGCAACTCAGACTGCCCCTTGGTAGCTGGGAGGGGGGCAGGTGACATGTGATATCAATATCAAACAGCAGCACAGCCACAAAGCCTCCCTATGTGTCCCTCAGGAACAATACACCAAACCAGCTACACCCCTCCCCAAGGAGGTGTGTCCTTGTAGATACTCTGAACATCCCAGCAGGCCTCCACTCTGAACCCGGTCGCCAGCGCCCAGCATGCCAAGCATCCCATGCTGCCCAGGGCCACAGTGCTGGTTCACCAAACACATGACTATCGAGAATTCTATTTCATAGTTTAATAGTCACTGATAAAAAAATGGTGACCAACCAGAAAATAAGACTGGGCTGACAGTATAGGCCAGAGGTTAGAGTAACAAGCTGTGAATGAGCCTGATACATTCAGCAGACCTCAGTTTCATTCCCACAACCTCCACTTGCATACTGTGCGACTCGGAGCAAGTCACTTAAATGCTGCAATGCTCCCAGGTCACCCCCTGTGAACGGGCCTTGTGGTTCAGTGGGCCTTAGCCAGTTATCAAAGGAATAAATTTTACAAAATGGACATACGAACATACGAATCTGCCAGCAGAAACAGGCCACATGGTCTATCAAGTCTGCTCGAATGTGCAGCAAGCACCTTTACTTTGCAGCTGCCCACCCCGTCCCATTCCCTTTTGAAACTACCCACTATCTTAAAGGATACCACCTCCTCTGGCAGAGTGTTCCATTTCGCCACAACCCTCTCCATGAAAAAGTGTCTTCTCATTTCTGTCCTATATCTTCCCCCTCCAATCTAAGATAGAAACATAGAAACATAGACTTTGACGGCAGATAAGGACCGCTAGGCCCATCTAGTCTGCCCATTTCCCTACCTACAGGATAGGCCGCAGATCCTAGTTAACCAACAGCCTATATCTTCCTGCCCCCCACAAGAACTGCCTTATGTCTGTCCCATGCATTCTTGAATTCTCCCACAGTTTTAGACCCCATAACTTCCTCAGGAAGGCTGTTCCATGCATCAAATACCCTCTCTGTGAAATAATACTTCCTCACATTGCCCCTGAACCGCCCTCCTTCTATCTTTAAATTGTGTCCTCTTGTTCTTGCAAGTCTCTTTTTCTGAAAGATGCTACCCTCTTGGACTTTGTTGATTCCCTTAGGTACTTGAAAGTTTCTATCATGTCCCCTCTCCCTTCTTTCCTCAAGGGTATACATATTAAGCTCCTTTAGTCTCTCCTCATACGGCTTCTCTTGCAGACCCTGCACCATTTTAGTTGCCCTCCTCTGGACTGCCTCTATCCTGTCTATGTCCTTATGGAGATGGGGTCTCCAGAACTGGACACAGTATTCCAGATGGGGTCTCACCAACTGTCTGTACAGAGGGATAACAACTTCCTGTTTTCTGCTGCTGATGCCTCTCCCTATACATCCCAGTATACCCCCGGCCCTCCCTACTGCCTTCTCACATTGCTTGCTAACCTTAAGGTCATCTGATATGATTACCCCCAGGTCCCTTTCCTGTTTTGTTGTTGTTACTACCTCCCCACCCATTGTGTATTCTTCCCCTGGGTTCTTGTTTCCCAGGTGCATTATTTTGCACTTTTTTGCATTGAATCCTAGCTGCCATACGTCTGACCATTCCTCCAACCTTGCCAAGTCCCTTTTCATCCTTTCCATGCCTCCTTGTGTATCAACCCTGTTGCAGATCTTTGTGTCATCTGCAAAAAGGCATACTTTTCCTTCCAGTCCCTCTGCAATGTCACTGATGAAGACATTAAAAAGGACTGGACCCAATACTGAACCCTTCGGTACCCCACTAGTAACCGCCCTTTCTTCAGAGTGGACTCCATTTACAATTACCTTCTGTGTCCTGTTGTCCAGCCAATGTTTTTTAGGCTACCACCCTGGGACCCACTCCCAGGCTGGTTAATTTGACTATCAATCTTTGTGTGAGACTGTGTCAAATGCCTTACTAAAAGTCTAGGTAGGCCATGTCCACAGCCCCTCCCTGGTCTACTACTTTGGTCACCCAGTCAAAGAAATCTATTAGATTAGTCTGACATGACCTTCCCGCTCAGAACCCAAAGATCCCATGGCACTTATCGAAAAGAGTAGAGAATTTCCCGGTGTCCTAGCCAAATTTCCCTAATTCACTAAAAATACCACCGATAGCAATCTGGGTCAAGGTCAGTTGGCATTCATCTGTATCCCCTCCCCATGTCGTGCCTGAAAATAGGCAGGATTTGTCTAGTGCACCTCGTGTCCCTTCCCCGCTTTAGCTTAAATAACCCCTCAGTACCTGTCTTGTTTATGTTGAATAGTTGGTGAGTGATGCAAAGAATGTTTACTAGAAAGAAAAAATGACTTACCACAGTAATGTTGTTTCTTCCAGGGGATAGCTCAGTATGCTTCACTTATGCAGTATTGCCAGCTGGGTTCAGCTGCCCTAGGGGTGGAGTTTATGCTAATGATGGAAAGGAATTAGCATAAATATGAGATTGTAGTTAGAGTGCTGCCTGTAGGTGCTCCTGTCAGTCAGATTCATTTTGTAGCCCGAGGGGCCAAAGGGCCCCAATTCTTAAGTCTAACCTAGAACTATAAAAAAAAAAATTGGAAAAATGAGTGGAAAAAAGAAATTGCCTATAGGTGAACTACATACACCATGCTTCACTGTGGAACATTACACATGTTCAGGCTCTCTAGTAAGGAATTTGGCCTGTGGCATGGACTGCAGAATCATTTTCAGCAAGGTATGAGGGGAGGATGGGTGGAAGGTCAAGCATACCGAGTGATCCCCTGGAAGAAACAATATTACTATGGTAAAAAAATGTTTCTTCTCACCACAGGAATCCCTCAGTATCCTTGATTTATGCAGATTACAAAGCAGTGTAGTTGGGAGGAGGGAACAGAACCTACTTTGGGAAAAGGTTCTGTAGGACTGCAGTTCCAAATCTGGCACCTGATCTGGACTGTACATCCAAGCAGTAGTGCTTTGTGAAAGTGTGTACAGTCTTCCAAGTAGCTGCTTTGCAGATGTAGAGCAAGGGTATATCTCTTGCTGCTGCCACTGAGGCTGCAGTACCCCCAGTGGAGTGGGCCTTGATGCGGCTGTCTGCCAGCCTTACTGTAGCAGAACTGAATGCAAGAGATTATCCAGCAAGAGACAGTCCTCTGAGGGGCTGGCCTGCCTTTACTCCTGCCTTAGGTGAGGAACAGTTAGGTGTACGAAGACCTGAGCTGCTTAGTATGCTCTAGGTATACGTCAGTGCACTTTTACATCCAGGTTGTGAAGCCTGCACTTGACAGGAATGGATTTGTCTGTGAAAAAGACAGGGAGAGTTATAGATTGGTTGAGGTGAAATTCAGACACGACTTTGGGAAGAAATTTCCTGTTGGTCCCGAGAACTACTTTAACCCAGTGGGAAATAATGTAGTTTGGTTCAGTTGCAGAGAGCTTGCAGCTCTGAAATCCTTCTGGCTGAAGTGACTGCCACTAGGAATACAGTTTTCCAGGTGACATATTTTAGCCATGGGCTTAAATGGAGACCCCACTAGCTTGGCTATACAAAGGTTCAAGTCCCAGGGGGGAACAGTTTCCCTAAGTGGGGCTGAAGGTGCAGCAGGCCTTTAAAGAATTTCTTGAAAATGGAATGGGAAATTACATTTCTCCTTGCTTGTTGAAATTTAGGCCGAAATGGCTGCCAGGTGGACCCTCAGAGATGAGGCTCTAAGGCCTGATGCTTGTAGGTGTACCAAATAATCTAGTATAGAGGTCAGGCTACTTTGCAGTGGGTCAGTCTGTTCACCTTTACACCAGAAAGAGAATCTCTTCCATTTAGAAGCATAGGTCTTTTTGGTACTTTATTTCTTGGCTAGTCGAAGAATTCTCAGGACTTTCTCTGAATACTGAGAGTTTGGGAACTCTAGCTCTTCAAGTACCAAGCTTTGAGGCAAAGAAACTCTATGCTGGGGTATGCTGTCCCCCTCTGAGGCAGTCTCAGGAGACTGTGGGTCAAGGGCAGGCGAATGGGCCGTTTGGCTGACAGGGTGAGGAGCAGGGAGTACCATGGCTGCCTTGCCCAGTCCGGAGCCACCAGGATCATTGTTGCTGGCTGGCTTCTGAGTTTGAGGAGCACCCTGAGGACCAATGGAAATGCAGGGAAGGCGTACAGGAACCTCCCTGTCCAGTCCCGGGACAGGGCATCCACTGGCACTGAGACAAGTGCCAGAGGCCTGCAACAGTACAGGGGAATCTGGTGATTGTGTTTGGAGGTGAAGAGATCCATCTCTGGAGTACCCCACACCTCCTGAAGAATGTAACCAGCACTTGTTTGTTTAGGGTCCACTCGTGGTGGCTCTGACTGATGTGGCTTGGAGTCTGCTAGCACACTGTCCTTGCCTGGCAGGTGAATGGCAGTCAATTGCATGTCCAGGGAGTAGGCCAGTGACCAGATCTTCATGGCCTCTGTGCAGAGATTTGATGATCTTGTGCCCCTTGCTTGCTGATGTAGACTTGTCTAGTAGAGTGTTGTCTGTCCTGATTTGGACAGATTGGCTTTTAGCTGGGGGCAAAAGCTTGATAGCCAGCTACACAGCTCTCAGCTTGAGAAGGTTCATGTGACACTTGGACACTCTGGGAGACCACACACTGCTTATGGACTGGTCTGCCAGGTGTGCTCTCCACCCTAGGAGGAAGGTGTCTGTGGTGAGGGACTCTGGAGGCTTCCTTCTGTTGGAATGGGATTACTTCCTGAGGTGGCACCTATCTTCCCACTAATCCAGGGCTTGTAACAGTCATTGTGACTGGAACTAGCTTTGAAAGACAGTCCCTTTTTTGGGACCAGTGAGCCCTCAGATGGTACTGAACGTCCTTCATCTGAAACCTGGCTCCTGGAACTACTGCTGTCATAGATGCCATGTGGCCTAGAAGTCTGAGGAAGTGCCTGGCTGGCCTTTGTTGGCCAAAGACAAATAAGTGTGCCAGGGCCTGGAGGTTCTCTACCCTGTCTAGTGGGAGCAGAGCTTTCCCTTGTTGTATGTCCAGCTCTGCTCCAATGAACTCCAAGAACTGAACTGACTCAAGTGGGTCTTTACTGTGTTGTTCAGGAAGCCCAAAACTCCAGAGTGAGCTGTGTGAGGTGGAGAGAGTCTCTGACTTTTTGGGGAGACTTGTCCACTATTAGCTAGTCGTGAAGATAGAGCTCTCCTGTCTTTTAAGATGGTCTGTCTTCGTTGCTAGGCACTTTGTGAAAATTCTGAGAACTGAGGAAAGGCCGAATGGCAGTGCTGCAAACCGGTAGTGGCCAGAAGGCAGTCTGAATCTGAGAAACTTTCTGTGAGAGGGCTTGACTGGAATGTGAAAAAAAGGCATCTCTGAGGTCTAGGGAGGCTAGGCAGTCTCCCTGTGAACATCTTGAATTTGGGATTGACCGGATGCTTGTTTAGGTACCTGAGATCTAGAATGGGTCACCAGTCCCCATTTTACTTCTGAGTGAGAAAGTATGTTGAACAGAGACCCTTTCCCCATTGAGAGAGGGGTACTCTTTCGACTGCATTTGCTAACAGAAGAGACTTTATCTCCAACTCCAACAGAATCTTTTCTGTGGGAGTTAAGAGGTTTGAAACTCCTGTGGCCCTGATGTGTGGGAAATTTCTTTAACTGCAGGGTAAATCCTTGACCCACCACCTCCAGCACCCACTTGTCTGTGGTGATGGGTTGCCACTGATGGAGGCAGTGCAGAGGCGGATTGGGGGGCTAGGTGCTATAGCTCCCCATCATGGAGCTCCTCTATTAGTAACACACTGTGCTGCATTCTTAATCGGTATGCACTACTGCCTCCATGAAGCTGTCTGAGTCACACAGGTCTCATCTGTCCCCAGCAGAGCTGGCCCTAGCTAGGTGCAAACTGTGCCCCTGCACCGTGGGGGCCCATGCTCATCTGTCCTCCAGCACAGCTGGCCTTAGCTAGGTGCAAACTGTGCCCCTGCACCTTGGGGACCCATGCTCATCTGTCCTCCGGCAGAGCTGGCCCTAGCTAGGTGCAACTGTGCCCTGCACCTTGGGGCCTATGCCTTTTTTTTTTGAGGAAAAAAATAATTTAAAACATTTGAAAATGCCTAAATGTTGTTAGAGTTGAAAATGTTTACCAGCAAATGAAAGTGGAAGACAGCTGGCTCTGTTCCTGTTACAAAGGTGGGGCAGCTTTGCTGCAGTGGAAAAGATTAGGTTAAGTAAGTGCTAATGGCCATACTTTACAGCTCTCAGGTTGACTACTTTCACAAACAAGGGCTATATTGACATGAGAACTTGTTTGTAACCTGGACATGTAGGTGAAATAATGAATGATATGACAAAATATGTTTTAAAAGTATGTGAACACTCAAAATGGTTTAAAAACCTGACCAGCACAGAGCAAAACCGGATTTCCTGATAGGGACCCTGAAAACCTGATCGCCAGGTAAAAAAACAAAGGTGGCAACCATACTGGTGTCCCGGCATGATAATCCTCTCTATTCTCTCACTCACACCTCCAGAAAAGTTAAGTTGTTTAACGTGGTTTGCAAATCAGAGTATCTGAGGTGTGAGTGTCCAGTGATGATGTCCCTGTCCTTACAGAAATGAATACGTAGTAGTACCGCATTTTAAGTTCTTGCTCCAGACTCAGTCAGATTCATTTCCAGTGGTGAAGTCAAATAATTTAATGCATTCAATGTCACTAATTAAAAGATGCTGGTTAAACTAGCAGGGCAGCTGCTGGGATTGGACAGGACATTAGTGTTCCATCAAACTGGGTGTGTAATAAATATAGTACTAGTGTTATTAATTTCTAGTATGGGGAGCTTAAATTCATGACACTAAAATTGTTTAAGGTCACTGCTAGTTTTGTCCTATTTGGCAATTTGATTTTGGTGTCGATTTGCAGGAGAGCGAGTTGGAAAGTAGTGCCCTCCTATACCATGCTAGGAATGGTTCAAAACTAATGCTGGGGCCGGTCTGGTCTCAGCGACAGCAGGAACCAGGAGAGGCAGAAACTGGTACATGAGACCTTTGAACTGAGGTAAAAACTTCAGCATGTACTGTATGTCTAATCTGTGTTGTCTTTTCAGTCATGGTTGTACAGTGTGAATGAGCACAGAGGGAATTAATAGACATAGGGACTTTGAAGGTGTTCTGCTGTATATTATGGCATATGCAGGAGATTCTGCATGCTTGGAGAGCAGAATTGCCAACAGAAGTCGTAAGACCTTGTTTGGGGGCAAGTTGTGATGTACCCAAGCAAGTGCTGTTGCTAATAAAAAAAATGCATTTTTATATTTGTTTAAAAACTGTTTTTCTGTCTGCTTACTGACTTCTTGGGCCTATCATAAAAATGAGATGCCTCATACCATGGGGTTATCCAAATAAAGGACATTTTAAAACAATAAAACATTTTATTTATTTAAAAAATGTTTTCTTTGGAATAAATTGTCCTATAGGATAAAATATGCTTTGCAAAAATAGCAAGCGGACTTGAAATGCTATTTTCAGAAACTAGATAGCAAAGTGACTGTTCCCATATTTCTATAGTTCTTATATTTTTTTTTTACTGAGATAAGGTTGGGGATACGTTAATCTGTACTGCAGGACAAACTGGGATGGGTTGGCTTTATGGTAATATCATAATGTGCTTGAGTAAGTGACATTTTGTGAACTTGTTTACTTGGATTGTCATTTAATTTGTCTGCAGTTTGTCTTTATCACGAGTCTCTTTGAACTTTTCTCATTTTCATTTGTTTCGGATGTGCTGCTGCCCAGCTGCAGTCTTTTGGTATTTTATGTTTTTTGAGGGTGGGAGGGTATTTTGGGCAACATACTGTCATGTGGACTGTGGGGACTCTGGGGGTGGTGCTAGGGTGCACTAACAAAGCATGGGGAGGGAGGAAATGAGTAGAAATTGCATTAGAAATACCCTCCAAAATGCACCAGAATACACCAAAATGTTAAAAAATTTCTGGGGGCCTAGGCGGCTCACCAAACCCCCGGCCTATTATTTTTATTTTTCATCTGACTTGGGCTCCCCCATTTAAAGGACTCCTGGATCCGCCCCTGGCAGTGGGTCAGCCTTCCCCTACTGGCAGAAGGGAAGCGACCTGGGCCTTCCAGTCAGAGGTTTTGTTTGGTCTGGGTTTTTGTTGAGGGAGTGGTGTCAGTGTATTTCTGAGCCCTCCTACCTCTTCCTCTGAAGAATTCTCTCATCTGAGAGTAATCCACGGGCATGGGCACAGGATAGAAGGCCCTGGGGTAATAACCTCTTCCTCTGCCCCCTCTTCCCTGGGACTTATAGGAAGTAGAGGCTTTCTCTTTAGCTGCATTACTCTGATAGGTGGTTTTATATTCGTCCACCTTTTTCATGTATGCCACAGTTTTGTCTCCAAAAAAAAGAATTCCTCTCACTGGGAAAAGCCATAGCTTTAGTCTGGGTGTCCAGGGAGAGGCTGGTTGTTTTCAACCAGGCAAACCTTCTGAGTGAGATGGCCTGAGCCATAGATCTGGAGGCAGTGTCACTGGCATGTACAGCTATATGAAACTGGTACTTTGTGGTTTCCAAGGCAGTTTTTACAGTTTCTGCAAGGTCCTGAGCAACATTATCTGGTGCTTTTTGGCTGATGGCCAAAACAGAGTTCCACAATGCCTTTTGATACTGAGTTGTGTACATCATATGAGTAGACAGGCGGAGCAGCAGAGAGGCTGTGGTATAAGATTTCTTATCCATAGCATCCAGTTTCTTAAGACTCTTTCTGGAGGCTGGGATGAAAGGGGCACCTTAGCCCAGTCACAGGATGTAACCTGCACCATTCCTTCATGGTCTGGATGTATGCAAAGGTACTCAGCACTTGTCTTATCCAGCTGGTACTTCTTCTCTACTTTCTTATCCACACCTGGGAAAGAGGTGGGATTCTGGAGTAACTTGAAAGTAGCCCTGCGGGAGTAAATTTCTGGGAGGAAGAAAACCCAACATATCTAAAAAATCTGCTTCCTTATCCTCTTCAAATCAGTGGTCTCTTGAATGGAGAGATCATAAGTGTTCACCATGTGTTGGACAAAAGTGTAATGGGAGGAAAAAGCCTTCTGATCACGGGAAGGAGAACCAAACTCCTGGTCAGGGGAAACTTCAGGCTCTAAGGGTTCACCCTCCTCCTCTTCATCACCACCTCCCGTGTGGAAGGGCCAGCTGGGGCACCAAAAATATTGATCACAGCTTGAAAGGTCTGATATAGTTGCCAAGCCTTTGCCATTTCCTCAGCAGAGTGTATAATTTGTTGCGACACTGGAGTCTCCCTTTGCTCTTCGGCAGAAATGGCAGTAGTATTTTTTTGTTTGTTTCTTTCTTTTCTGGAGGTAATGAATCAGGAACTTGCTCTGAACCTCTTGTTTTTTGTTTGGCTTGGTTTGAATTATTTTTTATCAGCCGTATTTTCTAGGGGATCCTTGGGGGACCTGCCTTTAGATTTATGATGAGAGGAGGACCCCTCTTCTAAAGTCTTATTAAAGGGGGAGGCAGACTGAGAAGCCATTATTTCCAGCCTTTTGGCTCTTTACTGTTTTTGAGCAAAATTTAGTGCAAAGTTCACAGTTAGCATAAGTGTGACTCGGACCCAAACACCTTAAACGAAGGTCAGGGCTGTCTGCCTTGGGTAGGTCCAGTCCTTTTTTTTTTTTTTTTTTATTTTATTTATTGAAATGTTTCACCAGGAAGGCACACTGAACAACAAGTTGCTCGTCTCACGGTGCGACCTGGGAGGAGGGGAACATGAGGATATGACAGATACAGTGAGTACATACACTGAATGGATAGAGAACAGTTACAACTTGTGTAAGAGTGAAGACAGCATAACGCAGCAGTAATACAATGCAGACAATACAGTTTGTGATACTTCAGCAAACAGATTAAACAGTGTATGAAACAATAAACAGAGCGATACAATATAAACTAACAGAACAATTGTAGTGCTAGAAATACCAAGAGAGGCTCAAGGTAGAGGCACTAGTGCTGTAAGTAAGGGACAAGGAGATGTGGATGTGGAAAGGGGGAGGTTGGGGTTGGCTGCCAACTCCAAAATTGACCCTCAGGGTGTAATGAACCCTGCCGAGGGGAAGGGAGTTGGCAGGCAGGAACCAAGAACAGGAGTTAAGGAGGGTTATAGCAGTAGCAGCAGGGAGCGAGGAAATTGTGGGGGCACTGCCAAGTGAATAGGTGGAGGAGGAATGCCTTAATTGAGGGGAGGAGTTCCAGGTTTTGGGAACAGATAAGAAAAGCCAGTGCGTGTGTCACTAGATCTGAGGGAATGGGAGGAGGAATGGCAAGAGAGGATGAGAGGTGGGGTTCAGCAAGCCAGAATTTGGAGGTTAGTTTGGCGCAGTGGGTGAGATGCCAATTTGACAGTGATGGGAAGGCAGGGAGCGATAGAGTTCACAGTGATGGGTTCGAAGGGGGAGTCAAGAGCAAAGCGGCAGAAGGAGTTAGAGTGTCAATTTGGTTAAGGAAGATTTGGGAGCAGCACTGTAGACTACATCACAGTAATCAAAGATGAGGTATCATCTTCTGGACAAGTTCACACCTGCAGCCAGGGATGCAATCTGCGATTCCAGTAAAGGAAGCCAAGCTTGGGATGCAGTTTCTTCAGGATGGCATCGATATGCACAGAGAAGTTGAGTGTTGATCCAACCAAACTCCAAGATATCTAAAGAGGATTTATCCTCGATGGGGGTCTCATCAGGGTGTGGAAGGAGGGCAGGGTGGAGTGCCTAGAGAGTCTCTGCCTGGTGCCAGCGGTCATAGAGACTGTCTTCTTGGCATTTAGGAAGAGCTGGTGGGAAGCAAACCAGGCTGAACTTGGGTGAAGTCATGCTGTGCAGATTCCACGACAGTAGGGTTTAGGGTTTTGCCAGAACTGTACAAAACAGTGTCACTGGCATACATGTAGATGGAGGAGGTCTGACAGGCTGAGGTAAGGTCATTAAGGAAGACAGGAGAAAAGTAGGGGACTGAGTACTGAGCCCTGAGGAACCCCAGTATTGATAGGGAGAGGAGGGGAGGTGAGGTTGGAGAATTTCACTGATTGGGTATTGCCAGTGAGTGGGATTTAAACCAGTTTGAAGCAGACAGGGCAAGGCCAGCTGCAGAGAGGGAGTCAAGGAGCAGAGTATGGGAGACTGTGCGAAAGCTTTGGCTGAGTCGAGCAAAGATGGCTGAGGTGATCAAGCCATCGTCCATCCCGTAAGAATAGTCAGTGAGCCTGAGGGAGGAGGCGACTGTCTAGTGGTTCTTCGAAACTAGACCGGAACAGGGTGAAGAAGGAGGAATTAGTGAGGAAGGAGGATAAAATTATAGAGATAGGATAATCAATGGCAGGTGCAGAGAAGCAGAGAAGTTTGGGATCAAGACCATCTGGAAGGACCTTTTGAGGGGTTTAAGGAGGAGACGCATGAGGGCTTCAGTAGAGGTAATGGAAGAGAAGGAGAAAGGGGGAGGCAGTTGGGTGCTCAAGTGAGGAGCTGGTAATGAGGGAGGGAGCATAAGAGATGAAGCACGAGATGTTGTAGGTGCTAAATTCATTTGCCACCAAGTAAGGGTTGGATACAAGTGAGTTATTTATTTTAAGAACTGGGGGTGGAGGAGGAAAGAAAAGGGCATGGACCACTCTCCAGAATTTGGATGGGGAGTTTATATTAGTTTGGAATGAGGCTTTGAAATATTCGGACTTAGCCAGTCTGGTAGCTTTACTGCAAGATTTGCGAAGCATTCTGTACAAGGCGTAGTCGCTGGGGTGCTTTGTGGATTTGTGTTGTTTCCAAGCCTGGTCCCACTCTCTGAAGCAGGCCAGTAATTCCAGGGTAATCCAGGGGAGGTGAATCCCACGGGCCCTGGTCCTCTTGAATGGAGTAAATGCATTCCAGGTGGAGATGAATTTGTTCCTGAAGTAGTCAAGGGCTAGGTCGACGGAAGTGGAGGAGGATAGGGAGGCCCAGTCTGTAGATGTGAGTTCTGCTTTGAGTGGGGCAAGATCTAGGGATTTAAAGGAGCGAAGCATGATGATTCGGGGGAGGGAGTTCAGGGCGATGGACCTTGCGAACCAAGAAAATTGAGCTGTGGTCATTAAGGGTGTCAGGGAGGATCCCTGACTGATTACATGGTGCAGATGTGAAGCGAGTGCCCAGTCAAGCAGGGTATGGTTGAGCATTTTATGATTTGGACATATGGGCTCGAGTATAAGTTGGGTGAGGTTTAGTGTAGTTACGTCGTTCCGAGACTTAAGAGACAATCAGTTTAGGTTCAGATCACCCAGCAAAAACAGTTCACCAGTTTGGGAGATAGAGATGATGGACGATAAAGAGTTCCATCGCAACTGAGGGAGGGATACTAGGGTGACAGCAAGAGCTGGTTACAAAGATAGGGACTGTGTAGGGAAGGGAAATTGGGGTGAAAAGGGCCTCAAAAGAAGCCAGGAGAGAAGAAGACAGAATAATTGTAGATTGCAAACAGGACAGGATATACATGGCAATTCCTCCTCCCCAACCAGTCCTATCTTGTCTGGAGAGGAAGCAACCCGGGATAGCAATAGCGTTGTCCAGAATAAATTTTTTTTGAGCCAGGTCTCAGATATTATTAAAATATCAAGAGTGTGTGTTACCACGAGAGTTTGCATGAGGTCTATTTTAGGTAACAGACTGCAGATGTTTAGGTACAGAAGTTTCAGCCCATTGGGGATGAGAGTTGGAGCTGTGGAGTAAGGAGTGGAGGGTGAAGGGGCATAATGGAAGCGGAACTGGAGGATGATCTGGCTGAGAACCTCAAGGGTCACTGTGGCCTCGGAAAGGGCAGGGTGGTGATCATGGGCCACCTTGAACATGCTGGGGGGCAGACTGAGGGCACTACTGACATCCTCGGTGGCCAGGGAGTAGAGGTTGATGGATGTCTTCCAGGATGCCTTCCTAGTCCAGCATGTGGGGGAACCTACTAGGCAGGATTGGATCCTGGACATTGTCCTAGCAGATAGTGACCAGATAAGGGGCCTGGAGGTGAGCAGCCGTTGGCAGGCAGTGACCATGCTACGGTCTGGCTTCTTACGTTCCTAGGGGGAGAGGAAATTTGCACTAACACAGAAGTAATAGATTTCAGGGGGGCAGACTCTGAGGGCATGGGAAGGATTCTTAAAGGGTGCTTGGATGAGATAAGGCCAGACATGGATGCTGGTAGTTTGTGGGAGACCATTAAGAAGAGGGTGCAGGAGGCTTCGAGGGCCTGCGCAAAGGTAAGGCGCAAGCAACATACGGCCAGTAAGCTGCCTTGGGGAGGTGCAGGAGGCAGTGAGGGAGAAAAAGGCTGCCTATCGCATCAAAGCACTCAAGGGGGCTGGGAGAGGGAGAGTATGATTTCCTGGCTAAGAGGTCACCAGGGTGGTAAGGAGGCAAAGGCGAAGAAGGAGCTTAACCTGGCCAGGGATATCCACAGGGGGGGAAGGGGTTCTATAGATACGTAGGGGAAAAAAGAAAAGTGAGGGCACAGATCAGCAGGATTAGAACTGGAGGGGATGGGTGCAGGAAGCTGGGGAACAAGCAGAGGTGCTAAATGAGTACTTTGCCTCTGTCTTTACCAGAGGAGGTGGGGGATCTTTCCAACCAGATGGGAGGGTAGAGGAGCCCAATGAACAAGGAGGTCAGTTGGAGACAGAAGGACTGGATGAGACTAGAGCAGAGGATGGGTCGTATCTAGAAGGGGAGGAGAGGATGCATGAGGAGGGGGGATGGGAGGGCAAAATCACAACGGATAAGGTAAGAGAGGCCCTCCAGTCGCTAAAGACTGAGAAGGCGCCGGGGCCAGATGGGCTGCATCCAAGGGTGCTGAAGGAACTGGAGGATGTGCTGGCAGCTCCACTGGCCTCACTCTTCAACATCTCCCTGATGACAGGGTGGGTGCCTCAAGATTGGAAGGCAGCTCATGTGGTGCCTATCCACAAGGGGGGTCTAGAGAAGATGGGGAATTATAGGCCAGTTAGCCTAATGTCTGTGGTAGGCAAGGTTATGGAGTACATTATCAAGGAGGCTGGGGGGCAGCTGGAAAGGTTGGGCACCTGGATGACAAGTAGTATGGTTTTGTTCCGGGAAGGTCATGCCAGACTAACCTGGTGGAGTTTATGACTTGGTGATGGGACCGACACATGGGCGGTGGGCGCCCCCTATCTGGATTTCGGCATGGCGTCGATTCAAGATCCCAGCCTACCAGCCTACAAAGCTGTGGGATGGGGCAGTTGCTCAGGGTGGGTGGAAAACTGGCTTATGGAGTGAATACAGCGAGTGGTGACTGGAGGGATAGTCTCCTTCCCCAGGAGGGTCATCAGTGGGGTCCCCTAGGGTTTGGTACTGGGGCCACTCCTGTTCAATTCCTATGTCTCGGACATAGGGTGGGGTGTTAGGAGTAGGTTGAGTCTCTTTGTGGATGACTCAAACTGGGACCACTGGCAGACAGGCAGGAGGGAGAGGTCCTGCAGGATCTGGATACCCTGGGGGTTGGCAAGAAGTGGGGTTGAAGTTCAATGCAGGGAAATGTAGGGTGCTGCATCCAGGGGTCAGAAACCCGGGACATGCATACACCCTGGGTGGGACCACACTGCAATCGAGCGAGAGGGACTTATGGATAGTGGTGGACAGCAAAATGAATAATACAGAGAATTGTCAAAGAGCTGCAGCAAAAGCAAACAGGATACTGAGCTGCATAACCAGGGGGACTACCTCCAGGAGGAGGGAGGTGATCCTCCCTCTGTATAATGCCCTGGTTAGGCCGTATCTTGAGTACTGTGTGCAGTTCTGGAGACCCCATCTTAAGAGGGACACAGAGCTGCTGGAGAGGGTCCAGAGGTGGGTGACCAGGATGATTCAGGGCATGAAGGGCAGGACCTATGAGGAGAGACTGGATGAACTCAATCTGTACGCACTGGAAGAGAGGAGAGACAGAGGGAACAAGATAGAGACTTTCAAGTATGTAAAGGGGATAAATAAGGTTGGAGCCAGGGAAGTATTCAGGCTTAAGAAGGGGGGGAACTACCAGGGGGCATGAATGGAAGCTGTAAAGGGGGAAGGGGAGTACAGTGGGGAGCGCAGAAGACACTTCTTCACAGAGAGGGTAGTGGAACCATGGAACGCACTGCCCAGGAGTCTGGTGGAAGAGAACACAGTGGAAGGATTTAAGAAGACCTGGGACAGGTACAGGGGGAAGCTGAGGCCAGGGAGGGCCACTTCTGGGGTTGAGGGGGTGGAGAAGCGAGCTCCCAGTAGGGGCCTAGCTTCTGAGCAGACACGATAGACCATGGGACTGATTCTGCTGGCTTTTACTATGATAACCGAGATGGGTGACAGGAGAGGGCCAGGGTTGGGATGGATGTTCCCAGACAAGAGAAGGAGGAGGGCAAGAATGAAGTAATGTACTTTTGTACTAATTCAGTACTTTTATATTGCACGTGGGAATTTAGGAAGGGTGAGGATGGGGGGGTAGGAGAGAAAGAGATAAGATGACAAACATAGGCAAGATGATTTGGGAGAAAAGAAAGGAAGGGAGGAGGGGAAAATAGGTCCATATTTAGAAGGTGGTAGAGGGGGTGATTGCAAAGATGAAGGAGGTATCAGAGGGGGTAAGACTATAACAGTGGGAGATATGGGGGGAAGGGAGATGAGGGACAGTACCAGGAAGAGGGAAAGGAAGAAGTA
The DNA here is from genome assembly GCA_016271365.2 of Neoceratodus forsteri. Taxonomy (NCBI): domain Eukaryota; kingdom Metazoa; phylum Chordata; order Ceratodontiformes; family Ceratodontidae; genus Neoceratodus; species Neoceratodus forsteri. The sequence continues at coordinate 1,689,044,526 of CM057452.1, read as the reverse complement.
AGGGGTTGACATTTTGAGCCGGGAGATAGAGGTAGTGAATTAGTAATGGACTATTTAGCAAAACACGGAGGGTATGGGAGAGAGAGGCAATTTAGAACAGTTCACTTTAAGAGGGAGGGCTGTGCACAGTAGACAGGAGAAATGGGTGGAGCCTAGACCTATTTGATAGGAGGTCAAGGCCAGGGAGCGTGGGCAAGACAAATTATAAGGTTAGCGAGCTGAGCAAGTGGGGGGAAAACAAAACAACTCAAGAGAAAATTCAGAAGCAAGATCACCATCTGGATTCAAAACTTAACAATGGAACCAGGTTGTATAGGCGAACCAATCAGAAAAACTCAGGTACAAGAGCTAGCCAATGAAGTGCCAGGTCCAGTCTCAGGGCTCCGTCCGTGGTTCAGGCTAGGGAGAGCGGGCTCCCGTAGAAGTCAAGGTCGTACCTGGGTTTCGGCGGGCGGGCAGAGCGGAAGCTTGCGGCTGGTGCAGAATCAGGGCTGGGCCACTTAGCAGAGCCCCGCCAGGGCGGAAGTTGACTCAAAGAAAAAAAAAAAGTAGTTTTATGTCGTTTAATAGTGTGGACAGATTGGAACAGTGGTGGGTAAAGAACAGGTTCCTTGAATAAGGTTAGCGGCCCCTAGTGGCAGGTTCATATAATTTGCAAATGGTGAAGTCGACTGACTGGGTCTGGACACCACATGACCCCTATAAAAGCCTATATAACTGCGAGTTCAACAAGGGTGGTGGCAGGGCCTTTCCTGTGGCTCTGGCTTTGCCGCATTCTTACAGTGGTTCTGCCACGTTGCTACAATGCGTACCTGAATTCAGCTTTGGCTTGGGGACTCCTGGCAGAGCACGGAGCTCTGGGGCTGAAGGATGACCCTCATGACTGCTAGCCTGCTAACCATGAGGGGAGCTACTGTGGCTATGGAGAAAGCAGAAAGGGATTTTTAGAGCAGGTAAGCGGAGGGGCTGAGTGGGGGAGGGGACTGGGAATTAGCCTGGGAATGCCACAGAGAACTGTTCCACAGACTGGAATAAAGTCTCAGAATAAAGTGAAAATTAATTAAGCGCACAGCAAAATACTTTAACTAAAACTGCACTGAATCCTGAGCTTTACAGTAGCTGAGAGACTAGGGGAGCTACGGTGGCTGAATGGCTTCAGGACTCCTTGTGGAGCTCGGGAGCTCTGGGAGAGGCTGAAGAAGCGACCCGACCTGCTATACCTATGAGAGGCGCTACAGTGGCTGAATTCGGTTTATTTTTTAGTCTATCCGATATTCCATCTCATCAGAAGACCTTAAAATGGTCCCCAGAAGAAAAATAAGAACTCTCGGTTGGTTCCCAAGCACTACAGGACCATGAGAATCTGTTCCTAAAGAAAGCAAAATAAAGTAAAAAATAGCACTAAATGGGGTTCCCTCAAAAACAAGAGAACTGATATGAAACTGAAGTTTAAATATCACAAATGCGAAAAATTTACCTCAGAAAGCAGTGTTTCAGTCAGAAAATAAATTGCAGGAACCATGGAAAAGACCGCTGTGAGAAGTTTCCTCGGTTCCTGGGAGTCAATAGGAACCAAGGAAAACACACTAAAACACAAAACACTAAAGGCAGCACAAATTACAAAATAACACCAACTTTAAAAGAAATGAACTTTTTCAAGCTAAGATGGACAGAGACAACTAGTCCAGTCAGGCGGAGAAATAAATCTGACTAACAGCAGCACCTGTAGGCAGCAACCTAACTATAATCTGATCGGCTAATTCCTTTCCATCATTACCATAAACTCCACCTCCGGGGTAGCTCAACCCAGCTGGCAATACTGAACAAGTCAAGCATACTGAGGGATTCCTGGGGTGAGAAAATACAGGTTACTCACCTGTAACAGGAGTTCTAGGAATGGTATATGTTGTTCATCCACACTGTCTGGCAGATTCCTTGCCGCTTTAAATCTTGCCGGAAGATCTTCAAGCTGGCTCCTCCCACCACCTGGGTGGTAAAACTCTTGGCTCTGCCCCATGACGCCAGATTTAGCCCACTGGAAGCCAGGTTGTGCGTTGAAGCCAGGGAGGTCGGGTGGGTCGTGTGGATGAACAACATATACCATTCCAAGAACTCCTGTTACAGGTGAGTAACCTGTATTTCTAGGGACATGGATATGTTGTTCATCCACACTGTCTGGCAGACTCCTAGCAGTTCTCCAGGAGGAGGGAGGCAAGGCGCACACCCCCTACTTAGGGAATAAAGACTGGAGAACCGAGGCCCCAAAACCAGCATCCCAGTGTGACTCAAGGTCGATGTGGTAGTGGGTGATGAAGGTATGTGCTGACTTTCAGGTAGCAGCCCTGCAGATTTCCTGGATAGGGACTTCCCTGGAAGCAGCTACCGATGCAGCGGTATGGCAGGTAGAATGAGCTCTTATCCCTCTGGGAGGCTCCGTGCCCGCCAACCTATAGCAGAGATCTAAGCAGGAGGTGACCCACCTGCCTATCGTCTGCTTGGCTACAGGTCTGCCAGATGCGGCTTCAGCATAGGTGACAACAGCTGGCGAACCTCTCCCAGACTTCAGCGTCCGCTCCTTGTAATAGCGGCTCTTCTAGGGTCCAAAGTATGGAGCCTATATTCGGCCTCTGAGGTGTGACTGGGGTAGAACACCGGCAGAGTCAACACCTGGTTAAGGTGAAACTCCGACACCACCTTCGGAAGGAATTTCGAGTGGGGGCACAGGACAACCTTGTCCCTGTGGAAGACCAGATAAGGAGACTTGATGGAAAGCGCCTGGAGCTCTCCCATCCTTCTGGCTGACATGATAGCCACCAAGAAGGCAGTCTTCCATGACAGGTGGGAGATATCGCACCTGTGCATTGGCTCGAATGGCCTGCCCATGAGCTTAGCCAATACCAGCAGTAGATCCCACAGAGGTGGAGGTTCTTGCACTGGAGGGGATATGTGATCAAGGCCTTTGAAAAAGCGCCCAACCACCTTCTCCTGCACCACCAACTGCTTCCCGGCCCGCGCCCGGTAAGCAGAGATGGCTGCCAGGTGCACCTTAAGGGTCGTCGACCAAAGCCCTTGCTGAGAAAGGGACCACACAGGTAGTCCAGAATGCTTGCCAAGGAACAGGAGGAAGGGTCCAGGCCCTTGTCCTGACACCAAATGGAAAATCTCTTCCATTTGAAGGCGTAGCATTTTCTGGTCGACTCCTTATGGGATGCCTCAATGATGTTGAGGACCTCGTCGGAAAGACCCAAGGCCTGGAACTCTAGCCGCTCAGGAACCAGGCCGTCAGGTGCAGGAATTGAAGGTCCGGATGGAATACCTTCCCCTGATTGACTGAGATCAGGTCCGGGTGGGCTGGGAGCCGCCTCGGGAGCCTGGAGCTGAGATTGAGGAGATCTGGATACCAGAACTGACGGGGCCAGTCTGGGGCTACCAGAATCACCTGCATCTTGTCCCTCCTCACCTTGAGAAGCACCTTGTGGATCAAGGGAAATGGGGAAAGGCGTAGAAGAGGCCCGGGTTCCACGGCCTCGAGAAGGCATCCCCCTGCAGCGAGCCCTGCTGAGGGGGGCAGGCATGAAACAGTCTCAGCTTCGCATTCTCCCAGGAGGCAAACAGGTCTGCCTGAGGCGTGCCCCAGTGGGAGAAGAGATCTTGTACTACCTCCGGCAGGAGAGACCACTTGTGAGACGCAGACCCTATCCGGCTTAGGGCATCGGCCAGGGTGTTGGAGGCTCCTGCCAGGTGAATGGCAAGGAGATCCGCCTCCAGGCTGTGCACGAGTGACCAAATGCGGAGAGCTTCCCTGCACAGAGGCATGGAGCGCATCCCGCCCTGGCGGTTTAGATAGTACATGGTAGTGGAATTTTCTGTCTGGACCTGAACCACTTGACCCCGTAGAAATGGAGCGAAGGCGGTGAGGGCTAGACGAACCACTCAAAGCTCCAGCAGGTTGATGCGGCATCGGGACTCCCGAGGGGACCAGAGGCCGTGCGTTGTGCTCCCCCAGATGGGCACCCCAACCCATCAGGGAGGCATCGGTCAATAGAGAGACTGTCGGCTCGGGGCATACAAACGGGATGCCCTCCTGCAGATGTGCTGGAACGGTCAACCACTGGAGAGCATTCCACATCCCCTGGGTCACTGTCACTAGCTGATCCAACGGATCGAAGCGCTGTGACCACTGGCTGGCCAGTCCCCATTGAAGGGGACGCATGTACCAGCAGGCCCAATGGACCACGCTGGTGCAGGCCGCCATGAGGCCCAGGAGGCGCAGGAAGTCCCGGGCAGGGCGCGATTGCCCAACCTAAAATGATTGGGCAAAGGAGGAAAGAACCTTGGCCCTGTCCACGGGAGCCGTGCTCTGGCTCGAAGAGAGTCGAGCTCTGCCCCGATGAAATGTATCACCTGCTTTGGCACGAGTTCCGACTTGGCCTCGTTGATGAGGAGGCCAATCTGAGAGCAAACCTGGAGGGCCAGATCTCTGGACCGCTCCACCTTCGCTCTGGAGGGGGCTGCAATCAGCCAGTCGTCCAGGTAGGGGTACACCCAGACCCTTCGGCGCCGCAGGAATGCTGTCACCACTGCCATGCATTTGGTGAAGACCCTGGGAGCTAGGGAGAGGCCAAAGGGCATGGCCCGGAACTCGTAAAGGGATCCCTCCGCTCTGAAGCGGAGGAATCTCTGATGAGACGGACGGATTGGGACATGAAAGAACACGTCCTGGAGGTCCAGGGAACAGAACCACATGCCTCGTTCCAAGGATGGTATTATCTGAGCCAGAGTGACCATCCTGAAGGTCCGAGACCTTAGGAACCTGTTCAGGTCGTGCAGGACAAGAATGGGGCGCCAGCCCCGTCCGTTTTGGGACCAGGAAATACCTGGACACAAACCCTGGGTCTGGAGGAGGATCCGCCACCTTCCTGATCACCTCTTTTTCGAGGAGCAGGGCAATATCGGCTCGGCGGGCTGACAGCGAGGCTACGGACCCATAGCCCCCCGAGGGGCGACGGCTCGAAAGGGTGGGGTCTGCTCGAACTCCAGAGGCAGGCCCTTTCCTACCACCTCCAACACCCAGCGGTCCATGGTGATAGCAGACCAGGTGGAAAGGAAGTGGCGGAGCTGTCCCCCCACGGGGGGAACCCAGTGGGGAGTGACGAGGCTGGGGGCGACACCCCTCAACCCATCACTGGGCAGGCTTGGAGGAGGGACCGGCCGAGGGACCTCCTGGGCCTTTACCTCCCTATTTCCTGTTGGAGGAAGCCGCGGGCTTGGGTTTGGGATGCCAAGCGCGAGCCTACTGGCCCTGATGCTGGTGCTGTTGGGCCGGACGTGCCGCAGGCGCAGAAGGATGAAAGGGCTTGTGCTGCTGCTGACGGCGGCCTTTGTCCTTCTGGGCGGAGGTGACCGAGTTCAGGGTGGCACTGGACTTTTCAATCCGCTGGAGGTGACCTTCCACTCCAGGGCCGAAGAGGTCAGTCCCCAAGAAGGGGACATCCGCCAACTTGTACTGGGTATCCGCCATAAAGGTGGATATCCTCAGCCATGCTCTGCGATGCATGGCCACTGCGGCCGCAACCGATCTGGCACAGGAGTCCCCTATGTCCAGAGCTGTTTGGAGCTGCTGCTTCGACGCCACCCTACCCTGGTCCCGGACCTGTCAGACCGTGGTCTGGAGGTCGGCCGGGAGATGAGGGATCACCTCATCCATGGAGCCCATGAGGGCGTGGGAGAAGTGTGCCATCAGCACGGCCAAGCTGGCCTGGTGGAGGCCAAGGGAGGATGCAGCGTACACCTTGCGCCCGGCATAGTCCAGCTTTTTGGGCTCCTTGTCGGGGGGGCTTGTCTGCGTCCCTAGCGTTCCCGGAACACCGTAAAACGCTGTCGGTGACCAACCCCCTCGGCAGAGGGGTGCTCCGAAAACCCAGGCAAAGAGCCGGTAGGGACTGCATACTTCCTGGCCATCCTGGCCGAGTCGCAGGACAGGAAGCAGGCCGCTGCCAAAGCTCCAAGGCTGGGCCGACAATGGCCTCCAGCCACAGGAAAAGCCTCAGTGGGTGAATCCCTCGGTCCAGTATCTCCGTCAGGGATACTTGGCCCATTTGAAACGGGCTCGAGCTGCATCCCAGTGGACTCCGAGATGAACCGAGGCAGACCCATACAGGACGATGGGCCTTCGTCCAGTGACTGGCCCCCGGAGGACTCCAGGTCAACCTGCCTGGAGAACAGGGAGGAGTTGTCATTGGACTCCGAAGAGTCCGCGAAGAGCTGCCTAGGGCCTAAGCCACCCTCCAACTGCCGAGGACGGTCGGGAGTGAGGGTGACCGACAACCTGTGGGGTAGGCCTTGGGCCGACCGAGAGTCCTTGGTCGGTGCCCCTGATTTTGGTTGTGGAGGTGGAGGTTCCACCACAATTGGTGGGGCAGCAGGTTTCAGCCGAACAACCGCCCAGACTTGGGCATCTCGACTGCAGCAAGAGGCTGTTTGGCCGTCGGGTGAAAGCCACTTGATGGCCGAAGGCCGGTGTCGACTTAGTCCCGGACAAAAGTAACTGCTGCCACATCAGCCTCGGGGAAGGCCAACGCAATGGCGCCAAGCCTCCTCATCCAAGCGAGGAAGACGAGGAGGAGCGCGTCGCCACTTACCTTGGTGCAAGACCGCCAATGTCGGCGGATTGGCTGGACCGAGAAGAGGTCCGAGACCGAGAACCTCGGTGTGTCCGAGGCGGGCCTGGAGGAGGCGGGGACACCCGCTCCTCCCTCGGCTCAAACGCCTTAACTGGGACTGCTGCACCGATGGCGCAGGCAAATCCTTGGTTTCCACCGGGGAACCGGCGAGGAAGGTTGTCAGCTTCACCAGTCGACAAACCGTCCGACGGGTCGAGAAAAATCTCGACCGTGTCGACGGCTGTCCCGGCCAGCTGACCTGACGGGGACGCCGTGAAGCCAGCAGCCTTAGCCGCAACCTCGACCAAAGTAGACGGTCGGCTGTCCGGGGAAGGGGACCTCTCCCGCTCCCACGAACGCAGACGATGGGACTTACCTTTGGGATCATTCTTTTTGGACCGAGAGGAATGTCCCGATGGCCCCTCTCCCTTCGTGGAAAGGGAATGGCAAAGCTCCTTGAACGTAGCAGAATACGAGGTACCCAAAGAGAGCGGGATAAATGCCGCGACCAAGAAGGAGGAAGATGCGGCCTGGGCCGCCTCCCTCGAGGGCGATTATCTGCTCGAGCTGCTCAGCCGAGCCAGCCACCGCGGTAACCGCCCAACAGGCCTCTTCTGACTTTACCGGCGGGTAGCGCTTCTCAGGGCGCCCAAGCTTCAACTGGGCAGCATGGTCCTCCAAGACGTTGGCCGAGAACTAACAGCAAGACTCGCAGGCCTGCAGGTCATGTTCTAGGCCGAGGCAGTAGATGCACGTAGAGTGCGGATCCATCCTGGACATCTTCTGCCCACAAGGGCACCGCCGAAAACCGGAGTCGATTTGTCCATCGCAGCCACGAGGGAAGAGGAAGACCGAAGTCTTGAAAATTTTAAAACAAGTTTCGGACAAACCAAGAATTAGGATCCAGTCTGTTCTCAGAGTTGCGGCGAGGAACCTGAGCCCAAGCGTAAGGAAGATTCATGGGCGGAGTCGAGAGTTTACCACCGGTGGGTGGAGGAGCTAGCTTGAAGACCTTCCGCAAGATTTAATGCGGCAAGGAATCTGCCAGACAGTGTGAATGAACAACATATCCATGCCCCTAGAATAATGTTTTTACATTTCCCACGCTGCTTAATTGGGTCAACTGTTACTTTAACACATATATCTTTAGTCCCACAACTGTGAAGTCTATTTCACCACTGAAATATGGTTATCATACCTTTTTTTGTAGTATTCAATTTTAGTAGTAAAAAGGAAAATGAATCCGTGTTGTTTGTAGACAAAAAATTAAAGTATATAAAGTATGGTGGTAACCATATTATTTTGAATTGCAATCAGTTACAGCTATAGAATTATACAAAAACAATGTTACAGAACTGTAGAATTGTACTGCGATGACTTTGCTCAGTTCTTCTCTGACAGGGTGTTCTCCATCTGGTCTGGGATCTTCCCAGTGAGGCAAGGCCAGCCCCGCGGTAGGCGACCCGGTAGGAGCATGGGCACTCTTTTTGTCTGGGAGGAGTTCAGGCCAGTGGAGGTGGCTGAGGTTGCTGGGGTGATTTTGAAGCCGCAGCCCACTTTTTGTGAACTGGATCTTGCCCCAACCCGTCTCCTAGTGGGATGCACCGAGACCATTAGTCCAGTGTTCACCAGGATAATCCGGTGTTCACTTTCGGAGGGAATCTTTCATGATGCCTTGAAGGAGGCACTGATGAGGCCCCTCCTGAAGAAACCATCACTTGACCCTGATGTCCTGGCAAATTACTGACCTATCTCCAACATCCCATTCCTAGGGAAGGTTGCTGAGAAAACAGTGGCACTGCAGTTTGAGATGCATCTCCCGGCCTATGACATCTATGAGCCATTCTAGTCCATTGTCAGGGCTAGGCACAGCACCAAACGGCATTGGTCAGGGTGAAAAATGACCTCCTCAAGGTGAGAGAGAGGAGACAAGTCAATTTCATTCTCCTCGATCTCTCTTTTCAGCATTTAACACCGTGACCACATTGTGCTTTTGGATTGCCTTAGAGAATACTGTGGATTCGCCAGTGCTGTCATAAACTGGTTTGAGTCCTATCTCTCAGGCAGGAAGCAATGGGTGGTGACGGAGAATTTCTCCTCCTCCCCAAAGCTCCTGCCATGTGGAGTTCCTCAAGGGTTGATCCTGTCGCTGATGCTGTTCGCAGTGTACATGCGATCCCTGGGAGAGCTCATTAGATGTTACAGTCTGGGTTTTCACTGCTATGCAGATGATACCCAGATACATACAGTATGTCTTCTGCCCCAGAACAGATGATGCCATACAAGTGCTAAACAACTGTCTGACTGAGATTCACGACTGGATGGCCTCCAACTGGTTGAGGCTAAATCACAACAAGATGGAGGTCCTGGTGATTGAGTCTGGCCATGGGCGTAATGGGAGTGCCTCCAGAGTGGCAACAGGATTGGTCCTGGTAACCACCCTGTTGATGGCTTCCACCAGGGTGAGAAGTCTGGGTGTCTTCCTGGATGACAGAATGACACTTGATGCTCAGGTGTCATCTGTTGTCCAAAGTGTTTTTTACCACTTAAAGAATGTCGCCTAGATTAAACCCCTAGTTCCGCCCAAGGACCTGCCATCACTAGTACACTCCTTTGTTACATCCAGGCTTGACTACTGTAAAGTTCTGTACTTGGGGGTCTGTAAAGGGCCCTCCGCCAACTGCAGCTGGAAAATGCAGCGCCAGGTTACTGACAGGCCTGTCTAGGTCATGTCCGTGACCCTGGTCCTGCAGAGCTGCACTGGCTGCTTGTCAGGTGGAGGATCTCATCATCAAGGTAGGCCTGCTCACTTACAAGGCCCTATACGGATAAGGCCCTGGTTACCGGACGGATCTCCTTACCCCTACCATTCCGGTCCACTCCCCCACCAGGGGCCTCCTTATGGTTCAGAGGTCCTGCCTGAAAACCTCCGGTGATCGAGCTTTCAAGGTGGCTGGCCCGGCCCTCTGGAACTCGCTTCCCAGCTCTATAAGGGAGGCCCCACTGGTGGAGGCATTCAAGAAGGGTCTAAAGACTCGTCTTTTTAAACAGGCCTTTCTGGGCTAACTCAGTGTTTTAAAGTGTATGTTTATTAATTATTTATTATTGTTTATTCATGCTTGAATTTAACATTTCTTGTATAACCCTTTAGAGCTTTATCTTTTGCTGCTGTTTACCTGCCTGTTTTGTTTCTGTAAGGCACCCAGAGCCTCTGGATTGGGCACCATAAATACATTTACCTTACCAGTATAAAAATTCATAATATCAGAGAAATAATTACAAGAATGAGATTTTCCCAAACTTACACCACATTAAATAACAAAGATTCCAAATGGTGTATTCCAAATAGAACATGGTATGATACGAACTTCACGGCTCTGTCTTATATGTTATGAAACAGCAAAGCAGTAGCAAATTTTCAATACCTGTATTAAAAAGTCTACTATTAAGCCCAGCTACCAATAGTGTCGCTAAGCCCCGACCACGTGCAGAACATATGTACAGTGGGATAGTAAGGAATACCTTTAAAGGTGAATGGCAAAGGTTGCTAGTATTAAGCCACAACTCTCACATACTTTAGAGGCCCTTCATGGAACTCCAGACCAGTCAGCACATAATTTTTGTTCTCTACCTAATAACAGCTAAAGTCAGCAAACAAGTATACACGCAGCCTGATTTCACAGCTGGAAAGCCGTGTGAGAAAATCAGTCAGAGAACTAACATCAGTCCCACTAATGGCCTTTAAGGGGCTGCGAAAAACCTATCTGTTAATGAGGCCTGGTCTCTGAACTAGTTTATTTAACGGAAGTTTATGATTGATTATTTTATTTACTGAATATTGCGTCTTCTCTGTGATACACTGTAATGTGCCCTAAGCCTCTGGAATAGGGTGCCATATAAATCAACTTTGCCTTACTGCTGTGAATAAGACAGCAGTACATGGCAAGACAATAACAGTTTAAGTGTTTCAGCGATGGCATTATTGTTTAAAATATTACCCAGAGCAGAATTAGACCTACTGGTGTAAATGAATTCGGAAAGGTCATAAATGAAACCTTACTAGGCAAGGCTAGATTACATCTTGGCAGCTGTGTTATGCGTGTAAGGCTTGAAGATGGTGGACAGAGGGGGGGGGACTGCAGGGTCTCCGCTTCCACAATAGCTCTCTTTTCACCTGAAGCTGGGTCTGGAGTCCAAACTACCTCACACTGCCATGAATGCTACTAAACCCTGGACTGTTCTACAATTCAAATGCAGGCATATTAAAGTGCTGTCCGCCAGGATCAAGTGCAGTTATCACAGTTTTTAATGGGACATCTTGCAGGAATACTGCAGGTACTCAATATAATTCTATGGTAGTTGCTCCAATTTATCACACACTAAACTGTAAAATATCATACATGGCACTTTATTCTAGTGGATGGCACTGTTGTTATTTCACGTAACAGCATGTACAACAAGGTTTACTAAATAAAAAATTACAGCTAAAACCTGGGCCCTCATGGCTTTGACCAGACCTGGTGACATGCATCACCATGTTGACCTGCAGTGCTTTAAATGTAACTTATGGCCATGCTGATGTTGATAAATGTCTGTACTGTAAAGTGTGAGCGCTAAAGCTGGGGCGGTTGGGTAGGTCCGTGTGGATGAACAACATATACCACACCTAGAAAATGCAGTTACGTAAGAACTTACCGTAACAGTAGATCTTCCAGGATGTGTCTCTTGCAGCAAGTCATTACTTATGGGAGTTGCCACCAGGTGGAGCTGTCTCACAGCAGCTTTTTCAGCAGTCCTGTATAGGGGCTGCACTCACGACATTACTTCCGTAGGAGAAGCATAAGAGGGCGCGGCCCTTAGTACCCTTTGTTCACCGTCGGCTTCAGCACACACATTGAGGACCGTGGCGAACCAAGGGACGAAGGAGTCCCAACCCAACGTCCGGAGTTTTAAGGACTCAGAGAAAACCCAAGAAACAACAAAGGCAGGGGGATGGAGGGTGGGGCACTTACTGAAAGAGACACGATCTGTAAGATCTACTGTTACAGTAAGTTTTTACGTAACCACACCATCTTCCACGGACTGGTCTCTTGCAGTAAGTCATTACTTATGGGAGATTGCCAAGCAGTAAGATCCATAAGGGAGGATCAGTAAAGCTTGGAGCTGGGCACGAGGGCGCGGAACAAGAAAGCAAAGAGGACCATTCGAAAAAGAACAGAACAGAAAAGGCAGGCACAGTCCAGGCGAAAGCCATGGAGGAGCCGCAGACCCATGCGATGGATAGCCGTGTAAGCCCAGACAAGGGATAGCGTCACAGAGCCAGAGTCAAGTAAATACACGCACTCCCATAGGTAGTGAGTAAAACAGTGATCCCAAGGGATAGAATGAACAGGCCATGCCAATGATACAACCTGACGGTAAAAGGACGAATGGTTTGCAGCAAGTGCCCTAGGGCATCCAAAGCACTAGAGAGACAAGCGGGAGCCTGATGAGGTGGGACAGAAAGCTGCAGGAGGCCAAGCATTAATGATACATCCTGCGAGGCAGGGGTCAAGAGGACATGGCACGTAGATAATCCAGTAATGCTCCCAAAGGCACGGAAAGCGCAGGAGGTAGTGGATAACCTGAAAGCAAGGGACACTAAAGGGTCCCAAAGGAGAGTAGCACAGGTCCCCAAGAAATCTGTGGAGCGCAAGTCCGTAGGGAGCAGGCCTCCATTAGGCGGATGGAGTCCCCAGTGCCTCAGAGGCCTGCAAGAGGAGGACGGGGAAACCCAATGGAGAGGCTAAGGTGTGGGCCCAGGCCCAGGAGGGGGACAGGCATGGAGCGGAGGGGCAGAGCCCCGGGAAGCCCGACCATAGCCACGAGACACCCTCTGGAACGAGGCCCAGGAACACGGAGGCCCGCCTGCAGGAGGAGACGGGGTCTGCGGCGTACCACGATACAAGTCCTGGATAGACTGTAGGGTGTGGCTGAAGGCCTGGAGAGAATCCAGAATGGACTGGGGACCAGCACCAAATAGTCAGGCCCCACAGAACGGGGCATCAGCCACCGACAACTGAACGCTAGCCAACCGACACCCAAAGCTGCCAAGCATGGCGCTGTAATGTGACACCAGTGGCAGAGAGGCAGCAGCGGCGGTCAACCGCCAGCTCGCCCGAGAAGGTGGACGGGCAAGGAGGGCAGGGCAGCCACTGATTGGGCAAACCGTGCGAGGCCAGCAAGGAGGACAGTGCATTTGCAGCCAAGGCATCCAAGGTGTGCAGATAGCGGGTCATGTGGCCCAAATAATTAAGGATGCCACAGCAGAGTACTGGAGGCATAAACCTTCTTCGTCAAGAAGGTCAAGGTGCCACGACCCCATCTGGCGGCGCACCACACTAGTATGGCGGAGATAGGTGGCCCAACCGTGAGCCACCGCAATGATCACGGAGTCAGCAGGGGCAGACAGACAACACAGGGTGATCCGGAGGGGGCACGGTAAAGCCAGTCAGGCCCACGGGGGGGGTGGGCGCGGCAGAAGCAAGGTGGCGCCATGCCTGGGTGATGGTGCAGGCAAATGCTGGGATCATGGGAGGGACAACCTGGACAGGCTCTACCGGCATGTCATGGTAGTCGGCGAGGTCCCGGTGAAGGAAATCCGGGTCCTCATTGGGAAAGTGGAAGACGTCCTGGATCTGCATAAAAAGATCCATGAAGGAGGCATCCATAGCAATGGAGGCATCTGGAGGGGCAGGTGGGACATCTGCCAGCATAGAGGAGACAGAGAAGGGGGAACCATGGTCCCCGTAGTCCGAATAGCCGGTGTCCGAGCCTGGGACCCCAAAGGGGTTCTCCCCATCCGATGTTCCAAGAGGGGAGGTTGGACACATGGGAGGAGGGGGGTCCAGGCAGGAACCGGAGGGCCCGGGCAGAAGCGCTTGGGCAGGAGTGATGAACAGTGGCGCGGCTGGGGACCCACTGGGGAGCCCGAGGCCTGGCCATGATCCAAGGAATGGAGGACCTCCATGACGATGCGGGCAATGCCCGGCACCTTGGAAGGGGGGAGGTCAAGGGAAGGAGGGCACCCAAGGGCGGCGCTCGGAGGAGGGTGGGGCACCACGGGGGTGGTCACCAGCGGCCCCCAGCAGGTGGCATCCCCATGCCCACGGGGTGACACGGGAGGAGAGGCAAGGAAATCAAGGCGAGCATCTTGGCACCAGGCACCAGAAAGGGATCGGCCACAAAGTGGGCAAAGGGCAATGGGGCGAACCCCAACTGACGCCACTGCATGATGCCCATGCCAGGGTGACCCAAATTGCGACCCATGGTCCAGGAAGGGGCCGGAGTACAGTGCACCCTCCGACAAAGAGAAAGGCCGCCCCATGGGAAGGGACGGAATGCCAGGAGGTGCCATCGAGGGAAGCAGCCCTATCGACGAGGGAAGCACAGCATGACCTCCCGTCGATGGGGGACGCCTCCCCATCAATGAGCAACACTCCGTCGATGGAGGAAGTTGTCTCTTCGACAAAGAACGCTCATTCGATGGGAGAGGAGCTCCCGTCGACGAGACAGAGTATCCAGAACGTCCCGTTGATGGGGAAATACATCCCGTCGATGAGTAAGAAGGAACAACAAGGTCCGTCAATGGAGGGAGCTCCCCCATCGACAAGGGACATGCCTGTGATGGGGAATAGTGCCCGTCAATGAGACAAGTCCCGGTGAGTGCTCCGTCGATGGGGAAGGCCCCGGTGATGACAGAGGGAGCAAGGAAAGCTCCTTCGATTGAGGAGCTGCCCCATCAACACAGAACACCTCATTGAATGCAGAGGAGCCACCGATGACAGAGAGGATTGGCAGGGGTGTGAGGAGTGCGAGTCCTGCTCCCTCTGATGCCTGAAAGAGAGCTCCTACCTGGGGTACCCTGAAGATGGGTCCCCGAGCCTCATTCCAATTCCTCAAGGGCTACCTTGTCAGCCATGGAAGAGGCTCCTGACCCAGGCCCGGCCAAGGAGCAGCGGGGGTACTGTGAAGGAACATAGGCCCGCATACAAGGAGAGCTGGGGTACTGTGAAGAGCACAGGCCCGGTCCTGGACCTAGAAAAGAAGGAAGAAAAGAACTGGGGCCTGGGAGCAAGCCACAGTCCCAGGTAGTAGAAGAAAAATCGGGTTCAGGCTCCGTCGAAGACTGCAACTCAGGAGACTAAGTTAGCTGCTGTGTGAGCTGAATCCAGCGGGAAAATGAACACAGGGTACTAGGGGCCACCCCCTCTTATACTCCGCCTACGGAAGTGATGTCGTGGGGGTAGCCCCTATACAGGACTGCTGTAAAAGGTGCCGTGAGACACCTCCACCTGGTGGCAACTCCCACAAGTAATGACTTCCAGTCTGTGGAAGATGTACTGTTACAGGTGAGTAATCTGTTTTCTAGGGACGTGGATATGTTGTTCTATCCACACATCTGGCAGACTCCTAGCAGTTCTCTGGGATGAGGGAGGCAGGTGCTCACCCCCCCCATTTAGGGAACAGAGATTGGAGGACTGAGGCCCCAAAACCAGCATCCCAGTATGACTCAAGATCGATGTGGTAATGGGGAAATGAAGGTGTGTGCTGACTTCCAGGTAGCAGCAGATTTCCTGGATAGGGACATCCCTAGAAGCAGCCACTGACATAGCGGTGTGGTGGGTGGAATGAGCCCTAAGCCCTACGGGAGGCTCCCTACCCGCCAACCTATAGCAGAGATCAATGCATGATGTAATCCATCTGCCAATCATCTGCTTGGCTGCAAGCCTGCCAGGTGTGGCGTCAGCATACGTAACAAACAGCTGGTGAGCCTCTCCCCGAACTCCAGCCGTGTGCTCTTTGTAACAAGCAGGCGCTCGCCTCAAGTCCAAGGTATGGAGCCTGTATTCGGCATCCAAGGTGTGATTAAGGTAGAACAGTAGAACGCAGTGAATGCAGTCAGCGCAGGCAGAACTGCTCGAAGCGCCAGCAGGTTGATATGGCATCAGAATTCTTCAGGGGACCAGAGGCCAGGGACCCGGTGTTCCCCCAGATGGGCATCCAAGCCCATGAGAGAGGTGTCAGGATGACCATCGGCTCAGGGTGAATAAACAGGATCCCTTCCTGGAAATATTCTGGGATGGTCCACCACTGGAGAGTGTCCCACATCTTCTGGGTCACTGTGACCAGCTGGTCAAAGTGACCTCTGCGCTGGGACCACTGGCTGGCCAGCTCCCACTGCAGGGAGTGCATATGCCACCGGGCCCATTGGACCACAGAAATGCAGGCTGCCATGTAACCCTGAAGGTGCAGGAAGTCCCTGGCAGGGTGCAAGTGCCCAACCTGAAATGACTGGGTATAGGAGAAGAGAACCTCCGCCCTGTCCACCAAGAACAGGGTTCTGGCTCAGCAAGAGTCAAGGTCTGCTCCGACGAAGCTGATCACTTGCATGGGCATGAGTTCTGATTTGGCCTTGTTGACTAGGAGGCCCAGGTCTCTGGACCACTCCACCTCCTGCCTGGAGGGACCTGCAATCAACCAGTCATCCAGGTAGGGGTAGACCCGGATCCCGCGATGCCGGAGGTGGGCCGCCACCACTGCAATGCATTTGGTGAAGACCCTGGGGGCTGAGGAAAGGCCGAATGGCATGGCCTGGAACTCGAATACGGCTCCCTCTGCTTGAAAGCGTAGGAAACTTTGGTGGGTCGGATGGATCAGGATGTGGAAGAACATGTCCTGGAGATCCAGAGAGCAGAACCACATGTTTTGCTCCAGTGATGGTATGATATGGAACAGAGTTACCATACTGAAAGTGCAGGGCCTTAGAAACTTGTTTAAGTCGTGCATATCTAGATTGGGGTGCCAGCCCCCTCCATTTTGGCACCAGGAAGTACCAGGAGACAAACCCCAGGATGTGCAGGAGGGTCCGTTACTCTGACCACTACCTCCTTTCAGAGGAGTTGGGCTATGTTGTCTATGAGAGCCAACAGAGTGTCTGCAGACACCAAGCTCTCCTGTGGAGCGTGGGCTTGGCTTGGAGGGTACTGCTCAAATTCCAGAGGCAAACCCTGACCGACCACCTCCAGAACCCATCTGTCCATGGTAAAAGCGGACCAGGCGAAAAGGAAGTAGTGGAGCCAGCCCCCTCCACAGGAGGACCTAGGGAAGGTGTGATGGGTATGGAGTTGGCAAACCCCATCCCATAACTGTGCAGGCTTGGTGGAGGAGGAGGGCTCGGCCGAGGAGCCGCTGGGGCCTTTAGCTCCACATTTTTGGGGCACCGAAGTTACTGACTTGGGCCGGGGATGCCAAGACTGAGTGTGCTGCTGCCCAGACTGATAGTGGGTAGGCTTGGTCACAGGCGTGGAAGGCCAAAAGGGCTTACGCTTCTGCTTGGAGCCCTTAAAAAGTCCTTCTGGACGGACTGAACATAGTCCAAGGTGGCACTGGATTTCTCTATATGCTGAAGGTGACCATCAACTCCGGACCCAAACAGGTCGGTGCCCAGTAAGCGCATGTCTGCCAATTTGTGCTGAGTATCCACCGTGAAGGTCAAAATCCTTAGCCAAGTTCTACGGTGCATGGTGACTGCGGCTGCTACTGAGCGGGCACGAGAATCCCCAAGATCCAGAGCTGTCTGGAACTGCTGTTTGGCAACAGCATGACCCTGATCCTGAACCTGCTTGACCATAGTTTGGAGGTCAGTGGGAAGATGAAGCAGCACCTCATCCAGGGAGCCAAGTAGGGCGTGAGAAAAATGTGCCATGATAACGACCAAGCTCACCTGACAGAGACCGAGCGAAGAGGCAGCATAAACCTTTTTTGCAGAGTAGTCCAATTTCTTGGGACTCTTTGTCTGGAGGTTTGTCCACATTCTTGTGACCCGAGCGCCAAAACACGGAATTGGTCACAATCCCCTCGGCAAAGGGGTGTCCGTGAACCCCGAGAGGGAGTCTATGGGTACCGCATATTTGCGGGCCATATGAACTGATGGCGCAGGGCAGGAAGCAGGGTGCTGCCAAAGCTCCAGGGCTGGGCCGACAATGGCCTTGGCCACTGGGAAGGCATCTGTCAGTGAATCCCCCTTATCCAGGATGTCAGTAAAGGGGTAACGAGCCCTCTTCTGGATGGGCTGCAATTACATCCCCGTGGACTCGGAGATGGGATGGAGGCTGCCCAGGAAGGAAGAAGGGCCTTCCTCTGCAGAGAGATTCCCTGCCAGAGTCAGAGGATCTCTTGGCAAAGGAAAGCCCTTCGTGAGGAAGTTTTTCTACACAGAAAGTGTAGTTGACACTTGGAATAGTCTGCCACAGGAGATAGTGGGGCAAGCACAGTGGAGGGGTTCAAGCATGCCTGGGACAGGCACAAGAGAAGCTTGAGAGGGGAGGGAGTGATGAAAAGCCATTGAGCACATATGGTCAGAGGCCACATACAATGTTATATGGCCTACAGGCAGACTGGATGGGCCTAGTGTTCCTTATCTGCCGACAATTTCTATGCCTACTCCGCGTCCACCAGACGGGAGTGGAGCAAGGAATCATCATCGGACTCCGAATAGTCCCCATACAGCGGCCTACCACCCTTGTTACTTTCCACTCTCAGCGGGCGGTCGGGTGTCACAGTGACCGACAACCAGTGGAGTGGGGAAGACCCTTGGCTGACCGAGACTCCTTAGTCGGGGCACCGATGGAGGGCTATGTCGAGGTGGCAGCTCCACCTTAAATCGGTGGAGAGCCCGCAACAAGCCGAGGCACCAGTTTTCTTCTTTTTTTTCTTCTCTTTTTGGTGCCTCCCACCGCTGGGCTTCTGCCAGTCACAAACCCCTTGGCTGCGACTTCCCACATTAGCCGCCCTCCAGGTACCCCCTGGCTTACCCCCCCCCCAGAGCAGGGTCGCGGCACCCGGCCCCTCTGAAGGGTGCCGCAAACTATGGCATAGGGCGGGAGTTGGCATGGGAGCTGATAGCAGCCGGGGGACGGGCGTCATTGAGTTGGTGGATAGACTGGCTTTTTTTCTCCCTGTAGGTGGGAGCAGGAACGTGCAATTACGCCAGCATCCGCCCCACCCCCTGAAGCCTTGCTGGTGCCGGTCACGAATGTCTACGATGAGATTTCTCTTTATCCTTCGTCTCCTCCTTTTCACGGGAGCGTGAGCTGTGTGAAGCCGAGGCCCTCTCCCTTAGTTAGCAGAGACTGGCACAACTCCTTGAAGGAGCCTGAGAAAGTGGAACCCAATTTCAAGGGGATGAAGGCAGACGACAAAGAGGAACCTTCCGCAGCATGAGCCGCCTCCTTCTTGAAGGTTTTCATTTGCTCAAGTTGCTTGGCGGACCCCACGGCCGGACAGACCATCCAATGAGCTTTAGATTTGACCAGCGGGTTACGCTTTTCCAGACGGCCCAACTGCAAACGGGCAAGACGATCATCGAGCACATTTGGTTGGAACACGCAACAAAAATTGCAGGCCTGGGTATCATGCTCACGATCCAGGCAATTGACTCACGTGGCATTCGGGACAGTGCATGACATCTTCTGCCCGCAAGGGCACCAGCGAAACCCGGGTGAGGACTTTTCCTCCATCACAGTCGCGCTTGAAGATTGTTCTGGTGAAGAAACTCTTACGAGTTGAAGTTTTGGAAGTAAATCTGAAGATTTGAGTGCCAGGGCCTACTCAATGTGGGAGCAGTAAGGAGGGAACCTGTTCTTCCAGAGGAAAGGAAGATCTGGTGTCATGGGGCAGAGCTGAGGGTTATACCACCTGGGTACAACATATCCACGTCCCTAGAACCAACTTTCTTGATGAATGTTCAGAACTGTCTTACTTGATCACGGCTACACTTATCTGCTTTAAGCTAAAACCAGGCTTTTTTTGTTCTGCTATAATGTGTTTCATTTAGTATATCCATGTGCCATAGTCAGCCCGACAAGGGATTATGTCATCTTTTTTCCAGACGTAGCTCAAATGCTTTAATCCATTTTTTCCTTTTAAAAATGACTTACACACATGGGCGAGCTTGTGACCTTGGCTGCAATAGTTGGTCTCCAGATCCAGAGGTGGGCCTTTGACTGATCCTGAAGAGGTGGCAGCAGATGACGTGGAGGCTGCAACTGCAGCAGCCGGAGGAAGAGGTGGTGGAGGAGGAGGAAGCTGAATGTCCTACCAAATGTAAAAAGACACAAGATATTATGAACTGTTCAGTGCTTTAAATTCCTTGGGAATACTTAGATCTAATTTTACCTTCAAGAAAGAGATAACATCGACATACTGGTCTGCTCCCTTCACCCCAAAAATCAAACTGCCTTTGCGCACCCTGAGGTCATACTTCTATCTGAGATTATAATGTCATTGATTTCCAGTCTTGCTTCGTCATCAGTATGTAGATGCCTAACATTAAATGTGATGTGAATCCGGGTTTCTTGTGAACTAAAATTACAAGTGCCTTAAAGGAACTGAAACCACTGCCAGCACTCTGATTTACTAATACTGCATTTGGTCAAAAGCAGAGTGCAACAGCATTTGACAGGACACAATATAAGTTCTGGGACTTGACGTTTTAGACCAGAAAAGAAGACACAGCAACAACATTCAAGGGCAAGGAAAAAAAGATAAATTGGGATGGAGGAAACATAGAGAAAGAAGAGGTTAACCCGAGCAGAACAGAGAACTAAACCAAACCAACTTTATTTATTTATTTAGTTTTTTGTTAACCAGGTAGGTGCATAGCCATAAAATTACTATTTTCAGGCACGACCCGGGAGAGTACAACAAAAGGAGAACAGCTTGAACAACAGCAACATGGGTACAATAATACAAATAGAGGAACAGTACAACAGTGCTACAAAAATACAATGGGTAGAAACAACAAAAAATAATGGCAAGCATTATACAGATAATGGCAGTAAGATATATAATAAATGCAGAAACCATGGACCCCGACCTGTGGAGTAAAAGGATTAATAAGATAGTACGGTTATATAGAGAGAAATGTGAGGAATGTTCAAAAATAACAAGAAAGACTGACAGAAGGAAGGTCAGGGGTGGTAACTGGCAAAACAACAGTGGATGGTCAGCAACAAGTATATAGCGCCTTTCAAATCCAAGGCGCTGTACATAAAAACATATACACAATAATAAAATTTTAGCAAACATTAAAACATATCAACCATGACTAAATAAAAGCTAAACTAAATGAATATGTTTTTAAACCAACTTTAAAGCTGAATAAAACTAGAAGTGTGAATGTGGTGGGGTAAAAATACTGCATCTCACTTATGCACTATGCAAATCTCAAAATCACTGCAGAGTCTTGGATCCATGGCTTGCACCCAGTCAAGGCAATTTTAAACTATGGGACCAAGACTTCTGAAATGGCTTTGAGATTTATTTAACGTAGGTTTTGTGAAACTGAGGGCATAATCGTGACAGTGCGACACTGTGTGTGTGTGTGTGTGTGTGTATGTTTGTATGTATATATATTTATATATTAGAACATCAATGTTCGACAGTGAGATAATTCCAATTTGTGCGATGGATAATATTGTTTGCAAATCAGCATCTGATGCTGCTTATCAAGAAACAACTTTCTGCATGGACACTGGCACATGCAGATGACCTTGTTAGGCACCAAGATCCAGACTCCTCAGGGGGAAGAAGACCACAATTCCTGCAGGGACAGGGCTAACATGCACCAAAAGAAAAAAATTACTCACCATAGTAATCTTGTTTCTTCAAAGGGATCACTCATTATGATTAAACTTAATGCAGTCAGCCTCCTGTGTTGAACTGCCCGGAGAAACAGAATTTTATGCAAATTATGGAATCCTCAAGTGGCTCATGCCACTTTCAAACTGCTGCCCTAGCAACTGCTGCACTCTGAGTGCTTCAGATTCTTACGGAGCCTAACTGGATAAAAGACCCACTAGCTAAAAATTAACAACATTAAAATAACATTTTTGCCCTTTCAGGTCAAAACATCCTTAACCAACAAACCTAAGAAACTTTACGACCACTTGGACACCAACCGGTTAAACAAAGTGAGTCTCTACCTTAACCAATATATGAGAAAAGAAAATGCGCCAATGCAGGGATGCAGAGTGACTTCTACAGGTTCTAGTAGGGGAGGTAGGGAAGGTCTTTAATCATAATGAGTGATCCCTTTGAAGAAATAAGATTACTATGGTGAGTAAATTTTTCTTCTAACCCCAGGAATCACTCATTATGATTAAACTTAATGCAAACTACCAAGCAGTACCTTTGGAGGTCGGGCAGAGAACCTATTTTGGAAACAGGCTCTGCAGTACTGCTGTACCAAAACTAGCATCACCTCTGGATTGCAAGTCCAGGCTGTAATGCTTTGTGAAGGTGTGTACTGTTTTCCATGTAGTTGCTTTACAGATTTCCAGTAGTGGAATTTCTCTTGAAGCTGCCACTGAAGCAGCTGTGCCCCTGGTGGAGTGTGCTCTCAGGCCCAGAGGTACCTGTTTACCCACCTTACTATAACAAAACTGTATACATGCCACTATCCAGCGAGCAATTGTACATTTTGTTGCAGTTCTCCCCTTACGAACTTCACCATATGTGAGAAAGAGCTGTGATTGACTTGTCCTGTAGGACTTGGTTCTGTCAATGTAGTGGCTAAGTGCCCTTTTGACATCAAGGGAATGGAGTCTCCTTTCTGGAGAACTGGAGTTGTCTGTAAAGAAGAAGGGTAGAATGACAGACTGAATCAAGTGAAAATCAGATACCACCTTGGGAATGTAAGCCCCAGGAGGCGCTACCCTTAGGGCTACTACCCCTGCCTGCCTCCACTGAGACAGGGTGAGGGGCCCAGATCCGTTGACGGGTGCCTTCACCCAGAGGTCAGGGGTTAATGCAGTTGAGACTGCCTCAGTTACAGCCCTCTGGGTTACTGCAATCCCCCTTTTTGTCCCACTAGTGGCTCACACTGGTTACCAACAATTTTTTTCACCAGAACACTTACCCCCCGGGTAGTATCTCTCAGCTCACTCCGGGACCCCCTGTAAAGTAAGGTACAGTTATATCACAGTCACTATGCAGCAGTTCACCAGGGATGCACAAACCAGCCAGGGTGCAGTTGCAACACAACAATCTGATTTATTAAAGGGGTGGATAACAAGGAAGGGAGAATCAAGTCAATTGGCTTATCACTATAATTATCTACCTAGGGCTCTGTGCACAGGCCTAACCCTAAGATTTGCTGTCCCTGGTACCCAAGCCCTAACGGCTAGTCCAAACGTGGCAGCTGGTTGGGGCCCTTAACACAGACAACCGGTACAATCCTAAGCAGGTCAGCCTGGGAAGAAGGTTTAATTAGGCAGTCAGCAGTATAACAATACAACTGGAAACCACTGTTGGCACACTCTGCAGGGAGCTACCCTGAATCAGTACTCACAACTCCAGCACATAAAGATTCCTTCAACACTGGCAGGGCTGAGCCGGAATTTCACCAGCCTCCTCACACATTTATATGGCAAACAACAGAGGGGTACCATACCAGGCAGCTGCTTTCAGGCCCCACATGAAGTTGCAGAAGAACTCAGGCAGCAAACGGCAGCTTCAACATCACGGGCGGACCGAGCGCAATTTAGCAATTTTCTCCAGTCCTCTCAGGTTGAGCCTGGTAGGTAGCTGGGCTGGCACCAGCCTCCTCCAACCGCACGCCGGCGGATTTAGTCTGACTCATTCGAAAGGGCAAAAACGGCCGCCTCAGGCCTTCACGTGCTTCCCGCACGAACACTCACACAGCGCAGGAGCCCACAGCTCCTTTCCTCTCCTCAGCCACAACGCATCTGCCCCTTCTCAGCATGGGGCTCTCTTGACAATTCGGGCGCTACCCACTTCTATTGGCTGGCACACCTATCAGTCCATCAATCTTCTGCCCCTCAGTGGTGCAAAAAAGCGCCAAAGCCCATAATGCCTTCTCCACTTATAAGCAGTTTCTCTATTGGTCAGACAGCTCCCCCGAGTCCCAAGGCACCGATTGGTCCAATTCAGCAGTTCTGGACCAAAATGGAGGAGACAACCGAAACAGTCCTCACTGCAAAAGGAAGGCAGGTTAGAACAACCACATTATCATTATTATTTTACGTTATTTCCAACAAACAATCGCATCCTCCAGCAGAGCTCCCTCTGCACCACTAGCGATGGCAGAAGGGAGCTATTTTTCAGTGTCCCGGGTGGGACTCGGGCGTACAACCACACAGCCCCCTCCATTTCAGTTACTTACGGCTGCAACAGGCAGCCCTTAAAGAGACAGCACACGGAGGCTTCAAAAGCGCTCACTGGTGACACATTTAAACGGCTTTGACGCCGAACCCCAATCAGGCGTGGAGCATTTACCCAAGCTCCGGGGAAGCTTTTAGGAACCCCCATTTATAGGGGGGTTACACCCTTCCTGGCCTGGGAAAGCTTGATGTCCGCGTCAAGTAGTTACCCTTACATCACCTATAAGGCAACAGCTTAGTTAACACTATATCACTCTTTGCATTACATATCTGAATATTACATTCACATTGTATTATGGTTTATACAACATTATACATATAAGCTCTCGTTCCCCTTTAACTCAGGTCATTAGTTCTTACTCATGACACCGAGATGGGGAAACCCCTCCCTTTTAGTTACTGGCGGGTCACCTGAAGCAGAAGCACCACACTCAAAGGGCAATACTAACAATCTGGAGTTATCCCCCAAGGCTAACTTAGGCAAGGAACTCGGGGACACATACACTCCTTTGTGGACCACATTTAAGGGCAGGTCCACCGGCTGACCCAGAGACTCATAACTCAACTTTATTACCGGCCGGATTTCTCGGCCGGATTGCCTAGGGATCTCGGGAGACCTTGAAACAGGCCCTGATTCCACTTCAGTCTCCTTGACATTAGCAACGGGAATCTGTACGGGGGAAAAGGGCTCAGCACTCATAGTACTATTGGGGGCCTGACCTTCTACCCCCGGACCCACCCCACTGGGCTCAGCTGGGGGCTGTCTAGGTACAGGTGAGGAAACATCAGGGCATTCAAAATATTCTTCCGGTTCTGGCATATCACTTGCTTGTTCCCCCATCTCACTCTCTTCTTCTGAAAAGTCAGATAATACAGCCAGGCCAGACAGTTCAGCCATGCTCAAGGATCCCACCCCCTGGGCCTTCCTGCTACCCAATTCAAGTTCTGGAAACATGGGTTCCGGAGACAAAGCTGGGGGCTCAGACAGTCCAGAAGGCCCAACCTCATCTCCAGAGTTAACAAGGGGATTGCCCCGAAATAACTGACTCAGTTCATAAGAGGGATAGTATTCAATATCATCTTCGTCGTCTTCTGGCACCAATGGTTGATCATTTCCTTCTGCAGACATTGAGAGAGGCCCTCTTGGTTGGCCTGTTGAAGAATCAACGGGTTTGGTGCTTTTCCTGGCAGCAGATCTAGTCATAGGCCTGGGGCGGCGGGGCATTTGGAGATTCAGCTTCAATCAGGATTTGCCCGATTGGCAGCAGATGATTTCTGTGTATAGTTTTCACATCTTTGGAATTGTTTTCAGGCCGCACTTTATATACAGGCAAGTCTGTCAATTTTCCCACAACAATGTGGGGGAGGTGATGCCATCTATCAGCAATTTTATGTTTCCCATGCAGCCCCAGATTCCTCAGTAACACTCTGTCCCCTTCTTTTAGCTCCATTGTTTTCACTTTCTTATCATATCTTTCCTTGTTGGCCAAGTTTCGTTTAGCAGCCATGGTCTGGGCCAGTTGGTAGGCATGGTTCAATTGGGCCTTTAATTTCTGTACATACTGTAGATGGTTCTCTGCTTGCACCCCATCAGGGGAAACCCCAAAACACACATCCACTGGCAGTCTAGCCTCTCTCCCAAACATCAGTCTGTACGAAAGATCCTGTGGCGTCACTTTTCGTACAATTATAAGCGTGAACTAGGGTGCTAATCTGCTGGCTCCATCTCGGTTTGTCTTTTGGTTGCAATGTGCCCAACATGTCAAGCAATGTACGGTTAAACCTTTCAGGCTGAGGATCTCCCTGAGGATGGTAGGGGGTGGTTCTTGACTTTCGCACCCCCCACAATGACAGCATCTCTTTAATCAAGCGGCTCTCAAAGTCCCTCCCCTGGTCGGAATGGATCCGCTGCGGGGCCCCATAGTGGACGAAAAAATTTTCAACCAGTATCTTAGCCACCGTGGTTGCTTTCTGATCCTTAGCAGGGAAAGCCTGTGCATACCGGGTAAAATGATCAGTGACCACCAATATGTTACTGACACTTTTCAGATTGGGTTCTAGACTCAAGAAATCAATACAGACTAGTTCCATGGGGGCACTAGTGGTAATGTCGACCATGGGAGCAGCTCTCTGGGGTACAGCTTTCCTTTGCAAACAGCGGCTACAGGTCTTGACATATTGCTCTACATCCGTACTCATTTTCGGCCAGTAAAATCGGGCCCGTACTAGATCAAGTGTTCGGTCTATGCCGAGATGCCCCATTTGATTATGCAAGGACCTTAAGACCAGCTCTCTAAAAGCTGAGGGCAGCACCAGTTGTTGTTTGTCTACCCCGCCCTCCTTATTTACAGTCTCTCTATATAGTAGTTGGTTAATCAGCTTCAATTTGGGCCCTTCTTTATACAACAGGGCAGTCCTCAGATCAGTGGAACGTAACATGGACACGTCCCTCCCGGCCTGCAAAGCCTCCACAGCCGTTTTTATCATAAGATCACAGGATTGAGCCTGTTGGAGACTACCATTGTTGAATTGGGGCAGTGAGCTAGTGTCTAATGAAGAGAAATGATAGTAGGCAGCAGGTATGCAGTTTTCGGATGGCCCCAAACAATCCACCATACAGTTCACTGCGTCAGGAGACACCTGCTCCTCTTTGTCAAATTTCTGGCAGAGGGCTCTTATGTCAGGTTCTGACAACCTGACCCAATCAGTTTGTGGCATAGGCCTCCGAGAGAGAGCATCCACATCTATATGGTTTAGGCCCGCCCTGTACTCAACAGCATAGTCGTAGGTGGCCAAGGCAGACAGCCACCTATGGCCAGTGGCATCCAACTTGGCAGAGGTCTGTACATAAGTAAGAGGGTTGTTATCAGTCTTTACCAATATCTTGGCACCATACAAATAGTCATGAAACTGATCAACAATGGCCCACTTCAGAGCCAGGAACTCTAGTTTGTGCACTGGATAATTTTTTTCTGAAGGAGTCAGGTTTCTGCTGGCAAACGCTACAGGTCTCAGACCATTCGAGTGCTCCTGATATAACACAGCCCCCAATCCTTGTAGACTGGCGTCAGTATGAAGAGTGTATGGCTTGGCCGGGTCAGCATAGGCCAGCACTGGGGCATGGGTAAGTTGATATATAATGTCATAGAAGGCTTCCTCACACTCAGCAGTCCAACAATCCCCAAACACATCACTCGGCCGGAAATGCTTCTTTTCTGTCTCAGAGCGCACAACCTTCTTATACTTTTTGTGCGTAGGCGGATTCCCCTGAGTGAGGTTGAGGAGGGGGTAAATCACTCGAGAATAGTCCTTAACAAACCGTCTATAATATCCACAAAACCCCAGGAATCGTTGCAGCTCCTTCAGATTCCTGGGCTGAGGCCAAGTGGTCAAAGCCTCCACTTTGCTAGGGTCAGTCTCTATGCCCTCAGTGGACACTATGTGGCCCACGTATTTCACAGAAGTCTGGAAGAATTGACACTTGTCGATAGACAGCTTGAGGACGAAATCCTCCAACCGATCCAAGACCTTGAATAATCGTTGCTCGTGTTCTTCCAATGATCGGCCAAACATTATGATGTCATCTAAATAGACCAGACACTCGAGTAGATTAATGTCCCCCACAGCCCGTTCCATCAGGCGCTGAAAAGTGGCTGGGGCACCCAAAATCCCTTGAGGCATCCGAACAAACTCGTAGAAGCCTAGGGGGCAAAAGAATGCAGTCTTCTCCCGGTCGTCTGGGGCCATCGGGATCTGGTAGTATCCACTGTGAAGATCCAACACAGAGAACCACTTACTACCATTTAAACAATCCAATGCATCCTGTATGCGTGGCATGGTATACTGGTCCGGAATGGTCCGCCGATTCAAAGTGCGATAGTATACACACATCCGAACTGCCCCATTCTTTTTCCTTACTACTACTATGGGGGAGGCATAGGGGCTCCTGGACTCTTGTATTACACCAGCAGCCAACATCTCTTGCAGGTGCCGCCTCACATCATCTATATCAGCGGGGAACAGGCGCCGGGATCTCTCTCGGAAAGGCCTTTCGTCATGCAGCCGAATGTGATGCTCAGTCCCCTGTACACATCCCACTCTTTCAGGGAGAAAACCTGGTCTCTCTTGGCAAGCCCCTCACTGACCCTTTGTTTCCATTCAGCGGGGAGTCACCGAAGTCAAACAAATCAGGAGTAACTATCATCTGTCCTGGAACCCTTGCTGTTTGGTAGTACTGCAGTATCGGCACAATGTACGCTTGCCAAGGTGCACCTCTTCTTATTTGAATCTCTCTGTCGGACACATTATGCACTTGAACCATCACCCTCTTAACATAAGCATGAGCTCTAGCTGGCAAGATGCTGGGTCTGACCAACAGTCCCTCAGGTAATCTTCCCTCCACAGGCGCATCCAAGATCAGCAACTTATTCTTAACATCGGTTTTTAGTCGTACTTCTCCATGCAGGACACATTGGGCATTCGGGGCAAGTATCACCGGGGCCGGATCCTTTTTCCACACCACACCCACTGGGCCTTCAGGTTCCTCCGGACTAACATTCTTCTGAGTGGCACTTGCCTTTTGAATCACAGCAGGTATGCTTAAAGCTCGCCCGGTCTGGAATGCTTGTTTTTCTGAACACAATTGGGCCAATCATCCGAACATATGCGAATTCGTCCCAATCAACAAATGCAACCCATCATACAGTCCAATGGGTGGGCAAATTAAAACTAGGATTTCCACCTGCTCATCCATTCCAGCCACAGTTGCAGAGAAAGATAACCAGACTCGGATTATCCCAAATACGGATAGGCCTTGTCGCTCAACCCCACACATGTAGACCATTCAAAGGTTGCAGGGGCACCTCAGGTAAGTGTGCCTGGTACCAGTCCTGAAACATGATGGTTACCTGAGAGCCACTGTCTAATACAGCTCAAGGGGGAATTCCATTTACCCGCACTGGGGTCTCCACTGAAGGCCCGACCACATCAGACCAGTCGGGGGCCATAGCATTGATAGTCGGCTGGGCATGGGCCTGAGTCACAAAACTTTTCCTGGGGGCCCGAGACTGGGCCTGGTGATGTCGGGCGATCAGTCTGTTGTTGACTTTCCTTAAATTCTCCGGCCTCTGGCACTCGGGTTGGAAATGCCCATCTTCCCCGCAATGGTAACAGAACTTGGGGTCCTGGGGGTCACTATTTGGCGGTGGGCACCTTATCTGTGAGGGGCTCTGAGAGGGGTGAGAGGGTTCTCTTTGGCCGGGGTTCAGGTTTCTGCATGACTCAGGGGCCCCGGACCTGACAGGGTACATAGTAGATTGCTTCAAGTCCCCGTAAATTCCTGACCTCGGCCCTCAACTCACTCTCTACGTGGGGGTTGGAGGAAATAACTTGCATTCCCACAGTACCTGGAAAATCTGGGGACCACTCAGACCCTCCGGACAGGCCAGTATCCTCGGGGGTATTAGGCTCAGGGGTCCCACTAGGGTTTACTGCCCCCACACAGGGTTCCCACCCCTCGTCATCAGTCTCCACCTCCCTACTTTCCCTCATTAATTGACAATATTCAGGTAAGGTGGCCCGACGATCATGTAACTTAAGTTTCAGCAGTATTACACTAGAAAATCTGGCAGATTTTAAAACATGTTCTAACGGACCTGATTCAGGGCTGCGTGATTCCCCTTTCTATAGGCCTTCTGCAAGGCCCGCTCCATTCTAGTGACAAAAGCTAACAATTTCTCATTTCTCCACTGCTTAGCAGACCTGAATTTCCATAATAAGTCTTCACCAGTCTCTGTACTCCCAAAAACCCCTTCTAAAGCAGAGAGATACTCTGCAGCGGTGGCTTCCGGACTGGTGGCCCGGAAGAACCTAATGGCTTCTAAAGTGGGACCCTGCAAGCTCTCCATCAGCCTCTTCCTTTTCTCCCCCTCAGAGCATTGCCATTCCTGGACTAAAGGGGTAGCATAGTCCATCCAAGCCTCCAGGTCATCCTCCCCTGGAGGCACTGGCACCGTACCAGAGAAAAGTTTTAACTTACGGTAAGAATCGAGCTGTATGGGTGGGACCACTAGGGGCAGGGAAGCCAGCACAGAACTCTTGGGCGGGCAAGGGAGGTGCCAGGGAGCCCTGAGGTAGCATCACTGGATAGATCTAAGGCTTGTAGCAGCTCCTGGTAGTTCTCCCTCCACGGCCAACAATTTAAGCAGTTTGTTTTTAAAACTGTTCATTTGAGGAGACCCCCAGGAGTGACTGACCCACTTCGAATATGAATTAGTCTCCATCCTGTGAAGCACCCTCCGGATAAATCACAGGAGGTACCTTCTCAGGGTCGATGGCCACACTGCATAGAAGTAACACCTGCAATGTCTGGTCAAGCAAATCAGCCATACGCCCTTTTACCTCCACTTTGCCCAAACATTTTACTCGCTCTGCTGCAGAAATGATGTCAGCAGTTGGGGTTCCCAAAGGCACATCTAACAGTAACACAATCTTCTGGGAGTCTAGCTCTTTGGCTTCACCCCACCCCATCAGTCTGTGTACCATGGTCTTAATAGGTCCCAGCTTAATTTTTTCCAACATATCCCCTTCCACTTTTTCCATTTCTTATGTGCTTGGCCACTAGGGGACGCTAATCCCAGCAGTGCCTCCAATTTGTAACCCCCAGGAGGCGCTACCCTTAGGGCTACTACCCCTGCCTGCCTCCACTGAGACAGGGTGAGGGGCCCAGATCCGTTGACGGGTGCCTCCACCCAGAGGTCAGGGTTAATGCAGTCGAGACTGCCTCAGTTACAGCCCTCTGGGTTACTGCAACCCCCTTTTGTCCCACTAGTGGCTCACACTGGTTACCAACAATTCTTTTCACCAGTACACTTACCCCCCGGGTAGTATCTCTCAGCTCACTCCGGGGACCCCCTGTAAAGTAAGGTACAGTTATATCACAGTCACCATGCAGCAGTTCACCAGGGATGCACAAACCAGTCAGGGTGCAGTTGCAACACAACAATCTGATTTATTAAAGGGGGCAGATAACAAGGGAAGGGGAGAATCAAGTCAATTGGCTTATCACTATAATTATCTACCTAGGGCTCTGTGCACAGGCCTAACCCTAAGATTTGCTGTCCCTGGGTACCCAAGCCCTAACGGCTAGTCCAAACGTGGCAGCTGGTTGGGGCCCTTAACACAGACAACCGGTACAATCCTAAGCAGGTCGGCCTGGGAAGAAGGTTTAATTAGGCAGTCAGCAGTATAACAATACAACTGGAAACCACTGTTGGCACACTCTGCAGGAAGCTACCCTGAATCAGTACTCACAACTCCAGCAAATAACGATTCCTTCAACACTGGCAGGGCTGAGCCGGAATTTCACCAGCCTCCTCACACATTTATATGGCAAACAACAGAGGGGTACCATACCAGGCAGCTGCTTTCAGGCCCCACACGAACTTGCAGAAGAACTCAGGCAGCAAACGGCAGCTTCAACATCATGGGTGGACCAAGCGCAATTTAGCAATTTTCTCCAGTCCTCTCAGGTTGAGCCTGGTAGGTAGCTGGGCTGGCACCAGCCTCCTCCGACCGCACGCCAGCGGATTTAGTCCGACTTGCTCGAAAGGGCAAAAATGGCCACCTCAGGCCTTCACACGCTTCCCGAGCAAACACTCACACAGCGCAGGAGCCCACAGCTCCTTTCCTCTCCTCAGCCACAACGCATCTGCCCCTTCTCAGCATGGGGCTCTCTTGACAATTCGAGCGCTACCCGCTTCTATTGGCTGGCACACCTGTCAGTCCATCAATCTTCTGCCCCTCAATGGTGCCAAAAAGCGGCGAAGCCCATAATGCCTTCTCCACTTATAAGCAGTTTCTCTATTGGTCAGACAGCTCCCCAGAGTCCCGAGGCACAGATTGGTCCAATTCAGCAGTTCTGGACCAAAATGGAGGAGACAACTGAAACAGTCCTCACTGCAAAAGGAAGGCAGGTTAGAACAACCACATTATCATTATTATTTTACGTTATTTCTAACAAACAATCGCATCCTCCAGCAGAGCTCCCTCTGCACCATTAGCGATGGCAGAAGGGAGCTATTTTTCAGTGTTCCGGGCGGGACTCGGGCATACAACCACACAGCCCTCTCCATTTCAGTTACTTACGGCTGCAACAGGCAGCCCTTAAAGAGACAGCACACGGAGGCTTCAAAAGCGCTCACTGGTGACACATTTAAACGACTTTGACGCGAACCCCAATCAGGCGCTGAGCATTCACCCAAGCCCGAAGCTTTTTAGAACCCCCATTTATAGGGGTTACACCAAGAATTTTCTATTAGTCCGAGACGTGTCCCTGTGGAATGAGATGTAGTCCACATCTATGCACAGGTTGTAATTCACTGATCCTTCTGGTTGAAGTAATGGCAACCAGAAAAACAGTTTTTCAAGTGACATACTTCAAATCTGCGGTTGCCATAGGTTCAAATGGTGCATCCATGAGTTTAGCAATGCAAACATTTAGATTCCAGGCCGGAACCAGTTCCCTTAGAGGAGAGTGTAGAAGATCAAGGCCTTTAAAATATTTTCTAAATACTGGATGAGAGGCCACAGACCTCGCCTTACCAACTGATAGGTAAGCAGAGACTGAAGCTAAGTGGACCTTGAGGGTGAAAGGCTTCAGATCTAAGGAATGTAAATGTGTAAGATAATCTTCTAGAAGGATAGCCAAATCAGCCCTGAAAGGGCTTACACCCTTACCTGTACACCATATAGTAAATCTTTTCCACTTAGAGGAATATGTTTTCTTAGTAGAAGGCTTCCTGGAACCCCTAAGCACTGGCAGCACCTGCTCTGATAGGTTTAGGTTAGCAAATTCTAAGTCCTCAAGAGCCACGCCTTGAGCCTCGGTGATTTGAGATTGGGGTACAGGATCCTGCCCTGAGAGGAGGTTAACAGGTTGTGCCTCCTGGGCAGGTGGATTGGGGAAACCACTGACAGAGACAGTAGGAGAGAGTACCACTGCTGTCTCACCCAATCCGGAGCCACCAGTATCATTTTTGCTGATTGGGACCTCAATTTCAGTAGGGTCCTGAAGATCAAAGGAAAGGGAGGGAATGCTTACAGGAACTTCCCTGTCCAATCCAGGGCCATGGCGTCCAGGGGAATTGTGTCCCTTAGAGGAGGCCTGCAACAGTACTTTGGAAGTTGGTGATTGTCTGCGGCGGCAAAGAGATCCACCTCTGGAATGCCCCATTTCCTGAAAATTGTACTGAGTACCTGGGTATTCAGGCACCACTCGTGGTGGTCTATACTTATCCTGCTTAGAGAGTCTGCCAGCACATTGTCTTTCCCTGGAAGGTGTATGGCTGACAGGGATGCTCCCATGGAATATACCAGGGACCACAGTCTCATTGCTTCTGTGCACAGCAGATCTGACCTGGTACCTCCTTGCTTGTTGATGTAATACATGGTTGTGGTGTTGTCTGTTCTGACTTGCACTACCTTGTTTTGTAGGCAAGGAGCAAAAGTTTTTAGAGCCAGGTAAACAGCCTTGAGCTCCAAGAGATTTATGTGTAACAGAGACTCTTAGGGGAACCATGTGCCACTTGCTGTGTGTTCTAACATGTGTGCCCCCCAAACTAGCAGAGAGGCATCTGTTGTGAGGATTACTGAGGGTTATTCCCGTATAAAAGGTACACCCACCCTGAGGTTGTGCTCATCCAGCCACCATTGTAAAGCCTGGACTAAGCTTTTTGTGACTGGAACCAGTTTGGACATTGGCTCCGTCCTTTGAGACCAATACTGTCTGAGATGGAACTGAATATCTCTCATTTGAAACCTAGAGCCCATTACCACTGCAGTGGCAGATACCATGTGGCCCAGTAGCCTGAGAAATTCTCTGGCTGATTTGGGTCTCCCGGACACAAAGGATTTTGCAATCTGCAGAATGCTTGCCACCCTGTCTTGTGGCAGGAGGGCTCTGTCCTGTCTGGTGTTTAGTTCTGCTCCAATGAACTCCAGCACCTGAACTGGTACCTACTGAGATTTCTCTTCTTTTATCAGAAATCCCAGGGACTCCAGAGTACATTTTGCTAGCGCCAGTGACTGCACTACATACTGCATAAACTGTCCTACTATTAACCAGTCATCCAGGTAGGGAAAGACTGTTGCACCTTGTTTTCTCAGAAACTCTACCACCACTGATAGGCACTTTGTAAAAACCCTTGGTACCAAAGTTAGTCCAAAAGGGAGAGCTGCAAACTGGTAGTGGCCTGAAGCCAGTCTGAATCTCGAGAATTTTCTGAGAGATGGTCTGATAGGAAAGTGAAAATAAGCATCCCTTAGATCTAGGGAGGCTAGCCAGTCTCCCTTTTGCAATGAGGGAATGATTATTGCAAGAGTGACCATTTTGAACCTTGGTTTCAAGATGTCCTTGTTCGGAAGACTCAGATCCAAAATAGGTCGCCAATCCCCGTTTTTCTTCCTTATGAGGAAGTACTTGGAATAAAAACCTTTGCCCCTGCTTGTTAGAGGCACTGCCTCTACTGCTTTGATTGCTAGCAGATGCTTTACCTCTGCCTGCAGCAGAATTCTATCTGCAGCTGTTGCTGGAGCAAAGATTCTTGTTCTCAGCTTTGGAAATGATTTGAAACAGAGTGCCAGGCCCTGGCTCACTACCTCCAACACCCATTTGTCTGTGGTGATGGAATGCCAAGCGTGAAGGTAATGAGCCAGTCTGCCACCTACTGGTGGTCCTGCAATAGGAGATGCGACCTGCACTAGCCCATCAAGGGTTCTGTGCAGGCTGTGCCTGAACCTGTGGTGCAGGAGCCACTCTTCTCATGGCTCTCCTGCCCCTTCCTCTAAAATAATCTCTGGCCTGCTGCTGAGGCTGAGAGGCCTGAGCCTGAAGGAAGGGTTTGGGGTAAAAACCCTACCTCTACCACCCCTACTCTGGGGTCTATAAGAGGTGGAGGGTCTATCCTTGGAATTTCTCCGATAGGTGGATTTATATTCCTTCACCTTCTTCATGTATGCCTCTGTTTTATCCCCAAAAAATGAACTGTTCTCCAGGGGGAAATCCACTGCTTTGGCCTGGGTGTCTAAAGTCAGGTTGGTGGCTCTAAGTCACGCAAACGTCCTGAGGGAAACGGACAAAGCCATTAACCTGGATGCAGTATCATTGGCATCCACTGCCATATGAAATTGGTACTTGGTAGCATCAAGTGCAGCCCTTGCAGTATCTTGTAAGTCTACAGCCACTTCACATGGGACCTTGTCTGCCAAAGCTAGAACAGTGTTCCATAGAGCTTTTTGGTACTACACTGAATAAGCCATGTAATTGGCTTGCCTAACTAATAAAGAGGCAGCCATGTACCCTTTCTTTCCCATAGCATCCATTTTTCTTGAATCTTTGTCTGGTGGATGGGTAGCCAAGGGGATCCTGGCCTTGTCACAGGCAGCAGCTTGTACTACTCCCTCAGGATCAGGATGAGTAAACAGAAAATCAGCTGACATTTCTTGTCAGCTTTCTTATCCACACCAGGGATAGAGGTTGGATTTTTAAAAATCTGCACTGCAGCCTTTTTTAAAGATTTATGCATGGGCAGAAGCAGACGTTTTGTTGGGGTTAATCCCATCATCTCCAGAAAATCTGTCTCCTCCATATCCTCTTCTGTTTCCTGAAGAGGAAGGTTCAGGGTTTTCACCATGCTCTTAACATAAGCATAGTGGGAGGAGTATTCCTCAGGACCCCTTGGAGGAGACCCAAATTCTTGCTCAGGGGAGACCTCTGGATCTATAGGTTCCCCTTGCAAGTCATCCTCCTCCCCAAACACTTGCAGCAGTTCTTGCCGTGCTGGGACTATAGGAGGAACCGGTGCACTCGGGGTAGAAACTGGGATTGCACCCTGTAGGGCTTGTAGCACTTGAAGTGCCTTAGCAATGTCCTCAGCCAAGGGCATAATATGCTTGTCTGCTGGGAGCTCCTTAGCCTTCTCAGGCGGAGGCTGAGCGACATGTTTTTCTTTACACTTTTTCTTTAATGGAACAGGTTCAGCGCCTATTTCCAAAGCCCTTTTTGTTTTACCTTGTTCAGATTTATCTGAATACTTGTCAGGATCCTTGGCTTCACCTCCATCCATTTTATGGGAAGAGGAAGAAGCAGAATTATCCATACCAGCAGCAGAAGCAGAAGCCATATCTTCTAAAATTTTAGACCTTTTCTTTAATGTTTTAGGGCAAAAGGTCTTACAAATATCACAATTGACAAATATATGACTTGTACCCAAACGAGAAATACACAGAGAGTGTATATCTGCTTTTGCTATAAGCTGCCCACAAGACTCCCAACATTTAAAACCCGTGTGTTCTGTACGTTTTTTAAGTTTATCTAAATGGACCTCTGACATTGACAGACAAAAATATTACTTACAATCAACCATTATTTAAAGCACCTCAGAACCAGAGGATCTTTAAAATAACAACCGCTAGTGGTTCCTGGAACCGATCGCTATTCGGTTCCTGAATGAAAAGGGAACCGATAAATATAGTAATTTAACAAAAAATAAAGCGGTTCAAGGAACTAATCGTTAAATATATAAAATAAAGAAAACTGAGGTAAAAACCTCCCAAACAGACGCAGAACCCTCAGTTCCAAGGAACCGTGAGGGAACCGCGACTAGAGACAAAAATCTACTATAGTAATACTAAACAATGTTTCTGAGGCAGCAATTTTAAATTTAAACTAAAATGAGTACTTATCCACAGTTATACTTTATTCTGAAGACAGTTCAAGGAGAGCTCTCCGGGACGTCCTTACTAGGCAGGCGGAATAAAGAATCTGAAGCACTCAGAGTGCAGCAGTTGCTAGAGCAGTAGTTTGAAAGTGGCATGAGCCACTTGAGAATTCCATAATTTGCATAAAATTCCATTTCTCCGGGCAGTTCAACACAGGAGGCTGACTGCATTAAGTTTAATCATAATGAGTGATTCCTGGGGTTAGAAGGGCAAAGGCTGCATCTTGCCAAGAAAGGATCCCACTTCCCTTTTGCCAGTGAGTCCAAATTGATACTCCAACCCTATAACAATATCTGAAAGAAGGGAACGTAACTGTTCAAAATCTGCCAATAATTATATTTTCACCCAGTAGTTCCTCTTTAGACCCAATTTTTTTACACCAGTGGGTTCAATTCAACCCAAGTTTTAAACCCCAAGCATTGGTACTGCATTCCTGCTGCAGTATCAGCACCTCTTGCAGAAGGCAGGAAGTGGTACTAACCACAACAACAGGCCCCCTCTAAACAGGCATGAGTTAGAAGGGAAGTGGGGGAGAGTGCTTAACAGGAGGTAAAGACTCGTTATTAGGCAGATGCCACCAGCCCCTGGTCCACCCCAAAGCCTCCCACTACTGCAAGAAGAAAAGTAGAAAATGCAGCTTAAGACAGGAACTGGTGAGAGTCCTCCCTGCCCCAGGGACCATCGCAGATGGGTTTTCCCATGGGGTGTCTGCAGTGGTGGCAATCTGGCTGGAGCTAGAGTACCGAAAAGAGTCAAGCCCATGTGGCAGGTCCCCACAGCAGAGCTGAATGACGGACAGGAGTCTGTT
The DNA here is from genome assembly GCA_016271365.2 of Neoceratodus forsteri. NCBI lineage: Eukaryota > Metazoa > Chordata > Ceratodontiformes > Ceratodontidae > Neoceratodus > Neoceratodus forsteri. Next base: position 1,689,007,054 of record CM057452.1, on the reverse strand, counting down.
TCCCTGCAAGACCACATGCCTTTCACAGTACATCTTAGATTCTGTATATAGAGATGCACCACTCTTTGGCAGGTCAACACTTCTCTGTCTTGAGAGGCCCAATACAAGAATACGGGTGATTTTTTAGTTTGAGAGGTCTAATACAAAAATACGGGTGATTTTTTAGTTTGAGAGGTCTAATATAAAAATACGGATGATTTTTTAGTTTGAGAGGTCTAGTACAAGAATATGGGCGATTTTATGAGTTTGAGAGGCCTAATAGAAGAATATGGGTGATTTGTTAGTTTGAAAGACAGTGGAGAGATTAGTTCATCCACTCCGGGATAATCCTAAGGTAACTCTCAGGGAGAAAGAGCAAATTTCACCTCTAGGAAGAAGTGGGAGGGGGCATAGAGGCAGCCGTGTAAAATGACTCGGAAGAGAATCTAGAGTTTCTCCAGATGTTGTGTAAATAGGTGACACCTCTGTATTGCCCTGCCTAAAACTACTTGGTCTAACTAGATGAGCTTCGCATTTACCAGACTAAGCAATTTCTGAAATACCTGAGGCGGTATTGTTATTTTTTTTTTTTTTGGGGTAAGTGTGGATACGACCTGGCACAGATCAAATGTATGCCACCCAGTGGATACTGCACTGGCCTTCAGTGAATACTATGCTGGCCTGTACTCTAAGCCAATCTTAGCTGGATGAGCAGACTGATTGCTTCTTTTCTCTCCATTACAGCTGCATGCACTTCCTCTAGCACAGCTTACCCATCTGGACACTCATATTACTTCTACCGAGCTTCAGGAGGCTATATGCCACCTGAGGCCCAGTAATGGGTACTCAGGGGAGCTTTCTACAGTTTTTTCTGGAACTTCCCCCACCCATGTTTAATTTTTCAGTACCCCCACCCATGTTCAATTTTTCTTTGAAGCACCATCTCCTACCAACGTTGTGGCAGTACGCAACAATTTCAGACATTCCCAAGGACAGTAGAGACCCTAAAGAATGTGAATCTTGCAAGATTTTGACTACAAACTCCTTACCTAGACTTTGGTTCATCAGCTGGATAAATTTTCTTTGCTGAAACATCAGGACCAGACTAACTTTCCTTTGGCCTGACGTACAAGCCAATATTAAATGATCACTTTACATTATAAGAACAACAAGCAGAGTATCTGGTACTTACCACCTCCTTTTTAAAAGAAGTCCCTGCTCAGACTTAAAAGTGCATATTTTATTAAAGTTACAAAACTGGACGCCATAAAACATCACCTGACACATTTTGATTAATACAACCCTTTTTCAGAACTTTGCAATCAGAATAGCACCTTTTTTTAAAAAGGAGGTGGTGAGCACACGATACTCTGTTCTCATTTCTGTTCTGTCTTGTGGGCAGTGGTTTCCCTCTGTTTTTGTTTTGTTTGCTGCATTTCTTTTACATTATCCATCATATGGTATCCTCCAAGCAACAGTGAACTGATACAGGACATCCACTGCATGGCTCCCGTCCAGTTGTCTAGTTACCCAGTCATAGAACTCCACCAGGTTGGTTTGGCAGGATCTGCCACGTATGAAGTCATGCTGTCTGCTGTCCTGTAGTCCTTTGGCCTCTAGGAGGGCCACCAGCCTCTCCTTCAGAATAGTCTCCATTAGCTTACCCACAATGGATGTGAGGTTCACCGGTCTATAGTTCCCCGGTTCATCCTTGGGCCCACACTTGTGGAGGGGCACCACATGAGCCATTCTCCAGTCCTGAGGTACACACCCAGAGTGTAGTGAGGCATTAAATAGGTCTGCCAAAGGTCCCGCAAGGACCTCTGCCAGCTCCTTCAATACCCAGGGGTGGATGCCATCTGGGCCTGGCGCCTTGTCCACCCTCAGTGCCTTCAAACCCTCCCGAATTCTGCCCTCCATGATTTCCCCATCTGACACCCCCCCCCATTTCTGCTGTATGTTCGTATGTTCATCAGCCGAGCGGAGCTGTCACACAGGGGTGTAGGGAATCAGAAGCTCTTTCAAGTAGTTGGGACCAAGTTCATGTAGGGCTTTGTAGGTCATTAAACCTACCTTAAAGGTGATCCATCACTGAATTGGCAGCCAGTGCAGATCGTGTAGCACAGGGGTGATATTTGACCTCTGAGACACCCCTGTCAATAATCGGGCAGCAGCGTTCTACACTAGCTGCAAGTGGCGGATATCAACCCCAGGAAGCATCAAGTAAAGGGAGTTGCAGTGGTCAATGTGCGAGGTCACAAAGGCGTGGACCAACACAGGCAGATCGCTAGATGGAAAAAGCTGTTTGACCCTGGCAATGTTCCTAAGATGATAAAAGGCAGACTTACCGAGTGATGACACCTGATAACAAAGGGTCAGTCCGTCGTCAGGCACAATTCCCAGGTTGCGCACCCATTCAAAGGTAAGGATCTGTACGTCCCCCAGAAATAATCCAGAGGGCTGATCAGTCCTCCACCCCTCTATCCTGCGACCTGGGTCCACAACCATAACCTTGGTCTTTCCTGAGTTCCACTTTAACCAGCTCAAATTCATCCAGTCTTGGATTTCAGTAAGGCAGTTATTAAATACTGAGAGAGCACTAACCTGGTCAGGAGCAAGACAGGTAGAGCTGGGTATCATCAGCATAGCAGTGAAACCTCAGCTCATACTGTCTTACAATGTCTCCGAGGGGTAGCATATACACTGCAAATAACATGAGGGACAACACCGAGCCCTGAGGGACCCCACATGACAGAAAGAACGAGTCGGAAGAAAAAATCCCCGACACAACTCTCTGTGTTCTACCAATTAGGAAAGATGTAAACCACCTGAGGACTGTACTTGTCAAGCCACAGATGGACCTCAGGCACTCGAGTAGCACCCCATGGTCTACAGTGTCAGAATGGAATGGTTTCTCTGATCTTGCGCCATCAGGAGATCATTGAGCACCTGAACCAGAGCAGTCTCATTGCTATGCCTCTTACGGAAACCAGACTGGAGAGGTTTGTAGACATTATGGATGGTCAAATGGTTCTGCAGTTGAGTTGCCACTACTTTCTCAATAACCTTTCCTATAAAGGGAAGGTTCGAGATAGGCCTTAAGAAAAGGGGCATCCTTCGGCACCCAGTAAAGTCTGTCTGCCCGCTTGGGGACAGCCGGGAGCGAATAAGGCATCTGCCAGGCCATTTAAGTGAGGTTTTGATGAGGTCCAATCCACGGAGCAATGGGGACCGGAGACAGAGACTCTAGGTCCAGGTACTTGGCTAGTTTCTGTCTCATGGGGTCTTGTTCCTCTGACTCCCAATCGAAGAAATCCTTCATGGACCTCAGAAGGTCCAAGAAGGCAGGGTCCTCTGGGGGGGACTTAGGGGAAACGTTGCCCGACGGACCCTCGGGCTCCTCCAGGACATCCTCTGCTGACTCATCGGCCCCCTCATCATTGTTGTCTGCCCTTTCGACATGACGGTGACGGACATCTAGAAGTGTAATGTCCTGGTGAGCTTTCCCTGAGACATGCACTGTGGTTACAGAAGAACTGCTCAGGGACAGAGACTTTGGAGACTGTGGGAGCGGGAGTCTCGTCTCCAGGTTAGACACCAGCTCCGAACATGCCCCCTGCCACCAAGACTGGATGAGAGTATTAAAGTCCAGCGTGGGTGGAGGAGGAGGAGGTTGGGGCTGAGGAAGAGGAGGAGGGGGTATGACCGGTTGGGGAGGGTAGTGGTACCCTGGTAATGGTATGGGTGGAAGCCAGGGTAGTACTGCCCATACTAACTCCAATCCGGAGAGGGACCAGCTGGGAAATGGTCCCCAGGATAACCAAGAGGGTAATGTGGGACAGTCCAGGGTCATGTGTAAATCCCTGTCGTCAGGTCTGATGGCGGGGGTACCCACGTTGGACCCACAGTACTGCAGATAGGCTGGGGATCTGGCATCGGGACAGCCATCGTTGGGGGAACAACATCGGGACCGGCACCACCCGATCCGGTGCCAGAAAGGGATCTGGCATCAGAGCTGGACGAAAGGGGTCTGCCGGCGGGACCAGGTCTGGCGCCGGAGCCAACGGGTGAAGCCAACCACTGGACCCTGGCTGAGGAACTGCCGTCAGTACATCTGGCATCGGCAAAAGGTTCGCTGGATCCAACATTGGGATTGGAGCCAGTGCCGGCTTGACAGGAATCCCACCAGAGGGAGGAGGAGAAGGGGCCCCCACTGGAAGTCCGGACGGCCGTGGAGGGGCCCCCTTCTCCGTGACCCCATCGGGAGAGCGCGTGACGGACCCAGAGACCTCGACAACGTCGACGGGTTCAGCACTGTCCTTGCCTGAAGTACCCGTCGGTGAAGAGAAAGGTATAGGCGAAGGAAAGGGGGGAGAGGGGCCTTCTCCCCCTGGTCCTGCTGGTAGGCGGGTGAGGTGCAGCTAGACCCCGACAGGCGAACCACGCCTAAGCGACCGCCAGGGATGGGCGTCTTATCAGGTGGCGTCAGGCGGGCGGGGGAGGAGCCCCCGGCCGACTAATCCACGGGTGCTGGGCGGGACCCCGAAGGCTGGGGAGCCGGCTTACCGGCGGGCATGCCGACCGACTTAGTGGCTGTTGCGGTCGGAGGTGCAGACGACTGGCTGACCCGCGGAGGATTTACCAGACTTAACCATCCAACTTCTTGGACAGTGGTTGGGCCTTGCTCGTTGAGGGCCAGTGGCTTCTTCCGCAGAGCGCTCCCACTCCCGAGACTTCTCCTTGTGGTGTTTCTTTGAAGGAGACAATTTTTTCGGAAGAGGATTCCCCGATACGAGCCATCTGCTTCTCAAGGGATGCTAAGCAGGTCTTTAAGAGGTGGGCCTCTAAAGTTTGCTGTCTCCGCTTCCTGGTGGCCTGGTTGAAAGTTTGGCTCTCGGGGCAGGAGGAAACAGGATGGTCTAGGCCCAGACAGATGACACACTTAAGGTGACCATCCTTATGCAGAATCTGCGTGCCACAGGACGAGCACTTCTTCTTAGGTGAAGACATCAAGTTAGCAAAACTAAAGATGAAGAAAATTAGGGCGAAGGAAAAATTCCAATGCAATAACTTTACACGACGATTGCTGTATGGAAGTCTACAATGTGACTGACATGAGGCAACGGCCGGAAAGAACTGGATGGCGGGTGTGGGGACCGCCCACTATATACAGCCACACTGATGTCAGTCATGTGACGTCGGGTGGGCGGTCCCCCATCAGGGATTGCTAGAAAAGTCTGCCGTGCAGCCAGACACCAGGTGGCGCCAGTCCTATATGTGATGACCTACTGAAGGAACCCTCTCGAAGTAAGATCTTGCGCTTCCACATATAAAGGTTAAGACCATGTAGATCCAGTATGGGGTGTTGGCTCCCATCCATTTCAGGACCAGGAAGTACCTGAACATATAACCCTGACTGGCCAGGGCATCCAAGATGCTGGCTATTGCCCCTTCCACAAAGAGCTGAGCAATATCCTCCTCAAGGGTGGACAGCATGTCTTGAGACACCCTGGACTCTTGAGGCCTGTGAAGGTTGTAAGGCAGGAGCGCCTCGAAGTCTAGAGAAAGCACTCTGCCCACTAGGTTCAACACCTACTTGTACATTGTGACAGTGGACCAACATGGCAAGAAGTGATGCAGCCGGCCTCTGACTGGGACAGTAGTCTGGGACAGAATAGGTGGAGGGATGACATTCCACAGCTCATCATGGGGCAGCTTTTGTGGGGGCACCAGTGGCTGCTGCTGCTTGAGAGGCAATAAAACCCCTGCCCCCCCCCTTTTTTTAGGACCTTGGGCCACAGACGTCTGCTTGGAGTGCCAGGGCTGAAACTGCACCTGCTGGGTCTGCTGCTGGAAAGGCTGTGACTGAAAGGACCGGTATCGAAAAGCCAGCTGCTTAGGCCTTTTCTTCTAGTCGTTCTGGGACAATGTCAAAGAGCCAAGGGTGGCACTGGACTTCTCAGTCCAAGTGAGATGCCCTTCCTCTCCAGGGCCAAAGAGGTTGGAGCCCAGGAAAGAGACAGCCAGTTTCTGTTGGGTGTCTGGCGTGAAGGTGGACAAACACAGCAAAGTCCTGCAATGCACAAAGACACCCGCTGCCACTGCACAGTAGCAAGAGTTGCCCATGTCCAAGGCTGTATGGAACTGCTGTTTAGCTAGTGATAGACTGTGGTCTCTAATGAGCTCCACCACCATCTGTTGCTCTGGACAGAGGTAAGGGAGGCCCGCAACAAAGATTCCTGTCAGAGAATGACCATAATTAGCCATCATTATGGCATAGTTAGCCTGATGGAGACCCAGACTAGCCGCAGTGTACTCCTTGTCTGGAGGCTTGTCCACGTCCCCTTGGTGTCCACAGACCAAATCTGTGACCAGACCTTCGGCTAAATGTGGTCCGAAAACCCTGAAAGGGAGCACATAGGAACTGCGTACTTCTTAGCCATGTGGTCTGAGGGTGCTGGGCAGGATGCTGGATGCTGCCAATGCTCCAGGGCCGGTCCCAAGATGACCTCAGTCACAGAGAAAGCAACCCCGGGGGATTCATCCAGATTCATATTGTCTGGGAGAGGGTACCTGGCCCTCTTCTGGACAGTTTAATGGGATCGACATGGACTCCAAGATAAGTTGAAGCAGCCAACCAAAGCCCACTGGCCCATCATTGGTGGAAAGCTCCTCAATCAAGCCACAGTCAAAGACCAAGTCCCTGAAGAGGCCATAGACTCCTAATTAATGTTGTTCGATGACTCCCCAAAAAAAGATCGCCCTCAGCCATTGTTTGCCACGGACCTCACAGGAATCCTCACATGGGGTAATCCAAACAGACAACTGGCCTGGCAAGCTGGTAGCTGAACAACTGGCCTCCTTGGTCGGAGCGCTTAATGGCAGCTGATGGGGTGATGGCGCCACCCTAATCGGAGGACAAGCAAGTATGGGGAACACCTGCAGAACTGGGACCGGCAGGGCAACCACTGGTGGCTGCCAGGGTACCAGAGGTCCTTGGGGTGGAGCCCTGCCCCGCGATGGCGCACCGCTGCCAGAGAACTCCTCGTAGCACCAGTGCATCTCACGCCAGTGCCTCTTCTCACCTGCAGTTGAGGAGCATCAATGGCAGCGCCCCTCCCAGTCAAGCGGTATTGACAGCATGAATGCCTCGCCCGCGACCTTGATCGATCATCCCACCAACGGCATGAAGGGTTTTCCTGCGGTTGGCTGTAGTTGACATGCCTACTGACATTACGCACCAAGGGTGTCGGAGACCCAATCCTGGGTGGAGGCTGGTCCTTGGAAGGCTCGACCAGGGTCACCAGCTGGTCCACATCCTCTTGAGTGTGGGTCTGGGAGCACCCAGGTCTGCGAGGCCGACTCCTCAGCCTTGTCTGACAACCAGTTGACCGGGTTGAGGAAAATGTCAATGGCTTGGTCGACCAGAGTTGAGGTCAACTAGCCCGACAGTGGAGCTTAAGAGCCTTCAACCTTCCCAACCTGCCCCTCAGCCAAGGGGTGCTGGACAGCTGTCAAGCAGAAGGACAAGTTGAGGGGCAGGGAGGATGGGGATCTCTCCCCATCCTACTATCAGTGCCAGCGGAGCTTAGATTTAGAACCACAGAGGGCAGGATTCTCCCCCAAGCTTTGGAAGGACCAGTACATGTCACAGAACTGGTCCATGAAAGACCCTCTGAAACTGGTCCCAGATGAGAACAGTGCTGAGACCAAGGAAGTGCCTGCCGTGGCAGCTGCCACTTCTGCTTCAAGGGCTGCAAGTTGTGCAACAGACCCACCCACAGCTGAGGCCTTTCTATGGCCCTTAGGGCGATCCTTTGGATCCAGTTCCGAAAGCCAACCCAGCAAGAGCCAGAGCTTCCTGTCCTCGAGGTACTCGGGAAGCATGGATATGCACAGGCTGCACCTGGCCACGTTGTGTTGCCCACTCAGGCAGTACACGCATGTGTCATGCAGATCGGTGACTGACATTTTCTGGTGGCACTGAACACAGAATCTGAATCCTGGTTTCCTGTGGGTTGCACTGTTGGTCCAGAGAAGAGGTCTAAAGAACCATGAAAGTACCAACATTTAACTACGAAAATTTCAAAGGAAAGGTCACCTACGGCACGGAGAAATCCTAAATGGAGCATGAAGGAGATGACCTGTTCTTCCAGTAGAAAGAAAGTCCTGACATGACGGGATAGAGTCAAGAGATACATTGCCCGGATGGTGGGAGGAGTGGAACTGCCAGAGTGTGGCTAAGTGAACCACATCCACACCCCTAGAATGAAAGCCTTAGGCTTCTAAGATCCCTTTTGCTCCCTGGTGATGCCCTTATTCTCATCCCTACAGACATACATACAGTTGAGTTAAGGGACATCTTTACACTTTCTTTGTGTTATTCCAGGGAACCAGTCAAAAGTGTGCCCTTTCACAAATGATATCTGCCTTTTCCTTTTTTTTTTTTTTTAGCACTTGGTTCAGTCTATGAGACTAAACAGGATGCTAAAGGGGTGACATGTGCTTTGTATGAAGATAATATACTTCTCTTGCTCTCTGAACCAAGTAATTGTCTACTTTCTTTGATGCAATGCCTGTGGCAGTTTGGAGTGGTGCCTGCGCATACATTAAAACAGTGAAAAAAAAAACATTCTTCTCACTCTTTCCCCTGTATAAAAGACTGATAAATATCCCTTCAGACGGATTTCCCTCACCTGATACACTTGAGTATAATCTCGGCTGATCTCTCCTGACTGTATGAGTTAAACTACTTTCCTTTGATATCCCAATTAAGTAGGGATTGAGAAGAAACCTAATAATCTGCTTATTTCCTGTTCTCCCAGGAAGAGGTGGCGAGGAGGACATCTCTTGCTTTATATGTGCCAAGAAATGACTCAAACTTGAGTTTTAAATTTTACAACTTTACAAACTAAAATGGGTCTCTAGTATCTAGGAGGAAGATATAAACTGGGGGTATCAAGAAGGGAGATAAAGAGATCCCCTATTTACCACAGAGAAGGAGGTGAAGGAGGTGGAAGAGGAGGCAAGAAGGACTAGGAGGATGTGGGAAGGGCCACAGCAGACAGTAATTTTCAACCTCAGTGACAGGAACATAATAACTGAGGAGGAAGAACAGGGCCCTAAAGAAAGAGTCATCATTTGCACATACCACAGGCATTAAAACTTTTGATTTGGCAGTAGATCTACAAATGTTCTACAGGAAATTAAGATTAGGGTGGACATATATGACAAGAAGAAAGAGGAGGCGACTACTAGAAGTGGGCACTGAAACAAGCATTAGGCATCAAATCCACTTAAAATCCACCAAGGGCATCAGAGAAAGTTGAGAGTTATATAAAATTAGTAGAAAGGGATGTGAAACAATTTCTCAAAGAAACAGAACAGAAAGTTAAGACAAAATCTTACAAAAATAGAAAGCGAGGCATGCAAGAGCCTGAAAATTGCACATCTACTGTCATAAAGCAGGCTGATACAGGGGACTGTTATCTGGGACTATGGAAATATAACATGCATTTGTCAATGCCGAATGTTGCTTGCTTGTATGTGCTGTTTAGGTATTTGGAAGTGACAGTTTCATGCCTTCCTCCCAAGACATCCACTGTGTCTTTCCATTCAGTATTCACAGAAGAGTGGGAGGGCAAGGCCACAGCAGTACAGCAGTTGCCAAGGGGTGAAGAGGTGGACAATAGTCCATTCAAAGGCAAAGAGTCCTGCAGGAGCTCACTAAATTGAAGGTAGACAAGCGATGGAACCAGATGGCATATGCCCAAGGATATTAACAGAACTGCGAAGGGAGATCTGGCAGCCATGTTCACTGGAGTCATTCAACATGAGTGAATTGAAGGAGGGTACATGTGGTCCCTCTACACAAGTCTGGCAGCAGGAGGAGGCAGGAACAATAGACCATTCAGCCTCACCTCAGTAGTGGGGAAGATCATGGAGACATTGCTTAAAGAAAGGATAGTGGGGCATCTAGATGCCATCGGAACCAGGACCATAGACAGATGGATTCACAGTGGGGACATCATGTCAGATAAATCTGGTTGATTTATTTGACTGGGTGACAAAGAAAGTGAATCAGGGTGGGCAGTGGACAACGCTTACCTTGATTTCAGCAAAGCTTTGACACCATCCCATATAGGAGGCTGATAAACTAGCTGGGTGGCTGGACATGGGGAAAGGGTGGTAAACTGGGTTAGAAACTGCTAACAGACAGGAGGCAGAGAGTGGTGGTAAATGGTATGCAGTCTAGGAGAGGCGACCAGTGGGTGTGCTGCAGGATCGGTCCTGGGGCCAGTTCTGTTCAATGTCTTCATTAGTAATATTGCAGAACATCTGAAGGAATTTTTTCACCAAATTTTCAACATAGCCATTTTAAGACCTCTGCTCATGAACAGTGTCACTGTGATTTTCTTAATTTATCCCGTACATTGATTTCAACACACCGACTGCGCCATTGTGCGCTACATGGGCGGAAACACGTTTTGGGTGAGATGTGAAAAATGACAGCTATACTATTTATAAGAAGGTGTGGCAAAATGGCAATGTTGGAAATCTGGAGTGAAAATATTGTAAATCGCGAACTACGAGCCTGCATAGGAACTGCATAGCATACGTTAATAAAAGGTCATTTTGGAATTTTACAAATTTTCAACATGGGGTTTTGGGACCTTTCATGAATGATGTCACTGTCATGGCGTTATTCAGGCCTGAAGGGTGATTTTGCGCGGTGACTGTAGAAATCACCCTTCGGGCCCGGATATAGCCATGACAGTGACATCATTCATGAGAAGGTGTCCCAAAACCCCATGTTGAAAATTTGGTGCAAAATTCCTAAAATGCCTGAGATATACAAAGTTGAAACCCCCTATCTAGCCCATTATACAGCTTACTGGCATTTCCCTCAGTTCGCGGTCGGCTTTGAAGAGTGCAGACGATGTTGCCGTCCACGCAAGATCGCCGCGCCGAGGTCCGGAGGTAAGTATGGGGTGAGGGGGTGTGGGGGAGGCTGGAGTGCGCAGTGGGTGGGTGCAGGTTGTGGGAGGGGGTTGGGAGACGCGCCACGGGACAGTTTTTGTTTTACAGGTTTTTTTTTTAAAAAAAGACGCTGAGGAACGTTTGCCACGCTGGGGTGGGCTCCCAGCGTGGCACAAGGATGTTGGGAGGGCATTCAGCCGACAGGGGATTGGGCACCCCCGTCGGCCATGGCATTTGTTGCCACGCTGGGGTGGGCTCCCAGCGTGGCACAAGGACATGGGCCGTTCAGCCGACGGGATTGGGCACCCGGTCGGCCAGAGACCACTTGCCACGCTGGGGTGGGCTCCCAGTGTGGCACTTACTACTGGGGAAGCGCAGCTCAGCCGACGGGGATTGGGCACCCTGTCGGCTATACAGTCAGGCGAGGGAGCGGGGCGCGATGCCTGCATGGGTGTTTGTGGGAGCTGCGCGTGAGCAGCCGATATCTTATCGGTGCTCACTGAAGCGAGCTCCCCCTTTCAACTGTATGCCACTGCATTTTGGAGCTTGTCATAGACAGCTCCAGAATGCATTGGCTTACAGGGGCCGCGCCTGCCAACACACTGACTGAATTGGAGGAGGAGGTGACACACCTCCGAAATCTCCGATGATGGCACTATGTTTCTTGCACATGCGTGCAAGCAACATAAAAAGGAATATGAGAGACAGACAGCTGGGAGACACTAGCAGATATATGAAATCAGATCAGGACCCACCCAGAAATTAAAGCTGAAAGAGAAGGCTCATTAGAAACAGGATGCGATACAGGATAGATAGCAGAAGAGGAGAAAGATATGCCTCATGAGGTGTTTTTTTTTTGTTTGTTTAAAAACGGCATTTTCAAGCTTTGAAATCCCTTTTTGCAATCCCTTTACACCAGCCGATCCCTTTTCGCCAGATCGAGTGGCAAAAAGGGATTTTTAAAGGTCTCTGCGCAGTTTCCCTGGTGTCTAGTAGACCCCTAACTCCCTTATAAAATTCATTCCCTGGTGTCTAGTGGTCCCCACCCTCGGATCACCCTCCCCTGGTTTTATTTATGTTTTTTCCAACAGCGGGATGCCCACCCCTGTGTCGGATAACCCCCGCCCACATCCCATTATTTTTTAAATGTGCCGACATTAGGGAGCCCAATCCCTGTGTCGGCCTTTATCCCCTCAACCCCCAGTACTACTGGACATTGGGGAATCCACCCCTGTCTAGAAATGTGTTTTTTTTTGTTTGTTTTTTTTAAATGTTCCTGGAAAAAAATAAAACAGTCCCCTGATGTCTGTTTTTTTTTTTTTAACTTGGAAAAAAAGAAAATGGCCCCTCGTCGTCCCTGCCACCCCCTTCCCGACCCTCTGTCTGTGCACCCACCTCACCTTACCCCATACCTACCTCAAGAGGTTGGTGACTGTGATCTTCTCTGGACCAGAACATGTCTGCACTCTTCAAAGCCGAACCGCGAACTTAGGAATCAAGGTAAGCACCGTATAATGGCAGTCAATGGGGTTTTCAACTTATGTTGATATCTCAGCCATTTCAGGAATTCTGGCCCCAAATTTTCAACATGGGTTCTTGGGACCCCATCTTATGAACACTGTCATTTCAAGTACTCTGTTCGAAAGGTGATTTTGCAGCTGTGTGGAATCATCCTTCAGGACCAATTAATGAAACAACAGTGCCACTGTTCATGAGGTAGGGTCCCAAAAAGGCCATGCTGAACATTTGGTATAAAATACCCCAAAAGCATCGATTACATGCAGTCGTTAAATTCTCATGACGACGCACAACTTTTGCAATTTTTACATTTTCACCCAAAATTTCAACAGTGCCAGTTTTTTCACACAGCCTCATGAACAGTACAGCTGCCATTTTTCAAATCCTAGAAAAAATGTTTTTCCACACGTGGTGCAGAATGGTGTTACAGTTGCGCAGAATTACATTTCGATGGGGATTTGAAAATTTTCTGTACTGGGTACATGCGGTGAGGTGATAAGAAGGTTATGTTGAACATTTAGGGTGACAATTATTTAAGATGGCACAGTAATGACTATTTGTTGCAATTTCACTACACCTGCTCGTAACTTAATGTGTGGAAGCACAGGGGACGGAGACCCCTGTGATTCCACCACTACATACATATGTGCATCTATGGAGGGATGGGAGTACAGGGGACCTCAAGGCACACCCCGACGCGTGTTGGTCTGTGGAGGGTAGGTGTGTGGTGTGGGGCTACTGGGGCCGGGGTGGGTGGTGTGGGCCCAACCTTAACGCCTTATTTCCTCTATCTTTGTCGCTCAACCCTAACTGATGCATTAACAACGCTTTTTTTTGCAACATATATATATATATATATATATATATATGGGATACATGATGGGCATGAGGTGTGATATAGGAATATGTCATCCTGCAGAGTGAGCTCTGGATATCTCACGAGTGCCGAAGGCATGAGTGAGATATCCAGTGCTCACGATGCAGGAGTGACAATATTTCCCATATCACACGATGTGCACATCATGTGTGTGATATATACAATGGGGTGAGTGGTAAATGAGTGACAGGGTTGTATGTGTGTACGTTGAGAATGAGTGTTTGGGGTGTGGAGTTTTGTGAATGGGCTTGGATGTAGTAGTGTTGTCATTGGTTGATGCGTGTGTTGGTCCTGTGTGATTGGTTGCTTCGTTTATGGGGGCTTCAGTCAGTATTCGGGATATGCTGTTTTGAGACATTTTCTTTATTCTGTTGGATTTTCATATTTATGCACTTCTTGTTCACTTACATTTATTATACAGAGAGGTAATGTAGTGCTTGTGTGACTTTTCAAAACGTAACTTTATTTGTTTGTTTCAGTTCGCATCACTGAATATTTTTATTATGTAATTTAATTGCAGCGGTTTTATTTTACCGCTTTTGGAACACAAACTCTTTATTTATAGTTTTGCTACTGTCCTCTGATGTATTCAGTTGAATATTAGGTTTTCTGCTTGCCTTCTGCTTCATGTTAGTCTGTAACAGAGTCCGATTCAATTATTCGAGCTTGCTTTCTGTGCTTTTGCTCACAGTGAGAACCTACAAGGAGAAAAAGGAGAAAGTTATGTTATGTTTTAGTCTTTTGTACATGTATGTTTTAAGGAGCTGGTGTTTTATCATATTTACCTTGCACAATGTTGAACGTGATTTGTTGAGCGTTAATCGTTGGTTGATTGAAACAGGCTGGGATACATTCTAAGTGCTTGGCTGGCTTCATATCATGTTGATCGTGGCTTGCAGGCCCTTCACTTGTGATTGGTTTTATGTCTGGGATGGTAGGAGCTGAAGAAGTACTTGGCTTTGGATCTGGATCACTGCTGAGGAGGTTCGATATCTGCTTTTGTTTTTCTTCATTTAATTTTGCATAGCTGTTGATAGATTGTACTTTCTTATATCCCGAGACCTGAATAATATCAGTCGGGGCTATGTCTGAATCAGTGAGCTTCTGAATTAGATGTTTACGTATTGAGTAATTCGTAAGTCGTTTGGGGGTGTCAATTCCAGCTTTTTCTATCATATTTTTTACTATGCAACTTATGGTATTAATTCCCAGCGCTTGATTTTTAAACCAGTACTTTGGGGGTTCAGATTCTGTATTGTGGTTCAGAGCAAGAAAGAAAGGAGCTTCTGAATGCTGACTTTTGTCTGGTCTTTTGGATCGATATAAAATGTAATTTTTTACTGGGCATTTTGTTATGTTATTTATTTCATAAGCTCTCGGTTTTAGTATACGTGTATTCTTTGGGTCAGCTCCAGATCTAGGTTTTGTTTGTCTTTCACGGCTGAATTCTAGGTACTGCGTGTTGTGGTCATCTACTTTTAAGGTCACATCTCCCCATTTCATATTTCGGGTTTCAGTGTTTCCCCTAATGCCGAAAAACACTGTAACTGTAAGCCACATGGAGTTTAAAAGTGATTCTGGGTTGTGCTGTCCTAAGTAGTGTAGGTTGTAAAGTTTTTCAACAATGGTGTCTGTCAGTTCATCTGCAGCTTGTGGCTTGTTGCCTTTTCCTAGCTGTTTCAGTTGTTTATGTTTAGATGATATCACTTGTCTAGTTTTTAAAAGGTTACTGAAGTAGAAAGAGATTCTGATAGTGTCTCTTTTAAGTAACTTTCAAAGCATTGTAATCGCGAACGGATGCTGAGCGGCTCATATTCTGAGCCATCCTTTTTTTGACAAGAAATAAAATATTGGCATAGAAGTGGGTCAAGTTCTTTAGGTGGTATACTTTCCATTGGTTGAAATATGTTCATTTCAGATCGGAAGTAGCTGTGCAGGTCTTTAAAATCAGCAATTGTTTTTCTTTTTGTATTCTCATTTTTCGTGTTGTCTACGTATTGCTCTATGTATTCAACATCGACAGGACGTTTCTGGATAAGTTTTATATGTTCAGTTGTTGTTTTTGTTGTTGTTGTCGGCTTCTCTTCCATGATGTTTGGATCTTCTAGCGGTTCTTTGTCTTGTTCAAATTGACTGCATAAGTCGATCAGTTCTTCTTCAATGTTACTTGTTTTAAAGTAGTTTTTAAGCTTTAGTTTGTTGATTTTGTTGCCATTTCGCTGATGTAGAAGCTAGCAAAACGCTTTGCCGCTTTAAATTTCTAGATCATAAGTGGTGTTTCAGGTCTTTTTCAACATTTTATTACCATCCAATTTTACTTTGGAGTGAAGTTGCACTAATGAATGTGGAATAACGGTCGCTTTAGAGCAGCAGCTGTTTTAGGTGAGTTAATCGTAATTGCCTATTTGTTTCTATGGTAACAGTATAGATTGTTCTGCTATCATTGGGGAGAGCTGTCTACTGTGATGATATGATTGACCTTGCTGACCTGTGTGTGTAAATCGCTCATATCATCACTGTGGAGTAGAGGGTGAATTTATCACACTGCAGTGAGTGATACACTGTTTTATCTCATTCATTTACCACTCACCCCATTGTGTGTGTGTGTGTGTGTGTATGTATATATATATATATATATATATATAAAGTGTGCTGTATACTTTAAAAAAAAATCTTACTACAACACAAATAAAACTGATTAAGATACTACTGCCATTTCAAAGTTTACCACAGTTGCATATGATAGGATGTTTGGAATAATTACCACATTCACAGGGCATGCAACTTCATCGCTCCTGTCCCCATCGGTTCCGCCGCAGTTTGCAAAATGCTCCCGAAGAGCGTTCTTACGGTCAGGGCCTATAGCTGTTACAGTATAGCTTCCTGCGTTGTGAGTAGTCTTCCAGCACAAAAGGCCAGCGCATCTTGGGTTGCATAGAGTGTGGCATAAGCAGTAGAAAAAGGGAGGTGATTATGCCACTGTACATGTCCCTAGTGAGGCCTCACTTGGAGTACTGTGTCCAGTTCTGGAGGCCTCACCTTAGGAAAGACAAAGAAAGACTAGAGACCATACCAAGAAGGGTAACAAAGATGGTGCAAGGTCTGCATCGTGAGCCAGATGATGCAAGGCTAAAACAGCTCAACATGTACTCACCAGAACAAAGAAGGGATGGGGGGACATGATAGAGATGTTTAAATACCTGAAGGGTATCGACAAGGTACAGGCACAGGTTCTCCTTCAGGTAAACAACTGCACCTGGACCAGAGGTCATGATATGCGCTTAAAAGGGGGCAGTTCAGGAGAGACACCAGGAAGTTCTTTTCAGAAAAGGTGGTCGAGCCTTGGAATGGCCTCCCCCCACGGGGGTCAAAGACGGTCAGAGAACTGAAGCTGGCATGGGACAGACAGTGTGGAAAACTTAACACAGCAGCCTGATTTTGGGGTGGGGTAGTATACATGGACAGACTAGATGGTCCACATGGACCCCATCTGTTGACACATTCTATGTTTCTGGTAGGGCAGGAAATCTACTTATGTGCAGCAAAGGGAATTACCTGACACCACTGTGAATGATGCCAGCTGTTCGTGGTGGCTGCACGAACACTACCACTCACGCGATCCAAAGAAAAAGGGATCGAGTGAAATGCAACACATGCAGAGATACTACAATGTGGACTGTGTTCACAAGAGTGAGACAGCAACACTGTCACTGCTGTGCACCACTCACAATGGTACAGAACTTGCTATGTGAATGAGCCTACAGAGGATCTTAAAACAGGTTACAAGAGAGACGGAGTAAAGGAAGAAGACAAAGGAGATAATTCCTGAGTAAAATGAATAGAATGCTAATTGACAGAAGTCGATTTTATGAACTAAGCTAAGTGCAAATAGGAATGTGTTGTGTAGAGAAGAAATCAACCCCTAATAGTGTCTGACTATGTAGGAGATCACAAACATAATAACTAGTTCAAACTTATCAAGTAATACTGGATTGCTTTGCAAGCCTGTGCCTGCTCATATTATTCAATCGAGACTGGAAAGTACAATAATAGTTAATAATACTGAGAATAAATATGGGTAAAAAAAGAGATGTTCAAAAAAATAAATACATGGGATATTAAAGCCCAGCGAGAGTGCGAACCACTGCAGTTTGCCACCTGCTGTGGGTGTGGGTTCCTGCCCCAGTCATGGATCGACTAAGCCATGCAGGACTTGCAGAGGCTATGTTTCTAAGCCCCTATGATAGCAGTGATCTGTGGAATCACTGCAGGATGTTCTGAGACATCATATTCCCCTCCACACTGCAGTATAATCTGCACATATCAGCCACCCCAGCTACTCCCGATATCTAGGGAGACAGCTGGAGTGCAGCATTCCTTCACCAAAGTGAAATACTAAGTCAACATAACTTGTAAAATTACAAATAATTTATTATTCGCCAGTAGGTTTAACATTTTGAGCAAACAACTTACTGAGAATATTTATTTGGCAGCATGAGTGCTTATACTCAAGTGAACAACAGAGGATGAGGCAAGCTATTTATTTTATTTATTTATTTAGTTTTGTTGCCCGGTAAGTGACTGACAAGTCCTGCCTATTTTCAGGCACGACCGGGAGGGGATACAGATGAATGCCAACTGACCTTGAACCAGATTAAGTTGTCGGTGGTATTTTTAATAAATGACGGAAATTTGCCAGACACCGGGAAATTCCCTACTCTTTCGATAAGTGCCATGGGATCTTTAACATCCACCTGAACTACCACCAATCCAGGCAGATGGGACCTCGGTTTAACATCTCATCCGAAAGATGGCATCTCAGAAGTGCAGCACCCCTCTCATGCTGCACTACAGTGTCAGTACTGGGATATTAACCCAAGTGCCAGATGGGGGAACTGAACCCACAGCCCTCTGATCTCCCGGCCTCAGAGGTGAGTGTGCTACCTACTGAGCCACTAGACACTATTTGACCCAGAAAGAGACAGAACCTTATAAGGTATTATAAGTAATAAAACATGAGTAAATGCAAGAAATATATGTGATTTAGAAAATATTTCTTGATATTTACGCTTTACACAGGCATATTATGCAGTGATAAACTAGAGGATCTTAAACTATAAGTGTTTATAGAGGATACAACTCAGTAAGAAAGGGAGAAAGTTTTGGTGCTAGCTTGGGAAGTCTAATACACAATATGACATTGAGGAGTGGGATTTGGTACAACAGATGTCACGCACTATGGCTGATGCACTTAGAAACTAAAATAATGGTGATAATGTTAAGTTCGTTACATTTACAAAGTCATGTTAAATACAAGGAAAGATCATTTGTTTTGTTTAGTGAACAGGGCAGGTTGAGTATTTTGTAACATGGTGCGGGAAGCACAACATCAAGTAGCAGGTGGTAGTGGCACTGGGTGTCATTATGCTGTACTCAACTACATATTTTAATTAGATGTTGTATGCATCATTTATAGATGCAGAAAACATAGCTATTTTTATGAGTCTGACAAAGTAGCAAGTTGGCTACGTAAACGTTACGCTACGCTACTCTATGTGTTCTATGAAAATAAAGAGGATTAAAGAGATTGCTGTGGTGAAGTGGTGTGCATACAACTAATTTCTGGATTACTACAAGCATCGTACGGGTGACCCAAGACAAAGTTTTGTGTATGTACTCCTTTAAGGAGTGAAGGCAACCTGGACACTTTTGCATGGGTCTAGTGGAACCCTTCCTGAAGTGTTACTTACCCCCGCCCCAAATTCTGGTTGATTGTTCTACTGAGCTCTCTATGGTACCACGCACATTGGAAGCTGTTGAACCAGGACCTTGCTCTTCATTACCCACTGCTGATCAACCTGATGACCCCAATCTACCTTTACTCAACACATTATCAACAGATCAGCCTCTTTCAGTTCTTCAGACTTGGAACATAGTTCCTTCTATCTAACTCTTTTGTCTGAACCGATTCTGTTTTTGGGAATAGGGTTACATTACAACCAACTTTCCCTACACATTTAGACAATGGAGCAGTTTGGGCTCACATTCATACTACAAACACCTAGGGGCAGAGAGGGTAGATCCTCTGACTAAGGCAAAGAAAATCTTCCTGCAGGTTATAAATGGATAGGATATATCAGCCAATCACAATGCTAGCTCACCATGCATGAAATCTGTTCCACCAAACAAATCATCTTACCATTAGAATGCTGATGTTTTCATATGCTGCCATTTTTTTATTTCCTTAGTGAGGAAATCCTTCCAGCAAAATGCCGTCGATCACAGCTTTACTCATGTCTGAATGTCCTGTCTGCTCCCATTGTTCCCTTTGCGCTGCCTGTCCCTCCAGCAGTTTAAACAAACAGCTGATTTATTTTTTTTGTGTTGATTTGTTCGCACCTGCAGCTCTCCCTGCTCCACTTGTTCTCGCTTGCAGTTCTCCCCACTCCATCTGTGCTGCCGTCGATTGCAATTTAAAAACAAATCCTTCCTACTGAGCTGTGTGGTCTGAAACTTATTGCTCGAACCGGATTGCACTCCTGCTGCTGACAGTGGTGCCGGGTGGTAAAGCGGCAGTTGAAGAAGCAGTCATGGTCGAATCTGTTTTTCTCGGATATGCATCATTTATCGAGACACCATCACACCACTCTGGACTGGCAGTGCGGATGGGCATTGAGCCTAAGGGAGGAATGTCCTCTTTTTTTTTTTTTTTTTTAACAGTATTCTCCCCATTTGAAGTACCTGAGTTTCATTTCCACTCACCCATAACTGTAGGAGGGAGGAGGGTACTCGCATCATAACCAGCACTACTGATGCCACAGAAAGACAAACTTTGTATGTCACCAGCAGTATCAAGTCATTCTGTATTAGACGGAAGTACTATTTTATCATAAATTTGAACATGCAGATCTGTTGTTTCCACACATTAACATTTTCTTGCTCTAAAAAGTAAAAATAGAAAGTAGACCATTTATAAAGCAATAAAGACATTTAGGTGTGCATGAACATATTTTACCGCACGCCAGGGGCTAAAGGCACTCAGCCAAGGCCTTGTGCTTTATTATGCCCCTGGCTGTGTGGTAAAATATGTTCCATGCACACCCTGTCGTGTCTTATTGTTTATTTATTAGATGTCTTTCATTATTTGCAGCTGTGAACATATCTTCATGTTGGATGGAGAGAAACTTTTCATAATACTGTGGATTTTCTCTTTTATTTTTACTTCCCAACAGGCGTTTTTTTGGCACCTTTTGGGGACACATTATTTCACACCTCTTTAGGGCTCTTTTTTCTTATTATACTTATTCCACAGATAAAATCCAGATAATTTGTAATGCGGGATTAATTATTTCATTTCCAGAGAAGACTGGGACGCTGTCTATACAGAGGCACATACTGTCTCTGAATCAGATGCATGGTACAATCTCCCCTGGAGGATTTGTTCCCATTTCTTTCTCATCCCATATGTGTGACTTAACCCTTGCTGTGCCGCAGACTGATGTATAGTCAAGAATTCCTATGTGTTCTAATTCTATCGGCAGCCTGAGGGTTAAATACTGACGTTCCCACACTGCATGCTGTTGAGACATCTTGCGTGAAGACAAAGGCCTCCAAAAGCCATATTTTCTGAACCTGCCAGACCCATGTCCCCTTTCTCTTTGAGATGGAAAAGGTGCTGGCTAACATTTTTGCACTTTCTATCATTTTCAACCTCCAGCTAATCATTTTCTTTCTTCCACCAAGGCAAAACACAGCAGCTATCTCTTGGAACACCTGGTTTCTGGGGCTAAGCTGTTTTTTTTTTTTGTTTGTTTTTAACCAGACATTAGCTTAAACTGACTTCCCTACTACTATGATGTGGAACAAACTGATGAGTTCCATATACTTGATGGAGAAAACTACCTGCAAATCAGGTCTTTCTGAACAGATAGCTCCCAAGGATTTTGTTATGCTTCTTTGGCCCTTTTTTTCTTCCTTTACTGACCACTAATGCAGTCCTAATAAGAATAGGTTACCATCTGTAACTGTAGTTCTAGGAGTGGTATATGGTTCACATCCACACTCTTGCAGTTCCCACTGGAATGCAACGACTGGCTGGACGCCTTCAGCTAAGCCCTCCCACCAACCGGCAGATATATCCTCGACTCTGGCCACTGACATCAGATATCTCACGCTGGAAGCAGGATCAGGTGCCACTTCCACTTGCCAGGTCAGGCCGAGGGTTGAGTGGATATGAACCATATACCACTAGAACGAACAGGTGAGTAACCTGTTTTTCTAGGGCGTGACATTGTTCATTTATCCACACTCTGGTAGACTTCTAGCAGTTCTCCAGGAGAAGGCGTGCACCCCTACCTGGAGAACAGAGATTAGAGAACCGAGGACCAAAACAAGCATCCTGGCGCGGACCGGAGGTTGATGCTTTAGTGGGAAATGGAGGTCTGTGCTGATCTCCAGGGAGCAGCCCTACAAATCTTCTGTATGGTATATCACTTGAAGCAGCCACCAAGACAGCAGTATGCCTGGTGGAATAAATCCAATCCCAACAGAAGGCTCCCAACCAGTCAACCTGTAGCAGAGGTCATGCAGATGTAATCCACCTTGCATTTGTCTGCTTTGCTACCAGTCTGCAAGGCGCTGCTTCAGCATACGTGCCAAACAGCTAAAAAGCCTGTCCCAGAATTCCAGTAGTATGCTCAGTATAACAGTAGAGTATCCTCCGCGTGTCAAGGGTATGGTGCCTGCAGTCAGCCTCCGAAGAAGGGTTGGTAAAGTTTACCGGTAAGTTAACCACCTAATTAAGGTGAAATTCTGACACCACCTTCAGGAGAAACTTCAGCTTAGGATGAAGGATGTCTCCCTGTGAAAGACCAAATAGGGAGAGTCCACCGAGAATGCTTGGAACTCCCCAATCCATCTTGCAGACGTAACTGGTCACCAGGAAAGCGGTCTTCCAAAACAGCTGTGAAAATCTGCACCTGTGCATTGGCTCAAATGGCTTGCACATGAGCACAGGCAAGACTAGCAGCAAGTCCCACAGTGGAGGAGGATCATGAATCAGAGGGAACAAGTGGTTGAGCCGCCCACCAGTGCAGTGGTAGTGCTACCGCTTGCAATGCCGATGACCCAGAGTTATTCTTGATTGCCGCCCCCACCCCCAGGGTGGGCGCCTCAGACTCACCCTCCCATCAGAGGATGGATACGGCCTCGTGGTGCCACGGGTCAGTGGTGTGAACCTACAGCGCAAGGCAGGCGGCATCCTTTAGTGCCCCAGACTGTCGGGGTGGGCATAAAACAGCCTCAGTTTGGCACTGTTCCAGGCAACAAGTAAGTCCACCAAGGTGAGCCCCACTGGGAGAACAGGTGGTTCACCACCTCCTGAGTCAAAGACTACTTGTGCAACGCCTCTCCTACCCGGCTTAGAGCATCTGCCAAATGACTGTTCTCCCCGTGACATGATTTGCTGGGAGACTGGCAACCAGACTATGCATGAGGGTCCCGTGTGGGCACCTCCCAACACAAGAGAAGGGAGTGTGTGTGTCGCCTGTCTGTTCAGGTAAACATGGTCATGGTGTTGTCTATCTGACCTGAACGACCTGACCTCTGACTAGTGGAGAAAATTCTGTCAGAGCCAAATACACTGCACGGAGCTCCAGCAGGTTTATGTGATGATGGGACTCCCTGGGTGACCAAAACATATAGACCCTGTGGTCTCCAAGGTGCGCCTCCCAACCTACCAGAGATGAGTCTGTCATCAGCATGATGGTCAGCTTTAGGTGGACAAACAGGATTCCTTCCTCCATATGTTCCAGGACCAGCCACCACATGGCATCCCACATCAGTTGGGTCACTGCAACAAGCTAGTCAAAGTTGCCAGGCACTGGGACCACTGTCGACCTAGCTCCCACTGAAGGTGGTGCATCCGCCAATTGGCCCAGCAGACCAGACTAGTGCAGAATGCCATGTGCCCAAGCAGCCATAGGAAATCCTGGGCAGTGTGCAAGAGCCCAACCTGAAATGATCAAGCAAAACAGGAATGATCCTGTGCCGGTACACCGGGGAGGGCTTGGCTTGCATGGAGTCCACTTCTGCCCCCAATTAACTTGATTACCTGCTTCAATACCAGTTTATAGTTGTGGGTGGTTGACCAACAGGCCCAAACCACAGCAGATCTGGAGAGTCAGGTTTGTGGATCTCGCACAGCCTCTTTGGACCGGGCATTGACAGCCGGCCCAGGAAGGAGTACACCCTGATCCATACATGCTGCAGGCTGGCCCACACCACTGCCATGTATCTGGTGATGACCCTTGGAGCTGAGGAGAGGCCAAATGGCATGACTTAGAACTGGTACAGGACCCCTTCCTCTCGGAACCAGAGGTACTGGTGGTGGGACCTGCAGACGGGAATGCAGAAGAACTCATCCTGGAGTTCCAGGAGCAAAAACACATGTTCTGATCCAGGGATGGTATAATCTGGCTCTGAATGACCATCCAGAACCTGCGCTTCTGCACATACTGGTTGAGATTGTTAAGATCCAGAATGGGGTGCCAGTCCCCCATTCATTTTGGGACCAAGAAGTACTTGGACATGTAACCCCAAATGGCTAGGGTGTCCAGGACATGAGCTATGGCTCCTTTTGCAAGGAGCTGAGCAATGCCCTTCCTGAGGGCAAAGCATGTCCTGAGACACCCCAGGCTCTCAAGACGTGGAGGCGGTAGGTCGGGAGATCCATGAAGTCTAGAGAGACAGTCCTCTGCCCACTACATCCAATACCCACTTGTCTGCTGTGATAGTGGACTAACAGAGCAAGAAGTGATGTAGCTGGCCTCCACAGGAAGAGCAGTTAGGGACAGGACAGGTGGAGGGGTGACACCCCCAAACCCGTCACTGAGCAGTTCTTTGCAGGGCCACTGGTAGCTGCTGCTGGAAGGGTACCACTACCCCTGACCCTCTCTTTTTTTGGACCTTGACACCTGGACTACCTGGGGTGCCAACTCTGAAACTGCCCCTGATCGGGCTACTACTGGGAGGCTTGTGACTGGAAGGACCTGTACTGACAGGCCGGCTTCTCAGTTTTTTTTTTTGGTCCTTCTGGGACTTAAGTCACAGAATCAAGGGTGGCACTGGACTCTTAATCCTCAAGAGATGCCTTTCCACCCCAAGGCCAAAGAGGTCCATGCCCAGAAAAGAGACATTGGCCAACCTTCTGTTGGGTGTCCACCATAAAGGTGGACAAGTGCAGCCAAGCCCAGTGACGCATGGAAACAACCACTGCCACCACAAGGCATAAGAGTAGCCCATGTCAAGGCTGTCTGTAGCTGGTGTTTAGCGAGCAACTAACTGTGGTCTCTGATGAGCTCCACCACCACCTGTTGTTCTGGATGGAGGTGGAGGAGGACTATATCAAACATTCCCATTAGGGAATGCCCATAATCAGCCATCATAACAGCATAATTAGCCTGACAGAGACCCAGAGCAGTCACAGCGTACACTTTTTTTGTGACGTGGTCAAGTCTTATAGGACTCCTTGTCCAGAGGCTTGTCCTTGTTCCCCTAGTGTCCGGACATACAGAACACCAAATCAGTGACCAGACCTTTGGCTGACGGGTGGTTGGAAAACCTAGAAAGGGAGCTCGTACAGACTGTGTACTTGTGGACCAAGTGGGCCGAAGGTGTCGGGCAGGATGCTGGATGCTGCCAGAGCTGGTCCCAAGATGGCCTCAGCCACTGAGAAGGCAAGCCTTGGGGATTCATCCCAGTCAAAATGTCTGTAAGAGGGTACTTGGCCATCTTCTGAACTGGCTCCAACAGGATGGACATAGACTCCACGATCAGCCAGAGCAGTGCACTGAAGGAGACCAATCCTTGGTCAGTGGAAGGCTCCTCGACTAAGCTACAGTCGAAGAGCGGAGCCCCAGAGGAGGCCATGGACGCTCTATCAATGTCATCCCAATAACTTCTCAAACATGGCCCTCGGCCGCTGTTCGCCACACTCTCCCAGAGTTCATCACCCAGTGTGATCCTCACCGAAAACCGACCTGGCAAGCCAGGAGCCAAACGGCTGCCCTCCTTAGTCAGAGCACCAACTGGCAACTGTCGGAGTGGCTGTTCCACTGTGATCGGCAGGGAAGCAGGTGTGAGAAGCACCTGCGGAATCTGGACCGGCAAGACAACCAATGGCGACTGCCAGGGGATGGAAGGTCCTTGGGTAGAACCCTACCCTGCCCCACAATGGCCCACTGCTGCCAGAGGAACTACTTGTACACCTTCAGTCGGTGCCTCTCTCTACTCGAGGACGAGGGAGACAAGGAGTGTTGATGGTGGCACCTCCCAGCCAAAACTGGATAGAGCATGTGAATGCCTCGACTGCGACCTCAACCATCAACCACCCAGTAGATAGCAAGCAGGGTCTTCCAGATGCTGGCCATAAATAGCGTACCTTCCCACATTAAGTAAAAAGGGCGAAGACCCAACCCCAGTTGGAGGCTGGTCCCGAACAGGGTTAACCAGAGTCACTGATCAATCCATGTACTCCTTAGTGAGGACCGGCAGCACCAGGGTCTGAGAGGTCAAGTCCTCAGCCTCATCCGACAATGTGTTGACCAGGTCAAGAAAAATTCCACCTTTGGATGACCGAGGTCAAGGTCTGGTCAACCAGCGCAGTCGAAGAGCTTTCAAGTTGCCCAACCAGACCCTCAGCCAAGCGGTGCTCAAAAGACGCCGAGTGGCCAGGCAAACTGAGGGACTGGATGGACCCGCTCTCTCCCTGTCTCATGACTGGCAAGAAGATTTCTTGGTTTCGATAGCCAAGGCTCTCCCTCGCGGTATGGAGAAACTGGTACATATCATGGAGCTGGTCCATGAAGGTCCCTCCAACGCTAGCCCCAGGTCAGAACAGCGAAGCAGAGGAGATGCCCGCACTTCCACCTCAAGGGCCACAAGCTATGCCACAGACTTGGCAGCTGGCAAGGCTTTTTGCTACCCTAAGGGTGATCCTTAAATCCCATTCTGAAGGCCAACCTGTATGAGCCTGAACTTCTATCCTCAGGGACTCCAGGAAGCATGTAAAGCAAAGGCCGCACCCGGCCATGTCATGCTGCCCACTCAGGCAGCAGATGCACGTGTCATGCGGATCAGTGACCGACACTTTCTGGAGGCACTGAATGCAAAATTTAAATCCAGGTTTCTTGTGATCCATCATTTGTCCAGAGATGGAGTCAAAAGAACCGCGAAACAATAGTAAAATAGCTTTAAAAACTTTGAAAGTAAGGGCACACCTATGGCGCAGAAAAAATCCTAAGCAGAGTGCGAAAGAGATGACCTGTTCTTTCAGCAGAAAGAAAGATCTGACGTCACGGGGCGGAGTCGAGGGATATCTCTGCCTTGGTGATGGGAGGAGCTTAGCTTAAAAACGTCTTGCCAATCATCACATTCCAGTGGAACTGCCATAGTGTGGATAAGTGAACCGTGTTCATGCCCTAAAACAAAAGGTTTCCTGTTTTACTTTTTGTATATTTCTCCAAACATTACCCCAGTGTTGCTTCCTCATTCTTGCAATGATCACCATTCCCATGCTTTAAGTAAGTTTAGTAAGATACAATCCATATTAGGTCTGTATGATTAATCCATGCAGCCTGCAGAGATCATTTCTGCCTTGATAGCCAACCACCTGATGAAGACTAGCTAGGTAAGTCCAAAAGGCAGACAGGATACACGCCAGCATCACAGTGGGATAAAGGAGCGATTCAGAGCTGCCTGCAGCCACCTTTCATGAGTCTGTCCACATGTAATGCTGGAGAACTGGAAAGTGGCCTGTGTTGTCCATAGATTCAAGAAGTATGAAATATCAGGCTCAAATAACTACAGGCTGTTCAGCCTAACACTGCTGCTAGGCCAGCTTCTGGAATCCATTATCAAGGACAGAATAATGAACCACTTGGCTAAAGCCAAGGTTCTTGTCCTTTCTCAGCATGGCTTTATGAGGGACAGACTGTGACGAGCCACCCTGATCACATTCTTCGAGGAGGGGCACGGAAGGTGTACAGAGGCAGAGCAGTTCAGGCAGTCTATATGGACTTCAGAAAAAGCATTTTACACTGTGGTGCAAGAGAAGCTTCTGGGCATAGTACACCAGTACAGTATATATGAGGCATACACAAGATGGATTGCTAAATGACTTGGAGGCAGGAAGCAGAGGATTTTGATGGACAGACACTACTCTTGAGTGGAGAAGGGTACTCAGTGGCGCCCCTCAGGTATCAGTACTTTGGCAGTGCTGTTCAATATAATATTTATCAACAATCTGGAAGTTGGGGTCTCCAGCAGATTTCTTAATTTCAGAGATGACACAAAGCTGGCCAGGGTGGGTAAACTCCTTTGTGGATGGGCACAAACTTCAGGAGGACCTAAACAAGCTAGGAGACTGGCTGGACCTGCTCCTATAGTCTGAGACTAAAGGTAGCCAAATGTAAGGTGCTGCATTTGGGGAAGGAAAACAGAAGTAGGTAGGACCTGCACACACTGTGTGGGTCTGATCTTGCTGCTGTGGAAAAGGAAAAAGGACCTGACCAACACAACAGACAAGGGGTTGAAACATGACAGGAAGTGTGTGGTTGTTGTCAACACAGCCGGCAGAATACTGGGGTGCATTAAAATGGGGGTGACCAGCACAGTATGTAAAATGATCCTGCCAATTTACACGGCCCTGGTCAGGCCCCCACCTGGAGTACTGCATGCCGTTCTTGGACCCTCTGTACAAACCAGAAAGTGAGACACGCCCTGAATCTCAGAGATTGCAAATTCAAAGGTAATGTTAGGAAGGCAAGGAAAGTTCACACTGCACCTGGATAGCAGCTCGCAGACTCAATAGGTAGAAGTCAGTTTGTATGTGGGTGGGCCAGCACCAACCTAAACCAAAAACATTGTTAAAATGGACATTGTGAACTTGTAAAGGATTAAAGGGGAAATTGTTTAACCAGGAGAGATACACTAAGCCGAAGCTTGTTTCCAGGTGTGACCTGGGAGCACAAGGAAGTTAAGTGACTTGCTCAGGGTCACACAGTATGCAAGTGGGGCTGTAGGATTCAAACCCAGGTCTCCAAGTTTGCAGCTCAGAGCCTTAAACCACTACGCTATACTGCCTCCTAAAGCAGCATACCTTGGGGAAGTTGCTTGAAGTTCTTTATTAAGTCTGTGCAAAACACTGGTGTAGTTCACTTCCTCAGCAAAAGGGCATCACAGCTTCAAGGAAAAATATATTTTAAAGCGCTATATCCACCTTACCAGCTCAGTCCCCACACAGCAACCAGCAGCCACGTGAGGGACTGGCTTGTAAAAGGTGGATCTCAGACGCCTTTAAAATACATTGTTTATCTTGAAGCTGTGACACCCTGTGCCAAGGAACTGGAACTACACCACTGTTTTGCACGGACTTAATAAAGAACTTCGAGCAACTTCTACAAGGTATGCTGCTTTATCCTTTACAAGTTCACGGAGTGTCCATTTGAACAGTGTTTTAGGTTAGGTTGGTGCTATCACACCAACATACACAATAATGTTAGGAAGCACCGCTTCTATCAAAGGGTAGAACGATGGAACAGTCTATCATCAGAGACAGTGGATACAACGATAATACAGGCCTTTATGGTAAGGCTAGACAAAATTCTGCTTACCAAGGGAATCACAGAGTAGCAAGAATGCATAATTTAACCCTATAAATTGGTACATGCTTAACAGCATACTGATTTATTCCTGCTAATGAAATGCATGTGTTTTGGGGGCTGATAACCCTGAAGTCTCTTCTGATCTTAAAGAGCACCAACTGTGCTCATTTCAAGTATGGGTAAGTTTGGGAAGCTCCCTAACATTAACTTACCTGCACTGGAGTTTTAAATGGCACAATTCAGAATTTTCTGATACTTCAATATTTTTTTATACTCCATTTATTGAAATGTACAGTCTATTTGAACAAGCAGATTACAATTCACTATGACTGTAAAAAAATCACATCATTAACTAATGATACAATTAAAAAAAGATACAAACAATGACAAACTACAAAACTCATGGGTCTCATTTAAGAATCCAGTCCAATGACTCATATAGAGTAGAATCCATCTCTGCGGTTTCCTGCAATGGCAAATAGTCTGAATCATTGGTGAAAGTACAGTTGCACAAGAACTTACTGTAACAGTAGATCTTCGAGAGAGTTCCTGTAGGTCATCACATATAGGACTGCACCATCTGGTGTCAGAACCGCATGGCAAACCTTTCCAGCAGTGTCTGGCAGTGGACCACCCACCTGACGTCACATGATGGACGTCAGTGTGACTATATAGTGGGCAGTTCCCACATCTGCCTTCCAGTTCTCCCGCCGGAGATCCAAGGAGGATGAGACAGAAGAAAGGATGAAATCCTACAGCCCAGTTCAGAATGACTGAAGGAAATGCAAAAGAACTGGGGGAAGGAGGGAGGGGAAAAGGTGACCTACTGCAGGAACCTCTCTCGAAGATCAACTGTTACGGTAAGTTGTTACATAACTGTACTACCTTACTTTGAGGGTTCCTGCAGTAGGTCATCATATAGGGCTGAATCCAAGCAGTCACCAAAGAGAGAGATAGAGAGTGTCACGGGAGGAGAAGCAACAGAAAGACAGCACGTGACCAGCCTAAGACAGTAGGCCTGCAAGACGGCAAGGCCAAAACCCACCCCACGCCTAGAGGCTATGTCCAGACTGTAATGTTTCATGAAAATATGGACAGAACTCCAGGTTGCTGCCACACAGATTTCGCTGCAGAAATATTCCGCAGGAATGCCACAGAGGTAGCCATTCCTCTAGTAGAGTGACCTCTGACCTCCCCCAGAAGCGGTTTGTTGTACTTCTGGTAAGAGAAGCGAATGTAGTTACCTAACCATTTAGACAGGCACTGTTTACAAACTGCCGATCCCAAGGATGTGGGGGCAAAGGAGACAAAAAGCAGATCAGATGTTCTGCACCCCTCAGTATGGTGAACGTAGCATCTGAGGTTTCTGTGAACATCCAAAGTGTGAGGAAGCTCCTCTGCCCTGTTCGAATGATTAGGGTAATAAACCGGGAGTTCAACAATTTGTGCTGGGGCCGGGGTTGTTCAATGTCTTCGTCAATGACACTGGAGATGGCATTAAAGGCAAAATGTGCCTATTCGCAGAGGATACCAAGCTCTGTGGGAGAGTGGACACAGCTGAAGAGATACAGGACCTACAGGAAGATCTGGAAAAGCTGGGGAGGTGGTCCAGGATCTGGCAGCTTGGCTTCAATGCCAAGAAATGCAAAGTTATGCATATTGGAGCCAAGAATCCCAGGACAGAGTATTACCTGGGTGGAGTCCGAGTATCTGCATCAGAGGAGAAGGACCTGGGAGTGATGATCACTAGTGACCTGAAGCATTCCATGCAGTGCAAGAAAGCAGCAGCAAAGGCAAACAAGATGCTGGGATACATAGGTAAGGGGATCAGTAGTAGGAGAGGAGAGGTTATACTGCCCTTATATAGGTCACTGGTAAGACCACATCTAGAGTATGGAGTTCAGTACTGGTGTCCACACCTCAAAAAGGACATTAACCTGCTGGAGAAGGTACAGAGGAGGGCTACGAAGATGATAGCCGGTCAGCAGGGCAAGGCATATGAGGAGAGGTTGAGGGCACTGAACATGTACTCCCTTGAAGACAGGAGAGACAGGGGGACATGATTGGGATATTCAAGTACTTGAAAGGGATAAATAAGGTTGATAAGGAGAGTCTTTAAGCTGAGTGGCAACCATATCAGAGGGGCTAGTCTTAAGCTGGAGGGTGGAGGTTTAGGAGCGAGGTCAGGAAGTACTTCTTCACAAAGAGGGTGGTGGACACTTGGAATGTGCTGCCGGAAGAGGTCATCTTGTTGAAGACAGTGGGCAGCTTTAAGAGAGGCTGGGATAGGCATAGGGGTAGGTAAGAATCATGGATAGGAGGATGGGAGGAGTAGGGTGGGAGGGCAGGAACATTAGCTCAAGCTGCGGACACTGCAATATGAGCAGACTTGATAGACCAAATGGCCTTCTTCTGCTGGCTTCTTCGTATGTTTGGTTTAAAGTGAACTCGGAAACCACCTTGGGAAAAAACTTAGGACTGGTGCACAGGATCGTCCGGTCCTTGTGAAAAATCAAATAAGGCTCCTTATGCATCAGGGCCCGAAGCTTGGAAATCCTACGAGCAGAAGTAATAGCAACTAAAAATAGTGCCTTCCAAGAAAGACAGCGCATGTCACAGCTCATCGCTGGTTCAAAGGGAGAAACACAGAATCTGATAGCAGATAAGGACCGCTTGGCCCACCTAGTCTGCCCATTTCCCTACCTAACGGATACGCTGCAGATCCTAGTTAACCAAAAGCCTACTTCCTCCTACCCCCACTAAAATTCCCTTATGTCTGTCCCATGCATTCTTGAATTCCCCACTGTTTTGACTCCACAACCTCCTCAGGAAGGCTGTTCCATGCATCTACAACCCTCTGCTGAAGAAATACTTCCTCACATTACCTCTGAGCCGTCTCCCCACTATCTTCAAATTGTGCCCCCTTGTTCTTGCACATCTCTTTTTCTGAAAGATGCTATCCTCTTGGACTTTGTTGATTCCCTTGAAGTATTTGAAAGTTTCTATCATGTCCCCCCTTTCCTCGAGGTTATACATCTTAAGCTCCTTTAGTCTTTCTTCATATGTCTTCTGGTGCAGAGCCTGTACCATTTTGGTTGTCCTCCTCTGAACAGCCTCCACCCTGTCTACGTCTTTGTGGAGATGGGGTCTCCAAAACTGTACACAGTACTCCAGATGTGGTCTAACCAACTGTCTGTACAGAGTGCCAACAACTTCCTGTTTTCTACTGGTGATGCCTCTCCCTATGCATCCCAGTATCCCCCAAGCCCTCCTTACTGCCTTCTTACATTGCTGGCCTACCTTTAGGTGGTCTGATATGACTACCCCAGGTCCCTTTCCATTTTTGTTGTCAGTATCTCACCCCCCATTGTGTACTCTTCCCCTGAGTTTTGGTTTCCCAGGTGCATTACTTTGCACTTCTTTGTGTTGAATCTAAGCTGCCATACATTAGACCATTCCTCCAACCTTGCCAAGTCCCTTTTCATCCTTTCCACCCCACCTTGCGTATGAACCCTGTTGCAGATCTTTGTGTCCTCTGGTAGCGTAAGTAGAAGCGTAAGCTTCTCTAACAAAAAAATTCAAATACCAAGGTGGGGTGGGGTTATGAATGGGAGGTTTAAGGTGGAGGATCCCCTTCAAAAAGGTCTTAGAGACCTCCAACTGAGCTATGGTTTTCCCCTCCACCGGCACGTGGTAGGCCGAGATGGCCGACAGGTGAACCTAAAGGGATAAGTACGACAGACCTGAATTGGACAGGTGAAGGAGGTACTCCATGACCCGAGTAGCAGAGCAGGTAAAGGGATCTAAAGCTTTAGAAGTCACCCAAATGAAAAAACGTTTCCATTTCATGGCACAGGTAGATCTGGTGGATGGTTTTCTGGCTTCCACCAGGACCTGAGCGACCTTTTGAGAAACCCCAAAGCGAGCTCTGATTACGCCTGAAGGAGCCACGTATGAAGATGCAATGTCCTGAGTCCTGCCTTGATCCTGAGTCAATAGGTTGTGTTTAAGAGGTAAGAAATTGGGGTTTCACTGAGAGCTGCTGCAGCAGTGGAAACCAAATTTGCCTCAACCAGAGAGGAGCAACTAGGATCATCTGAGCCCTTCTGCCTGGAGTTTGAGAAGTGCCTCTGAAGAATGGGAAAGGGAGGGAAGGCGTACAAGAACTTTCCTGTCCAACATAGAGACAACGCTTCATGCCAGAAAGCTCCAGGCTCTGGAAAGAGAAAGCAAAAGTGGTGAAGTTTTGCGCTGGATGAGGAGGCGAACAGATCGAGTCCTGGGTGACTCCATCTCTGGAAGAGAGTGTCTGCTACCTCCTGACTTAATTCCCACTCGTGGGTGAGGGACGATGTCTGACTGAGGCTGTCCGCCAGCACGTTGAGAATGCCTGGAATGTGCATGGCTGTGAGAAACAGGTTGTTGTGGACTGCTCAATTCCATATCCACACTGCCTCCCTGCATAGGGGGTATGATTGGGTGCCTCTCTGTTTGTTGATGTACCAGACTACCGACATAGTGTCTGTCTGGATTAGCAGTGTTCCTCCCGATAGGATGGTCTGAAAAGCTTGAAGGGCGTAAAGGACTGCCCTCACCTCTGGAATGTTGATGTGCAAAGACATCTCCAGTTGGGACCATAAACCCTGGGTTTGATGGTCCCCCAGGTGCACTCCCCAACCCAGGCACGAAGCATCCATGGTGGGGGTCCATAGAGGAGGGAAACTTTGAAAGGGAAGTCCCTTTAACAGATTGAGAGGGTCAAGCCACTATTGTAGATCCCTCTTGACCGCTATGGAGATCAGAATAGGGTGGTCCAGATCATCAAAGAGCTGATCCCATTGGATTCCAAGAGTCCACTGGGAGATCCGCATATGCAACCTGGCTAAAGGAATGGTGGAGATAGTGGCTGCCATCTGGCCCAGCAAGTGCAGCAATGTTCTGGCCGGAAGAGATCTGGATGAGATGACCAGACTGACCTGCTCTCGGAGAGTCTCCACTCTGTCTGAGGGGAGAAAGGCTTTGCACTGGACCGTATCCAAAACCACCCCTATGAACTGAAGATTCTGAGAGGGGGTTAAAGATGACTTGGGAAAACTGACTGTGATCCCCAGTCGGGGAAAAAGGTCCAGGATAACCGAGAGTGAGTCCAGAAGGCTGTTCTTGGATGGAGCTGAGATTAGCCAATCATCTAGGTACGGGAACACCACTATACCCTGGCAGCGAGCTGCTGCTGCCACCACCGATAGGCACTTGGTGGAAACCATGGGAGCAGAGGACAGCCAAAGGGGAGAGCTGTGAACTGAAAGTGCTCTCCTGGAAATAAAACTTTGAAACGGAGTGTGGCCAGAGAAGATCAGGATATGCAGGTAAGCATCCTGCATGTAAAGAGCACAGAGCCTGTGGTTCTGCTGCAGAAGGGAAGGAGGCTCTGAACAGTCATCATGTGGAACCTCTTGTACTCAATGAAGAGGTTCAGACTCCGAGGTCACCTGTCTTCTTTGAGTGCCAGGAAGAAGTAGGAGTAGAACCCCTTCCCTCTGGGCAACTGGCACAGATTCAACTGCTGCCTTCAGAATAGATTCCTGATCTCCCCTTGACCAGTGGGGCTTGGTGTGGGAGCACTGCGAGCGACTGGGAGGAGAGTCTGGTGGGAGTTCCAGGAACTCTAGCATGTGTCCTTGTGAAATGAATTGTACAACCCATGCATCAGAGGTGATGTCCTCCCACTCCTGGACATGAAGGGCGAATCTTCCCCCCCCACAGGCTCCACGTTTTGAAGTGGAGGGGAGGGAAGACTGGGTGAGTCAGGAGGCAGGAGGCAGAGGGGGGTGCAAAGGCCCTCTTGCCGGTCTCTGGGTTTTGGTGGCCGGTGGAAAGGAAAAGGAAGAGCCGGCTGCTCATCTTTTGTTCTGTTTCTTGGGTGCCGACTGCTTCCCCGGCACTTGACTAGCACCGAAAGGGCTGCTTCTTGAGGGTACCAGCTCTGTACATACAGCGGACCGATCTAAGGGCCTGACCACTGTCTTGGAGGCCCGTGATCAAGTCCTTGGTGCCCCCTCCAAAGAGGACCAATTCCCTAAAAGGAGCATCCAATATGGCTGGCTGGACATCTGAAGCAAGACCAGAAATCCACAGCCTATGCGGCCTCCTGAGGCTAATGGTTGTAGCCGAGGAGCGGGCTACAACATCTACAGAATCGAGGTTGCCCTAAGAGCATGCCTACAGGAAATTATGGAAAGATGGAGATCCTTAGCATTTCTGCCTTCAGGTCAGAATCCTCCAGAGAGGAAATCCTGTCTTCCAACTTGGCCAAAGTGGCTTTCTGAAAAGACATCATCTGTGCCATATAATTCAATGAGTGCAGGACACAAGTGGCTGAGAAACTGACCTTTTTGCCATACTGCTCCATCTGTCTGGACTCCTTGTCCGGGGGAAGACATATTCATGTGATTGGGGTTAGCCGAGCGATCATGAGCGGCAGTAATTACCACAGAATCTGCCTTAAGAGTGCGAGTTGAGAAAGGGAACTCCTTCAAGGGAGCGATTTATCCTGTCTGCCTTTTTAGGGACAGCAGGAATATAGCGTGGCAGTTTCCAAATAGTGGACATAAGGTCCTCATGAGGAGCTATTTAAGGAGGAACTGGGATGGGGTGACAGCCTCTAAATCAAGATGCTCTGCCAAGCGCTTTCGCACGGGATCCAGATCTTCCACATTCCAGCCACTCACCTGCTGGATAATGCGGAGGAGTTCCATAAAGGAAGGGTCCTCCAGAGGGGACTTAGGAGACTCTTTGCCTCTAGGAGGAGAGGATAGCTCGTCAGATTAAGATTCGGACGTATCGGCATCTGAGTCGGGTGGCTCCTCACCCTCTGGACACTCAAAGTCTGGGAGAGGAATGTCGTGAGGGATGGTACCCAAGGCATGCACCGTTTGCCAAGGGGCAGGGGATGGGGGTCGGGTACTACCACCAGACTAGGAAGCCTACTTTCCAGGTCTGAAAAGAGCTGGGACCTGCATCCTTCCACCATGACTGGATCATCACCTGGAAGTCTGGTCGGAGGAGGAGGGAGGTTAGTTGGGGAAGAATAAAATGAGCTCCCGAACCCACAAAATGGGGAGGGGGGTACCCTTGATAATATGGGTATCCCTGTTGGTAGTCAGGGAAGTGGCCCTGGGAGTAATGAGGCATTGATGGACCTGATGGCGGAGGGAGGAAATCCTGAAGTCCAGAAAAATGTCCCGACAGTAGGTCTTGACCAATAGGCCTGGATGGGCCAGGACAAATACCCAACATCATGACAGCTGACATCAGGATAGCCATCGTCGGGACAACCGTTGGGACAACGATGGGAACAAACGTCGGCGCTCCTGACATGAGATTAGCCGACGTGAGCCCCAAGGAAGTCAGACCCTGCGTGAGAGGCCTGTCAATAGGCCCTGATGGAGGGAGCAGACGCAAGGTACCTGACGGTGCTGCTGACATTAGGAGAGGGGAAGCAGATGTGTGGTGACCCGATGCCAGAGTAGCTGATGAAGGGTGAGGGTCCCTCGGGGGGACCTGAGGAACCGTCATAGAAGTGGGTGAGGAAAGAACAACTTCTAGGCATTCTTCTTCCTTCTCCTCTGTCCCAGGCGTAGGTTGCAGGGCAGGGGAAATCACTGAGGGGGGTGGAAAGGAAGTCTCCGGCTGGACAGGCCTGGGAGGAGAGCTGACTGGGGAAGTCAGATCACTCTGCCGGGTTGGGTGAAACGGCATCAGCCCCAATGGGAGTGCAATGCCTGGGCAGTTGTCAGAGATGGCTGATTTACCAGGCGAAACAGTGACCGGGCGGTGGAGGGTAGGACCCTCGACCGCTTACTGGTCGGCCGGGCAGACCACTGGCTGCTTCTGAGCAGGGTCCGACTTATAGGCAGCCAGGCAGGCCTGAGAAGCCGGGATCTGGACTACCGCAAGTACCGGCTGCTCACCGGAGGAAACCAGCAGGTGACTTACTGTAGTGATGGGGTTGAAAGACGGCAGCACTGGAGGTCGTCCCTGAAGCTGCCTGAGTCACCACGAGCCTTGCTAGCTGAAGGCCTGCTGGATGAGGATTGGTCCTGGTCCTCATGGTGCTCCTTCTCTCTGTGCCTCTCTTTATCTTTTTTCTTCTTTTGTTTGTCTGAAGAAGAAGCAGCCAAGTCCCAGATCTTTTTGCATCTCCTTCTCCAGAGAAGTCATCCTAGATTTGAGGAGATGGGCCTCCACAGCCTGCCGTCGTCATTTGCGAGTGGCCTGGTTGAAAGGCTGGCAGTCCGGACAGGCTGCGATGTCATGATCCGGGCCTAGACAAAAGAGGCAGAGATGGTGGCAGTCTTTGTGTGGGATTTGCGCCCCACACTTGGAGCACTTCTTTGCCTTTGGAGGCAGTGACGGAGAAGACAAAGTGAATTTCGGACTGAAATCAGCGATCGAAAACAATAAAATGGTGATCAAAGTTGGAGTTACCGCCAGGTACTAGCGCTGGTCGATGGCAGGAAAGAACTGGAAGGCGGGCATGGGGACTGCCCACTATAGGGTCACGCTAACGTCCGTCACATGACGTTGGGTGGGTAGTCCCCACTAGACACTGCTGGAAAGATTTGCCATGTGGTCCTGACACCAGAGGGTGCAGTTCATATGTGATGACCTACTGCAGGAACCCTCTCAAGTAAGATCTACTAGTACTGTATGTTGTCAGTAATAACCTGTTGGGTACATTGGTCATCTCAAAAATTCAAGAGAAAAAAAAAAGAAAATCCTCTGCTTAGAAACCAGTTCATACCAATTCTGAATAAAGTAATATAGTCTAGCCGGCAAGGTGTCACGGAGTGTGAGACACTGAACACCACACCTCATGCCACGCCGGCGACCCAGGTTTGGGAACAAGCTCGGCTGTCGGGGTCGGGCGGGAGAAAGAGGACTGAGTTGCCCAAGGCAGCCTCCTCCCGGAAGGGGAGGCTGTACTCATCAAAATGACTGCCCTTAGGTGGAGGTCTGGGGAAAGTGCAGGTCTGTAGGGCGCACAGAAGGGATGGTGT
Source organism: Neoceratodus forsteri (assembly GCA_016271365.2). NCBI lineage: Eukaryota > Metazoa > Chordata > Ceratodontiformes > Ceratodontidae > Neoceratodus > Neoceratodus forsteri. Next base: position 1,688,968,979 of record CM057452.1, on the reverse strand, counting down.
TGCGGACTTCCATACGCTTTCTTCCACGCACGCACATCTGGCATGTGCGTCCCAGCAACGGGGATCAGGAAGAAAATGGAGGAGAAAATCAATCTTCCAGCCACAGGATGAAACCCGACTCTCCGCAGGCTCTACTTCCGGGACGAGCAGAAAGGTAAGCCCAGTAATTCTGGGATGTCTGAGCTGGGAGGGTCGGTCTGAAGGGGGCACGTAGGAGAGGAGCACATAGAGAATATGAAAAAAAAAAAATGTAATATAGTCTACGTCTAGTTGTCAATGTCTAGTTGGGGCTGGCAGAATAGCATAGAGGCTAGAGTAACAAGCTGTGAATGAGTTTGGTACATCCCACAGATCTGGGTTTGATTCCCACAACCTCCATTTGCATACTGTGTGACTCTGAGCAAGTCACTTAACTTCCCAGTGCTCCCAGGACGCTCTGAAAACAGGTACTTGGTGCCTAGTGGGCCTTACCTGGTTACCAAAGAAATAAGAAGATGTAGTTAAACAATTTAATTTTTTTTTTTTGTTATACTTTTTCCCCGTGGTCCCAGCTGGCTCTTTCCTTCCTTCCTTTCGCCCCCCAATCCAGCGCCATTCCTCAATAATCAGACTCCCTCCCTTATGCCCCCACGACTTACCCTTCATGTTAGTGTGGTGGGGAGCAACTCAACCCACCAGAAACAGATCCAGCCAAGAACATGTTATCTCGGGGCAGCGCCTGTTGGGGATGGTATTCATGCCACGTGGCCAGGACCTGTTTTTCTGCTTTTCTTGCGGAGGGCAGCATGCAATGCAGACAGTGGCATGCAGGGCATGCATCTGCATGCTACCTGGTCAGCTGCTCCTCCTCCGCCCCCCAACATACAGGACTCAGTATACCAACATCTAGCCTCTACTAGATGTCAGGCAAGTGCCAGTCCATGTTCCCCACCCTCCCCGGGTGAGGACAGCTGTCCCCTGGATGGTTAATCCTCTCCCTCCCCGGCCGACCCCCAGCCAGCACCGGCGTGGCAGGAGGTAAGGCAGGATGCCTCAGCCCTCCACATCATTGGGTCAGCTACAATTTGATATTTTTAATTTGTAAATTATAAATTGTAAAAAGGCAAGGTTAATATGTTGGTGAGCCCTTCATATGGGCAGACCATCATAAAGGTACCATCTATTCTTGTATTTTTGTAATTGTTGTAAACCGAAAGTAAGCTTTTCAAACCTTTGAATAAGCTGTATAATAGCTATCTACCTATCGCGGCAGGTCCTATGCCATCTATTGGTTAGGATTTTATAGTTGCAATCAAGACACGCCACAGATACTTTTCCTCCCTCCCTTTAAATCCTCTAGGTAGACTCCAGAATCAGGTGCAATGTGTCTAATGATGCATTTAGAATAAAATTTGGTTCAAATGCGCCACTATTTCCCCAAAATGAGCCAATAATTGGGCAAGTCCAAACAAAAGTGTGCTTGGAAGGCATGGGGGTGGGCTCTCCACAGTTCCTCCTACACCTTGGGGACACCCCAGAATTACAGTGGGCTACCCGAGCAGGAACCAGGAAACAACGGACTCTTAACTTCCACATAAATTCCCTCCATGTAAGAGAGGAGGTAGTTCCCCAGGTATTCTTCCAAATATTAGACCATTGTTTTTCCTATAAACTAATACTTAAATCTGCTTCCCATTTTTGTTTGAGAAATAAGGATGAGAAAGCTTGGTCCCTTAGATAATTTAGGTATAAAAGCAAGATTGCTTTTTCCCCATTTTGAGATGACCAAATTTTTTTAAATGGAATTTCTGATGGATTTCCTCGATTCCTATCATGCAGTCCCTTATATGGACATTTATATAATCCTCAGTTGATAAAATCTGAATCCATCATCTGGGGTGTTGTTCAGCTTCGAAGGACATTACTGTACTTGCCTGGAGCAGCTGCCGTGGTGCATTTATCCCCCACCCCAATCTGGCCTGCTGCTCGAACCAAGGGTCCAAACTGGCAGGGCTAAATAAGGGGTCCAGTAGCCACCATCTATATTTACAGGCATGAGTTTTTGTAAATCCCCTGCGGGTACTCCTCTGCCAGCCTTCCATCAATGCTCTCGTACCAGAGAACTCTTTAAAACTGGCCCACACGGAAGCTTTGAAACAGCTGTGCCTGAAGTGAGGGATCTTGGTATTCAGCCAGGTCTATTATTTTCCAGATAGATGAGTAATGAGGGTTGCCCTAAAGGAGTGCAACTCTCATTTGAGCTGCCACCCAACAGCCCAGAAGATTTTGGACAGCCAACCCACCCTGCAGTTTTGGAAGGAATAGCATGTACCTTCTAGCTCTAGGCCGGTCTTTCCCATAAAAAGAAAAAATTGTAATTGCCATGCCTCTAAGTCTTTTGGGACACTTGGCATGCAACGCATTGAAACAAATATAACATATGGGGCAAGGCATTCATCTTCAGGGCCTACATGTGAGCATAACGAGATGGGAAGCAAGTACCATCTCTTAAAGTGGGATTCCGGCCAAAATTTCTGGCATCAAAAATTCCGAATTTGGATCAGCATACCCCCAAATCAGCCTCATGCCAAAAATTAGATCTCTCAGTTACTTTGTTTAAAAGTTACAAGTAATTTTGTAACCTTAAATTCACTGCCTGTTCAAAAACACCAGTTTCAGTGAAGAGCTACAGATGATGTCATAACCGGAACTCACAGCCTAGTTCTCCATGCACGTTACCTTATAGGATTTTTTTTCTCCCATGTTACATAAAACTGCAGGTGTAATAAACATTTGAAAAAGGAAAGTTGACATAGGGTGGGTCAACGCATTCATTTCCATAATTTGCAGATGCAAGATACAGTACTTCAGAATGTGACAGGGGGCTTGGAATGCAGCGGCAAATATGACTTCAGAATGACACACTTGTGTGCAATTTTTAGAACACTTCAGATACAAGATTTCGAAATGCCACCAGGTTGCAAATGTGGAATGCAGCAATGACACAATTTCAGAAAGTAGCTGGGACACACAATTTTGGAATTAGCAGGGGCGCTTAAAGAGGAACTTCACTGATAGACTAAAAAGTTACAGCTTGTAGTCATTATGTGCAGTACTAGACCTGAAAAGGTGTGTGCATTTGTTATTTCTGGCCAAGGTTTACTCTGCCTTCCATAATTTGGATTTGTTTTTGAGCCCTGCTGCACTTGCCAGTGCTGTTCAGCTGCTGGGATGCTAGTTCCTGATGACTTCATTGCAGGATAGAGAAGTTACTCACACTGCAGCAGTACCATACAGTTGTAATAATGTTGCAAGGGAAACCTACCAGTACTCAGTATACATACTTTGTCCCACTCCCCAAGACACCCTGTTAGCAATGCATTATGCCAAATCCAAAAGCCTTGTCAGTAATTTTTTTTTTTGGTGAAATTGGCAGTGCCCTACAGTGATGTCAGCAGTACAAGCCTAGGTCCACAGAAACACCAGGCTTGCTATAGAAGCCCTGGTACACTCTGCAGTTTTTAGCAGCTCACAATGCAAAAATAACTGCAGCAGACAGTAATGAAATACAATTCCAGCATCAATGCAAGAAGGGCAATTTATGCATGAAAGTCAAAAGGACTGGTGAAGGTCCTCTTTAAATTCATAATGTGGCAAACGTCATATATATTTAGAATGTGGCAGAGATGCACAGTTTTGAAATGTGGAGACAGTTGTGGAATGTGGCGGATATGTAACTTTGCAATGTGTCATGGATGCATAAATTTGGCACGTGGTGGTGATGCACGATTTCTAAATGTGGGGAGATGCTTGATTTCAGATTATGGTGGCAACATAGAGGATTGTGTATGAGCACTCATACACAACAAGGATGTTTTTTGATCGAGTTGTCTCTCGTAATGACAAGAGACCCCGAGAACGCTGCCATGCGGTCCTTACTACTAATGGAAACAGCGAGATAAAAATAGCCTTGTTTGTATAGTTGCTCATACACAATCTTTACAGTATATGAGCAACCACTATTGTGCCACAATGTTGAAAAAATGTCCCCAAAAGAACTTTAAACTGCCTTACTTTGGCTCGTTCTCTTCCAGCGAGGTCACTTCAGTGTCGAAGGCCACCGCAGCGGGTGCTTCAACGCCAAGATGTTCAATGACGCTCATGCTGTGCTGTACTAGTGAGGCTGTCAGTGCAGCACAACAACATCATGACACACTGAATGCAGCACAACAACACTGTTCTGAGCATGGATTTATGCAGAACAGCATTCTGCCATACGCTATATGCAATTTCACACTGTGGCATGGACATGGACTCAGAATGTCAGAGTTTCAGAAAGTGGTAGTCACATACAATTTCAGAATGAGGCAGGGATAGATAATTTTAGAATGTGGCTTGGACATGCAATTTCAGAATGTGGCAGTGACACTCATTTTCAGAATGTGGTGGGATGTGCAGTGTTGGAATATGGTGGGGATGCAAATTCTCAGAATGTGAATGATGGGCAGTTTTGGAATGTGAAGTTTACAGTTTCAGAATGTGGCAGGAAGGTACAATTTTAGAATATGATGGAGACATGCAATTTTGGAATGTGGTGATATAAAATTTTGGAATGTGGTGGTGATGCACAGTTTTGAAATGTGGCAGTGACACGGTTTTGGAAATGTGGCGGTGATGTACAATTTCAGAAGGTGGCGGTGAAGCGCAATTCTGGAATGTGAGAATGACACTATTCTGGACTGTGACAATGACACACTATTTCGGACTGTGCATGATGCACAATTTCAGAATGTTATGGTGACACACCATTTCAAAATGCAGCAGTAACGCACAATTTCGGAATGTAGTAGTGACAGTTTTGAAATGTGGCAGTGACAGTTTTGCAATGTGGCAGTGACATAGTTTCGTAATGCGGCGGTGATGCACAGTTTCAGAATATGGCAGTGATGCACAATTTCAGAATGTGGTAGTGATGCACAGTTTTGAATGGTAGTGATGCACAGTTCTGAAATGTGGCAGACACACACAATTTAGAATGTGGCAGTGACACAATTTGAATGTGGCAGTGACACAATTTCGAATGTGGCAGAGACACAATTTCGAATGTGGCAGGGTGACATGCAATTTCAGAATGTGGTGGTGAGGCATAGTTTTGAATGTGGTGGTGACGCAGTTTCAGAATGTGCGGTGATGCACAATTTCAAAATGTGGCATTGATGCATAATTTTGGAATGTGACTGTGACAGTTTTGGAATGTGGCGGTGATGCACAGTTTAGGAATATGGCACTGTAGTACAACTTCGGAATGTGGTGAGGCTGCACAATTTTGGAATGTGGCTGGGATGCATAATTTTAGAATGTGGTGGGATGTGATGCACAATTTTGAAATGTGGGGGCTGTGTACAATTCTGGAATGTGGCAGGGACAAGCAATTTCAGAATAAAATGGTGTATCCTGTCCCATTCCAAGCATGGGCATCACCACTATATTCTGAAATTGTCAGTCCCTGCCAAATTCCTCAATGTATGTTCCTGTTATGCTCGTGATTGTGTGTCCAACCATTTTGAGAAGGCATGTCCCTGTCACATACCAAGACTGCATGCCCCCGCAACATTTTAAAATTGTGTAACACCTAACATTCTATACCTTGGTTCAGCAGTGTATTCCAAAACCACTTCCTAACATGTTCTAAAGTGCAGTATCATGCATCTGAACAGTCTAGAAATGCAAGCACTGCAACTAACCCTATGTCAGTTTTTTTCAAATGATTACTTCAGTTACAGTTTCTTAAACGTTGGAGAAATAGGGCCTGTTGAGGTTGCTGACAGGGAGGACTAGGCTGTGAGTTCTGGTTATTATGATACCATCAGTGTCTCTTCACTGAAACTGGCTTTTTTGAACAGGGAGTGAAAATGGGGTTACAAAATATCTCATACCTTTAAAATGAAGTAACACAGAAGAAAAAATTACCCACCTTAGTAATTATGTTTTTTCTATTGGAGTCTTGCTGTATTCTGACTAGTGCAGTTAGCCCCAGCCTTTAAACTGCCTTGGAGAACAAAGGGTTAAACTTTCTATGCAGAGCATAGAATGCTGAGCTCGAGCTCGGTTGATGCCTCTATCTGTTTCCCTTTGAAATCTAACCATCAGATTCTTACGAGCAAAAACTCACTAGCTATCCTATGTGGAAATTGTAAACTTTTTACTAGCCAACTGGCAACTAAAAGTTTGGGATTCCCAAAGGAAGACTCAAGTCAGGAAACCCAAAAAACAAAGCCAATTCAAATGAGAACAACAACAAAATAAACACCCAAACAAAAAAGCAGAGGGTGTAAAGGAGCACCCCTGAGGTGCAACACTTCGCCTGCCCACCCACTTCCCAAAAACTAGGTTCTGAGAGGGGAGGCGGGGGGAGGTCAAAATACAGCAAGACTCCAATAGAAGAAACATAATTACTAAGGTGAGTAATTTTTTCTTCAAACAACATGAAGTCTTGCTGTATTCTGACTAATGCAGACTACCAAGCAGTACCTCCATGAAGAAAGGACAGAACCTACTTTGGGAAAAGGCTCTGAAGTACTGCTGTGCCAAACCGAGCATCGCTCCTAGCCTGGATATCCAGAGAGTAATGCTTGGCAAAGGTATGGACTGTTTTCCAGGTGGCTGCTTGACAAATTTCTAAGAGAGGAATATCCCTGGCAGCAGCCAGGGAAGCAGCTGTGCCTCTTGTAGAGTGAGCCCTCAGGCCTGAGGGTGGAATTTTTCCCAGTTTCTCAGCGGAAGGTTTGCCCTTTCCCACCTCTCTATAAGTGAGGAACAACTGGAGGACTCAAACCTGTGACCCTTGGTATGCTCTATGTAGTAGCTAAGGGCTCTTTACCACCTAAACTGTGTAGCCTCCTCTCCTGAGGAAGAATGATCAGTGAAGAAAACAGGAAGAGACATAGACTGATTCAAGTGGCAATTTGAAACCACTTTGGGCAAGAACCTTCTATTGGTTCTAAGGACCACTTGATCCCTGTGAAAGGAGATAAAATCAGGTTCCACTGACAGGGCTTGCAATTCACTGATATGTCTGTCAGAGGTAATGGCTACCAAAAACACAGTTTTCCAAGTCATGTACTTAAGCTCTGCTGAGGACATAGGCTCAAAAGGAGGTTGCATAAGTTGAGCAATGCAAGCATTTATATCCCAGGCAGGGGCAGGGTCTCTAAAGCGAGGATTGGTATGAAGCAATCCTTTAAAAAATGTACAGAATACAGGATGAGATGATAGTGAAGAAGACTTCCCCACTGACAGAAAAGCAGAAACAGCTGACAAGTGTACCTTGAGAGTAGCTGGTCTGAGGCCCAGGCTATTAAAATGGACCATATAATCCAGAACTGTAGGCAATTCAGCAGTATCTGGAGAAATATGCTTTGGAACACCAAATGCTGAATCTCTTCCATTTGGAGTTATAAGTCTTTCTGGTGGAGGGCTTTCGAGAAGCTTTGAGAATATCCAGGACCCCCTGAGACAAATGCAAATCTGCAAACTCTTCAAGAGCCATGCCTTGAGATTGAGAGATTGAAGATTGGGGTACCAAATCCTCCCCTGACAGGAGGTTAACAGGTTGTAATTCCTGGGAAGAGAAAGGGGAAGATGGACTGCTAGGGACATCAACAGGGGTTACCAGGGCTGTCTAGCCCAGTCTGGAGCAATCAGAATCACTTTGCAAGGTTGTGACCTTATTGACTAAAACTTTGAACAGAAGAGGGAAGGGAGGGAAGGTATACAGAAATTTCATTTCCCAGTTCAGAATCAGAGCATCCAGGGGGACTGCAACAAAAGAGAGGAAGTTGGTGATTGTCTGGGGCTGCAAAAAGATCTATCTCTGGAGTGCACCACCTTGAAAAAATCACCTTGAATACCAGAGGGTCCAGGGACATTTGTGATGGCCTGTGAGATCCTGCTCAGTGCATCTGCTAGCACATTGTCCTTGCCTGAAGGTGAACTGCTATCAGAGGTGTGTGCAGGAATAAGCCAGGGACCACAACTTCATAGCTTCTGTGCACAAGGCTGTAGATCGAAGTGCCTCCTGCTTGTTGATGTACCACATGGTGGTGGTGTCTGTTCTGACCTGAACCACCTTGTTCTGTACTGACTGAGAGAAAGCTTGCAGGGCCAGAAAACTGCACTGAGTTCTAGGAGATTGATATGGAGAAGGGATTCCTGAGGGGACGACAGTCCCTGGGTAGTGAGGGGCCCCCAGATGGGCTCCCCAGCCCAAAAGGGAAGCATCCGTGGTAAGGACCACTGAATGAGACTGAGTGGCAAATGGGACTCCTTGCCTTAAATTGTCCTGTTCCTGCCACCACTGAAGGGCTTGGATCAAGGTCTGAGTCACTGGGATCAGTTTGGTAAGGGAATCCTTCCTCTGAGACCAAAAAGCCCTCAGATGGAACTGTATGTCTCTCATCTGGAACCTTGCTCCTTGGACCACTGCCGTAGAAGCTGCCATGTGGCCCAAGAGCTGGAGGAAATGCCTTGCTGGTCGAGATGCTGAAGGAAGAGGCTAATTCTATAAGAACCCTTGCCCTTTCCAGGGGAAGAAAGGCTCTTGCTTTGACTGTATCCAGCTCTGCTCCTATAAAGGTAAGAAGCTGGACTGGCTCGAGAACCGATTTGGGAAGGTTGAGAAGAAATCCTAGAGAAGTGTGCACTTGATGGGTCACTTGCAGGTCTGACTTGACTTGGTCTGGAGACTGGCCTACTATTAGCCAGTCATCCAGATATGGAAAAATGGAAATCTTTTGCCTCCTTAGAAAGGCAACTACTACTGCCAAGCACTTTATGAAGACCCTTGGGGCTGAAGTTAGGCCACAGGGCATTGCTCTGAACTGATAATGGCCAGAGGGCAACTTGAACCTGAAGTACTTTCTGTGGGAGCACCTGATGGGAATGTGAAAACAGGCATCTTTGAGGTCCAGGGAGGCTAGCCAGTCCCCTGGCCTTAGAGAGGGAAGGATTATTCCCACAGTTACCATCTTGAACTTTGGTTTTAAAAGATGTTTGTTTAGGTATCTTAGGTCTAGGATGGGTTGCCACTTCCCTGTCTTTTTTGGGGTAAGGAAGTACCTGGAGTACAGACCTTTGCCCCAGTGTAGGGTAGGTAATCTCTCTATGGCTGTTAAAGCTAGCAGAGATGAAACCTCTGCCTCTAGGGCAAGGGTTTCTGAGAGACCTGCAGGTGGAAAAGATCTGGCTCTCATCTTTGGAAATTTTTTGAAGCTGAGAACCAGTCCCTGGCTTACCACTTCCAGGACTCACTTGTCTGATGTAATGGACATCCAATCCTGGACAAAGTAAGTCAGCCTGCCCCCTACTGGAATAGGAGAGTCGACCCGGGCAGGCCCATCAGGGTGTCTGCGTGGCAGGGGCCTTAGGCTGAGGAGTGGATGCAGCCCTGCTCATCCCCCTTCTGCCTCTCCCTCTGAAGAACCCCCTCTGTGAAAAGGGAGAAGAGGCCTGTGCTTGGTAAAAAGGCCTATGAAAAGGCCTGCCCCTGCCCCTAGACTGCTGCCTTTGAGGAGTTGCCTGCCTCTCTTTGGCCTGAGCACTCCTGTAAGTGGTCCTGTACTCATCCATTTTCTTCATGTAATTCTCTGTCTGCTCCCCAAACAGAGAATTACCCACTACAGGAAAATCCATGGCCTTAGCCTGGGTATCCTGCGAGAGGCTAGTACATCTGAGCCAAGCCATTCTCCTGAAGAGCCACAGATGTAGCCATGACTCTTGATGACACATCACTGGAGTCCACAGCAGCATGAAACTGAACTTTTGATGCCTCAATCCCATCTGCAACCACCTCCTCCAGCTCCTTGGCTAGCTGGGGGGAGGCCTGTTTAGCCAGTGCCAGTACAGTGTCCCACCTGGACTTCTGGTACCTGGCTGTATAGGCCATATAATTCACCTGCCTGAGTCCCAAGGAAGATGCCATGTACTGTTTTTTTTTGCCATGGCATCAATCTTCCTGGAGTCTTTGCCTGGGGGGTGTGAAGCCAAGGGAATGTTTGCCTTATCACAGGCAGCAGCCTGCACAGCCCCAACATGGCTGCACTGCTGATATAAAAACTTTGTATCTGAGCCTGAAAGTGTATACCTCTTGTCCATTCTTCTATCAACAGGAGGTACAGAATTGGGAGACTTCAGGATTTTCTGTGTCTGCTTCCCAAAAGATTTGTGGAGGGGACAGACAGTCTCTGGACTCTGGGATGTCCATCATTTCCACAAAATCAGGCTCTTCTTGATTCTCTAATGCCACCTCCATAGGAAGCTGGAGGGTCTCAGCCACCTTTCTTGAAGAACATAAAGTGGGAAGGGGATTCAGAAAGCCTAGGAAGGGATACACCTCAAGGTCTGTCTGGGGAGATGTCCGGTTCCACAGGCACATCCAGACTTTCACCATCACCATCATCATCTTCAAACTCCCCCTCCTCCTCAAACTCCAGTTCATAAAATTCTTCAGGAGTATAATCGTGACCCAAAAGGGGACCCAACCGAACAGAGCCCCTGCCAAAAAGCGCCGGATCGGTCGGAACCGGGCGAGGCGATTCTACAATCCAAATCGCTCTGGCTATTTCTTCAGCGGTCGGAACATGGACTTCTGGATCCGAACCGGACGATTTCTCTTTGCATTTTCTTTTTGTCGGAACCGAACCTCGGATCGGGCTTTCCTTTGCCCAGTAAGCATCGCCTGCTCAGAGGGCACCTTCTGGTTCGTCAGAACCGAATCAGCTGGCCATCCGGGTCAGCAGACTTCTCAGCCTCCTTTTCCCTCAGTCTACCTAATCTCTTTTCAAGGGTAGATTTGGGAACGTTTTTACAAATTTGGCAGTCTGAATCGAGGTGTCCAAACCCCAGACAATAAACACAGGTGGTGTGGGGATCGGCCTTAGCAAAGACCTCTCCACACTCACTGCAGTGTTGAAACCCAGTAGTTTTTTTCTTGGGTTTCTCAGACATGGTCAACCTAACCAACTTACCCTTTTTTTGGCAACCACCAGGCAAGACTCTTATCGGTTCCTAATAGTGTCATGGGTCTTGGAAAAAAGGACCAAACACCGCTTTTTAGAACCAATAAGGACCGTAACCTACACACTAAAGAAAGATACAAGATCAGAAATGATAGGTTCGGCCAACCAATCCACACTTTTACAAGTTCCACACAGAAAACAGTACAAAACCTATCTAGTACTCATGGTACCACAGACAGAGACTGAACAGACTATGCGGAAATAAATTACGGTTAAAAACCGACAGTAAACCGACACTTCAACCGACTTTCAAACCGAGCTGCAGGAGAAATCTCCGGAGCGACTGTTCAGTGAGGCGGAGTAAAGAATCTGACGGTTAGATTTCAAAGGGAAACAGACAGAGACATCAACCAAGCTCGAGCTCAGCATTCTATGCTCTGCATAGAAAGGTTAACCCTTTGTTCTCCGGGGCAGTTTAAAGGCTGGGACTAACTGCATTAGTCAGAATACAGCAAGACTTCATGTTGTTTGAAACCTAATTTTTGGTACGAGATTTACTGGGGGATGCTGATTCTAATTCTGCAATGCAGCACTTTTGGCCAGCCTGCCTCTTTAAAATCCGTACAAAGCTGTGATAGCAGGGGGCTGTAACTTAAATTATAGAGCTGGGAGTAGCTATTCTCAGGCTGCACTCTAAATACTTCACTGAAGGAAGGTCCCAATTCATGGGTAGTTTGAATGAGTTGATATCGAGCTAAATAGTGGAAACAAAGAATTTCAGTTTTCGTTTTGTCCAAGGTATATCCTGACAAAACTGAAAATTGCTCCAGCTGACTGAAAACTACTGGCAGTATGAAACTTGAATACTGATGGGGACAGGATCATAACTCACTTGGAGGAGCTGGCAGCCCGATCCATTCCCAGTCCCAGGAAAAAGCTCTGCCCCAGGCTCCAATGTTTTGTGATATAGGAGTCTATAGAGTACAGGGCATGGCCCCACTGCTGTGAATGGAACTGTCTTTTAAAATCTATATAATTTATAGGGTCACTGGAGTTATATCAGAGCAACTGATGAGTAAAAGAGCTTTAGTTCATCGCGGCACTGATATGACCCAGTGACTCTTAAAATATATATTTTAAAAGATGCCTCATTCATGACAATGGAGCTCGCTCCCGCACTCTACAAACTCCTACATCACAAACCATCTTGGCGCTGAGGCAGCATGGGGTGGAGCTTCTCTCAATAAAGACAAGGAAGGAGAAGAGACTGGGCTGCCTGCTCCTCAAGTGAGTATTTACAATCCCTTCCTCTTCAAGTAACAGAAAATTTCAAAAAGAGCCCTTTATAACTCTGGTGCAGGTCAGCTACCGGGCTGTGTGTGTGGTGGTGGGCGCGCCTTCAGGAAAGCACCAAAAACAGCGTTCTTTAAACAGTATGTCACTATGTTACTATTCAAGATGCATGTCACTTTATATAAATCTGTAATTTGCTGCTTCAGTGAGTGTCTTAAAAAAAAACATTCTACAGAAAAAGTAATTAAAAAAACTTAACTATCTGTGTTACACATCAGGAAAACTCTAAATTGACTTATGAAACAGATTTCCTTTAGTGAGGGGTACTTACAGCTCTGTGCATTTATAGGGATGAAATTTCTGCCATTAAGTAAAAAATGGCAATCCTTTCAGTAGTAAGGCTAAATTGTGCAAATGATAATGGTGGGCTCACGTCTTCCTTTGTTGCCTAACAACTTTTCTTCCATCCCCCGCTTCACCTTAAATGGTTCCTGGCACAGGCGCCCAGCTATATACAGTGCTGCAGACTGACACTATACACTGCAAGCTTCGTTACTAAAGCTACCAACAGTCCCTATTTTCCCAGGACAGTTCCTATTTTAGGCAGCATGTCCTGGTGTCCCCACAAGTTTTGCAAAATGTCACTTTTGACCTGGTTTTTGCTTACTTGTCCCAGTTTTGTCCCTTTTTTTTTCTGACTACTAATCCATGAGTGACGGTTATTTCAGCACCACTGTGGCGCTGCTCGAACTGGACAACAGTTTGAAAATTCAACCCATGTGCCTGTGTTGCACTGCAAGCATGTCAGCGGGAGCACAGTAAAGCATATTCCTTCCTGTTAGGTTAGACTGGGTAGTAGTGCAAACAAGTGCATGTGGACGTCTGCCTGCCAGCAGCTGAGAGGGACTCCAGACAGAAGAGACCGTAGCAGTGAACTAAGGTACCCAACCCGATCAGCTGTAGGGAAGTGTGTGAAACTATTCTGTGTAATGGTGGGAGTCACTGAAGTGAAGTTTGCTCAGCAAATGAGGTGAGTATAAGCGGGTTGGGATGGAACTGTCAGGAGGAGCAATACATGCAGCTTGAAAGTCTGATCACAATTTAACGAAGTTTGTTTAATAAACTTTTGTACATCATGATTTGGAACTTGCTGCAGCAGAATGATGTATTATTTTAATCTGGATGTTTGCTACCAGTGTTGCTGTGGGGTGGCATGACCAGAGCAAGCAGCAGAATTTGATTGTGTGCAGCGTTGTCTGCTGCAGTGCCCGAGGGAGTGACACAGTTTGGGGGGCTTAGTGGATGGACCCTGTCCCAGTTTTAGGCCTCAGAAAGTTGGTAGCTTTATTCATTACAGTAGCATAAAAGTGTATACTTATAGCAATTCTTTGACTCCAGATCATTCTTGAAAACAGGCATGTGTGCTCAAGTTCAACAACTAACCTGGTAAAAAAATAAATTCAATAGGGGGCCGGCAGCTAGCTGGGTGGACCTTGAAGAGGAAGGCTGCCCTGGACAGGTGTCAGTGTACCCGACAAATGGAGGAAGGTGGGCCTCTGGGCAGTTACTGGATCCAAACCCACTAGTTCTCTGGGTTTCGGAGGCCTGGGAGTCAGTTAAAAAGAAAAAGGGAACAGAGGCGGATCAAACCTGCTAGTCCCAATAGCTCAAAACTCGGGATTTTTCTACCTGGGCTAGAAGACCCTGGCTCATATGTGGGAGGAAAGAGGGATTAAATGCTTGAGGGATCTATACTCCAGAGAAGGGATAAACACATTTGTGTACATTCAGAAAAGTAAAGGGATCCCACAATCACATCACTTCAGGTACTTACAAATCCATACCTTTGGCAAAGGGCTACCTAGAGAGCACGCAGAGGCCTCAGGCTTAGTGACAGCAGAACAGAAAATTTATAAGGCAGGAAAGGATTACAAGGGCTTAATAGGGACAGCAGCAAGACAGGACAGACTATGCTTTCCGGACTTATCAGGAAAGGTGAGACAGCAGTGGGAACAGGATCTTGGATTAGTAATTACCAAAGAGAACTGGAAACAGTGCCTGCTCCCACATGGGTGTACTTATCTGTAACAAATACAAGGAACTGCAATGTAAATTTCTCCATCACCTATACTGCCCGAGAAATGCGGAGCACAAATTCACTCCCTTGGTCTCCCCCACATGAGGGAGGTGTCAAAGAGTGAGATAAATGTATTACCATTATTTCTAGGACTGCAATACTCTTAAATCATTCTGAGGAGAGGTGTCATGAGAGCTAACATTGGAGGGAATTCAATAGCTAACTCACCCGTCACTACTGTTCGGAATGGAAGACTTGAGAGAGGAAGGGTGGGACCCACACCCCAGGTGGTTGAGAATTATGCTCACCACAGCAAGACGATGCATATAGAATACCTGGGTCTTGTGCGTGCAGCCCACTGTGGGACAGTGGAAGACCATGACTACACAGACCCTGGCACTGGATCATGTCACATACATTCTTAAGGAGGGGGAGGAAAGGTTCCTAAATGAATGGGGAAAGCTTCTGGATTCCCTATCACCAATGGAGACTGAAGGGCTAAGGGAGGGCAGTATCTGAATGTCAGATAAGCCCTAAGGGACAAGAGAGCAGACATACAAGTAGAAAAAGACTCAAGCCGTCCTGGTGGCGCTTGAGGGCTGAGGCACTGGACACCTTACTTCGTGGTGTGCCAGCGACTCAGGTTCAGGAACGATCTCAGATTGCTGAGGTACTGGCAGCGGGGGCAGGATCATGCAAATTGGTCTCCTCCTGGGTGGGGGGTGCATCTGCCTGTAGTCCCATTGTCACTAAATGGAGGTTCAGTGATAAGCACAGGTGGTACCGGCGACGGGTGGGGCATCCGCAAGATGTGCGTATGTGCCTCCACACGACGCCACATTGGGGATGCACGTGGAGGATGCTAGAAAACCCAGAAGAAAACAGAAATTACAAATTTAAAAAGAAAATGACTCATGACCAGATATTGCACTAATGGCAATCATACATATACTAACTGAAGAATACAATATGGATGTTATCTTTTTTATTTATATTATCAGACACAGTGAAGTGACGTAGAATGAACTATTCTGTACCTATCTATTCAAGCTTATGTAAAAACTTCTCTGTTCCTTGTTGACTGATGAAAGTGTATATTTTATTACGGTAGGATACTCATTTGGGAGGAGAACCAGTTGGGTGACTACTTTATGTAGGGGCAAACTGGCACCAGTCCACTAGCCAAATGTTGGTAGGTTTTGTACTGGGCTAGTTAGATTTTTCTTTAACTAGCCCTGATGGCTTGCCAAGGAGAAGGTAACATTTCAATAAGTACACCAGCTGGGCTAGTAGAAAGTCTGTGGAGCTAGTAGACTTTGCCAGTCACTAGCCCTAATGGTTAGGGCTGGAAAACTTAAATTGACCCTCGCTTTATGGCATGCCAAGATCAAGAAACACACTATAAAATGCCCACCAGTGACAAAGTGTGGCAATGTGCCATGCTAGTGTTATCAGAGTAACGCAGGCGCTACTCCCTGGACCAGGATAGCAAACATCTATGAGAGTGTCAGTGGAAGCTGCATTCACACCACATGTGCAAGTGGGCCTAAAACAGGTTCTGAGAATAAAAGCAGATAATAAAATGGAGAGAGTGTCAATTTCAGAAAGCATTAGGAACACCAACTTTTCCAGTAGACAAATGTCATGCTCCACTACTCAGTGTGGTCCGAGGCACCTTTTTTCCAATAAGTCAAACACAATACACATAATTCAGTAACTCCCACCCACAAACCACTCCCTCTTGGGAAAAATTTCCTTTGATGTGTAGCCCAGAGAAAGAAAGAACAGGGGCTGAGTACAGCCCACAGTCACTAACCTATTGTTGCCGCTTTCGCTTATTCTTTGATTAAAGTGCCGCAGCCTTTGAAGTTATGGATTATCAAGGTTGGTAATCTTTAACAAGCACACCAGTGAAAAGCTACAGTTCCTTACAGTGACGGACCTCAATAGGGTTTCTGCTTATTTGATACTATTTCTATTCAAAATCAATGGAGCAATTGTAAGTTTCTGATCCTTGAAACCCTGGATACTTCTTTTGGAGCTGGTATAGTGACACTCCTGGGAAACCAGACACACAACAGAAGGAGTGTGTGTAGCATCTAAGCAAGCAATGTCTTCATGCTTTTTGGAAAAGGAGACTGATGCAACAACCTGTCAAATTTATTTTAAGTGGCAACATTTCTATGATCATCGTTGTAATCGGTCACGAGTAAGTAGTAAAAAAAAAACAAAAGAGAAGGTTTGCATAAAGGAAAGACTATGCCCAAGGCACAAATTTTAGAGTAAGACAGAGCAACTGACTCTTCGGATCTTTTAATCTGTACTAGTTTAAGGAGAGGGAACTAATGTTGTAGAAGTTAAAAAGTGACAGGATATAATTTTACATACCATAAACCACACCATACCTCTCAAGTGTCCCTCATAATGAGGGACATCCCTCATTTTTGCTCCTTAAAATTGCTCTGTCCCGCATCCATCCCTCATGGAAAAGTTGCTGCCCAGAGAAGGTGCTGTAAATTCAGACTTTAAAGCAGAATCTCTTAATATTCTGAAATACAAAATGAACTTTATATATGTAAACACTGTGGTTTTCACAGTGTTCTGAGCTTGTATATCCATGTTTGAGGATGTGTCCCTCATTTTCAGTGTGCAGAAATGTCCCTGTCCTCATTTCGTGACAAAAGGTTGAGAGGTATGAACCACCCTCATTTCTTTTATTGACAACTTCTTGCACACGCTTTTTGTTTTTCTGCAATAAAGGTTTCTGGTCCCCGATCAACATCAACACTTGCTTCAGACAATTTCCCAGTCACCCTAGTCCCATCTGGCACCCCCCCCCCCGCCTTTATACCAGCAGGGATCTGCAGGTGGTGGGACCCCAAAGAACGGGACCGCCATACTCACGACTGGCGCACATACAAGTTTTTCTTAGCTTCTCCCATATTCCCCTATCCCTGACACACATGACGTGCAAGGGCCCTTGAGTGCATCGCTGTAATGCCCTGCGGGTGAGACAAGCTCCATGACCCACCATAGGGATTACTATAGCACGAGAACCTGGGCATCTCCCTCCCTTGCTGGGAGTACTGCTGCACAGTAGCACCACCCTAACCACCTGATCTGGGTCCCAGAGTCCACCACAAACTGGGTCACCAGCACAGAAGCATGTAGTGCTCCGCTGGGCCACTGGGTGGTGTTCCGACATCTTTGCCTAATTTGTTAAAATTATTTATATTCATTTAACTGAAACTGCCTGCACTTTATGAACCTCCTTCAGTGGAAAGGAGTATAGTGTAGTGGTTAAGGGCACTGAGCTGCAAACCTGGAGAGCTGGGTTTGAATCCCATCAGCCCCCACTTGCATACTGTGTGACCTTGAGCAAGTCACGCAACTTCTTTGTGCTCCCAGGTCGCACTTCTCGAAACAAACTCCAGATTAGTGTGCCTTTCCTGGTTAAACAGTGCCCCCCCTCCTTTCAGTGTTCACTACAGTTCCTGGACATTCTTTGATGTCACCTCCACTGTTCAGTTCTGTTTAAGCAATGAGGCCCAAGTTTGAGGGTTTTCTGAGAGGATAATGTCCGTGAGAGGAGCCAAACTTAAGTCTCTCAAAAGACATCATCCTCCTAGCAAAGCACAAGGACCTTATTATTATGAGAAAGGCACAAATAGTCGCACTCAGTGTCTGAAACAGATAGAAGAAAAGTCAAATACCAAAGAAATGTTACATAAAATCTGCACTGATTCAATCACCAGTTACAGTGAGCTTAGTAGCCTGAATAAAAAAATGCTGCAAAGCTTGAAGGACCTGGATCCTCCCTGATTAAGGAAGAAAGGACACTGGTGCGGTCTGTGTTTACCTACAGGCAAGGCCACTACTTTTGTTTTTACTGGAAAACCCAGTAAAATTCTGGAATCTGGGCTGCCTGAGCACTAGTAAAACAAGTAAATCTACAAAACTTGTATTTTCTTATAATTGCCTTCTGTACTATTTTCAGTTTGCTTTATTTAACGCTCTGTATGTTGCTCTTTTTCTAATTATTTATACATATACTAAAAGAATGACAGCAGAATTCTGGTAAAATCCAGAAATCAATAATCACCAGTGCAATTCCCAGAATTTCAAGTCTTGAAAACGGAATTTCATTATTTAATCACCGTGAATCAGTGGCCTTGTCTATAGGGACAAATTCCAATCAGATGTGAAGGACTAAAGAGCTACCTTTATGGCCAGAGTTAATTTTCCCTAGAATCTGGTATCACCTCTCCCACCCTAAAAAAAAGACAGGGGTATCACACTCATCTGGAATACCCTGGTGAGAATTTTCGCAACGGCACAAAAGTGAATTTTAAGCCCTGTTGAGGGGACAGGTCACAAAGCTAATCCTCTCCCAGAGACTGGGCATCTTTTTCCACCAGAGGAAGGTATGTGTTTAGGTTATGCTACACCTTAATTCTCTGAGAAAGAGGAGGTGATCTCTCCATGAGATACCACTGACTGGTCTCGAAAGAAGTCTTGATCAGGGCACCATTGAGGTAGCTGAAGTCATGAGGCCCAGAAGCCTGAGAAAGTTTCTGGCCAGATGGGCTTGCCCTACCTGGAACAATTTGGTAGAGAAAACCTAGCCTGGGGACCCTGGTAGCCATGCCTCTAGCTGCTGTGTCTCCCATCCATAGCCATCTAATTCCTGACTAGCAGACGGTTATGCATGCTGTTTTTGGCTTTTCCTACAATATCTAGGAAGGCAAACTTGTCCCCAGTCTCAGTGAAAGAGACAGGAACCTCCAAGCCCAGTATTTTAGTATTTATTTAACTTGTTGATTTGAACCTATTAGTTACTGTAGTCTATCTACTGCCCTCTGTAGGTATTGCCTGATTTACAGTATTGTTGCCTTGTTCCTCCTTTCATGTAACCCTGCCCACAGGTTGTACCTGGAAACAAACCTCGGCTCAGTACATCTCTTCAGGCTAGCAGATCTGAAATACAAATAAAAAGTTTGTTCCACATAAAGGAGAGGATACTGGGAGAATTTCTCAGTTGCAGATGACTTGGGTTACTCCCAGATTATCGTGACTAGACATAATCGGAGGATCTCCCCCATCCTTGCTGTCAGACTTCTCCTCTCATAGGATGGGAACAGTGAGGGAGGGGCAACTGGGGCCAAGCTGGAGGTAGGCCAAATCTGGTACTTGTACTGACCTGGTGTTGGAATGCGGATAGGCCTTGATGATTGGATAGTAAGGAACCAGGGAAAATAGGGGTGCCTCTTTCTGAAATGCTGAAAACACAAGGGTAACAGTGAGGGTCCACAGAAGGATGACACTCAAACCTATCCATGTAAGCATGGGTACATTTAGCCTACTCACAGAAACACTGAAATTGATGGCAGAAAAGGGCCACTTGTCCATTCATTCTGCCTAGCCCTACTTACAGTATAATGCAAATACCCTAGAGATCACTCACTGTTCCTACCCCCACATCGTCGTCCCCTGCTGTGCTCACCAGTCCCATATGTGTGTCCCACCCTAGCTTGAAACCCTCCAATAATTTGGCACAGACTAACCCCTACGGCAGCCTGTTCCACTTATCCACTATCCTCTCTGTATAGAGACATCTTTGCAGAATCTCACTCAAACCAGCTTCTTAGAGATGCCCTCTGTTCCCATGTTTCTGCTCACTGCAGACAGTTCCCAGGTGTCCACCCTGTTTATCCAATGAAAAAACTTGACAGTTGAAATCATGCCCCACCCCAGGGTTGGTTGGTTGGTTAGTTAGTTAGTTAGTTGGTTAGTTAGTTAGTTGAAGAAGAAGTTAGTTAGTTGAAGAAGGTTTAGATAGATAGATAGATAGATAGACAGAATTTATAAAGTGTCCTTCCTGGGGCTTGAGAGCACTGTATAATACATAAAATCTAGAATAAATAAAACATTCATTTACCACTGATAAAAAACATTACACTACAGAGAATAAATCACTTCAATCACAATATTAGAATGACAATCTATACTGCAATTATACAATGGGTACTCAAAATGCTACATTCAACTGGCTGACTAGCTTTTACCGTGGTAAATTCTCGATATACCAACGTGAAAAGGTGCCAGCTACCAGTCAGCCACATCCAGACCCTCTCGAAATCACTCTGACTATGGACTGGGCGACTGACGGCGAAATGCTCATTCATAGTACCGACAGAAAATGAATTCCAGTTGAAATCTGGTTAGTTTAACTAGTTTTCACACTTTACATCCAGAAAACAATCAGGAAGGCAACATATGAGACAAAACTGTTTTGTTTACACATCATTCCCCTTAACGGCTTCCACGCAGCTCACCTGTAATGTCAGTGTCGCTTTAGCTCTGTTGCCACGTCAGGTTACGACTTCTGCAAACCACCCAATCTTCTGAGAAGTCCCCTTTCAAACAAACAAGTCACGGTTGCTGCTCACAACTGCTAGTTTTTTTTTCGACATTAGCACCAGGATCTCTGCAAGAGACAACCACGCCTGTAGGATGCCACGCGGTCACATCACACTGACCCAGCTGTCACATTTTACCGCAGGTTCTCTCAAAAGAAAAAATAATCATGACTCCCTGGCTTTCTGTTCCAGAAAAAAATGACAGCATAGTACACTGTCAGTACTTCCGACCCAGATACCTCCCGATGGCCATTCACACCATCTGCCAGTCACCTAAAGCGGCAGAATAAAAAAAAAAAAAAAGCTAAAAACACACTGTTCCTTACAATATAAAACCGACTCAGTTGCAGGATGCTGGGGTAGGTTGGGAGTGTAACCATATGCCAGTGGTGCTTATCTTACGTAGCAACCTGGAACTATTTGTTCTGGTGGAACAATGATTTTAATAAAATTAAAGTACTTCAAAAAAAATGTTTTATTCATCTTTATAATTAAAAATTAGAAACATTGTATAATTGCAATAAACCACCCAGGGTGTGGGTTATGTTGGATTTACCACGGCTGACCTGGTCTGACCACCCGCACGCCGCATCCGCTTTACGCCGGGAAAATTTATTTTACTTTATTTATTGAAGTCTAGGATAACACCACTTGAGCTATGAGCTCTTTACATTGGTTCCATGTCATTATAACAATACAAAACTGGGTTGTACAAAATTACAAGGTTAGGATGCTGCAGATGCAACAGGGATTGTACATGTACAGAGGAATTTAGGATACTGGAAGCAGGCTAACACAAGACATTTAGAGGTTTTAGAATGCCTGAAAGGAAAACCAATCAATTGTCTGTGGGGACATAGGGTTAGCTGAAGAATAAGTGCTAGAAGAGGTGCGGAGGAACCTCAAGTGCAAGGATAATGTGGTAGTCAGTCCAGCAAGGGGAGGGAGGGTATGAGGAAAGCAGGAAAAAAGGGAGAGGAGAGGGAAGGAGGAAAGGAGCATAAGTCAGGAGAGGAGTCGGAGGGGTGGAGCATAACTCAGGAGAGGGAGTAGGAGTTGGGGGGTGGGGTGAGAGCATGGGAGGAGAGGGAACAAGGAGAGTTTAGGGAGGGTGGGGGTGGGAGAAGGATGGGGTGGTAAGGTACAGGGGAGGGAGGGAGGGATGTAGGAGGTGGGAGGGAGAGCAGGGAAGACCAGAGGAGAAGGTGCGAAGCTAAAGGTGACAGTCACAACGGGCAGCATTTAGCAGGAGTTGCTTGAGGTGGACTTTGAAAGCACCCACTGTAGGCAAATGAACAAGATCTGCCTGGAGGGAGTTGAACCAGAGTGGGGCATGGTATGCAAACGATCTTTGGCCTAGGGAAGTGCGACATTTTGGTACTGTGAAGGTCTGAAGTTCAGAGTTACATGTGCACCGCTGGTTGATGCTAGGCACCAGGAGTTTACAAACCCTAGCCGGAAGCGTTTCAAGGCTAATCTTTTTTGCCAGTAGGCAAGTTTGGAATTTAAGTCGAACATTGAGCGGGAGCTAACTTGCATTGGGATACAGGTCACAGGTGTGAGTCATCCTAGTTGCTCCTACAGTTAGCCAGCATGCTTCATTTAAGGCTGTTTTTAAATGCCTGAGTGCAGCGTCAGTGGCTGCGCCATAGATAGGCAGGCCGTAGTCAACAAGTGAGTCCACAGAGCTGTGGACAGCTATTTGGAGGTCTTCAAGGACCAGACTGTGCCTGTGCCAATAGAGCATCCCAATACATTTATTAATTGCCTTGGCCGTACTGTCAATGTGTAGATGTAGGACAATGAGTTGTCAATAGTGATCCCTAGATATTTAATGTGTTGGACCAGGTTCAGGAGGTCCCAGCAACATTACTAATAGATAATGGGTAGCCACGATGCTTGTTTTGGGAGATGGAGAACAGCACAGTTTTAGTTTTTTTTATAGTTTACGATTAATTTATGATCCGTGAACCACTTCTCAAGATTGGTAAAGTCACTTTGGAGTTGTTGCTCAAGCTCACTTGGATTTGAGCCATGTGCGAATACTACGGTGTCATCGGCATAAAGAAGAATGTGCCACTGTCTGGCTTGAGGGAGACTATTCAGGAATAAGCTGAATAAAAGGGGACCCAGTACTGATCCTTGAGGGACACCCGAGCAGACCGGACTGTTATCCAACAGGGTTGTGCCAATTCCGACTTGTTGGGATCCAGCATAATCCACAACCTGTCGTGGTTTATTGCCTAAATACTTCATACTGTAATAGGTTGAATGCTTGTTCAAATAAGAACACCTTGAGAACCCTCTTAAAGGCTTTCACTGAGGTGGCCTCTAAGATACCCCAGGAGCGAGTTCCACAGGACAGGCATGGCCACAGAGAAAGCACAATCTCCAGAAAGCCACAATCTTGTCCTGGGAACCCCAGGATGCCACCCTCAAAGGAACGGGAGAGGGCGAACTGGTAGTGCAGAACCAAGAAGTCTTGCAGATAGTCAGGTAATGGGGTATACATGTTGAGGTCCTCGATCCCCTCCATGTAGGACTTTGCTTGCTGTCCACGAATAATTTTGGTTGCCTTCCTCTGTACTGCCTAAGTCCTGTCCTTGTTCTTTTTTGAATGCAGACTCCAGAACTGCACGCAGTAAGTAAGCATTAACGCATGATAGGGTGTGCTGTTAATGGGGATTAACGCACACCTCGGGTGTGTTTTGTGAGGCACGAGACCACAGGCTGAGTGCCCTCACAGCACCCGGGGTGTGCGTTAATCCCCTTTAACAGCACAACCTGGAGTGTGTTAATGCACTTATTACATGGTGTGCAGCATCTGTTTTATAAAATCACAGGAAACCCCTTTTATTCAGTAGAAATATTTTTTTACTGCATGCTCTTCCACTGTACAAAACAGTCCCACATTAACAGAGTCTGTGAAATGGAAGTTTGGCACACTGTGCCGTGATGTCAGCTATCATTACTACTGCTGTGGGGAGATAGTGCGGGTGGAAGTGCTATGTCAGACACTGTCCTCCGACAGCAAAAATTGCCAGGCAAGATGATTAACAGACCTGTCGGTACGGCTCAGTAACAGCAGTAATTAGTGTCGGAACATGCATATATCCTACACAGTGGTAGCAGGACCTCTTTTTTTTTCTTCTCATAAAATGTCTCCTGATCAGTGACAGTACCCAATGGGTTCTATTATAACATGAGATCACTATTCACAAGGCTTTAAGTTACTGGTAATTAGAATGCTTACCTCTTTCTTAGAGTTATGTTTCATTTAACCACATTGGTAACAGCAGGAGTGCAGCGGCTGCAATTATGGCTGCAACTGCTTCCTGGTCACACAGAGGCATGTGTGCTGTAAACAGCACTTTCTAATGTCGCCTGTGACCTGTCTTGCAACCTGCATCTGGCTCTGCCTTACCTTGCTTCTAGGGTTCAATTTACTGTGTGATGAGTAGTTCATTTCAATGGGTATTCTGCCACCCTACTGCTGCGGCCCACTGTGACTCCTTCATTGAGTGTCCTGTACTGTGACAGCCCTGTGCCATGCTCCGCATCAGGCACCCATCCACACATTACATGCACTCAGAGGTGTGAGGCACAGGGTGCTACGAGGTGTGCTGGGCAGATTGCCAGAGACAGAGGGTCAGGACTGCTAAGAACTGTGGGGGGGAGGGGGAGACACATCATCCGTAAGGTGCACATGGTCTGTGTGGCATGTGGGTGGCCAGAGACAGACGGCATGCCTCACTGCTAATACCTGGGGGGGGGGGCACTGGGCACAATCAGCAGGACAGTAATTGGGAAGAATGATGGTACATCATGGCGTGTGTCCTGTGTGCCGGGTGTGTGTCTCTCTTTTTCTCAATCGGTGGCAATTCTGCAGATGGGGAGTGGACATCGTTGGGGACAGGGTAGCCCTAACAGACCACAGACACACTGGTTACTCTGTACAACATATGAATAGAGAGGGATGCACAGACAGAGCAAAGTGCAGCAACTTTTCATGTAACACTGTGTCACAGCATCTCTCCGTCACTCTCCGGTACCTCACTAATACCGGGGGGGGGGGGGGGACGCACTGGGCACAATCAGCGGGGCAGTAATTAAGAAGCGCCCACGGTACATCACGGAGTGTGTCCTGTGTGTCAGGTGCATCTCTGTTGCTCTCTCTCAACTGGCGCAATCACGGACAGGGAGCGGACATCACGGTGGGGGGTCCTAACAGACCACAGACACATTGGTCACTATGTACAACACATGAATAGAGAGAAAAAGATGCACAGACAGAACAAAGTGCTGCAACTTTTCATGTAACACTGTGTCACTGCGTCTCCCTCTTGCTCTCTGGTGCTCCGAGCAGGTCACTTGCCCCATCCTCTGTCTCTTCTTCTGTGTGGCTGGCTGCAAGATCTGCCACACCTCTCACACTACAGGCGCCCGCTGAGATGCAAAGATTGGCAGCTCCTCCCTGCTGTCTTAAATGTGACTGTCACAATCACACTGACCTCATGTCACTACCGTAGAACGTCATGTGCACACTGGCACATGTACGCCGAAGGGGCCAGCAAGATCACTTAGTAGCTACTGTGCATATGCTGAGTGATTCTGCTTAGTGTTCCGACATCCGCAGGGTGGGTGGTGGAAAGACACAGCTGCTACCTGCGTCATGCAAGTCAGGCAATGGCACACATTGACCGTGTCTCCTGGGGTATCTGTTTCATCAGTTGTCAGCGATCCACAGGGCAGGTGGGTGGCGATGGTTGCATTTTACAGAGGAATATGCTTCTACTGTGCACAGTGTTTTGCAGGGGGAGGGGCCAGTCCAGGAACAGATCGGGGATACCACACATTGTAGTCAGCAGCTGTGTTCGTATACAGCACCGATACCCACAGAGCTAGGACATTCGTAAACAAAAACACATGACAGGCTGTGCTGATAAGGATTATTAGCGCACACCTCGGGTGCTGTGAGGGCACTCTGCCGCTTAGCGAGCTTTACAAGTGGCTGCTCATATGGTTTGGGGAGCATCGCGTCACAAAGAGGGACTGTTCTACCCCTTGATCTTCAGTAAACTGGACCTCATCACCCTGACAGTGCTGATAATGTGGATAATCCCACTGTCAGGTGACGCCCCCTCTCCAAATCAGATTACTGACTCAGGAGTCCCATGTAATAATCCAAATTCAGCCACACCAGGAATTTGTGCTGGCAGAATCCCTTGCTTCCTTCTTCTGCCGATTCCCCCTGCCTATGCACCTCAGCATCCTGTATGCCTCCCCCATTGCTCTGTTACACTGTACTGACTACTTTAGGTTGTCTGCTATTAAGACCCCGAGATCTCTCTCCTGTCATTTTTTCCTAACAGTACATTTCCATCCTATATTCCATCTTTGACTTCCTGGCCACTATGTGCATAACTACCTTTTTTTTTTTTTTTTTAAACTGAATTTTAGTTGCCAGAGATTTAGCCATTTCTCCATTCTCTTCAGATCGCTCCCAATTTCCTGATCCCCTTCAGTGTCCACTCTACAAAAGATTTTGCATCATCTGCAAATAGGCACATCTTTCCTTGAATCTCGGTCCCGATGTCGCAAATAAAGATGTTGAAAAGTACTGAGGCCAAGAATGACCTCTGTCTGGGGAACCCACTGGTGGCTTTCCTTACCTCAGAGGATTTCCCATTTAAGAAAGCTGTGTTCTCCCACCCAGCTAGTTCGATTCATTCGTAATCTTGTTCCCCACAAACCCAGGTCCTCCAATTTCTTAACCATTCCCCATGTGGGACAGAGCTGAAAGCTTTACAAAGTCTGTTTTTTTTTTTAATCCTTTTTTTACTCTATGATCTTTATTAAATTTCAGATTACAGTACCTCTATTGCCTGTCCTTCATAAACCACATTTGTGACCTAGTCAAAAGCTGATCAGGTATGTCTGACATAATCTACCCATGGTGAACCTATGAAGTTTTTGTACTGGAATTCATAGGCATCCATCCCAAATGCCACCATCTCCTTAATAATGACTTGTGGATGGACAAATGGAACAGTCCACCTGACTTAGATGTGAATGGTAAAACATTAGATGTCTTTAAAGCAGGGTGGCAAAGTTTGTTCCACTGGGTCCTAGCGCCTCCAGCGTAGTCCCATTAGTGTGAATGAGTGGTGGAGACTTTAGGTCCAGGAAGATCCTAAAGAATTATCAGGGGTCGAAACTGGCACTCAGCCCACTAGCCACATGTTTGCAGATTTTGTATTGGGTTAGTAAGATCTTTAACTAGCCTTTACATGCTGCTCCAGGATGTCCCTCTCCTGGTGCAACCGTGATTCCTAATTTCCCACCTTTCACCTATCAGACTTTTACTATTTTTCCTAAAACAAGAAATGCTGCAAATTATCATTATTTATTTTTAGTTGTTTAACCAGGAGTAGCACACTGCGCTGAAAGCTTTTTTACAGGAGTGACCTGGGATCACAGGGAAGTTAAGTGACTTGCTCAGGGTCACACAGTGTGCAAGTGGAAGCTGTGAGATTCAAACCCAGGTCTGGTCTGCTGGATGTCACCGGATTTGCAGCTCAGAGCCTTAAACGATAAGCAATATATTGTGGGTTTTTTTTCTGCACAGATAGCGTAATACTAAAAATCTGATAACATGACATCCCTAACTGGGACATTTTCTCATACTAGGCAAGTCCGTATCAGACTTCTTAGTATTATTAGGGCCTGTACTCACTGCCGAATAAGGGACATCACTTTGTATAAGTGTCAGAGCAGTGATTACAAAAGCAATGGACTCAGTTGAAGTCTGCAAAAGGGATCCAGAACGAAGGCTGGACTTGGCTCTTTCCATCTTGGTCTACCTGGACTGGAGGGACCTAGAGATTCAAGCAGTCACTTCAGTCCTGAAAATGGTGTTAAGCACTACAATACTGGTGTCATTTACTTGAGGCAGGAGGAAGGCTTGAACCCTTCAATTCTCCAACAGCATGTCAGAAGTGACAGAAAAAAAACCACTTTGTTTTTAAACCACAAGGTAACAGTAATGACAAAGGTAAAAAAAAATCAAGTTCAAAACCCATTGCCTTCAACAGCACTTGTGAAAGTCCAAAAGTGTACCAACTAGAAACATCACTATCGCGGAGTTTCAGGTTAGCTGAAAATGTGACTATGTTACACAGAAAGGTAAGGGCAGAGGAGGCTATTAAATCCATCCTGTCTGCCCTGGAGCCATACCTTGCAATTACTACCCTTTTCTCATTATTACAGATTTGGCTTGAATCCAAGTCTGTTTAAATAAAAAAAACACTCTGCACGGAACTTCCGTTTATTCTCTGATGCACATTTTTAATCAAATAAAAGCCTGAAAATACTTATAATCTCCTCTGTAATCCATGTTTGCTATTCTACACCAACAAGCTCTATTATAGTTGCCAAAGCACCTGGGTTCTGATAACTCAGCTAATTTACCATATCCTTAGGAAACCAGGGCACAGGAAAAAAAAAAACAGCTACATGCTGTCTGGGTGTGAACTCCTTACAATACAAAATCGACAATACCCCCATAATGCAAAGCATCATGAGCTGTATATGCAGATCACCACAAAATATTATGCTGATTCAATGTTAAGCAAAACTACATGGTGCCGAAAGGCCTCTCACACAGTATACAAAAGGTCCTACCAGGACTCATCAGTGTACCTTGTCTGTATGACACTCCAGTGGCATGAACCAGCTACCCTAAGTTGGTACATCTGGGTTGGGTTGTTGTGAGCCCAATAAAAACAAAAAATTAAGTTAAAAGACAAAGAACCTTAGTGCGTAAGCACTGAGGCAAGGGTTACCCCAAAGGGCATTGGCCAGGAAACCAAGTATCAAAGAAATACAAAAATGACACATACCGCCATAATGCAAAGCAGCATGGGCTGTATATACAAATCACCACAAAATATTATGCTGGTTCAACTTTTAACCAGAACTGCATGGTACTGAAAGGCCTCTCACACAGTATGCAAAGGGTGCCAACAGAAGACACAGAGACTTGCGCACTAAGGTTCTTTATCTTTTAACTTATTTGATTTTATTAGGCTCACCACAACCCAACCCAGACAGACCAACTTAGGGTAGCTGGTTCATTCCCTTGGAGCGTCATACAGACAAGGCACACTGATGAGTCCTGGTAGGACGAAACATGTGTCTGTGTCTTCTGTTGGCACCTTTTGCATACTGTGACAGAGAGGCCTTTCGGCACCATGCAGTTCTGCTTAAAGTTTAACCAACATAATATTTTGTGGTGATTTGCATGTACAGCCCATGATGCTTTGCATTATGGGGGTATGCACTGATTTTGTACTTCTTTGAAACTTGGCTTCCCCGACCAATGCCCTTTGGGGTAACCCTTGCCTCTGTGCTTGTGCACTAAGGTTCTTTGTCCTTAAGCAATACTCCCTAATCCATGACGAAAAGTAGTAACGTAAGAACTTACCATAACCATAGACCTTAGAGAGGAGCTCTTGCAGCAGGCAACACCGCTAGGACTGAAGCCACCAGGCACCAGGACCACATGGAATTCTAGCTAGAAGTCTGTCATGGGGGACTGCACCCGCTGACGTCAGGCATGCTGTCAACCGTTTATCCTATAAAGGCGGTGGTTCCCCAGACCTACCTCAGTTCTCCCACTAGAGACCCTGGCACATAAAGTAATAATGGAGAACCAAGGCAGTTCCTCAGAGCTGAGGAAAAGTATAATAAATACGAAGGAGAAGCAGCTATCAGGGGGGAAGGAGGAAGGGAAAGCAGCACCTGCTGCAAGACCTCCACTCTAAGATCTACTGTTACGGTAAGTTCATATGTAATTGTACTATCTTACTGTATTTCAAGGAGGCTCTTGCAGCAGGCAGCACCAGTAGGACTGAGTTCCAAACAGTACCAGAACTGACCTTAAGTCAGCCGGGAGGCAGAAGGCAATAGCAGACTGCTCATGAAAGAAGGCCCTGACGGACAGCTAGTCCGAAATTGGCCTTGTGTCTGGAAGCATTATCCAGACTGTAGTGACGGACAAATGTGTGAACAGAGTTCCAAGTGGCAGCTGTACAGATGTCCACAGCAGACACGTTCCTGAAAGAGGTGGTAGAGGCAGCCATACCTCTGGTGGAGTGACCCTTTACCTCCCCAGGCAAGGGCTTGTTGTCCTTATGGTAACAGTAAACAATGCAATTTGCCAATCATTTCGACAAACACTATTTTGAAACAGGTGCCCCTTCTCTTTTAGAGGCAAACAAAGCAAACAACTGATCAGTCTTTCTAACCGGTTGGGTGTGAGTCATGTAATAGCAGAGCATCCTATGGACGACCATAGAAACACAGCAACATAGACTTTGACAGCACATAAGGATCCTTGGCCCACCCAGTCTGCCCATTTCCCTACATATTGGATAAGCTGTAGATCCTAGTTAACCAACAGCCTACTTCCTCCTACCCCCCACAAGAAGTGCTTTATGTCTGTCCCATGCATTCTTGAATTCCACCACTGTTTTTGATCCCACAACCTCCTCAGGAAGGCCATATTCCATGCGTCCACCACCTCTCTGTGAAAAAATACTTCCTTACATTGCCCTGAGCTGTCCCCACTCTATTTATTTTTATTTATTAGAATTTCGATAATACCTGAGCCAATGGCTCTTTAAAGGTTCCATCATTACATACAAAGAATAGAAGTACAATTTGTGAGAGATTAGTAGGCAAGCAGTTGGAATACAAATTTCAGTACAAAGGTATACATGCTTAAAAGCTACAGGTAATATAATTAACAGTTAGAACAACACAACCAAGCATACACTTAAGAATGTTGAATCACAGCAAACCATATTTACATGAATTAAAGCTGCCAGAAGAGCACTGTCAAAGGAAAGGTGGAGTGGAAAACTGAGTTGTCGCCAGTTGTACCAGATAGTATAAGAAAGTGGAAGAGAGAGCGGGCGGAAGGGGTAACTGGGAGGGAGGTAGAAGGAGAGGGGTGGGAGGCAAGGATCAGGGAACTTGTGCAACAGTTAAGGGGTGAGCAGATTAGAAAAGGGAGAGGGAAGGGAGTTGAAGGAGGGTAAAGAGGAAGGTGGGGACCAGGGCTAGGGGAGAGGCAGGGGCATGGGGGGGTGGTGGCAGGCAGAGGTGGGGATAGTAGAGGTGCGAAGAACAGACTGTTCTTCAAATTGTGCCCCCTTGTTCTTGCACATCTCTCTTTCTGAAAGATGCTACCCTCTTGGACTTTGCTGATTCCCTTGAGGTACTTAAATACTTCTATCATGTCCCCCCTCTCCCTCCTTTCCTCAGGGGTATACGTATTAACCCTTACACTGCCGACAGAATTAGAACGTACAAAGATTCTGGACTCATATATCAATCCGTGGCCCTGCAAGGGTTAAGCTCCTTTAGTCTCTCTTCGTATGGCTTCTGGTGCAGACCCTGCACCATTTTAGTTGCCCTCCTCTGGACTGCCTCTATCCTGTCTATGTCCTTGCGGAGAAGGGGACTCCAGAACTGCATGCAGTACTCCAGATGGGGTCTCGCCAACTGTCTGTACAGAGGGATAACAACTTCTTGTTTTCTGCTGGTGATGCCTCTTCCTATGCATCCCAGTATCCCCCCAGCCCTCCTTACTGCCTTCTCTCATTGCTTGCCTACCTTTAGGTCATCTGATATGACTACCCCCAGGTCCCTTTCCATTTTTGTTGTTATGAGTACCTCTCCCCATGTTGTGTACTCTTCCTCTGGGTTTTTGTTTCCCAGGTGCATTACTGTGCACTTCTTTGCACTGAATCTAAGCTGCCATATTTTTGACCATTTCTCCAACCTTGCAAAGTCCCTTCTCATCCTTTCCACCCCACCTTGTGTATCAACCCTGTTGCAGATCTTTGTGTCTGCAAAGAGGCACACTTTCCTTCCAGTCCCTCTGCAATGTCACCTGAAGACATTAAAGAGGACCGGTCCCAGTACTGAATCCTGTGGTACCCCACTAGTAACCCCTTTCTTCGGAGTGGACTCCATGTACAATAACCCTCTGCGTCCTGTTGTCCAGCCAGTTTTTACCTAGGCTACAACCCTGGGACCTACTCCCAGGCTGGCTAACTGTTTATTAATCTTTATGTGGACTGTGTCAAATGCCTTGCTAAAGTCTAGGTAGGCCATGTCCACAGCCCCTCCCGGTCTACTACTTTGGTCACCCAGTCAAAGAAATCAATTAGATTCATCTGACATGACCGTCCCACTGAAAATCCATGCTGCCTTGGGTCCTGTATCCCACTGGCCTCTAGGTACTCAACAATTCTTTCCTTCAGAAATGATTCCATAATTTTCCCTACCACTGAGGTCAAACTAACAGGTCTGTAGTTTCCTGCCTCTGTCCTGCTTCTACTTTTGTGAAAGAGAACCACATGCACCCTCCTCCAGTCCTCAGGTACCACACCATCCTCCCATGATTTGTTAAAAGTTTAGTCAGTGGTGTCACTAGTTCTCCCTTAGTTCTTTTAGAATTTGGGGTGACTCACATCAGGCCTCATTTGCTTTGCCCACCTTCAGTTTTAGGAGTTCTTTCAGGACCCTTTTTCTGTGAATGGACTGGTATCAACCCCCTATCCAGAGTGCTTCTATTGTTTGGTTTAGGTTTAGGTCCTTTCCCCCTCCTCTTCATTGCCGGCCCCGAGAAAAAAGAAGGACAAGGAGAGGCTCTGGGACAAAAGTCCGTCGCCACGCGGGAGGCCTGCTCCAAAAACTTTGAGTACTCCTTCTGCAGGAAGTTGTGAGTACTCCTACTGCAGGAACCCTCTCAAGTAAGATCTTAGTATTAGTATGCAAAGACACCCTGTCTTTGTGAAAACTAAGCAAGGCTCTTTACACATCAGAGCCTGAAGCTTGGAAATCCTCTGAGAAGTAATGGCAACTAAAAACAACGCTTTCCATGACAGAAAGCACAGCTAGCAACTCGCAGCTGGCTCATAAGGAAGCTAGAGTGAGCTTTTCCAACATAAAAAGAAGGTCCCATGGAGGGACGGGGTCCCAAATGGGAGGTTTAAAATGCAGGATACCGCCAGCTGGGCAACAGCTTTGCCCTCAATAGATGCATGGTATGCAAAGATGGAGGAAAGATGCACATTAAGAGAGGATTATCCCAGGTCTTGGTCCAAAAGTGAGGACGTGACGCCAAAATCAGATTTGCTGGATAGGTGAAGGGATTCAGGTGGCAAGCAGTGGCCCAAAGGAAGAAGTGCTTCCACTTCATGGCACAGGTGGCTCTAGTGGAAGGTTTTCTGGCAGCCACCAGGACATCAGCAACCCTGGTAGATACCCCAAAGCGAGTGATAGCTAAGTCTACAGTAGCCACGCATGTAGATGTAGAGACTTGAGGTTGGGGTGGATCAGACTGCCCTGCTCCTGGGACAGCAAACCGGCACAAGGGCAGGGGTACTGGAGGTTCCACTGCCAGCTGCTGTAGCAGGGGAACCAAATCTGACACGGCCAGTAGGGAGCAATAAGAATCATCTCTGCCCCTCTGACTGGAGCTTGAGAAGAACCCTCTGCAGGAGCAGGAAGGGGGCAGTTTATACAAAACCTCCCTTCCAGGAGAGGGACATGTCTTGCCAGAAAACTCCAGGCCCTGGAGCAAGTGAGCAAAAAGCAGCAGTTTTGCAATGAATGGGGACACAAAAGGTCCAACTCTGGATGGCCCCACCTGCCGAAGAGGTTTTCAACTACCAAGGACTGGAGTTCCCACTTATGCAGTCCTCGACCTGGACTGGCTTAGACTATCAGCCAGGACGCTTTGGTCGACAGGAACATGGATGGCTAAAAGTTCCAGGTCATGCTCGATGGTCCAATACCACACTCATCGCCTCCCGACAAAGGTGGTAGAAATGAGTGTCCCCATTTGTTGATGTAGTATACCACTGGCATGTTGTCCGTTTGAACCAGTAGCAGTCCGGGAAGAATGTGGGTCTGGAAGTCCTACAGATAATAAAGAACTGCCTGCAACTCCAGCACATCGATGTGGAGATGTTGTGCCGATTCGGACCAAATTCCCTGGGTTTGACGGTATGCTAGGTGAGCACCCCAACCCAGACATGAGGCGTTCGTAGTAAGAATCTGTTGGGGGCACTGCTCAGAGGGGACCACCTGCAGGAGATTTGTGGGTGTTTGCCACCACTCCAAAGTTCTCCTCACTGGGTTGGAAACCAGCACCGGATGATCCAGGTCATTGGTGCATTGATCCCATTGGACCCAGAGAATCCACTGGGAAACCCTCATATGCAGGCGAGTTACAGGAACTGTGGCTACAGCCGCCACCATGTGCCACAACAGGCGAAGAAACGCTCTGGCTGGAATCTGACAACTTGAGGATACTAGCCCGGCTTGCGCCATCAAGCGTTCTGCCCTGTCCTCTGACAGGAAGGCTCTGCCCTGGGACAAGTCCAGGACTGCTGCAATATACTGAAGGCGTTGACTATGAGAGAGACAAGACTTGGGCAGGTTGATTGTGATCCCTAGGGCCTGGAAAAGCCAAAAGGTGCCTTCCAGGGTCTGCTGCAAGAGGTTCCTGAGCTGTCAGCAGCCAATCGTCCCAGGTAAGGTTACACGAAAAAACCCTGTTGTCTCAGAGCTGCAACCACCACAGCTAGGCACTTGTAAAGACCAAGGTGCCAAATAAAGTCTAAAGGAAGGACCCTGAATTAAAAATATTCCCCTGGAAGCAGAAGCGGAGGAAGTGGCAGTGGGCTGGGAAGACCTGGATATGGAGATAGGCATCATCTAGTATCACAGTAATGTGTCAGCAGAAAAGGACCAATCTGATCCATCTACTCTGCCCATTTCCCCTTCTTGTCACTACTGCACACGATCCTTTCCTCTGCCCATTAGCCAACTCTATGTGTCTATCCTATGCACTCTTGAATCCATCCACCACCCGAATGGCCAGCATGGCAGAGAATACATCCTCCTGCCCAGTTCACCCAGTTGCCGAGACTCCTCGTTTGGGGGGTACTGAGGTGTTTGCGCTTCTTAGTATGATCATGGGACACATTCATGACCACTGAGTCTGCCGTGAGGTGCTCGCCAAGAAGGGCTTGCCCACCGGTGCATGGTAAAGGCGATCTGCCTTCTTGGCCAAAGCCGGTGTGGATGAAGGGTGGTTCTACGCCACCTCAGTAATGTCATTGGATGAATCAATCAAAGGAGGCACCACCAAATGAAGCGTCTCCTTCTTCCAGAGGTATATAGTCAGGCGACGGCGCTCTAAATCAAGCTCTTCTGTCCCCATTCCATGAGGGATTGCATATGGTGCATCACACCAAGAAAACAGGTATCATCGGGGGGGACTTAGGGATCTCCTTGGGAGGCTCCTGACCATCTAAGGAGGAATCATCCCTCAATTGATCACGGTAAGGGATGGTTGTCCATATGCTGGTCAGAGCTCCTGTATGCACCCAGAAGACCCTGTGGTCCGAGGTTGCTAGGTCCTGCTTGATCTGGGTCCGGGGGCTCCGGGGAGGGCAGGGAGGAGCAGGTTGTCTGGGTGCATCCTTGTTCTGCATGAAAGTCCACCAGGACATAATTAAGGCATTATAATCCAAGGGTGCAGTAGGATTTTAGGGTGGATAAGAATATTGAGGAGGAGGAGGAGGGTAAGGGTACCTCTGTGGAGGAGCCGGCATAGGCTACCCTGGCGTAGGTCCAGCAGGCACCGGCTGAGGATCCCTAGAAGAGCAAATGGACATCGGTTGTGGCGCAGGCTGGGGCTGAAGCAACCACTGAGGATTCACTGGTGGAGGCGTTGGCATAGCCAGCACCAGCCTGGCAGCTGAAGACTGGTGTCGGTCTGGCAAAGTAGGCAGCACTGGCCCCAGCGGCGAGGCTGGCACCTGTCGGGGGAATTCCCCTGAGGCAGGGGCAGAGACGTTGCCTGTGTGGAAGAAGAGGTGAGCACTTGCTCCGGGTGATGCCTGGAAGTATTAGCGCTGGCCCCGGAGTCAGGGACCAATGAAGGGAACACCTTAACTGAGGGAGGGGTTTACAAAAGAAGACCCACCACTAGAGGCTCCAACCCCAGTAAGGCCACCCGGCTGAGGACCCGTGGGAGTGAAGGGCCTGAGCATCAGGGGCTGGGAGGCAGAGGACAAAGTCCATTGCCTCGAAGAGCCACCACTTATAACGGAAATGAGGACAGGTAGCTGTACCACCAGCAACCCGGAGGGAGTAAGGGCTGCTGAGGAAGGAGTGGCCGACACCCCGTGGGAGGAAGACCCACAGGCAGAAGCTGGTCTATGCGGTGACCGCAAGCAAGAGGCTGACCAAGAACAGTCCTGGTGCTTGCCCCAGTGCTTATGCATGCTGCTAGACTTCTCTTTCGGGAAGAAGATGATGCCCCAGAAGACTGAGCCAGGGAAGTGGAAGAGCTTTTGGCCTGAAGCTCCTTCTCCATCACAGCCAATTTCTGCTTTAGCAGGTAGCTTTTGAGGGTCTTCAAGTGAAGTTGAAGTCTCTGTTGAAGTCCTGGCAGTTACCACCAACAGCTTAATCTCGCTCAAGGTCAGTTGACATTCATCTGTATCCTTTCCCCGGTCGTGCCTGAAAATAGGCAGGATTTGTCTAGTGCACTTACCCGTCAACAAAACTAAATAAATAAAAAACAAAAGAACTAAATAAATAAATAAATAAGTTCTGGCAGGCCTCGGTGTCGTGGTTGGGGTCTAAGCAGAGCAGGCAAGAGGAGTGACCATCTTTGGCACATATCTGCTTGCCGTAGGCACACTTTGTCGGCTGGTTGGAAGACAAGACTGGAGTCGAATATATAAACCTGATAGATGAAACACCAAAAATCAATGTTAATACTGATGGAGAAAGAAGAAATGAGTCAGGTATGCGAGCAAAATGATGAGATCATCTGAAGCAGGCATCCACAAAGGTCCAACATGCATGAGTCGATGGTGTGAAAAGAACTGAGGTATGTCTGGGGGACAGCCCTTTTTATAGTATAGGCAGACAACAGCATGCTGACACTGAGGGGGTCGGTCCCCCATGATAGACTGCTAGCTAGAGGTTTTTCATGTGGTCCTGGTGCCTGACGGCCTCAGTGCCATCAATGCTGCCTGCTGCAAGAGTCACCTCGAAGTAAAATCAAACATTACATTTCTACATGTGGGCAATTTTTCCATTCTTCTTAAAAGTAATGAGATAATTTTTTCTCTTTATTAAAAAAAAAAAAGGCTGGACCAATTTGTCCATTAGAGACCATTTTTGAAACACCCCTGTTCTGATGTCACTTTGAAAGAAATCACAGTGACAATATGACAGTGTAACATGATGAAAAAGAATCAGAACAAATTTACCCCCCTCTCCCCCAGAAAATACTACCATCCTCTCCAGAGAAACATGTCCTGTTCCGCTCTCTACAACTTACATCCGTCCACACTCTTGGGAAAACAAAGCTTTTATGAGTAATCCGTTACAATGTGTAATGAAACACAAACTATGATTAAGACGACAGTAACCAGCCCCAAAACAGGGAGTGCAAACGTCAAGTATGAGGAAGAGGGAAAACAAAGGGTAATAATCAAATCTCCCTCTGAAAATTAACAAGTTTCACTGTTGACCCTCATCCAGAATCCCCATGGGAATACCACATCCTTCCTGATAGCAGTCTAATTAGTTAAAAAGTTGACTTTTGCCTGCCCCTCCCTCCCTATTTAAGCAAGACTGTTGAAAGACTCTAAAAATAAGCCACAAAATTACCTCTGCCCCACCCCAGTTTATTTTCACATCAAAAGGCTGTAAAATCAGCAGTGATGAATACACCGAATTAGAAAGCAGAAAAAGAACAGTACACACACAAAAAAATGAAGGCAAAATTGTAGAATCACTGAAGAGATTAAGCCGAACTTCTTATTTGTTTACTGGGTAGATGCACTGGTCCCATGGACCTCTGTCACAAATATCCTGGGCTAAGGAATGTCAAAACAAAATACAGGCATATAATTTTGCAGTGTCAAAACATATGACAGATTCTATACTAAAGTAAATGGGTTGTTGAGATGCCTCTTGGCTGATCAGGAGTGGTCACTGAGACATCTTTGCATTCGAGAACTGGGAAGCAAGCTTGAGCAATGCTGAAAGCAACGTGTCTCGAGATTTATGCTCTAGATTAGCCAAGAGACATCTCGACAACCCATTAAATTCTTAAGCATTTTTTTTTTTTTTTTAATTAGCTGTTTGCCATTTCTTTTATTCCCGGCACCTGCGCCTGACTTTTTTAATAGGATCACTGTGGCACTGAACTTGGTGTGCCGTGACTAGCTAATCACACGTGAGCTGTAAGCAGTCACCTCCCCACACCCCACCACACTCTCACACAGATATGAGAAGGCCTCATAAATTTTCTTAATTACAGGATTTACCCTACTCTGCAAGAAAGTACAGTTATGTAAGACCTTACCGTAACAGTAGATCTTTGAGAGAGGCTCTTGCAGTTGGTAATCATTTGTAGGACTGCACTCCTGGCGTCAAGCCCGCACAGAAACTTTTGCTAGCAGTGTCTGATGGGGGACCGCCCATTGGGCGTTATGTGACCAGTGTCAGCGTGACACTATATAGTGGGTGGTCCCCACATCTGCCCTCCAGTTCTCCCGCCAGAGACCTCCAAGAGTCATGACAGGAGAATGGAAAGAGGCTCCCGAAACCAAAAAGAGGCTTTCTATAAAGAGCTGTAAATAAAGAGGGGTAAGGTTACCTACTGCAAGAGCCTCTCTCTCTCTCTCTCTGAATCTAATGTTGTGGTAAGTGCTTATGTAACTGTACTATCTTACTTCCAGAGTGCTCTTGCAGTAGGTCATCACTTGTAGGACAGAGTCCCAAGCAGTAAAGAGTGCAAGGGACAAGGAAAAAAACATGGGAGGCTGGAATATAATCCTAGCAGAAAGTCAGATAGGACAGGAGTCCCTGGAGGACTGCTAGTTCAAAACCGGCCCTACACCTCGAGGCAATGTCCAAACTGTAGTGTTTCGTGAAAGTGTGGACAGAACTCCCAAGTAGCCGCCACATAGATGTCTGCGGCAGATACATTTCTGAAATAGGCTGTGGAAGCAGCCATTCCCCTGGTACAATGTCCTTTTACCTGCCCCAGAAGGACTTTACCATACTTCTGCTAACAAAAGGTAATGCAGTCTGCCAGCCATTTGGAAAGGCATTGTTTGGAAACCGCTGCACCCTCTCTCTCTGGTGCGAAAGAAACAAAAAGCTGATCCATCTTTCGGACATCTTTTGTCCTGTTCGTGTGATAACATAAAATTCTGTGAATGTCTAACGTATGCAGGATGGCTTCTGAATGCTTGGGGTAATACACGCAATTCTAGAGACTGATAAAGGGTAGTCTCCGAAAAACATTTGGAAGAAACTTAGATTTGTGCATGGAGCCACCTGGTCTCTGTGAAAAATCAAATAAGGCATCTTACACATCAGGGCCTGAAGCTCAGAAATTCTAAGAGCAGAGGTAACTGCAACCAAAAAGAGCGCTTTCCAAGACAAAAAGTGCATGTCACAAGTACTTGCTGGCTCAAAGGGAGGCTAAAGTCAATTTCTCTGAAAGAAAATTAAATTTCCACAGTGAAGCAGGGTTATGCACCAGGGGTTTCAGATACAAAATTCCTTTTAAGAAGGTTTTAGAGACCTCTAACTGAGCCGGGGTCTTGCCTCCTACTGCCTCACGGTAGGCAGAGACGACCACTAAATCCACCTTCAGTGACAAATAGCTGAAGGCCAGATCCAACAGATGTAGAAGATACTCCATGACCTGGGGAGCGTGGCACGAGAAAGGATCCACATCTTTCGAGGTGGCCCAAATGGAGAAGCGATTCCACTTCATGGCATAGGTAGTTTGGACAGATGGCTTTCATCCCTCTACCAAAATCTGAGCTACCCTTGGGTAAACCCCATACCTAGAAGCAGCAATGCCCTGAGGTGCCATGTATGTAGATGAAAGGACTTTAGCCCCGGATGTACCACTGTGCCCCCCTCCTGGGTCAGGAGATCGTCAGTAAGAGGAATCGGAAATTCCGCTGCCAGCTGCTGATGCAGCGGGAACCTTATTTTTTATTTATTTATTTATTTATTTATTGCCCCCCTGGTAGCCAATCCATCAGCGCCGCCCCCCCCTAGCACCCACCTCACTTCCCTGATGCCTTATTTCCAGGATACCCCCGGCTTGCACCCTAGGTTGAGGCCACATCACCTTACCAGGCCAATCTGACGGGAAGGTGTCAGCTACTGCCGACACTGCCTCCCCATCTTCTCCCCCCAGGGTGGGGTTCAGGGCCTGGAGATGCCATCCATGGAGCCGTATTAGGTCGAGGAGAGGCAGAGAGCAATTGAAGCCAGGCGCTGGGGCGGCCATCATCCTCGGTGGCCAATGAGTATTTTCCTGTAGCTGCCCCAAGGGCGGGGACGTGCAATGATGTCCCGCGTCTGCCACGGCCCTCAAGCACTCTAGCGCTGTTTGCTTGTGTTTCCCGGCCTCCATGAAGTCCCTCGAAGCGGACACTCTACCCCTCCCTCCCTGGAGGAGGACAGCAGTCCATGGGATGCTCAATCCTTCTCCCTTGGCCAGCTCTCCAGCTTCCCGCGTCCGTTCCTGAATCCAGGTCACTGGTGTCGCAAGCGGAAGTCCATCCGCTGCACCGGTGGGCCGGCTAGTGGGAACCAGATATGATGAGGCCAAAACAGAGCTATTAATATCATTTGTGCTCCTTCTGTCTGAAGCTTGATCAACACTCTCTGTAAGATTGGAAAGGGAGGGAATGCATACAGAAATTTCCCTGTCCGAGAAAACAACAGTGCGTCTTGCCAGAAAGCACCATGCCCAGGATCGAGAGAGCAAAACACGGAAAGTTTTGCATTTGATGGGGCTGCGAACAGATCCATTTCTGAATGACCCCAAAGGTCGAAGATGTGATCCAGAACTTCTTGCTTTAGCTCCCGTTCGTGGACTCTTACCCTAGTGCAGCTGAGGCTGTCTGCAAGAACGTTCTGCACACCTGGGACGTGGAACGCCAGAAGATGGACGTTGTGCAGAACTGCCCAGTTCTAGATCTGCATCACTTCCCTGCAAAGAGGATATGAGCGGGTGCCCCCCCCCCCCCGTTTGTTGACATACCACACCATACACATGTTGTCCGACTGGATCAACAGGGTTTCTTGTTGAAGAATGTGTTGAAAGCCTGAAGAGCATAAAGCACTGCTCTCATTTCTAGCACATTTATGTGCAAGTGCACTTCACAGGTGACCACAGGCCCTGGGTCCTGTGGTGCCCCAGATGGGCATCCCCTTCCCGATGCATCTGT
Source organism: Neoceratodus forsteri (assembly GCA_016271365.2). Taxonomy (NCBI): domain Eukaryota; kingdom Metazoa; phylum Chordata; order Ceratodontiformes; family Ceratodontidae; genus Neoceratodus; species Neoceratodus forsteri. Next base: position 1,688,927,821 of record CM057452.1, on the reverse strand, counting down.
AGTCAGTATTTGGGAGTGAGGAGGGGTCTGGAAAGGGACTCCCAGACTCAGGTTACTGGAGTCCTGCCACCATAACAGATCCTGTTGCATTGGGCTGGAGATGATGACCTGACTGTCCAAGTTGTCCTCCCCCTGATCCCACTGCGACCTTAAGAGTCCACGGTGAGATTCGCATGTGGAGTCTGGCCAATGGGACCGTACGAATAGCCGCTGCCATGAGGCCAAGCAGATGGAGAACCGCCTTGGCCGACATGTGTCGGTTGGAAGATACCAGTTTGGCCTGCCTCTCCAGGGTGTCCACCCTGTCCAAGGGGGGAAAGACCATTCCCCCACACTATGTCCAGGACCACCCCAATTAAATGAAGGCACTGGGAAGGCGCAAGATGGGACTTGGGGTAACTGAAATCAATACCCAGGTGCTCGAAAGGTGCAGGGCAGCCGATAAGGAAGCTTCCAATCCCCTCCTCGATGGAGCTGCGAGGAGCCAGTCATTGAGGTAAGGAAAAACATAGTGCCCCTGACTCCTCAAGGTACCTGCTACTACCGCTAGGCATTTGGTAAAGACCTACGGGGCAAAGGACAGGCCGAAAGGGAGAGCTCTGAACTGGTAATGCTCCCCTTGGAAAGAAAACCTGAGGAATCTGCGGTGTGGGCGGAATATTGGGATGTATAGGTACACATCCTGCATGTCCAGGGCACAAAGCCATTGTCCTCTGGAGAGGAGAGGCTGAAGCCTTTGCAGTGTCAGCATCCGAAACCTCTTGTATTCTATGAAGAGATTTAGGGTACTGAAGTCCAGAATCAGGTGTAGATCCCCTGTCTTTCTGGGTATCAGAAAGAGGTAGGAGTAGAATCCCTTCCCAATCTGGCTTGCCGGCACTGGCTCTATTGCTTCTTTTTGAAGAAGAGCCATGATCTCCTCCCTTAAATGGGGAGTATGCATGCGCCCTTGAGTGATGAGAAACCTCAGTGGATTGTCTGGAGGTTTTTCTCGAAATTCAAGAATGTGACCAAGCTTTATTAACTGAAGCACCCAGGCATCTGTTGTGATGGACTCCCATTCTCCCAGATGCCTTGCAAACCTTCCGCCCACCTGTTCCTCTGACAGACGAGGAGGGGGGGAGAGCGCAGTCAGCAAGTCATGAATGGGAGGGGGTTGGGGAGGACCACTCCTGAAGCCCTCTGGGTTTTGGCTAGAGGAGCAGCGGCTGTACTGGGAGCCCTACGTTTAAACTGGCATTTAGGCTTGCTGGTTTTTCATCTGGCATCTGTACTGCCGACTTAAAAGGATGTTTCTGTTGTTGTTTGGTCGATACATGGTATGGACCAATCAAAGAGCTGTTCCTTTATCCTGCAGGCTTGTGATTATATCCTGGGCATCTCTGCGAACAGGACAGAGCCTCTGAAAGGGGCATCTTGAATAGCTGACTGAACATCAGGGGTAGGCCCGACATCAAACCAAGAGTACGTGTGAAAGCTTACAGCTGTGGCGTAATTTAGTGGAGGAATCCACTGATCGTAGGTGACCAGCAAAGAATGACGCCCAGCCACCTTGGTCATTTTAAGGAGGTTACCAGGGAGGACTTTGTCTCAGAGTCTGGTGGGGCCTCGGCGATGGGCTTGAACTGGTGGAACAAGGACTCCTGGTACTCTAGCACGTGCAAGACGAGTTCAGAACACGTATAGCTAGAGTGGAAGAAGCATTAAACTTCCTCCCAAACTGGTCCGTTTGTCTGGATTCCTTGGGGGGGGGGGGGAGTACTGAGGTACTTAGGCATAACAGACCGATCATGGGCTGCAGTGATGACCACCGAGTCAGCTCTAGGGTGTACACTAAGGTGGTCCTCAGGAGTGCTGCAAACCCGGTTAGCTTTCTTTGCTATGGCTGGGATAGAGAAAAGCCTCTGCCATATGGTCGAGGATAAATCCTCATGGGATTCCAGCCATGGGGGAGTGAGTACGGACTCATCTCCGGAAAGTCCAGATGCTCTACCAACCTTTGTCATTTGGGGTCTACAGCCTCAGACTTCCAGCCTTGGGCTCCATATGTTTGAGAAGGTCCACAAAGGAGGGATCTTCTGGTTGTGATTTAGGGATCTCGAGGGACTGGTTCCTCAGGGGGAGGGATCTCAAAACCCGAACTGACGGATGAGGAATTGGAGTCTGCTTTGGAATCGTCTGAATCCCCTGGAATGTTTTCAGGAATAGGAGAATCTGGCTCCCTGATGATCCCTTCAGACGTCAGGGGTTGCACTGCAGCTGATGGACGACCTGATGTTGAGGTACGAGTAAGGACTGGAAAGGATGCCCAAGGGGTAGGAGCTGGGTGGCCTGTGTCCGGAAGAGGAAGATGCCTGCTGTCTAATTCTGACACCAACTGTGTTTTGGTCCCAGACCACCAAGATTTTAGGATCTCCGTAAAATCCACCTGAGGTTGAGGTGGAGGGTGAGTAAATCTGGTTCCAGGCCCTTGTCCCCGAGTTAGAGGACAGATAATGGTGTGGGTAGCCTGGTGGAGGATAGTAACCAGGGTACTTTGAGTAATAAAAGGCTGACGAAAGGATCCGCATCGGGCTGACAAGAGGATAGCCCGATGGCAGATATCCCGATGGTGCCTCCAACATCGTAAAGCTTGATGTTAGTCCTGATGGAAGGCCCCGGAGGGTAGCCTGAAGGTGGCCCTTACGGAGGGTAGCCTGACAGCGCCCAGAGGGAGGGTAGCCTGGACGCGGCCCTGACGGAGGGAAGCCTAATGGTGCCCAGATGGAGGAAGCCTGATGGTCCGCAGGACGATGGCCCAAGGACCCGAGAGGAAAAACTTTGCAAAGGTCCTGAGAGGTGAAGCCCCGAGGAGGCCCCAAGGATGGAATACCTGCTGGGAGTCCTGACGGGGAAGGCCCGACAGTAGTCCTGGTGGAAGCAAGGGAACCTGTGGGTGCTGAGGAGGAGTAAGGTCTGGCACTACTACAGGTGACGTCTAAGCTGCCATAAGGCCTGTTGGCACCCCCACATCAAGTAAACCTGATGAAAGGTGTTCGTCCATCGGGACCTGCGGACTCTCCAATGGAGCAGGAGATTGGGGTTCTCCATGGAGGGAACCCCATGGAGACCCTTGTCCTCCAGCCTGGACAAAGCTGATGTCCAACAGCACCTCGTCAGAGCCTGACAGATGTGAAGAGGTTGTGTGATCGTCGGGAGGGCCCGATGATCGACCTGGGTCATACAGGAGTCAGGGGCCCCGATTCACCAACCCCGGCTGGGTGCTCGCTGGAGGGTCTGATGAGCGGCTTATCGACCATGCCTGCTGATTTAGAGCACGGGACAGAAATGGGCCTAAGAGCGGCGGTAGCCTCGGATGGATCCGTGGAGCCTGCCATCACTAACCAGTGGTGGTGGGAGAGCCAAAGCCTGTTCTGGAGGTGGGAGCGCAGGCTTGGCCACAGCACTCACCCTTCCGAAGGAAGGGGGCTGGTCCTCCATCAAAGGGCCAGTGGGTGGCTTCGGTTGGGGGCGGGGGGGCTTGCTGCTCCCGGTCTCGATGTTTTTCTTTGTCCATTTTCTTCTTCTTGTGTGGATCAGTTGGTGAGGAAGAGGCGCTTTTTTAGCTCTTTCTCCATCAAAGCCATTTTTTGTTTCAGGAGATGGGCCTCGAGAGACTGCTGGCACAGTTTCTGCATGGCCTGGCTGAATTGGCTGCAGGCCTCGCACTCCTCGACTTTGTGGTCAGGATCCAGGCAGAAGAGGCAAAGGGTATGCTGGTCCTTATGTGGTAGCTGGACGCCGCAAGAACTGCACTTGTTTTTATGCGAAGCCATAGGTGAAGAGGATGACATACAAACTATTGAAATTGTTAGAAAGGAGAAAAAACAGATACTCATCCAAAAAAGGCGTTCGAACTGCTGTGATGAGCTTTAGCCAGTCCGAAATGCACAGGTTGACAGCGGGAAAGAACTGGAGGGCGGATATGGGGACTGCCCACTATATAGTGTCACGCTGACATCGGTCACTGCACGTCCGGTGGGCAGTCCCGCGTCAGACACTGCTAGCAAAGGTCCACGCGCTCCTAATGCCAGGGGAACGCAGTCCTACAAGTAATTACCTACTGCAAGAGTCCTCTCGAAGTAAGATCAGTACATACTGTCAGCAGAAGTATACGAGTAGCACGGATCCAATAACTGGGGATCTGATTTTGGAAATGTTCCTAGGAGGTGCTGAAATGAGGAACAGTTAGAGTTTGTGGCTTAACATTGAGTGGCGGTTAATTTTAACTGCTAAGCGATACTACCACTTGTTTTCGTGCACAGATCCGACTGATGTTTATTTACCAGACACTGATTTCAGTTTGGGGGAGAAAAAAAAAAGAATGCTATAGTAGCAGGCAAAGTGTGTAGCATGCGACAACCTCTTGCCTGCATACCAGGTCTTCACGCGCTAACACCAATGGAAAATTCCAATGCTAGAAAAAAGAAGAATTTTAAATTATATATGTGACAAAACTTGATCGCTGATGACCAATGTAATGGTGAATAACAATTCTAATCAACAGAAAAACAAACCAGGTAGGCCATCAAGACTTATCTAGACTGAGCGTTAAATAGGGAGTTAGAATACAGTGGTCAGATGGCTACTTCGCAAAAGCTTTTGAGACAGCAGACTTAAGCTTTGGTGCAGTGTCTCATCCATGGGTGTTCTAATGAAAAAGTCAGATTTACACAAAGCCTTGTCTGTCAGACAACCACAGATATAGTCATGAAGGGCACGGAGGAAGAACCAGCCAGGGTTTAGGCAGAAGAGCAGTAGAGAGACCTGAACAGAGCAAGTAAAGCAGTGATGAAATCTGAACAGAGCCAGTAAATCAAATTGATAAATATTATTGCAAACTGTGCTGAGTCATGCTGTATCTTTCTATATAACCTGGTTTATGTTTTTGCAAATGAAAGTGATGTGGACAGAGAAGATCAAACATATGTCAAGAACATAGATAGGAAAATTACGTACCTACCGTAATTCTTGATCTTCTTGGACGAGTCTCCACCACTCATTCACACTAGTGGGATTGGCGCCGGAGGCACTAAGACCCATCGAGCTAAACTTTTGCTGGAGGGTCTGCAAGGAGACGGGCTACGAGACAGGGCGCCATGAAAGCAGCGCTCGAGCGTAATGACTATCCGCTACTTACCTCCAACCGCCTTTTCAGTACCTTTTTATCAAGGAGGTAGCGTAATTAACGAAAAAGGTTAACCTAATATTAAAATGGACATAAGATAGTCCGTATGACCCGCAAAAGGTCAGCAGTCTCACGGCCTAAAGATTGTGGGAGGAAGACCACAAGGTGAGCCTGGGATGGAGGGTGTAGAATGAGTTGGAGACTGTCCAAGAAGATCAAGAATTCATGGTAGTGTGATTTTCCATCTCCCTGACATGTTCCACCCATCATTCACACCAGTGGGAGAGTACCAGCTCGATAATCCCCCAAAAGGCGGGCAGGAAAGCCAGAGCTCACGCTGCCTGATAGAAGCTCAGGTGATAGTCTGTCAATGCGAATGTCCTGGTATGAACATCCAGTGCATGTGCTTAACTAAGTATGCACTGAGTCTATAGTGGCGTTGCATATATCTGCAATTGGAACATTGCACTCACAGGGATGCCGCTGCCTAGTAGAGTGAGCACTCTACCTTCTAATTTAACTTGAGCCATGGAATAGCAATGACGAAGGCATGCTACCAACCATGAAGAGATACATCTACGATAGGTTGATTCAGCCGGTGTCGCTGAAAGAAACCTAACAGTTTTTGAGTCTTCTTGGTTCATCTAAATAGAACTGCAATTTCTTAATATCCAAGGAATGAAGAGCCTTCTCTTCATTTTGGAACTAGCGGTAATGAAGTACCAGAGGTTGGTTCAGATGATTCTGACACAACCTTGGAAGAAAAATGAGGGATGAGTAATGGAGAACTACTCCTCATCCTATGGAATACAGTATAATGAGGGTCCGTAACCAGTGCATGTATCTCAGAGACCTCATGGGCTGAGGTAATGGCCACCAGGAAGGCAGTCTCCAGGCAAATTTTAGCTCACAGGCTAAGGGTCGAAAGGCCGAGTGAGCATGTCCGTACCGTTAATGTCCCAGGCTGCACCGATTTAACAGGGGGTCTGGGATGAGAATCCTTAAGAAATCTCTCTTCTTAGGTAACTGAGCCAGAGTTAGGAAGAAACCGCTCATGGAACGTTCTGAGATGGCACTAAGGTGAACTTTAACTGTGAGTATTGAAGACCTAAGTTGATAGGTCCAAAGATACTCCAGAACCTTGCCAGGAGGACAGGAAAAGGATTCCAAGAGGATTTTGCATTAATTAGAGAGAAAAACGCTTCCATTTGGAAGCGACGCTGGGTGGCTTTTCGGTTTTGTTGAGCCAGAAGGATGTCTGAGACCTACGAGATGTTGAACCATTACTTTATCTTCGTGAGCCAAGCACAGAAGAAGGGATTTCGCTGATGATTAACGAACCCTGAGTCAGAAGACTGATTTAAAGGAAGTGGTCTCGAGAGGCGCCACATACTGTTGAGTAGAGGAACTATAGTCGTTCTTTCTTTGATGCAATGCCTGTGGCAGTTTGGAGTGGTGCCTGCGCATACATTAAAACAGTGAAAAAAAAAACATTCTTCTCACTCTTTCCCCTGTATAAAAGACTGATAAATATCCCTTCAGACGGATTTCCCCCTCACCTGATACACTTGAGTATAATCTACGGCTGATCTCTCCTGACTGTATGAGTTAAACTACTTTCCTTTGATATCCCAATTAAGTAGGGATTGAGAAGAAACCTAATAATCTGCTTATTTCCCTGTTCTCCCAGGAAGAGGTGGCGAGGAGGACATCTCTTGCTTTATATGTGCCAAGAAATGACTCAAACTTGAGTTTTAAATTTTACAACTTTACAAACTAAAATGGGTTCTAGTATCTAGGAGGGAAGATATAAACTCGGGGGGTTATCAAGAAGGGAGATAAAGAGATTCCCCTATTTACCACAGAGAAGGAGGGGTGAAGGAGGTGGAAGAGGAGGGCAAGAAGGACGCAGGGGAGGATGTGGGAAGGGCCACAGCAGACAGTAATTTTCAACCTCAGTGACAGGAACATAATAACTGAGGAGGAAGAACAGGGCCCTAAAGAAAGAGTCATCATTTGCACATACCACAGGCATTAAAACTTTTGATTTGGCAGTAGATCTACAAATGTTCTACAGGAAATTAAGATTAGGGTGGACATATATGACAAAAAGAAGAAAGGAGGCGACTACTAGAAGTGGGCACTGAAACAAGCATTAGGCATCAAATCCACTTAAAATCCACCAAGGGCATCAGAGAAAGTTGAGAGTTATATAAAATTAGTAGAAAGGGATGTGAAACAATTTCTCAAAGAAACAGAACAGAAAGTTAAGACAAAATCTTACAAAAATAGAAAGCGAGGCATGCAAGAGCCTGAAAATTGCACATCTACTGTCATAAAGCAGGCTGATACAGGGGGGACTGTTATCTGGGACTATGGGAAATATAACATGCATTTGTCAATGCCGAATGTTGCTTGCTTGTATGTGCTGTTTAGGTATTTGGAAGTGACAGTTTCATGCCTTCCTCCCAAGACATCCACTGTGTCTTTCCATTCAGTATTCACAGAAGAGTGGGAGGGCAAGGCCACAGCAGTACAGCAGTTGCCAAGGGGTGAAGAGGTGGACAATAGTCCATTCAAAGGCAAAGAGTCCTGCAGGAGCTCACTAAATTGAAAGGTAGACAAAGCGATGGAACCAGATGGCATATGCCCAAGGATATTAACAGAACTGCGAAGGGAGATAGCAGTACCTCTGGCAGCCATGTTCACTGAGTCATTCAACATGAGTGAATTGAAGGAGGGTACATGTGGTCCCTCTACACAAGTCTGGCAGCAGGGAGGAGGCAGGGAACAATAGACCATTCAGCCTCACCTCAGTAGTGGGGAAGATCATGGAGACATTGCTTAAAGAAAGGATAGTGGGGCATCTAGATGCCATCGGAACCCAGGACCATAGACAAGATGGATTCACAGTGGGGACATCATGTCAGATAAATCTGGTTGATTTATTTGACTGGGTGACAAAGAAAGTGAATCAGGGTGGGGCAGTGGACAACGCTTACCTTGATTTCAGCAAAACCTTTGACACCATCCCATATAGGAGGCTGATAAACTAGCTGGGTGGCTGGACATGGGGGAAAGGGTGGTAAACTGGGTTAGAAACTGGCTAACAGACAGGAGGCAGAGAGTGGTGGTAAATGGTATGCAGTCTAGGGAGAGGGGGCGACCAGTGGGGTGCTGCAGGGATCGGTCCTGGGGCCAGTTCTGTTCAATGTCTTCATTAGTAATATTGCAGAACATCTGAAGGGAATTTTTTCACCAAATTTTCAACATAGCCATTTTAAGACCTCTGCTCATGAACAGTGTCACTGTGATTTTCTTAATTTGTCCCGTACATTGATTTCGCACACCGACTGCGCCATTGTGCGCTACATGGGCGGAAACACGTTTTGGGTGAGATGTGAAAAATGACAGCTATACTATTTATAAGAAGGTGTGGCAAAATGGCAATGTTGGAAATCTGGTGAAAATATTGAAATTTCGCGAACTACGAGCCTGCATAGGAACTGCATAGCATACGTTAAATAAAAGGTCATTTTGGAATTTTACAAATTTTTCAACATGGGGTTTTTGGGACCCTTACATGAATGATGTCACTGTCATGGCGTTATTCAGGCCTGAAGGGTAATTTTCTGCGGTGACTGTGAAATCACCCGCCGGGCCCAACTCTTGCTTGTGACATCATCAATCAGAGAAACTATCCCAAAAACCCATAGTCAAAAAATCAAAAAGCTCTGAGATATCAACAAAGTTGAAACCCCCTATCTAGCCCATTATACAGCTTACTGGCATTTCCTCAGTTGACCGGCTTTGAAATTACGCAGACGTGTTGCGGTCCACGAAGATCGTCGCGCCCGAGGTCCGGAGGTAAGTATGGGGTGAGGGGGTGTGGGGAGAAACTGGAGTGCGCAGTGGGTGAGTGCAGGTTGTGGGAGGGTTGGGAGGCGCCACGGGACAGTTTTGTTTTACAGGTTTTTTAAAAAAAAACACGTGGAGAGCGTTTGCCACGCTAGGGTGGGCTCCCAGCGTGCTTCCAAGGATGTTGGGAGGGCATTCAGCCGACAGGGGATTGAGCACCCCGTCGGCCATGGCATTTGTTGCCACGCTGGGGTGGGCTCCCAGCGTGGCACAAGGACATGGGGGCGTTCAGCCGACGGGAGTTGGGCACCCGGTCGGCAAGAGGACCACTTGCCACGCTGGGGTGGGCTCCCAGTGTGGCACTTACTACTGGAGGAGCAGCGGCTCAGCCGGCGGATTGGGCACCCTGTCGGCTATACAGTCGCTCTGGCGGGGGCGGGGGCGCATGCCTGCATGGGTGTTTGTGGGGGGAGCTGCGGCGTGAGCAACCCGATATCTTATCGGTGCTCACTGAGCGAGCTCCCCTTTCAACTGTATGCCACTGCATTTGGAGCTTGTCATAGACAGCTCCAGAATGCAGTGGCTTACAGGGGCCGTGCCTGCCAACACACTGACTGAATTGGAGGAGGAGGTGACACACCTCCGAAATCTCCGATGATGGCACTATGTTTCTTGCACATGCGTGCAAGCAACATAAAAAGGAATATGAGAGACAGACAGCTGGGAGACACTAGCAGATATATGAAATCAGATCAGGACCCACCCAGAAATTAAAGCTGAAAGAGAAGGCTCATTAGAAACAGGATGCGATACAGGATAGATAGCAGAAGAGGAAAAAGATATGCCTCATGAGGTGTTTTTTTGTTTTGTTTAAAACGGCATTTTCAAGCTTTGAAATCCCTTTTGCAATCCCTTTACACCAGCCGATCCTTTCGCCAGATCGAGTGGCAAAAGGGATTTTAAGGTCTCTGCGCAGTTTCCCTGGTGTCTAGTAGACCCCTAACTCCCTTATAAAATTCATTCCCTGGTGTCTAGTGGTCCCCACCCTCGGATCACCCTCCCCTGGTTTTATTTATGTTTTTTCCAACAGCGGGATGCCCACCCCTGGTGTCGGATAACCCCCGCCCACATCCCATTATTTTTTAAATGTGCCGACATTAGGGAGCCCAATCCCTGTGTCGGCCTTTATCCCCTCAACCCCCAGTACTACTGGACATTGGGGAATCCACCCCTGTCTAGAAATGTGTTTTTTTTTGTTTGTTTTTTTTAAATGTTCCTGGAAAAAAATAAAACAGTCCCCTGATGTCTGTTTTTTTTTTTTTTTTTTAACTTGGAAAAAAAGAAAATGGCCCCTCGTCGTCCCTGCCACCCCCTTCCGACCCTCTGTCTGTGCACCCACCTCACCTTACCCCATACCTACCTCAAGAGGTTGGTGACTGTGATCTTCTCTGGACCAGAACATGTCTGCACTCTTCAAAGCCGAACCGCGAACTTAGGAATCAAGGTAAGCACCGTATAATGGCAGTCAATGGGGTTTTCAACTTATGTTGATATCTCAGCCATTTTCAGGAATTCTGGCCCCAAATTTTCAACATGGGGTTCTTGGGACCCCATCTTATGAACACTGTCATTTCGTTACTCTGTTCCGAAAGGTGATTTTTGCAGCTGTGTGGAATCATCCTTCAGGACCAATTAATGAAACAACAGTGCCACTGTTCATGAGGTAGGGTCCCAAAAAGGCCATGCTGAACATTTGGTATAAAAATACCCCAAAACGCCCGAGTTACATGCAGTCGTTGAAATTTCGCGACGACGCACAACTTTTGCAATTTTTACATTTTCACTCCAAAATTTCAACAGTGCCAGTTTTTTCACACAGTTCTCATGAACAGTAATAGCTGCCATTTTTCAAACCTAGAAAATGTTTTTCCACACGGGCAGAAATGGTGTTACAGTTGCGCAGAATTACATTTCGATGGGGATTTGAAAATTTTCTGTACTGGGTACATGCGTGAGGTGATAAGAAGGTTATGTTGAACATTTAGGGTGACAATTATTTAAGATGGCACAGTAATGACTATTTGTTGCAATTTCCACTACACCTGCTCATAACTTAATGTGTGGAAGCACAGGGGACGGAGACCCTGTGATTCCCTACCCCTACATATGTGTGCATCTATGGAGGGATGGAGTACAGGGGACCCCAAGGCACACCAGCGCGTGTTGGTCTGTGGAGGGTAGGTGTGGGGTGGGGTGGGCTAATGGGGTCGGGTGGGAGGGCGGGTGTTGTGGGCTCAACCTAACGTCTTATTTCCCTACTTTTGTCGCTTCAACCCTAACTGATGCATTAACAACGCTTTTTGCAACATATATATATATATATATATATATATATATGGGATACATGATGGGCATGAGTGTGATATGGGAAATATTGTCACTCCTGCAGAGTGAGCTCTGGATATCTCACGAGTGCCGAAGGCATGAGTGAGATATCCAGTGCTCACGATGCAGGAGTGACAATATTTCCCATATCACACGATGTGCACATCATGTGTGTGATATATACAATGGGGGTGAGTGGTAAATGAGTGACAGGGTTGTATGTGTGTACATTGAGAATGAGTGTTTGGGGTGTGGAGTTTTGTGAATGGGCTTGGATGTAGTAGTGTTGTCATTGGTTGATCGTGTGTTGGTCCTGTGTGATTGGTTGCTTCGCTTATGGGGGCTTCAGTCAGTATTCGGGATATGTTGTTTTGAGACATTTTCTTTATTCTGTTGGATTTTCATATTTATGCACTTCTTGTTCACTTACATTTATTATACAGAGAGGTAATGTAGTGCTTGTGTGACTTTTCAAAACGTAACTTTATTTGTTTGTTTCAGTTCGCATCACTGAATATTTTTATTATGTAATTTAATTGCAGCGGTTTTATTTTACCGCTTTTGGAACACAAACTCTTTATTTATAGTTTTGCTACTGTCCTCTGATGTATTCAGTTGAATATTAGGGTTTTCTGCTTGCGTCTTCTGCTTCATGTTAGTCTGTAACAGAGTCCGATTCAATTATTCGAGCTTGCTTTCTGTGCTTTTGCTCACAGTGAGAACCTACAAGGAGAAAAAGGAGAAAGTTATGTTATGTTTTAGTCTTTTGTACATGTATGTTTTAAGGAGCTGGTGTTTTATCATATTTACCTTGCACAATGTTGAACGTGATTTGTTGAGCGTTAATCGTTGGTTGATTGAAACAGGCTGGGATACATTCTAAGTGCTTGGCTGGCTTCATATCATGTTGATCGTGGCTTGCAGGCCCTTCACTTGTGATTGGTTTTATGTCTGGGATGGTAGGAGCTGAAGAAGTACTTGGCTTTGGATCTGGATCACTGCTGAGGAGGTTCGATATCTGCTTTTGTTTTTCTTCATTTAATTTTGCATAGCTGTTGATAGATTGTACTTTCTTATATCCCGAGACCTGAATAATATCAGTCGGGCTATGTCTGAATCAGTGAGCTTCTGAATTAGATGTTTACGTATTGAGTAATTCGGAAGTCGTTTGGGGGTGTCAATTCCAGCTTTTTCTATCATATTTTTTACTATGCAACTTATGGTATTAATTCCCAGCGCTTGATTTTTAAACCAGTACTTTGGGGGTTCAGATTCTGTATTGTGGTTCAGAGCAAGAAAGAAAGGAGCTTCTGAATGCTGACTTTTGTCTGGTCTTTTGGATCGATATAAAATGTAATTTTTTACTGGGCATTTTGTTATGTTATTTATTTCATAAGCTCTCGGTTTTAGTATACGTGTATTCTTTGGGTCAGCTCAGATCTAGGTTTTTGTTTGTCTTTCACGGCTGAATTCTAGGTACTGCGTGTTGTGGTCATCTACTTTTAAGGTCACATCTCCCCATTTCATATTTCGGGTTTCAGTGTTTCCCCTAATGCCGAAAAACACTGTAACTGTAAGCCACATGGAGTTTAAAAGTGATTCTGGGTTGTGCGGTCCTAAGTAGTGTAGGTTGTAAAGTTTTTCAACAATGGTGTCTGTCAGTTCATCTGCAGCTTGTGGCTTGTTGCCTTTTCCTAGCTGTTTCAGTTGTTTATGTTTAGATGATATCACTTGTCTAGTTTTTAAAAAGGTTACTGAAGTAGAAAGAGATTCTGGATAGTGTCTCTCTTTTAAGTAACTTTCAAAGCATTGTAATCGCGAACGGATGCTGAGCGGCTCATATTCTGAGCCATCCTTTTTTTGACAAGAAATAAAATATTGGCATAGAAGTGGGTCAAGTTCTTTAGGTGGTATACTTTCCATTGGTTGAAATATGTTCATTTCAGATCGGAAGTAGCTGTGCAGGTCTTTAATATCAGCAATTGTTTTTCTTTTTGTATTCTCATTTTTCGTGTTGTCTACGTATTGCTCTATGTATTCAACATCGACAGGACGTTTCTGGATAAGTTTTATATGTTCAGTTGTTGTTTTTGTTGTTGTTGTCGGCTTCTCTTCCATGATGTTTGGATCTTCTAGCGGTTCTTTGTCTTGTTCAAATTGACTGCATAAGTCGATCAGTTCTTCTTCAATGTTACTTGTTTTAAAGTAGTTTTTAAGCTTTAGTTTGTTGATTTTTGTTGCCATTTCGGCTGATGTAGAAGCTAGCAAAACGTTTTGCCGTTTTAAATTTCTAGATCATAAGTGGTGTTTCGAGGTCTTTTTCTACACATTTTATTACCATCCAATTTTACTTTGGAGTGAAGTTGCACTAATGAATGTGGAATAACGTGTCGTTTTAGGAGCAGCAGCTGTGTTTTAGGTGAGTTAATCGTAATTGCCTATTTGTTTCTATGGTAACAGTATAGATTGTTCTGCTATCATTGGGGAGAGCTGTCTACTGTGATGATATGATTGACCTTTGCTGACCTGTGTGTGTAAATCGTTCATATCATCACTGTGGAGTAGAGGGTGAATTTATCACACTGCAGTGAGTGATACACTGTTTTATCTCATTCATTTACCACTCACCCCCATTGTGTGTGTGTGTGTGTGTGTGTGTATGTATATATATATATATATATATATATATATATATATATATAAAGTGTGCTGTATACTTTAAAAAAATCTTACTACAACACAAATAAAACTGATTAAGATACTACTGCCATTTCAAAGTTTACCACAGTTGCATATGATAGGATGTTTGGAATAATTACCACATTCACAGGGCATGCAACTTCATCGCTCCTGTCCCCATCGGTTCCGCCAAGAGTTTGCAAAATGCTCCCGAAGAGCGTTCTTACGGTCAGGGCCTATAGCTGTTAAGCAGTATAGCTTCCTGCGCTGTGAGTAGTCTTCCAGCACAAAAGGCCAGCGACATCTTGCTTGCATAGAGTGTGGCATACAGCAGAAAAAGGAGGGATTATGCCACTGTACATGTCCCTAGTGAGGCCTCACTTGGAGTACTGTGTCCAGTTCTGGAGGCCTCACCTAGGAAAGACAAAGAAAGACTAGAGACCATACCAAGAAGGGTAACAAAGATGGTGCAAGGTCTGCATCGTGAGCCAGATGATGCAAGGCTAAAACAGCTCAACATGTACTCACCAGAACAAAGAAGGGATGGGGGGACATGATAGAGATGTTTAAATACCTGAAGGGTATCGACAAGGTACAGGCACAGGTTCTCCTTCAGGTAAACAACTGCACCTGGACCAGAGGTCATGATATGCGCTTAAAGGGGGGCAGTTCAGGAGAGACACCAGGAAGTTCTTTTTCAGAAAGGTGGTCGAGCCTTGAATGGCCCCTCTCACGGGGGGGGGGGGTCAAAGACGGTCAGAGAACTGAAGCTGGCATGGGACAGACAGTGTGGAAAACTTAACACAGCAGCCTGATTTTTGGGGTGGGGTAGTATACATGGACAGACTAGATGGTCCACATGGACCCCATCTGTTGACACATTCTATGTTTCTGGTAGGGCAGGAAATCTACTTATGTGCAGCAAAGGGAATTACCTGACACCACTGTGAATGATGCCAGCTGTTCGTGTGGCTGCACGAAACACCAACACCACTACGCGATCCAAAGAAAAAAGGGATCGCAGTGAAATGCAACACATGCAGAGATACTACAATGTGGACTGTGTTCACAAGAGTGAGACAGCAACACTGTCACTGCTGTGCACCACTCACAATGGTACAGAACTTGCTATGTGAATGAGCCTACAGAGGATCTTAAAACAGGTTACAAGAGAGACGGAGTAAAGGAAGAAGACAAAGGAGATAATTCCTGAGTAAAATGAATAGAATGCTAATTGACAGAAGTCGATTTTATGAACTAAGCTAATGCAAATAGGAATGTGTTGTAGAGAAGAAATCAACCCCTAATAGTGTCTGACTATGTAGGAGATCACAAACATAATAACTAGTTCAAACTTATCAATAATACTGGATTGCTTTGCAAGCCTGTGCCTGTCTCATATTATTCAATCGAGACTGGAAAGTACAATAATAGTTAATAATACTGAGAATAAATATGGGTAAAAAGAGATGTTCAAAAAATAAATACATGGGATATTAAAGCCCAGCGAGAGTGCGAACCACTGCAGTTTGCCACCTGCTGTGGGTGTGGGTTCCCGCCCCAGTCATGGATCGACTAAGCCATGCAGGACTTGCAGAGGCTATGTTTCTAAGCCCTATGATAGCAGTGATCTGTGGAATCACTGCAGGATGTTCTGTGACATCATATTCCCCTCCACACTGCAGTATAATCTGCGCATATCAGCCACCCCAGCTACTCCCGATATCTAGGGAGACAGCTGGAGTGCAGCATTCCTTCACCAAAGTGAAATACTAAGTCAACATAACTTGTAAAATTACAAATAATTTATTATTCGCCAGTAGGTTTAACATTTTGAGCAAACAACTTACTGAGAATATTTATTTGGCAGCATGAGTGCTTATACTCGAAGTGAACAACAGAGGGATGAGGCAAGCTATTTATTTTATTTATTTATTTAGTTTTTGTTGCCCGGGTAAGTGCACTGGACAAGTCCTGCCTATTTTCAGGCACGACCCGGGGGAGGGGGATACAGATGAATGCCAACTGACCTTGAACCAGATTAAGTTGTCGGTGGTATTTTTAATAAATGACGGAAATTTGGCCAGGACACCGGGGAAATTCCCCTACTCTTTTCGATAAGTGCCATGGGATCTTTAACATCCACCTGAACTACCACCAATCCAGGCAGATGGGACCTCGGTTTAACATCTCATCCGAAAGATGGCATCTCAGAAGTGCAGCACCCCTCTCATGCTGCACTACAGTGTCAGTACTGGGATATTAACCCAAGTGCCAGATGGGGGAACTGAACCCACAGCCCTCTGATCTCCCGGCCTCAGAGGTGAGTGTGCTACCTACTGAGCCACTAGACACTATTTGACCCAGAAAGAGACAGAACCTTATAAGGTATTATAAGTAATAAAACATGAGTAAATGCAAGAAATATATGTGATTTTAGAAAATATTTCCCTTGATATTTACGTTTTACACAGGCATATTATGCAGTGATAAACTAGAGGATCTTAAACTATAAGTGTTTATAGAGGATACAACTCAGTAAGAAAGGGAGAAAGTTTTTGGTGCTAGCTTGGGAAGTCTAATACACAATATGACATTGAGGAGTGGGATTTGGTACAACAGATGTCACGCACTATGGCTGATGCACTTAGAAACTAAAATAATGGTGATAATGTTAAGTTCGTTACATTTACAAAGTCATGTTAAATACAAGGAAAGATCATTTGTTTTGTTTAGTGAACAGGGCAGGTTGAGTATTTTGTAACATGGTGCGGGAAGCACAACATCAAGTAGCAGGTGGTAGTGGCACTGGGTGTCATTATGCTGTACTCAACTACATATTTTAATTAGATGTTGTATGCATCATTTATAGATGCAGAAAACATAGCTATTTTATGAGTCTGACAAAGTAGCAAGCTGGCTACGAAACGTTACGCTACGTTACTCTATGTGTTCTATGAAAAATAAAGAGGATTAAAGAGATTGCTGTGGTGAAGTGGTGTGCATACAACTAATTTCTGGATTACTACAAGCATCGTACGGGTGACCCAAGACAAAGTTTTGTGTATGTACTCCTTTAAGGAGTGAAGGCAACCTGGACACTTTTGCATGGGTCTAGTGGAACCCTTCCTGAAGTGTTACTTTCACCCCCCCCCCGGCCCCCAAATTCTGGTTGATTGTTCTACTGAGCCTCTCTATGGTACCACGCACATTGGAAGCTGTTGAACCAGGACCTTGCTCTTCATTACCCACTGCTGATCAACCTGATGACCCCAATCTACTCTTTACTCAACACATTATCAACAGATCAGCCTCTCTTTTCAGTTCTTCAGACTTGGAACATAGTTCCTTCTATCTAACTCTTTTGTCTGAACCGATTCTGTTTTTGGGAATAGGGTTCGACATTACAACCAACTTTCCCTACACATTTAGACAATGGAGCAGTTTGGGCTCACATTCATACTACAAACACCTAGGGGGCAGAGAGGGTAGATCCTCTGACTAAGGCAAAGAAAATCTTCCTGCAGGTTATAAAATGGATAGGATATATCAGCCAATCACAATGCTAGCTCACCATGCATGAAATCTGTTCCACCAAACAAATCATCTTACCATTAGAATGCTGATGTTTTCATATGCTGCCATTTTTTTTATTTCCTTAGTGAGGAAATCCTTCCAGCAAAATGCCGTCGATCACAGCTTTACTCATGTCTGAATGTCCTGTCTGCTCCCATTGTTCCCTTCGCTGCCTGTCCCTCCAGCAGTTTAAACAAACAGCTGATTTATTTTTTGTGTTGATTTGTTCGCACCTGCAGCTCTCCCTGCTCCACTTGTTCTGCTGCAGTTCTCCCCACTCCATCTGTGCTGCCGTCGATTGCAATTTAAAAACAAATCCTTCCTACTGAGCTGTGTGGTCTGAAACTTATTGCTCGAACCGGATTGCACTCCTGCTGCTGACAGTGGTGCCGGGTGGTAAAGCGGCAGTTGAAGAAGCAGTCATGGTCGAATCTGTTTTTCTCGGATATGCATCATTTATCGAGACACGCCATCACACCACTCTGGGACTGGCAGTGCCGGATGGGCATTGAGCCTAAGGGAGTGAATGTCCTCTTTTTTTTTTTTTTAACAGTATTCTCTCCCCCATTTGGAAGTACCTGGAGTTTCATTTCCACTCACTCCATAACTGTAGGAGGGAGGAGGGTACTCCGGTATCATAACCAGCACTACTGATGCCACAGAAAGACAAACTTTGTATGTCACCAGCAGTATCAAGTCATTCTGTATTAGACGGAAGTACTATTTTATCATAAATTTGAACATGCAGATCTGTTGTTTCCACACATTAACATTTTTCTTGCTCTAAAAAGTAAAAATAGAAAGTAGACCATTTTATAAGCGCAATAAGACACTCTAGGGTGTGCATGGAACATATTTTACCGCACGCCAGGGGCTAAAGGCACTCAGCCAAGGCCTTGTGCTTTATTATGCCCCTGGCTGTGTGGTAAATATGTTCCATGCACACCCTGTCGGTCTTATTGTTTATTTTATTAGATGTCTTTCATTATTTGCAGCTGTGAACATATCTTCATGTTGGATGGAGAGAAACTTTTCATAATACTGTGGATTTTCTTTTATTTTACTTCCCAACAGGCGTTTTTTGGCACCTTTGGGGACACATTATTTCACACCTCTTTAGGGCTCTTTTTCTTATTATACTTATTCCACAGATAAAATCCAGATAATTTGTAATCGGGATTAATTATTTCATTTCCAGAGAAGACTGGGACGCTGTCTATACAGAGGCACATACTGTCTCTGAATCAGATGCATGGTACAATCTCCCTGGAGGATTTGTTCCCATTTCTTTCTCATCCCATATGTGTGACTTAACCCTTGCTGTGCAGAGACTGATGTATAGTCAAGAATTCCTATGTGTTCTAATTCTATCGGCAGCCTGAGGGTTAAATACTGACGTTCCCACACTGCATGCTGTTGAGACATCTTGCGTGAAGACAAAGGCCTCCAAAAGCCATATTTTCTGAACCTGCCAGACCCATGTCCCCTTTCTCTTTGAGATGGAAAAGGTGCTGGCTAACATTTTTGCACTTTCTATCATTTTCAACCTCCAGCTAATCATTTTCTTTCTTCCACCAAGGCAAAACACAGCAGCTATCTCTTGGAACACCTGGTTTCTGGGGCTAAGCTGTTTTTTTTTTTTGTTTGTTTTTTAACCAGACATTAGCTTAAACTGACTTCCCCTACTACTATGATGTGGAACAAACTGATGAGTTCCATATACTTGATGGAGAAAACTACCTGCAAATCAGGTCTTTCTGAACAGATAGCTCCCAAGGATTTTGTTATGCTTCTCTTTTGGCCCTTTTTTTCTTCCTTTACTGACCACTAATGCAGTCCTAATAAGAATAGGTTACTCATCTGTAACTGTAGTTCTAGGAGTGGTATATGGTTCACATCCACACTCTTGCAGTTCCCACTGGAATGCAACGACTGGCTGGACGTCTTTCAGCTAAGCTCCTCCCACCAACCGGGCAGATATATCCCTCGACTCTGGCCACTGACATCAGATATCTCACGCTGGA
The DNA here is from genome assembly GCA_016271365.2 of Neoceratodus forsteri. NCBI lineage: Eukaryota > Metazoa > Chordata > Ceratodontiformes > Ceratodontidae > Neoceratodus > Neoceratodus forsteri. The sequence goes on along the minus strand of CM057452.1, from coordinate 1,688,908,132 downwards.
AGCAGGATCAGGTGCCACTTCCACTTGCCAGGTCAGGCCGAGGGGTTGAGTGGATATGAACCATATACCACTCCTAGAACGAACAGGTGAGTAACCTGTTTTTCTAGGGGCGTGGACATTGTTCATTTATCCACACTCTGGTAGACTCCTAGCAGTTCTCCAGGAGAAGGGGGGGGAAGGCGTGCACCCCTACCTGGAGAACAGAGATTAGAGAACCGAGGACCCAAAACAAGCATCCTGGCGTGACCGGAGGTTGATGCTTTAGTGGGAAATGGAGGTCTGTGCTGATCTCCAGGGAGCAGCCCTACAAATCTTCTGTATGGTATATCACTTGAAGCAGCCACCAAGACAGCAGTATGCCTGGTGGAATAAATCCTAATCCCAACAGAAGGCTCCCAACCAGTCAACCTGTAGCAGAGGTCATGCAAGATGTAATCCACCTTGCATTTGTCTGCTTTGCTACCAGTCTGCAAGGCGCTGCTTCAGCATACGTGCCAAACAGCTAAAAAGCCTGTCCCAGAATTCCAGTAGTATGCTCAGTATAACAGTAGAGTATCCTCCGCGTGTCAAGGGTATGGTGCCTGCAGTCAGCCTCCGAAGAAGGGTTGGTAAAGTTTACCGGTAAGTTAACCACCTAATTAAGGTGAAATTCTGACACCACCTTCAGGAGAAACTTCAGCTTAGGATGAAGGATGTCTCCCTGTGAAAGACCAAATAGGGAGAGTCCACCGAGAATGCTTGGAACTCCCCAATCCATCTTGCAGACGTAACTGGTCACCAGGAAAGCGGTCTTCCAAAACAGCTGTGAAAATCTGCACCTGTGCATTGGCTCAAATGGCTTGCACATGAGCACAGGCAAGACTAGCAGCAAGTCCCACAGTGGAGGAGGATCATGAATCAGAGGGAACAAGTGGTTGAGCCGGCCCACCAGTGCAGTGGTAGTGCTACCGCTTGCAATGCCGATGACCCAGAGTTATTCCCTGGATTGCCGCCCCCACCCCCAGGGTGGGGCGCCTTCAGACTCACCCTCCCATCAGAGGATGGGATACGGCTCTCGTGGTGCCACGGGTCAGTGGTGTGGAACCTACAGCGCAAGGCAGGCGGCATCCTTTAGTGCCCCAGACTGTCGGGGGTGGGCATAAAACAGCCTCAGTTTGGCACTGTTCCAGGCAACAAGTAAGTCCACCAAGGGTGAGCCCCACTGGGAGAACAGGTGGTTCACCACCTCCTGAGTCAAAGACTACTTGTGCAACGTCTCTCCTACCCGGCTTAGAGCATCTGCCAAATGACTGTTCTCCCCCGTGACATGATTTGCTGGGAGACTGGCAACCAGACTATGCATGAGGGTCCCGGTGTGGGCACCTCCCAACACAAGAGAAGGGAGTGTGTGTCGCCCTGTCTGTTCAGGTAAAACATGGTCATGGTGTTGTCTATCTTGACCTGAACGACCTGACCCTCTGACTAGTGGAGAAAATTCTGTCAGAGCCAAATACACTGCACGGAGCTCCAGCAGGTTTATGTGATGATGGGACTCCCTGGGTGACCAAAACATATAGACCCTGTGGTCTCCAAGGTGCGCTCCCCAACCTACCAGAGATGAGTCTGTCATCAGCATGATGGTCAGCTTTAGGTGGACAAACAGGATTCCTTCCTCCATATGTTCCAGGACCAGCCACCACTCGATGGCATCCCACATCAGTTGGGTCACTGCAACAAGCTAGTCAAAGTTGCCTAGGCACTGGGACCACTGTCGACCTAGCTCCCACTGAAGGTGGTGCATCCGCCAATTGGCCCAGCAGACCAGACTAGTGCAGAATGCCATGTGCCCAAGCAGCCATAGGAAATCCTGGGCAGTGTGCAAGAGCCCAACCTGAAATGATCAAGCAAAACAGGAATGATCCTGTGCCCGGTACACCGGGAGGCAAGCTTGGCTTGCATGGAGTCCACTTCTGCCCCCAATTAACTTGATTACCTGCTTCAATACCAGTTTATAGTTGTAAGGGTTGACCAACAGGCCCAAACCACAGCAGATCTGGAGAGTCAGGTTTGTGGATCTCGCTACAGCCTCTTTGGACCGGCTATCTGCCAGCCGTCCAGGAAGGAGTACACCCTGATCCATACATGCTGCAGGTTGGCCCACACCACTGCCATGTATCTGGTGATGACCCTTGGAGCTGAGGAGAGGCCAAATGGCATGACTTAGAACTGGTACAGGACCCCTTCCTCTCGGAACCAGAGGTACTGGTGGTGGGACCTGCAGACGGGAATGCAGAAGAACTCATCCTGGAGTTCCAGGAGCAAAAACACATGTTCTGATCCAGGATGGTATAATCTGGCTCTGAATGACCATCCAGAACCCGCGCTTCTGCACATACTGGTTGAGATTGTTAAGATCCAGAATGGGGTGCCAGTCCCCCATTCATTTTGGGACCAAGAAGTACTTGGACATGTAACCCCAAATGGCTAGGGTGTCCAGGACATGAGCTATGGCTCCTTTTGCAAGGAGCTGAGCAATGCCCTCCCTGAGGGCAAAGCATGTCCTGAGACACCCCAGGCTCTCAAGACGTGGAGGCGGTAGGTCGGGAGATCCATGAAGTCTAGAGACAGTCCTCTGCCCACTACATCCAATACCCACTTGTCTGCTGTGATAGTGGACTAACAGAGCAAGAAGTGATGTAGCTGGCCTCCCACAGGAAGAGCAGTTAGGGACAGGACAGGTGGAGGGGTGACACCCCCAAACCCGTCACTGAGCAGTTCTTTGCAGGGCCACTGGTAGCTGCTGCTGGAAGGGTACCACTACCCCTGACCCTCTCTTTTTTTGGACCTTGACACCTGGACTACCTGGGGTGCCAACTCTGAAACTGCCCCTGATCGGGCTACTACTGGGGAGGCTGTGACTGGAAGGACCTGTACTGACAGGCCGGCTTCTCAGGCTTTTTTTTTTTGGTCCTTCTGGGACGAAGTCACAGAATCAAGGGTGGCACTGGACTTCTTAATCCTCAAGAGATGCCTTTCCACCCCAAGGCCAAAGAGGTCCATGCCCAGAAAAGAGACATTGGCCAACCTCTGTTGGGTGTCCACCATAAAGGTGGACAAGTGCAGCCAAGCCCAGTGACGCATGGAAACAACCACTGCCACCACAAGGCATAAGAGTAGCCCATGTCGAAGGCTGTCTGTAGCTGGTGTTTAGCGAGCAACTAACTGTGGTCTCTGATGAGCTCCACCACCACCTGTTGTTCTGGATGGAGGTGGAGGAGGACTATATCAAACATTCCCATTAGGGAATGCCCATAATCAGCCATCATAACAGCATAATTAGCCTGACAGAGACCCAGAGCAGTCACAGCGTACACTTTTTTTGTGACGTGGTCAAGTCTTATAGGACTCCTTGTCCAGAGGCTTGTCCTTGTTCCCCTAGTGTCCGACACACAGAACACCAAATCAGTGACCAGACCTTTGGCTGACGGGTGGTTGGAAACCTAGAAAGGAGCTCAGACAGACTGTGTAATTTTGTGGACCAAGTGGGCCAAGGTGTCGGGCAGGATGCTGATGCTGCCAGAGCTGGTCCCAAGATGGCCTCAGCCACTGAGAAGGCAAGCCTTGGGGATTCATCCCAGTCAAAATGTCTGTAAGAGGTACTTGGCCATCTTCTGAACTGGCTCCAACAGGATGGACATAGACTCACGATCAGCCAGAGCAGTGCACTGAAGGAGACCAATCCTTGGTCAGTGGAATACCGACTAAGCTATACAGTCGAAGAGCCGGAGCCCCAGAGGAGGCCATGGACGCTCTATCAATGTCATCCCAATAACTTCTCAAACATGGCCCTCGGCCGCTGTTCGCCACACTCTCCCAGAGTTCATCACCCAGTGTGATCCTCACCGAAAACCGACCTGGCAAGCCAGGAGCCAAACGGCTGCCCTCCTTAGTCAGAGCACCAACTGGCAACTGTCGGAGTGGCTGTTCCACTGTGATCGGCAGGGAAGCAGGTGTGAGAAGCACCTGCGGAATCTGGACCGGCAAGACAACCAATGGCGACTGCCAGGGGATGGAAGGTCCTTGGGTAGAACCCTACCCTGCCCCACAATGGCCCACTGCTGCCAGAGGAACTACTTGTACACCTTCAGTCGGTGCCTCTCTACTAGGGACGAGGGAGACAAGGAGTGTTGATGGTGGCACCTCCCAGCCAAAACTGGATAGAGCATGTGAATGCCTCGACTGCGACCTCAACCATCAACCACCCAGTAGATAGCAAGCAGGGTCTTCCAGATGCTGGCCATAAATAGCGTACCTTCCCACATTAAGTAAAAAGGGCGAAGACCCAACCCCAGTTGGAGGCTGGTCCCGAACAGGGTTAACCAGAGTCACAGATCAATCCATGTACTCCTTAGTGAGGACCGGCAGCACCAGGGTCTGAGAGGTCAAGTCCTCAGCCTCATCCGACAATGTGTTGACCAGGTCAAGAAAAATTCCACCTTTGGATGACCGAAGTCAAGGTCTGGTCAACCAGCGCAGTCGAAGAGCTTTCAAGTTGCCAACCAGACCCTCCATGCGGTGCTCAAAAGGCGCCCGGTGGCCAGGCAAACTGGGGACTGGATGGACCCGCTCTCTCCCTGTCTCATGACTGGCAAGAAGATTTCTTGGTTTCGATAGCCAAGGCTCTCCCTCGCGGTATGGAGAAACTGGTACATATCATGGAGCTGGTCCATGAAGGTCCCTCCAACGCTAGCCCCAGGTCAGAACAGCGAAGCAGAGGAGATGCCCGCCACTTCCACCTCAAGGGCCACAAGCTATGCCACAGACTTGGCAGCTGGCAAGGCTTTTTTGCTACCCTAAGGGTGATCCTTTAAATCCCATTCTGAAGGCCAACCCTGTATGAGCCTGAACTTCCTATCCTCAGGGGACTCAGGAAGCATGTAAAAGCAAAGGCCGCACCCGGCCATGTCATGCTGCCCACTCAGGCAGCAGATGCACGTGTCATGCGGATCAGTGACCGACACTTTCTGGAGGCACTGAATGCAAAATTTAAATCCAGGTTTCTTGTGATCCATCATTTGTCCAGAGATGGAGTCAAAGAACCATGAAACAATAGTAAATAGCTTTAAAACTTTGAAAGTAGGGCACACCTGGCGCAGAAAAATCTAAGCAGAGTGCGAAAGAGATGACCTGTTCTTTCAGCAGAAAGAAAGATCTGACGTCACGGGGCGGAGTCGAGGATATCTCTGCCTTGGTGATGGGAGGAGCTAGCTTAAAACGTCTTGCCAATCATCACATTCCAGTGGAACTGCCATAGTGTGGATAAGTGAACTGTGTTCATGCCCTAAAACAAAAGGTTTCCTGTTTTACTTTTTGTATATTTCTCCAAACATTACCCCAGTGTTGCTTCCTCATTCTTGCAATGATCACCATTCCCATGCTTTAAGTAAGTTTAGTAAGATACAATCCATATTAGGTCTGTATGATTAATCCATGCAGCCTGCAGAGATCATTTCTGCCTTGATAGCCAACCACCTGATGAAGATCAAGCTAGGTAAGTCCAAAAAGGCAGACAGGATACACGCCAGCATCACAGTGGAGATAAAGGAGCGATTCGCAGAGCTGCCTGCAGCCACCTTTCATGAGTCTGTCCACACATGTGTAATGCTGGAGAACTGGAAAGTGGCCTGTGTTGTCCATAGATTCAAGAAGTATGAAATATCAGGCTCAAATAACTACAGGCTGTTCAGCCTAACACTGCTGCTAGGCCAGCTTCTGGAATCCATTATCAAGGACAGAATAATGAACCACTTGGCTAAAGCCAAGGTTCTTGTCCTTTCTCAGCATGGCTTTATGAGGGACAGACTGTGACGAGCCACCCTGATCACATTCTTCGAGGAGGGGCACGGAAGGTGTACAGAGGCAGAGCAGTTCAGGCAGTCTATATGGACTTCAGAAAAAGCATTTTACACTGTGGTGCAAGAGAAGCTTCTGGGCATAGTACACCAGTACAGTATATATGAGGCATACACAAGATGGATTGCTAAATGACTTGGAGGCAGGAAGCAGAGGATTTTGATGGACAGACACTACTCTTGAGTGGAGAAGGGTACTCAGTGGCGCCCCTCAGGTATCAGTACTTTGGCAGTGCTGTTCAATATAATATTTATCAACAATCTGGAAGTTGGGGTCTCCAGCAGATTTCTTAATTTCAGAGATGACACAAAGCTGGCCAGGGTGGGTAAACTCCATTGTGGATGGGCACAAACTTCAGGAGGACCTAAACAAGCTAGGAGACTGGCTGGACCTGCTCCTATAGTCTGAGACTAAAGGTAGCCAAATGTAAGGTGCTGCATTTGGGGAAGGAAAACAGAAGTAGGTAGGACCTGCACACACTGTGTGGGTCTGATCTTGCTGCTGTGGAAAAGGAAAAAGGACCTGACCAACACAACAGACAAGGGGTTGAAACATGACAGGAAGTGTGTGGTTGTTGTCAACATGAAGCAGAATACTGGGGTGCATTAAAATGGGGTGACCAGCACAGTATGTAAAATGATCCTGCCAATTTACACGGCCCTGGTCAGGCCCCACCTGGAGTACTGCATGCCGTTCTTGGACCCTCTGTACAAACCAGAAAGTGAGACACGCCCTGAATCTCAGAGATTGCAAATTCAAAGGTAATGTTAGGAAGGCAAGGAAAGTTCACACTGCACCTGGATAGCAGCTGCGCAAGACTCAATAGGTAGAAGTCAGTTTGTATGTGGGTGGGCCAGCACCAACCTAAACCAAAAACATTGTTAAAATGGACATTGTGAACTTGTAAAGGATTAAAGGGGAAATTGTTTAACCAGGAGAGATACACTAAGCCGAAGCTTGTTTCCAGGTGTGACCTGGGAGCACAAGGAAGTTAAGTGACTTGCTCAGGGTCACACAGTATGCAAGTGGGGCTGTAGGATTCAAACCCAGGTCTCCAAGTTTGCAGCTCAGAGCCTTAAACCACTACGCTATACTGCCTCCTAAAGCAGCATACCTTGGGGAAGTTGCTTGAAGTTCTTTATTAAGTCTGTGCAAAACACTGGTGTAGTTCCGCTTCCTCAGCAAAGGGCATCACAGCTTCAAGGAAAAAATATATTTTAAAGGCGTCTAAATCCACCTTACCTACAAGCCAGTCCCCCACACAGCAACTAGCAGCCACGTGAGGGACTGGCTTGTAGGTAAGGTGGATTCAGACGCCTTTAAAATACATTGTTTATCTTGAAGCTGTGACACCCTGTGCCAAGGAACTGGAACTACACCACTGTTTTGCACGGACTTAATAAAGAACTTCGAGCAACTTCTACAAGGTATGCTGCTTTTATCCTTTACAAGTTCACGGAGTGTCCATTTGAACAGTGTTTTTGGGTTAGGTTGGTGCTATCACACCAACATACACAACAATGTTAGGAAGCACCGCTTCTATCAAAGGGTGGTGAACGTATGGAACAGTCTATCATCAGAGACAGTGGATACAACGATAATACAGGCCTTTATGGTAAGGCTAGACAAAATTCTGCTTACCAAGGGAATCACAGAGTAGCAAGAATGCATAACGAACCCCTATAAATTGGTACATGCTTAACAGCATACTGATTTATTCCTGCTAATGAAATGCATGTGTTTTGGGGGCTGATAACCCTGAAGTCTCTTCTGATCTTAAAGAGCACCAACTGTGCTCATTTCAAGTATGAGTAAGTTTGGGAAGCTCCTAACATTAACTTACCTGCACTGGAGTTTTAAATGGCACAATTCAGAATTTTCTGATACTTCAATATTTTTTTATACTCCATTTATTGAAATGTACAGTCTATTTGAACAAGCAGATTACAATTCACTATGACTGTAAAAAAATCACATCATTAACTAATGATACAATTAAAAAAAGATACAAACAATGACAAACTACAAAACTCATGGGTCTCATTTAAGAATCCAGTCCAATGACTCATATAGGAGTAGAATCCATCTCTGCGGTTTCCTGCAATGGCAAATAGTCTGAATCATTGGTGAAAGTACAGTTGCACAAGAACTTACTGTAACAGTAGATCTTCGAGAGAGGTTCCTGCAGTAGGTCATCACATATAGGACTGCACCATCTGGTGTCAGAACCGCATGGCAAACCTTTCCAGCAGTGTCTGGCAGTGGACCACCCACCTGACGTCACATGATGGACGTCAGTGTGACTATATAGTGGGCAGTTCCCACATCTGCCTTCCAGTTCTCCCGCCGGAGATCCAAGGAGGATGAGACAGAAGAAAGGATGAAATCCTACAGCCCAGTTCAGAATGACTGAAGGAAATGCAAAAGAACTGGGGGAAGGAGGGAAGGGAAAAGGTGACCTACTGCAGGAACCTCTCTCGAAGATCAACTGTTACGGTAAGTTGTTACATAACTGTACTACCTTACTTCGAGAGGGTTCCTGCAGTAGGTCATCACATATAGGGCTGAATCACAAGCAGTCACTCAAAGAGAGAGATAGAGAGTGTCACGGGAGGAGAAGCAACAGAAAGACAGCACGGGACCAGCCTAAGACAGTAGGCCCTGCAAGACGGCAAGGCCAAACCCACCCCTACGCCTAGAGGCTATGTCCAGACTGTAATGCTTCATGAAAATATGGACAGAACTCCAGGTTGCTGCCACACAGATTTCTGCTGCAGAAATATTCCGCAGGAATGCCACAGAGGTAGCCATTCCTCTAGTAGAGTGACCTCTGACCTCCCCCAGAAGCGGTTTGTTGTACTTCTGGTAAGAGAAGCGAATGTAGTTACCTAACCATTTAGACAGGCACTGTTTACAAACTGCCGATCCCAAGGATGTGGGGGCAAAGGAGACAAAAAGCAGATCAGATGTTCTGCACCCTCAGTATGGTGAACGTAGCATCTGAGGTTTCTGTGAACATCCAAAGTGTGAGGAAGCTCCTCTGCCCTGTTCGAATGATTAGGGTAATAAACCGGGAGTTCAACAGTTTGTGCTGGGGCCGGGGTTGTTCAATGTCTTCGTCAATGACACTGGAGATGGCATTAAAGGCAAAATGTGCCTATTCGCAGAGGATACCAAGCTCTGTGGGAGAGTGGACACAGCTGAAGAGATACAGGACCTACAGGAAGATCTGGAAAAGCTGGGGAGGTGGTCCAGGATCTGGCAGCTTGGCTTCAATGCCAAGAAATGCAAAGTTATGCATATTGGAGCCAAGAATCCCAGGACAGAGTATTACCTGGGTGGAGTCCGAGTATCTGCATCAGAGGAGAAGGACCTGGGAGTGATGATCACTAGTGACCTGAAGCATTCCATGCAGTGCAAGAAAGCAGCAGCAAAGGCAAACAAGATGCTGGGATACATAGGTAAGGGGATCAGTAGTAGGAGAGGAGAGGTTATACTGCCCTTATATAGGTCACTGGTAAGACCACATCTAGAGTATGGAGTTCAGTACTGGTGTCCACACCTCAAAAAGGACATTAACCTGCTGGAGAAGGTACAGAGGAGGGCTACGAAGATGATAGCCGGTCAGCAGGGCAAGGCATATGAGGAGAGGTTGAGGGCACTGAACATGTACTCCCTTGAAGACAGGAGAGACAGCGGGGACATGATTGGGATATTCAAGTACTTGAAAGGGATAAATAAGGTTGATAAGGAGAGTCTCTTTAAGCTGAGTGGCAACCATATCACAAGGGGGCACAGTCTTAAGCTGGAGGGTGGGAGGTTTAGGAGCGAGGTCAGGAAGTACTTCTTCACAAAGAGGGTGGTGGACACTTGGAATGTGCTGCCGGAAGAGGTCATCTTGTTGAAGACAGTGGGCAGCTTTAAGAGAGGCTGGGATAGGCATAGGGGGTAGGTAAGAATCATGGGTAGGGAGGATGGGAGGAGTAGGGTGGGAGGGCAGGAACATTAGCTCAAGCTGCGGACACTGCAATATGAGCAGACTTGATAGACCAAATGGCCTTCTTCTGCTGGCTTCTTCGTATGTTTGGTTTAAAGTGAACTCGGAAACCACCTTGGGAAAAAACTTAGGACTGGTGCACAGGATCGTCCGGTCCTTGTGAAAAATCAAATAAGGCTCCTTATGCATCAGGGCCCGAAGCTTGGAAATCCTACGAGCAGAAGTAATAGCAACTAAAAATAGCGCCTTCCAAGAAAGACTGCGCATGTCACAGCTCATCGCTGGTTCAAAGGGAGAAACACAGAATCTGATAGCAGATAAGGACCGCTTGGCCCACCTAGTCTGCCCATTTCCCTACCTAACGGATACGCTGCAGATCCTAGTTAACCAAAAGCCTACTTCCTCCTACCCCCCACTAAAATTCCCTTATGTCTGTCCCATGCATTCTTGAATTCCCCCACTGTTTTTGACTCCACAACCTCCTCAGGAAGGCTGTTCCATGCATCTACAACCCTCTCTGCGAAGAAATACTTCCTCACACATTACCTCTGAGCCGTCTCCCACTATCTTCAAATTGTGCCCCTTGTTCTTGCACATCTCTTTTCTGAAAGATGCTATCCTCTTGGACTTTGTTGATTCCCTTGAAGTATTTGAAAGTTTCTATCATCCCCCCCTTTCCTCGAGGTTATACATCTTAAGCTCCTTTAGTCTTTCTTCATATGTCTTCTGGTGCAGAGCCTGTACCATTTTGGTTGTCCTCCTCTGAACAGCCTCCACCCTGTCTACGTCTTTGTGGAGATGGGGTCTCCAAAACTGTACACAGTACTCCAGATGTGGTCTAACCAACTGTCTGTACAGAGTGCCAACAACTTCCTGTTTTCTACTGGTGATGCCTCTCCCTATGCATCCCAGTATCCCCCAAGCCCTCCTTACTGCCTTCTTACATTGCTGGCCTACCTTTAGGTGGTCTGATATGACTACCCCAGGTCCCTTTCCATTTTTGTTGTCAGTATCTCACCCCCCATTGTGTACTCTTCCCCTGAGTTTTGGTTTCCCAGGTGCATTACTTTGCACTTCTTTGTGTTGAATCTAAGCTGCCATACATTTGACCATTCCTCCAACCTTGCCAAGTCCCTTTTCATCCTTTCCACCCCACCTTGCGTATGAACCCTGTTGCAGATCTTTGTGTCCTCTGGTAGCGTAAGTAGAAGCGTAAGCTTCTCTAACAAAAAAATTCAAATACCAAGGTGGGGTGGGGTTATGAATGGGAGGTTTAAGGTGGAGGATCCCCTTCAAAAAGGTCTTAGAGACCTCCAACTGAGCTACGGTTTTCCCCTCCACTGGCACATGGTAGGCCGAGATGGCAGACAAGTGGACCTTAAGGGACAAGTACAACAGACCTGAATTGGACAGGTGAAGGAGGTACTCCATGACTTGAGGAACAGAGCAGGTAAAGGGATCTAAATCTTTAGAAGTCACCCAAATGGAAAAACACTTCCATTTCATGGCGTAGGTAGATCTGGTGGATGGTTTTCTGGCTTCCACCAGGACCTGAGCGACCTTTTGAGAAACCCCAAAGCGAGCTCTGATTACGTCTGAAGGAGCCACGCATGAAGATGCAATGTCCTGAGTCCTGCCTTGATCCTGAGTCAATAGGTTGTGTTTAAGAGGTAAAGAAATTGGGGGTTTCACTGAGAGCTGCTGCAGCAGTGGAAACCAAATTTGCCTCAACCAGAGAGGAGCAACTAGGATCATCTGAGCTCCTTCTGCCTGGAGTTTGAGAAGTGCCCTCTGAAGAATGGGAAAGGGAGGGAAGGCGTACAAGAACTTTCCTGTCCAACATAGAGACAACGCTTCATGCCAGAAAGCTCCAGGCTCTGGAAAGAGAAAGCAAAAGTGGTGAAGTTTTGCGCTGGATGAGGAGGCGAACAGATCGAGTCCTGGGTGACTCCATCTCTGGAAGAGAGTGTCTGCTACCTCCTGACTTAATTCCCACTCGTGGGTGAGGGACGATGTCTGACTGAGGCTGTCCGGCCACGCTAGAATGCCTGAATGTGCATGGCTGTGAGAAACAGGTTGTTGTGGACTGCTCAATTCCATATCCACACTGCCTCCCTGCATAGGGGGTATGATTGGGTGCCTCTCTGTTTGTTGATGTACCAGACTACCGACATAGTGTCGGTCTGGATTAGCAGTGTTCCTCCCGATAGGATGGTCTGAAAAGCTTGAAGGGCGTAAAGGACTGCCCTCACCTCTGGAATGTTGATGTGCAAAGACATCTCCAGTTGGGACCATAAACCCTGGGTTTGATGGTCCCCCAGGTGCACTCCCCAACCCAGGCACGAAGCATCCATGGTGGGGGTCCATAGAGGAGGGAAACTTTGAAAGGGAAGTCCCTTTAACAGATTGAGAGGGTCAAGCCACTATTGTAGATCCCTCTTGACCGCTATGGAGATCAGAATAGGGTGGTCCAGATCATCAAAGAGCTGATCCCATTGGATTCGAAGAGTCCACTGGGAGATCCGCATATGCAACCTGGCTAAAGGAATGGTGGAGATAGTGGCTGCCATCTGGCCCAGCAAGTGCAGCAATGTTCTGGCCGGAAGAGATCTGGATGAGATGACCAGACTGACCTGCTCTCGGAGAGTCTCCACTCTGTCTGAGGGGAGAAAGGCTTTGCACTGGACCGTATCCAAAACCACCCCTATGAACTGAAGATTCTGAGAGGGGGTTAAAGATGACTTGGGAAAACTGACTGTGATCCCCAGTCGGGGAAAAAGGTCCAGGATAACCGAGAGTGAGTCCAGAAGGCTGTTCTTGGATGGAGCTGAGATTAGCCAATCATCTAGGTACGGGAACACCACTATACCCTGGCAGCGTAGGGCTGCTGCCACCACCGATAGGCACTTGGTGAAAACCATGGGAGCAGAGGACAGGCCAAAGGGGAGAGCTGTGAACTGAAAGTGCTCTCCCTGGAAATAAAACTTTGGAAACGGCGGTGGCCAGAGAAGATCAGGATATGCAGGTAAGCATCCTGCATGTAAAGAGCACAGAGCCTGTGGTTCTGCTGCAGAAGGGGAAGGAGGCTCTGAACAGTCATCATGTGGAACCTCTTGTACTCAATGAAGAGGTTCAGACTCCCGAGGTCACCTGTCTTCTTTGAGTGCCAGGAAGAAGTAGGAGTAGAACCCCTTCCCCCTCTGGGCAACTGGCACAGATTCAACTGCTGCCTTTCGTAACAGATTCCTGATCTCCTCCTTGACCAGTGGGGCTTGGTGTGGGGAGCACTGCGAGCGACTGGGAGGAGAGTCTGGTGGGAGTTCCAGGAACTCTAGCATGTGTCCTTGTGAAATGAATTGTACAACCCATGCATCAGAGGTGATGTCCTCCCACTCCTGGACATGAAGGATGATCTTCCCCCCCCACAGGCTCCACGTTTTGAAGTGGAGGGGAGGGAAGACTGGGTGAGTCAGGAGGCAGGAGGCAGAGGGGGGTGCAAAGGCCCTCTTGCCGGTCTCTGGGTTTTGGTGGCCGGTGGAAAGGAAAAGGAAGAGCCGGCTGCTCATCTTTTGTTCTGTTTCTTGGGTGCCGACTGCTTCCCCGGCGCTTGACTAGCACCGAAAGGGCTGCTTCTTGAGGGTACCAGCTCTGTACATACAGCGGACCGATCTAAGGGCCTGACCACTGTCTTGGAGGCCCGTGATCAAGTCCTTGGTGCCCCCTCCAAAGAGGACCAATTCCCTAAAAGGAGCATCCAATATGGCTGGCTGGACATCTGAAGCAAGACCAGAAATCCACAGCCTTGCGTGCCTCCTGAGGCTAATGGCTGTAGCCGAGGAGCGGGCTACAACATCTACAGAATCGTAGGTTGCCCTAAGAGCATGCCTACAGGAAATTATGGAAAGATGGAGATCCTTAGCGATTTCTGCCTTCAGGTCAGAATCCTCCAGAGAGGAAATCCTGTCTTCCAACTTGGCCAAAGTGGCTTTCTGAAAAGACATCATCTGTGCCATATAATTCAATGAGTGCAGGACACAAGTGGCTGAGAAACTGACCTTTTTGCCATACTGCTCCATCTGTCTGGACTCCTTGTCCGGGGGAAGACATATTCATGTGATTGGGGTTAAGCCGATCGATCATGAGCGCAGTAATTACTACAGAATCTGCCTTAAGAGGCGAGTTGAAAAAGGGAACTCCTTCAAGGGAGCGATTTATCCTGTCTGCCTTTTAGGGACAGCAGGAATATAGCGTGGCAGTTTCCAAATAGTGGACATAAGGTCCTCATGAGGAGCTATTTAAGGAGGAACTGGGATGGGGTGACAGCCTCTAAATCAAGATGCTCTGCCAAGCGCTTACTTAGGATCCAGATCTTCCACATTCCAGCCACTCACCTGCTGGATAATGCGGAGGAGTTCCATAAAGGAAGGGTCCTCCAGAGGGACTTAGGAGACTCTTTGCCTCTAGGAGAGAGGATAGCTAGTCAGATTAAGATCGGACGTATCGGCATCTGAGTGGGTGGCTCCTCACCCTCTGGACACTCAAAGTCTGGGGAGAGGAATGTCCTGAGGGGTGGTACCCAAGGCATGCAACATTTGCCAAGGGGCAGGGGATGGGGGGGGTCGGAGTACTACCACCAGACTAGGAAGCCTACTTTCCAGGTCTGAAAAGAGCTGGGACCTCGCATCCTTCCACCATGACTGGATCATCACCTGGAAGTCTGGTCGTGGAGGAGGAGGAGGTGGGTTAGTTGGGGGCGAATAAAAATGAGCTCCCGAACCCACAAAATGGGGAGGGGGGTACCCTTGATAATATGGGTATCCCTGTTGGTAGTCAGGGAAGTGGCCCTGGGAGTAATGAGGCATTGATGGACCTGATGGCGGAGGGAGGAAATCCTGAAGTCCAGAAAAATGTCCCGACAGTAGGTCTTGACCAATAGGCCTGGATGGGCCAGGACAAATACCCAACATCATGACAGCTGACATCAGGATAGCCATCGTCGGGACAACCGTGGGGACAACGATGAGGAACAAACGTCGGCGCTCCTGACATGAGATTAGCCGACGTGAGCCCCAAGGAAGTCAGACCCTGCGTGAGAGGCCTGTCAATAGGCCCTGATGGAGGGAGCAGACGCAAGGTACCTGACGGTGCTGCTGACATTAGGAGAGGGGAAGCAGATGTGTGGTGACCCGATGCCAGAGTAGCTGATGAAGGGTGAGGGTCCCTCGGGGGGACCTGAGGAACCGTCATAGAAGTGGGTGAGGAAAGAACAACTTCTAGGCATTCTTCTTCCTTCTCCTCTGTCCCAGGCGTAGGTTGCAGGGCAGGGGAAATCACTGAGGGGGGTGGAAAGGAAGTCTCCCGGCTGGACAGGCCTGGGAGGAGAGCTGACTGGGGGAAGTCAGATCACTCTGCCGGGCGTTGGGTGAAACGGCATCAGCCCCAATGGGAGTGCAATGCCTGGGCAGTTGTCAGAGATGGCTGATTTACCAGGCGAAACAGTGACCGGGCGGTGGAGGGTAGGACCCTCGACCGGCTTACTGGTCGAAGCCGGGCAGACCACTGGCTGCTTCTGAGCAGGGTCCGACTTATAGGCAGCCAGGCAGGCCCCGGAGAAGCCGGGATTCGACTTACCGGCAAGTACCGGGCGTTCACCGGAGGAACCAGCAGGTGACTTACTGTAGTGATGGGTTGAAAGACGGCAGCACTGGAGGTCGTCCTGGAAGCTGCCTGAGTCACCACGAGCCTTGCTAGCTGAAGGCCTGCTGGATGAGGATTGGTCCTGGTCCTCATGGTGCTCCTTCTCTCTGTGCCTCTCTTTATCTTTTTTCTTCTTTTGTTTGTCTGAAGAAGAAGCAGCCAAGTCCCAGATCTTTTGCATCTCCTTCTCCAGAGAAGTCATCCTAGATTTGAGGAGATGGGCCTCCACAGCCTGCCGTCGTCATTTCTTGAGTGGCCTGGTTGAAAGGCTGGCAGTCGGACAGGCTGCGCTGTCATGATCCGGCCTAGACAAAGAGGCAGAGATGGTGGCAGTCTTGTGTGGGATTTGCGCCTCACACTTGGAGCACTTCTTTGCCTTTGGAGGCAGTGACGGAGAAGACAAAGTGAATTTCGGACTGAAATCAGCGATCGAAAACAATAAAATGGTGATCAAAGTTGGAGTTACCGCGAGGTACTAGCGTTGGTCGATGGCAGGAAAGAACTGGAAGGCGGGCATGGGGACTGCCCACTATATAGGGTCACGCTAACGTCCGTCACATGACGTTGGGTGGGTAGTCCCCACTAGACACTGCTGGAAAGATTTGCCATGTGGTCCTGACACCAGAGGGTGCAGTTCTATATGTGATGACCTACTGCAGGAACCCTCTCGAAGTAAGATCTACTAGTACTGTATGTTGTCAGTAATAACCTGTTGGGTACATTGGTCATCTCAAAAATTCAAGAGAAAAAAAAAAAAAAGAAAATCCTCTGCTTAGAAACCAGTTCATACCAATTCTGAATAAAGTAATATAGTCTAGCCGGCAAGGTGTCACGGAGTGTGAGACACTGAACACCACACCTCATGCCACGCCGGCGACCCAGGTTTGGGAACAAGCTCGGGCTGTCGGGGGTCGGCGGGGAGAAAGAGGACTGAGCGTTCCAAGGGCAGCTCTCCTCTCCCGGAAGGGGAGGGGTTGCACTCCCGCCAAATGACTGCCCCTAGGTGGAGGTCTGGGGAAAGTGCAGGTCTGTAGGGCGCACAGAAGGGATGGGTGCTGCGGGACTTCCGCGCGCCTCCACGCACGCACATCTGGCATGTGCGTCCCAGCAACGGGGATCAGGAAGAAAATGGAGGAGAAAATCAATCTTCCAGCCACAGGATGAAACCCGACTCTCCGCAGGCTCTACTTCCGGGACGAGCAGAAAGGTAAGCCCAGTAATTCTGGGATGTCTGAGCTGGGAGGGTCGGTCTGAAGGGGGCACGTAAGAGAGGAGCACAGAGAATATGAAAAAAAATGTAATATAGTCTACGCCTAGTTGTCAATGTCTAGTTGGGGCTGGCAGAATAGCATAGAGGCTAGAGTAACAAGCTGTGAATGAGTTTGGTACATCCCACAGATCTGGGTTTGATTCCCACAACCTCCATTTGCATACTGTGTGACTCTGAGCAAGTCACTTAACTTCCCCAGTGCTCCCAGGACGCCCCTGAAAACAGGTACTTGGTGCCTAGTGGGCCTTACCTGGTTACCAAAGAAATAAGAAGATGTAGTTAAAACAATTTAATTTTCTTTTTTTTTTGTTATACTTTTTCTCCCCCGTGGTCCCAGCTGGCTCTTTCCTTCCTTCCTTTCGCCCCCCCCCCCCCAATCCAGCGCCATTCCTCAATAATCAGACTCCCTCCCTTATGCCCCCACGACTTACCCTTCATGTTAGTGTGGTGGGGAGCAACTCAACCCACCAGAAACAGATCCAGCCAAGAACATGTTATCTCGGGCAGCGCCTGTTGGGGATGGTATTCATGCCACGTGGCCAGGACCTGTTTTTCTGCTTTTTCTTGGAGGGCAGCATGCAATGCAGACAGTGGCATGCAGGGCATGCATCTGCATGCTACCTGGTCAGCTGCTCCTCTCCGCCCCCAACATACAGGACTCAGTATACCAACATCTAGCCTCTACTAGATGTCAGGCAAGTGCCAGTCCATGTTCCCCCCTCCCGGTGAGGACAGCTGTCCCCTGGATGGTTAATCCTCTCCCTCCCCGGCCGACCCCCAGCCAGCACCGGAGTGGCAGGAGGTAAGGCAGGATGCCTCAGCCCTCCACATCATTGGGTCAGCTACAATTTGATATTTTTAATTTGTAAATTATAAATTGTAAAAAGGCAAGGTTAATATGTTGGTGAGCCCTTCATATGGGCAGACCATCATAAAGGTACCATCTATTCTTGTATTTTTGTAATTGTTGTAAACCGAAAGTAAGCTTTTCAAACCTTTGAATAAGCTGTATAATAGCTATCTACTCTATCGTGGGCAGGTCCTGTTGAGGCCATCTATTGGTTAGGGATTTTATAGTTGCAATCAAGACACGCCACAGATACTTTTCCTCCCTCCCCTTTAAATCCTCTAGGTAGACTCCGAGAATCAGGTGCAATGTGTCTAATGATGCATTTAGAATAAAAATTTGGTTCAAATGCGTCACTATTTCCCCCCAAAATGAGCCAATAATTGGGCAAGTCCAAACAAAAGTGTGCTTGGAAGGCATGGGGGTGGGCTCTCCACAGTTCCTCCTACACCTTGGGGACACCCCAGAATTACAGTGGGCTACCCGAGCAGGAACCAGGAAACAACGGACTCTTAACTTCCACATAAATTCCCTCCATGTAAGAGAGGAGGTAGTTCCCCAGGTATTCTTCCAAATATTAGACCATTGTTTTTCCTATAAACTAATACTTAAATCTGCTTCCCATTTTTGTTTGAGAAATAAGGATGAGAAAGCTTGGTCCCTTAGATAATTTAGGTATAAAAGCAAGATTGCTTTTTCCCCATTTTGAGATGACCAAATTTTTTTAAATGGAATTTCTGATGGATTTCCCTGCGATTCCTATCATGCAGTCCTCATATGGACATTTATATAATCCCTCAGTTGATAAAATCTGAATCCATCATCTGGGGTTGTTGTTCAGCTTCGAAGGACATTACTGTACTTGCCTGGAGCAGCTGCCGTGGTGCATTTATCCCCCCCCCACCCCAATCTGGCCTGCTGCTCGAACCAAGGGTCCAAACTGGCAGGGCTAAATAAGGTCCAGTAGCCACCATCTATATTTACAGGCATGAGTTTTTGTAAATCCCTCGGTACTCCTCTGCCAGCCTTCCATCAATGCTCGCATCAGAGAACTCTTTAAAACTGGCCCACACGGAAGCTTTGGAACAGCTGTGCCTGAAGTGAGGGATCTTGGTATTCAGCCAGGTCTATTATTTTCCAGATAGATGAGTAATGAGGGTTGCCCTAAAGGAGTGCAACTCTCATTTGAGCTGCCACCCAACAGCCCAGAAGATTTTGGACAGCCAACCCACCCTGCAGTTTTGGAAGGAATAGCATGTACCTTCTAGCTCTAGGCCGGGTCTTTCCCCATAAAAAGAAAAAAAAATTGTAATTGCCATGCCTCTAAGTCTTTTTGGGACACTTGGCATGCAACGCATTGAAACAAATATAACATATGGGGCAAGGCATTCATCTTCAGGGCCTACATGTGAGCATAACGAGAGATGGGAAGCAAGTACCATCTCTTAAAGTGGGATTCCGGCCAAAATTTCTGGCATCAAAAATTCCGAATTTGGATCAGCATACCCCCAAATCAGCCTCATGCCAAAAATTAGATCTCTCAGTTACTTTGTTTAAAGTTACAAGTAATTTTGTAACCTTAAATTCACTGCCTGTTCAAAAACACCAGTTTCAGTGAAGAGCTACAGATGATGTCATAACGGAACTCACAGCCTAGTTCTCCATGCACGTTACCTTATAGGATTTTTTTCTCCCATGTTACATAAAACTGCAGGTGTAATAAACATTTGAAAAAGGAAAGTTGACATAGGGTGGGTCAGCGCATTCATTTCCATAATTTGCAGATGCAAGATACAGTACTTCAGAATGTGACAGGGGGCTTGGAATGCAGCGGCAAATATGACTTCAGAATGACACACTTGTGTGCAATTTTTAGAACACTTCAGATACAAGATTTCGAAATGCCACCAGGTTGCAAATGTGGAATGCAGCAATGACACAATTTCAGAAAGTAGCTGGGACACACAATTTTGGAATTAGCAGGGGCGCTTAAAGAGGAACTTCACTGATAGACTAAAAAGTTACAGCTTGTAGTCATTATGTGCAGTACTAGACCTGAAAAGGTGTGTGCATTTGTTATTTCTGGCCAAGGTTTACTCTGCCTTCCATAATTTGGATTTGTTTTTGAGCCCTGCTGCACTTGCCAGTGCTGTTCAGCTGCTGGGATGCTAGTTCCTGATGACTTCATTGCAGGATAGAGAAGTTACTCACACCGTGCAGTACCATACAGTTGTAACAATGTTGCAAGGGAAACCTACCAGTACTCAGTATACATACTTTGTTCCCACTCCCCCAAGACACCCTGTTAGCAATGCATTATGCCAAAATCCAAAAGCCTTGTCAGTAATTTTTTTTTTTTTTGGGTGAAATTGGCAGTGCCCTACAGTGATGTCAGCAGTACAAGCCTAGGTCCACAGAAACACCAGGCTTGCTATAGAAGCCCTGGTACACTCTGCAGTTTTTAGCAGCTCACAATGCAAAAAATAACTGCAGCAGACAGTAATGAAATACAATTCCAGCATCAATGCAAGAAGGGGCAATTTATGCATGAAAGTCAAAAGGACTGGTGAAGGTCCTCTTTAAATTCATAATGTGGCAAACGTCATATATATTTAGAATGTGGCAGAGATGCACAGTTTTGAAATGTGGGAGACAGTTGTGGAATGTGGCGGGGATATGTAACTTTGCAATGTGTCATGGATGCATAAATTTGGCACGTGGTGGTGATGCACGATTTCTAAATGTGGTGGGAGATGCTTGATTTCAGATTATGGTGGCAACATAGAGGATTGTGTATGAGCACTCATACACAACAAGGATGTTTTTTTTGATCGAGTTGTTTCCGTAATGACAAGAGACCTCGAGAACGCTGCTCAAAAGGTCTCATTACCACGGAAACAGCGAGATAAAAAATAGCCTTGTTTGTGTATAGTTGCTCATACACAATCTTTTACAGTATATGAGCAACCACTATTGTGCCACAATGTTGAAAAAATGTCCCCAAAAGAACTTTAAACTGCCTTACTTTGGCTCGTTCTCTCCAGCGTAGGTCACTTCAGTGTCAGCGCTCACCGCAGCGGTGCTTCAACGCGCATGTTCAATGACGTTCGATGCTGTGCTGTACTAGTGAGGCTGTCAGTGCAGCACAGCAACATCATGACACACTGAATGCAGCACAACAACACTGTTCTGAGCATGGATTTCCATGCAGAACAGCATTCTGCCATACGCTATATGCAATTTCACACTGTGGCATGGACATGGACTCAGAATGTCAGAGTTTCAGAAAGTGGTAGTCACATACAATTTCAGAATGAGGCAGGGATAGATAATTTTAGAATGTGGCTTGGACATGCAATTTCAGAATGTGGCAGTGACACTCATTTTCAGAATGTGGTGGGGATGTGCAGTGTTGGAATATGGTGGGGATGCAAATTCTCAGAATGTGAATGATGGGCAGTTTTGGAATGTGGAAGTTTACAGTTTCAGAATGTGGCAGGAAGGTACAATTTTAGAATATGATGGAGACATGCAATTTTGGAATGTGGTGATATAAAATTTTGGAATGTGGTGGTGATGCACAGTTTTGAAATGTGGCAGTGACACGGTTTTGGAATGTGGCGGTGATGTACAATTTCAGAAGGTGGCGGTGAAGCGCAATTCTGGAATGTGAGAATGACACACTATTCTGGACTGTGACAATGACACACTATTTCGGACTGTGCATGATGCACAATTTCAGAATGTTATGGTGACACACCATTTCAAAATGCAGCAGTAACGCACAATTTCGGAATGTAGTAGTGACAGTTTTGAAATGTGGCAGTGACAGTTTTGCAATGTGGCAGTGACATAGTTTCGCAATGCGGCGGTGATGCACAGTTTCAGAATATGGCAGTGATGCACAATTTCAGAATGTGGTAGTGATGCACAGTTTTGGAATGTGGTAGTGATGCACAGTTCTGAAATGTGGCAGACACACACAATTTAGGAATGTGGCAGTGACACAATTTCGGAATGTGGCAGTGACACAATTTCGGAATGTGGCAGAGACACAATTTCGGAATGTGGCAGGGTGACATGCAATTTCAGAATGTGGTGGTGAGGCATAGTTTTGGAATGTGGTGGTGACGCACAGTTTCAGAATGTGGCGGTGATGCACAATTTCAAAATGTGGCATTGATGCATAATTTTGGAATGTGACTGTGACAGTTTTGGAATGTGGCGGTGATGCACAGTTTAGGAATATGGCACTGTAGTACAACTTCGGAATGTGGTGAGGCTGCACAATTTTGGAATGTGGCTGGGATGCATAATTTTAGAATGTGGTGGGATGTGATGCACAATTTTGAAATGTGGGGGCTGTGTACAATTCTGGAATGTGGCAGGGACAAGCAATTTCAGAATAAAATGGTGTATCCTGTCCCATTCCAAGCATGGGCATCACCACTATATTCTGAAATTGTCAGTCCCTGCCAAATTCCTCAATGTATGTTCCTGTTGCGTTCCGTGATTGTGTGTCCAACCACATTTTGAGAAGGCATGTCCCTGTCACATACCAAGACTGCATGCCCCCCCCGCAACATTTTAAAATTGTGTAACACCTTAACATTCTATACCTTGGTTCAGCAGTGTATTCCAAAACCACTTCCTAACATGTTCTAAAGTGCAGTATCATGCATCTGAACAGTCTAGAAATGCAAGCACTGCAACTAACCCTATGTCAGTTTTTTTCAAATGATTACTTCAGTTACAGTTTCTTAAACGTTGGAGAAATAGGGCCTGTTGAGGTTGCTGACAGGGAGGACTAGGCTGTGAGTTCTGGTTATTATGATACCATCAGTGTCTCTTCACTGAAACTGGCTTTTTTGAACAGGGAGTGAAAATGGGGTTACAAAATATCTCATACCTTTAAAATGAAGTAACACAGAAGAAAAAATTACCCACCTTAGTAATTATGTTTTTTCTATTGGAGTCTTGCTGTATTCTGACTAGTGCAGTTAGCCCCAGCCTTTAAACTGCCTTGGAGAACAAAGGGTTAAACTTTCTATGCAGAGCATAGAATGCTGAGCTCGAGCTCGGTTGATGCCTCTATCTGTTTCCCTTTGAAATCTAACCATCAGATTCTTACGAGCAAAAACTCACTAGCTATCCTATGTGGAAATTGTAAACTTTTTACTAGCCAACTGGCAACTAAAAGTTTGGGATTCCCAAAGGAAGACTCAAGTCAGGAAACCCAAAAAACAAAGCCAATTCAAATAAGAACAACAACAAAATAAACACCCAAACAAAAAAGCAGAGGGTGTAAAGGAGCACCCCTGAGGTGCAACACTGCGCCTGCCCACCCACTTCCCAAAAACTAGGTTCTGAGAGGGGAGGCGGGGGGAGGTCAAAATACAGCAAGACTCCAATAGAAGAAACATAATTACTAAGGTGAGTAATTTTTTCTTCAAACAACATGAAGTCTTGCTGTATTCTGACTAATGCAGACTACCAAGCAGTACCTCCATGAAGAAAGGACAGAACCTACTTTGGGAAAAGGCTCTGAAGTACTGCTGTGCCAAACCGAGCATCGCTCCTAGCCTGGATATCCAGAGAGTAATGCTTGGCAAAGGTATGGACTGTTTCCAGGTGGCTGCTTGACAAATTTCTAAGAGAGGAATATCCTGGCAGCAGCCAGGGAAGCAGCTGTGCCTCTTGTAGAGTGAGCCCTCAGGCCTGAGGGTGGAATTTTTCCCAGTTTCTCAGCGGAAGGTTTGCCCTTTCCCACCTCTCTATAAGTGAGGAACAACTGGAGGGACTCAAACCTGTGACCCTTGGTATGCTCTATGTAGTAGCTAAGGGCTCTTTTACCACCTAAACTGTGTAGCCTCCTCTCTCCTGAGGAAGAATGATCAGTGAAGAAAACAGGAAGAGACATAGACTGATTCAAGTGGCAATTTGAAACCACTTTGGGCAAGAACCTTCTATTGGTTCTAAGGACCACTTGATCCCTGTGAAAGGAGATAAAATCAGGTTCCACTGACAGGGCTTGCAATTCACTGATATGTCTGTCAGAGGTAATGGCTACCAAAAACACAGTTTTCCAAGTCATGTACTTAAGCTCTGCTGAGGACATAGGCTCAAAAGGAGGTTGCATAAGTTGAGCAATGCAAGCATTTATATCCCAGGCAGGGGCAGGGGCAGGGTCTCTAAAGCGAGGATTGGTATGAAGCAATCCTTTAAAAAATTTACAGAATACAGGATGAGATGATAGTGAAGAAGACTTCCCCACTGACAGAAAAGCAGAAACAGCTGACAAGTGTACCTTGAGAGTAGCTGGTCTGAGGCCCAGGCCATTAAAATGGACCATATAATCCAGAACTGTAGGCAATTCAGCAGTATCTGGAGAAATATGCTTCTTGGAACACCAAATGCTGAATCTCTTCCATTTGGAGTTATAAGTCTTTCTGGTGGAGGGCTTTCGAGAAGCTTTGAGAATATCCAGGACCCCCTGAGACAAATGCAAATCTGCAAACTCTTCAAGAGCCATGCTTGAGATTGAGAGATTGAAGATTGGGGTACCAATCCTCCTGACAGGAGGTTAACAGGTTGTAATTCCTGGGAAGAGAAAGGGAAGATGGACTGCTAGGGACATCAACAGGGGTTACCAGGGCTGTCTAGCCCAGTCTGGAGCAATCAGAATCACTTTGCAAGGTTGTGACCTTATTGACTAAAACTTTGAACAGAAGAGGGAAGGGAGGGAAGGTATACAGAAATTTCATTTCCCAGTTCAGAATCAGAGCATCCAGGGGGACTGCAACAAAAGAGAGGAAGTTGGTGATTGTCTGGGGCTGCAAAAAGATCTATCTCTGGAGTGCACCACCTTGAAAAAATCACCTTGAATACCAGAGGGTCCAGGGACATTTGTGATGGCCCTGTGAGATCCTGCTCAGTGCATCTGCTAGCACATTGTCCTTGCCTGGAAGGTGAACTGCTATCAGAGGTGTGTGCAGGGAATAAGCCAGGGACCACAACTTCATAGCTTCTGTGCACAAGGCTGTAGATCGAGTGCCTCCCTGCTTGTTGATGTACCACATGGTGGTGGTGTCTGTTCTGACCTGAACCACCTTGTTCTGTACTGACTGAGAGAAAGCTTGCAGGGCCAGAAAAACTGCACTGAGTTCTAGGAGATTGATATGGAGAAGGGATTCCTGAGGGGACGACAGTCCCTGGGTAGTGAGGGGCCCCCAGATGGGCTCCCCAGCCCAAAAGGGAAGCATCCGTGGTAAGGACCACTGAATGAGACTGAGTGGCAAATGGGACTCCTTGCCTTAAATTGTCCTGTTCCTGCCACCACTGAAGGGCTTGGATCAAGGTCTGAGTCACTGGGATCAGTTTGGTAAGGGAATCCTTCCTCTGAGACCAAAAAGCCCTCAGATGGAACTGTATGTCTCTCATCTGGAACCTTGCTCCTTGGACCACTGCCGTAGAAGCTGCCATGTGGCCCAAGAGCTGGAGGAAATGCCTTGCTGGTCGAGATGCTGAAGGAAGAGGCTAATTCTATAAGAACCCTTGCCCTTTCCAGGGGAAGAAAGGCTCTTGCTTTGACTGTATCCAGCTCTGCTCCTATAAAGGTAAGAAGCTGGACTGGCTCGAGAACCGATTTGGGAAGGTTGAGAAGAAATCCTAGAGAAGTGTGCACTTGATGGGTCACTTGCAGGTCTGACTTGACTTGGTCTGGAGACTGGCCTACTATTAGCCAGTCATCCAGATATGGAAAAATGGAAATCTTTTGCCTCCTTAGAAAGGCAACTACTACTGCCAAGCACTTTATGAAGACCCTTGGGGCTGAAGTTAGGCCACAGGGCATTGCTCTGAACTGATAATGGCCAGAGGGCAACTTGAACCTGAAGTACTTTCTGTGGGAGCACCTGATGGGAATGTGAAAACAGGCATCTTTGAGGTCCAGGAGGCTAGCCAGTCCCTGGCCTTAGAGAGGAAGGATTATTCCACAGTTACCATCTTGAACTTTGGTTTTAAAAGATGTTTGTTTAGTATCTTAGGTCTAGGATGGGTTGCCACTTCCCTGTCTTTTTTGGGGTAAGGAAGTACCTGGAGTACAGACCTTTGCCCCAGTGTAGGGTAGGTAATCTCTCTATGGCTGTTAAAGCTAGCAGAGATGAAACCTCTGCCTCTAGGGCAAGGGTTTCTGAGAGACCTGTAGGTGGAAAAGATCTGGCTCTCATCTTTGGAAATTTTTTGAAGCTGAGAACCAGTCCCTGGCTTACCACTTCCAGGACTCACTTGTCTGATGTAATGGACATCCAATCCTGGACAAAGTAAGTCAGCCTGCCCCCTACTGGAATAGGAGAGTCGACCCGGGCAGGCCCATCAGGGTGTCTGCGTGGCAGGGGCCTTAGGCTGAGGAGTGGATGCAGCCCTGCTCATCCCCCTTCTGCCTCTCCCTCTGAAGAACCCCCTCTGTGAAAAGGGAGAAGAGGCCTGTGCTTGGTAAAAAGGCCTATGAAAAGGCCTGCCCCTGCCCCTAGACTGCTGCCTTTGAGGAGTTGCCTGCCTCTCTTTGGCCTGAGCACTCCTGTAAGTGGTCCTGTACTCATCCATTTTCTTTATGTAATTATCTGTATGCTCCCCAAACAAAGAATTACCCACTACAGGAAAATCCATGGCCTTAGCCTGGGTATCCTGCGAGAGGCTAGTACATCTGAGCCAAGCCATTCTCCGAAGAGCCACAGATGTAGCCATGACTCTTGATGACACATCACTGGAGTCCACAGCAGCATGAAACTGAACTTTTGATGCCTCAATCCCATCTGCAACCACCTCCTCCAGCTCCTTGGCTAGCTGGGGGGAGGCCTGTTTAGCCAGTGCCAGTACAGTGTCCCACCTGGACTTCTGGTACCTGGCTGTATAGGCCATATAATTCACCTGCCTGAGTCCCAAGGAAGATGCCATGTACTGTTTTTTTTGCCATGGCATCAATCTTCCTGGAGTCTTTGCCTGGGGGTGTGAAGCCAAGGGAATGTTTGCCTTATCACAGGCAGCAGCCTGCACAGCCCCAACATGGCTGCACTGCTGATATAAAAACTTTGTATCTGAGCCTGAAAGTGTATACCTCTTGTCCATTCTTCTATCAACAGGAGGTACAGAATTGGGAGACTTCAGGATTTTCTGTGTCTGCTTCCCAAAAGATTTGTGGAGGGGGACAGACAGTCTCCTGGACTCTGGGATGTCCATCATTTCCACAAAATCAGGCTCTTCTTGATTCTCTAATGCCACCTCCATAGGAAGCTGGAGGGTCTCAGCCACCTTTCTTGAAGAACATAAAGTGGGAAGGGGATTCAGAAAGCCTAGGAAGGGATACACCTCAAGGTCTGTCTGGGGAGATGTCCGGTTCCACAGGCACATCCAGACTTTCACCATCACCATCATCATCTTCAAACTCCCCCTCCTCCTCAAACTCCAGTTCATAAAATTCTTCAGGAGTATAATCGTGACCCAAAAGGGGACCCAACCGAACAGAGCCCCTGCCAAAAAGCGCCGGATCGGTCGGAACCGGGCGAAGCGATTCTACAATCCAAATCGCTCTGGCTATTTCTTCAGCGGTCGGAACATGGACTTCTGGATCCGAACCGGACGATTTCTCTTTGCATTTTCTTTTTGTCGGAACCGAACCCTCGGGATCGGCTTTCCTTTTGCCCAAAAAAGTATCGCCCTGCTCAGAGGGCACTCCTTCTGGT
This sequence comes from Neoceratodus forsteri, assembly GCA_016271365.2. Taxonomy (NCBI): domain Eukaryota; kingdom Metazoa; phylum Chordata; order Ceratodontiformes; family Ceratodontidae; genus Neoceratodus; species Neoceratodus forsteri. The sequence goes on along the minus strand of CM057452.1, from coordinate 1,688,880,689 downwards.
TCGGTCAGAACCGAACCGAGCTGGCCATCCGGGTCAGCAGACTTCTCAGCCTCCTTTTCCCTCAGTCTACCTAATCTCTTTTCAAGGGTAGATTTGGGAACGTTTTTACAAATTTGGCAGTCTGAATCGAGGTGTCCAAACCCCAGACAATAAACACAGGTGGTGTGGGGATCGGCCTTAGCAAAGACCTCTCCACACTCACTGCAGTGTTGAAACCCAGTAGTTTTTTTCTTGGGTTTCTCAGACATGGTCAACCTAACCAACTTACCCTTTTTTTGGCAACCACCAGGCAAGACTCCCTTATCGGTTCCTAATAGTGTCATGGGTCTTGGAAAAAAAAGGACCAAACACCGTTTTTTTTTAGAACCAATAAGGACCGGTAACCACACACTAAAGAAAGATACAAGATCAGCAAATGATAGGTTCGGCCGAACCAATCCACACTTTTACAAGTTCCACACAGAAAAACAGTACAAAACCTATCTAGTACTCATGGTACCACAGACAGAGACTGAACAGACTATGCGGAAATAAATTACGGTTAAAAACCGACAGTAAACCGACACTTCAACCGACTTTCAAACCGAGCTGCAGGAGAAATCTCCGGAGCGACTGTTCAGTGAGGCGGAGTAAAGAATCTGACGGTTAGATTTCAAAGGGAAACAGACAGAGACATCAACCAAGCTCGAGCTCAGCATTCTATGCTCTGCATAGAAAGGTTAACCCTTTGTTCTCCGGGCAGTTTAAAGGCTGGGACTAACTGCATTAGTCAGAATACAGCAAGACTTCGTGTTGTTTGAAACCTAATTTTTGGTACGAGATTTACTGGGGGATGCTGATTCTAATTCTGCAATGCAGCACTTTTGGCCAGCCTGCCTCTTTAAAATCCGTACAAAGCTGTGATAGCAGGGGGCTGTAACTTAAATTATAGAGCTGGGAGTAGCTATTCTCCAGGCGTAGCCCTAAATACTTCACTGAAGGAAGGTCCCAATTCATGGGTAGTTTGAATGAGTTGATATCGAAGCGAAATAGTGGAAACAAAGAATTTCAGTTTTCGTTTTGTCCAAGGTATATCCTGACAAAACTGAAAATTGCTCCAGCTGACTGAAAACTACTGGCAGTATGAAACTTGAATACTGATGGGGACAGGATCATAAATCCTCACTTGGAGGAGCTGGCAGCCCGATCCATTCCCAGTCCCGAAGGAAAAAAGCTCTGCCCCCAGGCTCCAATGTTTTGTGATATAGGAGTCTATAGAGTACAGGGGCATGGCCCCACTGCTGTGAATGGAACTGTCTTTTAAAATCTATAATAATTTATAGGGTCACTGGAGTTATATCAGAGCAACTGATGAGTAAAAAGAGCTTTCTTAGTTCATCGGCGGCACTGATATGACCCCAGTGACTCTTAAAATATATATTTTAAAAGATGCCCCCATTCATGACAATGGAGCTCGCTCCCGCACTCTACAAACTCCTACATCACAAACCATCTTGGCGCTGAGGCAGCATGGGGTGGAGCTTCTCTCAATAAAGACAAGGAAGGAGAAGAGACTGGGCTGCCTGCTCCTCAAGTGAGTATTTACAATCCCTTCCTCTTCAAGTAACAGAAAATTTCAAAAGAGCCTTTATAACTCTGGTGCAGGTCAGCTACGGGCTGTGTGTGTGTGTGGTGGTGGGCGCCTTCAGGAAAGCACCAAAACAGCGTTCTTTAAACAGTATGTCACTATGTTACTATTCAAGATGCATGTCACTTTATATAAATCTGTAATTTGCTGCTTCAGTGAGTGTCTTAAAAAACATTCTACAGAAAAGTAATTAAAAAACTTAACTATCTGTGTTACACATCAGGAAAACTCTAAATTGACTTATGAAACAGATTTCCTTTAGTGAGGGGTACTTACAGCTCTGTGCATTTATAGGGATGAAATTTCTGCCATTAAGTAAAAAATGGCAATCCTTTCAGTAGTAAGGCTAAATTGTGCAAATGATAATGGTGGGCTCACGTCTTCCTTTGTTGCCTAACAACTTTTCTTCCATCCCCCGCTTCACCTTAAATGGTTCCTGGCACAGGCGCCCAGCTATATACAGTGCTGCAGACTGACACTATACACTGCAAGCTTCACATTAAAGCTACCAACAGTCCTATTTTCCCAGGACAGTTCCTATTTTAGGCAGCATGTCCTGGTGTCCCCACAAGTTTTGCAAAATGTCACTTTTGACCTGGTTTTGCTTACTTGTCCCAGTTTGTCCCTTTTTTTTTCTGACTACTAATCCATGAGTGAGAGGTTATTTCAGCACCACTGTGGCGCTGCTCGAACTGGACAACAGTTTGAAAATTCAACCCATGTGCCTGTGTTGCACTGCAAGCATGTCAGCGGGAGCACAGTAAAGCATATTCCTTCCTGTTAGGTTAGACTGGGTAGTAGTGCAAACAAGTGCATGTGGACGTCTGCCTGCCAGCAGCTGAGAGGGACTCCAGACAGAAGAGACCGGTAGCAGTGAACTAAGGTACCCTAACCCGATCAGCTGTAGGGAAGTGTGTGAAAACTATCTGGTGTAATGGTGGGAGTCACTGAAGTGAAGTTTGCTCAGCAAATGAGGTGAGTATAAGCGGGTTGGGATGGAACTGTCAGGAGGAGCAATACATGCAGCTTGAAAGTCTGATCACAATTTAACGCAAGTTTGCTTCTAATAAACTTTTTGTACATCATGATTTGGAACTTGCTGCAGCAGAATGATGTATTATTTTAATCTGGATGTTTGCTACCAGTGTTGCTGTGGGGTGGCATGACCAGAGCAAGCAGCAGAATTTGATTGTGTGCAGCGTTGTCTGCTGCAGTGCCCGAGGGAGTGACACAGTTTGGGGGCTTGGTCAGGATGGACCCTGTCCCAGTTTTAGGCCTCAGAAAGTTGGTAGCTTTATTCATTACAGTAGCATAAAAGTGTATACTTATAGCAATTCTTTGACTCCAGATCATTCTTGAAAACAGGCATGTGTGCTCAAGTTCAACAACTAACCTGGTAAAAAAATAAATTCAATAGGGGGCCGGCAGCTAGCTGGGTGGACCTTGAAGAGGAAGGCTGCCCTGGACAGGTGTCAGTGTACCCGACAAATGGAGGAAGGTGGGCCTCTGGGCAGTTACTGGATCCAAACCCACTAGTTCTCTGGGTTTCGGAGGCCTGGGAGTCAGTTAAAAAGAAAAAGGGAACAGAGGCGGATCAAATCCTGCTAGTCCCAATAGCTCAAAACTCGGGATTTTTTCTACCTGGGCTAGAAGACCCTGGGTTTCATATGTGGGAGGAAAGAGGGATTAAATGCTTGAGGGATCTATACTCCAGAGAAGGGATAAACACATTTGTGTACATTCAGAAAAGTAAAGGGATCCCACAATCACATCACTTCAGGTACTTACAAATATACCTTTGGCAAAGGGCTACCTAGAGAGCACGCAGAGGCCTCAGGCTTAGTGACAGCAGAACAGAAAATTTATAAGGCAGGAAAGGATTACAAGGGCTTAATAGGGACAGCAGCAAGACAGGACAGACTATGCTTCCGGACTTATCAGGAAAGGTGAGACAGCAGTGGGAACAGGATCTTGGATTAGTAATTACTAAAGAGAACTGGAAACAGTGCCTGCTCCCACATGGGTGTACTTATCTGTAACAAATACAAGGAACTGCAATGTAAATTTCTCCATCACCTATACTGCCATGAATGCGGAGCACAAATTCACTCCTTGGTCTCCCCACATGAGGAGGTGTCAAGAGTGAGATAAATGTATTACCATTATTTCTAGGACTGCAATACTCTTAAATCATTCTGAGGAGAGGTGTCATGAGGCTAACATTGGAGGAATTCAATAGCTAACTCACCCGTCACTACTGTTGGAATGGAAGACTTGAGAGAGGAAGGTGGGACCCACCCCAGGTGGTTGAGAATTATGCTCACCACAGCAAGGCGATGCATATAGAATACCTGGGTCTTGTGCGTGCAGCCCACTGTGGGACAGTGGAAGACCATGACTACACAGACCCTGGCACTGGATCATGTCACATACATTCTTAAGGAGGGGGAAGAAAGGTTCCTAAATGAATGGGGAAAGCTTCTGGATTCCCTATCACCAATGGAGACTGAAGGGCTAAGGGAGGGCAGTATCTGAATGTCAGATAAGCCCTAAGGGACAAAGAGGAGACAGATATACAAGTAGAAAAAAAGACTCAAGCCGTCCTGGTGGCGCTGAGGGCTGAGGCACTGGACACCTTACCTCGTGGTGTGCCAGCGACTCAGGTTCAGGAACGATCTCAGATTGCTGAGGTACTGGCACGGGGGGGGGGCAGGATCATGCAAATTGGTCTCCCTCCTGGGTGGGGGGTGCATCTGCCTGTAGTCCCATTGTCACTAAATGGAGGTTCAGTGATAACTGGGTGGTACCGGGCGACGGGTGGGGCATCCTGCAAGATGTGCGTGCATGTGCCTCCACACACGTACGTCACATTGGGGATGCACGGGAGTGGGATGCTAGAAAACCCAGAAGAAAACAGAAATTACAAATTTAAAAAGAAAAATGACTCATGACCAGATATTGCACTAATGGCAATCATACACATATACTAACTGAAGAATACAATATGGATGTTATCTTTTTTATTTATATTATCAGACACAGTGAAGTGACGTAGAATGAACTATTCTGTACCTATCTATTCAAGCTTATGTAAAAACTTCTCTCTGTTCCTTGTTGACTGATGAAAGTGTATATTTTATTACGGTAGGATACTCATTTGGGAGGAGAACCAGTTGGGTGACTACTTTATGTAGGGGTCAAAACTGGCACCAGTCCACTAGCCAAATGTTGGTAGGTTTTGTACTGGGCTAGTTAGATTTTTCTTTAACTAGCCCTGATGGCTTGCCAAGGAGAAGGTAACATTTCAATAAGTACACCAGCTGGGCTAGTAGAAAAGTCTGTGGAGCTAGTAGACTTTGCCAGTCACTAGCCCTAATGGTTAGGGGCTGGAAAACTTAAATTCGACCCCTGCTTTATGGCATGCCAAGATCAAGAAACACACTATAAAATGCCCACCAGTGACAAAGTGTGGCAATGTGCCATGCCAGTGTTATCAGAGTAACGTGCGTTACCCTGGACCAGGATAGCAAACATCTATGAGAGTGTCAGTGGAAGCTGCATTCACACCACATGTGCAAGTGGGCCTAAAACAGGTTCTGAGAATAAAAGCAGATAATAAAATGGAGAGAGTGTCAATTTCAGAAAGCATTAGGAACACCAACTTTTCCAGTAGACAAATGTCATGCTCCACTACTCAGTCAGTCAGAAGGCACCTTTTCCAATAAGTCAAACACAATACACATAATTCAGTAACTCCCACCCACAAACCACTCCCTCTTGGGAAAAATTTCCTTTGATGTGTAGCCCAGAGAAAGAAAGAACAGGGGCTGAGTACAGCCCACAGTCACTAACCTATTGTTGCCGCTTTCGCTTATTCTTTGATTAAAGTGCCGGAGCCTTTGAAGTTATGGATTATCAAGGTTGGTAATCTTTAACAAGCACACCAGTGAAAAGCTACAGTTCCTTACAGTGACGGACCTCAATAGGGTTTCTGCTTATTTGATACTATTTCTATTCAAAATCAATGGAGCAATTGTAAGTTTCTGATCCTTGAAACCCTGGATACTTCTTTTGGAGCTGGTATAGTGACACTCCTGGGAAACCAGACACACAACAGAAGGAGTGTGTGTAGCATCTAAGCAAGCAATGTCTTCATGCTTTTTGAAAAAGGAGACTGATGCAACAACCTGTCAAATTTATTTTAAGTGGCAACATTTCTATGATCATCGTGTTGTAATCGGTCACGAGTAAGTAGTAAAAAAAAAACAAAAGAGAAGGTTTGCATAAAGGAAAGACTATGCCCAAGGCACAAATTTTAGAGTAAGACAGAGCAACTGACTCTTCGGATCTTTTAATCTGTACTAGTTTAAGGAGAGGGAACTAATGTTGTAGAAGTTAAAAAGTGACAGGATATAATTTTACATACCATAAACCACACCATACCTCTCAAGTGTCCCTCATAATGAGGGACATCCCTCATTTTTGCTCCTTAAAATTGCTCTGTCCCGCATCCATCCCTCATGGAAAAGTTGCTGCCCAGAGAAGGTGCTGTAAATTCAGACTTTAAAGCAGAATCTCTTAATATTCTGAAATACAAAATGAACTTTATATATGTAAACACTGTGGTTTTCACAGTGTTCTGAGCTTGTATATCCATGTTTGAGGATGTGTCCCTCATTTTCAGTGTGCAGAAATGTCCCTGTCCCTCATTTCGGTGACAAAAGGTTGAGAGGTATGAACCACCCTCATTTCTTTTATTGACAACTTCTCTTGCAATACGCTTTTGTTTTTCTGCAATAAAGGTTTCTGGTCCCCGATCAACATCAACACTTGCTTCAGACAATTTCCCAGTCACCCTAGTCCCATCTGCCCCCCGCCTTTATACCAGCAGGGATCTGCAGGTGGTGGGACCCCAAAGAACGGGACTGAAATACCAGCGACTGGCGCACATACAAGTTTTTCTTAGCTTCTCCCATATTCCCCTATCCCTGACACATGACGTCAAGGCCCCTGAGTGCATCGCTGCAATGCCCTGCGGGTGAGACAAGCTCCATGACCCACCATAGGGATTACTATAGCACGAGAACCTGGGCATCTCCCTTCCCTTGCTGGGAGTACTGCTGCACAGTAGCACCACCCTAACCACCTGATCTGGGTCCTAGAGTCCACTCACAAACTCGGGTCACCAGCACAGAAGCATGTAGTGCTTCCGCTGGGCCACTGGGTGGTGTTCCGATACATCTTTGCCTAATTTGTTAAAATTATTTATATTCATTTAACTGAAACTGCCTGCACTTTATGAACCTCCTTCAGTGGAAAGGGAGTATAGTGTAGTGGTTAAGGGCACTGAGCTGCAAACCTGGAGAGCTGGGTTTGAATCCCATCAGCCCCCACTTGCATACTGTGTGACCTTGAGCAAGTCACGCAACTTCTTTGTGCTCCCAGGTCGCACCTCGAAACAAACTCCAGATTAGTGTGCCTTTCCTGGTTAAACAGTGCCCCCCCTCCTTTCAGTGTTCACTACAGTTCCTGGACATTCTTTGATGTCACCTCCACTGTTCAGTTCTGTTTAAGCAATGAGGCCCAAGTTTGAGGGCTTTTCTAGGAGGATAATGTCCGGTGAGAGGAGCCAAACTTAAGTCTCTCAAAAGACATCATCCTCCTAGCAAAGCACAAGGACCTTATTACTATGAGAAAGGCACAAATAGTCGCACTCAGTGTCTGAAACAGATAGAAGAAAAGTCAAATACCAAAGAAATGTTACATAAAATCTGCACTGATTCAATCACCAGTTACGAGTAGCGCAGTAGCCTGAATAAAAAAAACGCTGCAAAGCTTGAAGGACCTGGATCCTCCCTGATTAAGGAAGAAAGGACACTGGTGCGGTCTGTGTTTACCTACAGGCAAGGCCACTACTTTTGTTTTTACTGGAAAACCCAGTAAAATTCTGGAATCTGGGCTGCCTGAGCACTAGTAAAAACAAGTAAATCTACAAAACTTGTATTTTTCTTATAATTGCCTTCTGTACTATTTTCAGTTTGCTTTATTTAACGCTCTGTATGTTAAGCCTTTTTTTCTAATTATTTATACATATACTAAAAGAATGACAGCAGAATTCTGGTAAAATCCAGAAATCAACAATCACCAGTGCAATTCCCAGAATTTCAAGTCTTGAAAACGGAATTTCATTATTTAATCACCGTAAATCAGTGGCCTTGTCTATAGGGACAAATTCCCAATCAGATGTGTGAAGGACTAAAGAGCTACTACCTTTATGGCCAGAGTTAATTTTCCCTAGAATCTGGTATCACCTCTCCCACCCTAAAAAAAAGACAGGGGTATCACACTCATCTGGAATACCCTGGTGAGAATTTTCGCAACGGCACAAAAGTGAATTTTAAGCCCTGTTGAGGGACAGGTCAAAGCTAATCCTCTCCCAGAGACTGGGCATCTTTTTCCACCAGAGGAAGGTATGTGTTTAGGTTATGCTACACCTTAATTCTCTGAGAAAGAGGAGGTGATCTCTCCATGAGATACCACTGACTGGTCTCGAAAGAAGTCTTGATCAGGGCACCATTGAGGTAGCTGAAGTCATGAGGCCCAGAAGCCTGAGAAAGTTTCTGGCCAGATGGGCTTGCCCTACCTGGAACAATTTGGTAGAGAAAACCTAGCCTGGGGACCCTGGTAGCCATGCCTCTAGCTGCTGTGTCATTCCCATCCATAGCCATCTAATTCCTGACTAGCAGACGGTTATGCATGCTGTTTTTGGCTTTTCCTACAATATCTAGGAAGGCAAACTTGTCCCCAGTCTCAGTGAAAGAGACAGGAACCTCCAAGCCCAGTATTTTAGTATTTATTTAACTTGTTGATTTGAACCTATTAGTTACTGTAGTCTATCTACTGCCCTCTGTAGGTATTGCCTGATTTACAGTATTGTTGCCTTGTTCCTCCTTTCATGTAACCCTGCCCACAGGTTGTACCTGGAAACAAACCTCGGCTCAGTACATCTCTTCAGGCTAGCAGATCTGAAATACAAATAAAAAGTTTGTTCCACATAAAGGAGAGGATACTGGGAGAATTTCTCAGTTGCAGATGACTTGGGTTACTCCCCAGATTATCGTGACTAGACATAATCGGAGGATCTCCCTCATCCTTGCTGTCAGACTTTTCCTCTCATAGGATGGGAACAGTGAGGGAGGGGCAACTGGGGCCAAGCTGGAGGTAGGGCCAAATCTGGTACTTGTACTGACCTGGTGTTGGAATGCGGATAGGCCTTGATGATTGGATAGTAAGGGAACCAGGGAAAATAGGGGTGCCTCTTTCTGAAATGCTGAAAACACAAGGGTAACAGTGAGGGTCCACAGAAGGATGACACCTCAAACCTATCCATGTAAGCATGGGTACATTTAGCCTACTCACAGAAACACTGAAATTGATGGCAGAAAAGGGCCACTTGTCCATTCATTCTGCCTAGCCCTACTTACAGTATAATGCAAATACCCTAGAGATCACTCACTGTTCCTACCCCCACATCGTCGTCCCCTGCTGTGCTCACCAGTCCCATATGTGTGTCCCACCCTAGCTTGAAACCCTCCAATAATTTGGCACAGACTAACCTCACGCAGCCTGTTCCACTTATCCACTATCCTCTCTGTATAGAGACATCTTTGCAGAATCTCACTCAAACCAGCTTCTTAGAGATGCCCTCTGTTCCCATGTTTCTGCTCACTGCAGACAGTTCCCAGGTGTCCACCCTGTTTATCCAATGAAAAAACTTGACAGTTGAAATCATGCCCCACCCCAGGGTTGGTTGGTTGGTTGGTTGGTTGGTTGGTTGGTTGGTTAGTTAGTTAGTTAGTTAGTTAGTTAGTTAGTTAGTTAGTTAGTTAGATAGATAGATAGATAGATAGATAGACAGAATTTATAAAGTGTCCCTTCCTGGGGGCTTGAGAGCACTGTATAATACATAAAATCTAGAATAAATAAAAACATTCATTTACCACTGATAAAAACATTACACTACAGAGAATAAATCACTTCAATCACAATATTAGAATGACAGTCTATACTGCAAATTATACAATGGGTACTCAAAATGCTACATTCCAACTGGCTGACTGGCACCTTTTACCCGTGGTAAATTCTACGATATACCAACGGGAAAAGGTGCCAGCTACCAGTCAGCCACATCCAGACCCTCTCGAAATCACTCTGACTATGGACTGGCGATTGACGCGCAAATGCTCATTCATAGTACCAGAGAAAATGAATTCCAGTTGAAATCTGGTTAGTTTAACTAGTTTTCACACTTTACATCCAGAAAACAATCAGGAAGGCAACATATGAGACAAAACTGTTTTGTTTACACATCATTCCCCTTAACGGCTTCCACGCAGCTCACCTGTAATGTCAGTGTCGCTTTAGCTCTGTTGCCACGTCAGGTTACGACTTCTGCAAACCACCCAATCTTCTGAGAAGTCCCCTTTCAAAAACAAAACAAGTCACGGCTGTTGCTCACAACTGCTAGTTTTTTTTTTTCGACATTAGGCACCAGGATTCTGCAAGAGACAACCACGCTCTGTAGGATGCCACGCGGTCACATCACACTGACCCAGCTGTCACATTTTACTCGCAGGTTCTCTCAAAAGAAAAAAAATAATCATGACTCCCTGGCTTTCTCTGTTCCAGAAAAAAAAATGACAGCATAGTACACTGTCAGTACTTCCGACCCAGATACCTCCCGACGGCCATTCACACCATCTGCCAGTCACCTAAAGCGGCAGAATAAAAAAAAAAAAAAAGCTAAAAAACACACTGTTCCTTACAATATAAAACCGACTCAGTTGCAGGATGCTGGGGTAGGTTGGGGAGTGTAACCATATGCCAGTGGTGCTTATCTTACGTAGCAACCTGGAACTATTTGTTCTGGTGGAACAATGATTTTAATAAAAATTAAAGTACTTCAAAAAAAAAATGTTTTATTCATCTTTTATAATTAAAAAAATTAGAAACATTGTATAATTGCAATAAACCACTCCAGGGTGTGGGTTATGCTGGGATTTACCCACGGCTGACCTGGTCTGACCACCTGGCCGCGCCAGACCATGCATGCCGTGGGAAAATTTATTTTTACTTTATTTATTGAAGTCTAGGATAACACCACTTGAGCGCAGAGCTCTTTACATTGGTTCCATGTCATTATAACAATACAAAACTGGGTTGTACAAAATTACAAAGGTTAGGATGCTGCAGATGCAACAGGGATTGTACATGTTACAGAGGAATTTAGGATACTGGAAGCGAGGCTAACACAAGACATTTAGAGGTTTTAGAATGCCTGAAAGGAAAACCAATCAATTGTCTGTGGGGACATAGGGTTAGCTGAAGAATAAGTGCTAGAAGAGGTGGAGGAACCTCAAGTGCAAGGATAATGTGAGGTAGTCAGTCCAGCAAGGGGAGGGAGGGTATGAGGAAAGCAGGAAAAAAGGGAGAGGAGAGAGGAAGGAGGAAAGGAGCATAAGTCAGGAGAGGAGTCGGAGGGGTGGAGCATAACTCAGGAGAGGGAGTAGGAGTTGGGGGTGGGGTGAGAGCATGGGAGGAGAGGGAACAAGGGAGAGTTTAGGGGAGGGTGGGGGTGGGAGAAGGATGGGGTGGTAAGGTACAGGGGAGGGAGGGAGGGATGTGAGGAGGTGGCGAGGGAGAGCAGGGAAGACCAGAGAGAGGTACGAGAAGCTAAAGGTGACAGTCTCGCGGGCAGCATTTAGCAGGGAGTTGCTTGGGTGGACTTTGAAAGCACCACTGTAGGCAAAATGAACAAGATCTGCCTGGAGGAGTTGAACCAGAGTGGGGCATGGTATGCAAAGCGATCTTTGGCCTAGGGAAGTGCGACATTTTGGTACTGTGAAGGTCTGAAGTTCAGAGTTACATGTGCACCGCTGGTTGATGCTAGGCACCAGGAGTTTACAAACCCTAGCCGGAAGCGTTTCAAGGCTAATCTTTTTTGCCAGTAGGCAAGTTTGGAATTTAAGTCGAACATTGAGCGGGAGCTAACTTGCATTGGGATACAGGTCACAGGTGTGAGTCATCCTAGTTGCTCCTACAGTTAGCCAGCATGCTTCATTTAAGGCTGTTTTTAAATGCCTGAGTGCAGCGTCAGTGGCTGCGCCATAGATAGGCAGGCCGTAGTCAACAAGTGAGTCCACAGAGCTGTGGACAGCTATTTGGAGGTCTTCAAGGACCAGACTGTGCCTGTGCCAATAGAGCATCCCAATACATTTATTAATTGCCTTGGCCGTGCTGTCAATGTGTAGAGTGTAGGACAATGAGTTGTCAATAGTGATCCCCAGATATTTAATGTGTTGGACCAGGTTCAGGGAGGTCCCAGCAACATTACTAATAGATAATGGGTAGCCACGATGCTTGTTTTGGGAGATGGAGAACAGCACAGTTTTAGTTTTTTTTATAGTTTACGATTAATTTATGATCCGTGAACCACTTCTCAAGATTGGTAAAGTCACTTTGGAGTTGTTGCTCAAGCTCACTTGGATTTGAGCCACAATGCGAATACTACGGGTGTCATCGCATAAAGAAGAATGTGCCACTGTCTGGCTTGAGGGAGACTATTCAGGAATAAGCTGAATAAAAGGGGACCCAGTACTGATCCTTGAGGGACACCCGAGCAGACCGGACTGTTATCCAACAGGGTTGTGCCAATTCCGACTTGTTGGGATCCAGCATAATCCACAACCTGTCGTGGTTTATTGCCTAAATACTTCATACTGTAATAGGTTGAATGCTTGTTCAAATAAGAACACCTTGAGAACCCTCTTAAAGGCTTTCACTGAGGTGGCCTCTCTAAGATACCCCAGGAGCGAGTTCCACAGGACAGGCATGGCCACAGAGAAAGCACAATCTCCAGAAAGCCACAATCTTGTCCTGGGAACCCCCAGGATGCCACCCTCAAAGGAACGGAGAGGGCGAACTGGGTAGTGCAGAACCAAGAAGTCTTGCAGATAGTCAGGTAATGGGGTATACATGTTGAGGTCCTCGATCCCCTCCATGTAGGACTTTGCTTGCTGTCCACGAATAATTTTGGTTGCCTTCCTCTGTACTGCCTAAGTCCTGTCCTTGTTCTTTTTTGAATGCAGACTCCAGAACTGCACGCAGTAAGTAAGCATTAACGCATGATAGGGTGTGTGCTGTGTGGGGATGCCTTACACCTGGTGTGTTTTGTGAGCCACGAGACCACAGGCTGAGTGCCCTCAATAGCACCCGCTGGGTGCGTTAATCCCCTTAACAGCACAACCTGAGTGTGTTATGCACTTATTACATGGTGTGCAGCATCTGTTTTATAAAATCACAGGAAACCCCTTTATTCAGTAGAAATATTTTTTACTGCATGCTCTTCCACTGTACAAAACAGTCCCACATTAACAGAGTCTGTGAAATGAAGTTTGGCACACTGTGCCGTGATGTCAGCTATCATTACTACTGCTGTGGGGAGATAGTGCGGTGGAAGTGCTATGTCAGAACACTGTCCTCCGACAGCAAAAATTGCCAGGCAAGATGATTAACAGACCTGTCGGATGCGGCTCAGTAACAGCAGTAATTAGTGTCGGAACATGCATATATCTCACAGTGGTAGCAGGACCTCTTTTTTTCTTCTCATAAAATGTCTCCTGATCAGTGACAGTACCCAATGGGTTCTATTATAACATGAGATCACTATTCACAAGGCTTTAAGTTACTGGTAATTAGAATGCTTACCTCTTTCTTAGAGTTATGTTTCATTTAACCACATTGGTAACAGCAGGAGTGCAGCGGCTGCAATTATGGCTGCAACTGCTTCCTGGTCACACAGAGGCATGTGTGCTGTAAACAGCACTTTCTAATGTCGCCTGTGACCTGTCTTGCAACCTGCATCTGGCTCTGCCTTACCTTGCTTCTAGGGTTCAATTTACTGTGTGATGAGTAGTTCATTTCAATGGGTATTCTGCCACCCTACTGCTGCGGCCCACTGTGACTCCTTCATTGAGTGTCCTGTACTGTGACAGCCCTGTGCCATGCTCCGCATCAGGCACCCATCCACACATTACATGCACTCAGAGGTGTGAGGCACAGGGTGCTACGAGGTGTGCTGGGCAGATTGCCAGAGACAGAGGGTCAGGACTGCTAAGAACTGTGGTGAGGGGGAGACATCATCCGTAAGGTGCACATGGTCTGTGTGGCATGTGGGTGGCCAGAGACAGACGGCATGCCTCACTGCTAATACCTGGGGGGCACTGGGCACAATCAGCAGGACAGTAATTGGGAAGAATGATGGTACATCATGGCGTGTGTCCTGTGTGCCGGGTGTGTGTCTCTCTTTTTCTCAATCGGTGGCAATTCTGCAGATGGGGAGTGGACATCGTTGGGGACAGGGAGCCCTAACAGACCACAGACACACTGGTTACTCTGTACAACATATGAATAGAGAGGATGCGACAGAGCAAAGTGCAGCAACTTTTCATGTAACACTGTGTCACAGCATCTCTCCGTCACTCTCCGGTACCTCACCTAATACCGGGGGCATACTGGGCACAATCAGCGGGGCAGTAATTAAGAAGCGCCACGGTACATCACGGAGTGTGTCCTGTGTGTCAGGTGCATCTCTCTGTTGCTCTCTCTCAACTGGCGGCAATTCCACGGACAGGGAGCGGACATCACGGTGGGGGGTCCTAACAGACCACAGACACATTGGTCACTATGTACAACACATGAATAGAGAGAAAAAGATGCACAGACAGAACAAAGTGCTGCAACTTTTCATGTAACACTGTGTCACTGCGTCTCCCTCTTGCTCTCTGGTGCTCCGAGCAGGTCACTTGCCCCATCCTCTGTCTCTTCTTCTGTGTGGCTGGCTGCAAGATCTGCCACACCTCTCACACTACAGGCGCCCGCTGAGATGCAAGATTGGCAGCTCCTCCTGCTGTCTTAAATGTGACTGTCACAATCACACTGACCTCATGTCACTATCGAGAACGTCATGTGCACACTGGCACATGTAGCTGCAAGGGCCAGCAAGATCACTTAGTAGCTACTGTGCATATGCTGAGTGATTCTGCTTAGTGTTCCGACATCCGCAGGGTGGGTGGGTGGGAAAGACACAGCTGCTACCTCGTCATGCAAGTCAGGCAATGGCACACATTGACCGTGTCTCCCTGGGGGTATCTGTTTCATCAGTTGTCAGCGATCCACAGGGCAGGTGGGTGGCGATGGTTGCATTTTACAGAGGAATATGCTTCTACTGTGCACAGTGTTTTGCAGGGGGGGGGGCCAGTCCAGGAACAGATCGGGGATACCACACATTGTAGTCAGCAGCTGTGTTCGTATACAGCACCGATACCCACAGAGCTAGGACATTCGTAAACAAAAACACATGACAGGCTGTGCTGATAAGGATTATTAGCGCACACCTCGGGTGCTGTGAGGGCACTCTGCCGCTTAGCGAGCTTTACAAGTGGCTGCTCATATGGTTTGGGGAGCATCGCGTCACAAAGAGGGACTGTTCTACCCCTTGATCTTCAGTAAACTGGACCTCATCACCCTGACAGTGCTGATAATGTGGATAATCCACTGTCAGGTGACGCCCTCTCCAAATCAGATTACTGACTCAGAGTCCCATGTAATAATCCAAATTCAGCCACACCAGGAATTTGTGCTGGCAGAATCCCTTGCTTCCTTCTTCTGCCGATTCCCCTGCCTATGCACCTCAGCATCCTGTATGCCTCCCCCATTGCTCTGTTACACTGTACTGACTACTTTAGGTTGTCTGCTATTAAGACCCCGAGATCTCTCTCCTGTCATTTTTTCCTAACAGTACATTTCCCATCCTATATTCCATCTTTGACTTCCTGGCCACTATGTGCATAACTACCTTTTTTTTTTTTTTTTTAAACTGAATTTTAGTTGCCAGAGATTTAGCCATTTCTCCATTCTCTTCAGATCGCTCCCCAATTTCCTGATCCCCTCTTCAGTGTCCACTCTACAAAAGATTTTGCATCATCTGCAAATAGGCACATCTTTCCTTGAATCCCGGTCCCGATGTCGCAAATAAAGATGTTGAAAAGTACTGAGGCCGAAGAATGACCTCTGTCTGGGGAACCCACTGGTGGCTTTCCTTACCTCAGAGGATTTCCCATTTAAGAAAGCTGTGTTCTCCCACCCAGCTAGTTCGATTCATTCGGTAATCTTGTTCCCCACAAACCCAGGTCCTCCAATTTCTTAACCATTCCCCCATGTGGGACAGAGCTGAAAGCTTTGCTAAAGTCTGTTTTTTTTTTAATCCTTTTTTTTTACTCTATGATCTTTATTAAATTTCAGATTACAGTACCTCTATTGCCTGTCCTTCATAAACCACATTTGTGACCTAGTCAAAAAAGCTGATCAGGTATGTCTGACATAATCTACCCATGGTGAACCTATGAAGTTTTTTGTACTGGAATTCATAGGCATCCATCCGAAATGCCACCATCTTCTCCTTAATAATGACTTCGGTGGATGGACAAATGGAACAGTCCACCTGACTTAGATGTGAATGGTAAAACATTAGATGTCTTTAAAGCAGGGTGGCAAAGTTTGCTCCCACTGGGTCCTAGCGCCTCCAGCGTAGTCCCATTAGTGTGAATGAGTGGTGGAGACTTTAGGTCCAGGAAGATCCTAAAGAATTATCAGGGGTCGAAACTGGCACTAGCCCACTAGCCACATGTTTGCAGATTTTGTATTGGGTTAGTAAGATCTTTTAACTAGCCCTTTACATGCTGCTCCAGGATGTCCCTCTCCTGGTGCAACCGTGATTCCTAATTTCCCACCTTTCACCTATCAGACTTTTACTATTTTTCCTAAAACAAGAAATGCTGCAGATTATCATTATTTATTTTTAGTTGTTTAACCAGGAGTAGCACACTACGCTGAAAGCTTTTTACAGGAGTGACCTGGGATCACAGGAAGTTAAGTGACTTGCTCAGGGTCACACAGTGTGCAAGTGGAAGCTGTGAGATTCAAACCCAGGTCTGGTCTGCTGGATGTCACCGGATTTGCAGCTCAGAGCCTTAAACGATAAGCAATATATTGTGGGTTTTTTTTCTGCACAGATAGCGTAATACTAAAAATCTGATAACATGACATCCCTAACTGGGACATTTTCTCATACTAGGCAAGTCCGTATCAGACTTCTTAGTATTATTAGGGCCTGTACTCACTGCCGAATAAGGGACATCACTTTGTATAAGTGTCAGAGCAGTGATTACAAAAGCAATGGACTCAGTTGAAGTCTGCAAAAGGGATCCAGAACGAAGGCTGGACTTGGCTCTTTCCATCTTGGTCTACCTGGACTGGAGGGACCTAGAGATTCAAGCAGTCACTTCAGTCCTGAAAATGGTGTTAAGCACTACAATACTGGTGTCATTTACTTATGCAGGAGGGGAAGGCTTGAACCCTTCAATTCTCCAACAGCATGTCAGAAGTGACAGAAAAAAACCACTTTGTTTTTAAACCACAAGGTAACAGTAATGACAAAGGTAAAAAATCAAGTTCAAAACCCATTGCCTTCAACAGCACTTGTGAAAGTCCAAAGTGTACCAACTAGAAACATCACTATCAGGGAGTTTCAGGTTAGCTGAAAATGTGACTATGTTACACAGAAAGGTAAGGGCAGAGGAGGCTATTAAATCCATCCTGTCTGCCCTGGAGCCATACCTTTGCAATTCTACCTTTTCTCATTATTACAGATTTGGCTTGAATCCAAGTCTGTTTAAATAAAAAAAACACTCTGCACGGAACTTCCGTTTATTCTCTGATGCACATTTTTAATCAAATAAAAGCCTGAAAATACTTATAATCTCCTCTGTAATCCATGTTTGCTATTCTACACCAACAAGCTCTATTATAGTTGCCAAAGCACCTGGGTTCTGATAACTCAGCTAATTTACCATATCCTTAGGAAACCAGGGCACAGGGAAAAAAAAAAAACAGCTACATGCTGTCTGGGTGTGAACTCCTTAAGCAATACAAAATCGACACATACCCCCATAATGCAAAGCATCATGAGCTGTATATGCAGATCACCACAAAATATTATGCTGATTCAATGTTAAGCAAAACTACATGGTGCCGAAAGGCCTCTCACACAGTATACAAAAGGTCCTACCAGGACTCATCAGTGTACCTTGTCTGTATGACACTCCAGTGGCATGAACCAGCTACCCTAAGTTGGTACATCTGGGTTGGGTTGTTGTGAGCCCAATAAAAACAAAAAATTAAGTTAAAAGACAAAGAACCTTAGTCGTAAGCACTGAGGCAAGGAATTACCCAAAGGGCATTGGCCAGAAACCAGTATCAAAGAAATACAAATGACACATACCGCCATAATGCAAAGCAGCATGGGCTGTATATACAAATCACCACAAAATATTATGCTGGTTCAACTTTAACCAGAACTGCATGGTACTGAAAGGCCTCTCACACAGTATGCAAAGGGTGCCAACAGAAGACACAGAGACTTGTGCACTAAGGTTCTTTATCTTTTAACTTATTTGATTTTATTAGGCTCACCACAACCCAACCCAGACAGACCAACTTAGGGTAGCTGGTTCATTCCCTTGGAGCGTCATACAGACAAGGCACTGATTGAGTCCTGGTAGGACTAAACATGTGTCTGTGTCTTCTGTTGGCACCTTTGCATACTGTGACAGAGAGGCCTTTCGGCACCATGCAGTTCTGCTTAAAGTTTAACCAACATAATATTTTGTGGTGATTTGCATGTACAGCCCATGATGCTTTGCATTATGGGGTATGCACTGATTTTGTACTTCTTTGAAACTTGGCTTCCGACCAATGCCCTTTGGGGTAACCTGCCTCTGTGCTTATGCACTAAGGTTCTTTGTCCTTAAGCAATACTCCCTAATCCATGACGAAAGTAGTAGCAGTAAGAACTTACCATAACCATAGACCTTGAGAGGAGCTCTTGCAGCAGGCAACACCGCTAGGACTGAAGCCACCAGGCACCAGGACCACATGGAATTCTAGCTAGAAGTCTGTCATGGGGGACTGCACCCGCTGACGTCAGGCATGCTGTCAACCGCTTATCCTATAAAGGCGGTGGTTCCCCAGACCTACCTCAGTTCTCCCACTAGAGACCCTGGCCATAAAGTAATAATGGAGAACCAAGGCAGTTCCTCAGAGCTGAGGAAAAGTATAATAAATACCAAGGAGAAGCAGCTATCAGGGGGGAAGGAGGAAGGGAAAGCAGCACCTGCTGCAAGACCTCCACTCTAAGATCTACTGTTACGGTAAGTTCATATGTAATTGTACTATCTTACTGTATTTCAAGGAGGCTCTTGCAGCAGGCAGCACCAGTAGGACTGAGTTCCAAACAGTACCAGAACTGACCTTAAGTCAGCCGGGAGGCAGAAGGCAATAGCAGACTGCTCATGAAAGAAGGCCCTGACGGACAGCTAGTCCGAAATTGGCCTTGTGTCTGGAAGCATTATCCAGACTGTAGTGACGGACAAATGTGTGAACAGAGTTCCAAGTGGCAGCTGTACAGATGTCCACAGCAGACACGTTCCTGAAAGAGGTGGTAGAGGCAGCCATACCTCTGGTGGAGTGACCCTTTACCTCCCCAGGCAAGGGCTTGTTGTCCTTATGGTAACAGTAAACAATGCAATTTGCCAATCATTTCGACAAACACTATTTTGAAACAGGTGCCCCTTCTCTTTTAGAGGCAAACAAAGCAAACAACTGATCAGTCTTTCTAACCGGTTGGGTGTGAGTCATGTAATAGCAGAGCATCCTATGGACGACCATAGAAACACAGCAACATAGACTTTGACAGCACATAAGGATCCTTGGCCCACCCAGTCTGCCCATTTCCCTACATATTGGATAAGCTGTAGATCCTAGTTAACCAACAGCCTACTTCCTCCTACCCCCCACAAGAAGTGCTTTATGTCTGTCCCATGCATTCTTGAATTCCACCACTGTTTTTGATCCCACAACCTCCTCAGGAAGGCCATTCCATGCGTCCACCACCCTCTCTGTGAAAAAATACTTCCTTACATTGCCCCTGAGCTGTCCCCACTCTATTTATTTTTATTTATTAGAATTTCGGATAAATACCTTTGAGCCAATGGCTCTTTAAAGGGTTCCACGTCAGTATACAAAGAATAGAAGTACAATTTGTGAGAGATTAGTAGGCAAGCAGTTGGAATACAAATTTCAGTACAAGGTATACATGCTCTAAAAGCTACAGGTAATATAATTAACAGTTAGAACAACACAACCAAGCATACACTTAAGAATGTTGAATCACAGCAAACCATATTTACATGAATTAAAGCTGCCAGAAGAGCACTGTCAAAGGGAAAGGTGGAGTGGAAAAACTGAGTTGTCGCCAGTTGTACCAGATAGTATAAGAAAGTGGGAAGAGAGAGCGGGCGTAAAGGGGTAACTGGGAGGGAGGTAGAAGGAGAGGTGGGTGGGAGGCAAGGATCAGGGAACTTGTGCAACAGTTAAGTGGGGTGAGCAGATTAGAAAAGGGAGAGGGGAAGGGAGTTGAAGGAGGGTAAAAGAGGAAGGTGGGGGACCAGGGCTAGGGGGAGAGGCAGGGGCATGGGGGGGTGGTGGCAGGCAGAGGTGGGATAGTAGAGGTGCGAAGAACAGACTGTTCTTCAAATTGTGCCCCCTTGTTCTTGCACATCTCTCTTTCTGAAAGATGCTACCCTCTTGGACTTTGCTGATTCCCTTGAGGTACTTAAATACTTCTATCATGTCCCCCTCTCCTCCTTTCCTCAGGGGTATCGATTAACCCCACACTGCCGACAGAATTAGAACGCATAAAAGATTCTGGATCATATATCAACCGTGGCCCTGCAAGGTTAAGCCCTTAGTCTCTCTTCAGAGGCTTCTGGTGCAGACCCTGCACCATTTTAGTTGCCCTCCTCTGGACTGCCTCTATCCTGTCTATGTCCTTGCGGAGAAGGGGACTCCAGAACTGCATGCAGTACTCCAGATGGGGTCTCGCCAACTGTCTGTACAGAGGGATAACAACTTCTTGTTTTCTGCTGGTGATGCCTCTTCCTATGCATCCCAGTATCCCCCCAGCCCTCCTTACTGCCTTCTCTCATTGCTTGCCTACCTTTAGGTCATCTGATATGACTACCCCCAGGTCCCTTTCCATTTTTGTTGTTATGAGTACCTCTCCCCATGTTGTGTACTCTTCCTCTGGGTTTTTGTTTCCCAGGTGCATTACTGTGCACTTCTTTGCACTGAATCTAAGCTGCCATATTTTTGACCATTTCTCCAACCTTGCAAAGTCCCTTCTCATCCTTTCCACCCCACCTTGTGTATCAACCCTGTTGCAGATCTTTGTGTCTGCAAAGAGGCACACTTTCCCTTCCAGTCCCTCTGCAATGTCACCTGTAAAGACATTAAAGAGGACTGGTCCCAGTACTGAATCCTGTGGTACCCCACTAGTAACCCCCCTTTCTTCGGAGTGGACTCCATGTACAATAACCCTCTGCGTCCTGTTGTCCAGCCAGTTTTTTACCTAGGCTACAACCCTGGGACCTACTCCCAGGCTGGCTAACTTGTTTATTAATCTTTTATGTGGGACTGTGTCAAATGCCTTGCTAAAGTCTAGGTAGGCCATGTCCACAGCCCCTCCCTGGTCTACTACTTTGGTCACCCAGTCAAAGAAATCAATTAGATTCATCTGACATGACCGTCCCACTGAAAATCCATGCTGCCTTGGGTCCTGTATCCCACTGGCCTCTAGGTACTCAACAATTCTTTCCTTCAGAAATGATTCCATAATTTTCCCTACCACTGAGGTCAAACTAACAGGTCTGTAGTTTCCTGCCTCTGTCCTGCTTCTACTTTTGTGAAAGAGAACCACATGCACCCTCCTCCAGTCCTCAGGTACCACACCATCCTCCCATGATTTGTTAAAAAGTTTAGTCAGTGGTGTCACTAGTTCTCCCCTTAGTTCTTTTAGAATTCTGGGGTGACTCACATCAGGCCTCATTTGCTTTGCCCACCTTCAGTTTTAGGAGTTCTTTCAGGACCCTTTTTTCTGTGAATGGACTGGTATCAACCCCCTATCCAGAGTGCTTCTATTGTTTGGTTTAGGTTTAGGTCCTTTCCCCCTCCTCTTCATTGCCGGCCCCGAGAAAAAAGAAGGACAAGGAGAGGCTCTGGGACAAAAGTCCGTCGCCACGCGGGAGGCCTGCTCCAAAAACTTTGAGTACTCCTTCTGCAGGAAGTTGTGAGTACTCCTACTGCAGGAACCCTCTCGAAGTAAGATCTTAGTATTAGTATGCAAAGACACCCTGTCTTTGTGAAAAACTAAGCAAGGCTCTTTACACATCAGAGCCTGAAGCTTGGAAATCCTCTGAGAAGTAATGGCAACTAAAAACAACGCTTTCCATGACAGAAAGCACAGCTAGCAACTCGCAGCTGGCTCATAAGGAAGCTAGAGTGAGCTTTTCCAACATAAAAAGAAGGTCCCATGGAGGGACGGGGTCCCAAATGGGAGGTTTAAAATGCAGGATACCGCCAGCTGGGCAACAGCTTTGCCCTCAATAGATGCATGGTATGCAAAGATGGAGGAAAGATGCACATTAAGAGAGGATTATCCCAGGCCCGAGTCCAAAAGTGAGAGGACGTACGCCAAAATCAGATTTGCTGGATAGGTGAAGGGATTCAGGTGGCAAGCAGTGGCCCAAAGGAAGAAGTGCTTCCACTTCATGGCACAGGTGGCTCTAGTGGAAGGTTTTCTGGCAGCCACCAGGACATCAGCAACCCTGGTAGATACCCCAAAGCGAGTGATAGCTAAGTCTACAGTAGCCACGCATGTAGATGTAGAGACTTGAGGTTGGGGTGGATCAGACTGCCCTGCTCCTGGGACAGCAAACCGGTGCACAAGGGCAGGGGTACTGGAGGTTCCACTGCCAGCTGCTGTAGCAGGGGGAACCAAATCTGACACGGCCAGTAGGGAGCAATAAGAATCATCTCTGCCCCCTCTGACTGGAGCTTGAGAAGAACCCTCTGCAGGAGCAGGAAGGGGGGCAGTTTATACAAAAACCTCCCTTTCCAGGAGAGGGACATGTCTTGCCAGAAAACTCCAGGCCCTGGAGCAAGTGAGCAAAAAAGCAGCAGTTTTGCAATGAATGGGGGACACAAAAAGGTCCAACTCTGGATGGCCCCACCTGCCGAAGAGGTTTTCAACTACCAAGGACTGGAGTTCCCACTTGCGAGTCCTCGACCTGGACTGGCTTAGACTATCAGCCAGGACGTTTTGGTCGACAGGAACATGGATGGCTAAAAGTTCCAGGTCATGCTCGATGGTCCAATACCACACTCTCATCGCCTCCCGACAAAGGTGGTAGAAATGAGTGTCCCCATTTGTTGATGTAGTATACCACTGGCATGTTGTCCGTTTGAACCAGTAGCAGTCCGGGAAGAATGTGGGTCTGGAAGTCCTACAGATAATAAAGAACTGCCTGCAACTCCAGCACATCGATGTGGAGATGTTGTGCCGATTCGGACCAAATTCCTGGGTTGACGGTATGCTAGGTGAGCACCCAACCCAGACATGAGGCGTCAGAGTAAGAATCTGTTGGGGGCACTGCTCAGAGGGGACCACCTGCAGGAGATTTGTGGTGTTTGCCACCACTCCAAAGTTCTCCTCACTGGGTTGGAAACCAGCACGGATGATCCAGGTCATTGGTGCATTGATCCCATTGGACCCAGAGAATCCACTGGGAAACCCTCATATGCAGGCGAGTTACAGGAACTGTGGCTACAGCCGCCACCATGTGCCACAACAGGCGAAGAAACGCTCTGGCTGGAATCTGACAACTTGAGGATACTAGCCCGGCTTGCGCCATCAAGCGTTCTGCCCTGTCCTCTGACAGGAAGGCTCTGCCCTGGGACAAGTCCAGGACTGCTGCAATATACTGAAGGCGTTGACTATGAGAGAGACAAGACTTGGGCAGGTTGATTGTGATCCCTAGGGCCTGGAAAAGCCAAAAGGTGCCTTCCAGGGTCTGCTGCAAGAGGTTCCTGGAGGGGGCTGTCAGCAGCCAATCGTCCAGGTAAGGTTACACGTAAAAACCCTGTTGTCTCAGAGCTGCAACCACCACAGCTAGGCACTTGGTAAAGACCCAAGGTGCCAAATAAAGTCTAAAGGGAAGGACCCTGAATTAAAAATATTCCCCCTGGAAGCAGAAGCGGAGGAAGTGGCAGTGGGCTGGGAAGACCTGGATATGGAGATAGGCATCATCATAGTATCACAGTAATGTGTCAGCAGAAAAGGACCAATCTGATCCATCTACTCTGCCCATTTCCCCCCCTTCTTGTCACTACTGCACACGGATCCTTTCCTCTGCCCATTAGCCAACTCTATGTGTCTATCCTATGCACTCTTGAATCCATCCACCACCCGAATGGCCAGCATGGCAGAGGAATACATCCTCCTGCCCAGTTCACCCAGTTGCCGAGACTCCTCGTTTTGGGGGGGGGGTACTGAGGTGTTTGCGCTTCTTAGTATGATCATGGGACACATTCATGACCACTGAGTCTGCCGTGAGGTGCTCGCCAAGAAGGGCTTGCCCACCGGTGCATGGTAAAGGCGATCTGCCTTCTTGGCCAAAGCCGGTGTGGATGAAGGGTGGTTCTACGCCACCTCAGTAATGTCATTGGATGAATCAATCAAAGGAGGCACCACCAAATGAAGCGTCTCCTTCTTCCAGAGGTATATAGTCAGGCGACGGCGCTCTAAATCAAGCTCTTCTGTCCCCATTCCATGAGGGATTGCATATGGTGCATCACACCAAGAAAACAGGTATCATCGGGGGGGACTTAGGGATCTCCTTGGGAGGCTCCTGACCATCTAAGGAGGAATCATCCCTCAATTGATCACGGTAAGGGATGGTTGTCCATATGCTGGTCAGAGCTCCCTGTATGCACCCAGAAGACCCTGTGGTCCGGAGGTTGCTAGGTCCTGCTTGATCTGGGTCCGGGGCTCCGGGGAGGGCAGGGAGGAGCAGGTTGTCTGGGTGCATCCTTGTTCTGCATGAAAGTCCACCAGGACATAATTAAGGCATTATAATCCAAGGTGCAGTAGGATTTTAGGGTGGATAAGAATATTGAGGAGGAGGAGGAGGGTAAGGGTACCTCTGTGGAGGAGCAGCATAGGCTACCCTGGCGTAGGTCCAGCAGGCACCGGCTGAGGATCCCTAGAAGAGCAAATGGACATCGGTTGTGGCGCAGGCTGGGGCTGAAGCAACCACTGAGGATTCACTGGTGGAGGCGTTGGCAGCCAGCACCAGCCTGGCAGCTGAAGACTGGTGTCGGTCTGGCAAAGTAGGCAGCACTGGCCCCAGCGGCGAGGCTGGCACCTGTCGGAGGAATTCCCCTGAGGCAGGGGCAGAGACGTTGCCTGTGTGGAAGAAGAGGTGAGCACTTGCTCCGGGTGATGCCTGGAAGTATTAGCGCTGGCCCCGGAGTCAGGGACCAATGAAGGGAACACCTTAACTGAGGGAGGGGTTTACAAAAGAAGACCCACCACTAGAGGCTCCAACCCCAGTAAGGCCACCCGGCTGAGGACCCGTGGGAGTGAAGGGCCTGAGCATCAGGGGCTGGGAGGCAGAGGACAAAGTCCATTGCCTCAAGAGCCACCACTTATAACGGAAATGAGGACAGGTAGCTGTACCACCAGCAACCCGGAGGGAGTAGGGCTGCTGAGGAAGGAGTGGCCGACACCCGTGGGAGGAAGACCCACAGGCAGAAGCTGGTCTATCACGGTGGCCCAAGCAAGAGCTGACCAAGAACAGTCCTGGTGCTTGCCCCAGTGCTTATGCATGCTGCTAGACTTCTTTCGGGAAGAAGATGATGCCCCAGAAGACTGAGCCAGGGAAGTGGAAGAGCTTTTGGCCTGAAGCTCCTTCTCCATCACAGCCAATTTCTGCTTTAGCAGGTAGCTTTTGAGGGTCTTCAAGTGAAGTTGAAGTCTCTGTTGAAGTCCTGGCAGTTACCACCAACAGCTTAATCTCGTTCAAGGTCAGTTGACATTCATCTGTATCCCCCTCCCCCGGGTCGTGCCTGAAAATAGGCAGGATTTGTCTAGTGCACTTACCCGGTCAACAAAAACTAAATAAATAAAAAACAAGAACTAAATAAATAAATAAATAAGTTCTGGCAGGCCTCGGTGTCGTGGTTGGGGTCTAAGCAGAGCAGGCAAGAGGAGTGACCATCTTTGGCACATATCTGCTTGCCGTAGGCACACTTTGTCGGCTGGTTGGAAGACAAGACTGGAGTCGAATATATAAACCTGATAGATGAAACACCAAAAATCAATGTTAATACTGATGGAGAAAGAAGAAATGAGTCAGGTATGCAGCAAAATGATGAGATCATCTGAAGCAGGCATCCACAAGGTCCAACATGCATGAGTCGATGGTGTGAAAGAACTGAGGTATGTCTGGGGGACAGCCCTTTTTATAGTATAGGCAGACAACAGCATGCTGACACTGAGGGGGTCGGTCCCCCATGATAGACTGCTAGCTAGAGGTTTTTCATGTGGTCCTGGTGCCTGACGGCCTCAGTGCCATCAATGCTGCCTGCTGCAAGAGTCACCTCGAAGTAAAATCAAACATTACATTTCTACATGTGGGCAATTTTTCCATTCTTCTTAAAAGTAATGAGATAATTTTTTCTCTTTATTAAAAAAAAAAGGCTGGACCAATTTGTCCATTAGAGACCATTTTTGAAACACCCCTGTTCTGATGTCACTTTGAAAGAAATCACAGTGACAATATGACAGTGTAACATGATGAAAAAGAATCAGAACAAATTTACCCCCCTCTCCCCCAGAAAATACTACCATCCTCTCCAGAGAAACATGTCCTGTTCCGCTCTCTACAACTTCGACATCCGGTCCACACTCTTGGGAAAACAAAGCTTTTATGAGTAATCCGTGTTACAATGTGTAATGAAACACAAACTATGATTAAGACGACAGTAACCAGCCCCAAAACAGGGAGTGCAAACGTCAAGTATGAGGAAGAGGGAAAAACAAAGGGTAATAATCAAATCTCCCTCTGAAAATTAACAAGTTTCACTGTTGACCCTCATCCAGAATCCCCATGGGAATACCACATCCTTCCTGATAGCAGTCTAATTAGTTAAAAAGTTGACTTTTGCCTGCCCCTCCCTCCCTATTTAAGCAAGACTGTTGAAAGACTCTAAAAATAAGCCACAAAATTACCTCTGCCCCACCCCAGTTTATTTTCACATCAAAAGGCTGTAAAATCAGCAGTGATGAATACACCGAATTAGAAAGCAGAAAAAGAACAGTACACACACAAAAAAATGAAGGCAAAATTGTAGAATCACTGAAGAGATTAAGCCGAACTTCTTATTTGTTTACTGGGTAGATGCACTGGTCCCATGGACCTCTGTCACAAATATCCTGGGCTAAGGAATGTCAAAACAAAAATACAGGCATATAATTTTACAGCAGTGTCAAAACATATGACAGATTCTATACTAGAAGTAAATGGGTTGTTCGAGATGCCTCTTGGCTGATCAGGAGTGGTCACTGAGACATCTTTGCATTCGAGAACTGGGAAGCGAAGCTGAGCAATTCTGGAAAGCAAACGTGTCTCGAGACGATGCTCTAGATTAGCCAAGAGACATCTCGGACAACCCATTAAATTCTTATGAAGCATTTTTTTTTTTTTTTAATTAGCTGTTTGCCATTTCTTTTATTCCCGGCACCTGCGTCTGACTTTTTTTAATAGGATCACTGTGGCACTGAACTTGGTGTGCCGTGACTAGCTAATCACACGTGAGCTGTAAGCAGTCACCTCCCCACACCCCACCACACTCTCACACAGATATGAGAAGGCCTCATAAATTTTCTTAATTACAGGATTTACCCTACTCTGCAAGAAAGTACAGTTATGTAAGACCTTACCGTAACAGTAGATCTTTGAGAGAGGCTCTTGCAGTTGGTAATCATTTGTAGGACTGCACTCCCTGGCGTCAAGCCCGCACAGAAACTTTTGCTAGCAGTGTCTGATGGGGGACCGCCCATTGGGCGTCATGTGACCAGTGTCAGCGTGACACTATATAGTGGGTGGTCCCCACATCTGCCCTCCAGTTCTCCCGCCAGAGACCTCCAAGAGTCATGACAGGAGAATGGAAAGAGGCTCCCGAAACCAAAAAGAGGCTTTCTATAAAGAGCTGTAAATAAAGAGGGGTAAGGTTACCTACTGCAAGAGCCTCTCTCTCTCTCTCTCTCGAATCTAATGTTATGGTAAGTGCTTATGTAACTGTACTATCTTACTTCCAGAGTGCTCTTGCAGTAGGTCATCACTTGTAGGACAGAGTCCCAAGCAGTAAAGAGTGCAAGGGACAAGGAAAAAAACATGGGAGGCTGGAATATAATCCTAGCAGAAAGTCAGATAGGACAGGAGTCCCTGGAGGACTGCTAGTTCAAAACCGGCCCTACACCTCGAGGCAATGTCAAACTGTAGTGTTTACGTGAAAGTGTGGACAGAACTCCCAAGTAGCCGCCACATAGATGTCTCATGGCAGATACATTTCTGAAATAGGCTGGGAAGCAGCCATTCCCTGGTACAATGTCCTTTTACCTGCCCCAGAAGGACTTTACCATACTTCTGCTAACAAAAGGTAATGCAGTCTGCCAGCCATTTGGAAAGGCATTGTTTGGAAACCGCTGCACCCTCTCTCTCTGGTGCGAAAGAAACAAAAAGCTGATCCATCTTTCGGACATCTTTTGTCCTGTTCGTGTGATAACATAAAATTCTGTGAATGTCTAACGTATGCAGGATGGCTTCTGAATGCTTGGGGTAATACACCGGCAATTCTAGAGACTGATAAAGGGTAGTCTCCGGAAAACATTTGGAAGAAACTTAGGATTTGTGCATGGAGCCACCTGGTCTCTGTGAAAAATCAAATAAGGCATCTTACACATCAGGGCCTGAAGCTCAGAAATTCTAAGAGCAGAGGTAACTGCAACCAAAAAGAGCGCTTTCCAAGACAAAAAGTGCATGTCACAAGTACTTGCTGGCTCAAAGGGAGGCTAAAGTCAATTTCTCTGAAAGAAAATTAAATTTCCACAGTGAAGCAGGGTTATGCACCAGGGGTTTCAGATACAAAATTCCTTTTAAGAAGGTTTTAGAGACCTCTCAGGCAGGGGGTCTTGCCTCCTACTGCCTCACGTAGGCAGAGGCGACCACTAAATCCACCTTCAGTGACAAATAGCTGAAGGCCAGATCCAACAGATGTAGAAGATACTCCATGACCTGGGGAGCGTGGCACGAGAAGGATCCACATCTTTCGGGTGGCCCAAATGGAGAAGCGATTCACTTCATGGCATAGGTAGTTTGGACAGATGGCTTTCATCCCTCTACCAAAATCTGAGCTACCCTTGGGTAAACCCATACCTAGAAGCAGCAATGCCCTGAGGTGCCATGTATGTAGATGAAAGGACTTTAGCCCGGATGTACCACTGTGCCCCCTCCTGGGTCAGGAGATCGTCAGTAAGAGGAATCGGAAATTCCGCTGCCAGCTGCTGATGCAGCGGGAACCTTATTTTTTATTTATTTATTTATTTATTTATTGCCCCCCTGGTAGCCAATCCATCAGCGCCGCCCCCCCTAGCACCCACCTCACTTCCCTGATGCCTTATTTCCAGGATACCCCCGGCTTGCCCCCTAGGTTGGGGCCACATCACCTTACCAGGCCAATCTACGACGGGGAAGGTGTCAGCTACTGCCGACACTGCCTCCCCATCTTCTCCCCCCAGGGTGGGGTTCAGGGCCTGGAGATGCCATCCATGGAGCCGTATTAGGTCGAGGAGAGGCAGAGAGCAATTGAAGCCAGGCGCTGGGGCGGCCATCATCCTCGGTGGCCAATGAGTATTTTCCTGTAGCTGCCCCAAGAGGCGGGGCGTGCAATGATGTCCGCGTCTGCCCGCCCTCAAGCACTCTAGCGCTGTTTGCCTTGTGTTTCCCCCGGCCTCCAAGAGGTCCCTCGAGACACGGACACTCTACCCCTCCCTCCCCCTGGAGGAGGACAGCGGTCCATGGGATGCTCAATCCTTCTCCCTTGGCCAGCTCTCCAGCGTCCGTTCCTGAATCCAGGTCACTGGTGTCGCAAGCGGAAGTCCATCCGCTGCACCGGTGGGCCGGCTAGTGGGAACCAGATATGATGAGGCCAAAACAGAGCTATTAATATCATTTGTGCTCCTTCTGTCTGAAGCTTGATCAACACTCTCTGTAAGATTGGAAAGGGAGGGAATGCATACAGAAATTTCCCTGTCCGAGAAAACAACAGTGCGTCTTGCCAGAAAGCACCATGCCCAGGATCGAGAGAGCAAAACGGAAAGTTTTGCATTTGATGGGAGCTCTGAACAGATCCATTCTGAATGACCCCAAAGGTGAAGATGTGATCCAGAACTTCTTGCTTTAGCTCCCGTTCGTGGACTCTTACCTAGTGCAGCTGAGGCTGTCTGCAAAAACGTTCTGCACACCTGGGGCGTGGAGCACCAGAAGATGGGCGTTGTGCAGAACTGCCCAGTTCTAGATCTGCATCACTTCCTGCAAAGAGGATATGAGCGGTGCCCCCATTTGTTGACATACCACACCATACACATGTTGTCCGACTGGATCAACAGGGTTTCTTGTTGAAGAATGTGTTGAAAAGCCTGAAGAGCATAAAGCACTGCTCTCATTTCTAGCACATTTATGTGCAAGTGCACTTCTACAGGTGACCACAGGCCCTGGGTCCTGTGGTGCCCCAGATGGGCATCCCCTTCCCGATGCATCTGTAGTCAGTATTTGGGAGTGAGGAGGGGTCTGGAAAGGGACTCCCAGACTCAGGTTACTGGAGTCCTGCCACCATAACAGATCCTGTTGCATTGGGCTGGAGATGATGACCTGACTGTCCAAGTTGTCCTCCCCCTGATCCCACTGCGACCTTAAGAGTCCACGGTGAGATCGCGCATGTGGAGTCTGGCCAATGGGACGTCTGAATAGCCGCTGCCATGAGGCCAAGCAGATGGAGAACCGCCTTGGCCGACATGTGTCGGTTGGAAGATACCAGTTTGGCCTGCCTCTCCAGGGTGTCCACCCTGTCCAAGGGGGGAAAGACCATTCCCCACACTATGTCCAGGACCACCCCAATTAAATGAAGGCACTGGGAAGGCGCAAGATGGGACTTGGGGTAACTGAAATCAATACCCAGGTGCTCGAAAAGGTGCAGGGCAGCCGATAAGGAAGCTTCCAATCCCCTCCTCGATGGAGCTGCGAGGAGCCAGTCATTGAGGTAAGGAAAAACATAGTGCCCCTGACTCCTCAAGGTACCTGCTACTACCGCTAGGCATTTGGTAAAGACCTACGGGGCAAAGGACAGGCCGAAAGGGAGAGCTCTGAACTGGTAATGCTCCCTTGGAAAGAAAACCTGAGGAATCTGCGTGTGGGCAGGAATATTGGGATGTATAGGTCACATCCTGCATGTCCAGGGCACAAGCCATTGTCCTCTGGAGAGGAGAGGCTGAAGCCTTTGCAGTGTCAGCATCCGAAACCTCTTGTATTCTATGAAGAGATTTAGGGTACTGAAGTCCAGAATCAGGTGTAGATCCCTGTCTTTCTGGGTATCAGAAGAGGTAGAGTAGAATCCTTCCCAATCTGGCTTGCCGGCACTGGCTCTATTGCTTCTTTTGAAGAAGAGCCATGATCTCCTCCTTAAATGGGAGTATGCATGCCCTTGAGTGATGAGAAACCTCAGTGGATTGTCTGGAGGTTTTTCTCGAAATTCAAGAATGTGACCAAGCTTTATTAACTGAAGCACCCAGGCATCTGTTGTGATGGACTCCCATTCTCCCAGATGCCTTGCAAACCTTCCGCCCACCTGTTCCTCTGACAGACGAGGAGGGGGGAGCGCAGTCAGCAAGTCATGAATGGGAGGGGTTGGGGAGGACCACTCCTGAAGCCCTCTGGGTTTTGGCTAGAGGAGCAGCGGCTGTACTGGGAGCCCTACGTTTAAACTGGCATTTGGGCGCTTGCTGGTTTTTCATCTGGCATCTGTACTGCCGACGAAAAGGATGTTTCTGTTGTTGTTTCGGTCGATACATGGTATGGACCAATCAAAGAGCTGTTCCTTTATCCTGCAGGCTTGTGATTATATCCTGGGCATCTCTGCCGAACAGGACAGAGCCTCTGAAAGGGGCATCTTGAATAGCTGACTGAACATCAGGGGGTAGGCCCGATACTCTAAACCAAGAGTACCGGTGAAAGCTTACAGCTGTGGCCGTAACTCTAGTGGAGGAATCCACCGCATCGTAGGTGACCAGCAAAGAATGACGTCCAGCCACCTTGGTCATTTTTAAGGAGGTTACCAGGGAGGACTTTGTCTCAGAGTCTGGTAGGGCCTCGACGATGGGCTTGAACTGGTGGAACAAGGACTCCTGGTACTCTAGCACGTGCAAGACGTGGTTCAGAACACGTATAGCTAGAGTGGAAGAAGCATTAAACTTCCTCCCAAACTGGTCCGTTGTCTGGATTCCTTGGGGGGTACTGAGGTACTTAGGCATAACAGACCGATCATGGGCTGCAGTGATGACCCACAGTCAGCTCTAGGGTGTACACTAAGGTGGTCCTCAGGAGTGCTGCAAACCCGGTTAGCTTTCTTTGCTATGGCTGGGATAGAGAAAAGCCTCTGCCATATGGTCGAGGATAAATCCTCATGGGATTCCAGCCATGGGGGAGTGAGTACCGGACTCATCTCCGGAAAGTCCAGATGCTCTACCAACCTTTGTCATTTGGGGTCTACAGCCTCAGACTTCCAGCCTTGGGCCTCCATATGTTTGAGAAGGTCCACAAAGGAGGGATCTTCTGGTTGTGATTTAGGGGATTCTCGAGGGACTGGTTCCTCAGGGGGAGGGATCTCAAAACCCGAACTGACGGATGAGGAATTGGAGTCTGCTTTGGAATCGTCTGAATCCCCTGGAATGTTTTCAGGAATAGGAGAATCTGGCTCCCTGATGATCCCTTCAGACGTCAGGGGTTGCACTGCAGCTGATGGACGACCTGATGTTGAGGTACGAGTAAGGACTGGAAAGGATGCCCAAGGGGTAGGAGCTGGGTGGCCTGTGTCCGGAAGAGGAAGATGCCTGCTGTCTAATTCTGACACCAACTGTGTTTTGGTCCCAGACCACCAAGATTTTAGGATCTCCGTAAAATCCACCTGAGGTTGAGGTGGAGGGTGAGTAAATCTGGTTCCAGGCCCTTGTCCCCCGAAGTTAGAGGACAGATAATGGTGTGGGTAGCCTGGTGGAGGATAGTAACCAGGGTACTCTTGAGTAATAAAAGGCTGACGAAAAGGGATCCGGCATCGGGGCTGACAAGAGGATAGCCCGATGGCAGATATCCCGATGGTGCCCCCAACATCGTAAAGCTTGATGTTAGTCCTGATGGAAGGCCCCGGAGGGTAGCCTGAAGGTGGCCCTTACGGAGGGTAGCCTGACAGCGGCCCAGAGGGAGGGTAGCCTGACGGCGGCCCTGACGGAGGGAAGCCTAATGGTGGCCCAGATGGAGGGAAGCCTGATGGTCCGGCAGGACGATGGCCCGAAGGACCCGCGAGAGGAAAACTTTGCAAAGGTCCTGAGAGGTGAAGCCCCGAGGGAGGCCCCAAGGATGGAATACCCGTTGGGAGTCCTGACGGGGGAAGGCCCGACAGTAGTCCTGGTGGAAGCAAGGGAACCTGTGGGTGCTGAGGAGGAGTAAGGTCTGGCACTACTACAGGTGACGTCTAAGCTGCCATAAGGCCTGTTGGCACCCCCACATCAAGTAAACCTGATGAAAGGTGTTCGTCCATCGGGACCTGCGGACTCTCCAATGGAGCAGGAGATTGGGGTTCTCCATGGAGGGAACCCCATGGAGACCCTTGTCCTCCAGCCTGGACAAAGCTGATGTCCAACAGCACCTCGCCAGAGCCTGACGATGGAAGAGGTTGTGTGATCGCCGGGAGGGCCCGATGATCGACCTGGGTCATACAGGAGTCAGCCCCGATTCACCAACCTCGCTGGGTGCTCGCTGGAGGGTCTGATGAGCGGCTTATCGACCATGCCTGCTGATTTAGAGCACGGGACAGAAATGGGCCTAAGAGCGGTAGCCTCGATGGATCCGTGGAGCCTGCCATCACTAACCAGTGGTGGTGGGAGAGCCAAAGCCTGTTCTGGAGGTGGGAGCGCAGGCTTGGCCACAGCACTCACCTTCCCGAAGGAAGGGGGCTGGTCCTCCATCAAAGGGCCAGTGGGTGGCTTCGTTGGGGGCGCGGGGGCTTGCTGCTCCCCGTCTCGATGTTTTTCTTTGTCCATTTTCTTCTTCTTGTGTGGATCAGTTGGTGAGGAAGAGGCGCTTTTCAGCATTTTTAGCTCTTTCTCCATCAAAGCCATTTTTTGTTTCAGGAGATGGGCCTCGAGAGACTGCTGGCACAGTTTCTGCATGGCCTGGCTGAATTGGCTGCAGGCCTCGCACTCCTCGACTTTGTGGTCAGGATCCAGGCAGAAGAGGCAAAGGGTATGCTGGTCCTTATGTGGTAGCTGGACGCCGCAAGAACTGCACTTGTTTTTATGCGAAGCCATAGGTGAAGAGGGATGGCTACAAACTATTGGAAATTGTTAGAAAGGAGAAAAACAGATACTCATCCAAAAAGCGTTCGAACTGCTGTGATGTTTTAGCCAGTCCGGAAATGCACAGGTTGACAGCGGGAAAGAACTGGAGGCGGATATGGGGACTGCCCACTATATAGTGTCACGCTGACATCGGTCACTGCACGTCCGGTGGGCAGTCCCGCGTCAGACACTGCTAGCAAAGGTTTCCATGCGCTCCTAATGCCAGGGGAACGCAGTCCTACAAGTAATTACCTACTGCAAGAGTCCTCTCGAAGTAAGATCAGTACATACTGTCAGCAGAAGTATACGAGTAGCACGGATCCAATAACTGGGGATCTGATTTTTGGAAATGTTCCCAGGAGGTGCTGAAATGAGGAACAGTTAGAGTTTGTGGCTTAACATTGAGTGGCGGTTAATTTTAACTGCTAGCGATACTACCACTTGTTTTCGTGCACAGATCCGACTGATGTTTATTTACCAGACACTGATTTCAGTTTGGGGGAGAAAAAAAAAAGAATGCTATAGTAGCAGGCAAAGTGTGTAGCATGCGACAACCTCTTGCCTGCATACCAGGTCTTCACGCGCTAACACCAATGGAAAATTCCAATGCTAGAAAAAAGAAGAATTTTAAATTATATATGTGACAAAACTTGATCGCTGATGACCAATGTAATGGTGAATAACAATTCTAATCAACAGAAAAACAAACCAGGTAGGCCATCAAGACTTATCTAGACTGAGCGTTAAATAGGGAGTTAGAGTACAGTGGTCAGATGGCTACTTCAAAAGCTGAGAGCAGCAGACTTAAGCTTTGGTGCAGTGTCTCATCCATGGGTGTTCTAATGAAAAAAAGTCAGATTTACACAAAGCCTTGTCTGTCAGACAACCACAGATATAGTCATGAAGGGCACGGAGGAAGAACCAGCCAGGGTTTAGGCAGAAGAGCAGTAGAGAGACCTGAACAGAGCAAGTAAAGCAGTGATGAAATCTGAACAGAGCCAGTAAATCAAATTGATAAATATTATTGCAAACTGTGCTGAGTCATGCTGTATCTTTCTATATAACCTGGTTTATGTTTTTGCAAATGAAAGTGATGTGGACAGAGAAGATCAAACATATGTCAAGAACATAGATACATAGATACATAGACAGTGTCGGCAGATAAGGGCCTATGGCCCACCTAGTCTGCCCATTTGAGCTTGTAAGTTCAGTTTGTTTTCCTAGAAGTCTGTTTCCCCTTACCCCTGCCCTCTAGAATTCCTTTATGTCTATCCCATGCATTCTTAAATCCAGAGATTGTTTCAGCCCCCACCACTTCCTCTGGCAGGGTGTTCCACTTGTCCACCACCGCTCTGTGAAGAAATTCTTTCTCATGTTTCCTCTGAATCCTCCTCCTCCAACTTCATCCCATGCCCTCTGGTCCTGAAACATCTTTTTCGCTTAAAAATAGTGTTTTCCTGCACCCTGTTCCTCCCTGTAAGATACTTGTATGTCTCTATCATATCCCTCTCCCTCCTCTCCTCCAGGGAGTACATGTTCAGTTCCTTCAACCTGTCTTCATAGGACTTGTGATGCAACCCATGCACCATCTTTGTTGCCCTCCTCTGAACCTTCTCTACCCTGTCTAGGTCCTTACGTAGGTATGGTCTCCAGAAATGTACACTGTACTCCAGGTGGGGCCTCACTAGTGTCTTGTATAGCGGAATTATGACCTCCCTTTTCCTGCTGGTGATGCCGATCAAGAAAATACCCATATAATTAAATATATTGACTTACTTCAGAGGGGTGCAGTCAGAGTCAAGTACTGGAAAATGGATATCCTTAGCCTTCAGTTTGCTAAGTTTCGGCAAAGAAACAACTACTGTAGTATGGATTTTGTTTTCTTTGCACTGAGCATTAACCTGTTGGTTTCCAAACACTTTTAGACAACACAAAATCATTGCTCAAAGTAAGAGATGTCAGACAGACAGACATGGAGCTACAGAAGGTAAGGCATCGGTACATAAGAGTGAACTACTATGCTAACACAACACATGAAGGGAAATTAAAAGGGAGTAAGGGGGAGCAAAATTGGGGCAGACCACTGACAACTTGTTAAGGGCCAATAAGGGACCTGCTCAAGTAGATATGTTGAGATCTGCCAGAAAGACGCGTCAAATGCTTTGGTTAGGTTCACAAAGACAGTCCCTGTAATTCAGCATTTTTCCATATTTGTTCCAGCAGATGGCAGCAAAAATTTTTCAAACTAGCAGGGGAAAATATACAAGAGAAGGCAGCACGAAAAGCCTGAATATGTACTCCCTAGAAGCAAGAATGAAGATGGGGGATAAAACAGAGACACATAAGTGTCCATATGGAGTCAATAGGGGGCTGTTCAGAGTTGTTTACAGTAATTGTGCACTCAGGTAGTGGGGAGGGGGAGCAAAATACAAAATGGTAGGGCAGGGGGTATATTCAACATGGAAGTGAGGAAATACTTCTTTACAAAAGGGTTGAGGATAACTGGAATAGCTCGCCCAGCTCTGTGGTGAATACTGGATCCATTACTGGGTTCATGCAGGCTAGGAAAGATCCAAGCGGTTGGGCAAAGGTAGGTGTGGGGTGGGGGAGATCTAATGTGAATAAGGATGAGCTGTCCTTGGGTCCATCAGCCTAGGCAAAGTATATACAACACAGCTTGGGTTTTAGGTAGGGTTCCAGGGTAGTCTGGGTGGAGCTGGGTTTTTCTGCCTGTAGACTTCTGTGCATCTACGTTACGTATGTATATAAACCCGATGATGTAGTCTGTAAACCTGATCAAGGCAGAGCAGGTACTATAACCTTGCCCAAACCATGCTGCTGAGGCAGAGAGAAACTGTACTTGGCAACACAATCATTAGGTTGGTACCAAGTTATTCCTTTCAGGAATTTACTCAAGGAGGAAAGAACAGAAACTGGACAACAATTTTCGATAAAGGCAGAATTGCCTCTGCTTTTAAAAAAAAAAAAATATTGTGACTTGTTTCCAACTTGAAGGCAAGGAAAAAGAGAGTGCAGATGTTAAACATTTTAACTGAGGACCAGCTAGTAAGCCAGCAATGAGTTTAAGGAATAAGCAAAGTGTTCTCTTATTCACTGCTTCACAAAGTCTTCTTTAACCAGCTAGTGCAGTCTGATTATAGAGAGGGCACTCCAACCAGCCTGGTTTATGGTAACATATTTTGCATTTTTAACTTTTTTGATCACTTCATCTCATTCTTTATCTCCATCTCTGCGGGGACAGACCCCATACCTACCCAGTAGAGGGCTCCCCCACCAGCCCTCCAACTGGCACCCCCCATACCTCTCGCCTCATAAATCAGGGACAGATCTTTAAAAATCAGGGACAAAGACCCCACATCAGGGACACATCTTAAAAATTGGTAATATTCACCCAGAAAGCTAATAGAATAAGGGAATTAGTGTAAGATTCATTTTCTGAAGAACAGCAAGTCTGTAACTTTAATGTTTGACATTATTTTGTGCTTACAGTCTTCGCTGTTCCGTCATAAAAACACAAATTGTATGAGAGACAGAGGAAAATGTTGAAGCAAAATCAGGGACAGCAGAGAGGCATAATCCCCCCCTCCTGCCCTAGGAGACAGCCTGTGGCTTACGGGGGACAGGACCCTTAGCGTTGCAGCTGCTCTTCTCTAAAGTACTCTTCCTGAGGTGGTGTGCCTATTACGATCTGAGGAGGTGTTCAAAACCTAGTTAGAAACTCTTATTTGTACAGGCATTCCCCAATTAATTTGTTATAGTAAATATGGGGTTTTACTCTGTATTTATTATTTAATCGTTTATTTTCTCATTATGTTTTACTGTGAGGTTCCCTGAGTCTTGTGGAAAGGTCACCATACAAATGAAATTTGTCTTGCCTTACCCCCATGGCAAGGCTTCACCCAGGGAGCTAGGTGAAGAGATTGACAGCAACTTGAAGTAAGTTTCTTGGCAGGCTGTTCGGGGCATCATTCTGCAGGAGGTGGAGACCCCAACCACCTGTCATGCTGTTGAGTGGTCCAAAAAATGTCTCCTTCTTTGTTCCCTACCCTGCTGGAGTGGACATGCAATGAAGTCCTGGCACGTCAGACGTGCTCGCCTGATGTACCAATGTCTGCCACTCGTACCACTCCAACCAATCCCTGCACTTGCATCAGTCTCTACTCACCCACTTCTAGCCACTGCTAGGCATCAGAATAATGCCGGGCTCGAGACCCTCCCTCCCTCCCTCCCCAGAGGAAAGCAGTCCATCAGACACTCATCCTCCACTCCCTGGCCAACCCTCAGATGCTCCCCATTTGTTCCTGAACTTAGGTCATCAGTGCTGCAAGCAGCAGCACATCCAGATTTCACATTTTTAAACAGAAAAGGCTGCAGTAAGATCTACAGAGCACGACAAGGCAGAGAATTTTTTTTTTTTTTTATGTTGTTTTTTTAGATCTCTTAAATGGGCATGCAAGAAATGTAAACTGATTTAAAACCAGTGCACTACTCTATCTGATGACTCCTCCCAACAGCGAATCACAGATTAACAAAAAGGAGAGGTTTAAAACAATTTTCGTACCATCATCCTCTCCCATCTTAAAACTGTACACACTGCAGTGCTGATACCCGAAAACAGGGCAGCAATTTACTTCCCTACCTCCTTAATTACGTGCCAGGTGAAGCATTAACAAATAGTCGGGGGGCTAATGAGCAGCTAATTGAACAAGGCACATCTCACCCACGCTCCGCATCATAGTGTAATAAAAGTGTATTTTTTGCAGGTTCAACGTTAAAGAGACACTGTTAACCTGTTTTTCATCATATTATTTCTAGTTGAAACCTCACATTTTATGATTGCTTACCCACTCTAAAATTCACTGATGTTGCTGTTTATTTTGTCAGTCTCCTTGTTTAGTAGAACTGAAATGCATGACAATGTATATTTATAAACAACCTTGTTTTTTGTTTACAATCCTAGTTCTGTTCTTACTGCATGCTTCCTGGGCATTAGAAACACACCCACACAGTTCAGTCACTCATAAGGAAGTAGTCTTCTAAACTCCCACAGCATCATGAGGTGCTAGAATGTTTTGTGGGTGTTCCCAAGTCCAGGAAAGATGTATTTGGAGCTGATTACGGAATGTAAACAAACCTGTTTTGGTGTGATAACACCAGTATGTTGGGCAGTCTGTTTTTTACTTTTGTAAAGAAAAAATGAGTTAAAATCAAACTACCAGCTACATCAACAATCTTCACAGAATATTGGCAATCATAAAATATGTTTTTTAAACTAGGGGCATTTTGAGACCTAAAGGGGTTGACAGTGTCCCTTTAAAATCTATTACTCTTCTAACTGCTAATACACCAACAACATGGATGATTACCTCACTTCAAGCAAATCGTCTCGCCAATCATCCAAAAACGCTAAGAAAACGACCTTGCAGGCCGACGGGACAGCTAGTGGATCAAGACAGATTTCCCTCTTGACCACAGAGATTGCTCTGATCAGTAAGACGGTCAAGAAGCAGATTTTAACTAATATCAACCCACGATGGTGCCAGTTTGAGAAGTCAATCTCCAGTCTTACCGCAGAAAGAAAGCAACACTCCAACTGATTAAATGAATTAGAGCAGAGAATGTCGGATCTAGAAGA
This sequence comes from Neoceratodus forsteri, assembly GCA_016271365.2. Taxonomy (NCBI): domain Eukaryota; kingdom Metazoa; phylum Chordata; order Ceratodontiformes; family Ceratodontidae; genus Neoceratodus; species Neoceratodus forsteri. The sequence continues at coordinate 1,688,840,663 of CM057452.1, read as the reverse complement.
CACTACCTGAGTGGTGCTGGATAAAGTACCCAAACTCAAGAAAGAGATGGCGGAGTTGTGAGAGGCCCTGAATTATCAGGAGAACCACAGCAGGAGAAACAATCTGCGGATCCTAGGCCTCCCGGAGGGTGCTAAAGGAGGAGGTCTGATTGACTTCTGTGCAGAAACACTGCTAAAAAGCTGGCCCACTGGTATAGCGGCAGCGCTACCACTAGCAACGCCGTCAACCCAGGTTCAGGAAAAAGCCCAGGAAGATGGCGGGCTGCTGAGGGGAGATGGCTCAAGCGTCCAGGGACCGCTCGGCTTCTCCGGGAGGGAGGGAGGGAAGGAGGATAGATGCTCGACGCTTGGCTGATCTCTGGCGGAGGTCAGGGATGCAGCAAGCATCAGTGCCAAGCAGAAGAGGGATGGGAGAGCGTGGTGGACGTTGGCGCTCGCGCCTTGACGTTGGGCGCACATCACGCCCCCACAGAATGAGGAAAAACTGGCACGTGGAGCGCCGGAAGACGGAGCGCCTAAGTGCAGATCCCGAAACTCCTGCCTGCCTGCTCAGCCTGGTACCCAACGCAGAACAAGAAGGACCTCGGGGTGAAGGGCCCTACCCGATACCCACCATGTGGTATATCCACAGCTCCATGGGGGATGCCTCAGTGGGGTCATATAGGTGGAGAAGTGGGGCAGACACCATTGGCGACTCCCAATGAAGGGGGGCTCTGGGAACAGGGGGGACCATAAATAAAAGTAAAAAAAAAAAAAAACTGCCAGAATTGTTAGGGATGTCTACAGCAAATGGCAGATTGAAGGTAGAGAGGGAACATAGAGCCCTTGCCCCTCACCTGCCTAGTGAGCAACCACCTAGATTAAAAAAATTACTCACTGCAGTAATCTTCTTTCTTCCAAGGGGTCCTTTAGCATCAGTAACTATAGCAGTTAGCTGGCTAGGTGCAACTGCCCCAGAGATACTCCTTTAAGAGAATTATAATGAGCTAGGGCATCAACCAATCAAAACATAGGAGGGGAGTGTGCTGAGAGCAGCCTAAAATGCTTCAGAATTTCTTCGAAGAAAATGGGCACATGCCCTGAAAAGTGAACCAACAGGATTCAAAAAAACATGCAGATGTCCAAAACCTGAAAACAGGTAACAACAACCTGTGCACGAAACTCGTTAACAAAAAACCCAAATTTGGTAATAAAAACTGAGAACAGAGCCCTTCTCCTGATAGGTGAACCGGGGAGGAAGGGTGGGAGCTTACTGATGCTAAAGGACCCCTTGGAAGAAAGAAGATTACTGTGGTGAGTAGTTTTTTCCTTTTACCCCAGGAGTTCTTTAGCATCAGTAACTATAGCACACTACCAAGCAGTACCAAGTGGGAGGTGGGCAGAGAACCTACATAGGAAAGAGGCTCTGCAGAACCACCCTGCCAAATCTGGTGTCAGATCTGAACTGCACATCTAAACTGTAGTGCTTCATGAAGGTGTGCACAGATTTCCAGGTAGCTGCTTTGCAAACGTTCAGAAGGGGAATATCCCTTGCTGCTGCCACAGAGGCTGCAGTGCCCCTAGTGGAGTGAGCCTTGAGCCCCACAGGAGGTTGATGACCAGTCTTTTCATAGCAGAATCTAGTACAAGAGACCAACCAACGGGAAATAGTTCTCTTGGTAGCGGATCTTCCTCTGCCTACATCCTCGTAGGTGAGGAACAACTGAGTGGAAGAGCATCTGGACTGCCTAGTATGATCCAGGTAGTAAAAGAGAGTTCTTCTGACATTCAAACTGTGGAGCTTTTGCTCCCCAGGAGTGGATTTCTCAGTAAAGAAGACAGGCAGAGTAATGGACTGGTTTAGGTGAAACCACCTTAGGTAGAGATTTCATATTTGTCCAGAGGAATGATGTACTTAGACTCAGTGCACAGGGCCTGTAACTCTGAAATCCTCCTGGCAGAGATAATGGCCACCAGGAAGACTGACTTCCAGGTCACAAACTTGATGTATGCAGTAGCCATAGGCTCAAAGTGCGGTTGCATGAGCCTGGCTATGCAGAGGTTCAAGCTCCAAGGAGGGACCGGCTCCCTGACTGGAAGGTGGAAGTGCAAAAGGCCTTTGAAAAACTGTTTGAATATGGTGTAAGAAAAAAAATGACTTTCTTTCCCACTGAAAGATAGGCCGAAACTGCAGTCAGGTGTAGCCTGAGGGAAGAGGGTTTTAAGCCTGACGCCTGCAGATGTACCAAGTAATCCAGCAGCTGAGGGTCTGAAGCTGTAAGAGGATTGATCTTACTCCTGCACCAGAGGGAGACCCTTTTCCATTTGGCTGCATAAGTCTTTTTTGTGTTAGGTTTTTAAGCCATTCTCAGGATCTTAAGGACTTGGTCAGAGTACTGAGAGGATGGGAACTCTATATCTCCTCGAGAACCAGGCCTTGAGGTGAAGAGAGTGTATGTCTGGATAACGCACTCCTGTCTGACTAAGGGTCAGCAAAGAGTGAGTTGGCAGCAGGCAAATGGGCCTGCTGCAGGATAGTGAGAGAAGGAGAGGGTACCAGGCTTGCCTTGGCCAATCTAGAGCCACCAGAGTCATTGATGCAGGCTGTTGACTGAGTTTCAGTAATACCCTGAGTATCAGTGGAAAAGTAGGGAATGCATATAGGAACCTCCCTGACCAGTCTAGGATCAAGGCATCCTGGGGAAGCGTCCCCGGGACTGGGGGCCTGCAACAGTACTGAGGGAACTGGAAGTTGAGGGGAAAGGTAAACAGATCCACTTCTGGTGTGCCCTACTGCCTGAACACCGTGGCTAATACTTGCTTGTTCAGAGTCCATTCTCTCCGACCCTGACTGATATGACTTAGAGCATCCAGAGTATTGTGTTTGCCTAGGAAGCAAATAGCTAAAAGGCTGACTCCCAGGGAGAAGGTGAAAGACCAGAATTTCAGAGCCTCCGAACAGAGTATTCCTGATCTGGTACCACCCTGCTTGTTTATGTAAAACATTGCAGTGGTGTTGTCTGTTCGAATTTGTAGTCTGTCCTTTTATGAATAGAGCAAATGCTTTAAGAGCTAGAAAAATTGCTCCGAGCTCCAAAAGGTTTATGTGTAACTGTGACTCTTGGACAGTCCAGGTGCCACGTACTGAGGCACTGTCCAGATGTGCTCCCCAACCCAAGAGGGAGGAGACTGTGGTGATCACCTTTTTGGGAAGCGGAGCCTGGAAGGATCTGCTCCATCACAGGTATCAGCATTGAAAAACTGTTGCTTCTTTGAGACCAGCGAGCTCTAAGATAGGCTTGCAAGTGTCGCATCCTGTACCTGACTCCTGGGACCACTGCAGTCATTGAAGCCATGTGTCCCAAGAGCCTGAGAAAATCCCAGTCTTGGCTGTCCCCGGACAAAAGAATCTGCCACTGAGAGGAAACTGAATGCTCTCCTGTAGGCGTATGGCATATCTTTTTTTTTTTTATACTGATCTTTTATTTATGACAGGTCTGAAATATGACATAACAGCTCATCCACATTAGCTTCATTCAAGGCACACTTCTACAGATTTGATTTCTTAGTAGGGTAATAAAATACATTCTTATAATCTTACAGTTCAAAATTATTCTCCATGACTTACAGAGTCCGGATAGCAAAATAATGGTAAGGAAAATAACAACACACTGCTTTAAGCCTGAGGCTTTGGATGGATGGGCACAGTTCAATGTAGTGTATACCAAGTCTCTGACCTAATGTCCATAGGAGTAAACTTTCTTTCACACATCACCTAAACACTACCTAACTATAAAACTAAAGACCAGAATATTAAAACTTGCACAGTAACTAATTTAGTTTACAAAATTACAAATAATATTTCATTATTAAACATTGTGCTCTTGACATCCTTCCTCATGTTTAAGCAAGTAAACCTTAGGGGGAGTCTATGCCTACCCAGGTTTCCAAAAATCTTCCCTTCTCTCCTCAAAAATCTCTCTCAATTGTCTGTTTATTTTACTTTATTCTATAATCCTTGCAATTCCCTCCTCCTCTTCCTCACCACTCCAGCCTTCCCTCCAAACCTGCCAGGGCTGCCAGAGGTCTTGGAATTTCTCTTTTCTAAGATGTATGGTATACGTAATATTCTCTAAGCGCTCTATTTCTTCTGTCTTCAATACCCACTGAGCTAAGCAGGGAGGTTCTTGTGATAACCTTTGATTGCGATAACATTTCAGAGCAGCAACCCTTAGGATTTGGCGAAGTTCTACTATTTTCCTTTTTTTTGGGCGATAAAGTAGGGAGACCCAACACTAAGTCCTGAAAAGTGAAAGGAATAGGGACACCCCCACCACACTTGTTCCATCACAGTGTGTACTTGGTGCCAAAATACTGTCAGCTTGCTACAGCCCCAGAATTTGTGATTATGTGGAACGCCAATAGGCACACACTAACACCAACAGGCTGCAGAGGCCTGCAGGTTAAACTGTGTTGTGATCTCTGGAGTCCTGAAAAAACGGGTAAGTATTTTCCAGTTGAATTCTCGTCACACCGTGGCTGAGGTATCTTACCAAACCCGTTGAAGTCTGCGTTTCCATTCTTTCTTTAGAATTTCTTCTTTGGAATCTCTTTCCCACCTCACCCTAATTTCTTCCAATAACGGGATTTCCCCTTGGTTTATTAAAATTATGTATAATATAAAGAGATATCTTAATTTATCTCTGATTTTGATGGAATCCCACCACTATGACTCTAGGGGCGTTAGGTCTCTATGTAACTTTAGAAGGTTTTCTTCACTGGTAATGAAATGTCGTGTCTGAAGAAACCTGTAAAAATCTTCTCTACGAAGCGAGAACCGTTCCTTAAGAGTGGTGAAAGGAAGGCATCCTGTCTGGTCTATAAGCTATCTAAATGTAGTAAGGCCCTTAAGCTCCCAACAGGCATAGCCATTGTCTGATTTGGGTGGGAGAAAACTATCTGTGTGCCTGATCAGGGAAACTGGTCCCAATGTGTTTGGAGTATGTGAAATCTTTTGCAGCTTTACTAGAATGCGCAATGAATGTTTGACCCATGGGTTGACTGTTGATGGCCAGACCTGGGGGGCTACCTCAAGGCATATCCTTTCTGGGTGCCCAGCTGAACTCCTATGAATGTGAGCAGCTGGGAGGGTTCCAAGTGAGACTTCTTTAGATTTACCAGGAATCCCAGAGACTGTAAAGTGTGCTCTGTAAGGGAAAGGAACTTGTTTTTTTTTTTTAAACTTTCTTCATCTCTCCCCTTGACCAGAACTCTCTCAGGATTGCCCACTGGCCGAACCGCTCTACCGCCCGCTGTGCCTCCTGTCATCTTCAGAGATATTACGACTCTCCAGTGACCCGGGCCCTACAGCCCCAGAGAGATTGAAGGGCAATGACGGGAGGGCTTTTTTCCCCTCTTGTTACACCATCCACCCCCCCTCCCGTGCACGGTGCACGTTCCCTGACTTCTTCGGTGCACGGCCACCCTGCCAGCGTCAGGCCATGCTGTATGTGTGCAGCCCAGCACTCTACGGCACCCCCAGTCTCCACCAGGAGCCACCAGAGTGCCGAACTTCCCAACACCCTCCCCCCGGGACAGGAGAGCAGCCCTGCGGGCGCTCAATCCGATCCCTCCCCTGCTGACCCCCGGCACCCGAGCTCGCTCCCGAATCTGGGTCGCCGGCGTGGCTTGAGGTGTGGCGTCCAGCACCTCAACCCTCAGCGCCACCGGGCCGGTGGGAAAGGGACTCCTTGACCGGACAAGGAGACTCTGCCACTATGAGCCAGTCATCTAAATAGGGGTAGGTAGCGACACCCAGCTTCCTGAGGTGTGCTGCTACCACTGCCAGGCACTTAGTAAAGATTCTTAGGGACGAGGACAGGTTGAAGGGCACTGCAACAAACTAATAGTGGCCTGAAGGGAGCTGGCTAGGATGTACAGACAGGAACTCAGTATCTGTTTTAGATATTTTGTATTTTTTCTCAGCCCGCTTGTCAACCCCCGCCACAGAAATGGGGGTTTGAAGCAGTTTCATGGTATTTTTCCTGAAAGCATTATAGATAGGTACGACGAGTCTTTTAGGGGATGTGAGACCTTTCCTCTCCCTGTAGTCTTTATCCTCATCCTGGATGGACTCCTGAGTAGGGAGGTCCAGGGTGTCTAGCATATTCTGGATAAATGTAAGCATAGAGGAGGGATCCTCCTGGTCAGCAGAGGAAGCTCCAAAAGGAAGGTCAGGGAACACATCAGGTTCTAGGCCCTCAAAATTTATGTCAGGGGCATCATAAAAATGTTCAACATCATCTTCATCACCCTCACAGTCTCCAGACGAGAGAACTGTGGAAGAGTGCTTGCCAGCCCCAGTAAATATAGATCCCATCTTTTGAAGGGCCTGAAAGACGTGCCATGCTTTTGCCATCTCTTGCACAGATGGGCGTTCCTGCGCAGACTGTGGCTGTATATGCTTGTATTTTCTTTATGCTTTAAGCTGCCTGTTGTCTCACTGTTGGCTTTCCCAGGAGGAACAGGAGCATTTTTGTCTTTGAAGACCATCTTTTTAGCCACTTCATCAGCAGCTTGATCATGCTTCCTTTTTTGTATAGATACTTCATCAGTGCCTTTACTATCTTTAAATTTGTGAGGAACTTCATCAGCTCCTTTGAAAGCTTTATTGTTTGGCTTGGACTCAGAGACTTCATCAGCACCCCTGCTTAAATTTTTACTGTTATTAGATTTAGATGGCCCCTCATTGGTAGCCCTTGATTTATCCTCAGCCATATATATTTTTCTTAGGTCTCTTTGCTCTGCCAATTTGTGCATAGAGAACCAGTAGATCTGGACCAAAAACAACTGAGGCACAGGTTGCTAAAAACACTGTTAAGCCAGTCCTGTGACAGCGGACACTTTTTTTTGATCCTGTAGGTCCAAATTTCTGTTAGTTCTGGGAATCTCTGACAAGCCCAATCCATAGAGAACATAGCAATAACTTTCAAAGTTCCTCAGATACCTTGCAGTAGGGACCCGCGATTTCGGAGGTAAAAAAATTACAGAACAAACGTTAAATTTGATGGTTCCCACAAGTAAAGGGGAGCCGTAGTAATTTTAAGAGAAAAACTATCGAAAATACTCAATCGCAGTAGGAAAAAAAGTAAAATAAATAGAAGGAACCGTGGAAAACTCCGCAGAACCGTGGAATGGAAAAATGCTAACAAAAAGTAAAATTACACTCCGCACACTAAAAAATTAAGTTTGTATGGAAAACTTTTCCAAGATGAGCAGAAAAAGGCTGTCAACAAGGAAAGTTGAGAGACACCTCAGGAGCAATGCTGCTCAGTCAGCATTTATTTTTCAACATTTATACATGGCGCATCTCCTGGGGAATCTGGTCACTCACGTGGAGGGCCTTGGAGGGATCCACACTCACCCCATTTGGTCTTCTGCCCCACATGCTTGGAGAACTTTGCAACGCTCTTGTCCCCCCACTGCTGCCTGCCCCGTTTCATAATCGGTGTCCACATCCTCTAAGGAATTGGATATAGGACAGCTTAATGTAGGTTGACGGCTCCCCACATGGCCAGCGACTGTATCTGGGACCCTGAATTGATAAGAGGGGAGGCTCGAAGCCTAGAAATGGAACTGAGACTTTTGTGATGGACAGTGCAGCGTGGTGTACATGCCCAAACGCATGAAGCAGCATGGGGTGGATTTACCTGATGTATCTATCACTAAATGAATGATGACCAGCCTGCTGAGGAAAAGATCCGAACATTGAAAGCCGCAGCAGCAAATGAGACTGGAAGAGTGACTGCTGCAGAGCACTGGTGAGTTGACTGGGCTGGGGGTGGGGCCTTCAGCGGATGGTTGTGGGCACTGATGTCTCCCCCACCCTGTTCTGGATTCCTAGGGGACTGTTTGCTGATCTAGCAGATCCATATTGCAGAGCTGGACTTTAACTGAGACATGGAGGGTATGGCGGTCAGGAGGGGAGAGAAGCTGCTGTAATGGTAAATGGAGGGGCAGTGGAGGAATCAGTGAAGGCTTGTTAAGAGGGGTAGTGTAAATGGATGATGCTAGGCAAATGGAGTGGGTAAGGGGAGAGCGGACCACTGCTGCCGTCCCACTTCTCACCCGCACTGAATGGCGGGGTGGCGGGAGACAGGGATCAACAAAAAGTTACTGAGGGGAAGCTCCTGACAAAGGACATTGGGAAATCCCACAGAAATGTGTCCGTTAATGACCTCATGGAGGTTGGAGGGCTGACGATTGATTGGGGAGGGGGTTCCGCTGAGGTCCTTTGGGATTGACAGAGTCTGCAGGGAAAATCATACCCAAGAGGCCTTACCTTGGAGGGAGAGCATGCACCATGCTAATGAGGGGGGGAGGGCCCAGTTTGCCCCAGATGGAGCAGGTAGGGCTGTGGGGTTTATCGTCCATGGGGAACTGTTCTCTGTTTGGCTCTATCAGTTTGAGCGACGGAGTGTTCTCAAGGAAGATGGCAGCTTGGGAAAGGGGAACAAGGGTAAATGCAAAAGAAATGGGTTAATTGTGATGCAGAGGGGAAGGGGTCGTATGGGATGGATACGTAAAAACAATCTTCAAGTCAGAGACACAGTTGTGGGAAAAGGAAAATTTCAACGGACCAGGTATTCATCTGGAGAAGATAGATGGGAATATGAAACAACAAGGGGGGGGGAGGGATATTGTTCTGTTGTTAACCTGTTTGATGTTTATTGTTCTGTTTCTTATTCATACAGACCACATGATTTCTTTTGATCAAAAGCTCAGATGTGTGGGGTTAGTTGAGCAGTACAAGGGTCAGTTGGTGCCTGAGGAGGATATTAAGAGAATTTGCAGTCCGCAAAAATAGAAAAGGATCAATCCACAATCATTATATCCTGGAATGTTCAAAGTGTTAACTGCACTCAGACGGAAGGGGGCCAGTGCTGCACTGCTTCAGAAAACTCATCTGACTCCTAGGGAATATAATAAATTAGTGGGAGGATTGGTGGGGGCCTGCCATGCGTCCTCATACAATTCTCATAAGAGAGGGGTGGCCATATTGTTGCACAGGAATTTTCCATTTACAATTCACCACATGGTTAAGGACCTCTTAGAAGGCCACTTTATTTTCATAGTTGGTTCACAGGAGGGAACTGATACTCAGTTATGTGTATGCTACATCAGTATTGAACCCAGCTTCCTACCAAAAAATAATAGATATACTGACCAGGGAGCAATTCCCAAATTTAATAATTGGGGGACTTTAATTGTGTAGCTGACCCCAAGATGGACTACTCTGGGACAAGATCCAAAGTGGTAGAGGCTATCCAGCAGTGGCAGCAGGGGCTCTAGGACCTTACTATGGTGGACACGTGGCAGACTGCCAATCCTGGAGCTAGGAAATATACTTTTTTTCTCACCCCCATGTATCCTGGTCTAGGCTGGACTACATTTATGTTCCAAGTCAGCTTTACCCTAGGCTGAATGATGTCAAGCACAGTCCTATTTTTGTTTCAGACCATGTCATGGTGCAAATGGATGTGCTTCTGACAAGAAAAGAGGAAGGACGGGGAGGGTGGAGGTCCCCTACCTACTTGTTAGTGAAGAAAGAGTTTTGGGAATATATTAAGAAACAATGGAAATCATATGCAGAACACAATCAGGGGACAGTAGACAAGTGGGCAGCTACTGGGAAGCAGGGAAGGCTTACATAAGGGGGGTGATAATTGCATATATGGCTGAAGTAAAGAAGGAAAAAAGGCAGAAACAAATAGATCTGGAGAAGAAAATCGGGGACTTAGAAGGAAGAGTGATTGATACTGGGGATGGGGGAATACTGCGGGAGCTGCAGGTGGCTAGGAAGGCATTAAATATTTGTTTGACAGAGGAGGCCACAGCCAGAATAAACCGTGCCCCCTATTGGTGACTTTGATGAAGGGTGGTAAAATGACAAAAGGACAGTGAATATTAGAAATATGGAGGAAAACCTAGTACACGAAGCTGCACAAATTAGAAAATGTTTTAGGGAGTACTATAACAAAATTATACCAGGCAGAATGTAAGGGATCGGAGCATTTAGTGGAAACATTTTTGGAGGGGTTAAACATTGCTACCATAAAGAGGATCGGAGAACGGTACTGGGGGCCAACATTACAGTGGAGGAGGTGGTTAAAGGTATTGGGACCCTACAGAGGGGAAAAGCGGCAGGACCCAATGAGTTTGAGGCAGAATATTATAAGGAGCTATGGGGTAACTGGCTGTACCACTCCAAGACTCGATGGAGGAGGCATGGGGGGAAGAGGGGACTACCCAAAACATGCTGTGAAGCCAACATCTGTGTCCTCCCCAAGCTGGACAAGGACCTGGCAGAGTGCTTGTCGTATAGGCCAATCTCCCTCCTAAATCTGTAAGATCATGACGAAAGTCCTAGCGCTTAGGTTGGAATGGGTGCTCCCTCTTACTGTCTACCTTGGCCAAATGGGCTTCGTTCAGGGCACCTTATCTGATTACAATATGAGAAGACTGTTGAATGAGATATGGTTGAGAACTTGGCATCCTGGACAGGCCTGTGTACTGTCTATGGATGCTGAGAAAGCATTTGATATAATAGAATGGATGTATATGAAGAAGGTTCTAGAAAGATTTGGCCTGGGAGATGGGTATATACAACAAGAGGGTGCCAACGGCATGGGTGCTAGTTAATGGTCTCCCGTCCGAAGAGTTCCAGCTTGGGAGGGGCACCGGACAGGGGTGTCCCCCCCCCCGTCTGCTATCGCAATAGTGCCGCTGGCCATCAAGATAAGAAATGACCCATTGATAATGGGTGTCCCGAGTGGGAGGGGCAACCAACACACTATTACACTGTATGCAGACGATATCTTGCTCTTTATAACAAACCTGGAGAGGTCCACATCTGCCCTTCTTGGTAACATAGATCAATTTGCAAAATTCTCGGGGTATAAGTTGAATCTTCATAAATCAGAAATAATACACCTGAATTGGGGGGGAGCTACATGGGGTTTAAAGTTAGTTGGCTAAGCGTTCACATATCTAGGTATTAGGGCGGGACGGGATTTAGGTGGTCTGTATGCCCTAAATTATTCCCCATTATTTGAGACAATTTTGAAAGATCTCAGCAGGTGGAGGACTTCATCGATTTCATGGCTAGTGAGAATCAATCTCCTGAAAATGAGCATCCTACCCAGGATCCTTTATGTAATGCAAATGGTGCCCAACAAATAAGGATATCATAAAAGTGGAAAGGGGCTTTACAGACTTTATTTGGCAGGCAAGAAATCAGGAATCAACCTAAAAAAAACTTAAAAGCCTCAGGGGAAAATGGAGGTATGAACTTCCCGGACAGCAAGGAATAATTCTTAGCCACGCAACATAGGTATTTACATAACTGGGTAAACAGAAGTGGGGCAGCCACTTGGCTTTGCTTAGAAGAGGAAGAATGTCCGGGAAGAGTCTCGGCATGTCTAGGATAGGGAGGGGTACAGGCATATCGTCGCCTAGGAAACCCAAACCCACTGATCGCATTGGTTCTCGAGGCTTGGGGACCATTAGAAAAAAGGAGGCTGCTCAAGTAAATACCACATTGGTTCCAGTGGTGGAGCAACCTGGATTTGTTACCAGGGTTCAAGGATGATGGATTCCAGATGTGGCAGGAAAGGGGGGGTGCAATGTGTGGGAGACCTCATTCGCATGGGTATGTACACAATCGAGGACATACAACTGGGACTGGGCATACCTGCTTCACATTTGTTTAAGTTGTTTCAGGTTAGGAATTACTGTCACAGGTTAAACAGAGTGTCGTTAGCAGAAACTCCTCTGACTGGTACAGACAGGGAAATTTTGGAGGCTGGGAAAAATGAGAAGGGGTTGATGGGCAGTAAAACTGGACAGGAATTTATTTCAGGAAGATACCCACAGGGTAAAACAATGGTGGGAATGTGACCTTGGTATCTCAATATCGGAGGATAACTGGAAGTTAGTACTAGCATCCCATATGGGTTTCCTCCTTCGTAATAAGTTTAAAGAAATGCAATACACATTTCTACATTGGCTATACTATCCACCTAGTGCAGTTCATAAGTTTTGCCCAGGGGTGTCTCCACACTGTGATAAATGTGGAGCGGACCGGGGTACCTACTTTCATTATTACTCGGACTGCCCTCATTTGGCGCCATACTGGAAGGGGATTGCACAAGAGCTTACTAGGATGGAAGGCCAACCAACAGAATTATCACCACATTCGCTTCTGCTTGAAGCAGAGGAACTGAGGGGTGGTGAATGGGGTCTGTACCCCAGGTGGTTGAGAATTTGGTTGGTAGTTGCCCGACAGGGGATATAGAATCTCTGGATCACTAACTCTGTTCCAACGGAGGAGCATTGAGGGGGCTGGTCCTTAAAATACTAGCAGTGGACAGGTTAATGTATGTGTTAAAGGGAAGAGAAAAGAGATTCATGAGCAACTGGGACAAGTTTTTGAATGCTCTTACTCTAGGAGAGGCGTAGATGTTGAGAGAAGGTGGAACAGTATAAGCCCTATGTGCAGGTTGATGTGAAGGGGGCGGGGGAGAGAGCTGTGGGCAAGGGTACTGAGAGCCTACATATTATAGAAAGTGCTGATGAGCTTGTATTCTGTGCGGAAAACTTTTTTCTTTTGATCTTTCTAGTTTAACTCATGTGATCTTTGTACAGCTTGTTGGTGATTGTTCTCCTTGGTTCTTTAAGGACTTTACTGTTGTAACTGTCTCGAATTTCAGCTGTCCTAAATTGGGATTGTATACCAATTTTAATCTTGTAAAGCTGTATTGAATGTGACAGTGTTTAGTAAACCAGCTGATTAAGAACTCTGAACTTTTAAATGTATATGTAACATTTGAAAATGCTAATAAAGATATTACACAATAAAACAAAAACAAATAGAGAATGGACCAGGACGGGATAGGGGCTCGTAATTATAAAACTGCTGTCTTGTGTGGCAAGGGATGGGTTAAATGGAAAAAAAAAAGGGACATGAAAAGTATACAGTTTTTTTTTTTTTTGCCACTTGTCAGTTAATATGGTCTGTTGTTAAAACTAGATATCGGACAATCAAGCTACTTACTGTATTTTTTCTTATTTAGTATATTTTATTAAAAGTTTTATAACACACACAAATTACAATACATACACAATACGATTACATATAACATAGTACATCCCTCACCCCAACTGACTTGTCCTTACAGGTTAAGGTACAAAGAAGCTGATGTTTTTCGTATTAAAACAGCACTGCTGTTATATTACTCACGCAAAGCGAATACATCTCATCTCAGTAAGCCTACCATAGTCCATGGTGTGCCCTCTATTAACCTCCATCATCGAAGGGTTCTATTTCCAGAGACAGCAAGGCAAGCAACTTTTCCCACGTTTTGACAGCTTTAAAACCAATTGCTAGTAGTGGCAATAATTTTCTCTGTTCATAATGTGGCCAGAATTTCACTGTGCCATTCTGTGTAGGACAGGACTATCGTCCAGCCAGTGTCTGAATATTATTATTATTTTGTTTTGCCACCCCTGCTATCATGGCTATGTGGTACTTCTGCGACATAAGCAATGGTATCACCATACTGACCAAAAGGCATATAAGAGAGAACAGGGAAATTGTTTAACCAGGAAAGGCACACTACGCCAGAGCTTGTTTACAGGTGTGGCCTGGGAGCACAAAGAAAAGTGACCTGCTCAGAGTCACACAGTATGCAAGTGGGAGCTGATGAGATTCAAACCCCGGTCTCCAGGTTTGCAGCACAGTGCTCTTAACCACTGTGCTATACTGCCTCCATACTTGGGCACATCTCAGGAGTAAATGCCCTTTCTAAGCTTAATAGAGGATGTATCTTAACACAGGCTCTATCTTAGCCTTTGTTTCCAAGAACGACTGCACCCTAGGACAATCAAATTAAAAATGTTTCAGGGTGCCCATATGTAATCCACACTGAGAACAAAGATCAGTTTCTTTTTTTTTATATTTTTCTCTTTATCCTCCTCCCTCCTCGCAACCACCTCTTCTTGGGGAGACACCTTATGGCCTTATCAGTCTTCGCTCACCTACCTGGAGCCAGTGCAGTCCATGCCCCATTGAGCCGTGGCTGAACCCCCCGAGCGGGTACGGGGTGGTTCCCCCAGCCACCCCACGTCCTTCTAGTCTTCGCCGGCATGCTGTCCCTGGACAGGTAGGGGCATTGAAGGTCGGGGCCCTGGTGCTCCGTCTACTAGGTGGCTGCAAGGGTTTTCCTGGTGTTCCTGACGTGCCATGTCCAGTGGCGTCAGGCGCAGTGCCGGCGTCTGGTGCGTCGCCCCATGTGTTTGGAGCATCGGGCTTGCTGTGCCTCAGGTCTCCACCTGGGGGAAGACAAACACCGAGCTCAAGGAACCCTCCCTCCCCGGGAGAGGGACGGTAGCAGTCCCTGGGACGCTCAAGTCCTCTCTCCCGATCAGCCCTTCCAGCTCCCGGCTCTGCCTCAACCCGGTCGCTAGCGCCGCAAGCGGAAACTAACCGCCAGTGCCGGGGGCCGGCCAACAAAGATCAGTTTCCAATTTACCCATTTATTTTCAGCTTTTTGGGAGTGAAATACAGACTGTGAAGAATTTTATACTGCATAAACCTATATGGTCAGTTCTCATATATTTATACACGTTATTCCAACTGTCCTCCCAAAACCACTGTTGGCTACTTTCAGGGAATTGTTGGGCTCATTAGTGTCCTATATTCAAGCCTTCCTTGAAGGTCAAATCAGAGATCCCTGCATATAGTTTAGATACAGCATTCAGGCTACTAGCTAAGGGTGTAAGAGAAGCATGCCTGTCCCTATGTGTGTTATCCGAGGGTGTGGGGCCAACATGCTAATGAACAGTGACACTCATGTGCATGAACTGAAAAACTGTACCCTCCGCCTGCCCATGTCAAGCCCTAAAAGTTTCATATGGGATAAGCATGCCACTCAGAGTTACGTGTTCAACAGTGTGTAGATTTTCATGGCTCAAAGCAGACGACTTTACCTCCAATTTTATAATTGGGGTTTCTCAAATTGTAGTTCAATTCAAACTTTTCAAGTCTGTCACTAGAAATTAAGCTGATGATTACCACAAAACAGTAATAATCAGCCTGATTTATAAGCAAGTGACAATAGCTCAGTAACCAGGTGTTAATCCTTGCTACTGTCAGTCCGGTCAGAAAGAAACATTTACAACAAGGTGGCGGGGTCTTTTGAGCTTGATGCACTGTATACTAAATGACCAGGTTAATGCTGCAGGCAGGAGATGTCACTGGAATGTATTAGCCAGTATTACTGAAAGAATACTGCAGACATCCATTTTTGCTTCAGTTATGTTTTTTGTTATTCTGTTTATATTTCCAGGGTTGCCAAACTAAGACACAACTTCTCATTTTTTTGAGGTCCTTCTGTTTCTACCCAAGTATGAAAAGTCAAGTAACTTCCACAGCGATACACAGTAAGTTATTGTCAGGAGAAGGATTCAAACCAGAGTCTCCTGGTTCACAGTTCTGTGCCCTACCCACTGGACATAGGGATGAAAGCATTCATACTGTTCAAATCTACTTACCCTCTGGGCAGCTGAGTAGGTGGTTTCTGGTGGGAACGTGAACGAAGCCACAGTACTGATGGGGCTACTAGGATGTGGGGTCACGATTAGTCCTGTGGTACCAATATGGACCTGGCCAAAGATAAAATAGGGATGTCAACTTTCATTATTTTCTTCACTACAAATATGCTATCATGGTGAAACTTCACTTGTGCAAATTAAGGTTGGAAAGTACTTATAGAAAGCAAAGTCTTGGCACTGCCAATATATGTGACCCCCTTGATCTGTGTTTCTGAAAGAGGATATCAGCATATCATTTAGAAATATTAATAAGGGAACAATGTCAACCATGGAGGTCACTCAAACCAGATAACTTAAACAGTAACTTTTCTGGCACTCAGTGCAGAAACACTCTAGCAGCCTTACCTGCCTCAAAGTTGACTGGTGCCAAAATTAAAATTTTCTAGTGGTCACAGTTTGGGATAGAAGGGATCATAATTTGAGCCAAGAGCCAGATCCCTTTCATTGCCTGATTCCGAGACATGCCCCTATGCTGTAACATTTTCTGATGTATTACTAAGAAAAGCGAAGGAGGCGCTCCATAGACTTCAATAGGGAGCAGTTTTAAACTCCTTTTTTAACAAATTAGAGTGCTGCTTTTAACAAATCATGACCACCGCTTGTTAGTTGAGCGGTGGCTGTGATTTGTTAAAAGGGGCACTCTAACATGGAAGTTAAAAATGTCTCTCTACAGAAGTCCAAGAAGCACACCCCCATGCACTCCATAGTATTATATCCAAAAACATTACAGTGTAAGAGCATGTCTCGGATTTGGGAAGTGGAATAGATTGGGCTCTCAGCTCCATGCAGCCAACTATAATCCCCTCCATACTGAATTACATCCACAACATTTTTTTTTTATTTTCGCACCAGGCAACTTCGGGGCAGGTAAGGCTGCTAGAGTGTTTTTTTTTTGGGGTTAAAAAAAGAGCAGAAAAGGTGCTCTTCAATTTTTTATCTACACTATTATTTTTATTTATTTTTTTAAGCCAAGGTTTTTTCCCCCCTAGTTTTGGACAGCAGTCAATACCTTGAGCACCTACTGCTCTCATGCGTACCTTGGATTTAGATTGTCTAGATTGTTGTGTGTGTGTGTGTGTGTGTGTTTTGGAGTGAAGTCCATCTAGTGACATGCTCAGCTGAGTGTAGTACCATCTGAAACCTTTTCTATGCAACTTAACTCCTCCTGGGTTTGTATACCCATGACACTTTGCACTGGGGTTTGCTTTTTAGACTGCCTGCTTGTGGCTGAGAGAGATTTACAGAAAACAAATAATCTGGAAATGATCTGTCTTCTTATAACGTTCATGCAACCTACATACTGCTCTTATTCCAAACTACCTCTCTGCCATGCTGCTTCCTTTGCTACTTCCGACTGTAATGGATGACCTATACATTGTCCTGTAGTGGACTGGCTGCTGTAATGAAATCATGTTTGCATTGTGCTGCACTGTTCATTGTCCTTTATGGTATGGCAGTGGTTACACAAGCTAATTGTGTAGTATGTTCTAGTACTGCAAAGGTGCTGATTAAACATGGGGATACACAAACAGACATATAATCCAGGAGACAGAGAGGTAGAAATGAATGAAAGAGCTGAGGACATAGAAGAAAACATGAAGGCAAAGTGAGAGATTGATTAGACACCTGTCAGTATATGGGTATTTTGATTAAATAGAGAATAATGGATAGGTAAGTGTGTGTTATGGATTTTTTCACCCGAGGTGTGTGATGACCCATAAACCTTGAGAGGTTTATGTGGTCATCACACACCAAGGGTGTGTGAAAAAAAGCCACAACATCAAACTTACCTATCTTTTTTTTAATATATAATTGCTGGTGTGGAGGTTTACACTGTATTTCTTTTTTTTTTATTTTTATTTTTTTTATACATACTTTTTTCGGTTTTCTCTTTTTACTCCCCTTCCCCCCCGGGGCCACGGTGTGTGCATGCCAGGATCCGGTGGTCCCTTCTGCCCCTCCCCAGACTTGCGTCACCACACCCGTCTGCATGCACTACCCACCGGACCTCCACCTGGTGGGAGTGGGACTACGGTGGAGAGGGCATCCACCCCGATCGAAGGGAGAGCCAAAGCTTGATCCCACTCCAACCCCCCTCCCCGAGCCAGCACCCCAGCGGCCTGAGGTCGTTCCCGAACCTAGATCGCCGGCGTGATGCGAGGTAAGGTGCCAGTGCCTCAGCCCTCTGCACCACCAGGCCGGCTAGACTGTATTTCTAGCAGCTTGAAAGAAAAAGAAATGTTTTAGCTAGAGTGCTAAGATCGTTTGGAGACTCTTCATGTTGGCAGAGCAGACAACCACCATGAGTACCCGCTTTCAGTGTCTTGCGCTGGCACTGCTGCGCGGCGAGGTTCAGATGTACTGTTTCTTTGGGGACTGTCACATCAACCAGATTTCAGGTTATTATGAAGTGTCATATCAACCGGATGTCAGGTTACTATTGCCTTTGAAGCACAACAACCCAAAATCCATTTGATATGCATTTTTAACAAAACAGTAATCCAGTTGATATTGAAGGTCACCAGTAATTATGTACTGGTAGTGCATGGACTGTGCAGAAGTATAGAATTAACACTTAAGACATTTACTATCCAGCTTACCACCTCCTCCACCACAAGGAATTCTATACTCATGATGCTTTGCACGAGGCTTTAGAATGCATGTATGCAACTTGGAGAGACTTACAAAATCTAACAGCTTAGAAAGTATCTATTTTCTTGCATCATTTATGGATCCTATATACTGCTCTTCTTCCAAACTGCTTCTCTTGTATGCTATGTCCGACTGTAAAGGGTGCCTCATACAGTGGTCTGTAGCTGCCTGGCTCCTTTAATCAAGGAATGAATGCATTCTGATTTGTTATGGTCTTCGTTGGAGCTGACAGTGATTACAAGTTTATTTGCACATTACAGCACCCTGTTGGACAGTTGCTCCTATGCTATTGCCCAAGATGCCACATTTCATTTCCAATAGCAGCCTGCTTTTGCCTGGGACAGCTTAACACCTGTACTTATTCTGTGTTTGTTTTTAAACAGCTCCCACTTGGAAGCAATACAAAATGAGGATTAGGCTCTGAGCTAGGAGTTGGATGTTATAATGCAGAGCGACAGAATAATTATACTGTTTCTGCTTTTGAAGACACTTTGAAGCATCAGCATGAGATACGAGGTGTGCCTTCATGTCCAGATTTGGCAAGGCTTGTCGCTGCCTCTCTTTGAATTGAATGGACAAAGGTAGAAAGGATCTGACAGCAATGGGGTTAGTTTGAGGAATGCCTGACTACACGGTAGGAGAAGTCAAGCTTAAAAACTGTTCCAGTGACTATCTATGCTCAGGGGGAAGTGAACTGAATCTAGGTAGGTAGAACTAATTTGAAACTACTCAAGTTAGCTGGCCTGGCAGCACAATTGTAGCACTACCGCTAACTAATCCAGTGTCTCGAGTTCAGGACTAGGCAAAGGTCTTAGAAGACAATTCGCTGCCAGGAGAGCACTGTACAGAGGAGGTGGACGTAAGCCTGGGGAGAAGGCAGATGACAGGGCTAAAGAGGTTAGGCTAATATAGGCTGGCTAAGGGGATAAATAATTGCAGATAAGTAACTGCTCAATGATCTTGTCCAAAAATTTTTTTAAAAATGAAATACTTCTATGTAAATGGAAAAAATTGATTTCTTACAGCTATTGAGAACTAGTCTTGCTGGGACTGAACATTTTAAGGTCCTGTCAATTTTTCTGTCGCCATATTTCCCAGTTTGGAGGCTTTTTTGCCATATGCAACAGTTTGAAATCTATTTGCCATACACACCAGTTTAGAGACTGTTTTGAGAAGTGTACTGTAAAATCTACTTCCGGTACATAAACTAGGTACACATCTTGTGTATGTAGCCAAACAGATAATGCAGCATGGTCTAGTGGCCAGAGCCTAGGCTTGCAGGAAGTAGGAGACCTGGCTTAATGTTTTTAAAATATATTTGTTTATTCAAAGTACTCAGAATAACACAGAAATACAACGAGGCCCATAAACAGAAATAAAGGGTACATGTTGTAAAAGGAACAGTAAATGTAGGGAACAAGTACAGCTATAAATATAAGTGAATAAGGGCAACATAATATACAGTGGTCTGTAATATGCACCCATAAGAACAGGTTACTCACCTGTAACAGTACTTCTAGGACTGGTATATGTTGTTCATCCACACTTTCTGGCACGTCTCTTTCCCGTTTAAATTCACCAAAAGTCTTCAAGCTGGCTCCTCCCACCCACCCAGGTGGTAAATACCTAGGCTCTGCCCAGTGACGCCAGATCTTAGCCCGCTCGAAGCAAGGTGGTGCGCCTAAAGCCGGGAGATCGGGTGGGTGCGTGTGGATGAACAACATATACCACTCCTAGAACTACTGTTACAGGTGAGTAACCTGTTCTTCTAGGAGTGTGAATATGTTGTTTATCCACACTCTCTGGCAGACTCCAAGCAGTTCTCTGGGAGGAGGGAGGCAAGGCGAACACCCCTATTTAGGAAACAGAGATTGGAGAACCGAGGCCCCAAAACCAGCATCCCAGCATGACTCAAGGTCACTGTGGTAGTGGGTAATGAAGGTGTTTGCTGACTTCCAGGTAGCAGCCCGATAGATCTCCTGGATAGTGATGTCCCTGGAAGCAGCCACCAATGCAGCGGTATGGCGGGTGGAATGAGCTCTTCTCCCTCTGGGAGGCTCCTTGCCCGACAACTCATAGCACAGACCTATGCATGATGTAATCTATCTCGCAATGGTCTGTTTAGCTGCAGGCCTGCCAGAAGTGCTTCAGCCTATGTGACAAACAGCTGGCGAACCTCTCCCCGAATTTCCGCTGTCCTCTTCTTATAATAGGAGACAGCATGTCTCAGATCCAGAGTATGGAGCTTGTACTGGGCGTCCGAGGTGTAGTTAGGGTAGTATACCGGCAGAGTCAACACCTAGTTAAGGTGAAATGCAGACACCACCTTTGGAAGGAATTTCAGGTGGGGGCTCAGGACAACTTAGTTCCTGTGAAAGACCAGAAAAGGGGAGTCCACCGAAAATGCCTGGAATTCCCCTGTCCTTCTGGCTGACGTGCTAGCCATCAGGAAGGCAGTCTTCCATGACAAGTGTGAGAGCTCACACTTGTGCATGGGTTCGAATGGCTTGCCCATGAGCTTTGCCAAAACCAGCAAGACATCCCACAGAGGTGGAGGTTCATGCACTGGAGGGGATATGTGATCCAGGCCTTTGAAAAAGCGCCTGACCACCGTCTCCTGTGCCAATGTTGGCTGACCGGCCCATGCCCGATAAGCAGAAATGGCTGCCAGGTGCACCCTAAGGGTCGATGACTGTTGACCCACTTTGGAGAGAGAGAGAGAGACAAAAAGTAGTCTAAAATGTTAGCCACACAGCAGGATAAGGGGTCCAGACTCTTACCCTGACACCAAATGGAAAACCTTTTCCATTTGAAGGTATAGCATTTTCTGCTCAGTTCCTTACGAGATGCCTCCACCACCTTGTAGACATCCTCGGAAAGACCCAGAGCCTGGAACTCTAGCCGCTCAGGTACCAGGCTATGAGGTGCAGGGATTGAAGTTCCGGATGGAAGACCTTCCCCTGGTTCAATGATATCAGGTCCGGGAGTGTACAAAGCCGCTCCGGGGCCCTGCAGCTGAGGCTGAGGAGGTGTGGATACCAGAACTGGCGGGGTCAATCGGAGGCTACCAGAATAACCTTCGCCTTGTCCATCCTCACCTTGAGAAGCACTTTGTGGATCAAGGGAAATGGAGGGAAGGCATAGAGGAGGCCTGGGGTCCATGGCCTCGAGAAGGCATCCCCCTGCAGCGAGCCCTGCTGATGGGGGCAGGCATGGTACAGTCTCAGCTTGACGTTCTCCCTGGAGGCAAACAGGTCCACCAATGGTTTGCCTCAACGGAAGAACAGACTGTAAGCTACCTCTGGATGGAGAGACCACTCATGGGATGTCTGGCCTAAGCGGCTGAGAGCATCCGCCAGTTGGTTCAAGACTCCTGCAGGGATTTATTTAACTCCAAAAATTGATTAGCGTTTTGCTCATAAAAGTGCTAAAACATTGTGAAAATGCATAGCACTTGCCTCACTGTGCTTAACAAACATAACACTTCTAGAAAACCTATATAAATACTTTCTGTACAGTTAGCATTGTCCCAAGAAAAAAACTGCTAATCAATTATTTAAAACCCTGCTCCTGCCACATGGATGACAAGGAGATCCGCCTCCAACCGGCTGACGAGGGTCCAGATCCGGAGCGCCTCCTTGCACAGCAGATGGGCGTGCATGCCGCCCTATTTGTTAAAGTAGTACATGGTCATGGTATTGTCCGTCTGAACTTGAACCACTTGACCCCAGAGTTGAGGAGCGAAAGTTGACAGGGTCAGTCTGACTGCTCTGAGCTCCAACAGGTTGATGTAGCATCGGGATTCCTTAGGGGTCCAGAACCCGTGGGCTCTGTTGTCCCCCATGTGGGCTCCCCAGCCCATGAGAGAGGCATCGGTCGTCAGGATGAACGGGATTCCTTCCTGCAAGCAGTCCGGGACAGTCCACCATTGGAGAGCGTCCCACATCTTCTGGGTTACAGTGATCAGCTGGTCGAAGTGACCATATCGCTCAGTCCACTGGGAGGCCAGCTCCCATTGGAGGGGCGCATGTGCCACCTGGCCCAATGGACCACCAAGGTGCATGCCACCATGTAACCCAGAAGGTGCAGAAAGTCCCGGGCAGGGCGCAAGTGCCCAACCAGAAATGATTGGGCAAAGGAGGAGGAGAGCACCTCTGCCCTGTCTGCGGGAGCTGGGCTCTGGCTTGACAAGAGTTGAGCTTTGCCCCGATAAAGCCGATCACCTGAGAGGGCACGAGTTCCAATTTGGCCTCGTTGATCAGGAGGCCCACATGGGAGCAGGTTCGGAGGGCCAGATCCCTGGATCTCTCCACCTCCTGAAGGGAGGAACCAGCCAGGAGCCAGTCGTCGAGATAGGGGTATATTCGTACTCCTCGATGCCGAAGATGGGCTGCCACCACTGCAATGCACTTGGTGAAGACCCAAGGGGCCGATGACAGGTCGAACGGCATGGCTCGGAACTCGTACAGGGTCCCTTCGACCCTGAAGTGGAGGAACCGCTGATGGGACAGACAGATTGGGACGTGAAAGAATGCGTCCTGTAGATCCAGTGAACAGAACCACATGTTGTGCTCCAGGGATAGTATGATCTGGTTCAGAGTTACCATCCGGAAGGTGCATGACCTGAGATATTGATTCAGGTCGTGGAGATCTAGGATGGGGCGCCAACCCCCCCGTCCGCTTGGGTACCAGGAAGTACCTGGACACGAAGCCTGGGTCTGTAGGAGGATCCAGCACTGGAGCTACCACCTCCTTGCGGAGGAGCTGAGCAATGTCATCCCAAAGGGCCGACTAAGTGCGAACAGAGATCCTTTCTTCCCGAGGGGAGCGAGCTTGGTTGGGAGGGTACTGCTCGAATTCTAGAGGCAGACCCTGATCGACCACTTCCAGAACCCACCTGTCCGAAGTGATACCAGACCAGGCGGAAAGAAAGTGATGGAGCTGGCCCCCCATGGGAGGACCCAGAGCTGGTGTGATGGGTGTAGGGTTGGCAACCCCTAACCGATCACTGAGCAGGCTTAGAGGAGGAGGAGAAGGCTCCTGGATCAGCATTTCGGCCTCCTTTACGAGGCTGTTGAGGACCCTGCTTGAGCCTGGGGTGCCAAGCTTGAGCCTGCTGTTGCTGCTGACCTCCTTGATAGGAGGGCTGACTAACCACAGGGGAAGAGTGCAGAAAGGGCTTTTTCTTGGACTTCTGCTGGTTCTTGGCCGAAGAACCTTTAGCAGAGGTAGCATCCAAGGAGGCACTGGACTGCTCTATATGCTGGAGGTGACCTAACACTACCAGACCAAAGAGGTCGGTGCCAAGGAAGGGCAGGTTAGCTAACTTGTGCTAAGTATCCGCTGGAAAGGAGGATAACCTCAGCCAGACCGTGTGGTGAGTGGCCACTGTGGCTGCTAAGGAGCGGGCACAGGAATCTCCAATGTCCAGGGCCGTCAGGAGCTGCTGTTTGGCAACAGCACGGCCCTGCTTCACCGTGGTTTGCATGTCCGCTGGGAGATGAGCGAGGACTTCATCTAGTGACCCCAAAAGGGCATGAGAGAAGTGTGCTATGATAACAGCCGAGCTGGCCTGACGAAGGCCCAAGGATGAGGCTGCATAAACCTTCCGGGCAGAATGGTCCATATACTTGGACTCCTTGTCCAGAGGGCAGTCAGTGTCAGCTGAGCTACCCGTGCATCTAAACACAGAAGCAGTCACAAGACTCTCGGCCAAGGAATGCTCTGCGAAATTTGCCAGGGACCCCATGGGTACCGTACACTTGCGAGCCATGCGGGCAGATGGAGCTGGGTAGGAGGCAGGGCGTTGCCATAGCTCAAGGGCCAGGCCAACAATGGCTTCGGCCACTGGAAAGGCCTCCGTCGGGGTATTCCCCCCCCCTTAAGTATATCCGTGAGGGAATACTCCACCTTCTTTTGGATAGGCTCCAAGGGCATTCCGGTCAATTCTGAAATGAGGCGGAGGATGCCCTGAAAAGAGGAAGGACCTTCCTCCAAGCCTGCCGCTGATGACTCGTCATCTCCAGATGCGAGTGCAGACCAGTGGCATCCAAGTCCAAAGAATCAGGATATAAAGGTCTCCCGCCTATGTCTCCCTCGATACGCCGAGGGCGATCGGGGACCACTGTAATGGATAGATGACGGGGGAGGCCGTGTCTGTCCTATCCTCTTTTGAGGGAGCCCCTCCCTGAGGCTGCTTACATGGTGGTTCCACGAAAATCGGTGGGGAGACCGAAACAGGCCGAGCTGGGATGCGTGCCGGCCCTACAGGTGGAGGAACCGGGATCTTTGGTTCCAGAGGGGTCGGCGTCAGCCTAACAGGCTGAGGCCAAGTAATGGCCGGTGTTGCTGGCAGAGCCGGCTTCTGACCAGTCAGAATCAGCTGTTGCCACACGAGATCCTCAAAACGTCGACAGAGCTTCCGAAGTCTCTCCTCATCCGAGGAGGATGAGGATCGATGGCGACGCCTCTTCTTAGAGTGCTTGTGACCTTTCTTTGGTTTTTCAACCGAAGGGGTCCTGGTCCTCGATCGAGACCAACGGGGTTGACTCGTTCAAACGGGAGAAGCCGGAGTCGGGGAGAACCGCGGTTCTGGCACCTTTCCCTTGATCAGGACACCCGAGGGTTGGGTCTCCTCGTCGGGGAAGGAAAGGATAGGTGTCCTTTCCAAGGAGTTGGTGACCAGAGTCAGTGACAACGGCTCGAACAGGTCGAGAGAAATCTCGGCTGGTTCAGCCGTGTCCTCGGCCTCAGTGCCTTGGCCTGACGGAAGGTCCAAGAAGCCGGCGGCCAAGGAAGCGATCTCAACCGAGGTCGAGACCGCAAGGCCCTGAGAATCGGACCGCTCTCGGTCCCAGGAACGTCTTCGGGAAGAAGATTTAGGGTCCTTGTCCCTTTTCCTAGGGCAGGAGGAGTGCGAGCCCGAGGGCGCCTCACCCCTGGTGAGGAGAGACTGGCACAGCTCCCAAAAGGATCCAGTGAAGGTAGAACCCAGGTTAAGAGGCACGAAAAAACTTCGGCTGGCAGAAGCTTGAGCAGCTTCCTCTTCAAAAGCCGCCACCTGGTCGAGCTGCTCGGCGGATCCCGCAGCCGCAGAAACCGCCCACCTGGCCTCGATTTCACCAGTGAGTTGCGAAGCTCCAGTCTCCCCAGTTTTAGGTGCGCCTTGCAGTTGTCCAGGACGTTGGATGGAAGGCCAGACAGATGGTGCATGAAGTGGTGTCATGCACGACACCCAAGCAGTAGACACACAAGAGGTGGGGGATCGGTGCGCAACATTTTCTGTCCTCAGGGACACCGGCGAAATCCAGGGGACAACTTGTCCTCCATGTCCGATGCGCTCGGATCTGTATCGTAAACTCTGATGAGTTTTAGCGAAAGCGATTGTGTTGAAAAGCGTCATTGAGAATCCAGGGCCTACGAACTGCAGAAGTAGCATGAGGGAACCCGAATCTTCCAGCGGAAAGGAAGATCTGACGTCACGGGGCAGAGCCAAGGTATTTACCACCTGGGTGGGTGGGAGGAGCCAGCCTGAAGACTTCTGGTGAATTTAAAGGGGAAAGGGACATGCCAGAGAGTGTGGATGAAAAACATATCCATGCTCCTAGAATTAATTCTTCTTCTAAATGGGACCCATATCTTCTCAAATGCCCTGAGATCTAATAATAGACTTTATCTTTCCTTGAAGAATCCAGCATCAGGCTGAACCAGGTTTGAGCTTCTGATGGAAAGCTGACCTTGTATTTCATAACAATACATGTTTTGGTATCAGATCAGGTTATGTTGGATCCAGGATGGACAAAGAAAGGGCCGGAAGGTTACACATAATATTCATCAGACCCTCAGCATCATGGGCGTTGGTACCGAGGTGGGGGGGTTGCCTCTTGGCTTTAGACGCAGAGAAGGCATTCAACCATGTCGAATGGTCCATCATGTTTGCAGTCCTTGAAAAATTTCATTTTGGTCCCGGATTCAATCATGGATTGCTACTTTATATAAACCTCCTCAGCACAAATTCGGATGAATGATACTCTTTCACACACACCTTCCAGTTAACTAGGGGCACATGACAGTGATGCCCCCTGTCCCCCCCCAATTGTATGTCCAGACTATTGAAGTTCTTGCTACCATCATCCAAAACCACTCCGACATTCAGGGATACACTACTACAGAACAAAATCCTGTCAACTCCCTATTTGCGGATAATGTGCTACTGTTTGTTAATAATCCCGATAAAGCTCTACCACTGTTGACCGCTCTGTTTGAGGTATACGGCCCAATATGAGGCCAAAAAACAATTTAGCAAAATGTGAATAGTTACCACTGGAGAGTGGTGACAATCATATTCAAAAGGTCTCCTCCTTGGGGGACCTAAACTATAAACCCCTTCTTAAGAAAATTAGGGAAGATTGTGAGAGATGGAGTGTCCTCCCACTGACATTGATTGGCAGAGTGTGGCAGAAGGCACATCTTGACCAAATTCAATGTTTATACTTTTTCCAAACCCCGCCAATTAATGTTCGAAACAAGTCCTTCAAGATCCTTAGAGGATACATTACAACACTGTTGTGGAAGGGACGAAGACCGAGGATTTAACAAGAGACCTTGTGTCGACTGGTGGGTGAGGGGGGCTTAGGACTACCAAATTTTCATGTTTACTATTTGGCCACCCAGCTGGCTTTTCTAACAGATACCCTCCCAGGGTGTTTACAAAAGAGGGCTTGGGTGGAGTTGGAAGAATCAGCTTACGGTGCCCCACTATATAGCTCTCTTTTCACCGCTGCCTTATCAAATAGAGTGGTTAAATGTATCCGGAACCTTTTTACTAGAACCTCAGCTAGGGCGTGGTTAGCAGCACATGCTATCCTTGGCTACACTCCAACACCCCTCCCCCCCCAAGGCGTCCATATGCTGTGCCCTGTTTGGGGGGGGGCAAATTCTCAGAGTGTCGCATGGCTGGGAGAAAAGTGGTTTCATTTTTATATCTCAGTTACATAAGGAGGGAACCTTGTTTGCACCCTCATTTTGTTTTGCTTATTTGCAGGTGAAAGCGTGACTTGTGGCGGCAGGGGGTAACCAAGCTCTCCCTCCGATGCCTGGACGCTCCCCCTTAACGAGGGTTCTGTTATGTGGAGGACAACAGTTGCATTTCCTTTTCTGTTCGCTTCATCACTGTCAATGGGTTAGCATAACAACTGGGTATAGTGCGCCCCTACGAGGGGAATGGCACAGCCCAAGCTTTAGAATGTTGGGCATATGAGGGTACCATGCTGCAGCAACTCCCAAATTATTATTTACTTTACAGTGCCATAATGGCTACACATTTTCATACATTATAATTTATTGTCAACATAAAACGTATTAAAAAACTGTCTTACCTTCCAGGGAGATGTCTAAGGAGAAGGCTCTTTATTGGACTTTAGGGTTGGACTATTCGGTCCTCCCTGCTGGAAGAACCATCCAGTAAAAAAGGCAGGTCCCAAATCTTTTGCACATCTGGAAAACTGAGGCTAATCACCCACTAAGGTAGAACTTTCAGGCAGTAAATGGATGCAGTGAGGTTACCTGTAACAAGTAAAAACCCCTCAAGAGTCATCAATAAAGCTGTTAACCTGTGGTCACAGACTGATCGAAAAATAATCCTTTTTTTATATATTACATTTATAAGTACAGTACAGCAAGAAAAGAGGGATGTCCGAAAAAACAGTAGGGGATTTTTACGACAGGACATCTCTCCTAGCATATCGGATAAGATTATCCCACAGGAGCAGGCTCCTGGGAGGGTCCCATTAATAAAGTTGGAGATAACAGAAAAGGAAATTACAGTAAGTATAAAGTTATTTTTTTCTTTCTGTAGTGCTCCACATTGTCAATGGGTAATCATAAAAACTGGGTTCTAAGAAACAGTACCCAGAAAAAACAAGAGGGGGAGAAGATTATCCCATACACTAGAGGCAAGCACTGAGAATAACTTGCAAACTGCTGTCTGTAGCATTCTGTGACCAAACTGCATTAGCCGAACTCTGAACATCAAGAGGGATGTTTTCAATACGTGTGAACGTGAGACCACGTAATTGCCTTTCATAACCTTAAAACTAATGATTCGCCTGCCTGCCCAGGGCGCAGCCTTAACCCTGGAGTGGTAAGTGTTGAGGAGAGCTGGGGGCCTCCTCTTACTACAGAGTTGTCCTGAACATTGCAGGCCTGCACCCTTTCAGCAAGGGCGGCCTAAAAGGGAGGCCTCTTGACCCTACTTGTCTGCTCCATGACAACTAACACGACTCTCAGACTCACGGAGCACAGCCGTTCACTTAGGATACATCCCAACGGTGCAAGATAAATTAAAGTTGTGTAATTCCTTCCCTTGGATTGAGTAGGTTGTGGACAGGCAGACAAAAACCTATGTCTTAGACTCCTGGAAGGCACTGAGCACCTGAGGGACGAACACCGCTCTGAGGACTACCTGTCCTTATGCCTAATAACGTATGACTCCTTAAGAGGAAGCCTGGCTCCATGAATGTGCGACCGTGGGGGGTTTTAAACAGGCACTGAAGACTTTTCTATGGATGCAAGCATATCCTAACTATTAATGCTGTTTTAGTGGATTTTAGTGAATATTTTATATTGAGTTGTTTTACCTGCTTTTATCTTAAGAGTAATTTACTGTAATGCGCCTTGATATTTTGAAAGGCGCAAAAGAAATAAAGATTATTATTATTATTCAGAACCCAGTTCAGATCCCACAGTGAACCAGAGATCAGGACAGCAGACGTGTCCTACAAACACTTGCCTAATTGTTCCAAGGCCAAAAAAACCCGGGGCTGTGAAAGCAGAACCCGGCCTCTCGGTGAACTCAATGCCAACCTCTTTGCCTTCTTGTAGAAAACCAAAAAACGTGGAATAGAGGCCATCGAAGGAGAAACTTCCCTGCTGGCCCAAGGTAAAAAAGAGAGGTGGGCCCTTACAGGAGCACAGGCTGCAGACAGAGGATTTCTGGCAGCCATCAAGGAGGCAAGTAGTTTCTCAGGGAAAATTGTACATATATTTATATATATAATTTTGTTTTTAATTACATGGAAGAGCCTCCTCCTCTCAGGAGCCAGGGTGCGAGTTGCATCATTCCTGGATTTTTTGGGGTAGAGAGACAGACCCTGATAGCAGGTCTCTGCACACCGGAACGTGTAAGGGTGCTTGCTGAGCAACATTTGCTAAGTCTGAGAACTACAGTTTTCTCGGCCACTTTGCAGCCAACAAGAGGCAGCTACCTCCAGAGTGTCTTATTTTTATTTATTATTCCTTTTTTTTTGTAAAGAAAGTTAGTAGAGGGAAAAATACGCTGTGCTGAAGGTCCACTATTGAGGCAGAGTGACCACTGCCCCCCCCCCCGACTGTGGACACCGACAAGGACTGAAGAACCTCCTCGGATCCAAGCACTGCGGCTGGATGCAAACAGACTGATCTGAGGTCAGCCAAACCAGTTGCAGAGGAGTTCAAAAACCTCTGGTTCCTTCAAAAACCTCCAGTTCAACCTCCACTCCATGGGATGCACATTTTGCAGCTTAGTCAGTCCGCCTGAAGGTTCAACTCCCCTGCCAGGTGAACTGCCGACAGGTCAGTGACCTCTCGAAACATCTCCTGTGCCTTAATGGTTATGTGCAAATGAACGCCATGTTAGCATCATGGATGAAGATTAAGGAAAGCTAGGCGGACCTTCTCCATCACCTGAACATTGATGTGGAGATCCTGTTCATAGACTGGCCAAGTTCCCTGAGTGGGAAAGTGGCTTTGACCTGCCCCCCCCCCATGGCTGACATTTGTTGTGAGAATTAACTCTGGACGTTCTAGTGGAACTTGCCCAGATCTTGCACATCCACTCACCAACTCAGGGAGTGACAAAGCTGAAGGGTAAAAGGAAAACTGGCTGATAATCCTCCGATGAGGGATCCCCGGCCTACAATAAACCCACTAAATAGGCTGCATCTGGAAGCAAGCCCATGGGGTTAAACTATCAGTGCCTATCCTGATGCACAAACTACAGTGAGCCAGCAGACTTGTGACAAAGGGAAAAAAAGGCGGTGAAATCTTTCCTGATTTTGTGCTGAAAAATTACCACCAGACATTCCAAGGTCTGAGACGGCTCAGGTGATTGACCTCCAGGGCTCCATCCCATACCTCTCAACCGTCCCGATTTTTCCGTGAAATCACGGATTTATGCCATTCCTCCCGCTGTCCCGAACCACCTTGCCAAAGTCCCATTTTCACAGAGCCACGCGGTCCACGCCATGATTGAACGCTTCTTCCTGGGGTTCCCTGTTGTTGCTGCACAGACTGAGCTTGTTTACATCACAGGTGATGACGTGTAAGCCCTTCCAACCAATCACTGGGCTCTGCTCGGTTCGTGGCTGAAATCACACCTCCACCCCCTGCGGACCTTAACTTTTAGGTCCCCTCCCCAAGTCTGCCGCTGGCTCGTAAAAGCAGGATCTCTGGCACTCCTCCTGGAGCATCGGAGAGAAAATCATCCTAGAAGCTGCTGTTCATTCAAAAGAGAACAGCGCACTGCCGACTGCTGCAACCAGTGATTTTAGCCAGACTCTGGACCCCCGATAGAGCTGCCATCTCCTGCAGTTCACCAAAAAAGCAGCTCAGCAGCAAGCTAGTAGCAGCTCGGTTGCAGTCACAGCACAGTGGTAGCGCTCGACCCATTGTCAGTGAGGCGAGGACTGAGATGTTTTGAACAACCAGCCTGCCGGAGGTATGGTACAGTTCAATTATTGTTAGGCAGCTAATAGCCATCAAGGGCGCCAGCATGGGGGATCGGACTCTTGAGTGGAGTGGGCTTAAAATTGTGTAGTTTGAAAGCCTTTCAGCTCCAATATGGAACCCAACTTAACTTAACAGTAATAATCCATTTCTAATAAAGAAGAACTCAGATGGCAGCAGCAACACATTTAGTTCAGCATGTAGACAGTCACAGATGAGACAGCAGCTGGGGGCGGTCTAGCATCTAGGTGCATGGGGTGCTGGTGGTGATGTGAACCAAATTCTGTACTTGAAATTGATAACAAAGACAAGTAAATGATCCACAGCCCCCCCACCCTGCAAGTTGCTGTCTGATCTGTGACTGTCTGCAGAACTAAAGTGCTGCTGCCTGCTGAGCTCTTCTGTATCAGAAAATAATTATTACTGTTAAGCTGTGTTCCATGTTGGAGAGCTACCAAACTCCAAAATTGTTAAGCCCTCTCAGAGTCCGACCTCCCCATGCTGGCATCTATCTTGGTGGCTACTAGCTCACTTAAACTGCAGTAGCCAGAACCCTAAGCTGCCAGTTCAAGCCTCTGGACTGGTACAGCAGAGCTCCTCCCTTTAATGAGAATTAATTTTAAAATGCGTATCACACACTCTGGTGCTGACTGAGCTCTTCTACTTTTAAATTAGTATTGAAGTTCACCTGGGATAAAAGCTGTTTCATGGGGAGGGCTAGCAAAAAACAAACACCACAAGTGTTTTTTCTACTTTCTTTATTGATAAACTACATGGCACAACATCTCAAACATTGCAGGCACTGGAGATAGCCAGTGATGGCAGTCACTTCTTCTTATAGTATAGTCCAACTTTAAGCTCCCTGATGCCCTGGCAACCAACCACCCACTTCTCTTTCACTTACTGCAGCCCTCACTTCTCACTGTGCTTTCCTTCTAACTCATGTGACGCAGCATTTTACGTGGCGCAAAAAATTGTGTCCCTGATTCTGAGCATTTGTCCCTGATTTCAAAGGGCATTGTCCCTGATTTGCGGCCTTGGAGGTTGAGAGGTATGCTCCATCCTGAAAGGTTTGTGGAGCACAACTTGTTCAGGCGCATGAATTTAGAATGGGCCTGACAGCTCCCTAACTTTCTGGGGACCATAAAATAAAACCAACAGGACCCCTGAACTCGATTAGCGGGACTTGTACTATGGCCCCAAAAGAAAAAGGAGAGCCAGGAGTTCTGACGACATCTGGCATTTTCACCGCCCTTGAAACTGGGGCAGAGAAGTGACCCCCTAATAAGACATCTGACATTGTTCAGGTTCATCTTGAGGAAAACTCTTCTAATATACCACCAAGAAATGGAGTCAGGGATGGACCACATGCTGTCTTGTGAGGCACCATGCTTGTGGTGGTGGTCCTCCTGCACAGTGCCTGGCCAGTGTTCCTCTGATACTGTAACGTTGTTACCTGAGTAGGCTCCTCCATTCTCAGAAGCCAATATCCGAAGGAATGGAACCCCCCACAGAACTGTCTGCGCCGGACATTACCTTGACCCCACTGGGGTATGGTAGTCTTGCACCATTGTTTGACACTGGATAAAGCCCTTTTCACTGCATTTTTTTTAAACAGTATCCAGGGTGGAATCAAACCATAGGCCTCCCTCAAGGGGACGTTAAACAGGTTACCCTATGAAGCTTGGCCAGACCCAATGACAAGCCACATGGCCCACATGGTTGAAAAATCTAAATTATGTACCTACTGTAATTCTTGATCATCTTGGATGAACTCTCCACCACTTATTCACACTAGTGGAACTACGCCGGAGGTGTTAGGACCAAGCGGGAGCCAAAAATCTTCAGGAGGGCTAGCGCCAAGGTAGGATCACGCATGTGTGGTACCATGAGACTGGCTCACGCCGTATAGGCTATCTAGGAGTTGACCCTCCAACCACCTCAGTATCTTTTTTACCAAGAAGGTGCAGCATAAACTAACCTAGTAAAACTAATCCATGTCGGATATAAGATAGTCCGTATGACCCGTGTAAGAAGGGTCAACTCAACAATGTTTTCACAGCCCAGCCAACGAGGGAGTGAAGACCAAAAACAAGATAAGTGATCCTGGGGGATGGTGGGTGAGTGTGTGAATGAGTGGTGGAGGCTTCATCCAAGAAGATCAAGAATTATGGTAGGTACGTAATTTAGATTTCTTCCTGGACATAAAGTCTCCACCACTCATTCACACTAGTGGGAGAACACATAGTCAAAATAATTCCCCTGAGAAGGGTAGCAGGAGAGAAAGGAGCTCACTCAGGACAGAAGTCCATTAAGGATTGTCCTGCCAAAGGATGGATGCTATCTGGCATGGATATCCAAGGCATAGTGCTTCACAAAGGTGTGCACAGAGCTCCAAGTGGCTGCATTGCAGATGTCTGCAATGGGCACGTTCTGAATTTCTGCCAGAGATGCCGTGACTGCTCTGGTAGAGTGGACGTACACCCTGCCTTCCAGTTTGACCTGCGCCATCGAATAGCAATGGCGGAGACATGCTACCAGCCATGCCAAAATGCATCTGATGGCAACAGGCTGACCCAGCCAGGCCATGCTGAATGAGACAGAGTTGCCTGGATTTGAGAATCTCCTTCGTTCTGCCGATGTAGAACCGCAAAACCCTCTTCACATCCAGAGAATGTAGGGTATGTTCCCCTTCATTCTGAAAGTTCACACAGCAGGTCGGAAGGAGCAAGGGCTGGTTCAGGTGGAATTCCAAGACTACTTTTGGAAGAAATTTAGGGTGAGTTCTGAGAACCACTTTGTCCTTGTGAAATGCTGTATACGGTGGGTCTGTGACCAGGGCATGTATTTCAGACACCATTTGAGCAGAAGTAATGGCTACAAGGAAGGCAGCTTTCCAGGTCAGGAATTTTAACTTGCAGATTGCTAGAAGCTCGAATGGTTTACGGGTGAGCATGCCTAGCACAAGGCTGATATCCCAAGCGGCTACCGGTCTCCTGACTGGTGGCCTAGTGTGGAGGACACCTCTAAGGAACCTCTTGACCAAGGGCAGCTGAGCCACTGACATATTCTGGATAGGCTTATGGTAAGCCAAAATCACGCTGAGGTGTACTTTCACCGTCGAGTATTGCAGTCCTGCATTTGACAGGTCTAGCAGGTACTCAAACACCTTGTTTGCAAGAAAAGGGGTCCAGGGATGACTGCGCACCAGACGGAGAATCCTTTCCACTTTGCTGTGTAGTTTTTGATAGTGGATGACTTGTGCGCTGGTAGGAGAATGTCTGAGATTCTACAGAAGACGTTGGATCTACCTACTTCTATCACCTCAGGAGCCAGGCATGGAGATGAAGGGACCTCAGGCTGGGATGGACCACTGGGTCCTGGGTCAGGAGGTCCATTTGAAGTGGTAGTAGTCTCAGTGGAACTTACAATAATCTGTTGATTAACAGAAACCAAATCTGATGCGGTCAGTATGGGGCGATGAGAATCATGCCCTCCACCCCACCCCCGTGCCTCCAGCTTGAGCAGCAACCTCTGAATTAAGGGAAGAGGAGGAAATGTGTACAGAAAGCATCTTGTCCACTGCATTCTGAATGCATCCTGCCGTGCGACTAGGTTCTGGATTTCTGGAGCAGAATAGAGGCAGTTTTGCATTGAGTGTCGACACAAAAATGTCCAGGCCCAGAGTGCCCACCTCTTCAAAGAGCAACTGCACAACGTTTGAGTCGAGAGACCACTCATGTGGATCCACCTCTGTTCTGCTGAGGTGATCCGCCAGATCATTCTGGATTCCTAGCAGACAGACCACCAGGATCAGGGCTTCATGCTCAAGGCACCATTCCCACACTTTCATGGCTCTCTACACAGAGAGTAAGAGTGTGCGCCACCCTGTTTGTTGATGTAATACATCACTGCCTTGTTATCCATCTGAAGGAGAATTACTCTGTGACACATGATATCCTTCAGGGCTCAGACAGCATACAGGACAGCTCTCATTTCCAGGTCATTTATGTGTTGCTGAGACTCGTCCTGACTCCACAGGCCCTGAGTGTGGAGATCCTGACAATGAGCTCTCAAACTGATCAGAGATGCATCTGTGATGATGATGATCTGTGTCTCCAGTGGGACAAAGGGAAAACCTTTGAGAAGGTTGTCCTCCTGAGTCCACCAGGTGGAGTGACCCCATTAGGGGGTTCCATCACCTTGATGTGAAAGGACTGCGGATGTGTGGTCGGAGACCACTGAGTACGCATTGTGTGGTTCTCATGTGCAAACAAGTCAGGAGCACCGTGAACACCGATGACGCCATGAGACACAGCATCCGCTGCATCGAGAGAGCTCAAACCAAGTTGTTCTCCTTGATGAAGTGAGCCATCTGGAGAATATAATTTCCCTGTCTTTTGAAAGGAAGGCTCTTGCCCTGGAGGTGTCCAGGAGAGCTCCTATGAAGAGGAGTTGTTGAGAGGGCCGAAGCTGCGATTTCTCCAGATTCAGCAGAACTCTCATGGACGTGAGGAACTTGGAAGCCATGGCCACCACTTCCTGCATCCCTTGTCTGGAGGAACTCACTAAGAGCCAATCGTCCAGGTACAGGAAAACTTTGAACTTCGAGTTTTCTGAAATGCGCTGTGAGTACTGCAAAGCATTTTGTAAAGACTCGGCGTAAGGACAGCCAAGGCAGGACTCTGAACTGGTAGTGCTGGCCCAGAGCCACAAAGCGTAGGTACCTGTAGTTGCTTGGGTGCACTGGGACATATTGGTAGGTATCCTGCTTGTGTTTTTTTCCACATCTAGGAAACCAACTTGTACTGAGCTTTAAGATTTTGGATAATGATGGTACATTTATAGAACAAGTTAAGGAGTTCAAGTACTTGGGATTAATATTAGACTCACATCTATCATTTAAACTACATATTTTGGATCTAATCAGTAGATTACATAAAAGATTGGGGTTTCTATATCGAATAAGAAAACATCTTACGGTCGAAACTAGAAATTTGTTAACTCATAGTCTTCTTTTTTCCATAATTGATTATGGTTCAGCAGTTTATTCATATACATCTGAAAGGTTATTAACACTTCGGACAATATACCATTCAGTCATACGTTTTGCTACAGGTCAGCCTAGAACCACGCATCATTGTTTTTTGTACAAATCATTTAAATGTCCATCATTGGTGGAGTGGGTTAACTTTAGGTCCTTGATTTTTCTACATAAGGTTATGCTGGGGATACTTCCGAATAGTATATCAAGTTTGTTTCCAAGAATTCCCTTAACTGCTCATACATGACTGCAATGTACAAATTATTTTCAGATCCCACTTTATCGTACTGTGTTTGCCTAAACTTCTGTGACTTTCTCAGCTCCCAAACTCTATAATGAAATACCGAGCACTGTTACATGTTGTTCAAAGATATCAATTTTTAAGACAGCGCTCATAGACTCTGTCTGTAGGTGTTTTATCTAGTCCTAGCAACCTTGTAACTTTTAAAATGTGTAAGATTTTGTTAAAATGTCTTTTTATGTTTGTACATGTTTAAACTGGACGCCTGTGAAAATGTTTTTTTAGCCCACAGGCCTTTCAGTATAAAATAAAAAAAGAATGAATGAATGTCCAGTGAAGCTAGCCAATCATTTTGATGAATCGGAGGTAGGAGCGTACCTAGCGATATCATCCTCAATTTTTATTTGAAGAGGTATTTGTTTAACTTCCTTAGGTCTACAATAGGGCGCATGCCACCTGTTTTCTTTGGAACTATGATTGTGCAGCTAGCTCCCTAGAGTGCAGCTGTCCCTCCCCCACCTCCCTTGGCTGTCCACCACCTCAGCCACCCTCGCTCTCTGTCCCATGCCATCTTGAAGCCATCTACATTTTTCAATGATATCACCCTTTCTGGTAGAGTGTTCCACCTCAGCACCACTCTCTCTGTGAAGTACTGCTTCCTCGTCTCCCTTCTGAATCTACCCCCCTCTACTGTTAGCCTGTGCCCTCTAGTATCCCTTCCATTCCTTCATTTAAATGGCCTATCCCCCCTTGATGATTCCTTCAGGTACCTGAAGGTTTCGATCATGTCCCCCATCCCTCCTCTCCTCCAGTGTGTACATATTTAGTTCTCCCAGCCTACTCTCATAGTCCTTTCCCTCCACCCCTGAATCATACTTGTGGCCCTCCGCTGCACTCCCTCCAGCAGCTTGACATCCCGCCTCAGGTATGGCCTCCAGAACTGCACACAGTACTCCAAAAGTGGCCTGACTAGTGACGTGTAGAGGGGCAAGATCACCTCCCTGCGCTTGTATATGAACCCACGCGTTATGCACCCCAGCATCTTCTTTGCCCTTGCCGCCACTTTCCTGCATTGGGCAGTGTTGATCATGCTCCCTGTTATCATTACTCCCAGGTCCTTTTCCCCCTCAGTGATCCCAAGCTTTAACACCCCCCCCCCCAGCCAGTACTCCCTCCTTGGGTTCTCTGCCCCGAAATGCATAACCCTGCACTTCTTCACACTGAACCCCAGCTGCCACCTCTCCAACCACTCCTCCAGCTTGGTTAGGTCCTCCTGTAAATTGTTTCCAGCCCTCTTCCTCGTCCACTACTGCACCCATTTTGGTTTCATCTGCGAACAGGCTTACCCTGCTCTCCACCCTGTGTGCAATGTCCAAAATGAATAGCCCAAATAGCATCGGGCCCAGTACAGAGCGCTGCGGCACCCCGTTCATCAGTGGTCTAGGCTAAGAGACTTCCCCCACCACCACCACCCGCTGTAGTCTACCACATAGCCAGTTTGAAATCCAGCATGCCTTTGTCCCCACTCCCACTCCAGTCAGTTTCCCCCCAGTCGCCCATGGGTCACTGAATCGAAGGCCTTGCTGAAGTTCAAGTAGAGGACATCCACAGCAAGCCCCCCATCCAGTTCCCTTGTCACCCAGTCATAATACTGTATAAGGCTAGTCTGGCAAGATCTCCCCGAAATGAACTCATACTGCCTCCCATCCTGGAGGTCACTGTCCTCCAGAAATGCCACCAGCCTCTCTTTCATTATTGTCTCCATGAGCTTGCCCACTATGGACGTGAGGTTGACTGGCCTATAGTTCCCTGGCTCATCCCTTGGACCTCTTTTGTGTATCGGTACCACACTTGTCGGCCCTGAATCTCGGAAGCAAGAAGGTCTGACTAAGTGATAGACAGTTTGGGCTGTCATTTGGGTGGATGATCCAGAGGGTATCTGAAAAATTTAGAGAGTAACCCTCGCGAATTATCCTGAGGATCCACATGTCCGTAGTGACCGACTTTCACTGGTTATAAAACCGAGTCAGGCACCCCCCCCCTCCACTACCGAAAAAGAGTCCCCCTCGGGTAGCTGAGGTGAGACATGGGCCGGGTCTTCAGAGGGTGGCACTAGGCGCCTTTGGGCCCTGTGCCTTCTGCTGCATTTTCTTTTGCAGCTGAGGGGCTCGGTTCTTGTTAAAGGCCCCTTGGCCTTTACCACGAAAGGACTGATGGTTATGAAACTGCCGACGGTTTCCACCCTGCTGAGGGGCAGCAGGGGCCGGTCTGGCCGTCTTAATAGCAGTTCTAGTTTTCTGAGTGGCCTCCAGTGCCTGCTCCACCTGTGGGCCAAACAGATAAACTCCATCAAATGGAAAGTTCATGACTGTCTGCTGAGCATCATTTGTGAACCATGAAGTCCTTAGCCATGAGTGATGCCAGGTGCATACTCCGGCCACTGCTGCTCTAGAAGGAGCATCAAAGGCATCCATAGTAGCCTTAGGTTACTGATTGTTGGACTCAATGTCTCTAGTAATGGTCTGGAGAAGCTCTGAACTAACATTCGACTCCAAAAGAGCCTCCACAGTGGCTTTGAGAGAATGCCAGAGGGTATACTCATACTGAGAGAAATAGCCTAGTAGCTAGCAATACGCATTCTTAGGGTAGCAGCAGCGAACACTCGCTTCCCCAGAATGTCAATCGTATGGGATTCTTTACTGGACGAGCCATGGATTCCTGAGGAAGAACGGCTTTGTCATTCTCTGTCAAGACCACTATAGCATCAGCAAAGGCTTGAGAGGCAAGGCTTGGCCTGTCCTTAGGGGGGAGCATATTTCCTGTCAATGGACTTAGCCACAGAAGGAATGAGCTCTGGACTGTCCCACGCCATCTGTGAAAGAGTCTCGAAAGAGGGCTGTACTGGAGGTGTCAATTCCACAGTGATTTCAGGAACATGCAGGTATTGAAAGCACAAAAACTTCCCAGGATCCACCTCAGAAGTCTGGAGAGAAAGGGTGGAATTCACATTCTTCAGAAGAGCCTTTAACGAAAGGTCCCCGACCAAGGAGCTCTGATGAAGTAGAGGGCTTGCTTTCCACTCCAAAGGATGAATCCTCATCCAAATCATCCCCCTAATCATAGATCAGGATTCGACTCAATATTATCTCCTACTAGCCCAGAAGGTAT
Source organism: Neoceratodus forsteri (assembly GCA_016271365.2). Lineage (NCBI taxonomy): Eukaryota > Metazoa > Chordata > Ceratodontiformes > Ceratodontidae > Neoceratodus > Neoceratodus forsteri. The sequence goes on along the minus strand of CM057452.1, from coordinate 1,688,801,145 downwards.
AGTACAGAAAGGAAAGGGAGGAAAAAGAGCAGGGGGAGGCGCTCCCGGAATCACAGTCGAAAAACATTACACCCGAGGTGGCGCTGCGCACAGCACCAGATGCCCGAACTCTTGAGCTTAGACGCTACTGCGCATGCCCGAAGCCTGGAGCTGGAACTTTCATTAAGAATTTAACTAGCTTATACTGCTCTGTTTTTAACAGGGTTTGTTTCTAGAGGTACAGGTCAAGGACCTCTACATGCCACACTATTTATTTTTAGTCCGTGAAAATGTGCCCCACTCATCATGAACGAGTGTTCAGGCATACAGCAGGAAGATCAGGGAGTTACCAAGGTTACGCTCTGTCTTCCAGTGGAGTGGCACTTTCCAAATAGCACATCCAGGATAGTAGAAGAAACCACCATATGGGCAAGAAACTCAAGAAATTACTCAGCAAAGATTAGCTGCAATCGTGTTAAAATATTAAGGTTGTGCTAATCGGGCATTTTTGCAGCCCTGGTAATTGCAAGTACTGTTTTGGACTGTTTTCCTTTAAGTTAAGATCAGGAACTTCCCCAAGATACCTGTAATCATCATCCTGGCCTTTAAAAAGGCAGGGTCGGCATCTGCCTACACATCGGTTACCACAGCCAAAGTTCACTGCGCCACACCTGGACGTGCCTGGATGGGGACCCCTCTGACCTGAGGGGCCCTATTGGGGTCGGGTGTATCTGCGTGGATGTCCTGCGGGACACTGGAGCTGAAGCTCACTCTGGAGCTGGAAAGGTAATTTCTTGCAATTCTGCTGCCACTGCAATTAAGAACCAGGTGTTCCCCCTCCCCAGGCCGGAGAACCAACTGGGGGTGCTCAGCAAAACAATGAGGGCAAAAGGAACCCATGGGGAGGGCCTCATCACCCTTTTTTGCAGGACTTGCATCATTTCTTGATTAATGGTCTCCAATAAGTCAGAGTGCCTAAGAGAAATATAACTGTGCCACATAACAATTGAGAGGTAAAAAATAATAATTAGCCCCAGTATCTTTTCTGGGCTAAAATTCCCCACAGAATTGTCTTAAATGACTTGCTCAGAGTCGCATATCACGCAAGCAGGGGTTGTGGGACTCGAACCCAGGACTGTTGAATGTAAAAGCCATAATAATTATTAGCCATATTGCTTGTTGGGCTACAAGTGGGGGTCATGGGAATCAAACTCAGGACTGCTGAATGTATAAACCATAAAAAAAAAAAATTACTCACCTTAGTAATGTTGTTTCTTCTAATGGAGTCTTGCTATATTCTGACATATGCAGTGAGTCCCAACCTTCTAACTGCTCCGGAGGTGAAAGAGTTAACTTTCCATGCCAGGCATGGAACGCTGAGCTCGAGCTCGGTTGAGACTCTGTCTGTTGTTCTTCAAACTCAAACCGTCAGATCTTTAGGAGCTAAACTCACTAAGGACCTATGTGGAAGCTGTAAACCTACACTAGCCAACTGGCTACTAAATATAAGAACACATTTTTTGGTCCCAAAAAAAGACTCAAGTCAGGAGACCCAAAAATGAAAAACACAACACCAAGTCACCCCAAGAAAGGAGGGGTGAAAAACAACAAGGTGGGCACCTACTAAGTGCCAACACTGCACTGCCCACTCACATCCCAAAACAGAGGTTCTGAGAGGGGCAGGCAGGGAGGGAGGTCAGAATATAGCAAGACTCCATTAGAAGAAACAACATTACTAAGGTGAGTAATTTTTTCTTCAAACAACATGAAGTCTTGCTATATTCTGACATATGCAGACTACAAAGCAGTACCTCCATGGAGGAGGGACAGAACCTACTTAGGAAATAGGCTCTGAAGCACAGCTGTGCCAAACCAAGCATCACACCTAGCCTGGATGTCCAGGGAGTAAGGCTTGGTAAAAGTGTGAACTGTTTTCCAGGTAGCTGCTTGACATATCTCTAGAATAAGGATGTCCCTGGCAGCAGCCAGAGAAGCAGCTGTACCTCTGGTAGAGTGAGCCCTCAGGCCTGAGGGAGGAACCTTATCCAGTTTTTCATAGCAAAATTGGATACAAGAGACAATCCACCTGGCAATGGATCTTTTAGTGGCAGGTTTCCATTTGCCAACCTCACCATAAGTGAGGAACAGTTGGAGGGAGTCAAACCTGTGACCCTTGGTACGCTCTATGTAGTAACTAAGGGCTCTCTTCACATCTAAGCTGTGCAGCCTCCTCTCGCCAGAGGAGGAATGGTCAGTGAAGTACACTGGAAGAGATATAGATTGATTAAGGTGGAAATCTTATAGCACCTTAGGCAAGAACTTCCTGTTAGTCCTGAGGACCACCTTATCTCTGTGAAAGGAGATAAAATCAGGCTCCACTGACAAAGCTTGCAACTCACTTATGCGTCTGGCAGAAGTGATGGCTACCAGAAACACAGTTTTCCAAGTCAAGTACTTAAGCTCTGCTGAAGACAAAGGCTCAAAGGAGGGTTGCATAAGCTGAGCAATGCAAACATTAAGATCCCAGGCGGGGGCAGGGTCCCTGAATGGAGGATTGGTGTGAAGCAATCCCTTGAAAAACTTGGAAAATACAGGGTGAGCAGAAAGAGAAGGCAGCTTACCTGCTGAAATAAAAGCAGACACAGCTGCCAGATGCACTTTCAGGGTAGCTGGCCTCAGCCCCAAGGTATTTAAGTGGACCATATAATCCAGGACTGTGGGCAAATCAGCAGATTCTGGGGGAATATGCTTTCCAGAGCACCATATGGAAAATCTTTTCCATTTGGAATTATAAGTAGCCCTGGTGGAAGGTTTTCTAGAAGCCTTCAGGATATCCATTACACCTTGGGAGAGGTGTAATTCAGCAAACTCTAACTCTACAAGAGCCAGGCCTTGAGATTGAGAGATTTGAGGTTGGGTCCAAACCCTCCCCTGAGCACAGGTTAACAGGCTGTAATTCCTGGGAAGACACAGGGGAAGATGGACTGCTAAGGACAGTAGGAGTGGATACCAGGGCTGTCTGGAGCAATCAGGACCATCTTGCAGGGTTGAGATCTGATTTTGACTAGCACTTTGAACAGGAGAAGGAAGGGGGGAAGCATAGAGAAACTTCCCTTCCCAATTGAGAACTAAGGCATCCAGAGGGACTGAGCCCAACACTGGGGGCCTGCAACAAAAAAGGGGAAGTTGGTGATTGTCTGGGGCTGCAAAGATCTATCTGCGGGGTGCCCCATCTGGAAAATATCACTTCCAAGACCAGGGGGTCCAGTGACCATTCGTGATGGCCCTGGGAAATGCTGCTGAGAGCATCTGCCAGGGCATTGTCCTTGCCTGGGAGGTGAACTGCCGTAAGGGAGGTGTTCAGGGAGTAAGCCAGAGACCACAACTTCATTGCTTCGGTGCACAAGGCCGTAGACCGAGTGCCCCTTGCTTGTTGATATACCACATTGTGGTGGTATTGTCTGTCTGACCCTGTATAACTTTGTTCTGAACAGATTTGGAAAAAGCTTGAAGTGCTAGAAATACTGCTCTGAGTTCCAACAAATTGATGTGGAGCAGAGATTCCTGAGGGGACCACAACCCCTGGGTGGTGAGGTCGCCCATGTGAGCTCCCCACCCCAAGAGGGATGCATCTGTAGTAAGGATTAAGGAGTGAGACTGAGTGACAAACGGAACCCCTTGTCTCAGATTGCTCTGATCCTGCCACCACTGTAGGGCTTGAATCAGGGTTTGAGTCACTGGGATCAATTTGGTTAGAGGGTCCTTCCTATGAGACCAAAAGGCTCTCAAATGGAACTGAATGTCCCTCATCTGAAATCTTGCTCCCTGCACCACTGCTGTAGAAGCAGCCATGTGCCCCAGGAGCTGTAGAAAATGCCTTGCTGGTCGAGACACCTGCAGGGTGAATGAGGAGGCCAGAGAGACCAGGGTCCTTGCCCTGTCCAAGGGAAGGAAGGCTCTGGCTTTCTCTGTGTTCAGCTCTGCGCCTATGAAGGTGAGAAGCTGGACCGGTTCTAGGACAGATTTTGAAAGATCCAGAAGGAAACCTAGAGAGGTGAGCAGTTGCTGAGTTATCTGTAGGTGTAACTTGACTTGGTCTGGGGACTGGCCTACTATGAGCCAGTCGTCCAGGTAAGGGAAGATGGCAATTCCTTGCCTTCTTAGAGAAGCAGCTGCTACTGCCGGGCATTTTGTGAATACCCTTGGAGCAGAGGTGAGGCCAAAGGGCATTGCTCTGAACTGGTAATGGCCTGAGGGCAGCTCGAACCTGAGGTACTTCGATGGGAGCTTCTGATGAGAATATGGAAGTAGGCATCCTTGAGGTCCAGGGACGCTAGCCAGTCCCCTGGCCTTAGAGAGGGTAGAATAATTCCCAGAGTCACCATTTTGAATTTTGGTTTTAAAAGGTGCTTGTTTAAGTATCTGAGATCCAGGATGGGCCGCCATTCTCCTGTCTTTTTTGGGGTAAGGAAGTACCTGGAGTACAACCCTTTGCCCTGGTGGAGGGGTGGAACCCTTTCCACAGCTCTGAGAGCCAGGAGGGAAGAGACCTCTGCCTCTAGGGCAAGTGCCTCTGGTGGATTTGTAGGTGGAAAGGATCTGGTTCTCATCTTTGGAAACTTTTTGAAGCTGAGAACCAGTCCCTGGCTTACTACTTCCAGGACCCACTTGTCTGATGTCAGAGACTCCCAGTCCTGGACAAAGTAAGCCAGCCTTCCCTACAGGTAGCTGAGAATCGGCCCTGGCAACCCCATCAGGGTGCCTGCTTGGCAGGGGCTTTGGGCTGAGGGGTGGAAGCAGGCCTGCTTATACCCCGTCTGCCTCTCCCTCTAAAGAACCCACTCTGGGCATAAGCAGAAGAGGAGGCCTGGGCTTGGTAAAAAGGCCTATGAAAAGGCCTGCCCCTGGAAAGCTGCCTTTGAGGAGTGGCCTGCCTTTCTTTGGTCTGTGCACTCCTATAGGTGGTCCTATATTCATCCATTTTCTTCATGTAATTCTCTGTTTGCTCCCCAAACAGAGAGTTACCCACAACAGGAAAATCCAAGGCCTTAGTCTGGGTATCCTGTGATAGGCTAGTACATCTGAGCCAAGCCATTCTTCGAAGTGCCACAGATGTAGCCATGACTCTAGAAGACACATCATTGGAGTCTACTGCAGCATGGAATTGCACCTTGGATGCCTCAACACCATCAGCAGCCACCTGCTCCAGCTCTATGGCAAGCTGGCCAGGGACCTGTTTTGCTAGGGCCATAACAGTGTCCCATCTAGATTTTTGATACCTAGCAGTATAGGCCATATAATTGGCCTGTCTGAGTCCCCAACATGGCTGCACTGTTGTGTAAGGAACTCCGTGTCTGAGCCTGACAATGTATCCCTCTTGTCCATTCTTTTATCCACAGGAGGTATAGTGTTAGGAGTCTTTAAAATTTTAAATGTCTGTTTCCCAAAAGATTTGTGCAAGGGAATAGACAGCCTCCTAGACTCTGGGATATCCATCATTTCTACATAGTCAGGCTCCTCCTGGTCATCCACAGCTTCTTCCACAGGAAGCTGGAGGGTTTCAGCCACTTTTTTATAGAACATGAAACGAGAGGGGGACTCAGAAAGCCTAGGAAGAGACACCCCTGAAGGTCTGTCTGGGGAGATGTCCGGGTCAATAGGCACATCCAGACTTTCAAATCCACATTCACTTTCCTCATACTCCTCTTCCTCCTCCTCCTCCGGTTCATAAAACTCCTCTAACTCATAATCTTGAACCGGTGGAACCGGCCGAACCGGGCGCCTGCCCGATGGTGCCGGTTCGGTCGGAACCGGGGAAAGCGACTGAACAATTTTGATCCCTTTGGCTATCTCTTCAGCGGTTGGAGAGGAAAGTTTGGGCTCCATACCAGCTGATTTCTCTTTTCTAGTTCTTTTAGCCGGAACCAACTCCTCAGAGTCAGCTCTCCTTTTGCCCGAAGAAGTCTCGCCCTGGTCAGACGGCACTCCTTCTGGTTCGGCTGGAACTGAACCGGGCTGGCCATCCGGTTCAGTAGACTTTTTGGCCTCCCTTTCCCTGAGCCTACCAGCTCTCTTTTCTAGGGTAACTGCAGGGAAATTTTTACAAATCTGGCAGTCTGCATTGAGGTGGTCAAACCCCAGACAATAAACACAGGTGGTGTTGGGGTCAGCCTTGGCAAAGACTTCCCCACACACACTGCAGTGTTGAAACCCAGTGGGTCCGGTTTTTCTTTTGGGTTTCTCAGACATAGTGCCAGTCCTAACCAAACTTACCCTTTTATGGCAATCCGCCAGGCAAGACCCTCTTATCGGTTCCCAACCGTGTCACGGGTCGTGGAAAAAAACGTAACAAAATCCGTTTTTTTTAGAACTGATAAGAACCGGTAACCACACTCTAAATCACAAGTTAAGATTTTTTAAAACAACTTAATCGGTTCAAACCGAACCGATAACCGTTTACAAGTTCCACACAGAATAGAATTAATGTAAAACCTATCTAGTACTCACAAATACCACAGACAGAGACTGAACCAACAGGTTGCGGTTTAAATTTGGTCGAAAACCAAGACAAACGGTACTTTAACCGACAAAATGAACCGAGCAGAAGGAGGAATCTCCGGAGCGACTGTTCAGTGAGGCGGAGTAAAGAATCTGACAGTTTGAGTTTGAAGAACAACAGACAGAGTCTCAACCGAGCTCGAGCTCAGCGTTCCATGCCTGGCATGGAAAGTTAACTCTTTCACCTCCGGAGCAGTTCGAAGGTTGGGACTCACTGCATATGTCAGAATATAGCAAGACTTCATGTTGTTTGAATATAATAACTATTAGCCCTATTGCTTGTTGGGCTAAAATCAGCAAAGGCAACTGTAATACTGTATTAGTGTGCTAAAAAAACACTAGAATGAGTGTGCCTGCTCCCGATGGGTGCACGCACATGTTAGCCTAGCTTAGGCTGAGCAAGGAAGCAGCATAGACCTTTTTAGCCGAGTGGTCCAATTTCTTGGACTCCTTTTCCGGCAGTCTGTCAATGTCCCCAGTATTGCCTGAGTGCCGAAACACGGAGTCGGCCACCAACCCTTCAGTCGAAGGGTGCTCCATGAACCCTGAGAGGGTACCGGTGGGCACAGTATTTTTCTGGGCAATCTGGGCTGAGGGTGCAGGGTAGGAGGCAGGGTGCAGCCAGAGCTCCACGGCAGTGCCAAAAATGGCCTCAGTCACTGGAAAAGCCTCTGTTGGAGAGTCCCTGTTATCCATAATTTCTGTGAGGGGATAGTGAGCCCGCTTCTGGATGGGCTCCAATTTCATCCCGATGAACTCAGAGATGAGATGGAGGATGCCCATGAAGAACGTGGGCCCTTCCTCCATCAAGAGTTCCCCCACTGACTCCATGTCGACCAGATGAGAGTGCAGTGAGGAATCCTCAGACTCCGAGGAGTCTGCATAGAGCTGCCAACTACCCGAGTCACTCCGGACCCACCGAGGGTGGTCAGATGTAAACTGGCAGCTGATGGGGAAGCCTCTGAGCCAGCTGAGACTCCGTCGGAACCCCAGTCAGTGGCTGTTTGGACAGTGATGCTACCAAAATCGGTGGAGAGGCTAGCTTTGGCTGAACCAAGATGGTCCGGACCGGGTCTGTTGGCAGAGGAACAGTGTCAACCGGCCCCGCCGGGGGCGTTGGTGTTGGCCTGTCAGGCGACAGCCAAGCGATGGCCGGTGTGGGAGCTGGGGTCAGCTTCGGACCGGACAACACCAACTGTTGCCACATAAAGTCTTTGTAGAGTCGACACAACCTGCGCCGAAGTCTCTTCTCACCCAAGGAGGACAAAGACGAACAGCGGTGGCCCCACTTCCCATGGTGCCAAGAGCAGGACCGCTGTCATCGATGGGACCTACTCGACCCAGAGGATGAGGAAGACCTAGAACTTGGCTGCCGGGGTACCGACTGCGGATCTCAGAGGGAGCTGGGGCGTGCCACAGCTCCTCCTGGTCTAAGTTGCTGACCGGAGGGGTCAAGTTCAGTGGGATAAGCCGACTCTTAGGTGGTCACCGGCAGGACCGGAGTCCTGAACAAGGAGTTGCTGGCCTCTTCTGACAATAACCGGTCGACAGGGTCAAGAAAAATCTCGGCTGCATCATCGGCCGGCATCTCGACCAACTGGCCCAACGGGATCTCCATGAAGCCAGCAGCCAAGGCCCCGGTTTCCACTGAGGTCAAAACCTGCGATTCCTGAGACTGAGAACATTCCCGGTCCCAAGAACATCAACGATGAGTCATCTTCTTTTCTCTCCTGGACTCTTTCTTGCATGAGCAATACAGCTGGGCGAACCCGAAGGGCCCTGTCCCTTAGTAGGAAGAGACTGGCACAGCTCCTTGAAGGAGCCCGAATAAGTGGAGCCCAACCTGAGCGGAACAAAGACCGCGCTGAAGAGGACTGCGTGGCAGACCAAGCCTCAATGGCCTTAAGTTGCTCCAAATGCTCGGCAGGCCCTGCAGCCACAGAGACTACCCTACTGGTGTCTTTGAATTTGACAGGCAGATGTCGTTTTTCCAGGTGGGTGAGGCGGTCCTCATTGACCGACACGTGAAACTACCAGCAAAAATAATGAGCCTGGGGATCGTGCTCATAACCCAGGCAGTATATGCACATGGCATGGGGGTCGGTATGCAACATCTTCTGCCCACATGGGCACCAGCGAAATCCGGGTGAGGACTTCTCCTCCATCGCGGTCACAATCAAAGATCAAGCTGAAGACGAAACTCTTAACGAGTCTAAGTTTTGGAAAGAAATCAGAAGATTCGGGCACCAGGGCCTACTCAATGCAGAAGCGGTAAGAAAGGAATCTGCTTCTTCCAGCAGAAAGGAAGATCTGATATCATGTGGCAGAGCCGAGGGTTACACCACCCGGGTGGGTGGGAGGAGCCAGCTTGAAGACTTTCCGGCAAGATTTAAAAGGGAAAGGACAATGCCAGATAGTGTGGCTAGAACAACATATCCACGTCCCTAGAAAAATCAGTTTCTCCCTTCATGCTGTCACTTCCACTAGGTGACAGGTCAGACATGTTGCTGCTGCTCATTCTGACTCCCAATTCAGGATCAGGAGCATACATCACATTCCCGCAGTGTGCAGTCACTGATGTGATTGTTGCACAGCGTGGTTACTTGCTGGTTTGCCAAAACTTTATTTCTATTTATTTTTAAACAGCTGTGAAAAGAATTTCAGGATCAGTGCATTCTGAGTATCATTGCCATGGAGAACACAAAGCAACGATCTAGGTAGGAACTCCAGAGCCCCTCTTTAATCTTAGTAGTGGCCAGGATTTTACTCTCTTGTTTTCTAACCCAAGCCTCTCACCTTCCCAGGCATGAGCCTGCAGCACACGACAGATTTACGCATGAGCAGTGCGCCCTACCGGACAACAAACTTCATGGCCCTTCACAGGTGTCACTGTGGCACCAGAAACTATTTATTTATTTATTGAAATGTTTCTCCGGGAAAGGCACACTGAGCAACAAGCTGCTCATCTCCCAGTGCGTCCTGTGGGGGGGGATTGGGGGAATATACAGTCATTTACATACAGCATACGTAATACATAAGCACAACAGTGGAGTAATTGACAGCATAGATATACAACAAGAACAAATAGCATAGCGGTACTGCACATGTGCAATATATACAGAATACACAAGGCCCATGACCAGACAGTTATATAACAAATAAGTAAAATAGTCTGGGAATTGCAGTATATGTTCAATAAACAGGAGATGAGGGACAAGGTCAGGTGCAGGTCTACAGTAAAAAACACAGAATAGGCACCAATATGCTGGTGACGAGAAGCCAGGAGCCAGTGGTCAGAAAGGGAGACAACAGAGGAGGGGAAATAGCTGGGCTGAGAGTAGAATGAGAGGGAGGACATCACATTTATTACAAGGGGGAGAAAAGTAAGTTATGGAGTGCCGAGAGAGTACCACCAATGCTCCCCAACTGAGGCACTCTGGCAACTACCTCCGCCATGGCCTACCTCACAATGCAGAGGCCTAGGTCCATGCCCAAACCTGGGTCGTCTGAACAGCAACCATCAGGGCATCCTTTTTATGTTTTATGTTACCTGTGTTTATATCTTTACATTTTGGTTCTGCCTGATAGCAACAGCCAAAGGTTCAATAATTAAAGGAAAGGCAGAAGATAAATGGCCCTAATAAAGTGGGCTCTGTTCAACTTATATGCAGTTGCCTGGACCCTGCATGAGTCTTAAGTGATGCAAATCCTAATTTTTAACTGCTGCCCCGGCAGGAGGGAACGGATCATAAAATGGCCACACAGTGCTTTCTACTTCCTGGTGTGCTGACACTGTATTCAAGCTCTGACATCTAACCTGGAACAGACAGCGTGGGGCAGGCTTCATAAATGTCTGAGGGGGTATTCTGGCAAGTTTATACAAGTTAATGCACATTTTAATATACAGTAATGCCACTGCTCGACTAACGAGGCTTACTTGACTGACAAGACCTTACTGAGCAGGTTTCTGAATTTGGGGGGTGTGAAACGGAGGTTGGCCCAGAAGGTGGGGACATGGCACAGCATGAAACTGGGCAAAGTATACCGAAAACCAGCTAGCTCCAGCAAAGTCGCACAGTTTTCCTCTGAGCTATCCACCAAAGCCCAAGCAGCTATGAGACTGTCTCCCGTAAGTCGCAGTATGCTTTCCCTTGAGTTCCTAGACTCACATGTCTCCATCACAAATCAAAGCCCAGTCGCCGCTGCAGTAAGCCTCTATTGCCAATGCCCTCATTTGTAGGCCTCAATCGGTGTCATCAGGGATGCTGGCCTGATGCACAAAAGGCCCTTGCCACTGCACGATCAATGTGGTCATATCATTGCCACCTCCAGACAATATCTGACCAACCCCTGGTCACCTAGTATTCCAGAATACTGTTAGAGGTTGGCTGCACATCAACACAATCACTCTTTAACGCAGGAATTCATTTTTTCATTAAATAAAAAGAAAGTTGGAACTTTTTATTTTTTTATTTTTTTGAGGCTCCTTTGTAGGCCTTAGTCAAGTTTTTTTTAATATAACTACCTGCTCTAGAAAGCATAATGGGAGTTAGGCAAAGATGACTGCCAATTAAAAGTAAAAAGGATGCAGCAGTGCTGAATAAAATGCAAATTACCGCAAGGCCCCAGAAAGGCATCCGTCTTAACCAAAGACAAGTGGGCTGAAGGCCACTGACGTGCAATGTTCCTTAAAGCGCAAGTCCTCAAATTGTGTGGGCCCAGATTATACCTGAATATACGTTTCGGAAGAGGTATTGTATTATTGTATTTCTTGGTTCAACTGAATTCCTCATTAGTATCAAAGCCTTGTATATGTCTAGTATGATCATCACTCAGCAAGTTACAGCACATTACCGCTAGCATTTACGTAGTCGGTTCATTTACAGACAGCAGCAATTATACGTAGGATCAAATGTGGCACCATGAGTCTTAAGACAGTTGATAAAAAGCTGCATTTGCAAATCCTAGCAGTAATTACTACACTAATACTACAGCAAAAACCTAAAGCACTTACCTCAGTGCATACATCACCAGTACTGCTTAATAATGCGAAGTAGATACATTTCAGTTACTTTTTTTGTGGGGGGGTGGGAGGAGTGAAATACTTTTCTTATTTTATTTTCCCTGTTGTTTTGTCAAAGTGGCTAAAATGTGGGTCTTATTCCCCGTTTCGAGTCTGCTTTGGTATTTCTCTGTCAAAAGTGAGCACTGCTCCTTTTAATACAGCTAGCCCCAAGTTTTCCTCATTATTCTCAGCTATATTTTAACACCTACAGCATAAGCATTACTTTTCTTGTGATGAATGTTAACTGTCATGCAACAAAAACTGCTCCACAACTTAATGGGAAAAAAATTGTTCAAAAACAGCTAAGAATATGGATGAAAAACTATACATAGCCATGTCAAAGGGGCACTGTCACCTTTCACCAGCTAGTACTGATCCTGTGTGATCAGTGTGCCTCTAGTATGGTCTACCTGTGTGACCAGTGTGCCTCTACTAAGATCTACTTGTGTGACCAGTGTGCCTCTAGTAATATCTACCTGTGTGACCAGTGTGCCTCTAGTAATATCTACCTGTGTGACCAGTGTGCCTCTAGTAATATCTATCTGTGTGTCCAGTGTGCCTCTAGTAAGATCTACCTGTGTGACCAGTGTGCCTCTAGTAATATCTACCTGTGTGACCAGTGTGCCTCTAGTAATATCTATCTGTGTGTCCAGTGTGCCTCTAGTAAGATCTACCTGTGTGACCAGTGTGCCTCTAGTAAGATCTACCTGTGTGACCAGTGTGCCTCTAGTAAGATCTACTTATGTGACCAGTGTGCCTCTAATAAGATCTACATGTGTGACCATTATCCTTTTTAATAAGATCTACCTGTGTGACCAGTAGGTCTCTAGTAAGATCTACCTGTGTGCCTCTAATAAGATCTACCTGTGTGACAAGTAGGCCTCTAGTAAGATCTACCTGTGTGCCTCTAATAAGATCTACCTGTGTAAGTCGGCTCTGTGGCGCCGAGCGAAGTTACCCAGGCTCACACTCCGCACCAGAGTACCAGGAACAAAGTCCAGTGGGGAGGGACTTGAGAGCATCCACTGGATGCTTCCCTCCTGGGGGGGACATGGGCAGGGCCTCGGCACCTGCAGGCGGATTGTGTGATGTGCTAGGGGGACGACATGAAGCCTCAATACCCCCCCCCGCACAAGGTCACCATACTCCCACAGAAAAATTTAAAAAGTGCCCCCCAATTGGCCAGATGACGACTGCTGGCCACTTGCCATCACAAAGCCCCAGAGCAAGCATAGTCTGACCTCGCAGCACCGGGGATTCGCAGACTCAACGACAAGCGCTCCCAAGAGGACAGGGGACCCTCCCGAAGGGATACGTCAGGTTACCGGGCCGGGGGGGGTTGCAGTTCAGTTGGGTTCGGTGGATGGCAGCGGGGACCTAGGTAGTTAGAAGGAGCGGCCGGCTGGGGTGCCCGAAGGAGGAACATAAATAAATAATACAAAAAAAATATATCTACCTGTGTGACCAGTGTGCCTCTAATAAGATCTGTGACCAGTGTGCCTCTAATAATATCTACCTGTGTGACCAGTGTGCCTCTAATAAGATCTACCTGTGTGACCAGTGTGCCTCTAATAAGATCTACCTGTGTGACCAGTGTGCCTCTAGTAAGATCTACCTGTGTGACCTGTGCATCTAATAAGATCTACCTGTGTGACCAGTGTGCCTCTAATAAGATCTATCTGTGTGACCAGTGCACCTCTAATAAGATCTATCTGTGTGACCAGTGTGTCTCTAATAAGATCTACCTGTGTGACCAGTGTGCCTCTAGTAAGATCTACCTGTGTGACCAGTGTGCATCTAATAAGATCTACCTGTGTGACCAGTGTGCCTCTAGTAAGATCTACCTGTGTGACCAGTGTGCCTCTAGTAAGATCTACCTGTGTGACCAGTGTGCCTCCAATAAGATCTACCTGTGTGACCAGTGTGCCTCTAATAAGATCTACCTGTGTGACCAGTGTGCATCTAATAAGATCTATCCTGTGTGACCAGTGTGCCTCTAATAAGATCTATCTGTGTGACCAGTGTGCCTCTAATAAGATCTACCTGTGTGACCAGTGTGTCTCCAATAAGATCTATCTGTGTGACCAGTGTGCCTCTAATAAGATCTACCTGTGTGACCAGTGTGCCTCTAGTAAGATCTACCTGTGTGACCAGTGTGCCTCTAGTAAGATCTACCTGTGTGACCGGCGTGCCTCTAATAAGATCTGTAACAAACTAAATTATTTATGTGCCCTGATGTGAGTAAAAGTAGGACTTTTTTACATACATTTTAAAAGTGTATACTTTTTAGCACATTACCATAGTTCTTGGCCGAACTTCCGCTGCCAGACACCTCACCTCAATGTGAATGTGTGTTATGTTTATAATTTCTACAAACTCATGCAGGCAGGAGTTTTGAATTTCCTAAGCAAGTATAACTAATGGTTGGGACTAAAATGACATACTCTACTGCGCATAGGCATCTTGTCAGTGTTAGTGGATCAGTAGGTAGTGCACTCACCTCTGAGGCCAGGAGATCAGAGAGCTGTGGGTTCAGTTCCCACATCTGGCACTTGGGTTACTATCCCAGTACTGACACTGTAGTACAGCATGAGAGGGGTGCTGCACTTCTGAGGTGCTGTCTTTCAGATGAGACGTTAAACCGAGGTCCCATCTGCCTGGATTGGTGGTAGTTCAGGTGGATGTTAAAGATCATAGAAACATAGAAACATAGACTTTGACGGCAGATAAGGACCGCTAGGCCCATCTAGTCTGCCCATTTCCCTACCTACAGGATAGGCCGCAGATCCTAGTTAACCAACAGCCTATATCTTCCTGCCCCCCACAAGAACTGCCTTATGTCTGTCCCATGCATTCTTGAATTCTCCCACAGTTTTAGACCCCATAACTTCCTCAGGAAGGCTGTTCCATGCATCAAATACCTCTCTGTGAAATAATACTTCCTCACATTGCCCCTGAACCGCCCTCCTTCTATCTTTTAAATTGTGTCCTTGTTCTTGCAAGTCTCTTTTCTGAAAGATGCTACCTCTTGGACTTTGTTGATTCCCTTGAGGTACTTGAAAGTTTCTATCATGTCCCCTCTCCCTTCTTTCCTCAAGGGTATACATATTAAGCTCCTTTAGTCTCTCCTCATACGGCTTCTCTTGCAGACCCTGCACCATTTTAGTTGCCCTCCTCTGGACTGCCTCTATCCTGTCTATGTCCTTCGGAGATGGGGTCTCCAGAACTGGACACAGTATTCCAGATGGGGTCTCACCAACTGTCTGTACAGAGGATAACAACTTCCTGTTTTCTGCTGCTGATGCCTCTCCCTATACATCCCAGTATACCCCGGCCTCCCTACTGCCTTCTCACATTGCTTGCTAACCTTAAGGTCATCTGATATGATTACCTCCAGGTCCCTTTCCTGTTTTGTTGTTGTTACTACCTCCCCACCATTGTGTATTCTTCCCCTGGGTTCTTGTTTCCCAGGTGCATTATTGCACTTTTTGCATTGAATCCTAGCTGCCATCGTCTGACCATTCCTCCAACCTTGCCAAGTCCCTTTTCATCCTTTCCATGCCTCCTTGTGTATCAACCCTGTTGCAGATCTTTGTGTCATCTGCAAAGGCATACTTTTCCTTCCAGTCCCTCTGCAATGTCACTGATGAAGATATTAAAAGGACTGGACCCAATACTGAACCCTACGGTGCCCACTAGTAACCCCTTTCTTCAGAGTGGACTCCATTTACAATTACCTTCTGTGTCCTGTTGTCCAGCCAATGTTTTACCTAGGCTACCACCCTGGGACCCACTCCCAGGCTGGTTAATTTGACTATCAATCTTTTGTGTGAGACTGTGTCAAATGCCTTACTAAAGTCTAGGTAGGCCATGTCCACAGCCCCTCCCTGGTCTACTACTTTGGTCACCCAGTCAAAGAAATCTATTAGATTCGTCTGACATGACCTTCCCGCTGTGAACCCAAAGATCCCATGGCACTTATCGAAAAGAGTAGGGGAATTTCCCCGGTGTCCTGGCCAAATTTCCCTAATTCACTAAAAATACCACCGATAGCTTAATCTGGGTCAAGGTCAGTTGGCATTCATCTGTATCCCCCTCCCCCATGTCGTGCCTGAAAATAGGCAGGATTTGTCTAGTGCACTTACCCGGTCAACAAAAACGAAATAAATAAATAAAAAATAAAATCTTTGTAAGAATTCAAAATGAGCACTGCAAGTCTTGGTTTTGCTGCTTTGAACAATAAGACCACGATCCCTAGCACACATGCAAACACTGGGTAACAGATAAATCAGACACACGTGCTCAGATGCGTGCCCAATTTTTTTTACATGGGCTCAAATGAGAGACAGGGATATCAATGGAGTGCCACAAGGATCAGTCCTTGGACTGGTCCTCTTCAACACGTTCATTTGTGACATTCATGAAGGACTACATGGAAAGTTGTGCCTCTTCGCAGATGACATACAGCATGGTGGCAGAGTGGACTACCAAGATGAGGTGAAGGACCTTAAAGAGGATCTGGATAGACTGGCGAGGCGATCGAAGGTCAGGCAGCTTAAGTTCAGTGCAAAGTGCAAGGTTATGCTCCTGGGTAATTATTAGCAACCCTCTCAAACAATCCAGTCAGTGAGACAAGGCCTACAGTAAGAGGATGCTGGAGTGCATAGGAAGAGGTACTGACAGCAGAAGGAAAGAGGTAACATTGCCCCTCTACAGGTCCTTGGTAAGGCCACCCCTGAGCATGGCACCCAGTTCTGGAACCTTTACCTAAGCAAGGATAAAAACAGACTGGAGACAGTCCAGAGGACAGTAACCAAAATAATTCAGGGTCAGCAAGGTAGATCTTATTAGTAGCGACTCGGGGCCCTGAACATGTACTCCCTCAAGACTAGAAGGGAGCAGGGTAATACGATTAAGACATTCAAATTCCTAAAGGGACATTAAAGAGATATACTGCTAGGAGCTATTCACTAGGAACCTCAACTCTGTGACTAGAAGACATAACTGGAAAGTGGTAGGAGGAAGATTCAGGAGAGATGTGAGGTGGCTGAGCCTTGGAATAACCTGCCAGCAGATGTGGTGGGGGCAGAGACCAATAGGGCAAAAGGTCTCATCGACACACTTAATGGACAGCAGGTCTTTTAGAGTATAGGTAGTAAAAATAATGGGCAGACAATGTCCCCATGTCTTCGTCTGTTGTCACTTTCTATGATTTGGGGCCCAGTTTTCCATTTTGTCCCTACCACCTCTCAGGGGATCAGTTTCTAGGTGGTACTGGCCAATCCTGAATGGTCACTCGAGATGTTAAGAACTCTATTCTGCCAGAAAAGGTGTTTGCACAGTACGCAAACCATCTCGCTCCCCATGGGTCAGCGTGCAATGCCTCCACATTGTGCCCTAGACCTCACCAGCCCAGTGCAGGGCAGTCAGGATCGGGACTAGATTCCCAAATCTCCGACATGGTGGTGCAATGTACCACTAGGCAGGGCCAGTTCTGTCCCTTTAATGCTAATGCAAGGAGGCAGTGTGGTCTAGTGGTTAGGGCACCAGGTTCAAGCCCCACAAACAGCCAAACACTCAGTGTGTGACCTTGGACTAGTCACTTAAGCTCTCAGTGGTCCAGTCCATCTAACTGCAGAAATGGATAGAACAGGACTCCACTGAAAATGAGATTTTTTTTTTCATCTCAGCTGAGCTATGCTGGGTAAAAAAAAAATGCTAAAGAAAAATGGAGGGATGATGGCATTTACACAAATTCCTTGGGTCCTCCTCCCCCTCGACATCCCTACTGGCTCAGATCCCTCCTTATTCCCAAAATGCTGCTGGCTCATCAGTGCACTGGTAGCGCTACCACTTGGGATGCCAGCGACTTGATTAGAAAGCAAGCCCGAGTGATTGGAGGCTGGCCAGGAGGAGGTCTGCGCATCCAAGAGGCCACTCTCTTTCTCTAGGGATGGAGGGCAGCCTGCTCCAGTGCATGACTGCCACCTGGGTAATCACAGGTGCCACTGTACTCTGCAGCAGCTCAGTGGGTGGGGAGACGCAGGCAGATAATGCGCAGCTGCGTGCGTGCTTATGTTACATCCCTAGGCCGGTGTCAGAGGGAAGGGAAAGAAACATCAAAAGAAAAACAGTAGTGGGCCTGGGGCAGAATGAACATCCAACTCACCAGAGGCCCTGCACTACATACGTGGCTGCCACCCCTAGAACCACACCTGTGTGCAGCAGTTGAGGCCCTGCCACGCCATCATTGTGGGGGGGTGTTGTTACAGATAGGGGAGAAAGCTGGTAAGTCCAAGAGAAGCCAGGTAACTGGACGGGGAGGGTGTTGGGCTGGATGGGAGCACAGGCCTGCAATGAGGAAAAACGGCAGACAAATATGTTCCCAAATGTTCTCTAGGATGAGAGAACAGGCCCTCTCCATGGTTCTGGAGCTCTCTTCCCTCTCCTATACGCAGTTCTCCCTCCTCCAATTATACTTGCTGATGACTTTACATACATAATGTATATGCCCTCGCACCTCTGGTCACCCCTTCCTGATCCCTTCCCCACTAGGACTGCAGTATGCACATTTGTGGTCAGTCTTTGCATATCTGTTCCCCAACCATGAGTCTGTTTTCCCCCTTTCTTTGGATGGGCTCATTACTGTACTTTACTGTATCTGTATCTTTCCAATTGGATACTGTTTTGATACTTGGTCTGTGTTGTTATCCAGCCACTACCTAAATTTGTGTTGTAGAATGATTCGCACTGTCTGCCTGGCCCACCAGTCAGACCCCTACTTTCACAAGATTTGTCACTTGAATGGTTACTTGCCTGCTGTACTCTCCCAGGTTATACCTTAAAATAGGTATTACTTGCTTAGCATACCCTACCCACTAAACAAAAACCAAATACATAAACACTAATTCAATACTCAGGAAGAGGGCCATAGCAGGTTGGTCGTGAGCGTCATATTCCCCCACCCCAGGTGTGCAAGATGTGCAATAATGTTAATGTCCCTCTGCACCACATTTTCAGTTGAAGGAGAAACACTCCCAGGTAAATCCCCACACCTATGAGTAGCGTTAACCCCCAACTAGTACATTTAAGCAAGAATTTTGTTTTTTGTGGCCCCCCCGCCAAGCCCCATCAACCACATGCTTTGCCCTGCACCCCTAGGTCCCCAACTCCCCAAACGCCCTCCCACTAACCCCCCAGCGGTGAGGCGGCCGGGAGCAACCAACAGACTTTAAGTCAGTAACCCATGAGTGGCAGCCCAATCCGTGGTGCAGAGTCTGGCGTGGGACATCATCCACCAGCGGCAGGTTCACTTTTGACGATGCTGTATTCCCTAGGAGACAGAATGTGCAATGATGCCTGTGGGAAGAACCCAACATCTGTCCCGCCTCCCACTAAGCTAGGTGCTGGTCGCGGCGAATCCCCCAGCTTCCACCAGGGGTTCTTAGTGCGCCAGACACTCCACACCTGGAGGTGAGCCGTTCCCCTGGATACTCAATCCTTCTCCCCCCAGCCAGGCCTCCAACTCCAGAGTCCGTTCCCGAACTCGGGATGTCGGCATCGCAAGAAGACGCCTTGACTCTGAGCTGGTGGGCCAACCAATTTTTCTTTTTTATTAATTTACTATGCTTTATGCTTTCTGCTTTCCTGCCTAGCAGTCATTCGCCCTCTTCTCTATCAGTGCCCCTCCAAGTTATCCCCCCACCATGGCAGAGCCTTCCGGGTTCCCCCAGCCTGGTTAGAGTTACAGCTGGGCTGTAGTCGGCAGCACAGTGAGCGGTGCGGGGGCTACGGAGGGAGAGATGGCTTCACTC
Organism: Neoceratodus forsteri; assembly: GCA_016271365.2. Taxonomy (NCBI): domain Eukaryota; kingdom Metazoa; phylum Chordata; order Ceratodontiformes; family Ceratodontidae; genus Neoceratodus; species Neoceratodus forsteri. The sequence continues at coordinate 1,688,781,729 of CM057452.1, read as the reverse complement.
TGCTGCAGGTCAGGAAGGTAATTCTGATCTTTGGTCCCCTCCCCATAAGCACTTCGTGGGCTTGGACCCCAATGGACAGTTGCACACAAGTGTGCAAATGTCCGGGCCAGGAAGCGCCCGCCCTCCCATCGCAGCTCCACTGCACTGCCTCCTGTGGTCACCCAGGTGGCAGTGTTGTAGCTGAGCAGGCATCCCAGGACAGTGTCCTCTGAGACACTTGAAACCCCCGGCCAGGTCCAGACAACCCGGGCTCACTTCCAAACCCAGGTCGCTGGCATCCCGAGTAATGCCTCTACCGCTGTGCCAATGGTATGACTAAGAAAAAATATTTTTACTTATGAATACTGCGCAACTCCAGGCACATCCCAGAATCCTAGATGGTTGATGACAGCCATAGGAGATTTCACCTTCTACAGTATACAAGAGTTTTTTTAAAGCTCAGGTTCGTTGGTTGCTGGTCCCATTCTACTCCTGAGGCTAAGTAAAGCTGACAAACCTGTACTTAGTATTAGAAGTACTAGGGGACCAGAAAAATCAGAGTTGAACAATGTAAAAATAACTGAATCTTCTGCAGCTGCAATCCAAAGCCAGCATCAGCCATGAGGGACTCTGGGATGCGACCAGAGTGGCGCGGTATATAAAATGTTAGGTGAGGAACAGATGGATCAACCAGATTTATTTTCTCATAGAAACCTACCATGTACAATAATACACACACAAAAAACTGCTTATCTTTTTTTTTTTCCTCATTTGTTTCTTTTAAATTTCTCACCCTACCGCACAAAACCTTTTCCCCACGGTTCCCCTGTTCCCCACACTAATAGGGTCGATGCAGCTGTTCTCTTCCTCCAGCAAGCAAGGCAAGTGAGCAGCTGCCTTCACAAACAATGCCACTCCTCCATCTGTTGGCAAGGGTGGGGTGCAAATGTTCCCTGGGAGCTAAGCATTTCACCTCATTTACATGACCTGGTCAGACTCCTGCCCACCTCCTTCTCAGAGTTTGGGCAGACCCCCCCCTTCCTGTGTATTATTTAGAGATAACAGAACATTTTGGACAGTGAAGCACGTGGCAATGCTGAGTGCCTTGCCATTACGCATCTGAGAAATGGCGTTAATCCCACAATTACACTCATCCTAGATTGCCTTATTACAACTGTAAAATGATTTCCCTGATTTTATTTTAAAAACGGATTAATAAAGTTCAGAACAGTAAGCTCTTCTGACATGTTGTGCTACATTATGCAGTCATGTGATCACATTTGACAACTCACATGTCTTGTTTTTTCTGTATCCATTTTATAAGAGTTTAATACTCATAGCCAACATTTGCTGGCCATTCTTTTAACCACAGGTATTATAGGCAGTAACATATAAGATGCTATAGATGGTAAAGCAGTGCACTTGAACATTCATTTTACCTACCTGAGAAGGAGAACCACTGGAGACCCCAGCAAGTTCACCTATTCGAGCAGCAGCAGTAGGGTTACTAGAGCTTATGAGGACTGGAGCACTGATCTCCATGGAGTGCCGGTTCTGGACAGACTGGGAGGACTTATTGGACATGGTCAGGGAGGTAAAGGAGTGCCGCTTTTTGGTATTCTTCTTGGTATCATTGAACTTTTGGGTCGAGTTGCTAGGAGCTGCCCCTGAGGTACCTTCTTCCAAGTCTCCAGAATTTAACGGCTTATCCAACTCTATCAGCTGCTTGGCTGCAGAGTTAAACTAAACAGAAAAAAAACAAACTTTTTTTTAAACAAATGGATGATTTAAGTAAAAGGGCAACTTCTCACCTGATACTAGGATTTTTCTGAGCTTCCATAATAACCAGTTCAATCATATATCTGGCTTCAAGCTTCATCATAGTTGCAGTAAAGTAAGGTATTTTAGTGCCAAAATGTTTAAACTCAGTGGTTACCAATCAGATCACATCCACATTTAGCACGAGACACTCAGCAGGGTCTGTGTGATGCCAGTAAAAATAATTCTTAAGCGCCGCCCACAACTTTAAAAAACAAAAAAAAAAAAAAAAAAAACACCTACCAACCAGACAAAATATTCATTTAAATATAAATAATAAAACACATTGACATAAGAAGGGCATAGTGGGATCAGTAAGAAACAGCCACATTACTTTTGGGCCACACCTTTGGAACTGTAAGCCATCACGCCAGGACCACTCAAACTTTTGTTAGCCGGGGGCGGTCCATGACGACATACGTTGCCACCAATAAAATGTGGGCGGCCCCATCACTCCCCAGTTCCCTGACGGAGACAAGCTCAGAGGGTATCTTACCATGAGGAACCAGAAGACCAGCCAAAACCAAGCACATAAAGAGAGGCATGGGACTAGAAGGCAATAATACTCATAAGGCACACATGGACACCTCCAGCAAGGCAGTGCAGGTTTTAAATAGCTGGTATAATATAGCATAACAGAACATGAAGTAAAACAGGGGGCAATGTTAACCATTTCCAGAAATGCTTAGCACTAGACTGCTAACCATTTTTTGAGTGAGTTCATGACACAGTACACAACATTAATAAAACTACGTAATTTTTGAAAATGTTGCTAATCAGTCTGTGCCAAGTGCTGTGTATTTTCACAGTCAATTAACAAGTTCACACGTCAAACTGCTAATCAGTTTTTTCAGCTTATTTAAAACTCTGCAGTGGACAACCGTGCCAGCTTATAAACTTATACCTCATAAAGGGGAAGGAAGGCGGGTGCGTTATGGCCCTAAGGTGAAGATTCTTTTGATGAGCTCCTGTTATGGTATGTCAGTGTTCTATATTTATCAAGGATATCTCCTCCATTCAACCACACATTTGGAATGATTCCAAAGCAGTAAACAAAGCACCCAGGTAGGAAGGCAAAGCCTAATGAGGTATTATGACAGAAGGCCTTGCAGTTCCACAAGACCAAAACCAGCATGTCTGCATGAGATGATGTCCAGACTGTAATGCTCAGTAAAAGCAGGCACAGTGTGGTCAGCCTGTTCGCACCGCGGTAGTGCTGCCGCTCATGATGTCAGCAACCCAAGTTTGGGAACGAGTTCGGGTTGCTGGGGGCCCGCCAGGGGAAGGAGGATTCAGCATCCCATGGACACTTTCCTCCTCTGGGGAAGGAGGATTCAGTTTCCCACTGTGATACTGCCACCTGGGTGACCACAGGTGGCAGTGCAGGAAGGGACAGAAAACTGAGGGGGGGATGTCACAAATGCCGGCAGGAAGATGAACACACAGTGTACAAGTCCATGCCTTGGCATCACTGTACGCGACATCCGAGGGACAGCAACAGGGAAAAATACACCAACCCTAGTGCTTCTACAATGAAGTCGGCCTCGGTATATCCAAGTTCCCCTGCCTTGCCAGTGTGCAAGCCACTGCCAGACATAACACAGTGTCTGGGGGTAGCCCCCCTCCCCCACCCTGATCCCACCGGAAGATGAAGCCAAGTCTCCATGGAGTTAAGTGGCCTCAGCTGGAGGGTTAGAGGGGAGCGGGAGGTGCCTGGAGGTCTGTCAGGAACGGAGGGGCAGGAGAGTAGGTGGTATAAAGTATAAGTTCAAAAAAAAAAAAAACTATGCACCGTGCTCCAAGTGGCAGCAGCACATGTCAGCTGCAGAAAGAGTCTGAAAACATGCAACAGAAATGTCCATTCCACAGGCAGAGTAGCCACGTACAGCACCAGGAAGTTCCTTACCGTATTTCTGATAACATAATGTAATACAGTTAGCCAGGCACTGTTTAGTCACAGGAGTACTCTCCCTACTGAGGGCGAACAAAACAAAAAGCTGAGACTACTATCTGCAGTCCTCAGCACAGTCAAGGTAGAAATGTAGTGTTCTGGGTTTATCAAGTGTATGGAGCAATGCCTCGCCCTTGTTAGCACACTCAGCATAATATGCAGGGGGTATATGGTCTGATTCAATGTGAAATCAGAGGTCAGCTTTGGCAAAAAACAAGTATTGGTTCACAAAGACACCCTGTCCTTGTGGAAAAACAAATAAGGAGGCTCGTGGATGACAGCCTGAAGCTGCGAAATTGTACAAGCAGAAGTCATGGCGACCAGAAAGAAAAAATTACTCACCTTAGTAATGTTGTTTCTTCTAATGGAGTCTTGCTATATTATAGACATTAGCAGTTTGATCCAGCTCTAGAACTGCCCCGGAGTGAAATGGTTAAAACCATTCCAAAATAGAATTTTGGCACGAGAGCAGCTCTATCTGTGTCATTTCAAACTTGAACTGTCAGATCTTTACGAGCCAAACTCACTAAGGTCTGTGTGGAAGCTGTAACCTACACTAGCCAAATGGCTACCTAAATAATAACAACCATTGATGGTCCCAACACCCAAGACTCAAGTCAGGGGACCAGAAATACTAACACCATTCTAATAATATGAAAATGGAACATAAGTATAATAAAACACACAGCGTGCATACACACCCCCAAAGTCCCAAAGGGGACAAAATGCTAACAGAACATAAGTAGTGCCCACACTGAGTTGCCTGCACCCACCAAGTAGAGGTTCTGAGAGGGGCAGGTCGGGGAGGTCTATAATATATGCAAGACTCCATTAGAAGAAACAACATTACTAAGGTGAGTAATTTTTCTTCAAACAACATGAAGTCTTGCTATATTATAGACATAACCAGAATACACAGCAGTACCTCCATGGAGGAGGGCAGAACCTACTTAGGAATAGGCTCTGAAGAACAGCTGTGCCAGCAGGCATCTCTCCTGGCCTGGACATCCAGGGAGTAATGCAGTAAAGTGTGTACTGTTTTCCAAGTAGCAGCCTGGCAAATCTCTAATAAAGGGATATCTCTGGCAGCAGCTAGAGGCACAGCTGTACCCTGATAGAATGAGCCCTCAAACCGGGGGCTCTGCCCACTTCTGATAACAAAATTGGATACAAGAGACAATCCACCTGGCTATTGATCTCTTAGTGGCAGGTTTGCCTTTCCCAACTTCACCATAGGTAAGGAAAAGTTGGAGGGATTCGAACCTGTGACCTTTGTGCGCTCTATATAATAACTAAGAGCTCTCTTAACATCCAGGCTGTGCAACCTCCTCTCACCCAAGAGGAGTGATCAGTGAAAAATACTGGAAGGAGATAGATTGATTAAGATGGAAATCTGAAACCACCTTAAGAAAAACTTCCTATTAGTCCTAAGGACTACCTTATCCCTGTGGAAAGAAATAAAGTCAGTCTCCACTGACAAGGCTTGCAATTCACTTATGCGTCTGGCAGAAGTGATAGCCACTAGAAAAACAGTTTTCCAAGTTAGGTACTTAAGCTCTGCAGAAGACAGAGGTTCAAAGGGGTTGCATTAACTGGGCAATGCAAACATTAAGGTCCCAAGCAGGGGCGGTTCCCGAAGGAGGATTAGTATGGAGTAATCCTTAAAAAACTTGGAAAACACAGGATGAGAGGAAAGGGGATGACTTTCCTGCTAACACAAAAGCAGACACAGCTGCCAAATGAACTCTCAGGGTAGCTGGTCTGAGACCCAAGGAGTTAAGATGTACCATGTAATCTAACAAAATGGGCAATTCAGCAGATTCTGGGGAAATATTTTTCCCAGCACACCAAATGGAAAACCTTTTCCATTTAGAACTATAAGTAGCCCTAGTGGAAGGCTTTCTGGAAGCCTTTAGGATCTCAAGAACACCCTGAGAGAGGTGTAAATCAGCAAACTCTAACTCCTCAAGAGCCAGGCCTTGAGGTTGAGGGATTTGAGGTCCCGATACCAAACCCTTCCCTGGGCACAAGTCAACAGATTGTGATTCCTGGGGAGGCACAGGGGAAGATGGACTGTCAGAGACAGAAGGAGTGGGAACCAGGGCTGTCTGGCCCAATCCGGGGCAATCAGAATCACCCTGCAAGGCTGGGATCTGATTTTGACTAGTACTTTGAATAGGAGAGGAAAGGGGAGGAAAGCATAGAGGAACTTCCCCTCCCAATCCAGAAGAAGGGCATCCAGGGGAACTGAGCCCAGCACTGGAGGCCTGCAACAGAACAGAGGAAGTTTGTGATTGTCTGGGGCTGCAAAAGATCTATCTGAGGATGCCCCACCGGCAAAAACTATCCCCAGCACTTGAGGATCCAGGGACCATTCGTGATGGCCCTGGAAATCCTGCTGAGGGCATCCACTAGGACATTGTCCTTCCCTGGAAGATGAACTGCTATGAGGGAAGTGTTCAGGGAATAGGCCAGAGACCACAACTTCATTGCCTTGGTACACAAGGCCGAAGACCGAGTGCCCCCCTGTTTGTTGATGTACCACATTGTTGTGGTGTTGTCTGTTCTGACTTGTATCACCTTGTCGTGGACAGATGCAAAAAAAGCTTGAAGAGCTAAAAAGACAGCTCTGAGTTCCAGCAAATTGATATGGAGCAGAGATTCCTGGGGGGACCAAACTCCCTGAGTGGAAAGGTCGCCCATGTGGGCTCCCCAACCCAGAAGGGAAGCATCTGTAGTGAGAGTCAAGTCGTGAGAAGGGGAAATGAAGGGACCCCTGCTCTTAAGTGCTCTGATCCTACCACCACTGAGAGCTAGGATCAGGTTCGAGTCACTGGGATCAACTTGGAAAGGGGTCTCTTCTCTGAGACCAAAAGGTTCTCAAGTGAAACTGAATGTCTCTCATCTGAAATCTGGCTCCCTGTACAACAGCTGTGGATGCAGCCATGTGCCCCAGGAGCTGCAGAAGTGTCTTGCTGGTCAAGAGACCTGCAGAGTGAAGGAAGAGGCCAGAGCCACTAAATTCCTTACCCTTTCTGGGGAAGAAAGGCTCTGGCTAGCTTTGTGTCCAATTCTGCCCCTATAAAGGTGAGTACCTGGACTGGTTCCAGAACCGACTTTGGTAGGTTTAGCAGAAAACCCAGGAGGTGAGAAGCTGCTGGGTGACCTGCAGGTGAGATTTTACCTGTTCTGGGGACTGGCCTACAATGAGCCAGTCGTCTAGATAGGGAAAAACAGCAATCCTCTGCCTCCTTAAGTGGGCCACTGCTAGACACTGTGAATACCCTTGGAGCCCTTGGAGCAGAGGTAAGGCCGAAGGGCATTGCTCTGAACTGGTAATGACCTGAGGGCAGTTCGAATCTGAGGTACTTTGATGGGATCTTCTGATTAGGACATGGAAATAGGCATCCTTGAGGTCCAGGAGGCTAGCCAGTCCCCTGGCCTTAGGGAAGGTAAAATCATTGCCAGAGTTACCATTATGAACTTTGGTTTCAAAAGATGCTTGTTCAGATATCTGAGATCTAAAATGGGCCGCCATTCTCCTGTCTTTTTTGGGGTAAGTAAGTATCTGGAATACAGACTGCTGCCCTGATGCAGGGGAGGAACCCTTTCTACTGCTCTGAGAGCTAACAGGGATGAGACCTCTGTTTCCAGAGCGAGGGTCTCTGAAGCACTTGCAGGTAGAAGAAGTCTGCTTCTCAACTTGGGAAACTTTTTGAAGCTGAGAACCAGACCCTGGCTTACTACTTCCAGAACCCACTTGTCTGAGGTTAAAGAAGCCCAATTCTGACTGAAGTAAGCCAGCCTGCCCCCCACTGGTACAGGAGAATCGGCCCTGGGCACCCCATCAGGGTGCCTGTTTCGCAGGAGCTTTAGGCTGGGGGGTGGGAGCAGGTCTGCCCACCTCGCTGCCCTGCCTCGGAAGAAGCCCTCTGAGCATAGGCAGAGGAGGCCTGAGTCTGGTAGAAAGGCCTGTGAAAAGGCCTACCCCTACCCCTGGGGCACGCCTTTGAGGAGTGGCTTGCAGCCCTTAGCCTGGGCACTCTTGTAAGTAGTCCCATATTCATCCATCTTCTTCATGTAATTCTCTGTCTGCTCTCCAAACAGAGAATTTCCCACCACAGGAAAATCCATAGCCTTAGTCTGGGTATCCTGTGACAAACTAGTACACCTGAGCCAGGCCAACCCACGTAAAAGCTACAGATGTGGCCATGACCCAGAGGAAACATCATTAACATCCACAGCAGCATGAAACTGAACCTTAGAGGCTTCAATGCCATCAGCAGCCACCTGTTCTAGTTCACTAGCCAGCTGGCCATGGGCCCGCATTGGCCAATTGCATAACAGTATCCCATCTAGATTTCTGATACCTAGCTACATAAGCCATATAATTTGCTTGCCTGAGTCCCAGAGAGGCTGCCATATACTGTTTTTTTTTTGCCATGGCATCAATCTTCCTGGAATCCTTTGTCAGGAGGATGTGAAGCCAAGGGAATATTAGCTTTATCACAGGCAGCAGCCTGAACTACTAACATGACTGCATTGCTGAGAAAGGAATTCTGTATCAGGGCCTGACAATGTATACCTTCTGTCCACCTTTTTATCTACAGGAGGCACAGAATTAGGAGCTTTACAATTTTAATTGTTCCTAAAGACTTATGTAAAGGAATAGACAATCTCCTAGACTCTGGAATATCCATCATTTCTACAAAATCAGGCTCCTCTTGCTCATCCACAGTCTCTTCTAAAGGAAGCTGGAGGTTTCAGCAACTTTTTATAAAACATAAAATGAGATGGGGACTCAGACAACATGAGAGATTCTAAAGGTCTGTCTGGGAGATGTCGGTTCAATGGGCACACCCAGACCTTCCCAGCCACATTCATACTGTTCATAATCCTCCTCCCCCTCCTCTGGTTCATAAAATTCCTCAATATCATAATCCTGAACCACTGGGACCGGACGAACCGACTTTTTACAGATAGTGGTGGTTCGGACGGACCCTGAGACAGTGACTAGACAATTTGTATGGCTTTTGCTATCTCTACAGCAGTTGGAGAAGGAATTTTGGACTCCAGACCTGCTGATTTTCTTGTTTTCTTTACTGGAATTGGTTCCTCAGAACCAGCTTTTCTTTTGCCCGAGGAAGTCTGGCCCTGGTCAGAGGGCACTCCCTCTGGTTCGGTTGGCACCGAACCGGGCTGGCCATCCGGGTCAGCGGACTTTTTGGCCTCTCGTTCCCTGAGCCTGCCCAATCTTTTTTCCAGGGTGGCTGCAGGAAATTCTTACATACCTGGCAGTCTGACTGGAGGTGGTCAAACCCCAGACAATAAACACATGTGGTGTGTGGGTCAGCCTTGGCAAGACTTCCCACAAACATCACAGTGTTGAAACCAGTGGGCCAGTTTTTCTTTTGGGTTTCTCAGACATAATGCCAGCCTAACCAAAAACTTGCCCTTTAAGCGCAGTGCCAGGCAAGATACACTCTTTATCGGTTCCTAACCGTGTCACGGGTATTGGAAAAAAACGTAATAAATCCGTTTTTTTTAGAACCGATAAGAACCGGGAACCGCACTCTAAAATAGTACTTTTAGTTTTAAATGAGTTTTAAACCCACTGATCGGTTCAAAACCGAACCGATAACTTACAAGTTCCACACAGACAGAACCTTCATTTACTTACGGTTACCACAGATAGAGCTTGAACTGAACGGTTTTGCGGTTAAAATAAAACTATTCTCGGTTAAATCCAACCGAGAAAACACTTTTTAAACCGAGAAATGAACCGAGCAGAAGGAGAAATCTCCGGAGCGACTGTTCACTGAAGCGGAGTAAAAAGAATCTGACAGTTCAAGTTTGAAATGACACAGATAGAGCTGCTCTCGTGCCAAAATTCTATTTTGGAATGGTTTTAACCATTTCACTCCGGGGCAGTTCTAGAGCTGGATCAAACTGCTAATGTCTATAATATAGCAAGACTTCATGTTGTTTGAACAGTGCTTTCCATAAAAGAAAACTCATTTCACAGGTCGCAGCAGGGTCAAACAGAGCAGAGTCAATTTTTCAAGGATGAACTTCAGGTCCCAATGCGGAACCAGTTTACAGGACTAGGGTTACCAGATTCTGTGACACCAAAAAAAGGACACTTGCTAAGGACTAAGCATCAGTCAAGTCAGCAGCATGGTGCCATGCCATGGTCTGATCTCCAATCAACTTTCTAAAGTGAGCTGACTCATTCAACCCCACCCACCCCACCCCACAATGCTGTTACATTAATTTGAACACTCAGAAGCATGGTCAGTGCCAATGAGTCAGTCTGATCTCCGATCAACTTCACTGGAGCTGACAACACTGTATAGTACCCCCAGCGATGTTGCATGTATTTGAGCAGTAAACCAGTAATCTCACTGACTTGCCATGGTCAGTGCCAGTGAAGCCAGTCTGATCTCCGATCAACTTCACTGGGCTGACAGCACAACCTTATAGTACACCTCCACCACACTGCCAACAATGTTGTATTTTGAGCGCTAATCTCACTCAGACTCAACAGCATGGTCGGTCATCTCCATCAAGACATTACCAAATTACGCTGCTGTGCTGACACCCCCCCCCCACTCCCGCCCAAGCGACTGAGCGATGCTACACGAGCAGCAAGCAACTGTAAGTATAGTCTGGTCTGCCTGTTTCTACAGTGTCTGGATCTTGACTCCTACTTACCAAATTAATTGGGCTGCTGGGTTGGCTGGCAATACTAAACTGTTCTGTTCTGACCACATGGGACTACTTTCAGTCACAAAGGCGGGTGGGGGTCTGGGTCGGGATCTCGAGGAAGAGTGTGTCTCGGGATCGGGATGATGGCAACAGCGGAATGCAGGTTTCAAAACAATAAGATCAATGACTTGTCCGGTGGTGTCATGTGTCCACTCCGGCTCCCTCTGAGACAGACCAGTGTTACACTGTTGCTGGAAAATACAACCACACGTGGGACTAGAAGTAGGATGGGTAGGGCATGGGTCACTATTGGTCGGCCACTGTCTGCTGGCAATAATCACTGAGGACAGAGTAGTTCCACACTCACAACTGCTGCCGGGCCATGCCTAATAAATCCAGCGCACAGTCGAAATTTAACTGCTACAGTCATGCGCAGAGCTGGACCGTGCATAACATGATGAGTATGCATCAGATTTTTTTTTTCCACCCGCTGCTTTTGGACACAGCACGCTGATCTAGTTGTTTGTCTGTTGCCAAGCAACCAGCCGAATTGCAAGTGGTCCCGTGCACCAGGGACAGTTGCTTGGCAACAGACAACAGTTCAGTGTGAATCAGTGTCAAGCCCAAAACCTGGACAAAACAGCACTCTGTAAAAAATCCGCCCAGACCACAAATTCAAACCTTCAAAAGAGGACATATACGGGTAAAACTGGACGTCTGGTAACCCTATACAGGAGCATGTACAAAATACCCTTCAAAAATATACAGGACACTTCAAGCTGTGCCACTGTGCGCCCTTCAACAAGAGTATGAAAAGTTGAAACGGCTGCCAAATGCACCTTAACAGAGAAGCACTGGGGACTGGAGTTAGGCAGTGAAAGAAAGTAGTCTAGTACAGTATTCACAGGACATGTAAAAGGGTCCACAGAGCAAGAAGCACACCATACTGATTAGATGGGCCGGTATGGTCCTTTTCTGCCATCAAGCTTCTATGATACTGATTAGCGCTTCCACTTCAAAGAACAGGTGTGTCTGGCAGAAGGCTTTCTAACTCCAAACCTGGTAATGGCAACGTCTTCATGAGCCAAGCTTGTAGATGTAGGGACTGCAGGTCAGAGTAAACCAGGGATCCATGATCCTTACACAGCAGACCACGACACAGAGGGAGCGGAACAGGAAGGTTTCACTGCTACATACTAAATCTAGCAAAGTCAGAAGGGAGCCACCTGTATCATGATGGCATGCTCAGCCCACAGTTTGAGCAGAACCTTCTGAATGAGAAGGATTAGAGGACAAACATAAAGGAAAGGGGAAATTGTTTAACCAGGAAAGGCACACTAATCCAAAGTGCGTTTCCAAGTGCAGCATGGAAGCACAAGTAAGTTATGTGACTTGCTCAGGGTTGCACAAATGCAAGTGGGGCTATAGGATTCAAACCCAGGTCTCCAGGTTTGCAGCTCACTGCACTATACTGCCTCCTAAAGCAACTTCCCTTTCCAAGAGGGGGACAATACATCTTGACAGAAAATTCCAGGCCCTGGAGTGAGCATGCTAAAACGCAGCAGTTTTGTGTTGTGTGGGGATGTAAAAAAAAGGTTCAACTCTAAAAGACCACATCCTGCAAATAAGAGGTTTACCACCGAGGTCAACAGCTCCCATTTGGTATACCAGAGACTAAGACCTTCTTAACCTGTCTGCCAAGACATTTTGGACCTGGAAGAAAATGCAGCTTACAGCTGAAGGCCATGACATGAGACATAGCCCAATACCACACTCTCATCACCTCTCTGCACAGAGGATAGAAATGTGTGTCCCCTTGCTTGTTTACGTCGTGCATTGCACTGACACTGTTCAAATCAGCAACTGAACTGGGGCTGAGATGAATCTGAAATGCCTGTAGGCTAAGTCAGAGCAGCCTTCATCTCCAGAACACTGATATAAAGATCAGAGTCCAGCCTGGCCCATGAGCCCCGGATCATGAGATGAGCATCCCAAGTGGACCCAGAGGCAACCACTGTCAGGATCTGCAAAGGAGACAGGTGAAAAAATGGAATGCCATATAACAGATTCTGGCAGTCCATCACAACAGAGCACAACAAAGAGGGGACATGATGAGGACCATTTGTTCCAGCTCATCTGTCAGATTTTTCCTGTACCCAGAGAGTCCAATGCGGAATGCCCATATGGAGGCAGGCAAAGGGAATTATAATGATGACTGCAGCCATCAGTCCCAGCAGGTGTAACATCAATTTGGCTGATACATAATGGCTTCTGTGTATCAGCTGAGCCTGGGCAACAAGGGCTTCTGCCCTGTCTAAGGGCAGGAAGGCACTGCCATGTCCAACACCACCCTAATATATTGGAGGTGCTGACAAGGAACTAGGATGGATTTTGGAACCTTCACAGTGGCTCCATGTTCCATGAACAACTTACGTGTCCTGGACAGGGTGTACTGGATTGTTTCCCTGGATGGGGCTTTGAGTAGCCAGTCAACCAGATATGGGAAGACAGAGTCCTTCCCTCCAGAGGGCTGCTGCCACAACTGCTAGGCATTTAATTAATAACCATTGTGCCAATGATAAGCCAAAGGGCAAGACTCCAAACTCATAATGGCTGCCCTCCAGCATGAAGCGGAGGTACTATCTGTGGCATTTGCAAATCTTGATGTCATGGTATGCGTCCTTCATATCCAGAGCCAACCACCCTTTTGCAGCAGGGGTATCAGAGCCTGAAGAGAAACCATTCAAAACATTCTGTATTTGATTAACAGGTTCACGTCTCTTAGGTCCAATACAGGATGCAGATCCCCTGTCCACTTGGTGAGTAGGAAGTAACGGGAGTAGAATAGTACAGTTACGTAAGAACTTACCGTAACAGCAGATCTTCAAGAGAGGCTCTTGCAGTAGGCACTAGGACCACACAAAAACTTGAGCTAGCAGTATGTAACAGGGGACCACCCCCAATGTGACGTGACCAGCATTGGCCAGACGCCATATAAGGGGCGGTCCCCAAGCCCACCTCCAGTTCTCTCGTCGGAGACCTGAAAAGATGCGACAGGAGAAAGGAGCGGGCTCCTGGAGCAGAGAGTGAGGCTAAAAAAGAACAGCAGCTGCAGTGGGAAGGAGGAAAAAGCTTACTTGCTGCAAGAGCCTCTCCTGAAGATCTACTGTTATGGTAAGTTCTTACGTAACTGTACTATCTTACTTCGGAAGGGCTCTTGCAGTAGGTAATAACCATTATGACTGAGTCCCAAGAAGAGCAAGTCGGACATAGGCTGACCACGGGAAGCAGGAAAGGTCTGTAGTAGGCACAAAATTAAAGACAGGGGGCCCTGAAGGACAGCTAGTCCAAAGCCTGCCCTGCACCTAAAGGCAATGTCCAGACTATAATGTTTAGTGAAGGTGTGGACAGAGCTCTAAGTGTCTGCTGCACAAACGTCCGCGGCAGAAACGTTTTTGAAACAAACAGTAGATGTAGCCATGCCTCTGGTTGAGTGCCCTTTAACTTCCCCTGGAAGTGGCTTGTTATACTTCTGATAAAACAAAATGCAGTTTGCCAACCATTTGGATAAACACTATTTGGAAACCGCCACACCCTCTCTTTTGAGCGCAAAGAAAACAAAAAGCTGTTCCGATTTCATCCGATTTGTATAGTAACGCACAATTCTGTGCACATCCAAAGTGTGCTGAATTGCCTCCCCTTGATTGGAATGTTCAGGGTAATACACTGGCAAGTGTATGGTCTGATTTAAAGTAAACTCAGAAACTACCTTCGGTAGAAACTAAGGATTGGTATGCAGAGCCACCAGGTTTCTATGAAAAATCAAATAGGGCTCCTTACACATAAGAGCCTGAAGCTCGGAAATCCTTTGAGCAGAAGTAATGGCAACTAAAAAGAGTGCTTTCCGAAATGGATAGCGCAGGTCACAACTCTCAGCCGGTTCAAAGGGAGGCAGAGTGAGCTTCTTGAGAACAAAGTTGAGATCCCATGGGGAAAATGGGATCCACAACGGGGCTTTTAAATGGAGTATCCCCATCAGAAAAGTGCGGGAGACTTCCAACTGAGCCATGGTTTTGCCATCTACTGGGGTGTGGTAGGCAGAAATGGCAGACAAGTGAACCTTCAGTGAAGAACAGCCGAGTCCAAGGTCTGAAAGGTGCAACAGGTACTCCATGACCTGCAGGACAGGGAAGGAGAACAGGTCCCAACCCTTAGAGGTTGCCCAAACGGAAAACCGTTTCCACTTCATAGCGTAAGTAGTTCTTGTGGACAGCTTTCAGACCTCCACAAAGACTTGAGCAATTCTGGAAGAGACTACAAAGCACGAGAGAGCTGTATCTGAAGGTGCTATGCGTGAAGGTGAAGTGACTTGAGTCCTGGATGAACCAACCTGCCCTGCTCTTGGGTCAGAAGGTCTTGGCTGCCAGCCCGGTGGCACTCAGAGTTGTGGAGCTGGAGGCCACACCTCGTGCCATGCCGTCGACCCGGGTTCAGGAATGGACATGGGTCATTCAGGGGTCAGCCGGGAGGTAAATGACATCCGGAGGACCGCCTTCCTTCCTTGGGTGGGGGTTTGTGCTGCCCAAGGCCAGCACAAACAAGAGGGGTTTGGCCCAGCCAGGGTGCTTGGCTGCCTCTGCAGAGGTGGAGACAGCTGCTGCAGTCATTGCACGGGCGGGGTGTGGGGAAAAAACAGAGGAAAATACCAGGACCATGATGGCCCCACGATGGGCGGGAGAACATACCACTCGGGGCTGTAGCCCCTGCTAGAATCAAGCGAGCTGGTACAAATAATGTTGTGGTAAAAAAGGTTTTGACAAAGAGATAGAAGAACCGGAGGCTCCCCCACTAACTGCTGGAGCAGAGGGAACCACATTTGGCAGGGCTAATAAGGAGGGATGATCAGAATCATGTGAGCCCCTTCCGCCCGTAACTTCAGGAGTACCCTCTGCAGAAGTGGAAATTGAGAGAAGGCATACAAGAACCTCTCTGTCCAGCAAAGAGACAGTGTGTCTCACCAGAAAGCACCAGGCCCGGGAACGAGCAAGCAGAAGCTGGGTAGTTTTGCATTGTATGGGGAAGCAAACAGATGCAGATCTGAATGATCCCAGAGGTTGAAGATTTCTTTGGCCACTGCCTGAATCAGTTCCCACTCATGGGTCCTTGTTTGGGTGCAGCTGAGATAGTCCGCTAGGACATTCTGAACGCCTGGGATGTGCACTGCCATGAGTTGGAGGCAGTGCTGGACTGCACAGTTCCACACACGCATCACTTCCCTGTACAGGGGATTTGAATGCGTGCCTCTGCTTGTTGAGATACCATACCATGCACAGGTTGTCCGACTGGACAAGTAGTGTGCCTGGGAGGAGAAGGGACTGGAAATGCTTGAAGGGCATACAATACCACTCTCATCTCTGGCATGTTGATGTGCAGAGAGAGCTCCCTCTGAGACCAAGATCCCAGAGACCTGCAGTCTCCCAGATGGGCTCCCCAGCCCTGACCTAAAGCATCTGTGGTCAGGGTCTGGTTTGGAGCAGGGGTCAGAAGCAGAACACCTTGGCAGAGGTTGTTCAGGTCCTGCCACCGGAGGAGATCCTGCCGCATGGGATTGGACACCAGAACCCTGCTGTCCAGGTTCTCCGATTGTACTGAACACGGAGTGTCCACTGCGTGACCCGCATGTAAAGCCTGGCTAATGGAACAGTGGGGATGGCTGCTGCCATAAGGCCC
Organism: Neoceratodus forsteri; assembly: GCA_016271365.2. Taxonomy (NCBI): domain Eukaryota; kingdom Metazoa; phylum Chordata; order Ceratodontiformes; family Ceratodontidae; genus Neoceratodus; species Neoceratodus forsteri. The sequence goes on along the minus strand of CM057452.1, from coordinate 1,688,765,543 downwards.
AGGAGGAGTAAAATGGCCATGGCCGTTACCCAGCGGCTGAAGGCCACATGCATGGCCTGCTGCTGTAGCGTTTCTGCCCTGTCCAATGGGAGGAAAGCCTAACCCTGGGATGTATCCACCACCGCCCCCAATAAACTGGAGGTGCTGAGAAGGGATAAGGTGAGACTTGGAGTAGTTCACTGTAATACCCAACTGATGGAAAAAGTCTAGGGTAGCAGACAGAGAGAGGCTACCAAGCTGTCCCTCAACAGGGCTGACAGAAGCCAGTTGTCGAGGTACAGGAACACATAATGGCCCTGCCGATGCAAAGCTGCTGATACTACTGCTAGGGACTTGGTAAAAACACTGGGTGCTGAGGACAGGCCAAAGGGGAGAGCTTTAAACTGGAAGTGCCCCTCTGGAAGGCAAACCTGAGGAAGTGGCGGTGGGCAGTTAAGACTGGGATATGCAGGTAGGCATCCTGCATGTCCAGCGTGCAGAGCCACTGTTCCTGGTGGAGCAGTGGTAACAGATCTGGGAGAGTCAACATGTGAAATCTCTTGTACTCTAAGTACAGATTGAGCGTGCCAAGGGTTAAATATTGGCCAAAGGTCTCCCATCTTTTTGGGGACCAGGAAAAAGTGGGAGTAATATCCCCTTTCGATCTGGCCCTGAGGAACAGGCTCTATGGCAGATTTTCTAAGCAGAGCCTTGATTTCCTCTCAGATGAGCGGAATGTGACCTTTTGGGTAATGATTGTGACCTGGAAGATTTTCTGGAGATCTCTCTAGAAATTCCAGTGCGTGACCTTGAGCTATGAGCTGGAGGACCCACGAGTCTGCTGTGATCAACTCGCACCCCACCAGGTGGCTGGGGATTCTACCCCCTACCGGCTCCTCCAGACCCTGTGGAGGATTGGGGGGGCAAGCCACGAGTCAGGAGGCAGTGGGAGGGTTGGGATGCACCACCCTCGGAAGCTCTCTGGGACTTGGCTGGAGAGGTTGAGGCTGAGGAATTAGCCAGACGTTTGGACTGACATCTCATTTTCGTGCCTTTGCTGGCAACAAAAGGGTTGCTTAGGCTTGGTGTTAGACCGGTACAGAGATTGCACTGAGCGTAAAGCTTTGCCACTCTCTTGCAATTCAGTCAGAATGTCCTTGACATCTCCCCCAAAGAAGATGAGCCTCGGAAAGGGGCATCCAGGATAGAGTTCTGAACATCCTGGGCGAATTCAAGAGACCCACAACTAGGAGTATCTGCATAGTTAAACAGCTGTGGCAGAGCTCCAAGCCGAAGCAATGACAGCATCATAAATGGCTCGCAAGGCGTGGCGGCAGGTAATCTCTGCCACTCTGACTGTCTGTTCGATGTCAGTCCTGGCTTCAGAAGCAGGCAAGGCCTCAAATTTAGATTTGAGCTGCCCTAGCATAGTCTTTTGGTAAAGAATCATATGGCTCAGATAATTCAGAGCCCGCACAGCCACAGTAGAGGATGAACAGAACTTGCGCCCGACCTGGTCCAGATGCCTCAACTTATCTGGAGGTGAAGTACTCCTATGTTTGGGCTTAATGGTGCGGTCATACACCATGTTGATGACCACTGAATCGGCTTTGGGGTGGGTATTGTGCTGGTCCTTTCCCTCCTGGGCATGGTTTAGCCTGTCCTGCATTTTGAAAATGGCAGGGACCGACAACGGCTCCTGCCAGATAATGGTGGCCAAGTCTTCGTGAGGCCCAACCCAGAGAGGAATGAGAAGGGGAGACAGCTCAGGGAGGGCAAGGTGCTCTGCCAATCTCTTAGGTTGAGGATCCTGGTCCTCAGTCTTCTATCCATTATCCTCCTGGATCTTCTTGAGGATTTCCGTAAAGGAAGGTTCCTCTGGAGAAGACTTGGGAGTCTCCTTAGGTTTGGGATCTTCCAGAGGAGGAGACTCATACCCTGAGGCAGAGGAAGAGTCAGACTGAGTTCGACAAAGGACTCCCTTCTGGGGACAATGCCCTGGGAAGGGGAACCTCCTTGCAGGCTCAGCTAACCCACTGCCACGACCCTCCACCGAGGAGGCACCCAACATGCGACCTGACATGGGGGGGGAGCGTCTCCACCAGCATCGGATACTGTAGCGTGAGAGTCGGGTGGACCAGCATGGAGGCTGCCACTGGCTGACGTCGGTCAAGCTCCATTACCTAAGATGAGACTTGGTTTTAGCCCACCAAGAGTCAAAAAAGGCCTTAAAATTCACCTACAGCTATGGAGGAGGCAGAGGTAGAGGCGGCTGGTACAACGGCATATAGCCTGGCATGGGATAGCCTGGTGCCGGTTACTGCAGCATCAGGTAGTCTGGCGTTGGATAACCCAGCGCTGGATAGCCTGGCATTGAGTACCCTGGCTTCGGGTACTGTGGCGTCTGATACCCTGGGGTAGGGTATTGTGGCGCCAGATAATCCAGCGTCTGTTAGCCTGGTGTAGGCCCCAACGACAGTGGTGCCAAAGGACCATGCGGTGGCCCAGAAGGAATATTGGAGGGCCCAGGTAGGGACAGGTCAGGCTGTGGGCCTGCTGGAGGTAGGCCCAGCGTCAGTTTTTAAGGGCCTGAGGGATCCTCTGTAGTCTGGGGGGGAGCAGAAGGCCCAGACGGAGGGTCCACAGGCGTGGGCACCGGAGTTCCTGAAGGGTGGTCCAGCAACAGGCGGTCCAGTGCTAGTACATTAGAGGGACCAGCGGGCAGCCGCTCCTCCTCTAACTCCGAAGAGATGGGGGAGTCTGGAGGTACCACTGGAGGTGGCACAGGAGAGTCCTGGGAAGGAGAATTCCGCCTGAGGAGGCTGTGGTGCAAGTGGCAGCGGGCACTGGTCTGGAAGACCTGTTATCTTGGTCTGATGGGAGCACTGTGGTGGGGCATTCGTCAGAAGGACCAACGCCCAACTTATCAGCCAGGACTGTGTGCTCATCGGAACACCCAATGCCCGACTTACCAGCCAAACCACTTGACTTAGACCCAGGAGTTTTGAGGGGGCCTAAGGGTGGAAGGAGCCTCCGAATCCCCAGAGGTGTCTACCTGATCCGTAACCAGCTCAGTCGGGGGGCGTCAGTCTGTTCTGCAGTGGGAACAGACTTAGCCAGAGGGACACTTTCCATGCTGGAGGAAGGCCTCTCATGGGCCGCGATCCCTGGAGGGAGCCGTGGCCTGGAAGGAGACCAACCCCAGTCCCGGTGTCTCTATTTGTCCTTCTTCTTCTGCTTGTGGAAGTCAGAAGAACCTCCCGGAGATGTGGAAGCATTTCACATCTGCTGCAGCTCTTTTTCCATGGAAGCGAGTTTTGTTTTCAAATGGTGGGCTTCCAGGGCCTGCTGCCTGCGTTTCAATGTGGCCTGGTTAAATTTCTGACAGGTCGTACAGCCCTCTGTGTCATGGCTGGATCCCAAGCACAAGAGGCACAAAGTGTGCGTGTTCTTCTCTGGGAGCTGCTTGCCGCAGGTGCACTTACTTGTGATGTGATTCGGGAGGAGTTGGAGAAGACATGCAATCCGATGACAAATTTGAATATTTTTCAGAAAACACAAAGAAATTCGGAAGGTATACTTACCGAAGATGGTGGTCGAACTGTTGCAGCATTCCGCGAGGTCCGACGTGTGCAGGTCGACGTTGGGAAAGAACTTGAGGGCAGGCGTGGGGACCACCCCTTATATGGCATCTGTGCGACACCGGTCATGTAACATAGGGGGCGGTCCCCTGCTATATACTGCTAGCTAAAGTTTTCCATGTGGTCCTAGCACCTGCTGGCTCAGTCCTAATGGTTATTGCCTACTGCAAGAGCCCTCTAGAAGTAAGATCCCTTGTTTGTCTCTTGAGAGGGAACAGGTTTGATAGCATGCTTCTGTATGAGCATCTGAACCTCTGTCAGCAGAAGGAGCAAGTGCCCCAGAGGATAATGACAAGGAAGCAGCGGATGCATTAGACAGCAGTTCCAGTACATCCCCCCTTTTCTATTTCTAGTACCCACTTGTCCATGGTGATCTCCCTCAACTTTGGTAGGTGAAGGGAGATCCCCCCCCCCCCAGATCTGCACCTCCAAAGGTAGCAGTTGGGGGGGAGGGAGGTGCAGAGTTAAGACATTACCAGGGGTGGTGGGGCAGCCAGGACAATACCTTTGGGTGCCTTAGCATGGGCGCCGGGACCCTTGCGAAGCGCTCCACCACGAGCATGGGGCTGCTGATGGGAAGTGTGGCTACCATGTGCTTCAAGCCTCAGAAAACAACCCCTGCCCCACCTCTTACAGGGCTGAGGGGTCAGAGATTTAAAGTAACCTTAAAGTCATCCTGAAGAACTGAAGTTCATGTACAGCACTTTCAACATCCCTTTCCAAACAGTCTGGACCCTGTAAAAGGAGTATTAAGGACAGACCGTGGCATGTCTGTGGCAAAACCAGCCAATCATAGCCATGAGCATCTCTGAAGGCAAACACCAGAGGCCGTCGCCCTGGCAGAAGCATCAGATGCATCATATGCAGAATGCAACAGATGTCTAACAGTATCAATACCAGCTGAAGCAGGTTTAAGCAAATCAGCCTTGGCAGGACTGTCAGGCAAAAACTGTGTAGTAGACATGGCAGATTTCCACAGGCTATTCTGATATTTAATTTTATAGGCCTGGTAATTAGTTATTCTGAGGCCTAAGGATGCAGAGGCATACGTCATTTTGCCCACAATAGCAAGCCTCCTGAATTTCTTATCAGGAGGCAAGAAGTTTGTGTTTCAACAATCATGAGAAGTCATGATGACCACTGAAACAGTCTCAGGCTGTGAAGCATAAGAAAGCTTAGCAGACAGAGCAAGGTACTGCTCATCAGCCTTTCTGGGAACTGCAGACAAAGCATTGTGCCTGGGTGTGCATCGAAAATAGCATCTTCTAAGACAGGATATGCTGGAGGTATGGCAATGGATGGAATAGTAGGGATATCCAAAAGCTCCAACAAATTTCACTTGGTGGAGTCCTCCTCCTCCTCCTCCTCAGCAGCAAAGTCCACTGCACTAAAATCACCAAGTCTTCACTACAGCAGGAGAGGGCAGAACCAGAAGCCCAACCACCCTCAGAGGGATCATATTCCCCTTCCTTAGCCTCCAAATACTTTTCCATGCTAAGGAGATTAGGAAATTCCTGTTCATCATCATCTGGAATGACGACGGCAGTTACAGGCACAGCCGGTGATGGATAGGAGGGAGAAGTAACAGGTGAGCCCTGCAAATCCGTTGTCCAAGATGGTGTCAGTAGGGGAGGCCCAATCCATGGTACAGCATTATTGGCAGTGGAAGCAATGGCAACAACAAAACAGTTTTGAGTCAGTCGCCCGCATGATCTGGGAGTTGATGACACCCTGCAAAGCGTCTAGGACTACCATTGTCAACATGGTTAATACCCATCAACAGGGGCTCAAAACCAGCCACAGCAGGGCCAGAGCAAGACCCCAACCTCCGTGTTTCTTGGCAATTGGGGGGGGGGCCTGTAGTTGTTGTCAAAGCAGACAATGAGTACTTGCCCTCCAAACACACGAGAGACCTCAACCTCACCAGGGAAGCAAGCGCCTGGTCCTTATGCTTGTAGTGATGGCAGGAAGACAAGGATTTCAATAACCTGACTTTTTCCTTTTCCTTGTCTTTAGACCTCAATGACTGTGTTGGCAAGAGCATAGCTGAATGCCAGGGAGAATTTTGCCAGCAACCATTGAGCAAGAGTGAGAATCTGGCTTAGAGTCCCCTGCCTTGGTGGCTGCTTTTCTGGCCTTCCTGGCAATGAAGGTTTCCTGAGCCTTCTTTTGGCATCTCCTTGTGGCCTGGTTAAATCTCTAGCAGATAACACAGGCCTTCATGCTGGGGGACAACCTCAAACAGCAAACATAAATTGTGTGAGTGTCATCCTTGTACATCCTGTTGCTGCAGGTACAAAACATAAATAAAGATTAAGTTAATGTGTAGTAGTGCTCTTTCGTCCTATACAAGGACCTATTAGGAACTGGTGCTTTTGTGGCAAGGAATTGCGACATCAAAAACTCAGTTAACTATGCAGTAGTAACGGCACACAAGACTTCAGAAAAGTAAACACAACCTTTATCAAATGTGATGACGTTTCGAAGGGAACCTCCTTCCTCAGAGCTCTGAGGAAGAAGGTTCCCTCTGAAACGTCAGCACACAGTTTTCTGCGCTCTAAGCACCTGTGGGAAGGTGCTGCTCGAGCAGCTCACACACAAGGAGGTTCTCAGACTGTGCAGTGAAATGGCCACCGAGTTTGAAAAACGCAGTCCCCACTGAAAAATGTAAGGGTTGGGCGAATATTGGATTAAGCGTTCAGCGAACATCAACCATAACCTAATGGACTAGACAATAGAGCCATGAAGATATTTCCTCACCAGGAATGATACTGAAAACAGGACATGGACGGCCTAACATTAGGCATTATTATGGGTAAGTACTGTCTCTCTTACTTGATTGTGCTTCAAACAAAAAGTGTGTACTAAAGAAAGCACATTAATCTGTAGAATAAATTCACCAGGTGGTAAAAATCTAAAGGTTGTGTTTACCTTTATAAATAAAGGTTCTTTCAATGGAGGCATTAAATAACAATGTAAATGAAACAGATAAGTGACATAAAATAACAAAATTAAAAACACAACAGTGTTACTTCTCTGCAAGTCCGACAAGCAGTCAATGATGCAATGGGGCTGCCCATAAATAGACAGCAACATCATACATCATCGCAGGCGGCTCCTGGCTAGCAAAAGTTTCCAATTAGTCTGGACGCAGACAGCTTACAGCTCCAAAGGTGATGCACAATGGCGGAGATATCCTCAGTGAAGATCTGGAGCCCGATATTCAGAAGTTCATGTGGGCACTAACAGGTCTTTGCCCATGCAAACTAGGTTTGCGTTGGATTCCCATATTCAAAAGGGTCTGTTGTGCGGGCAAAGAGGGTTAGCGCCCACACGAAACAGAATGCATTTGTGCAGGCAAAAGGAGGGGCGTGGCCATGAATAGCCGAGCTACCCCATATTCAGTGACTCTGTGCTGTGCAAAATGGTTTAGTGCTGGCCTTTTGTGCAGGGCAAATACCGAACAAAACCCTGACTTAACTCCGTGCAACCTTAGCAGCTGTTGGAGGTAATGCAGCCACCTAGCTGGTTGGCCCCTGGCGGAGCACAACTCCCCCTGTGATCCCTGCCCCCCCTCAATGATCGCCAGCCAGTGCTGTATAAAATATCCCTGGTGCTAGTCGCCAGTCACAAAGTAAATATTATGATCCCTGGTGCTAGTAGTCCCCCGATCGCCAGCCCCAAAGTAAATATTATGATCCCTGAAGCTAGTGGTCACCCCTAGCAAAATTGTCAGTCCGACATAAATATTATGCTCCCTGATGATAGTGGTCTTCTCCTCAGATTGCCAGCCCCAAAGTAAGTACTATGATCTGCGGTGCTAGCTGCACCCCCATCACCAGCCCCGACGTATAAGTATGTAACCCTGGTGCTAATGCCTCCCCCATTACAAAAAACAAAACCCCTGCCATCCAGTGCCCCAAGTGGCACCTGCCATCCCCATTACCTTAGCATTATCCATGGGAGCATATGGCAACCAGCACAGCCCTCCTCACACCTTCTTGGCCAGTCACCATATGTACAGGTAGGGAGTGCGCCTCTTATTTATTTATTTTTTTTTTTTTTTTTTTGTACTTCTGGGTTGGCTATCGGGGGATCATTAGCATCAGGGACATGTATTTATACATTGGAGCTGGGGATGGGGAGGAACAATATTTACTTGAGCTGGTGACTGAGGGAGAGGGGACCCCTAGCACCAGGGATCATAATATTTTCTTTGGGGCTAGTGATCAGAGGGAAAGGGGACCACCAGCACCAGGGATCATATTTACTTTGGGGCTGACTATCGGGGGGGGGGAGAGAAGACCACTAGCACCACAGATAGGGAAATCTTCAGTTTGTATGGATGAGTGATGTGGGTGGGGGTGCAATCCGAGTTTGCCTCTGGCCTGTAATGAGGCCATAATGAGATACAAATTACATCACAGTGAGAACTGGATGGTTCAGTACATTAGTAACAAAGAGCCTTTCATCTCTAGGTCACTGGTTCTAATCCAGCACAGGCCGGTAGTGGCTAAAAGCCAAATTTACCTGAGGGCTGTTCAGTGGTCTTTGTGAAATTAGTTGCAGGTGTCTCTGTCTGTTTCCCAGTAGTAAGGTGTCCACATCACAAAACCATCAACACAACTGGTACCCTTGTTGGCAGTCTCACATGAGAGGCTAAGGACTGAATGGGCATGGAGTCTAAACTACACTCTCACCTATGTGGTGGTCCCTTTATGGCAGGGTTGAGGCAAAATGGGGGGCAGTGTGGGGAAGCTTGCACTGTGATCACTCGTGCTGCACCTGGCATGTGGATAAGCAGAGGACTTCAGGTTCCAGTGCTGTCTATCCAGCATTTTTCACGAGCACTAAAGTCATACACGGGGGAGGAGGTGTCTTAAAAACAAACGACACCACTGCACCTTACCTGTGCACTATGGGGTAATTGAGATGGGGAAGTAGAAATGTGGCCGACTGCTCCACAACAGCAGTCATCATTTGTGGGCCATAACTGCTTGCTTGCACTTGTCAGCCCCCTTTATCTCTATTGGCCACATACCTCATGTGGTCAGTATGGTGTTTTGGTTTGCAGTAGCAATCAGGATAGTGCCTGGCTCATTTGGACTCATGCAATAGTTAAGTCCAGTTGTACATATACTTAATTCTTATAATTCTTTCTGTGTTGTTAACTCTATAATTTGCTTGACCTGTGATAGAGCTTGTATGCCTGTATTCATTTTCTTGAACAAGGCTGAGTTTCAAAAACAACAGGAAACTGCCCATCAGGATGAATTCCTATGAACGGTAAAACTGGTTGAAGTGTCCCCCAACTAGAGAGGAGTGGTCTGCCTTAGGCAGTTAAAGCCGACCTAAGGCCGGAGCTTCAGACAGTGGCAATGAGCACTTTTGGTGCCCATGCCTTCAACTGTGCTTTCTTCTGGTTCTGGTGAAGCCGGGTCTTATTGTTTCGGGATCCCCTTCCCCACCATGAAAGGACTGTTTGTGGAAAGAGCCACTACCTCTACCTCTTTGTGGGCTGTAGGAAGCCAGCCTGGAAGTCATTACGAGTCATTCTGGTTTCATTAGACTCCTTAAGAGACAGCTCCACCTGCTGTCCAAACAGATAAGTGCCATCGGAGGGCACATTCCTGATCCAGTTACACATCTGGAGTGAAGTCAGCAGTCCAGGAGTGTTGCATGATGCAGATACCGGCAGCTGCAGAGTAAGCTGCTGCATCAAAGGCATCCACAGAGGATTTAAGCTGATGACTGTTAGGTTGAATACCTTGCAATACCTTATTTAACAGCAAGCAGCATTTCCTGTTTTGCCTCTGGGTCTGGCAGGGCCTCTGTCAGAGACTTGCGCTTGCATCAGAGGCCATACTTGTACTTGTAGGGACCTTGGTAGCTAGCTATCCTCATGTCAAGGGTAGCTGAGGCACAGACCCAACTGCCCATGGTGTCTATGCTGCATAACTCCTTGCTAGTGGGGTATGTGGATCTCCTTGGGCACAACGGCTTTGTTGTTCTCAGTCAGAACAACAATGGCATCCACTATTGGCTGAGTGAAATACATGGGCATGGATTTAGGTGCCATATATTTCTTGTTCACCTGCTTGGGGACAGCTTCCACAGTAGAAGGACTTCTCCAAGCCACCTGAGAGAGAGCATCTCCAGGGTTGGCTGGATGGGAGGAACTAGAGAGACCAGGATATTAGGCACGCTCAGAAACTCCAGTTGGAGGCGCCAAACCTGGTCTATGTCTGTTGGCTCGAAATTCAGTGCAGTATGCATCTTTCTGAGCAGAACCTGAAAGGTGAGTTTCTCCTGAGGTACAGGGACAGGAACCAGTTCTGGCTTCTCTGGACCATAGTACAAGTCATTGTAGACATCCTCCCACCCTCAATACCTTACTACTTCCCTTTCTGCCCCTCCCACCCTCCTGCACACTCTCAGATCTACTGACACTCAGCTGCTGGCCATGCCCCACCACCGGACAACTGCTGGCCAAGCCTCCTGCTCCTACCATCTCCCTAAACTCTGGAATGACCTCCCAGCTCAAATTCGTCACTCCTCCTCCATACACTCACTTTCCTCTGCCCTGTCCAATTTCTTCAGGGTCAATTGCACCTGCGACTGATCCCTCCCAGCTCCTATCCCCCCATCCCTCACCACCTATGCAACCCATTCACCCCTAGTGGCTTCTACCCCTAGAGGTCCCCCCTTCCCCGAATGCCTCCTTACCTTAACTGGCCTGACCAGCCGCGTTAGCTATGCTATAAATGCTGGCATATATCTTCAACATTGCACTTACCGGGCCGGTGGTGCTGAGGGTTGGCGCTGGATGCGCACCTGCCCACGCCAACAACCCAAGTATGGGAAGGCTCAGGCGCGGGGAAGGGAAGGATTCTTGGCCGCCTGCAGGGCTGCTCTCCTTCCGGGGGAGGTGGGGAATAGCTCAGCGCACCAGCGGCTCCCGGTGGAGAGCGGGAGCACTGCAGTGCGAGAGCTGCACACTACATAGTGTGGCTGATGCTGGCAGGGTTGCCATGCGCCAGGCGTGCCCATGCAAGGGAGGGGTCCGTCACCACCGGAACAAGTAAAAAACTGGCTCTGTGGGGCAGGCAACAACAGCTGCCCCCCATGCCCTCTGCCAAGTTTGTCTGACTGGCCTTTCCAGTTCCTCCGACTGGGGGACCTCTCCTGCGACCAGAGACAGCCTTAGAAGAGCGCCCAAGAGGAAGGGTGACCCACCCTGGATGGGTTAAACCAGGGGTGCTGGTGGCAGAGATGGGGAGGAGAGAGGAGGCACAGGTCGAGCGAACCTCAGGCGGGCAGGATGCCTGAGAGAGGCTCCACGGGGCAGCGACCGGAGGAAAGAAAGGTTGGGGGGGAAAAAACATTGCACTTGCCCATAACAGCACTTTTAATCCAATCCCCCTGCAATTGTATTGTTGAAGTTGTACTCGAGCTGTCTATTCTAAATTTTTACCTACATGTTAAATCTTCCCTATGTATGTAACACTCCTTAATTGTGCGGTTTAATCCTGGCATTTCTGTAATATTGATTATGTAATGTCTCTTGTGTCTGCTACCTGCACTCCTTCTATAATCCCCCCCCCCCCGGTGAGATGAGCATCTTGTTGCTCAGTGTGCCTTCCTGAGAACATTTCAATAAACAAATAAAAACTGTCATCACCATCGGAGATGATGAAGTAGGGATGCAAGTTTGTCATGGATGAGGTTTTAATGACTCGTTTGTTCATGAAATCATTAGTAAACAGTAGTAAATGTTGTGGCACTGTCATCATTGCTACATTCAGATGACACCAGTGAAAGTCATGGAAGTCCTGAATAAAGATCAAACGTCACAGAATCAATGACGTGTATGACTGCCACGACAAACTTACATCCCCAATGATGAGGTCACGATCTGACTAGTCTCCTTTCAGTCCCTCCACCTGGCGGGCAGCAGAGTGGAGAGTGTCGAAAGTGCGACAGTGTCTTGGCAACACTGGACAAGGCCCCGAATGGGGCCTCGGAAACTGTGCCATTGATGCTATTGAGGACAGCTCTGGGACCGGCCCTGAATGTAACTATCCTGGTACTGAAAGCCCATGTGGCATTATCAGCAGTACCAGCATATGCTCCAAGATAGATCCTGAATGCCCAAACCCCGGTGCTGGACATGGCACTGCCAATGGTGCCGACGATCACAAAGGAACCAGTAGTGGCACCATGACTGCCCCCATCCCCAGAGGTGACACCACAGGGGATTCAGGCATCAATTGCACCAACAGCAGCCCCAGCCTGGAGGCTGCAGCTGGAGTCAGTGGTGCACCTAAGTCAAGCAACACTGAAGATGGCACCAGCTCAATCAACTCTGAAAGGTCAGGAGCCAGCAGCAACAATGGCGCTACTTCACTTATACACTGCACCCACCACTCCAAAAGAGCGTCCTAATGATTAAACTGCCCATCAAAGTCCCCTCTAGGGGACAGAGAGGGGCTCCAGGATGGAGACCTTGACATCACAGGCTCAGGCATCCCTGGTGTCATTGGCAATGATGGTGGGGTACCCAGGTCCACAAATCTCAAGTGTCACACAGCAAAACAATAAGAGGAAGACCTCAACCAGTGCCATTTCTTCCACTTGTGCTTTTTGCAGGAAGAGGTCAACAATACAAAGACACCAACACGAAGCATATGCTGAATCGGCACCATTTCATTTTGCTATTCTGGGAGGACTGTCCATACTCCCGAGCAGTGCACTACCCTACTGCTAGAGCACCTGCTCATAGAGAGGTGGTGGCCCGACATAGCTCCACTGCTGGAGCAACTTGCCTTCTCAGGCTCCCTACCATCTTCCATGGTCGACTGTTAGCATGAGGTAAGGCTAAAAATAATAAGCTCTAATATATTAATCTAGAGTTGAACTGAACATATAAATGGTGAAGTTCTGGCCCCAACGTGGAGAGTGGCGATACTACTGCTACACACTTGATGAGGGGGGGAAAAAAGGAACTGAAGCAACTGGGGGCTGGCACATAGGGCCTACTTGCCCCACCAGATCTCCAGAAAAGTTCTGGCTCCCACAGGGTCCTAGTGACTTCCGCTCAAACCCATTAGTGGGAATCTATGGAGAAGATTGATTCTTGGAAGATCAATTCTTTCCAGCGAAAGAAAAGATCCGAGAGCAGCATGCTCAATGGAAGACTGCCCAAGTGTCAACAGTGAACTGATCATAGGTAGTGCTAAAGTCTTACTGTCCAATGTATACTACAGTGTATCTGCCACTTTGGCCACAGCCTTGAAACATACCAAACAGTAAGGAAACCCAAAACAACAACCAAAGGAAAGGATGGGCTAATCACTTGCTTAGTCCATAGCAGTGGAAGCACCCTGTCTACACAGACTAAACAAAAGGGCACAAGTGCAAAAGAAGCCACAGCCAAGTTATACTGCTCTGTGAGAGTATGGTTCGACTTCTGTGCATCTGATCTGTGAATATCTGCTACTGAAGTCTCCTTGAACCCAATCCTCAAAGCTACCATGGCACTGGAATAGTGAGAATGGACTCAACAGAACTCTGCCCAAAAGCTGTACATGCCTTGGTTTTATTTATTTATTTAAAATGTTGATAACCAGGAAAAGCACACTGAGCTAGGGCTCATTTCCAGGTGCGACCCAAGGGCAGGGTAACAAATAAAGACAATGGGAAACACTCACATTTAAAATCCAAGTACTGGGCACCAGCAGAGGTATAGGTAGTTACAAGGCATACAACAGACTGCAGTGTATAAGCATGCTAGTTAATCTCAGCATCCACCAAGAAATCATGGACCTGGATGCCTTCTGGCTCTTTACCTCCAGAGTAAATATGCATGAATTAACATTGCAACATTCTTAGAGCCCAGATAATATAAAAATCCCATGATTCAAAATAGTATAACTGTTTTATGATCAGTAGTAGACAAGGGAGAGGGAGGGAGAAAGAGATGGTCTCCTGGTCCAAGTAAAACACGACATTTAACTCTGAACAAACGCAGTGGATGCACAGTATTGTCGCACTACCCTATAAAATGTAGATCATGTCAAACTAATCTGACTGGATTTTTTCAATGGATTACAAAGGCAGCTGACAGAGGGCACGCAGTTCATATACACTGTACCTCATCTTTAGCAAGGCCTTTGACTCAGTCCCTCACAAGAGGCTAGTCAAAAAAAAAAGACTAAGCCCTTGGGGTTGAGGAAAAAATAACAGCATGAACAGAACGTTGGCTGAAGGTGCACACTCCAAGGCTGGTTAGAGATGGGAATTTTTGGAAGTAAAGGAAGTTTTAACTAGTGCGGTGTCACAGGGTTCAGTCCTGGGTCCTGTCCTTGTTAACACTTACACTGGAGACATAAGGGTAGGAATTAACAGAACAATCTATTTGCAGAAGACAAACATTTGTGGAAGAGTGGACAGTGAGGAAGGTGTCAGAACTCTGAAGGAGGATTTGGAGAAACTGGAAAAATGACCCAGAATATGACAACTGAAATTCAATGCCAAAAAAATGCAAAGTAATGTATACTAGGAGAAAAAAAATCTAAAAATACAACATAAGATGGAGAGGGTGCATGGATAGAACAGTGGAAGAAAGGGAACTGGGTTTGCTCATTTCTGAAAGCTTCAAATCATCTGCCAAGTGTAATAGGGCGGTAGGTAAAGTAAATAAGATGTTAAGGTGTATCAGAAGAGTAATCAGCAGCAGAAGAAGGGAGCAGATCAGTCCCTTTTATAGATCTCTGGTTCACCTACACCTAGAGTACTGTGCAAGATTTGACAACCCACACCTATGGAAGGACTGACACAGAGTGGAGAACTACAGAGGAGGGCAACAAAAATGATCCAGGGGTTATGGGATGAATCATATGAGGAAAGTCTGCGAGAGCTCAACATGTATACTGTGTAAAGGGGGGGGGGAATATGACATAAGCATCTCCATTGGAGTAAACTGCAATGAATTGTTTACTTTAAATGTAAACATGAACACAAAAGGGAATCCTTTGGAAACCTCTGAAGCTGGCTGGAGGAAGATTCAGAAGGTATGCCCAAAAGTACTTTTCCACTGAAGGGTTGTGGATAGATGAAACACATTGCCAGCAGAGTAACTGTGTGCCAGAACGGTGGGGGGGATTCTAATTGGGGTGGCAGGCATAGTGACCTGGTAAGATCAGTAAAGGATAAGGCTCCTATTTGCAGGGCCGGCCTTAAGTGGGCAGCTGCCCGAAAACTTAGGGTTGCCAAACTTTCCAACAGTCCCATTGTAAGGGACATACACTCCCAACCTGTATTCTATTTAAAAAATTGCCTCTTCTTGCCAGCCTGTCTGCCTTATTACTCAATATGGGGTGCTTTTATAACTTGCCCCGCCTTCCCACTATTCCCAGCAGCTGTGGCTAACATGATTAGCCGCAGCACATCAGGATGCAATGGTCGGGGGGGGGAGACACGTAACTAAGGATGTTAGCTTAAGCGGGAAGAATCCAAGTGACTGTCAGCATGGCATCATGGAGCTGAGCGAGCTGACCGTGCTGATTTTTTTGGGAGACAGGTCAGAGTACAGTCTGGAGTCCAGACTCCAGGACAGTCACAGAGGGAGACAGGAGTCGAGATGAAATTGAGTCCAGAGACTAGGCTGTAAAGTAAACAAACCCGGTAAGTTACCAGCCTGTGGCCGGGCAACTTATGTGGGGATGCATTAAGCATACTGCACTTGCTTTTTATATTTATTATGTGTGCGACTGCAGCCGCTGTTTGTTTTTTGCTGGCCAAGTATGCTATCTGATTAAAATTTCTCAATCCAATTCCTATAAAAAATAAAACTGTATACTCTGTGGGACAAGGCTGGATGAACCCATCAGAGAAGGAGTAGGTGGGCAGCTGTTGTGGCCGGGAATGATGGAGAGGGGTTGAAAAGAGCACAGATGGAGGAAGAGGGTGGATTATGGAGACTGGCAGCTGGGAACAACAGAGGCGGTTTTATTTTGGGAGAGAGAGAACAGGAAAGGGAAGGGCTGGTGTCCTCCTCTATGTAGTCAATACGGAAATGGGAGAGTGATGCTTTCCCAAGCCAGTCCATCCAGAGTACACAGAAGAAATCATTGTACATAAGGCAATTACATCACCCTGGAAGTGTCTGATAAGCTGGTAGTAGACGGGAAAGGACAAAAGAGGTTAGCCAGCATTTCTAAACTGGAAGTTCCAGGTTATAGTTAGGCCAGCATAAAGAAAAAATTACTCACCTTAGTAATTATGTTTCTTCTAGTGGAGTCTTGCTGTATTCTGACAATTGCAGTTAGGTCCTGCCTTTCAACTGCCCTGGAGAACATAGGGTTAACTTTTCTATGCCTTGCATAGAATGTTTATCATGAGCTCGGCTGAAGCCTCTGCCTGTTGTTATTCGAACTGCAACCGTCAGATCTTTACGAGCAAAAACTCACTAAGTGTTCTGTGTGGAAACTGTAAAATTTTTACTAGCCAACTGGCAAATATATAATGTTTTTGGTTCTCAAAGGAAGACTCAGGTCAGGAAACCCAAAAACAAAAACACATCCATAAAACAACATTCCACCCAAACAAAAAAGAGGGTGTAAAAAGCACACCTCTAGGGTGCCAACACTACTCCTGCCCACCCACATCCCAAAAACTAGGTTCTGAGAGGGAAGGCGGGGGAGGTCAGAATACAGCAAGACTCCACTAGAAGAAACATAATTACTAAGGTGAGTAATTTTTTCTTCAAATAACATGAAGTCTTGCTGTATTCTGACAATTGCAGACTACCAAGCAGTACCTCCATGGAGGAGGGACAGAACCTACTTTGGAAACAGGCTCTGAAGTACTGCTGTGCCAAACCGAGCATCACTCCTAGCCTGGATGGCCAGAGAGTACTGCTTAGTGAAAGTATGGACTGTTTTCCAGGTGGCTGCTTGACAAATTTCTAAGAGAGGAATATCCATGGCAGCAGCCAGGGAAGCAGCTGTACCTCTTGTGGAATGGGCCCTCAGGCCTGAGGGTGGAGTTCTACCCAGTTTTTCATAGCAGAATAGTATACAAGAAACAATCCACCTGGCAATAGATCTCTTAGTGGCAGGTTTGCCCTTACCAACTTCTCCATAAGTGAGGAACAACTGGAGGGATTCAAACTTGTGACCCTTGGTACATTCTATGTAGTAGCTAAGGGCTCTTTTAACATCCAAACTGTGTAGTCTCTTCTCTCCTGAGGAAGAATGATCAGTGAAGAAAACAGGAAGAGATATAGACTGGTTGAGGTGGAAATCTGAAACTACTTTAGGCAAGAACGTTCTGTTAGTTCTAAGGACCACTTTATCTCTGTGAAAAGAGATGAAATCAGATTCCACTGACAGGGCTTGCAATTCACTGATACATCTGGCAGAAGTAATGGCTACCAAAAACACAGTTTTCCAAGTCAAGTACTTAAGCTCTGCTGAGGACAAAGGCTCAAAAGGGGGTTGCATAAACTGAGCAATGCAAACGTTAAGGTCCCAAGCAGGAGCAGGATCCCTAAAGGGGGGACTGGTGTGCAGCAATCCCTTGAAAAACTTACAAAATACAGGATGGGGTGACAGAGAGGAAGACTTGCCTACAGATAGGAAAGCAGAAACAGCTGCCAAGTGTACCTTAAGGGTAGCTGGTCTGAGACCTAGGCCATTAAGATGGACCATATAATCCAGAACCGTAGGCAATTCAGCAGAGTCTGGAGAAATATTCTTCTTAGAACACCAAATGCTGAATCTTTTCCATTTGGAGTTGTAAGTCTTTCTGGTGGAAGGCTTTCGAGAAGCCTTAAGGATATCCAGAACCCCTTGGGAAAGATGCAGATCTGCAAACTCTAACTCTTCAAGAGCCAAGCCTTGAGATTGAGAGACAGAAGATTCGGGTACCAAATCCTCCCCTGACAGGATGTTAACAGGTTGTAATTCCTGGGAAGAGACAGGGGAAGATGGACTGCTAGGGACAGCAACAAGGGATACCATGGATGCCTGGCCCAATCTGGAGCAATCAGAATCACTTTGCATGGTTGTGACCTTATCTTGACTAACACTCTGAACAGGAGATGGAAGGGGGAAAAGCATACAGAAATTTCCCTTCCCAGTTCAGAATCAGAGCATCCAGGGGGACTGAGCCCAAGACTGGGGGTCTGCAACAAAAGGGAGGAAGTTGGTGATTGTCTGGGGCTGCAAAAAAGATCTATCTCTGGAGTGCCCCATCTTGAGAAAATCACTTCCAACACCAGGTGATCTACGGCCCATTCGTGATGACCTGGGATATTCTGCTCAGTGCATCTGCTAGGACATTGTCCTTCCCTGGGAGGTGAACTGCTATCAGAGAGGTTTGCAGGGAATAGGCCAGGGACCTCAACTTCATTGCTTCTGTACACAAGGCCATAGACAGAGTGCCACCTTGCTTGTTGATGTACCACATGGTGGTGGTGTTGCCTGTTCTGACCCGAACCACCTTGATCTGCACAGATTTGGAAAAAGCTTGCAGTGCCAGAAACACTGCTCTGAGTTCCAAGAGATTGATGTGAAGCAGAGATTCCTGAGGCGACCACAGTCCCTGGGTGGTAAGATCCCCAAAATGGGCTCCCCAGCCCAGCAGGGAAGCATCTGTAGTGACCATCACTGAATGAGACTGAGTGACAAAAGGAACCCCTTGTCTCAAATTGTCCTGATCCTGCCACCATTGCAAGGCTTGGATCAGGTTCCAAGTCACTGGAATTAGTTTGGTAAGGGAATCCTTTCTTTGGGAACAAAAAGCTCTTAAGTGGAACTGAATGTCCCTCATTTGGAATCTTGCCCCCTGGACCTCTGCTGTGGAAGCTGCCATGTGGGCCAGTAGCTGAAGGAAATGCCTTGCTGGTCGAGACACCTGAAGGCTGAATGATGAGGCCAATTCCATGAGGGTCCTTGCCCTGTCCAGGGGAAGGAAGGCTCTTGCTTTTATCGTATCCAGTTCTGCACCTATGAAGGTGAGGAGCTACACTGGTTCGAGAACTGACTTTGGTAGGTTGAGAAGGAATCCTAAAGAAGTGAGCACTTGCTGGGTCACTTGCAGGTGTGACTTGACTTGGTCTGGAGACTGACCTACTATGAGCCAGTCGCCCAAGCATGGGAAAATGGAAATCTTTGTCTTCTTTAGAAGGCAACAACTACTGCCAGGCACTTTGTTAAGACCCTTGGGGCTGATGTTAGGCCAAAGGGCATTGCTCTGAACTGATAGTGGCCTGAGGGCAACTCGAACCTGAGGTACTTTGTGTGGGAGCACCTGATGGGAACGTGAAAGTAGGCATCTTTGAGGTCCAGGGAGGCTAGCCAGTCCCCCTGGCCTTAGAGAGGGAAGGATAATTCCCAGAGTTATCATTTTGAACTTTGGCTTTAAAAGATGTTTGTTCAGATATCTTAGGTCCAGGATGGGTCGCCACTCTCCTGTCTTTTTGGGGGTTAGGAAGTACCTAGAGTACAATCCTTTGCCCCAGTGTAGGGTAGGAACTCACTCTATAGCTCTGAGAGCTAGGAGAGAAGAAACCTCTGCTCTAGGCAAAAGGGTCTCGAAAGATTTGTGGCAGGTGGAAAAGATCTGGCTCTTATCCTGGGAAATTTTTGAAGCCGAGAACCAGTCCCTGGCTTACTACTTCCAGGACCCACTTGTCTGATGTAAGAGACATCCAGTCCTGGACAAAGTAAGCCAGCCTGCCCCCTACTGGTATAGGAGAATCGACCCAGGCAGACCCATCAGGGTGTCTGCTTGGCAGGGGCTTTAGGCTGAGGGGTGGATGCAGACCTGTTCATCCCCCTTCTGCCTCTCCCTCTAAAGAACCCCCTCTGCGGAAAAGAAGAAGAGGCCAGTGCTTGGTAAAAAGGCCTTTAGAAAGGCCTGCCATTGCCCCTGGACTGCTGCCTTTGAGGAGTTGCTTGCCTTTCTTTGGCCTGAGCACTCCAGTAAGTGGTCCTGTATTCATCCATTTTCTTCACGTAATTCTCTGTCTGCTATCCAAACAGAGAATTACCCACTACAGGAAAATCCATGGCCTTAGCCTGGGTATACTGTGAGAAGCTAGTACATCTGAGCCAAGCCATTCTCCGAAGAGCCACAGATGTAGCAATGACTCTCGATGATACATCATTGGAGTCTACAGCAGCATGAAACTGAACTTTCGATGCCTCAATCCCATCTGCAGCCACCTGCTCCAGCTCCTTGGAAAGCTAGGTAGGAGCCTGTTTAGCCAGTGCCAGTACAGTGCCCCACCTGGACTTCTGGTACCTGGCTGCATAGGCCATATAATTAGCCTGCCTGAGTCCCAAAGATGCTGCCATGTACTGCTTCTTTGCCATGGCATCAATCTTCCTGGAGTCCTTGTCTGGGGGTGTGATGCCAAGGGAATGTTTGCCTTATCATAGGCAGCAGCCTGTACAACCCCAGCATGGCTGCATTGCTGAAACTTCTGTCCACAGGAGGTATAGAATTGGGAGACTTAAGAATTTTTTGTGTCCGTTTCCCAAAAGATTTGTGGAGGGGAATAGACAGTCTCCTGGACTCTGGGATGTCCATCATCTCAACATAATCCGGCTCTTCCTGATCCTCTACTGTCTCCTCCACAGGACACTGAAGGGTATCGGCCACCTTTCTGTAGAACATGTAGTGTGAAGGGGACTCAGAAAGCCTAGGAGGAGAAACACCTGAAGGTCTGTCTGGGGAGTTGTCCAGGTCAATAGGCACATCCAGACTTTTGCCATCACCATAATCATCCTCATACTCTCCCTCCTCCTCAAACTCTGGTTCATAAAATTCTTCCAAGGTATTATCCAGAACCGGGGGAACCGACCGAACCGAGCCCCTGCCAGATGGTGCTGGTTCAGTCGGAACCGATCAATGCGATTCCATAGTCCTAATAGCTTTGGCTATCTCATCGGTGGTCAGAGTATGAGATTCTGGATCCGAACCGGTCGATTTGTCTTTTCTTTTTCCTTTTGTCAGAACAGATTCCTCAGAATCGGCTCTCCTTTTGCCTGAAGAAGTATCACCCTGGTCAGAGGGCACTCCTCCTGGTTTGGTCAGAACCTAACCAGGCTGGCCATCCGGGTCAGCGGACTTCTCGGCCTCCCTTTCCCTCAGTCTACCTAATCTCTTTTCCAGGGTAGATTTGGGAACATTTTTGCAAATTTGGCAGTCTGAATCGAGGTGGTCAAACCCCAGACAATAAACACAGGTGGTGTGGAGGATCAGCCTTAGCAAAGACCTCCCCAGACACACTGCAGTGTTGAAACCCAGTGGGCCCGGTTTTTTTTTCTTGGGTTTCTCAGACATGGCCAACCTAACCAAACTTACCCTTTTTTTGGCAATCCGCCAGGCAAGACTCCCCTATCGGTTCCTCACCGTGTCACAGGTCTTGGAAAAAAAATGTACTAAAACCCGTTTTTTTTTTTTTTTTTTTTAGAACCGATACAGACCGGTAACCACACACTAAAGTAAAGTACAAATTTTACCTCAAAATGATCAGTTCAGCTGAACCGATCAACAGTTTACAAGTTCCACACAGAAAACAGAACATAAACCTATCTAGTACTCATGGTACCACAGACAGAGACTTGAACCGACTATGCAGAAACAACAATTCGGAAGAAACTGACCGAAAACCGACACTTCAACTGACTTTTGAACAGAGCAGCAGGAGAAATCTCCGGAGCCACTGTTCAGTGAGGTGGAGTAAAGAATCTGACGGTTGCAGTTCGAATAACAATAGGCTGAGGCTTCAACCGAGCTCGTGATGAACATTATATGCAAGGCATAGAAAAGTTAACCCTATGTTCTCCGGGGCAGTTGAAAGGCAGGACCTAACTGCAACTGTCAGAATACAGCAGGACTTCATGTTGTTTGAAACATCGCCTGTCATTTTTGGCAGAGTTAAAAAGTGACAACAGATGGTCAGCACTAGCCCACAGCCCTCTAAAAATAAGGCAGTCTGCTGCTCAGTAAAATTACCAGCAGTGCTGCAGCAGGCCCCTTCTGCTGACCAGGGGCCATGCCAGGATACATGTTGGGGATATGGCCAGCCCAGGCCGAGCAGCTTGGTAGCAAAACCACATTAACAGAGCAAAGCCCTATACCTCCCTCCCCCATCCATGATTCTGTAGTTCTCCATCTCTTTCTGATGTTACTACTGATCTATATTTTGACTTTTTCAAGGCCGAATCATGGCTGGCATCATTAGATCATCTTATCCTGCCAGCCCATTGGTGCAGAATTTGGATTTCCGCTTGCTACGCCGGTGACCCAGATTCTGGAATGGACCCGGGCATCGGAGGGCCTGCCAGGAGAGAAGGATACAGCGTCCTGCGGACTGCTGTCCTTCTCTTGGAGAAGGAGGGAGTGTCTGGTGCCTGATGGACCCCTGGCGGAGGCCGGGGGTACCGCAATGACTAGTGTCAGTACATTCAGGGAGCGGGGCAGACGCCGGTCATCACTGCATGTCCCCGCCCACCCTTACAGCAGGGAAAACCTTCCGCTGACTTCTGCCTTGATGACGTCCACCTCGTCACTTTGATTGCCCCCAGGCCAGCTCCCCGACCTATCCTGACATTTGTGGCACTTAGGCCCAGGGTGCCGCGACCCCACACTGGTGGGCAAGCCAGGGCGTATCGGGGAGTGCGGCTCATGTGGGATTGAAGCGGCGAGGTCCATGACTGGACCAAGGTACCAGTGCAGGCGGCGGACCAAAAAGAATTGAAAAAAAAAAAAAGATCATATTATCCTTAACTCAATCACTGCAAAAGGTCTTTTGACTCACCAAATCTGTGAAGGAGCAACTGATGCTGCCTGTAAAACTTTTGATAACATACAGCAATATGTAGACACAAAACTATTTCATATTCTCTGTATTTCTCTGTTCCCTTTTCTTGTAAGTGAAAACCAGACTGGTTATAAGGGGCCCCATATTTTACCTCCGCCCCGGGCCCTGCAAAGTCTAAGGATGACTCTGGCTATTTAAAAAAAGGGTGGATGGTCAACAGGGCCATTACTCAAGTACTGCTGTAGGGCTGTGCAAACTGGAGGGGCTAAATGGTCTTTTTCTGGAGTCACATTATATGTTTCTGTATTTTTATACAACACAGATAAGTTTCCTTGACAGACAAAGCAAGTTAGTTTAGGGATGTTGTAATATTCAAGTTTGACAGCATACGTTGGTATCAATAAGGCAAATAAATATTCTCCTGCAAAATTTCCTATTCCTTGATAAAAGGGTATCACAATATACTAAGTTTGTCAGGCCACTGCTTCTGTCCGATTTCCTCCCAAACAGGAGCAGCAGAGGTTCTATTTCACATGAAACTGAACCCATCTGCCAGATACTCAACAAGGGTTGAAACTGTCATTGGGCCACTAGTCAAATGCTGGTAGACTCTGTATTGGGCTAGTAAAAAAAAAACTTTTCAAGTAGCCCTGTAGGCTTGTACTTGGGAAGGTAATATTTCAGTAAGTACACCAGCTGGGCCAACAGAAAAGTCTATGGGGCTAGCCCTGCTCGCTAGTGGCTGCAAAAAGTACAGTTACGTAACAACTTACCGTAACAGTAGATCTTCGAGAGAGGCTCTTGCAGTAGGTAATTACATACAGGACTGATGCCAGCAGGCGTCAGCACACCACGGAAAAATTTCTAGCTAGCAGCCTCTGGCGGGGGACCGCCCCCACGTCAGGTGACCGACATCATGCGATGTCAGTATAAAGGGGCGGTCCCCCACGCCCACCTTCCAGTTCTTTCCCGTCAAAGGCCCAAAATGGCGAGATGAGAGAGAAGCGGATATTTCCCAACCTGGAAAAGGAGCTAAAAAAGCTTAGTGGGATGGAGGGCAGGAAGATATTACCTACAGCAAGAGCCTCCCGTGAAGATCTACTGTTACGGTAAGTTCTTACGTAACTGTACTGTTTTACTTCGAGAGCGCTCTTGCAGTAGGTAATTACATATAGGACTGAGTCCCAAGCAGTCTGGAACAAGAAGAAGCAAAATGGGAGGAGGAAAGCTACTCAAAGTAGGTCCTCTAGCTGTGAAGGCCTTAGAAAAGGGGGCCTTGCAGAACAGCAAGCCCGAAGCCTGCTCTAATGCGAGATGTAATATCCAAACTGTAATGTTTTGTAAAGGTATGGATGGAAGTCCAAGTGGCGGGGGGCGGAGCCAGCAGCCCAGCTAGCAGCAGCACAAATCTGGAGCTCCTCAGACAAGGCTGAATTTATACAAGTTAATACTTTGATTCCTATAAGAAACAGTCATATTTCATCAGCTAACTGAAGCCAAATTAAGAGCTTTGTATCTGAGTATGAAGATGGGTTGAACAAAATCGGCAAAAACAGACTTTTCCAGCCACGCTCCACTGGTAATAAACCTCCGGATGAAACACCATGCCCGTCACAGCCTGCAAGCATAGACTCAAACGTAGCCACCCTGTCTACCCTGCAAATAGCGGTAAACGCACTTGAAGACAGTCCAGAGAATGGACCAGAAACTAGATGGCTTTACGGAGAAATTTCTACCAATGGAACATAGGTTGGATGTAATGGGAGAGATAACAAAGTCGGCAGAGACGACAGCAGGAAGGGCTATGGCAGCCACAGCTACGTCTTTAAAGGAGCAGGCCGCTCTCCGAAGCCACGTGAAGCAGCTGGAGAACGCGGTTCGGGCAGCTAATGTCCGCATCATAGGACTTCCTGAGGCATCGGAGAGCAATAATTTGATGCTATACTTGCAATCTTGGCTGCAAGAATTAACTTTACTGCCAGACTTCAAAGTGGTCAAAGCCTACAGGATCACCCCCTAGAAGGCCAATGAGTAACCGAGACAGCCTAAGGACCGTCATGCTTACCCTCCGCACAGCAGGAGAGTGAGATATGCTGCTGGGGTCCATAAGAAATCATGGGCCAATTTATGTTGATTAATCGCGAATAATGCTCTTTCCCGACCTTTCATACGCTACACGAATGAGGAGGAAAGCATTTGATGGTGTGAAAGGGAAACTCAGAGGCTTAGAGATTACTTATTCCCTTGCCTTTCCAGCGCAAGTCTGCTTTACAGTAGGCCGTCGGCAGTTTAGATTTACTGATCCGAAGGAGGCTGGAGAATGCCTGGACAGAATTAAAACCAAGCGACAACGGGAGAAGTGCTCGTCTGATGAGGAGGATTTGGAAGGAGATTAAAGACCCAGAAATCTGTTTATGGAGGACTTTCCTCTTAGCAAATAGCCAGTTTTGATACATTAGAGATGAAACTGAAGACTTCACCTCAGGTCCAGAACTTTGAATGGCTTAAACAGAGTTGTTGGGACATTTAAGTTTACTTTTTTTGTTGCTAAAAGAACCCTGTTAAAGTAAATTTAAATCACAAAGACTTTAATTTTGATTTTTATCAATACATTTTCCGAATGTGGTAGCCTATTTCTAAGCCTGTGAAGAAACAGGGGTATGTATGGATATTTTAATTTAGCCTTTCAAGGGGGCTCTAGAATGGTGTTATTTGGTTATAGCATAATCTGTTAAAGTTAATTAGAACCTTAAGAAGGTCAGTCCTCAGAAATGTTATTTATTTATTTTTTTATTCTGCTCCTGTTCAAATGAGCATTGGCTGCACTGTGGCTCCTAACTTTAGTTTAAGAATATGGTATTAATACAAACTGGGATTAACCCCTAATGCTGTACCGACTGAGCAGATAGCCACCATCCTAAGTAATGTACTACTGGAAAACTCTACATTTGTATACCCACTCAGGAAATATGTATTTTGTACGCTCTACTAAAAGCTAAAAAAAAAAAAAAAAAAGTCCAAGTGGCGGCAGCACAGATGTCCACCGCTGACACATTCTTGAAACAAGCCGCCGAGACAGCGACTCCTCTGGTGGAGTGGCCTCTCACTTGACCCGGAAGGGTCTTGTTGTACTTGTCATAACAGAAAGTGATACAATGAGCCAACCAATTGGACAGGCATTGCTTAGAAACAGCACTGCCTTCTCTTTTGTGGGCAAAAGAGACAAACAGTTGATCAGTCTTTCTGAGATCTTTTGTTCTGTTAGTGTAGTATCTCAGAATTCGGTGAACGTCCAGAGTGTGTAAGAGATAATCCCCTTGATTGGAGTGCTGCGTAAAGAAAGCAGATAACTCTATGGACTGGTTCAAAGTAGACTCCGCTACCACCTTGGAGAGAAACTTAGGGTTGGTGTGCAGAGCCACACGTTCCTTGTGAAAAATCAAATACGGGATTTTACACATCAGGGCCTGGAGCTCAGAAATCCTCCAAGCAGAAGTAATGACCACTAGGAAGACAGTCTTCCATGATAGGAACTTCATGTCTGCAGAGGCTGCTGGTTCGAGAGGAGGCAGAGTAAGCTTCTCGAGGATGAAATTCAAATCCCAAGGAGGGGCAGGAACCCGGAGAGGGGGTCTCAAGTGGAGAACCCCTCTAAGGAAAGTATTAGAGACCTCCAGCTGAGCAAACATCCTGTCTGCAAAAGGGACATGAGAATGAAATGGCCGCCATAAAATTTTAAAGGACAAGTGACTGAAACCCAGATCAAAGAGGTGGCGAGGTAATCCAGCAGCCACCCAACAGAGCATGAGAAAGGCTTGAAATCTTTTGAAGAAGCCCAGATTGTGAACCGTTTCCATTTCATGGCATAGGTAGACCTAGTGGAGGGTTTTCTAGCCTCCACCAAAATCTCAGCCACTCAGGGTGAAACCCCAAATCAGGCTTGAGCTACGTCTGCAGGAGCCATGTGAGCAGTTGAAGGGACTTGAGACCTGGATGGACCAGGGTCCCCTGATCCTGGGTCAGTAAAAGTCATGACAGAGGAAGAGGAAGAGAAGGTTCCTCTGAGTATTGTTGCAGAAGACAAAACCAAACTTGCCTGGGCCAGAAAGGAGCGATCAGTATCATTCGAGCTCCTTCTGAACAGAGTTTCTGTAAGACTCTTGGAATCAAAGGGATCGGGGGGAAAGCATAGACGAATCTGCCCTTCCAATCTAGACACAGAGCGTCTCTCCAAAAAATGCCGCGCACTGGAGCGAGCGAGCAGAAGTCAGGAAGCTTTGCGTTTAGAGGTGAGGCAAACAGGTCCACCTGAGGTGTTCCCCAACGTAGGAAGAAATCATCTAAGACACCCTGATCCAGTTCGCACTCGTGAGCTTGAGCAGACAAGCGACTGAGTTTGTCTGCTACGGTGTTCTCGACTCCCGGGAAATGAATTGCCGTGAGGTGGAGGTTGTGCTGTACTGCCCAATCCCAAACTCGCATCGCTACCCTGCAAAGAGGGTAGGAACAAGTCCCTCCCTGTTTATTGATGTACCAGACCACACACATATTGTCCGTCTGCATGGCTAAGTGGCCGAGAAGGAGATGCAGATGCAGAGCTTGAAGAGCATAAAGCACTGCCCGAAGCTCGAGCACACTGAT
Source organism: Neoceratodus forsteri (assembly GCA_016271365.2). Classification (NCBI taxonomy): domain Eukaryota; kingdom Metazoa; phylum Chordata; order Ceratodontiformes; family Ceratodontidae; genus Neoceratodus; species Neoceratodus forsteri. Next base: position 1,688,738,444 of record CM057452.1, on the reverse strand, counting down.
CTGAAGTGTTTTCTCAAGTTTGGCCCAGGAGCCCTGGGTCCTGTGAGGTCCAAGATGGGCTCCCCAACCTTCGCCCGAGGCCTCTGTGGTCAGAGTCTGGGAAGGGGGAGAAAGACAGAAGGGAACTCCTCAACAAAGGTTCTCCTGAACCATCCACCACTGCAAGTCCTGAACCATGGGGGAGGAGACTAGGACAAGCTGGTCTAGGTCGTCCACCAACTGATCCCACTGAGACTGAAGTGTCCACTGAGAGTTCCTCATGTGGTGCCGAGCGTGAGGGACTGTTGGGATTGCAGCCGTCATAAACCCGAGGAGGTGAAGGACCAACCTGGCACTGACCTGCCTGCGGTCGGACAACAGGCCGACCTGAGCCTTGAGTGTGGCTGCCCTGTCCGGTGGCAGGAAGGCCTGCCAGAGGTCATGTCCAGGATCGCCCCGATAAACTAGAGCCTCTGACAGGATCAAGTGGGACTTGGAGTGGTTGATGGTGATGCCCAGGGAGAAAAACACCCCCTGGGTAAGGGAAAGGAAGCGCAGAAGATCCTCCCTGGACGGGGCCACCAGGAGCCAATCGTCCAGGTACGGGAAAACCTGCACCCCCTGGGTACGCAGGTAGGCCGCTACCATCGAAAGGCATTTGGTGAACACCTGGGGTGCCGAGGAAAGACCAAATGGGAGGGCCTTGAACTGGTAGTGGTCCCCCTGGAAAGCAAAACAGAGGTATTTGCAGTGAGAAGGGCGGATAGGGATGTGCAGGTAAGCATCCTGCATATCCAGAGAGCGCAGCCACTGTCCCGGCCGAAGGAGGGGCAGAAGGCCCTGCAGGGAGAGCATCCTGAACCTCTTGTTCTCCACGAATAAATTCAGGGAACTGAGGTCGAGAATCGGCCTTACATCTCCTGTCATCTTCGGGACCAGGAAGAAGTGGGAATAGTAACCCATTCCCTGAAGAGAAAGGGGGACTGGCTCTATCGCCTCCTTCGGCAAAAGTGCTGAAATCTCTTCCTGGACCAGAAGATGTTCCCGAGAGTACCATGACCATGGGAGAGGGGTGATGAGGTGGTTTCTGGAGAAACTCTATTGAGTGTTCTTCTGTGATCAGCTAGAACACCCAGGAATCTGAAGTTATCCTCTCCCAACCCAGGAGGTGGAGGGAAAACCTCCCTCCTACTGGTTCCTCCGGAAGGCCCAGAGGCTGTGGGAGAGGAAAGAAGTCAGGTGGTGTGGGGCAGTGTCACGGCTGAAGCACCCGCTGGTTTTTTTGGGTGGAGGGGGCTTGGCAGCCGGAGGGGCCCGGCGTTTAGCGGCTCGCTTTCCCTGGGTTTCCCCTTTGCCAATTCAGTCTGCGAAGGACGACTGCATCTGATGGGGATGATATGGAACCACAGACTTCAGTGCAGTCCCCTTCTGGTAGTTCGTGATGATGCCCTGACATCACCACCCAACAGCACCAACCCCTGAAGGGCGCCATGAATAGCGGACTAATTTCCAGGACCAACCCTGACACATGGAGCCAGGTATGACATCATAAGCCTACGGCGAAAGCGAGCTCCTACCAGCAGTGTCCACTGCATCGTAAGTAGCACGAGGCATGTGCCGACTGGCCGAACGTGCAGAGCGGACGAGGTCAGCCACTTCCTGTTTGACTTGAGAGTCCGGAAGGGAGTCCAGTTTGGATTCCACCTCACTAAGAATCGCCTCCTGGTAATCCCCCACGTGACCCATATAATTTAGGGCCCTAATGCCCAGAGTGGAAGAAGCATAAATGCTCTTCCCATACTGGTCCAGAAGACAGGATTCTTTGTCAGGTGGAGACGAGCTCAGATGTTTCAGGTTAGCTGTCCAGCCATGACCGGCGCTAATCATGGCCGAATCAGCTCGAGGGTGAGAATGTAAAAAGTCAACACCCCCGGGAGCCTGATATAGCCTGTTTGACTTACGAGGAAGTGGGGCTAAAGCCGACGGCTGTTTCCAAATAGTGGAAACAAGATCACCATGAGGCTCAATCCAGGGTGGCACCAAAGTGGGAGCTGTCACGGGCAGATCCAGATGCTCAGCGAGTTTCTTATGCTGGGGATCTGGCTCCAAGGAATGCCACTTATGAACCTCCTGGATTTTGCACAACTCTGTAAAAGAAGGATCCTCCGGAGGGAACTTCGGTGGAGTCCTTGGCCTGGGCTTAGACGGAGAGCGTGACTCGTTGTCCAGCTCAGAACAACCGTCAGAGTCATCCGAGGTGTCCGAGAAGGAAGATGATGATGATGATGAGGAAGACTCCCTCTCCCGGCGTGGGGGAGGAACGGACTCCTTGGGAAGCCCTCGAGGAAGCGTGTCCTGCCCCGGCCTGGAACCAGAGGGTTCCCTTGTCCCGGTGCTTCTCCTTGTCTTTTTTCTTGCAATGCCTTTTGGGGGAAGGGAAATGGATGCCTGCTGGAGCTTTTTTAACTCCTTTTCCATGGAGGACATTTTCTTTTTTAAAATATGGGGCTCCAGGGACTGCTGTCGCTGTCTGCAGGTGGCTGCGTTGAATTTAAGGCAGTGCTGGCACTTCTCCACCTGATGATCTGGGCCTAGGCAGAAGAGGCACTGGGAATGGCCGTCCTTGTCACGGGAACTGGGTGCTGCAAGTCGCACTTGTTCTTGTGCTCGGAGGGTTAGGGCTGACGCCACCAGAATACCTGACAAAATTGAAAAACTGAAAATAACTCGGTAATAACTACTGACGGCTGAGGCTGACAAGCATTGGAAACTTTACCGGGCGAGGCGCTGACATGAGCTAACGGCAGGAAAGAACTGGGAGGCGGGCGTGGGGCCACCTTTATACTGACGTCGCATGATGTCGGTCACCTGACGTGGGGGCGGTCCCCCGCCAGAGACTACTAGCTAAAAAATTTTCCGTGAGGTCCTGACGTCCTACATATAATTACCTACTGCAAGAGCCCTCTCGAAGTAAGATCTTAATTTCCACCACTGCTCAATATCCGCTAAGAGACTGCCACAGCTCTTCATTGCCATAAGCAGGGAAATGTGAATTACATCACTATAATGAAAATCACAGTATCTTTTCTTGTTCTTTATTTTTATTTCACAAAATAGGTTTCCCTTTATGAACCCACCTCAGGGAATTAATCACGCTGCATGGAAGTTAATACAGGTTTTAAACACTGGTGTAACAAGACCGGGATAACATTTGTCAGTCAACTCAAAGTTTCTAAACTTGCTTCAACAGGAGGTCATCCACTTAAAAGGGAAGTTGTTGCCTCTGTAAAAACGATATCAAACTTTATCTAGACACAGTTCTACTTATATTTTATCCTTTCCATTCTTTGTTACAGAGGAATATGGGGCAGAGAAATAGAGAAAACAACTATAGGATGAACGGTGTGCAAATACTGTTTTAATGTTCTTTCTCAGGTGTCAGCTGCTCTGTACTATAAAGTATAAACAGGCACAAGTGCATGTTTTTCTTTCCTGACTACTGTATATTGGTTGCTCAAGGAAAAAGAACCCAGCTTAAATGGTATTCTCTTACTGTAACTTGCAGAACTAGCACCCTTGAAAGAGACTGCGATTCCTAAAGAGGGGAAACGCCTTCCTCAGTTGGCGCCTGAACAAAAGCCAGAAGTTATTCTGCACAGGAATCTGGAGGATAACTAAGAGTAGACCCTGTTTTTATACTTTTGTGTCCTGGCCTTTCTTAACCTGGGTCAATGAGCTCAGAGTAGGAGTGTTATGATATGAAATGTTTCACAGTAAGATAACCGTGAAGAATAAAAGATCCTTCATACACAGGTCTGGCTTCTTGGAATGCGTTTCCACTTGATTTGTTTCAATTTGTTACTTTGAGCAGTTTGAAATCTGCAGGAGACCATTATTTAAACATGAAATATGTAGGTCAGTGCTGTGACTTTTATCAAGTTTTAACTCGCATATACCCAGTCCTACCACACAGGACCCAACAAGGCTTTTGCGCAAGTCTGTTTCTTCTTGGTTAACCGATTTTAATCTAGAACATCTACCCATCTTCTTATCTGATGCTTGCCATGCTGTCTGTATACGATTCTTTTTTTCCAAAAATGTTCTTTATCTCCTTAGGCAGAACGAGTCGTATCTCAGCCCTGTCCCCGTGCACTTGCGGCTGTGTCTTACCTCCTCCTGTTCACAGACTCCTATCTCCCATGAGACAGACACACACACACACACACACACACACACACACACACACACACAGTGGGGAGAGGCCAACCTCCATTCCCCACCCCTATCACACATCCAGATCTGTTCTGGACTAGAGCGGCACAGTGGGCCACAGTGCAATGGCCAGGGCTTCTCAAAGCCCATCCTCCATTTTTCTTCTATTTTCTCCCTAGGGCCATAGACATGCAATGAGCATGTGTGTGCTTCGTCACCGCAGAGACTTCCCAGGTGCTCTGTATGTGGGCTCTTCCCATTGCATAAATCACTTGTGCTGCCACCCAGATACTTCAAAGTGGTAGCCAACAGCGAGACACAGCAACCCCCCCAACCCCCAAGGGAGGACAGCAGTTCTATGGATGCTCAATCCTACCTACCTACCCCGGTCAGCCCCCGCGTAACCCACCTCCATTTCCGAACCCAGGTCACCAGCGGAGCAGGAGATAAGGTGCTCAGTGCTTCACCCCTCCACGCCACTGGGACAGCCCTCAATACGATTCTTAAACAATAAAAAAGATGAAGTTCTTGGGTGCTATTAGGCAGCCACTTCATTCTCTGACCAGATTTGTCCTGTGTGTTTGAGGAAGAGCCTCTCAGGCCATGTACATTTATCCTGGACCTCATAATAATACATGGGCGCAAAGCTCCTCTTTTTCTTTGGAGAGTATAGAACTGGAGGAAAGTTATCCCCCTTCCTGATTTAAAAGAAGGAAGGGATGAGTCTTTCTGCAGCCTGTTTAAGACCTCTGCAACATGTAAGCTACTATGGAGGAATGAAACTGGAAGGCATTCTAGCCCCAGCTCAGGACAAAACATGAAATGATTTATCACTATTACCAATAAGTGAACTGAGCAGTCAATGATCTTAGCCCTGGATGGAGTCGAACACTTGTCTGAAGGCTGCAGTTAATCTAAGCCTCAGGTTTTGCTGATCAATCATGCAACATAATTCATGTTTCATGGCTCCAACAGTTTTGCTAAGACAGCCTGCTCACTTGAAAGAATGGAAAAGGCTATGCAGACATTCACCTAGTACTAAATGGATGTTCGATTCCACAGTCCCGAGAATGACAGTTCACCTCTTCATTTCTCAGTCATATATGAGGATACTAAAAGGAGCATTCAGCAAATCGAACACACTTAATTACAATCGAGACCAAGGAGAATACAAACACCACAATACAATTTACTACAGGCTCATCACGTGGTATACTCACAGCAAAAGTGACAACCAAACAGCAGGGGAAACATCACCATGGTCATTTGTCTACAGTTCTCCCCAAGCTACATACTGCTGGTCACTGAAGAGTTAACAAAACTTAAGACCCAAACAGTAGCTGTCCTTACAGGAAGTAATTCTAACTACTATGATGCAGAGGCCATGGAAAAATGAGGATCTAAAGACTCAATTCTAGGGCCAAAAGTTCCAAATTAACTACTTCCATTGTAATGCAGACAGGGCCTCACCCCAAGTGACAGACCAAACTGGCAGAGTGGTCAAGTGCTAAAAAAAAATAATACTTTTTTTTAAATGTACATTTTCTAGCACCTCCTTCCATCACCCTCAATGTTGCTTTCCCACCTATGGAACTACTGGGGTCCTACAGTACAGTTATGTAAGAACTCACCATAACAATAGATCTTCGAGAGGAGCTCTTGCAGCAGGCTAACACTGGTAGGACTGAAGCCGCCAGGACCACACAGAAAACTTCTAACTAGCAGTCTATCACAGGGGACCACCCCCACCATCAGCACACTGATGACGGCCTATCCTCTAAAAAGGGCAGTCCCCCGCACCTACCTCAGTTTCCCCACCGGAGACCCCAAGCAGGCAGTGATAAGGAGAACCAAGGCGATTCTTGAAAGCCAAAAAGAGAAAAAAAAAGCAAAAGAGGAGCAATGAAAAACAGGGTTTTAAATAATTGATTAGCAGTTTTTTTCTTTGGACTATACTAACTGTACAGCAAGTATTTATATAGATTTTCTAGAAGTGCTGTGTTTGTTAAACACAGTGAGGCAAGAACTATACATTTTCACAAAGATTTAGCACTTTTATGAGCAAAACGCTAATCAATTTTTAGAATTAAATAAATCCCTGAAAAAATAAGCTGACAGGGGGAAGGAGGGAGGGAAAGCAGAACCTACTGCAAGAGCTCCTCTCAAAGATCTACTGTTAGGTAAGTTCTTACTTAACTGTACTATCTTACTTCAAGGGGGCTCTTGCAGCAGGCTAACACCGGTAGAACAGACTCCCAAGCAGTACCAGAACTGACCCCAAAATGGCAGCTGGGAGGAGGTACCAGAAATCAGCAGAAGGTTCAAGATAGAAGGCCCTAAAGGACCACAAGGTCGAAGTTGGTTCTGCGCCTAGAAGTGATGTCCAAACTGTAATGCTTAATGAAGGTTGGACAGAACTCCATGAGGCAGCTGCACAGATGTCTACAGCAGACATGATCTTGAAACAAGCTGTGGAGGCAGCCTTACCTCTGGTGGAGTGGCCTTTCACCACATCCAGCAAGGGCTTGTCATACTTGCGGTAACACTAGACAATGCAATCAGCTAACCATTTAGACAAACACTTTCCAAAACAAGTGCACTCTCTCTCTCAGGAGTGAAAGAAACAAACAGTTGATCAGACTTTCGAAGAGACTTGGTGCGCTGGGTGTAATATCTGAGCACCCTATGAATAGAGACCCGTGTTTTTCTTAAATAAATAAATAACCAAAAATTCAAGGTATAAAAAGAAAATGAAAACAACAACATGAAAAAAGTTTAAAAATTGCTTGTTTTTGGCAAAAACGAAATAAATGCTTGCAGCAGTTGTTTAGGCTCCTTTGTTACCACAGATATGGTCCGCAAGGAAGTGGCAGCGTAACTGTCTGACTCACAAAACCTTTCAAGACCACAGCATAATACTGCTTAATACAATGTAATGCACTAGGAATGTGATTTCTAGTGTGTATAAGGTCATTTTGATATATTTTATGAATATAAATGTGATAAGAAATAAAACTACATTTTCAATGAATAAAAAGAAATAAGAAATTCCAGAAAAATTATAAAAAATAAAAATAATTTCACGGGGCTCTACCTATGAACATCTAAAGTATGAAGCAATGCCTCCCCTGATTAGAATATTCAGGGTAGTGAACTGACAGGTGGACGGACTGATTTAAAGTAAACTCAGACACAACCTTAGGCAAAAACTTAGGATTAGTACGCAAAGACACTCTGTGAAAAACCAAATAAGGCTCTTTACACATCAGAGCCTGAAGCTCGGGAAATCCTCAGACAAGTAAAAATAACACTTTCCATGACAGAAAGCACAGCTCACAACTGGTTCAAAGGGAGGCAAAATGAGTTTTTCCAACATAAAAAGAAGGTCCCATGGAGGGACAGGATCCCAAATGAGAGGTTTCAAATGTAGGATGCTCCGCAAGAATGTGCGAGACACCTCAAGCTGAGTGACAGATTTACACTCAGTAGGTGCATGGTACGCAGAGATGGTGGAAAGGTGCACCTTAAGGGAGGAGTACCATAAGCTTGAATCCAAAAGGGAGAGCAGGTACTCTAAAATCAGACTCATCGGGCACATGAAGGGATCCAGGTGACAAGCAGCAGCTCACAGAGAGAATCGTTCCCATTTCAAGGCATAGGTGGCTCTAGTGGAAGGCTTTCTGATAGCCACCAGGACATCAGAAACCCTACAGGAAACCCCAAAACAGGCGACAGCCAAGTTTGCAAGAGACACGGCATGTAGATGCAGGGATTTGAGGTCTGGGTGGACTAGGGTGCCCTGGTCCTGGGAGAGCAAGCTGGTGCACAGGGGCAAGGGTACTGGAGGTTTCACCATCTGCTGCAGCAGGGGGAACCAAATCTGACATGGCCAGTAGGGGGCCTATGAGGATCATCTCCACCCCTTCCAACTGAAGCTTGAGCAGAACCCTCTGCAGGAGCGGAAAGGCATACACGAACCTCCCCCTCCAGGAGAGGGACAACGCGTAGCACCACAAAACTCCAGGCCCTGGATTGAGCAGAAAAGTGGCAGTTTTGTGTTGAGTGGGGACACAAAAAAGGTCCAACTCTGGGTGGCCCCACCTGTTGAAGAGATCTTCGAGCACTGAGGGCAGAAACTCCCATTCATGAGCCCTCAACCTGGATCAGCTGAAACTGTCGGCCAGGACATTTTGGACGCCTGGAACATGAATGGCTATGAGTTCCAGGCCGTGCTGGATGGCCCAGTACCAGAATCTCATTGCCTCTGAGCAAAGAGGATTGCAGTGAGTGCCTCCCTGTTTGCTGATGTAATATACTACGGACATGTTGCCTGTCTGGACCAGCAAACGGGCTGGGAAGAATGTGGGTCTGGAAAGCCTGAAGGGCATAAAGAACCGCTCGCATCTCCAGCACACTGATATGGAGAGTCTGTTCCGCCTCAGACTAGGTCCCTTGGGTCTGGCAGTCAACCAAGTGAGTACCCCAGCTGAGACCCGAGGCATCCATCATGAGGATCTGCTGAGGGGACACCATCTGGAAGGGAACCCCTGGCAGGAGATTGGCAGGGCTCTGCCACCACTCCAAGATCCTCCTCACCAGATCGGAGACCACGAATGCCTGATCCAGGTCATCCTTGAGCTGGTCCCATTGCACCCGAAGGGTCCAACGGGGAACCCACATATGCAGGTGGGCCAGGGGAACCGTCACTATGGCCGCCACCATGTGCCCCAACAAGCACAAGAACACTCTGGCCAGGACCGGTTGACTGGAAGAGACTAGACTGGCCTGTTCTATCAGGCGCTCCGCTCTGTCCTCTGGCAGACAGGCCTTGCCCTGAGAGGAGTCCAGAACCGTTCCAATGTACGGAAGGTGCTGGCACAGGGAGAGACAAGATTTGAGCAGACTGAATGTGATCCCCAAAGCCGGGAAGAGCCAAAAGGTGCATTCCAGGGTCTGAAGGAAGAGATTGCTGGAGGGGGCTGCTAGCAGCCAATCGTCTAGGTAGGGGAACACGTAGAAGCCCTGTCTCCTCAGAGCTGTGGCCACCACCACCAGGCACTTGGTAAAAACCTGAGGTGCCGAAAAAAGTGCAAAACTGAGGGCCTGGAACTGAAAATGATCCTCCTGGAAACAGAAACAAAGGAAACAGCAGTGGGCTGGGAAAACCTGGATATGGAGGTAGGCCATCCTGCATGTCCAGGGAGTAGAACCAGTTCCCCTGCTGAAGGAGGAGCAGTAGTCCCTGGAGGGCGACCATCCTGAAACGTTTGTACTCTATGTACAGGTTCAGATGGCTGAGGTCCAGGATCGGCCTCAGGTCCCCTGTCTTCTTGGGGATGAGGAAGAAGTGGGAGTAGAACCCCCTTCCTCTTTGAGCCAGAGGGACGGGCCCTACGGCCCTCCTGTGCAGGACGGCCTGAATCTCTTTCCAAATGAGGGTGAGGTGGGCTGAAGGATAATGGTAGGGCAAGGGAAGGATTTCTAGAGGAGGTTCCAAGAATTCTACGGTGTGCCCGCGCTCTATGAGCTGTAGCACCAACTAATCTGTGGTCACTGCTCGCCATCAGTCAAGGCAGAGGAGAACCGACCCCGCTACTCCCCAAGACCTCGGCTGGGGGAAGTCAGAAACAAGGGAGTCAGGCAGTGGACCCATGAGTAAGCAGATTGGCTGCAGGCGCTCAGGGGGTCTTTGGGGTTGCTGCTGCTGAGGGGTACTGGCCTTGGGCTTAGGGAGAGCGTCTGACTGCTGCCGCCTGGCGGCGGACAGAGGCCCGTGAAAGGACCGACGTTTGTTAGTGTGGGGCTGAAAGAGGTAAAGTGAGAGTGAACTGATCTGAGAGTCTTACTGGACTCCTGGAGCCACGAGACAATGTCCTGGGCATCACCCCCGAACAGTACAGAGCCCCTAAATGGGGCATGTAAGATGCTGGCTTAAACATCAGGAGCAAAGTCAGACACTCCAAGCCATGAATGGCAATGAAGGCAGACCCGTTGCATATTACGGCTGGAGGAGTCATAGCGGCATCATCGTCACCCTCAAGACAGGAATGCCAACGTCAGATCCAGACTTTAACAACTGCGCCAGCTGAGTTGTAGCAGAGTCCTCAGGGAGGGACTGTACCAGGTCCCTCGCCTGATCCCATAGGGCATACTGGTACTATAACATGTGGACTAAATAGTTTATGGCCCTAATGGCAAGAGTAGTAGATGCATACATGCGCTTACCCCACTGGTCCAGCTGCCTGGACTCCCAGTCAGGGGATGGGTGCTGAGGTGTTTGTGTCTCTCAGTCAGTCGTGGTCCACACTGATGATCACCAAGTTTGCTTTGGGGTGTTCCCCATAGAAGAGCTTACCAATCAGAGTGTGACAGAAGCGGTCTGCCTTCTTGGGCAAAGGTGGAGTGGTAGAGGGGTGATTCAACGATGCCTTGGTGACAACCTCGTAGGAGTCTATTAGAGGGAGTACCACCAAGGAGATGTTATCCTTTTTGCCGCAAGTAAGCTGCCAACCAGCGCTGCTCAGGGTCCAGTTCCTCTGTTTTCCAGTGCATGAGGGATTGGATATGATGCATAATATCTAGGAACATATGGCCATCTGGGGGAGACTTAGGGGCCTCTTTAGGCTGATTCTAGCCCTCAGAGGAATCAACAGAGCCCTCTGAGGACTCAGTGGAGGAGGAGTCATTTCCAGAATGGTGGCTATCGGGGGCGATGCTCCTCCGAACGTGGACAAGAGCCAATGTCGAGGTACCCCCCCCCCCACCAGAGGATCTCGTGGTATGGGTCCCGAGGCGGAGGGTTCCGGTGGAGGTGAGGAGGAAACTGCCTCCTGGGTGATCTGTTCTTGTTCCAGATGAAAGACCGCCAGGCAGAGAAAAGAGCACTGTAATCCACCAGTGGGGGCAGGTTATAGACTGGAGGATAAGGGTACTGTGGCGGTGGGTAGGGATACATCGGCGGAGGATCCGTCACAGAGTACCCAGGCATTGGCCCACCTGATGCTGGCTGTGGATCCGGTGATGGTCCAGCAGGCGCTGGCTGCAGTAAGGGTAGAGGTTGAGGCAATAACGGCTGGGGGGGTCACTGGTTGAGGCATTGGCGGGGCCGGCGACAGCCTGAATGGCAAAGACTGATGATGGTCTGGAGAAGAGACAACACTGATCCTATGGGTGAGGACGGGGCCTGTGGGGAAGGACACCCCTGAGGCAATGGCAGGGGCGATGCCTGGATGGATGAAGAGGCGAGCGCCTATCATGTGCGATACCTGAAAGGACTGGTGTTGGTCCCAGAATCTGGCACCAACTATGGCAACGCCTTGGCCTGGGGGGGTGAAGGACTGAGAACCACTGCCAGAAGACCAAGAACTGACTGAGTCACCTGGCTGAGAGTCCATGGTTGCTAAGGGCCTGAGCATCAGGGGCTGAGGGGCAGGGAATGACATCTGCTGCCCAGAAAAGCCGCTGTTCAAGATACAGATAAGGGCAGGTGGCAGAGCCACTGGGAGCCCATAGAAGGTAAGGGCTGACAGGGCTGACGCCCCCACAGGAGGAAGACCCAGAGGTGGTCCCCGGTCTATGCGGTGACCACTGACGAGAAGCTGACAGAGGATGGCCCCGGTGCTTGTCCCAGTGCTTATGCTTCCTGCTTGATTTCTTCTTCTGGGAAGAGGAAGAAGAGGCCCCAGAAACTTGAGCCGGGGAAGCTGAAAAACTCCTGGCCTGCAGCTCCTTCTCCATCTCGGCCAGCTACGCTTAAAGATATAGCTCTCCAAGGTCTTCAAATGACATCTTCGAGTGGCCTGGTTGAAGTCTTGGCAAAACTGGCAGGCTTCAGTGCCGTGGCTGGGGCCTAGGCAGAGCAGGCATGCAGAATGGCCATCCTTGGCTGGTATCTGTTTGCTGCAGGCACACTTGGTCAGTCAATCCGAAGATGAGGCTGGAGAAGAAGACATAAAATTTTTCAAAGAAATACCGAAAATTCAATGTTTAACTCGTTAAGAAAATAAAAAAAAACTGATAAGTGCAAGAAAATGGTGGTCGACTGTAGCTGACGTCCGTGATGATCAGACATGCGCGGATCGACAACGGGAAGGAACTGAGGTAGGTGTGGGGGGGACCACCTCCTTTATAGGATATGCAGATGTCAGTGTGCTGACATCGGCGGGGGAAGTCCCCCGTGATAGACTACTAGCCAGAAGTTTTCCATGTGGTCCTGGAGCCTGGTGGCTTCAGTCCTACCAGTGTTAGCCTGCTGCAAGAGCCCCCTTGAGAAAAGATATTCCCATTCCTGCCTTCCCTTACTCCTAAATCCAGCCCCCAGGCAGGAAACCTGCGATCTGTCAACCACGGGTGGGACCATGGAGGGGGGACCAGGCCTTTGCTGATATATCCATGATACCAAAGGGAGGAGGCAATGAAGAGGATGCTGGTTAGGCAGCCCAAATCGACAAGGTGGAATAAGGAAAATTCATCTGTCTCAAGTCTGCCCCTTATTTTTCATCCCATAGCCCCAGACATTATCCCAACCACATGGTGTGTTCCTATGGAGCAACCCGGCCTAGCAACTATCAGGGCCAGAGGTATGGGTCAGACCCTCCTTTCCTTCAGAACCCCCCTGCCAGCTTGCTCTGGGCATGTAATGCCTCGGCCTCACACACCAAGTAAGTGAATGCATGTCTGCGTAAGATTGCTCCATACGGATCACTATTCCTTCCATATGACACACCCTCCCTGAGGCAGGTGGAGTTCAAGATGGATACTGGAATCCTACCTCAATGGTCAGCATCAGATGCCCCAGACTTGGGCAGGAACCAAATAACACATCATGTAATATGATGCATGGGGAGAATTTCTGAGCATCAACCTGTATCTACAAGGCTAGAAAAGAGGAAGCACCTATAAACTTCGCCTACTATTTGAGGACAGCGAACAGAAAGATTATAAACTGCGTTAGAAGGCCTGGTAGCTCAGCAGAACCCTACCGCTCACTAAGATGGCAACATGGCTTTAGGAACACACTCAGTTCGCTCAGGGGCCAATAAGGGATTGTGGAACTGAATATCCCAAGGACAGCTCCCCTCCCCTGCATCAATAAATCTGTCCCATATGACCTTAATGCTGCTCTTAGTCTCTGCCTCTACCACATATCTTAGTCCACTGATCCACCACTCTTGGTAAAGAAGAATTTTCTAGCGTCCTTCCTAAGCCTCCCCATGACTGGTCTTCACTCATGCTCTCCCATCACTACACTTCTGTGAACTGTTGCACACTGTCAACCTTGCTTATTTCCACTCAGGAATTCGTACATCATAATCATATCCTCTATCTCACGCCTGGTCTCCAGCGAGTTTATGTTCAGGTCTGCCAGCCTTTCCTTATACGTCCTGTCCTGCTGCTCCTGAATCATCCAGGTGATTATGTTGCACAGTCTCTAGTCTGTCCATGACCTTCAAGAATGGATTCCAGAACTGAGCGAAGGACTTCAGACATGTCTTCACCAGGGCCCTGTACAGGGGCAATATGACTGCCTTCCTCCTGCCATCGAAACCCCTGCCTGTACACCACAACATCCTATCTGCCTTGTTTTATGTCTTGCTACACTGACCTAAAGCTTTGAGATCATCATTGATGATGACTCCGAGCTCTCTCTCCTCTGATGACTCGGTTATCGTTTACCAGTATCGAATGAATGAGTCCCCCTTATCACTGTGCATCACCCTGCATTTCTAGGCTATGAACCTTAACTGTCATATTTTGGATCACCTCTCCAGCTACTATATCTCCCTCAGCTCTCTGACCCCCCTCCTCAATGACCACCCTGCAGAAGAGCTCTGTCTCCCACAAATAAACATCTTGCCCTGTATACTCTCCACTATGTCACTGAGGAACTTAAGAGGCCCCAAGACAGACCCCTGTGGCACCTCACTTATGACATCCAAGGCCTCTAATTTAATCCCATTCACTACTACCCTCTGTCCTCCCCTAACCACCCTGTTACCCTTACCCCAATATCCAAATCCTTCAGCTTCTTTAGGAGCCTCCTATGCATGCCTCTCAACTGTCCCAATTACAAGGGACGTCCCTCATTTTAACCCACAAAACTGCACTGCTCCTTATCTGTCCCTCATGGAAAAGGTGCTGCCTACACAGACAATGTGTTGCAAATTCAGACTTTAAATCATAAATTCAGAAAATTCTAAATTTTTTGTAGAAGTAAACACAATGGTTTCCACAGTGTTCTGAGCTTGTACTTCCATGTTTCAGGCTGCGTCTCTCATTATGAGGGTTGGTGTCCCGCACTATACCACATTCTAGGTGTCCATGTGCCTCATTTCAGTGACAAATGGTTGGGAGGTATGCTTCTGTGTGGGACAGAACTGAAGACTTTGATGAAACTGAGATGTGGCACATCAACAGCCTGTCCCCTGCCACTGCCGTGGTGACCCAACCAAAGAATACCATCAGGCTGGTCTGGCACGATAGAACAAAAAACACCTGCACTCAGAGACAGCAAAAATGGCCATAGTTGCCCCAGAGAACTACTTAAGTATTTAGACAGGTTTTGCTTCTGTGACAGTTAACACTACTGTGCATGAAGGTATGACTGGATTTTAAATTCGGGCCTTTGTATGTCCTTAAACAATTTCTATGGTCATACTGCTGACTCTGAGAGCAGGTTTTTTTTTTTTTTCATTAATGCAGTGCGACTTTGGGCTTGGCAGTCCAACCTGGCACCCTCTCTATTTTCTTGTGTATGACCTCCCTTTCGTTTTCCTTGGTCTGGCATGATCTTCCCGCAACAAACCCATCGGGTTTACTGTCCTGTAGCCCATTTAGAGAAGCAAAAGGAGGCAGGGAGGTCAGTAAGGGAAAACAAAGCTCAGACAGAAGAGCACATCGCAAAATCAGTGGGTAGAGGGAACAAAATCCTTTACAGGTACATAAATGAAAAAAAAAGGGAAAAGGGAGAGATAGTGAGACTGAAGGGGGAGGAAGGGGGCAGAGTGGAGGATGACAACAGTAAAGCTGACATACTGAACAGATATTTCTGCTCAGTCTTTACTGAGGAAGAGGAGGGTAATGAACCTGAAGGGAGTACAAGGGGTGGGAAGGGTGCAGAAATGGACACAAGTCCCTTTACACGGGAAAGGGTCCTAAAGGAATTGGAAGGAATAAGAATCAATAAAGCAATGGGACCAGAAGGGGTGCACCCCCGGGGCATAAAGGAACTAAGAGAGGTGGTAGCTGAACCTCTGGCAATCCTGTTTAGCTGATCACTAGAAACAAGGGAGGTACTAGATTGGAGGACAGCAGATGTAGTCCCCTTATACAAAAGTGGGAACAAAGAGGAAGCACAGGAACTACAGACCAGTCAGCCTGACCTCGGAAGTAGGGAAGATCATGAAAGCAATACTGAAGTAGAGACTGGTGGAATATCTGGTTGCCAGCGGACTACAGGACCCAAGGCAGCATGGGTTCACTGAGAGGGGAGATCACGCCAGACCAACCTCATTGAATTTTTCGACTGGGTGACAAGGGAGATGGATCAGGGGAAGGCAGTAAACATGGGCTATCTGGTCTTCAGCAAGGCCTCTGACACTGTGCTACATAGAAGACTATTAAACAAACTGGGGAATATGGGAGTGGGCAGGACAGTAGTGTGGTGGGTGGGTAATTGGCTGGACGGCAGGACACAGAGGGTGGTGGAAAAATGACCAGTGGGGTATTGCAGGGATCAGTCCTATTCAACGTCTTCATCAGTGACATTGCGCAGGACCTAGAAGGCAGAACTCCCTGTTCGCTGACGACACAAAGCTCTGTAACAGAGTGGACACGCCAGAGAGAGTGGACAGAATGAGGAGGGACCTGCAGAAGCTTGAAGAATAGTTGAGGGTTTGGCAGTTGCAATTCAACACAAAGAAGTGCAAAATAATGCATATGGGGCAGTAAAATCCTGGAACAACATATCAGTTGGTGGGGGTGGGGTGGGGTGAGGATACAGCATGCACCAAACAGGAAAGGGACCTTGGGATTATCATCTCGGATTACCTCAAAGTAGGGAAACAGTGTGACAAGGCAGCAGACAAAGCAAATAGGATGCTGGGATGCATAGGCAGGGGCATCACCAGCAGGAAAAGGGAGGTCATAATTCCACTATACAAGACACTAGTGAGGCCCCACCTGGAGTACAGTGTGTAGTTCTGGAGACCTTACCTAAGTAAGGACATAGGGTGGAGAAGGTTCAGAGGAGGGCAACAAAGATGGCACAGGGATTGCATCACAAGTCCTATGAGGACAGGTTGAAGGACTTGAATATGTACTCCCTGGAGGAGAGGAGGGGGAGAGAGAGAGGGGATATGATAGAAACATACAAGTACCTTACAGGGAGGAACAGGGTGCAGGAATACACTATTTTCCAGTGAAAAAGATGTTCTAGGACTAGAAGGCATGGGATGAAGTTGGACGGAGGTCAATTCAGAGGAAACATGAGGAAGAATTTCTTCACAGAAAGGGTGATGGATAAGTGGAACACCCTGCCAGAGGAAGATGTAGGGGCTGAAACAATCACGGGATTTAAGAATGCATGGGATAGACATAAGGGAATCCTGGAGGTAAGGGGCAACAGACTTCTAGAAAAACATAAAGAGAACTTGCAAGCTCAATTGGGCAGACTGGGTGGGCCATAGGCCCTTATCTGCCGACAGTATCTATGTATTTATTTTTAGGTACTCCATAATTTGCTCTTTAACTATGGTCACTAGCAGCTTACTCAACAATCGAGGTAAGGTTAACTGGCCTGTAGTTGCCTGGATCCTCCTCCTCTCTGCCTTTGTGGAGTAGTACCACATCAGCAGACCTCCAGTCCTCTGGAACCACCCGCCACCGAGGAGCACTTGAACAGATCAGTCAGAGATGCAGCCAGTTCTGGTCCTAGCATTCTCAGCACACTCAGATGTAATCAATCTGGACAGCCTTGACTACCCTAAGTGCTGCAAGCCCCTTCAGCACTTTACCCATAGTGATCTTTGCTAGCTCCATTACTCTCGGTCCTCTCAAGGATGCTTTTACTTCACTTTCTGGTAGTGGTCCCTCTTTTCTACTGTAAATACAGAATGAAAGTACATGTTTGGGCCCGGCCCCATGGCGCTGAGGCACTGGTCGCCACACCTCGCGTCATGCCGGCGACCTGGGTTTGGGAATGGGCCCAGGAAGCCAGGGGTCAGCAGGGAAAGGAGGGGACTGAGCATCCAAAGGACAGCTCTCCTCTCCCGGGAGGGAAGGGGGCCCCTGTTCGGCGCTTGGCTGGCCACTGGCGTAAGCCGGAGGCATGGCAAGCGTCAGAGTGTGAAAGAAGGGCTGAGAGTGGCAGACGTCGGTGGAAATGCCTTGACGTCAGGGCACTGGCCACTCCCCCTACAGAACAAGGGAAATGCCTTCCAGCTTCGAGGGAGATGGAGCACCGGAGCTTGCCCTCGATGTGCAGCCACCTTCCTGGCACCCCTCGACTGCGAGACCAGAATGTTCAGGGTGTCTGGGCCCCACCTAGTCCCTGCCTGGCTCCATGGGCGACAGGGGCAGATCAGGTAAGGCGGCTTGCAGAGGGATGACTCCTTGGTGCTCCTGATGATATCGGAGCTGGAGGGAGGGGGAGGAAAAAACAGAAAGTATTAAAAAAAAAAAAAGTACACGTTCAGTAAATTTGCCTTCCGCCCATTATCCTTCATGTACGAGATGCAGTTAGCCAACCCTCTGACAAACCCTGTTTGGAAATAGCCTTGCCCTGACATTTGGGTGCAAAGACAACAAACAACTGGTTAGACTTGCAATCCTCTTTAGTCTTAGAGATGTAATATCTCAGAATCCTATGCACATCTAAGGTGTGCAAGAGGTATTCCCCCCCCCCCCGGGTAATATACCAGCAGTTCAACTTTCTGATTCAAAGTAAATTCCGAAACTACCTTCGGAAGAAAAGATGGGTTAGTCTGCAGAGCCACCCCGGTCTCTGTGGAAAATCAAATATGGCTCCTTACAAACTAGGGCCTGAAGCTCTGAAATCCTTTGAGCAGAAGTAATGGTGACTAAAAAGAGCATTTTCCAAGATAAGTAGCATGTCACAACTTACTGCCGGCTCAAAAGGGGGCAAAGTAAGTTTTTCTAAAATAAAATTCAAGTCCGGGGACGGGACCGGATTACAGACCGGAGGCTTAAAGTGGAGGATCCCCTTAAGAAAGGTTTTAAAGACCTCCAACTGAGCGATAGTTTTGCCCTCCATCGGAAGGTGGAAGGTGGAAACCGCAGACAGGTGGACCTTCAGCAGGAATAACTGAGGACCGAATCAGACAAGTGCAAGAGGTACTTGAGGACCTGGGGTTCCGAGCAAGAAAAAGGGTCCAAACCTTTGGCTGTGGCCCAAATAGAAAATCTCTTCCATTTAACAGCATACGTGGATCTCGTGGAGGGTTTTCTGGCCTCCACTATGACCTGAGTGACTCTAGAAGAGGCGCCAAAGCATAAGACGGCTATGTCCAAAGTTGCCATGAATGCAGGTGGAGAGACTTGAGGCATGGATGCACCAGACTGCCCTGCTCCTGAGACAGAAGGTCGTGTGAGAGAGGATGAGGTACTGGGGGTTCCATTGTCAGCTGCTGCAGCAGAGGGAACCAAATCTGCCAAGGCCAAAGAGGGGCATTGGGTATCATGTGGGACCCCTCTGCCTGGAGCTTCAGCAGAACCTTCTATAGGAAAGGAAGGGAAAGCGTACAGAAATCTCCCTGTCCAAGACAGAGACAGTGCATCTCGCCAAAAAACACCACGCCTGGGAACAAGCAAGCAAAAGCTGGGTAGCTGTACACTGGATGGGGAGGTGAAGAGATCTATTTCTGGCTGACCCCATTGAAGGAAGAGATCTTCCACTACTTCCTGCTTTGGCTCCCACTCGTGCGACAGCGCAGCTGAGACTGTCCCCCAGGACACTGTGGATTCCTGGGACATGGACTGCTATCAATGTCAGGCCATGCTGGCGTGCTCAGTACCACACCCACATCACCTCCCTGCAAAGGGGTACGATCAGGTACCTCCCTGTTTGCTGATGTACCAGACCGTGGCAGTATTGTCAGTCTGGATCAGAAGTCTTCCCGGGAGCAAGAGGGATTGGAAAGCTTTGAGAGTGTAGAGCACTGCCTTGATCTCCAAAATGTTGACATGCAGATGCTCCCCTAGGGAAACCATGTTCTCCAAGTCCAGTGGTCTCTCTAACCATGGCAAGAGGCTTCCGTCATGAGGGTCATGGGGGGGGCCGGGGATGGAAGGGCACCGCCAGAGAAAGGTTGAACAGATCCTGCCAAGAGGAGATCCCTCTTCAAGCTGCTGGAGACTAGGACCCTGTGATTCATGTCGTCCATGCGTTGATCCCACTGGACCCGGAGGGACCACTGGGTCACTCTCATATGCAGTCTAGCCAAGGGGACTGTGGGTATGGCAGCCGCCACGAGACTCAACAGGCAGAGAATAGAGCACAATGTAGTCCGATGGGAGGAGAACACCAACACAGCTTGTCGAATCAGGGTTTCCACCCTGTCCGTAGGTAAAAAGGTCCTGCCCTGGACCATGTCCAACACCGTCCAAATGAACTGAAGGTGCTGGGAGGGTGAGAGCCGAGATTTGGGATAGCTCACAGTGATGCCAAGTCTGGAAAAAAGTCTAGGGTGGTGGAAAGAGAATCCATCAGACTATCCTGAGACGGAGCTGACAGCAGCCAGTCAGTCATTCAGGCAAGGGAACACATAAATCCCCTTGTGGGGTACGGCCGCAGCTACAACCGCCTGGCACTTGGTCAAAACCCAAGGTGCCAAAGAAAGTCCAAAAGGAAGGGCCTTGAACTGATAATGGTTCTCCTGAAGGGAAGAATCTCAGGAAATGGCAGTGGGTCGGGAGGATAGGGATGTGCAGGTAAGCCATTATGCATGTCCAGTGAGCACAGCCAATGATTTTGTTGGAGAAGGGAAGGAGTCCCTGGAGGGTCAGCATGCGAAACCTCTTGTACTCTAAGAAGAGGATGAGCAGACTGAGATCTAAAATGGGTCTCAGATCTCCCATCTTTCTGGGCACTAGGAAGAAGAGGGAGTAATATCCCCTTCCTATCTGTCCTGATGGAACCGGCTCTATGGCTGACTTGATCAGCAGAGCTTGGATTTCCTGTTGGATAAGGCTTAGACGGCCTGACGGGTAGCGGGACCTTCCGGGCAGATTGCCTGGAGGTCTCTCCAGGAACTCCATGGAGTGCCCTCTTGTGACGAGATGAAGGACCCAAGCATCTGCGGTTGTCGCCTTCCATCCTTACAGGTGGAGTGCGAACCTTCCCCCCCACTGGCTCCACCAGAAATACGTGAGGAGGTGGAGGGGACCCACTCGAGTCAGGATGTGGAGGGGAGAGCCACTTTGCCACCACAGGCAGCCTTCTGGGACTTCGTCTGAGGAGTCTGGGTACCAGAACCGGTGGCACAATGCTTGCCCTGTGACCTGCCCTGGTTCTGCCTATTCCGCCTCTTCTGGGGGCAACGAATAGTCTGCTTGGGTTTTTGGGCCGAACGGTACATGGAGCGAACATCTTTAAGAGACCGCCTGCTCTCTTGTAGCTCCATTATTATATCTTTGGCATCGCCCCCATAAAGGACAGAACCCCTGAAGGGGGTGTCCAGCAGGGTGCTCTGGACGTCTTGTGCCAGTCCCGCAAGACGCAGCCAGGTCAGGCACCTCAGACAAACTCCAGTAGCAGTGCAATGAGCCACAGAATCAACGGAGTCGTAAGTGGTCTGTAAGGCATGGCGACAGGAAGACTTGTCAAGTCTTACTTTCTCTAGTAGCCTGTTCCTGAGGTCCTCATCTGGAATGGCCTGGAGTTCTTTTTCTAAGTCGGATACAGCTAACTTCTGAAAGGACACCATGTGGGCCACATAATTTCAAGATCGAATGGCGCAGGTAGAAGAGGCATAGACCTTGAGGCCACATTGGTCCATTTGTTTGGACTCCTTGTCTGGTGGGGAGACACTCAGGTGTTTAGGCTTGGATGATCCAGCATGGGCTGCTGTAATGACAACAGAATCAGCCTTAGGTTAGGTAGTCAAATGGCAAGTCCTTTCTGGGGGGCAGTAGGTCCTGTCAGCCTTTTCAGAAACTGCAGGAACAGATGACAGTTGTTGCCATATGGTAGAGGTTAAGTCCTCATGAGGTCCTGTCCATGGAGGAATGGGGAGGTGGGATCCACATTGGTGAAGTTCAGATGTTCTGCCATCCTCTTTATTTGGGGTCCATCTCCTGGGACGTCCAACCGCAGGCCCGTTGAATGGACCGGAAGAGTTCTACGAAGGACGGATCCTCTGGTGGAGAATTTGGAGACTCCTTGGGCTGAGGCTCTATTGCGGAATGAGGCTCTGAATGGCCCACAAAGTCACAGTCCAAATCCGAATCGAAAGACTCCAGTCTGCTGGGCAAGGGAGTAACATCAAGGGCCACCTCCGTGACCCTGGCACCCAAGGGAACCCCCATCGGATGCCTGTCCAAATCCCTATCGGTCATCTGGTCCATAGTGAATGGGCTTCTCGTCCTATGGGTTGGGGTGGCTGCCACGACCGGTTGTGGTTGGCTCAACTCTTGAAAAAGTTGGAACTTAGCATTCTTCCACCAAGCCAGGGTAGTCTCTTGGGGTTCCGGCTGGGACGGGTGAGGTGGAGGTGGCGTAGGCTGGTAGTATGAGTAACCCATGGCATAAGGGGGGGGGGGATAGCCAGGTGTCTGGTACCAGTAGTAATATGGATAGTATCTAAGGTACATGTGATCCTGGCCCTGTGTCGGGTAGCCTGGGGACAGCCCTCCCGGTGGGTAACCTGGCAATGGCCCTCCCGGTGTTGGGAAGCAGGGGAACTGAGGCAGTGGGTAGCTGGGATAGTTGCCCATGGGGCCCGATGGAGGAGGGGGGAAAAAGCCCAGATAGCAGCGGTGCCGAGTGACCACTGGGGGCAGAAGGGTCCATCGGCAGGCCTGGGGTCGGTGCAGGGAATCCTGAAGGGCCAGAAGGATGTTCCAGCGTCGGTGCAAAAAGTCCCTGATCCATGTCCAAATCTAAGGGACTATGAACCGGGGAGTGGCCCAGCATCGAGGGTCTGACAGCACCCAACATTAGATCAGAGACAGGCGAGGGGGGGTAAGGTGATGGGAACCCCCATTGACAGGTCTGCCAGGGATGCAGGAGTCTCAGAAGAAAAGCCTGACACAGGAGAGGTGTTCTGGACAGCAACGCTCGATTCCCGTGGATTTGGGGGAAAAGAGACGTTGGGTTGGGTCAGTGAGGCCCGGGAGGGAGAACCCTCGTGGGACCAAGGGAAGCCTGGAAGCTCACTCTGCATGACGTCAAAGACCACATGAGTATTCGCCAGGAGAGCAATCACCGAGCAGATGCCGGGCAAGCCTGTGACCAACTTAACGGCATGTCAACCTGGTGGGCGTCGGAGAAGCAGAAGTCCAACTTACAGGTAGAGGTCGGGCAGACAGCTACCGGGAGTCTGAAGTCTGGCTGGTCAACCAAGGCTGGGCACCTGGTGGCAGAGCCAGAGGGAGACTTATCAGTCAAGCTTTGAACAGGCCATGAAGGAAGGTCCTCCAGAGAGGAGACCTGACTGCTCAATGACCAAGGCAGTAGGGGAAGGGAAGGCATCCGATCCACCGGGGCAGATGGAGATCTATGAGGTAGAGTACTCACCGATGTGGAGGTCCCACCTGATGTGGTGTCAGCTGTCTGGCAATGCTGAGTGGAGGGAGAACGGTCCCACTCCCGGCGCTTCTCCTTCTTATTTTTCTTTGGGGTGGGTGAAGAAGAGCATTCCCTCAGCTCCTGATGCTCTTTTTCCATCGATGCAAGGCGATGTTTTAGAAGGTGAGCATCGAGGGCCTTCCGGAAATGGCAGCATGTGTCCTGGTTAAAGGATTGACAGATTTGGCAATCTACTACCTTGTGTTTGGGGCCCAGGCAGAGAACGCAGCAGGAGTGGTCATCCTCGTGCAGGATCTGCATGACGCACTTTGAACACTTTTTCTTTGGTCTATGTGAAGACATACAACATGATGTTTTAGAAAAATTATGGAAATGACTAATACTTAAACTGATAAAGATGGCGGATGACTGAAGCCATCAACCGCAAGGTCCATCGATTCAGGTCGACAGCAGGAAAGAACTGGAGGGTGGGCATGGGGACCACCCCCTTTATACAGTCATGCTGATGTCCATCACGTGACACTGGGGCGGTCCCCCACTATAGATTGCTAGCAAGAAGTTTGCTGTGCAGTCCTGACGCCAAGGGGGCACAGTCCTATCCTGTGAAGATCTACTGCAGGAACCCTCGAAGTAAGATCTATGGTTATAGGTATGTAGCACGTTTTTCTAGGGGCAAGGATACAGTTCACTATCCAAACATTGGCAGACTTCCAGCAGTTCTCAGAGAAGGGAGCAAAGCGTGTACCCCTTCTTGGAGAACAGATATTGGAGAACCGAGGACCCAAATGGAGCATCACGAATAGACTGATCGATGCTGTAATGAAGGTGTGTGCTATTTTCCAGGTAGCAGCCCTGCAGATCTCCTGGATAGGGATGCCTCTGGAAGCAGCCAGTGAAGTAGCTGTATGTCTGGTGGAATGAGCCCTAAGCCCTACATGCCAACCAGCCTCCCACCCCACCAACCAACCTACAGCAGAGGTTGATGCAGGATATGATCCACCTGCCAACTGTTCACTTAGCTGCCAGTCTGCCAGGCATGGCTTTTGTGTATGTTACAAATAGCTGGCAAGCCTAACCCTGAACTCCAATTGCGCGCTTTACATAATAAGAGAGCAACCCTCCTCAGGTCCAGAGTATGGAGCCTGCAGTCAGCCTAAGAAGATAGGTTCGTAAAATATATCGGAAGGTTCATCACCTGGTTAAGGTGGAAGTCCAATACAACCTTTGAGAGGGAACTTCACGTGGGGCAAAGGACGACCTTGTCCTTGTGGAAGACCAGGTATGGAAAGTCCACCGATAGCACCTGGAGTTCACTAAGCCTTCTGGCTGACATGACAGCCACCAAGAAGGCAATCTTCAATAACAGGTGTGACATCTTACACCTTTGCACATGCTCAAAAGGCTTGCTCATGAGTGCAGCCAGCACCGCAGTAGGTCCTATGGTGGTGGGGTGGTGGTTCATGCACCAGAGGGGACAAGTGGTTCATGCCCTTGAAGAAGCATCCAACCACCTTCTCCTGGGCCACCACTGACATACCAGCCCACGCCCAATATGCAGAGATGGCTGCCAGGTGCACCTTGAGGGCCGTTACTTGCATCCCTAACTAGAAGAGGGACCAGAGGTATTAGATGATACTAGCCACAGAGCAGGCATGGGGATCAAGCTCCTTGCCCTGGCATCAGATGAAAAACCTTTTCCATTTAAAGGTGTCGCACTGCTAAGTCGACTCTTTTTGGGAGGCCTCCAAAACGTCAAGTACATCCTCCGAAAGACCCAAAGCCTGGAACTCTAAGCTGCTCACAAACCAGGCTGTGTGGTGAAAGGACTGAAGGTCCAGGGGCAGGATCTTCCCCTGTTGTCTGGTCAGCAGGTCCAGGCGAAGAGGTAACCACTCTGGAAGCCTGCTGCTGAGGCTGAGGAGATCAGGGTACCAGAACTAGTGTGGCAAGTCTGTAGCTATCAGAATCATCCACATCTTGTCCTTCTGGGCATTGACCACTACCTTGTGGATCAGGAGGAAAGAAGGGAGGAAAACCGTACACAAGGCCTAGGGCCGAAGGACTCACAAAGGCATCCCCCAATAGTGTACCACAGTGTGGGGGAGGAAAGGGGGGTCACAAAACAGCCTCAGTTTTGCATTCTCCCAGGAGGCAAACAGGTCCACCAGAGGTGTGCCCCACAGGGAGAACAAGTGGCTTACCACCTCTTGATGCAGAGATCACTCGTGTAACATCTCTCCCACCCGACTTGACAGCATCTGCCAGATGACTGTCTGTTTCGGCACATGAAAAGCCAGGAGATCTGCACCCAGGCTGTGCATGCAGGTCTAGCTGCAGAGAGCCTTCCAACACAGGGGAAGGGAGTGCACGCTGCCCTGCCTTTTCAAATAGAACATGGTTGTGTTGTTGCCTATCTGGTCTTGCACGACCTGACCCCTGACCAAAAGAGTGAATTCTGTCAGAGCTAGCCACAATGCACAGAGCTCCAGCAGATTAATGTGGTGATGGGACTCCCAGGGAGAACAGAACCGATGGGCCTGTGGTCCCCCAGGTGCACTCACCACCCCACTAGACACACGTCAGTGATCAAGTGATGGTCAGTTCTAGGCAGACAAATGGAATTCCTTCCTCCAGATGTTTGGGGGATCAGCCACCACTGGATGGCATCCCACATTGTCTGGGTCATTGTGACTGGCTGGTCAAAGTGCCCTAGGTGCTTGTACCACTGACAGCCCAATTACCACCGCAGGTGCTGTATCCGCCAGTGGGCCCACTGGATCATGCTGGTGCAGGACACCCCATACCCAAGCAGCTGCAGGAGTCCCAGTCAGGCGTGAGTGCCTAACATGAAATGATTGGGCAAGGAGGTAAGATCCAGTGCCCAGTCCACAGGAAGGTAGGTCTTGGCCTGCAGGAGTCTAGCTCTGCCTCGATGAAGTGAATGCAGGAGGATCAATTCAGACTTGGCTGGGTTGACCAAGAGGCCTAGGTCTCTGCAGGTCTGGATGGCCAGATCCCTGAACTGATCCACAATCAGCCAGTCATCCAGGTAGGGGTAAACTC
The DNA here is from genome assembly GCA_016271365.2 of Neoceratodus forsteri. Classification (NCBI taxonomy): domain Eukaryota; kingdom Metazoa; phylum Chordata; order Ceratodontiformes; family Ceratodontidae; genus Neoceratodus; species Neoceratodus forsteri. Next base: position 1,688,712,424 of record CM057452.1, on the reverse strand, counting down.
TGATGCCCCTGCACCACAGGAAGGCTATCACCACTGCCATGCACTTAAAGACCCATGGTGTGGACGAGAGGTTGATGGGCATGACCTCAAACTGAAACAGAACCCTTTCTGTGTAGAATCAGAGATACCGCCAGTGGAATGATGGACTGGGACGTAGAAGAACATGTCCTGGAGGTCCAGGGAGCAGAACCAGATTCCCTGCTCCAGAGATGGTATGATCTGGTTCACAGTAACCATCCAGAACTCTTCAGCATTAACTGACTGAGACTGTGCTGATCCAGTATGGGGCACCAGTCCCCATCCATTCCAGGACCAGTAAATACCGGACATGTACCCTGACTTGCCAGGATGTGGAGGGCCATGAGCTATAGCCCCTTTCCCCAAGGAGCTGAGCAATGTCCTGCTGGAGGGCACGCAGTGTGCTCTGAAACACTAAGGACTCTCTCAGAGCATGGGTTCGGTAAGGCGGGAGAGTCTTGGACTAGAGAGGCAACCCTCTCCTGCCACCTCAAGAACCCATCTGTCCAAAGTCATGATGGACCAGTGTGGTCAGAAGTGGCAAAGCTGACCTCCCACAGGAAGATGAGTCAGGGACTGGACAGGCACCCATCACTGGGCAGCTTTGGAGGGGCACCGTCACCTGGGGCGGAGAGTCACAGCTTCCCCTACCCCGCTCTTTCCCTGGCCAGAGAACCTGGCCTTGGAGAACCAGTCTAGGTATTGACTTTGCAGGGCTGCTGCTGCTGAGGCTGCTGTGGCTGAAAGGCCTTCTTTTCATTTAAGGCCTTCTTTTCATTTTCAGGGCCTCGTGTCTTCTCAATCCTGTGAGATGACCTTCCTTCCCTGGGACAAAGAGGTTGGTGCCCAAGAAAGGGACATCAGCCAGCTTATGCTGTGTGTCCACAGTAAAGGTGGACAGCTGCAGCCAGGTCCTGCAACGCATCACGAAGGCTGCTGCCATGGCACTGGCACAGGAGTCGCCCATGTCTAAGGCCGTCTGGAGCTGGTGTTAACCGTGGTCTCTGATCAACTTCATTGGCAACTGCTCATCACCACAGAGATGAGGGAGGACATTATCAAGCACTCCCAGCAGGGAGTGACCAAAGTAGGCCATCAGTAGCTTCCTGATAAGAGACAGAGAGAGGAAGCTGTGTAGACTTTCTTAGCCACGTAGTCAAGCTTGTCTGCTTCTTGGAGGGACTTATCCAGGTCCCCATGCTTTCTGGACTTCCAGAAAGAAGAGTCCGAGACCAGACTCTTGCCAGAGCAATGGTCCTAGAACCTGAAAAGCAAGCCCATATGGAGCACATACTTGCGATACATATGGGCCAAGAATGCTGAACAGGATGAGGGATGCTGTCAAAGCTCCAGGGCTGGTTCCAAAACGGCCTCAGCCATGGGGAAAAGCAAGCCCCGAGGATTCATCCTTATTGAAATGTCTGTGAAAGGGTACTTAGCCCCTCTTCTGCAGAGGCTCCAAGGGGATGGACATGGATTCCAAAATGAGTCTGAGCAGAGCCCCAGATGACACCAGCCCATGGTCGGTAGTCAACTCCTTGACTGATCTGAGGTCAAAGGTATGCGTACTTGATGACTGCATGGATGAGCCATCGGAGGACTCCTCAAAAACAGCCCTTGAATGTTTGCTGTTATGGACCACCCTAGGGCTTAGGGTCATCCAACTGGGTGATTTCATACTTAGGTTCATACTTAGGTATGTACAGGAGCAGAAGGCGAATGCCCGTTTTAAGCTCCTGTCATTTACCTGCAGTTGGACAAACCGGTTCCCATGAGAATTAGTTTATTTTTAGTTTCACTAATAATAATATCCAGTGGGAGAGGATTCCAAAGGTTCACTACCTGCTGTGAAAAAAAATAATTTATTTTCATAGTGTTGAATTTCTGACACTTCACTTGTAGGGAGTGTCCAAGTCTACATAATGAAACTTGTATAAATTCAAATCCCATTTCATTCATTAAATATTGGTCATGTATCACATCCCTATGTATCCCATCTGTAACCCACTGTACTAGGAAGCAGTCTTGCATGCCATCTTTCTTGCACTTCTGGATGAAAGCACCACCCAGTCCACACCTAGCATGTTACGATCTCCCACTATCACAGCTTCTCCTTTAATGGACATCCTCCCAATTTCTTCTCCCAATTATCTGTCCCCTTCCTCCTTATAGACTGGTGGCCTGTACACCACACCTATCCTGATCTTTGTCCCTCCCCGTTTTGTGAACTAGACCCATACTGATTCCACCTCACACTCCCATTTTACTGCAGATTTCTCTGCGTCTTCTATGCCCCTCTCATACACAGAAAGCAATCCCCCCCCTTTTCCTTTTGTTCCTCCTGATCAGGGAGTATCCCAAGATCCCACTCGCTGTGCCCACTTCTCCATTATGGCAACCATTTCAGGTTCAACTCTGCCTAGAGTCCACTTATATTACTGCATAAGCATTTACACTTGTACCCTCCATGTGCCATTCTGTGAATCCCTCCTTGTTTCTGGTACCTGTTCTTCATTACTGCTATTGACCCCTGTTCTCCTTATCCCCTCTCAACTATGTTCCCTCCACTCACATCTGGCTACTATGCCCTGCCCTCCTCTTCCTAAATTTACCCCCCTCCGACCCTGCTGCCCTCTACACTTCGTGGTTCCTCCCTTACCTGACTTATATTACAGTGTCAGTGGCTAATGCAGGTTGCACACTCGCCTCTGAGGCCAGAAGATCAGTAGACTGTGGATTCTATCCCTGCACCACGCACTTGGGATAAATTCCAATACTGACACTGTAGTGCAGCATGAGGGGGTGCTGCACTTCTGAGGTACAGTCATTTGGATGAGATGTTAAACTGAGGTCCCATATGCCTGTTCTGGTGGATGTTAAAGATCCCCTGGCACTTCTCGAAAAGAGTAGAGGAATTTCCCCGGTGTCCTGACCAAATTTCCCCCATTCACTAAAAATACCACAAATAGCTTAATCTGGTTCAATGTTAGTTGGCATCCATCTATATTCCCCTTCCCTGGGACGAGGCTGAAAATAGGCAGAATTGTCTAGTCCTCCTTCCAGGTCAACAAAAACTAAATAAATAAATCCCACAGGTACCCTCTTAATTTCACGCCCTAATCCCTTCCAAGTAGAGTTTCTAACAGCCTATTTTTATTGGGACAGCACTAGTATGGCTTTCTTTATCTGGGTTAGTGCCTCCATCCAGTAGTTCATTAGCCTTCCTCCCTAGTCCAGTTTAAAAATATGTCTGTCTTTATCTTATCTAGTTTCTGTCCCTGCACTGAGGCCCCCCTACTATATGGATGAAGGCCCTTCCTTTTAAATAAACTACAATCCCACCATTCCACATTCCTGTCCCCAATGAAACTGAACCTTTCTACACCACACCACTCCTTTAGCCACCTTTTAAAAGCGAGTATTTATACCTTCATGCCTTCTCCCTTCTCATGTACTTTAAAGAGCTTGTAAAACAAAAAAGGCCACTGGTGAGGCAACTTGCTTGAGTGTTTCTCCAGTCTACAAAAGGAATCCTTAAACTGCTCCAATGTTCCATTTGCCAGATTATTTGTCCCAAGGTGAACAGTCAGATCTGATCAATCTCCTGCCTCCTGTAGCTCCCAGAAGATACTTCAGTATCTTTTTTCTCCTTGGCTATCACCCCCTCTATTCTCCTAACAACAGAATACCCATCACCAGGACCTTTCTAATGAACCTCCTCATCTGCCTTCTCTGCCATCAAGGCTGTTTTTTCTAGGAGCCTCCTAAATCTTTCCTGTAGTTGAGAATCCAGCAGTCTCACCAGGATTGATGCTGGATAACTAAGAGCAGTGAAAATTTCCCACTGCAGGGATGGCCTCCCACCCTCCCCTGGGCCACACATCCTAGCACCCTTCCCTTTGCCTACCACCCTCCACTGCCCAGGTCTCTGAGGGCGTGGAGCTGTCTGGGAACTCCCATTTCGCTCCCACTCAAGTTTCCTAATCTCCACCCTTGAGGCAGCCAGTCAGCTCAGCTGAGAGTGCTGTTGGCCTTTAACAAATATGATAGATGTCCCTATCTAGGAGTATTTCTCTGAAGATGGCCAGTCCGCATCCCCTGCATCTAAGTCCCAGCCCACCCTCCTAGGGGTCTGCATTCTCCAGACCATTCGCTATATCCCCCAAATACAGGTTACTCACCTGTAACAAGAGTTCTAGGAGTGGTATGTGTTGTTCATCCACACTTATTGGCAGGTTCCTTACCACTTTAAATCTTGCGGAAGGTCTTCAAGCTGTCTCCTCCACCCACCCACCCACCGTGGTAAAACTCCAGGCTCCGCCCCATGACGCCAGATCTAGCCCGCTGGAAGCCAGATTGCGCGTTGAAGTTGAGGAGGTTGGGTGGGTTGTGTGGATGAACAACATATACCACTCCTAGAACTCCTGTTACAGGTGAGTAACCAGTATTTCTAGGGACGTGGATATGTTGTTCAATCCACACTTACTGGCAGACTCCTAGCAGTTCTCTGGGAGGAGGGAGGCAAGGCGCGTACCCCCTACTTGGGGTGTAAGGACTGGAGAACCGAGGTCCCAAAACCAGCATCCCGGCGTGACTAAAGGTCGATGTGGTAGTGGGTAATGAAGGCATGTGCTGACTTCCAGGTAGCAGCCCTGCAGATTTCCTGGATAGGGACATCCCTGGAAGCAGCCACCGATGCAGCGGTATGGCGGATAGAATGAGCTCTTATCCCTTTGGGAGGCACCATGTACGCCAACCTATAGCAGAGGTCTATGCAGGAGGTGACCCACCTGCTTATTGTCCGCTTGGCTGCAGGTCTGCCAGGTGCAGCTTCAGCATAGGTCACAAACAGCTGGCAAACCTCTCCCCGAACTTCAGCTGTCCACTCTTTATAATAAGAGCGCGCTCTTCTAGTGCCCAAGGTATGGAGCCTATATTCAGCCTCCGAGGTGTGATTGGGGTAGAACACCGGCAGAGTCAACACCTGGTTATGGTGAAACTCCGACACCGCCTTTGGAAGGAATTTCGGGTCGGGCACAGGACAACCTTGTCCCTGTGGAAAACCAGATAAGGAGACTCTATGGAAAGTGCCTGGAGCTCTCCCATCCTTCTGGCTGACGTGATAGCCACCAAGAAGGCGGTTTTCCATGACAGGTGAGATACATCACACCAGTGCATCGGTTCGAATGGCTTGCCCATGAGCTTAGCGAATACCAGCAGTAGATTCCATGGAGGTGGAGGTTCTCGCACCAGAGGGGATATGTGATCAAGGCCTTTGAAAAAATGCCCGACTATCTTTTCCTGCGCCACAGACTGCTTTCCAGCCCGCGCCCAGTAAGCAGAGATGGCTGCCAGGTGCACCTTAAGGGTCGTCAACCGAAGCCCTAGCTGACAAAGGGACCACAGGTAGTCCAGAATGCTGGCCAAGGAACAGGAGGAAGGGTCCATCCCCTTATCCTGACACCAAATGGAAAATCTTCCATTTGAAGGCATAGCATTTCCTGGTCGACTCCTTACGGGATGTCTCAACGACGTTGAGGACCTCGTCAGAAAGACCCAAGGCCTGAAAATCTAGCCGCTCAGGAACCAGGCCATCAGGTGCAGGGATTGAAGGTCCGGGTGGAGTACCTTCTTCTGGTTGACTGAGATCAGGTCTGGGTGGGCTGGAAGCCGCCTTGGGAGCCTGGAGCTAAGGCTGAGGAGATCTGGATACCAGAACTGGCGGGGCCAGTCTGGGGCTACCAGAATCACCTGCACCTTGTCCCTCCTCGCCTTGAGAAGCACCTTGTGGATCAAGAGAAATGGGGGAAAGGCGTAGAAGAGGCCCAGGGTCCACGGCCTTCGAGAAGGCATCCCCCTGCAGTGAGCCCTGCTGAGGGGGGCAGGCATGAAACAGCCTCAGCTTCGCATTCTCCATGGAGGCAAACAGGTCTACCTGAGGTGTGCCCCAGTGGGAGAATAGATTGTGTACTATCTCCGACAGGAGAGACTGCTCGTGAGATACAGCACCTATCCAGCTTAGGGCATCGGCCAGAGTGTTGGAGGCTCCCGCCACATGAATGGCTAGGAGATCCGCCTCCAGACTGCTCACAAGAGACCAAGTGAGGAGAGCTTCCTTGCACAGAGGCAAGGAGCGTGTCTTGCCCTGGCGGTTTAGGTAGTACATGGTCATGGTGTTGTCAGTCTGGACCTGGACCACTTGACCCCATACAAACAGAGCGAAGGCAGTGAGGGCTAGTCGGACCACTCGGAGCGCCAGCAGGCTGATGTGGCATCGAGACTCCTGAGGGGACCACAGGCCGTGTGCTCTGAGTTCCCCCAGATGGGCACCCCAACCCAGAGAGGCATTGGTCGATAAGAGTGACCATCAGCTCTGGACGGACAAACAGGATACCCTACTGCAGATGAGCTGGAATGATCCACCACTGGAGTGTGTTCCCCATCTCCTGGGTCACTATCACTGGCTGGTCCAAAGGACTGGAGCGCTGTGACCAATGGCGGTCCAGCCCCCATTGCAGGGAACGCATATGCCAGCGGGCCCAACGGACCATGCTGGTGCAGGCCGCCATGAGGCCCAAGAGGCGAAGGAAGTCCCAGGCAGGGCGCAATTGCCCAACCAGAAATGATTGGGCAAAGGAGGAAAGAACCTCGGTCCTGTCTGCCGGGAGCCATGCTCTGGCTCGAAGAGAGTCGAGCTCTGCCCCGATGAACTGAATCGCCTGCGTTGGCAGGAGTTCCGATTTGGCCTCTTTGATGAGGAGGCCAATCTGAGAGCAGACCTGGAGGGCCAGATCCCTGGACCGCTCCACCTCCAGCCTTGAGGGGGCTGCAGTCAGCCAGCTGTCCAGGTAAAGGTACACCCGGACCCTTCGGTGGCCGCAGGAATGCTGTCACCACTGCCATGCATTTGGTGAAGACCCTGGGAGCTGAACAGAGGCCGAAGGGCATGGTTTGGAACTCATAAAGGGATCCCTCTGCCCTGAAGCGGAGGAATCGCTGGTGAGACGGATGGATTAGGACGTGAAAGAACGCATCCTGGAGGTCCAGAGAGCAGAACCACATGCCTCGTTCCAAGGATGGAATAATCTGAGTCAGAGTGACCATCCTGAAGGTACGAGACCTTAGGAACTTGTTCAGGTCATGTAGGTCTAGAATGGGGCGCCAGCCCCCCATTTGTTTTGGGACCTGGATGTACCTGGACACAAACCCTGGGCCTGGTGAAGGATTCACCACCTCCCTGATCACCTCCTTCTGGAGGAGCAGGGCAATGTCGGTTCGACGAGCCGACAGAGAGCTATGCAGTTGTGTGGCCCCCGTGGGGTTATGGCTCAATAGGGTGGGGACTGCTTAAATTCCAGAGGCAGCCTTTCCTACCACTTCCCAGCACCCAGCAGTCCAGTGATATCTGACCAGGCGGAAAAGAAGTGGCGGAGCTGTCTCTCATGGGGAACCCGGGAGGAGTAGACGGTTGGAGCGACACCCCTCAACCCGTTACTAAGCAGGCTTGGAGGAAGGGCTGGCCGAGGGGCCTCCTGGACCTTTCCCTCCCAGCTTCCTGCTGGAGGAAGCAGCAGGCTTGGCTTTGGGGTGCCAAGTGCGAGCCTGCTGGCCCTGATGCTGGTGTTGCTGGGCCGGATGTGCCATAGGGGCTGAAGGTCGAAAGGACTTACGTTGCTGCTGGCGGCCTTTGTCCTTCTGGGCAGATGTGACAGAGTCCAAAGTGGCACTGGACTTCTCGATCCTTTGCAGACGACCCCCCACCCCGGGACCGAACAAGTCGGTACCCAAGAAGGGAACATCTGCCAGCTTGTGCTGGGTATCCACTGTAAAAGTGGAGATCTGCAGCCAAGTTCTGTAGCGCATGGCCACTGCAGCTGCTACTGACCGGGCACACGAGTCAGCTAAGACCAAGGAAGTTTGGAGTTGCTGTTTGGCCATCGTCCTTCCCTGATCCCGCACCTGCTTGAACATTGTCTAGAGGTCAGCTGGGAGATGAGGAATCACCTCATCCAGGGAGTCCAAAAGGGCCTGCGAAAAGGGTGCTATTAGAACGGCCGAGCTGGCCTGACGAAGGCCTAGGGAGGAAGCAGCATAGACTTTCCGCCCGGAGTAGCCCAGTTTCTTGGACTCCTTATCGGGTGGCTTGTCCACATCCCGAGTGTTTCTGGAGCACTGGAAAACGCTGTCAGTCACGAGCCCCTCCGCAGAGGGGTGCTCCGAGAAACTGGAGAGTGAACCAGTGGGAACGGCGTACTTTCGAGCCATCCTGGACGAAGGTGCTGGACAAGAAGCTGGACGCTGCCACAGCTCCAGGGCCGGGCCAACAATGGCTTCGGCCACTGGGAAGGCCTCTGTGGAGGAATCCCCTCGGTCCAGTATCTCCGTGAGGGGATACTTGGCCCATTTCGAAACAGGTTCGAGCGTTATCCCAGTGGACTCTGGGATGAGCTGAAGCATTCCAACGAACGAGGATGGGCCCTCATCCACCAACTGACCCCCAGTGGACTCCAGGTCAAGGGGCCTGGAGAACAGGGAAGAGTCATCATCAGACTCCGAGGAGTCTGCAAACAGCTGCCGAGGGCCTGAGCCACCCTCCACCTGCCAAGACCGATCGGGAGTGAGGGAGAAGGACAACCGATGGGGCAAGCCCTGACCTGACTGAGAATCCTTGATCGGGTTCCCAGTTTTAGGTTGTGGAGGCGTGGGTTCCACCACAATGGGTGGCGCAGCTGGTTTCGGCTGAACAACCGGTGCTGGCTTGAGCTCCTCGATTACAACAAGGGGTTGTTTCGACCGCTCTGGTGACAGCCACTTAATGGCCGGGGAAGGCGATGGAGTCGGCTTATTCACGGTCAAAAGGAGCTGCTGACACATCAGATCCTCATAGCGCCGACACAATTTGCGCCAGAGCCTATCCTCCAAAGAGGACGAAGAGGAGGATGAGCGGCGCTGCCGCTTTCCACGGTGCTGAGACCGAGACCGCCGATGTCAGCGGGATCGGCTGGACCGAGAAGAGGTCCGAGACCGAGACCTTCAGTGTTCCCGAGGGTGGTCTGAGGGGGCGGGGAAACCTGTCCTCCCTCGGTTCAGGGACCTTAACCGGGACTTCACATGGAGGCACAGGATGTTCTTCGTTTCACCGGGAACCGCTGAAGAAGGGTTGTCGCTTCCAGTCGACACGCCCGTCTGACAAGTCGAGAAAAATCTCGACTGCGTCGATGGGTGTCTCGGCCAGCTGACCTGACGGGAACACCGTGAAGCTAGCGGCTTTAGCTGCAACCTCGACCGAAGTCAAGAGTCGACTATCCGGGGAAGGGAACCTCTCCCATCCCCACGAATGTCAACGATGGGACTTACCCTTGGAGTCCTTTTTCTTGGATCAAGAGGAATATCCTGAAGGCCCTTCTCCCTTGGTGGAGAGGGACTGACAAAGCTCCTTGAACGAAGCCGTGTAGGAGGAGCCCAAAGAGAGCGGGATAAATGCCGCAACCGAAGATGATGATGATGTGGCCTGGGCCGCTTCCTCCTCGAGGGCGATCATCTCTTCGAGCTGTTCAGCCGAGCCCGCCGCTGCTGACACCACCCAACGGGCCTCCTTCGACTTGACCGGAGGATAATGTTTCTCGGGGCGCCCAAGTTGCAATCTGGCAGCGCAATCCTCTAAGACCATGGCCGAAAAGGACCTGCACAAGTCGCAGGACTGTGAATCGTGCTCAAGCCAAAGGCAGTACATGCACGTCGAGTGCGGATTGGTCCGGGACATCTTCTACCCACAGGAGCACTGATAATATCTGGGAGTAGATTTGTCCATTGCAGCCATGAGGGAAGATAAAGACCGAAGTCTTGTAAATTTTAAGATTAGTTTCGGGTTAACCGAAGAGTTTGGATCCAGGCCTAAAACGCAGAGCGCAAGGGGAGGGAACCTGAGCTTCCAAGCGGTAAGGAAGATCTGGCGTCATGGGGCGGAGCCGAGAGTTTTACCACCCGGGTGGGTGGGAGGAGCCAGCTTGAAGACCTTCTGGCAAGATTTAAAGCGGCAAGGAACCTGCCAGTAAGTGTGGATTGAACAACATATCCACATCGCTAGAACTCAGTTTTACCCTAGATAGGGTTTTGCGACTATAGCCCAATAACCCCTTTTTCCCTACTTATCTACAGTATGCTCCCCTCTTGTACACTGTACTACAGTTCTACATTAGTGAATAATTGCAGCATCTACATCACAACATACAAATCATACATTAACACTCCCCCGAGATATGCTTTAATAACCAACATTGTCAACTATCCCCTTGTATATGCACAGGGCCCCTAGTGCTCTGCCGCACTTTGTCCTGATTTCTGAGGCAGGGATCCTAAGCTTCCATGGTAGCATTTTTTTGATTTCTGTAGCATGATTTATTCACTTCTGTGGAAGAATGCTGTTGTTCCACTGGCTGAAATATGATGTGATGTCAACAATTACACTGCATGCAGAACACAGAGGAGGGCTTCAGAATAATAAAGATGGGGAAGGGGGCCAAACACTATGGAAAACATACAGCTTACTAACCTATAACAGGAGTACTAGGAGTGGTATATGTCATTCATCCACACTGTCTGGCAGGTTCCTTGCTGCTTTAAGATGGGCCGGAAAGTCTTCAAGTTGGCTCCTCCCACCCAAACGGGTGGTAAAACCCTCGGCTCAGCCCCATGATACCAGATCTAGCCCCCGCCAGCCAGGCCAGCTGAGAGGTCGAGGGTTTGTAGGATGAACATATACCCACTCCTAGAACTCCTGTTACAGGTGAGTAACTTGTATTTCTAGGGACGTGGATATGTTGTTCAATCCACACTGTCTGGCAGACTCCTAGCAGTTCTACAGGAGGAGGGAGGCAAGGCGCGCACCCCCGATACTTACTTGGGGAATAAGGACTGGAGAATCGAGGTCCCAAAGGCAGCATCCCGGCATGACTCTAGGTTAATATGGTAATGGGAAATGAAGGTGTGTGCTGACTTCCAGGTAGCAGCCCTGCAGATTTCCTTGATAGGGACATCCCTAGAAGCAGCGGTATGGCAGACAGAATGAGCTCTTATCCCTTTGGGTGGCTCCATGCCCGCCAACCTATAGCAGAGATCTATGCAGGAGGTGACCCACCTGCTAATCGTCCGCTTGGCTACAGGTCTGCCAGGTGCGGCTTCAGCATGGGTGACAAACAGCTGGCAAACCTCTCCCCGAACTTCAGCCGTCCACTCCTTGTAATAAGCAAGCGCTCTTCTAGGGTCCAAAGTATGGAGCCTATATTCGGCCTCCGAGGTGTGACTGGGGTAGAACACCAGCAGAGTCAACACCTGATTCAGGTGAAACTCCGACACCACCTTCGGAAGGAATTTCGGGTTGGGGCGAAGGACAACCTTGTCCCTGTGGAAGACCAGATAAGAAGACTTGATGGAAAGTGCCTGGAGCTCTCCCATCCTTCTGGCTGGCATTATAGTCACCAAGAAGGCAGTCTTCCACGACAGGTGGGAGATGTCGCACCTGTGCATCGGTTCGAATGGCTTGCCCATGAGCTTGGCCAGTACCAGCAGTAGATCTCATGGAGGTGGAGGTTCTCGCACCAGAGGGGATATGTGATCAAGGCCTTTGAAAAAGCACCAGACCACCTTCTCCTGTGCCACCAACTGCTTGCCTGCCCAGTAAGCAGAGATGGCTACCAGGTGCACCTTAAGGGTCGTCGACCGAAGCCCTACCTGGGAAAGGGGCCACAGGTAGTCCAAAATGCTAGCCGATGGACAGGAAGAGGGATCCTACCCCTTGTCCTGACACCAAATGGAGAATCTCTTCCATTTAAAGGCACAGTATTTTCTGGTCGACTCCTTACGGGATGCCTCAACAACGTTGAGGACCTCATCAGAAAGACCCAAGGCCTGGAACTCTAGCTGCTCAGAAACCAGGCCGTCAGGTGCAGGGATTGAAGGTCCGGATGGAGTACCTTTCCATTGTTGATTGAGATCAGGTCCGGGCGGGCTGGAAGACGCCTCGGGAGCCTGGAGCTGAGGCTGAGGAGATCCGAGTACCAGAACTGGTGAGACCAGTCTGGGGCTACCAGAATCACCTACGCCTTGTCCCACTTCGCCTTGAGAAGCACCTTGTAGATCAAGGGAAATGGAGAGAAGGCAGAGAAAAGGCCCAGGGTCCACGGACTCGAGAAGGCATCTCCCTGCAGCGAGCCCTGCTGAGGGGGGCAGGTATGAAACAGCCACAGCTTCGCATTCTCCTTGGAGGCTAACAGGTCCACCTGAGGGGTGCCCCAATGGGAGAACAGGTATTGAACTACCTCCTGCAGGAGAGTTCACTCATGAGATGCAGTGCCTATCCGGCTGAGGGCATCGGCCAGACTGTTTGAGGCTCCTGCCACATGGATGGCTAGGAGATCCACCTCCAGGCTGATCACGAGAGACCTAATGCGGAGCGCTTCCTTGCACAAAGGCAAGGAGTGCATCCTGCCCTGCTGGCTGAGAGAGTACATGGTCGTGGTGTTGTCCATCTGGACCACCTGACCTCATACAAAGGGAGCGAAGGCGGTGAAGGCTAGCTGAACTGCTTGAAGCTCCAGCAGGTTGATGTGGCATCAAGACTCCTGAGAGGACCAGAGGCCGTGGGCCCGGAGCTCCCCCAGATGGGCACCCCAACCCATCAAAGATGGTCGTCAGAATGACCATCGGCTTGGGCGGACAAACGGGATATCCTCCTGCAGATGAGCTGGGACGAGCCACCTCTGCAGACCGTCCCACATCTTCTGGATCACGGTTACTAGCTGGTCCAAAGGACCGGAGCACTGAGACCAATGGCGGGCCAGCCCCCACTGCAGGGGATGCATATGCCAGCGGGCCCAATGGACCACGCTGGTGCAAGCCGCCATGAGACCCAGAAGACGCAGGAAGTCCCGGGCAGGGCGCAACTGCCCAACCAGAAATGATCGGGCAAAGGAGTAAAGGACCTCGGCCCTGTACGCTGGGAGCTGTGCTCTGACTCAAAGAGAGTTGAACTCTGCCCCAATGAACTGAATCACCTGCGATGGCAAGAGTTCCAATTTGGCCTTGTTGATCAGGAGACCAATTTGAGAGCAGACCTGGAGGGCCAGATATCTGGACCGCTCCACCTCCAGCTTAAAGGGGGCTGTTATCAGCCAGTCATCCAGGTCAGGGTACACCCAGACTCCTCAGCACCGCTGCCACCACTGCCATGCATTTGGTGAAGACTCTGGGAGCTGGAGAAAGACCGAAGGACATGGCCCGGAACTCGTAGAGGGATCCCTCTGCTCTGAAGCAGAGGAATCGCCAATGTGATGGACGGATTGGGATGTGAAAGAATGTGTCCTGCAGATCCAGAGAGCAAAACCACATGCCTAGTTCCAAGGATGGTATGATCTGAGCCAGAGTGACCATCCTGAAGGTGCGCGGCCTTAGGAACTTGTCCAGATTGTGCAGATCGAGAATGGGGAGCCAGCCCCCTGTCCTTTTTGGGACCAGGAAATACCTGGACACAAACACTGGGCACGGAGGAGGATCCGCCACCTTGTTGATCACCTCCTTTTGGAGGAGCAGAGCTATGTTGGCTCGACGAGCTGACAGAGAGGCTGCAGAACTAGCCTCCCGAGGGGCATTGGCTCGATAGGGAGGGGTCCGCTCGAATTCCAGAGGCAGACCCCTACCGACAACTTTCAGCACCCAACGGTCCGTGGTGATAGTGGACCAGGAGGAAAGGAAGTGGTTGAGCTGTCCCCCCATGGGGAGACCCAGGGGAGAAGTGAAGAGGTTGGGGGCTGCACCCTCTCAGCTCATCACTGGGCAGGCTTGGAGGAAGAACCAGCCGAGGAGCTGCCTGGACCTTTCCCTCCAGGCTTCCTGCTGGAGGAAGCAGCAGGCTTGGCCTTGGGGTGCCAAGCATGAGCCTTCTGGTCCTGTTGCTGGTGCTGCTAGGCCGGACGTGCCGCAGGGGTGGAAGGGCTTGCACTGTTGCTGGCGGCCTTTGTTCTTCTGGGCAGACGTGACCGAGTCCAAGATGGTGTTGGACTTCTCTATCCTCTGAAGATGGCCATCCACCCCAGGCCCGAACAAGTCGGTACCCAAGAAGGGGACGTCTGCCAGCTTGTGCTGGGTATTCGCCGTGAAGGTGGGGATCCACAGCCAAGCTCTGTGGCGCATGGCTACTGCGGCCACTACTGAACGGGCACAAGAGTCTCCGATGTGCAAGGCAGTTTGGAGCTATTGCTTGGCCACTGCCCTTCCCTGATCCTGCACCTGCTTGACCATCGTCTGAAGGTCAGCTGGGTGATGAGGAAGCACCTCATCCAGAAAGCCCATAAAGGCATGTGAAAAGTGTGCCATCAGTAAAGCCAAGCTAGCCTGTTGAAGGTCTAGGGTGGAGGCAGCATAAACTTTGGGCCCGGAGCAGTCCAGCTTTTTGGACTCCTTGTCTGGGGGCTTCTCTACATCCCTAGCATTTCCAGAGCGCCAGAAGATGCTATCGGTTACCAGCCCTTCAGCCGAGGGGTGCTCTGAAAAGCTGGAGAGGGAACCGGTGGGGACTGCGTACTTGCAGGCTATCCTGGCAGAAGGCACAGGACAGGATGCAGGCCGCTGCCACAACTCCGGGGCCGGACCAACAATGGCCTCGGCCACAGGGAAGGCCTCCGTGGGGAAATCCCCTCGGTCCAAAATCTCCATGAGGGGATATCTGGCCTGTTTCTGCACGGGTTCAAGCTGCATCTCAGTAGACTCTGAGGTGAGCTGAAGAATACCCAGGAACGAGGATGGGCTCTCGTCCACTGACAGACCCTCAGAGGATTCCAGGTCGAGGGGCCTGGAAAACAGGGAGGAGTCGTCGGACTCAGAGGAGCCCATGAACAGCTGCCAAGTGCCTGAGCCACCCTCCACTCGCCGGGGGTGAGGGTGACCAACAACCTGTGGGGCAAGCCCTGACCCAACCGAGAATCCTTGGTCGAGGCCCCAGTCTTCGGTTGCAGGGGAGGAGGTTCCACCACAATGGGTGGAGCAGCCGGTTTTGGCTGAGAAATCGGCGCTGGAGTTGGTTCCTCGACCAAGGAGCCGATGGCGAGAGGCTGCTTCCGCCATTTGGGCGACAACCATTTAATTGCCGGGGAAGGCAATGGAGTCGGTTTGTTGCTGGCCAATAAGAGCTGCTGCCACATCATGTCCTCCTAGCACCTACGCAACTTGCGCCGGAGCCTATCCTATGAAGAGGGATGAGGACGAGCGGCGATGTCGCTTTACATGATGCAGGGACCGAGACCACTGATGCCGGCGGGACCTACCTGATGCAGGAGGAGGACCGAGACCGAGAACGTCTGGGTCGTCAATGGTGGGTTGAAGAGGGGGCAAGGGAAACCCACTCATCCCCCGGTACAGGGTCCTTGACTGGGGACTTCGGCTCGGGAGGCTGAGGCAAGTCCTCGGTAACCACTGGGTGTACCGGTGAAAGAGGGTTATCGGCTTCTCCAGTTGACGATCCATCCAACAGGTCGAGAAAAATCTCGACCGCACTGACGGGAGTCTCGGCCAGCTGACCTGACGGGACACCGAAAAGCCAGCCTCGACCAAAGTCAATTGCAGATGCTCTGGGGAGCGAGATCTCTCCCGCTCCCACGAACGTCCACGGTGGATCTTACCTTTCGGTTCCTTTTTCTTCGACCTACTAAAATAAGTCCCTGAGGGCTCTTCCTCCTTTAGTGGAGAGGGACTGATAAAGCTCCTTAAAGGAACCAGTATAGGAGGAGCCCAAGGAGGGTGGGATAAACGCCAACGTCGAGGAAGAAGAAAACGTGGCCTGGGCTGCCTCTTCCTTGAGGGCAATTAATTGTTCCAGCTGCTCCGCGGAGCCTGCAGCCACGGACACCGCCCAATGGGCCTCCTTCGACTTCACCGGTGGAAACCATTTTTCCGGGCGCCCCAGTTGAAGTCGGGAAGCACGGTCTTCCAGAACCAGCCAAAAAGACTTGCAGAGATCGCAGGCTCATGGATCATGTAAGCAAGCCCCAGGCAGTAAACGACGTGGCGTGCAGGTCGGTCCGAGACATCTTCTGCCTGCAAGGGCACCAACGGAAGCCGGGAGTAGATTTCGAATCCATCGCAGCCGCAAAGGAAGGAGAAGACTTAAGTCTGTAAATGTTAATATGATTTTCAGTAGTACCCAAGGTTTAGGATCCAGGCCTAAAGTTGCAAGAGTGCTAAGGAGGAAACCTGAGCTTCCAAGTGGTAAGGAAGATCTGGCGTCATGGGGCGGAGCCGAGGGTTTTACCACCCAGATGGGTGGGAGGAGCCAGCTTGAAGACTTTCCAGCCCATCTTAAAGCGGCAAGGAACCTGCCAGACAAGTGTGGAGTGAATAACATATCCACGTCCCTAGAACAGTATATTTGAATGCAAATTTACCAAGAACAGTGAATTCTCCAGCACTATATATTCTGTGGCATGACACATATTCTGTGGAAAATTCCACGGCCATGGAATCACAGAGTTCCATGGAACTTGTATACCTGGACGAGGTGATGCGTCAAAGTCTCCAGCTGAAGTGCAGATGCTTCCTCCTTCTTGTGATCCTCCCTCTCTGAGTTGCTCACGTGAGGGGTCGCCTTTACTTTTTGGGTATTAACACTGTGCTGCCAGTGCCTGATTGGCTCAAAGCAGTCACAGTACAATGAACCCTCCACAATGATGGTGTTGCCTGCCACCTAGTGTCTTCCCTCCTGATGCTTCCCCATACAGCAAAATAAAATGGTAAGCAATTTTCCAAACAGTAATGAATTTAAAACCCTCTCACCACTGCTCTGGCCGCTGAAAATTAGCTCTGCAGCTATTTAAAGGACTCATAAATAGGGCTATCTAAATCTGCCTAACAAAAATACAACATTGTAGGTTAGATGCTTGCCTTCATAATGTTGTGCTCCTTTTGCCTCGAAGTATTGTTAATCAGTGGTTTTTGCTGTTGTTCCTTTTAACTCTATTTTGTAAAATAAATTACTTTTATTGCGTGACTACCTTTTAGTCTGTGCAGTGTTTGCTGTGATGCCCAGCTTTACCTTTTCTTTCTGCGTTTTTCCCTAAGGCTCCAGCTTCTTTTCCAGTAACCACCTAATTCCTGATTCTTAATCCGTGGTTGCTGGGATTCAAAGGTTTACATGTTACAGAAACAAATGCCTCGACTGCTATTCAAACCTGCCGCTTCAGTAGCTGCCTAAAATGGCTGCTATGTGCTTATGGGATGACGTCAGTGGAGCGACAGTGCTCCAGAGTGTTAAAATAGTCTGTATGGGGGACCTTAGTTGTTAACTACCAAAATAACATTGACAAAGCGTTTCTCCTTCAAATCCTTTACTGTGCAGCTGTGAAAAGGTTGTTACACCTGCACAGCAAATGATTTGAAGAAACGTTCTGTTAATGTTATTGCAAGAGTTAATTACTCAGGTCCCCATACGGACTGTATTAACACTCTGGAGCACTGTCGCCCCACTGACGTCATCCCATAAGCACATAGTGGCCATTTTAGGTAGCTACTGGAGTGGCAGGTTTGAATAGCAATTGGGGGGTTTGTTTACATGTTACGGAGACCTTTGAATCCTAGAAACTATGGATTAACAACATTTCGAGGAAAAAGGAGCACAGCATTATGTAGGTAAGCATCTAATCTAGTGTTGTATTTTTGTTAGGCAGATTCGGATACTCCTATTTTTGAGTCCTTTAAATCATGTGCTGCTTGTGTCTGATTGGCGCTACGCGGTCATGTGACTGTGCCCCAACACAGCTGCTCGCCTCCTGACTTCCCTTCCTATGCTTTCTCACATAGCAAAACCACTAAGCAATTTCTCAAACAATAATGGGCTTACAGCTTTCCCACCATCCCTCCTGGATCGTTCAGCACGCTCAATGGAACCATCATTAATGGCAAATCTTCCTAACAGATCTAAGTCACAAAAAAGTATTTCAGGAATTTCAAATATCTAGAGGGTGTAGTAGACTAGTAATTAAAATGTCTATATAGGCATCAACATCCTGCTGCCCTACCTCCTCCCTTAGTCAATTACAGTGCATCCAACTTATCATGGAAACAGTTATTCACATATCCTAAACCAAATAATACACAGAAAATAAGGGAAACATCCAATGATAAATTCTGCTAAACTATGCCCATCTTAACCTCCAAATAGTTGTATTAAAGTCTCAGAGAACTATCAATAGCATTACTCACGTAAAGGGTAAATAACTGCAAAAAAACAAGGCAAACTGCAATTATGGTTGTGAGTCTTAAAATGTGGCACATCAATGAAGGATTAGCTACTGTGCATTCTACACAGAACAGGTAAATGATTCAGGGTAAGACAGACTCATTGCTTGGTAAGCATGTTTCTAGTATCTGTAAGTCCCAAGACATGTGTACTATGGAAACAGAATGCTTAAGTAGTAACTATAGTACACAGTTTTGGGAACACCCATAAACAAAGATCCACACCTAATATATGGGGTTGCACCAGATTGGTAATTTTTGAGTAAAATACAGGTTACTCACCTGTAACAGGAGTTCTAGGAATGGTATATGTTGTTCATCCACACTGTCTGGCAGGTTCCTTGCCGCTTTAAATCTTGCCGGAAGGTCTTCAGCTGGCTCCTCCCACCCACCCGGTGGTAAAACTCTGCTCCGCCCCATGATGCCAGATCTGGCCCGCTGGAAGCTCAGGTTAAAGGCCGGCCGTAGGTTTAGGAAATAGGATGAACAATACATACCATTCCTAGAACTCCTGTTACAGGTGAGTAACCTGTATTTCTAGGACATGGATATGTTGTTCATCCAGACTGTCTGGCAGACTCCTAGCAGTTCTCCCGGAGGAGGGAGGCAAGCACACCCCTACTTAGGGAATAAAGATTGAGAACTGAGGCCCCAAAACCAGCATCCCGGCGTGACTCAAGGTCGATGTGGTAATGGGTAATGAAGGTGTGTGCTGACTTCAGGTAGCAGCCCTGCAGATTTCCTGGATAGGGACGTCCCTGGAAGCAGCCACCGATGCAGCAGTATGATGGGTAGAATGAGCTCTTATCCTCTGGGAGGCTCCATGCCCGCCAACTTATAGCAGAGATCTATGCAGGAGGTGACCCACCTGCTTATCGTCCGCTTGGCTGCAGGTCTGCCAGGTGCAGCTTCAGCGAGGTGACAAACAGCTGGCGAACCTCCCAATTTCAGCCGTGCGCTCCTTATAATAAGCGAGCACCCTTCTAGGGTCCAAAGTATGGAGCCTATATTCGGCCTCCGAGGTGTGATTGGGGTAGAACACCGGCAGAGTCAACATCTGGTTAAGATGAAACTCCGACACCACCTTCGGAAGGAATTTCGGGTGGGGGCACAGGACAACCTTGTCCCTGTGTAAGACCAGGTAAGGAGACTCGATGCAGAGCGCCTGGAGTTCTCCCATCTTTCTGGCTGACGTGATAGCAACCAAGAAGGCGGTCTTCCACGACAGGTGAGAGAGTTCACACCTGTGCATTGGTTCAATTGGCTTGCCCATGAGCTTTGCCAGTACCAGCAGTAAATCCCACGGAGGTGGAGGTTCTCGCACCGGAGGGGAAATGTGATCAAGGCCTTTGAAAAAGCGCCAGACCACCTTCTCCTGTGCCACCGACTGCTCCCCGGCCCACGCCCGGTAAGCAGAGATGGCTGCCAGGTGCACCTTTAGGGTCGCCGACCAAGCCTCGACTAGAAAGGGACCATAAATAGTCCAAAATGCTTGCCAAAGAACAGGAGGAAGGGTCCAAGCCCTTGCCCTGACACCATATGGAAAATCTCTTCCATTTGAAGGCATAGCATTTCCTGGTCGACTCTCACGGACGCCTCAACAACATTGAGGACCTCGTCGGAAAGACCCAAGGCCTGGAACTCTAGCCGCTCAGGAACCAGGCCGTCAGGTGCAGGGATTGAAGGTCCAGATGGAACACCTTCCCCTGATTGACTGAGAGCAGGTCCGGGCGAGCTGGAAGCTGCCTCGGGAGCCTGGAGCTGAGGCTGAGGGGATCTGGGTACCAGAGCTGGCAGGGCCAGTCTGGGGCTATCAGAATCACCTGCGCCTTGTCCCTCCTTGCCTTGAGAAGCACCTTGTGGATCAAGGGAAATGGGGGAAAGGCGTAAAAGAGTCCTGGGGTCCACAGCCTCGAGAAGGCATCCCCCTGCAGCGAGCCCTGCTGAGGGGGGCGGGCATGAAACAGCCTCAGCTTCGCGTTCTCCCTGGAGGCAAACAGGTCCACCTTAGGTGTGCCCCAGTGGGAGAACAGATCTTGTACTACCTCCGGCAGGAGAGACCACTCGTGAGATGCAGCCCCTATCCGGCTCAGGGCATTGGCCAGGGTGTTGGAGGCTCCTGCCACATGAATGGCTAGGAGATCGGCTCCAGGCTGCGCACGAGTGACCAAATGCGGAGAGCTTCCTTGCATAGAAGCATGGAACGCGTCCCGCCCTGGCGGTTTAGGTAGTACATGGTCGTGGTATTGTCCGTCTGGACTCGGACCACTTGACCCCGGAGAAATGGAGCAAAGGCGGTGAGAGCTAGGCGGACCGCTCGGAGCTCCAGCAGGTTGATGTGGCATCGGGACTCCCGCGGGGACCAGAGGCCGTGCACTCAGTGTTCCCCCAGATGGGCACCCCAACCCATCAGAGAGGCATCGGTTGATAGAGAGACCGCCGGCTCGGGCGGACAAACGGGATGCCCTCCTGCAGATGAGATGGAACGTCCACCACCGAAAGCTGCCCACATCTCCTGGGTCACCATCACTAGCTGGTCCAATGGATCGCAGCGCTGGGACCACTGGCTGGCCAGACCCCACTGAAGGGGTGCATGTGCCAGCGTGCCCAACGGACCACGCTGGTACAGAGCGCCATGAGACCCAGGAGGCGCAGGAAGTCCCGGGCAGGGCGCGATTGCCCAACCAGAAATGACTGGGCAAAGGAGGTAAGAACCTCGGCCCTGTCCGCCGGGAGCCGTGCTCTGGCTCGAAGAGAGTCGAGCTCTGCCCCGATAAACAGAATCACCTGCTTCGGCTCGAGTTCCGACTTGGCCTCGTTGATGAGGAGGCCGACTTGAGAGTAAACCTGGAGGGCCAGATCTCTGGACCGCTCCACCTCCTGTCTGGAGGGGGCTGCTATCAGCCAATCGTCCAGGTAAGGGTACACCCGGACCCCCCGGCGCCGCAGGACAGCTGTCACCACTGCAATGCATTTGGTGAAGACCCTGGGAGCTGAAGACAGGCCAAGGGCATGGCTCGAATCAAGAGGGATCCTCCGCTGAAAACGGCAGGGAATCTCCGATGTGACGGACGGATAGGGACGTGAAAGAACGCCCTGCAGGTCCAGAGAGCAGAACCACACGCGTGTTCCAGAGATGGTATTATCTGCGCCAGAGTGACCATCCTGAAGGTTTGAGACCTAGGAACTTGTTGAGGTCGTAAGTCGAGAATGGGGCGCCAGCCCCGTCCGCTTCGAACCAGGAAGTACCTGGACACAAACCCGGGTCTGAGGGGGATCCGCTACCTCCTGATCACCTCCTTTTGGAGGAGGAGAGCGATGTCGGCCTTGACAAGCCGACAGCGAGGCTGCGGAACCCGAGGCCCCCCGAGGTGCGACGGCTCTGAAGGGCGGGGCCTGCTCGAATTCTAGAGGCAGGCCTTTTCCCACCACCTCCAGTACCCACCTGTCCGTGGTAATAACGGACCAGGCGGAAAGGAAGTGTCGGAGCCGTCCCCGGGGGGAACCAGGTGTGAGGTGACGGGGATGGGGGCGACACCCCTCAGCCCGTCACTGGGCAGGCTTGGAGGAGGGACCGGCCGAGGGACCTCCTGGGCCTTTTCCTCCCCGCTTCCTGTTGGAGGAAGCCGACGGCTTGGGTTTGGGATGCCAAGCCCGAGCCTGCTGGCCCTGACGTTGCTGGGCGGGCGCGGGGGCGCAGAAGGACGAAAGGGCTTAGGCTGAGGCTTGCAGCCTTTGTCCTTCTGGGCGGAAGAGACCGAGTCCAAGGTAGCATTGGACTTCTCGATCCTCTGCAGGTGACATTCCACCCCAGGGCCGAAGAGGTCGGTCCCCAAAAAGGGAACGTCCGCCAACTTGTGCTGGGTATCCGAGGTAAAGGTGGATATCCTCAGCCAAGCCCGACGACGCATGGCCACTCCGGCCGCCACAGACCTGGCACATGAGTCCCCGATGTCTAAAGCAGTCTGGAGCTGCTGTTTGGCCACTGCCCTGCCCTGGTCCCGCACCTGCCTGACTGTAGTCTGCAGATCCACGGGAAGATGAGGGACAACCTCATCCAGGGAGCCCAACAGGGCATGAGAAAAATGTGCCATGAGGACGGCTGAACTGGCCTGACGAAGGCCGAGAGAGGACGCAGCATAGACTTTTCGCCCAGCATAATCCAATTTCTTGGATTCCTTGTCGGGAGGTTTGTCCACATCCCTGGCGTTCCGGTAGCGCGAGCGACGCTGTTGGTAACCAACCCCTCAGCAGAGGGTGTTCCAAAACCGACAGGGAACCGTAGGGACGGTGATACTGCTGGCCATCCTGGCCGAAGGCGCAGGGCAGGAAGCAGGGCGCTGCCAAAGCTCCAACGCCGGCCCACTATGGCCTCGCCACCGGAAAGGCCTCCGAGAGGGGAACCTCGGTCCAGAATCTCCGTGAGGGGATACCTGGCCCGCGAGAACGGTACGAAGCTTCATCCCGTGGACCTCGGGATGAGCCGGGCAATCCTAGGAAGGACGTAAGGGCTATCGTCCACCGACTGTCCTCCTGAGGACTCCAAGTCCATTCGCTTGGAGAAAAGGGAGGAATCATCCTCGGACTCGGAAGAGTCCTCAAAGAGCTGCCTCGGGCCTGAGCCACCCTCCACCTGCCGAGGCTTATCGGGAGTGAGGGTGACAGACAGCCTATGGGGCAGTCCCTGAGCCGACCGAGAATTTTTGGTCGGAGTCCCAAATAACGGCTGTGGAGGCGGAGGTTCCACCAGAATCGGTGGGGCAGCTGGAATTTGCCGAACAACCGGCCTGGGAACAGAATCTCGGCACCTGAGGAGGTTGTTTTCCCAAACCCTCGATGACAGCCACTTAATGGCCGGGGAGGCGACTGGTCCGGCTTATTCCCGTCAGAAGGACTGTTGCCACATGAGTTCTCATACCTCCGACGCAACTTGCGCCAAGTCTCCCCTCACCCAAGGAGGAGGAAGAGCGCAGCACCGCTTGCAGCTGTGCCGAGACCGCCTTATGGCGGCAGCATCGCTGGACCGCTAAGACGCCCCGAGACCGAGACCTAGAACCTCGGCTAGCAGAGGACGGCGCGGGAGGTGCCGGAATCGCACCCCCGGTTTGAAGATTCCACTGAAGGTTCGGAACCGCGGCACAGACGAGCCGCACGGACCTCAACTCCCACCGGGGAACCGGGAGAGGGATTCTCAGCTTCTCCAGCCGACAACCTGTCCAACGGGTTGAGAAAAATCTCGACCGGCGGACGGAGTCTCGGTCAACTGGCCTGACGGGGACACCGTGAGCCAGTGGCCGAGCTGGCAACACCGGCCCACTGTTGACTACTGGGGAGGGGGATCTTCCCACCCCAAGAGCGCCGACGGTGAGACTTACTTTTGCTCTTTGGACCGAAAAGGTCCAGAAGAAGTTGGACCCTCACCTTTGTCGAGAGGTCAGACAAAGCTCCTAAAAGAAGCTAGCACGAGGCACTGAGAGAGAGCGGACAAATGCCGCAGCCGAGGTAGAAGCGCCCGCACTGCCTCCTCTTCGGGCTATCATCTGCTCAGCTGATCCGCTGAGCCCACCGCCATGACACCGCCAACCGGCCTCTTTAGACTTAACCGGAGGAATTCTTTCTCGGACGCCCAGCTGTAAACGGGCAGCATGGTCTTTGAGGACGAATCAAAAAGAAGAGCACAGGTCGCAGCCCGCGGTCGTGCTCAAGGCCTACAGACGCACGTGAGTGCGATCCATCCAGACATCTTCTGCCCGCAAGGGCATCTCCCGGAAACCGGAGTCGATTTGTCCATCGAGCCGCGGGAGAGAAGACCAAAGTCTTTAAGCAAAAAACTTTTAATTTCAAGATCTCGTGGAGTTAGGAACCAGTCTTATACGCAGAGCGTTAAGGAGGGAACCTGAGCTTCCAAGCGGTAAGGAAGATCTGGAGTCATGGGGCGGAGCCGAGAGTTTTACCACCCGGGTGGGTGGGAGGAGCCAGCTTGAAGACCTTCCGGCAAGATTTAAAGCGGCAAGGAACCTGCCAGACAGTGTGGAAGAACAACATATCCATGTCCCTAGAAAGGAAAATTTCAACCTAGTTCAAGGTCCAGCAAACAAACATTAGCTGACTGATCCTGCCATCCACCAGATCAGACATAAGGCAAACACAAAGCCATTCCAGCAGCATCCAAAAATCTCACATGGCAAGCGTCAGCAACGGGGGTCCACCATGAGAGAGTCAATCTACCCCAGTACCCATTACAGTTTTGCAAAGCTCCAATATGCCAGTTCCGCTGTCCTCCCAAACCAAGTACAGGGTGCCTGATGCCAGCTGAGGGGGAGTCTAGGATGCCACTGGAGTGGCTTTATTTATCTTACTTATGTCAGAGCTGGCAGATGGCAGGATCAACCAGATAATGTTTCCTGGAACAAAAGTTATCACTTTCATTTTGCAGCAAAAGGGCAGCAGACTGGGGGCAGCCCAACACATCTGGAGTGGGGCTTTGTTCATGGTAGTTCCTTGACAATCGCCCCTCATAATTACAGACTTATCCTGAAAAGAACATGTAAATGCAATTTTTTATCTAGTTGCCATTTTGAACAAAGCATGGCAATTATTATTACATGAGAACACCTTTCCTTCTTGCAATTTTTATGTGCTGCCTTCTTTCTGTCAATGTTTATGTACTCTTCAAGGTTTCATGAACTTGTCTCGCTTCGGAGACTGAGAAAAAGCAAGCATGACTGACTGACTGCCGAGGTCTACAGCCTGTTCCTTAATGGCTTTTTTGTTGTGTGCATTATATAGGTCCCATTTAGCAAGTGTTGACTTAGTCACAATCTACAACATTATCTCTGCAAAGTACGTGAGAACACATTACGCAGCCCTTCATCCATACTGAATAATAAATACTACCTTTTACCCGATCTGTAAATTACAGAACTGATAAAACAGTCACTATTTTGCTTACCTCAACGTATGAAATGGGAAAAATTCCTATTTTGTCTCCCAGCATCCCTTCAGCCCAGTTTTCATCAACTCGACGGATCACTGTCAGTATGTCATCCTGTAAAAAATAATATATATCCATTTGGTACAATTGGTAACTCCCCATTTCACTAAACAGTACAAAGTAAAGCTTAGATGGTTCAACAGCACTAAGGATGAGCTTGAGATTTTCCCAAAACACAGTGTGACTAGTGACATTTTGCACAAGTTAGTGATGAAATTCAAATAATTTAAAATTCTGGGTTCAGTTTACTATTTGACAAAGCTGGTACCCGTGTTTTCTAGATGTTCTTCGATGTCATTAAAGACTGTAGGTAAGCCCTCCCCTAACCAGCAGAGGGGGATAATAAAGACAGTTTATTTATGCAGAAGATAGTGGATATATAACCCTTCCTGCAGTAGCCATGCCTTCTCACTCCATGTACTGTCTCCAGCAGAGGGACAGCCACCCATTTTGGTCCCAATGTGCACTTTGTGTGCAAAAACATTTTGGTTTACTGTAGTACAGTAATTTGTATATCACTAATTGTGCTTACTTCCAGGCTGACATCATCTGTAAAGTGCAGTTACATAAGAACTTACTGTAACAGTAGAGCTTCAAGAGAATCTTTTGCAGCAAGCCACGCCTTTAGAACTATAGCCCCCAGGCACTAGGACCAGATTGAAACTTTCTGACTAGCAGTTTACTTGGGCCGCCCACAACAACGTCAGCAGATGTCACCACTCCTAAATATACACACACGTGGGCAGCCCTGTGCCCTTCTCAGTTTACCCACTGGAGACCAGACATGAAAGAAGTCCGCCAAAGGAACCAAGGCAAGGCAGAGGTTCCCTCCACTGGAAAAGTGAGAAACAGCAAGCAAAATACCCTTGAGAAGAAGACAGACACAGAGGATCAAGGAGGGTGGAGGGAGGGACAACATGGCTTGCTGCAAGAGATTTTCTCTCAAAGATCTACTGTTACAGTAAGTTCTTACGTAACTGCACTATCTTCTTCGAGGATATCTTTTGCAGCAAGCCACTCCTTTGGAATGAGTTCCAAGCAGTTCTGACATCAGAACAATCTGAGTGGTTGGAAGCAACGGGCTCAAGAAAGGAGGCCTTGTAGCACAACTAGGCCGAAACCTGCCCTTCCTCTGGAAGCAATGTCCAGACTGTAGTGTCTAATGAAAGTGTGGACCATACTCTAGGTAGCAGCTGTGCACATCTCCACAGCTGAAATATTCCTGAATCAGGCAGTAGAAGTAGCTGCATTGAGTTGAGTGGCCACGTACAAGACCAGGAAGTTCATTACTGTACTTACGATAGCAAAAACTAATGCAGTTGGCCAACCACTCGGACAAACACTGTTTCAAAACTGGAATGCCCTCTTTCCCAGAGGAGAAAGAAACAAACAGCTGAGAGGACTTCCTAACACCCTTCATATGGTAAACATAATACCAGAGTATTCTATGTACATCTAAGGTATGGAGCAAATGCTTCCACTGGACTGGCACGCTCTAGATAATATACAAGCAGGTGGATGGATTGATTTAAAGTACACTCAGACACCAGTTTAGGCAGAAACTTGGGACTAGCATGCAAAGATACCCTTTCTTTGTGGAAATTCAAATAAGGAGGCTCACATGTGACAGCCTGAAGCTCAGAAATACTCCAAGCAGAAGTAATAGCAACTAAAAATGTTTTCCATGACAGAAAGCGTAGCTTGCAAAATCGCGGCTGGCTCAAAAGGAACCAAAATAAGATTCTCTAACATTTCAGAGACCACAGTGGGGCTGGATTGCATATGGGAGGCTTCAAGTATAGAATGACTCTTAAGAACATATGGGACACATCCAGCTGGGCCAACATACAACCCTCAACAAGCACATGGAAGGCCAAAATGATCAATAAGCGAACCTTAATGGAAGAGTACTGTAGCCCGGCATCGAACAGAAAGCACAAGTGAAAGATCCAGGAGATGGGAAGCAGCCTACAGAGCTTCCACTTCATGGGATAATTGGCCCTGGTGGAGGGTTTTCAGTCAGCCATCAGGACATCAGACACCTTCTAAGAAACTCCAAACCTAGCAATGGCTATGTCTTCAGGAGCCATGCATGTTGCCGAAGAGACTTCAGGTTCAGATGGACAAGAGTGCCCTGTTCCTGTGAGAGCAAGCTGGGGCACAGAGGCAGTGGTACAGAAGGTTCCACTGCCAGCTGCAGTAGTAAGAAGAACCAGATATGTCAAGGCCAGAAGGGAGCGACTAGGATCAGATTGTTCCCTTCCATCCAAAGCTTGATTAGAACCCTCTGAATTAGGGATAAAGGAGGGAAGGCGTAGGGGAACCTCCCTTTCCAGAAGGACAGCGTCTCGCCAGAAAACTCCAGGCCCTGGAGCGAGCAAGCAGAAAAGCAGCACTTTTCTGTTGAATAGGGATGCAAAAAGGTCCAACTCTGGATGGCCCCACCTGTCAAACAGGTCTTCTACGATCGAGGTCAGCAGCTCCCACTTGTGCATCCTTGACAGTGAGCGGCTGAGACTGTATGCCAGGTAATTTTGCATGCCTGGAACATGGATAGCTGAAAGTTCTAGACCGTGTTCTAGAACCCAGTACCAGACCCTCATTGCTTCCCAGCACAGGCAGTACAAGCAAGTCCCTCCTTGTTTGTTGATGTAATGAACTACGCTGGTGTTGTCCATCTGAACCAGCAGATGTCCTGGGGACAAGAGTCTAGAAGGCCTGAAAGGCATACAAAACAGCCCTCATCTCCACAAAGTTGATATGGAGGGTAGCCACCACTGGGGACCATGTCCACTGAGTCTGATGGGACCTAAGGTGAGCCCCCAACCCAATCCTGAGGCGTCCCTTGTGAGGATCTGTTGTGGGGAAGGAAGTAAGGAATGCCTTTCAAGAGGTTGCTGGGTTCCATCTACCAAAGTAGCACCTTTTTGACCAGGGAGGAGACTAAAACTGGCTGCTCAAGGTTGTCGGTGCGTTGATCCCATTGGGCCCTCAACGTCCACTGGGGAATCCTCATGTGCAGTCTGGCAAGAGGCACAGTAACAACAGCCACAGCCATCAGACCCAGAAGCCTCAAGAACGTCCTGGTCATTATGTACTGACTGTTGTACAGCAGTTGAGCCTGAGCCCTCAGGCGGTCTGCCCTGTCCTGTGGCAGGAAGACAAAGCCCTGAGCTGTGTCCAGCACTGCCCCAATATACTGAAGACACTGACCAAGGGTCAGGACTGACTTGGGCAGGCTGACTGTGATGCCCAGCACCCGGAACAACTGAATGGTGCACTGCAAAGTTTAAATTAACAGGTCCCAGGATGGTGCTTTGAGCAACCAATCGTCCAGGTAAGGGAAGAAGTATAAGCCCTCCTTCCTGAGGGCTGCCGCTACCACTGCCAGATATTTGGAAAAGACCCGGGACACTGAGGACAACCCAAAGGGCAAGGCTCGAAACTGGCAATGTTTCCTCTGGAAGGGGAACCAGAGATACTGCCAGTGGGGGGCAAACACCTTGATATGCAGGTACGCATCCTGCATGTCCAGAGAACAGATCCAGTCTCCCTGGTGTAGCACAGGCAACAGGCCATGTAGGGTCACCATTCTGAACATCTTCTACTGGATGTAGTAATTGAGGTTCCTTAGGTCCAGAACAGGCCTCAAATCCACTGTGGATCTGGGGAGAAGAAACAAGTGGGAATAGAACTCCGTGTTTCTCTGGTGCACCAGAACAGGTTTGATAGCTCTTTTTTGTAACAAGGTCTGAATTTTCCTCAGAAGCACGAGAATGTGATCTGCTGGGTAATGAGACTAAATTGGAGGAGACTCTTGGGGGCCAGTCTAGAAGTTCTAGAGTGTGGCCATGTTCTATGATTTGTAACACCCAGGCAACTGTAGTGATCTCCGCCACTTGTCGAGGTGGAAGGAGAAGTGATCCCTGACCACCACGTCCTGAAAATCTGGAGGGTGGAGGTTTGACAAGGAGTCAGACTGAGGTAGTACCTGCACCTGCACCACCACCTCTGGGCATTTTGGCAGCTGAGGCAGGAGAAGTGGGCATGGCTGAGACTGCCTGACACTTGACTGGGGTTCTGGTGACTGGCTTAGGCTTGTTGCAGGACTGATGAAAAGGCACCTTCTGGGGATCCTTTGGCTGAGTATGACAAAGGCAGTGAACCAACCACAGGGTCCTATTGAAGGCCTGCAAGTTGCAAAGGATATCTTGCACATCTGCCCCAAAGAGAATATAGCCTCTGAAGGGGGCATTCAAGATGGACTGTTGAAGGTCTGTGACAAAACCAGACACCCTAAGCCAAGAATGCCACCTGAGACAAACGCCCACTTGGGCTGCCCTCACGGAAGATCAATAGCATCAAAGGTTGACTTTAAGAGATGCTTACCCACATCTGCCCCTGCTTGAAGGGCCTGGAGCAACTCCTGCTTCTGGGTGCCTCCTGAGAGAGCCTCTGTGAAAGCTTCGGCTGTTCTCCAGATTGAATATTGGTATTTCACCATATGGCCAGTATAGTTAAGAACCCTCACTGCCAGGGTGGCAGACGCAAATGTCCATTTGTCCATCAGGTCCAGCTTTCTGGATTTCTTTTCCGGAGGAGGAGAGCTAAGATGCTTGGGCCTATCATGGGCAAGGCCCCTAGAATTCTGAGGCCACAGAATTTTATGAACTTGCAATCTATCAGAGAACTCTATGTGCCACAGAATTCACTCTTCTTGGTGATTTTTATTAATATTTCTGATGCTACATAGAATCTGGTTCCCTTTCCCTCTTTTTATATCCAAAACCCCCCTATATGTTCAGAATGTAATGTTATTGTTGCTAGAACATACATTAGCTCATGAAATGGCTGCATTCTGCAACAGAAATGAACAGTCACTTATCTACCACAGCTCCCACTGCCAGAGACGGTGGCACAGCACATCATGCATGGTGATATTTGCTCAACCTGCACTACTGCCTAATCTAATTTTCAGTCTTACATTGTTGCACTAGGGCCAACTTAAACAAAACCTTGTCAATAGCACAGACCTGTTAAGTCCATACCTCACTTTGTACAAACCTATTTGTGCCTTTAATGTATAGAGACGCTATCTGAAATTAATAACTGGTAAAATGAATTTAGCTGTCTAAATTTTTAAGAAAAATGAAGTAATTATGCCCAGAAAAGTGAAATATAATAATGTGTAGACCTATTGAAAGAATAGACCTGTTAAATAAATAATTGCACTCTATGCATTTTTGCCAGGGTTATTGATTACATATTGTCACTAGTTGATAGAATCACCTAAAAGTGATTGAGAAATGTTGTATGCCGGGACAGCTGTTGGGCCAGAGGGTAGCATGCTGTGTTTCCGTGCTGGCAACTCGGGTTCAGAGATTAGCTCTGGGAGCTGGCTGGGCAGCACAAGGACTGGTGGAACACATCACTGCTTGGAGCCTGGGAAGGTATGGTGCAGTGTTCTATCACGTGGTGGACACATTGTGATGGGCAGGAGAGCTCTATCTCACAATTGGTTCACATGTCAGTGCGTCGGAGAAAGCAGGTTGACATGAAAAATTAGTTTTGCAATAACTCCTCTAGTCCATTTCCAGTGGGACCTGTATGAATGAGGATGCAAGTTCATGAAAATTAAAAAATATATATATATATATATATATAGAATAATGGATGGGGAAGTGTGTGATATGAGAATTTAATGCACACCGAGGTGTGGATGCTACTCGTACTCGGGGTTTATCAAAGCATCCCACTCCAAGGGTGTGCATTAAATTCTCATATGCACATGTCCTCATCTTTTATTTTATATAATATACTGGCGAGCAATTTTTTCCAGCTGAAGTGCTGTGACCCCCCTCCACATCACAGTTTACTCAGTCTGTCATTCTCCACAGAGACACAGTCTCTCTTTCTCTACACACACACACAGACATACACATTCTCTCCATACTAGAAATCTTACTGCGG
Organism: Neoceratodus forsteri; assembly: GCA_016271365.2. NCBI lineage: Eukaryota > Metazoa > Chordata > Ceratodontiformes > Ceratodontidae > Neoceratodus > Neoceratodus forsteri. The sequence goes on along the minus strand of CM057452.1, from coordinate 1,688,681,160 downwards.
CACCTAGGAGCACCAAATGTAGCAGCAGCAGCTTACATAGCTCCCCATGTTCCCAGCCTCCCACCCAAGAATCCTGAGCTGTGCAGCCATCCCCAGTCCTTCTCCCTCTTGTCCCACAGCACACTCTGCTGCCAATTTCTTTTTTTTTTTAAACTTGCAGCTGAAATCACGATTACGATCACACTTATCTCAACAAATCAGCTACAGAGCTGTTCCTGCTGACGGTGTGCATCGCTTGAAGCTGGTGAATCGCAGGATCAACCAGATAGTTTAAAAAATGTACATTTAAGGTAGGGTCTACGAGATGAATAAAAGATTACGAAAGGAGGAATGGGATCTTACAGTGGCGGTTCCAAAGCGGTTCCTCTCTAACTAAGATATCGGAACCCATCATATTCTAAACTGCTGAGCCCGCCAGACACAAAACGGGAGCTAATCGAGGAGCTCCTTTTGATAGATGGGAGCGCGAATGTCATAACAACCGACTTGTTACGAAGAACCGCTGAATCTATTGGAAAAAATTGCTTACAGTTATTATATATATATATATACACACATATATATATATATATATATATACACACACACACACACACACACATATACAGTATCTCAGTCTCTCTCACCACACACACACACACACACACAAGCATATTTGCATGTATGTTACAGATTGCATATAAATATATAAGTGATACACAATGAGAACCTCATGAGTGGTACAGAAAGCACATACAGCTATGTAAGTGATAGACAGTGGAAACCTCATTAGTGAGATAGATAGCATGCATATAGAAATACCTTATTTATCACATAAGATCCCCTCTGCATATGTCATTTATGCAACAGTCTGGGACCTTAAGGGAGAGACATTTGTTTCGCTTTTTTAGTCATAAAATTATTTTTATATCTGTTATTTTTTGAACTGGTGTTACTGTGCTTTCCACCATCCTGATTGCTATAACCACTACCATGAAAGTGAAGTCAGGATGACAAGCTGACATTGTGATGTGGTAGTTTGTTAGTGCCGCAGAACTTCCGAAGAAATTACAAACCACCGCTGCAGAAGTTCTGCGGCAAATGGTAGTCTTGCCGCAGAACTTGGTCCCACTGTGCCGCAGAAAAGTAGGGGCCCTGATCATGGGCCACAATAATGGCCATGGAGTCTGCCTGAGGCTGCTCCCAAAGAAGGGTTTCCCTGAGGGGACCTGGTATAATTTATGGGCCTTCCTGGGCATGGCAGGGATCATGTTCGGCCGTTACCAGGCAGCAATACTGGCATCTTCATAGGCATCTATCAAAGGGGGTATTATGACAGTAGGGGAGTCCAGTAACTCCAAGTGCACTAAAAGGTTCCTCCTGACAATGTCCTGCTCCCCTGCTTTGAAACCCATGGCAGTCTGGAGCTGTCTCATGATGGCAATAAAGAGGGATCATCGGGGGTGTGTAATCTGCAGAGTCCCCCCACCAAGAGGACCAAGGCGGGAGGGGCTAGTGATGCCATCCTCATTATTATCATCAACCTGATCATCATCCCCTGGCAGGAGATCCAAGTGATACTCATCCCCACTGCCACAGTCAGAAGTGGGTACCAAAAGCATGGGAGAGCACAGGTGGGTCGAATGCAGTGCCGTGGGAGGCAACAGCATGGGAAGAAGTATGGTAGGCCCTAGCACTGTTGTCCCTGATGGAGGGGCAAGGCAATGCACGAATTCCCAAAAAGATATAAACATGGTCCGAACATCGACAACGGGCAGAATCAAAAATGGGCTGCAGTGTCGAGAGCTGAAACTGAGGGCCCATATGCATCGTCAGGGCAGGCTGCGATGTCAACGGGAGGGGCAACTGAGGGCCCAACACCAGCAAAACAGACAGGCATTGGCAGCAGGAGCAGGAACTGGATTCACGGGGACGCTTGCATGGAGGGACTGAGTTCCCGTCATTAAGGAAGCGGTCCGGAATTGCGACAAGAAAGACTGTGTTCCCAACATCGAAACAAAGCCCACAGAAGAGGCCGCGGACGTTGCTGGGGGAGACTGGTGCACCAAAGGTGATGGGCCTGAGTTAGCCAAGGGTAGTCCAGAAGACATACCTAGTTGTGGGCCCTGAGAAGGGTCCAAGGGCAACATCAAAGGAGACAGGATTCCAGCCGATGCAATAGAGCTTGTTTCAGATGCCGGGGGAGGGGTGAAACAGGCAAACAGGACATAACACCAAGGGAACATTAATACAATGCAATACAAGTAACACATAAAGGGCAAATTAAATACAACGCAATACCAAGTAATACATATGTATGCTATGGGCAGTATACATGGCAGGCAGCTAACAATGAACACAGCAGTAAGTAAAATGTGTGGAGTACATACAAAATTTGTGCAGAATTTCAACATAAGTAAATACAACATAGAGTACTTAGAAGAAGCATTCAGTCAAAGTGAACTGGGTAATCAGCCAAGTTGAATAGAAAGGCAGGTTGTATAGTGCTGTGTTGGGCAGTCCAATTGAACCAAGTCAAGGAGAGGCCAAAACTTGGAGCTAAAGATTACGTTGGGGGGGGGGGAGACAGTGCAAGGTGAGGTGTCGATAAGTTATGACATGAACAGGAGGGGCTGTGTAAACATGTATGAGGGAGGAGAGTGAGTTGTGTGAGGTAGCATTGCGGATGGGGGAGGGGATGGCGTTCCACAGTTTAAGACAGCAGAAAGAAAAGGCGGATCAGCCAATGGAAGTAGAACGATGGGGGATAGAGAAGGAGTGAAGATCAGTGTTACGGAGGGAGTTAGTGCTCTGGGAGGAAGTGTAAATGGAGGAAGAAAGACAGGAAGGGGAGACTGCCAGTCCAGAATCTGGCCATGAAGGAAACCGTATGGGATAGACGTCTGGACTCCAAAGATGGGAGGGACAATGCATTGTAAAGATCACAGTGGTGAGTACAAGGGGGGTAGAAAAGCACAAAGCAACAGAAGGAGTCGAAGAGGGTGTCCAGTCTGGCCAGGGTAGTTTTGAGGACATCAGAGCAGTACTGCAGCAGTGGGAGATTCAATAGACTGCAGTGCATGTTACAGTTTTTATAATACCCTAACAGATGTTTTCCGGTTCTGCTCATCTCCAGGGGCTAAGTACAGTCCTCAGACTGTACGTACCCCTGAGAGGACAGGGGGACTAGCTTATATAAATTCTAAATGCACTGCAGGCTACTGAATCTCCCACAGCTGTAGTACTGCTCTGATGTCCACTACAGGGGATTGGAATTTGTACTTACAGCAGGTGACAGCCTAACAGTAAGCAAAATTAGTCTAATACAATCTACCATACTACAATAAATGGTAAGTAAAATGTTTCTGCACATAATGGGCATGCTGGGACCAGCCCCACACCTGGGTGTGGGGCTCTTGGTGCTGTTTGTTCCACTTTTACTCAGCTGGAAGAGATCCCAGCACCCCCAACCCCCCACACACACACACACAAACACAAATCAGCAATGCTTGGGCCTCCACAGTCTGTAATCCTGCTAATTCCCCTGCCTGAAACAGGGTCAAAAACCAAAAGACAGATCCTGCCTTCTTCTGATGACAACAGCCAATATCCACAGAAACAGATGCCGACAGTTAATATGGACTGTTTGGTCCACCTAGTCTGCCCATTTTTCCTTGCCTATACTGCCACTGCAGACACTATCTGATCTTCAGCTACCCACCCTGCTTCCCAGCTAAGATTCCCTTGTGCCTATCCCATGCATGCTTGAAGCTTACCATGGTTTTCGCCCCCACTACCTCCACTGGAAGACTATTCCAGGCATCCACCACTCTTTCAGTGAAGAAGTACTTTCTCGCATCATTCCCTAAATTTTCCCCCTTCCAGCTTCTTTTTTTTATTTATTTATTCAATCTTGGATTACAAGTACCTTTGAGCACAAATGCAGCTCATTTACAAATGTTCCACGTCAAAGGGGAGGGTTACAAACAGACAAAGGGTGAGACTAACAGGTTGAATTACTACAGACAGTGAACAGTATATGATACATCATAGATATTCATCATTAATTCAGTATAAGAAACGGGGTGGGAGCAAAATAGCAAGGAGGTGCAGGGGGGTAGTAGGATTTACAGACCATGGGGAGAAGGACAGGGGAAAAAGAGGGGTGGCATCCATTAAGGCCTTGTTAGGGTTATAACTGAAGAGGCAGGTTGAGCTGGGTGGTGAGCAGGAAATGCTCCAAAGGTAGTGAGGTATGGACAGGCTTATATTGGGATTAGGTGAAACAATCACAGGAGCTTTCAGAGAGGAGATGCTGGTGGAGCGTGTGCTTAAACTGGCCAAGTTTGGGTAGATTAGTTATTTCATAGTGCAGTCTGTTGAACCATAGAGGGGCTCTGTAAGAGAAGGACCGCTGGCTTTGTGCTGTCCTGCACTTGAGGACTAGAAGATAAGTGGCTGAAGTGCGAGTGTGTTGGGTCCTGTGGGATTTGTTCAACAGACTTTCCACTCCCGGGGGAGGAGTCCAAGGAGAAACTATTTAGTTAGTAGACAAGTTTGATCTTTAATCATACCACTTACTTGAAGCCAGCCAGATTGAGCATATAGCTCACAAGTGTGAGTGAGGCGAGCAGCACCCATGAGTAGTCTGCACGCCTTGTTCAAAGCGACTGTTAGTCTTTTGAGAGAGGTAGCGGTAGCAGCTCCATTAATGACCAGGCCATAATCGATGACTGACAACATCAAGCTGTGAATTGCAAGTCTCAGAGCTTCAAGAGTCAGACACCGTTTGTATCTATAAAGGAGTACAATCCTAAAACATTCTCGACGTGAGGCATATAGGTAAGATGATTATCCAAGGTCACTCCTAGACACTTCAAGTGCTGTACTTGTTCAAGTAGGGTTCCCTGGTTATTTCTAATGGTAAGTGCATGGGTCCTGTACTTATTGCGCGAGGAGGAGAACAACATAACTTCAGTTTTCTTATAGTTTAGAACCAATTTGTGTGCACTAAACCATTGTTCAATACCTTTGAAACCGAGTTGCAGATTGTTTTCAAGAGCATTTGGGTCTTGGTGGCTCGAGAAAATTACAGCGTTGTCCACATATAAGAGAATCCGCTGGTGACAGGAGGACGGCAGGTTGTTCAGAAAGATAATAAAGAGGAGCGGACCCAGGATTGAGCCTTGAGGTACACCAGATCAGCTGACCTGCTGCTCGGAGGCAACATTAGAAATTTTCACCTGCTGGGATCTGTCATCAAGATAGCGTCTGATTCTATAAGACTTTTGAGGTGGAGGTATCCCCAACTCTTATGGATGTATTCACAGCGGTCTGGTCCTGAGTGGAACAGGTCCCCCCTTCCTGGCAATACGCCACAATTTCAGTCATACCTAAAGAAGGGAAAGACCTGACACGATGTGAATCATACCGCCCTATATCCCTATTACATGCGGACTACAAGATTTTTACATCAATAATAGCCTCCAGATTAAACCCAATACTACCAAACCTAATACACATGGATCAAACGGACTTTGTTACTGGCCGCCAGGCACCTGATAGCATCAGATCAGTGATAAATATAATAGATACTATCCAAAGAACTGGCGTGTCAGCTTGCTTATTAAGCCTGGACGCCGAGAAAACCTTTGATAAAGTATCATGGAGCTTCCTATTTTCCGTTTTGAACATAGGGCTTCCCCAAACATTTATCAATATCATTAAGCGATATACTCAAACTCACGGCTTATGTTCGAGGTGAATGGCGGTATCTCGGGAAAAGTTTAGTCTGGGTAGAGGCACACGTCATGGATGCCCCCTATCCCCTACTACTTTTGCCCTATATATTGAGCGCTGGCAGAGGAAATAAGGAGGGCCAGAGAAATAAACGGAGTTATGGTGGGGGACTTGCATAACAAAATCTCGCTCTACGCGGATGATATCCTCCTGACTCTCACACAACCTCATCAATCCATAAAGCATGCATGGACAATGCTGATGGAATTTGGTAGGCATGCAGGGTACTCCCTTAACACAAATAAGACGGAAGTCCTTACCTTCTTTTACAAACCTAATATAGAAATAATAAAACTGTTCCCATTAGATTGGACATCGACCAAAATGAAATACCTGGGGGTATATATCACAAAACACTACTCCCAGTTGTTTGCTGCAAACTACCTCCCACTAGTGAATAACCTACAAAAAGACTTGGAAAGATGGTCCTTACTGAATTTCCCAATGTACTCTAAAATACACACTCTAAGATTGAATGTACTCCCTAGATTTTTATATCTGTTTCAATGTATCCCATCTTATATACACAAATCGCTTTTCCAAACTTGGAATAAACTGCTAACTAAATTTATATGGGGTTCTAAGAAACCTAGAATTAATTTAAAAATACTCCAAACACAGAAGGAGAGAGGGGGCCAATCCCTTCCTGATCTAGCGGATTATTTCCTTGGCAACTCAGTTAAAATAGCATTACTGTGGTCTAATCACACCTCCACAGCCTGGCAAACCATGGAGAGGGGAGGATGGGCCGAGATCCCAACCCCCAAATCAGGCTCCTAGCTCCCAGCATAAATAGACAAACGCCCCGAATTTGGCCTCGATCAGGGACACAATCAGAGCGCCCATAGAATATGGCAGAAATACAATATTAAAATTCCACCTGGCCAATGAGGAGACTGGCTTGGGATCCGGATTTCCACCCGGACGCCTGGACACTAGATTTCTCGCATGGGAGGGGAAGGGCCTAAAATACATTTCCCAATTCTGGCAAGGAGAGACCTTTCAGAACTTTGGGACTCTCAAAACTAAATATGACCTCCAAAACTCAGACCATTTTAGGTACTTACAGGCTAGAAGTTATATCTTCCAGCTAAAGAAAAGAGACACTGAAGGGGTTAGGGCCCAACAGTTCTTACAAGCTTTTCGGCAAAGTATCAGAGCTAATACACAACAAGGAATGATTTCCTCTCTTTACAAGGTGTTAATGACACTAAGGGGGGGGACTCACTTGCCGGAATAAAAAGAAAATTGGGAGAGGGTGCCCCTCAAGAAATAGACGAATAGACCTGGAACCGTATTTTTCTCCTTACTAAAAGAACGACCCAGTCTCCACATTGGCAGGAATTTTCCTGGCGAATTAAAGTCCGATATTTCTTAACTCCGCAGTTAATCAGTAGAAGGTTCCCGGAGACCCCGACACATTGTTGGAGGGGATGTGGTGTCATAAACGCAGATCACCTACATGTCTTCTGGGCCTGTGGGATCCTCCAGACTTTCTGGAATGATATCACTAAAGCAATTCGGAGATCTTTTCGATCCGGGACATACTGGACTGGCCTCGATGATCCTGGGTCTCCCACCAAAAGAGTTGGAGGTGGACTCCATATATCTTTGGGCAATCTGATAACTGCAGCAATAAAGCCATCACGAAACGGTGGCTTTCTCCCAACCCTCCCACCATTTCTGAATGGATAAAGATAACCATCTCCATTGCAGACCTCGAAGAGCTAACTTACAAAATTAACAATAAGCTCCATACTTACCTGAGAAGATGGACAAGATGGGAAATGTGGCGCAAGACCAGAGAAATAACTGTCTCATGACCACTACTCAATTAAAGAATGAGAATAATATGAACCATTAACAGTAGGGAGAATAAGCGGAGGAGGGGGTAATTGTAGCTGAGCTTTGATAGATGGGCTGTGGTCCGACACATAATAGCAGAGAAGGGTAAATGTAGTCGTGGGTGACTACAGAGATGAGGGGTCTTTGCTAATTAAGGCAAGCTTCACTTAAGGCTTTAAGAACATTGTAATTAAGATAACTGAATAGAACAATGATTGAATGAAATAAGTTGTTTTATGAAGAGTCAGCTGTGTAAATTAAGTAATCCTGAGAAAATAATGTACCTGAAAGACAATAATAAACTTGAATTTAAAAAAAAAAAGATAGCTTCTGAACCAGTTCAGCGTTTCAAGTGACAGGCCAATGCTAGTTAGCTGACAGAGGAGAAGTGGGTGATTAACAGTGTCAAATGCCTTCATTAAATCTATAAAGGCCGCCCCTACCAGACTGCCTTGATGAAGTGATTGCTGAATAAAGCTGGTGAATTCAAAAAGTGCTGTGGAGGTGCTATGCCCTTTTCTAAAACCATGTTGTTGTGGGCACTGGATGGAGTGTTTTTCAAGGTAATCCACCAGCTGATTTGTAACAATACGATGAAAGTGTACCACAGAAGTAACCCTACCCCAGGAATCCTCTCCCTGATTCTCCACATTTATTTTAGTTTTTGTTGACTGAGACAATTCTGCCTCTTTTCAGCCTCGTCCCGGGGGGTCGGGGGGGAGATACAGCTGGTACCCAATTGAAATTGAACCAGACTAAGCTGTTGGTAGTATTTTTAGTGAATGGGGAAATTTGGCCAGGACACCAGGGAAATTCCCCTACTCTTTTCGGACAGGTGGCACTGTGGGACTGTTGGAGAGAGACTCAGTCCCATGATGGACAGCGATAGTGGAGGAGCTCAGGTGCAGGAGAGCTCACAGGCTTCATCCAGAATCGAGGAGAATGATACGGCTGGAATGAACCCGAGTGGTGGCCAGCACAGCGTATCTAAACCCTCGAAACAAGTCTTTCAGTTGGACGCTGCAGGAGTCACCAAAGGTCCGACGCATACGAGGAAAACATCTGTTTTGTGTAGCGAGAGTATATTTGGGTTGAGTCCAAACCCAGAAGTACTGCTTCCTAATGACGGTGTAGTCGATGACAATCCAGCCGGCCGAGAGCCTTTCAATATTTTCAAGGAGAAACGGCGTCTTTGGTAAATGGCTGCCACAGAATACCGAGCTGCACAGCTTGCTGCAGAGGAGGATCTGAGAAAAAGGAAGAGACCTGAGGTGGATTTGCCATTGGGTCACGTAGGTACCGATACAAAGGTCCACAAAGGTCTAATACAAATAGATGATGAAAAAGTTTATTCCCCACCGAAGACCTCTGGGTGTAAGGAAGTGGAGCCTTCCCCGCCTGGTCCCCAGATACTGCCCTGAAAAGGGGGGGTTGGCTGCAATTAGATTCGGGTCAATGGATTGCTGACCCTGCTATACCGACTCCAGGTATGGAACGAGTGTTTAATACACATCCTGTAGTTCCAGATAACCCCCTGACCTGAGGCTAGTATTCCCATTGCTGGGATTATCGCTTATTCAAATCCTGTTGTTTCAACAGGAGATATGGATCCCCCTGATTTAGCCAGGCCTTTAGCAGTTGAACATGCTGAGGTCGACAAGCGCCAACTATTTAATCCTCAACAAGGACCAAATTCACCTAAGCAATCTCAAAGTGAGGACTTGGATATAAGTTCTAACCAGAACAAGCCTATGGACAGCATAGCGCCTGGTGCACACGCTGAACAAAATAAAAATGACTCACCACGGCTCACAACTCCAACTACTTCTTATGCTAGCCTATTTCAAAAGCCTGTTTCCCTGGCTAAAAGACGTAATGCTGTGAGACTGCGGTTTTTGGGGCCCACGGATTCCATGCCTGACAGGTTTTATGTGGGAAAAGTTTTAATTGAGCAAATGTTGGGTTTTACTCCCAATGAAGTGTATGCCTTGATCCATACACCGGGGGACAACACTTACAACATAAGTTTTCGTACACTGGATATATTAAATAGGTTTTGGGTGAAATATGCATTATTGAAAACCAACCTTGCCTGGGTTCATTTTCAGGCTATTCCACTAACCAGGTAAACCTTTAAAGTTATTACAGTGCTGTTCCGTAATGAGGGGGTTAATGTGAAGGATATCTCCTACTGGTTGGAGAAAAAGTGTACATTACAAGGAAACCCAGAACCCATTCTTGATGCAGAGGGGGTTTTGGAATGGAGGCTGGAGGTATAAAATTAATTTAAAATCAAACTGAGGAAGGTTTACAACATCTCCCCAGTTAAGAGATAAAGGTTTCATCTTCTATCCAGGACAACCTCGCCATAGTTATAAATGCGGTTCTGGCAGACACCTTAGTAGAACCTGTGAAGTTGTAAACTGTGTCCAGTGTGGGGAGTTTGGACATGTGATGTCGGATTGTATCACCCGGCCAAATGTTCCCTATGTGAAGAACCCCATTCATTTACAGATTGTCCTTGGGCTGCCCAAAATAAAACAAATGGAGACTTTTGTATTCAAGATTTCTATCTGAATACTGCAATGCATGCGGCCCAGAGACAGAAACCTGTACCTCCATCCCCACCCCCCGAGCAGATCTGAAACCATTTCCTCTATGGAATGGGCGGATATTTTGGAGTCAGTAGCAACTACTCCCTTACGAGGAGAAGAGGTGACGGTACCTTCTAAGATGGTACCTTCTACAGATTCTGTTCCTGCTGTATCCCACGTTAACTCTAATTCCATGCCACCCCCCAACCTGAAGAATCCTTCAGCCTTGTGGCTACCAGGCATAGCAGCTTAAGATCTAGGACTCCTAAAGCATCACTACCCGAGCAGGCCTTGATACTTTTACAGAATGCTTTTTCAGTATTACAAGAGGATATCGGCACTGAGTCCGATTCAGCTTCGGTACATTCTTCACAACCTGAAGGGTTCTCTGACCCATAACTACCTGCTGATTCTGTGGATTCAGTAAAAAATAAAAAGAAGGCCCAATTAGGGACGAGAAAATCTACAAAAAAAATAACTACAACAACAATAATTTTGGATTTCTAGATATGGCTTTCTGATTTCAACTATATGTTATTTCTTTTCTTTTCTACTGTCTATGCTGATTAATATTAATCTTGCATCCCTAAATGTTAATAGCATTCAGTCTAATAGAGAACAGATGTTGATATATTCTCTTTTTGATGGAGGTAATCAAGATGTAGTGTTTTTACAAGATACTCGTCTACATAAGGTTTGAGGTAGAACAAGCCACTGAAAGGTGAAAATGGGGTATTATATACTGGTCAGTAGGTGAAGATTTATGTACAGGGGTAGGTATAGCAATCAATAACCCCACAGCACATTTTGTTCAACTTGTGGATATTGAGCCGGGTCGTATACTGTTGCTGGATATGATACTTAATGACTTACATTGTAGGTGTATTAATGTTTATGCCTCACAAGTTAAATCCGCTTGAACTGCTTTACTTCGGACCTTAGTACCATATTTATTTACATCCAGATTCATGTTTTTAGGAGGAGACTAACTGTAGTTGCTACCGTACTGATAGAGGGTTACAGTCCACAATATTATACTGTGACACTTAATGATTTATTGCTACAGACTGGATTGGTTGATGCCTTTGACCTAATAGGTGAACCACAAAAAACATTTTTTCCAGGGTACTAAAGCAACACGGATAGATTTCTGGTTTGTTTCAGATACTTTAACAATACAAAAAGCACAAACTGTGCCAGTAGCACCTTCTGATCACGTTATACTCGAGATCACGATAGGCAGCCATGAATTAATGCAGAGGGGACCAGGATATTGGAGATTTAACCTAGAATTGCTTAAGCTTCCATCTGTTGAAGAAGGATTTTTGGCTTTATTATAAGCAAGGAAATCGGTGGTTAGCATATATGACGTATATAGGGAGTGGTGGGAAGATACAAAATTAGATATAAACAGTATTTCCAAATAATTGGAAAGATTAATGGGAAATTTAACAAAGACACATATTTAAATATTAGACAACAGTTTTTAGATCTACATTTCATAGCCACACAAGGTGATCATACGGTTTTACCTGAACTAGATAGAATCCGGAAAGTACTAAATTCATCACAATATAACTGATATAAGACTTTAGACGTAGAAAGAAGATTTGGTTCCCAAGGAGGTAAAGCCTTTATGGACCCTTACCAGTTTTGTGCTGAACAAAGACACCAAAAATATATGGCAGAAGTTTGTGACTCTACAGGCCAAAGTTGTACGACTAAGAGTGATATTATGAATGCTCTAGATAGCCATTTGCAGCAATTATTTGGTTGTTCTATTGCTCCTAGTCTCCCTCATTCTTTATGGTTAGTTCAGGTGTCTCTACCTCTGCTAGACAATCACAGTAGAGATATGTTGGTTGCTGATCTAACATCCTTAGAAGTGTCAGATAGTTTTGCATTACCTAAGGCAGGTACAGCCCCAGGGAGTGATGGATTGCCTTATGAGATTTACAAAATTATCTTTACAATACTGTTGCAAGAGTTTGTGGAGGTTTTAAAGGAGATTCTTAATACAGGAATATTACCTACTAGTATGTCTGACAGTCTAGTGGTTTTTATGTATAAAAAAGGTGACAGAACTAGTTTTGTCAAATTGGAGAATAATTACTTTGCTCAACACAGATTTTAAAATATTTACAAAGCTATTACATAACAGACTTATGCTGCATGCTGATTTTCTATTACATAACTCTCAGACCTGTTCAATACCAGGTAGAAAGATTTCTGATGGTTTAATTTTACTTCAAGAAATATTTCATAGAGGTTCCACTGGTGAGCTTACGGTTCTTATTTTTAGTTTAGATCAAGCTAAAGCATTCGATAATGTAAACCATGAGTATTTATGGAGTTGCTTAGCTACGTATGGGATTCCTATGAGGTTTATTGATTGGATAAAAACTTGTTATAAGTCTGCTACAGCTACAGTTTTTTGTAATGGCTGGACAGGGCGTAGGTATGGCGTCTTAAAGGGAGTTCGGCAAGGATGCCCTCTGAGTGCTCTGTTGTATTCATTTACCATTGACCCATTACTTAGAATTGTGGATGAAACAAGAGGTATACAGGGTGTCTCCTTCTCCTGTGCTGACCCTGAAATAAAAAGCATTGCTTATGCAGATATTTGTTTTATAGTGGGAAATATACCATCAGCACGGAATTTAGAAAAGATATTAACTGATTTTACGGCTCATACTGGAACTTTAATAAATTATGGGAAATCCTGTTGTCTTCCCCTTAATGTTGAGGATGTTACAGATAATATAATAATTGGGGTACCAGTAATAAAAGGGACTGCTCCTATTTTGGGGATTTTATTTGGTACTGGGGACTTGGCTTACCAGAACTGGATGCTTAAACTGCAGGAAGCTCAAAATAAAGTTAACTTATGGAATACCTGGCGATTCGCTAAATTAAAACGGATTTACATGATTAAAATCTTTTTATTACCCATTTTTTTATATTTAAGTACAGTATTTAGTCTACCGGCAACTTTGGAAACCAAAATGTATAGTTGTTTCTTTTCATGTATTTGGGGAAGTCGTCTAAACCCGATCAAAAGAGATTTGTTGTTGAGAGAGAAAAAAAATGGAGGTTTGAAAATGATACAACCAGTGGTATTTTTTTTTTTTTTTTTACTATGTATCTATATGCTAACTTATTCCCTCTGGTAGCCCAAAAAGTTAATAGATGGAACCCATGGGTCTTAGATTCATTAGGACCTATTTCTTCTATTTGGCCTATGTATGCTGTTCTTCCTAGACAAATTCCCATTTCTTATTTACCAGAAGCTATGAGGACTTGTTTTGCTAAAATAAAGCTATGGGAGATTTCTAAAGAACATCTTCTTTGCTGTACTCGTAAAAATCTGTATGAGTCCCTTATACTAAAATATTTTCAAGAGACAGCGGGGTTCGATTCTTGTTCTTTGACAGATCGATTATTAATCAGTGAAATGTTTGTTTCTCCTCGCATTCCTTATTTATGAGGGATGTAACATGGTTGGCCCTGCATGGTTGCTTGAATGTGAGGGGGAACCTGAAACATAAACAATTATCAGAGAGATAGTGCCCAAGGGATACCTGTCTTAATGAAGGAAAGACAATGCGACACTTGTTTTTGGAGTGTCCTTTTATTCAACGGTTTTGGCAATCACTCCAACGCCACTGGCCTGCATCTCCATTCGGTCTTATGACTTTAAAAATATTAAGTTTAGGTATTTTGCCCTTTTTGTGGACAAAGCATGATAGAGTAACTTTATGGTTATTTCTTGTTTGCTTCACATTTTATATATGGTTTAGCACGGTGTAGACTGACTATCCAACAATTGCACTTTACTCCTGAAGAGTTGTTTTTAAGATAGAGAAAGCAATTAAAGAAATTAGACTACAAGATTTCAATTTGGTACAGTCTACCACCTTTCAAAAGAGATGGGCCTCTATTGGTTGGATATAGTAGATATTGGATGATTTAAAAAAAAAAATGGTTCAAATATATGCCCATTTTTTCTTCAAATTAAGAAAAGGTATGGAATAAGTAAATTGGGAAAGAATCCCCTTCTCTGTTGGATGAGGGAAGGACGTTATAATTTTGTGCTATGAAGACATATACTTATGATCTTCTGATTGGATATATTTTTAAATAATGGTTGGGTTTATTTGCAAGTTTTGCGTTATATGTATAAAGATGCCCCCACTCCTTAGTGGGGGCGATGGGGGGATGTATATAAACAGTTTTCTTTATAATGCCCGAATTCTGTATGATTGCAATACTTATTTGATTTTGTTACTATATGTTTTGTTTGATTATTGGGTGTGACTCAACACTATTTATGTTTTTTTATTGACATTCTATTGGTTAATTTTGTATTTCTTGTTTATATGAATAAAAATGCCCCAACTTTTTTCCAGAAGTGCCATGGGTCTTTAACGTCCACCTGAACCACCAGAACAGGCTGATGGGACCTCGGTTTAGCTTCTCATCCAAAAGACTGCACCGCAGGAGTGCAGCATCCCCCTCATGATGCACTACAGTGTCAGTACTGGGATTTTACCCGAAGTGCCTGGTGTGGGGCTTTGAACCCATAACCTTTTGCTCTTTCAGCCTCAGAGGCGAGTGTGCAACCTGCTGAGCCAGTGACACTACATTTAACAGGGAGGGCCTTTAGATTCTCTCATGTTCAGAATAGATCTTGCCCTTACTGAGCTAGATAAGTGCTCCTCAAAGGGTGAGATGGCAGTTGGATCTAGGAATGGAGATCTCTAACCAGCAACGGGACAGACACACACCATATGTACATAAACCAACATCCTCCCATACCTGGAAAGAGTTCTTGTGGAAGTGCCTGGCCCATTTTTTTTGTACACCCTCACAATAAGTAAAATACGCCCCACACTATGGTGTCACTTACTGGTGAAACTGTGGAGAAGGGAAACCAGCAAATGCAAATATTTCCTGGTTCTGTCCCAAACTCCATCCATTTTGGACTCCACTCTAGGTGACCTGGAAGAGATTTTGGATCCCGCTCTGGTTTTATCATCACAAACTCTTATGCCAGGATCTACCGGATGGTTTCCGCCAGCCCAACACTAGGAAACTGTTATTCACATCTTTATTAGTAGATAAGAAGGCCATAATCAAAAACTGGTCAACAGATAATGTGCCAGCAATACAATTATGGCAAAGCCAGATGATTGACTTGTATGATATGGAGAAACTCACTGCCAAGATGTCACAAACCTTCCCTAAATGTCAGACTAACCTGACAGTTTTCTTTGACTGGGCTATGATGGAACTGGACAGAGGTCACACTGCTGATTTCTTCAGCAAGGCTTTCGACTTGATGCCTCACAGACACTTTCTGAAGAAGATTGAGGATCTAGGTGCAGCTAAAGTCATACTAAATTGGGTAGGTAAGTGGCTAAAGTAGAGGCAGCAGAGTGTTAGGGTCAACAGGGTCAAATCAGAACAGAGGGAGGTCACAAGCACAGTACGACAGGGATCTGTCTTGGGTCCAGTCCTCTTCAATATGTTTATCAGTGACATTGGCAAGGTAATCCAGGGCAGGTTGTGTTTCTTTGTAGATGACACTAAGCTCTAAGGGAGTGTGGACAGTAAAGAATAATCAAGGAAATGCAGAGTGACTTACAAAAAGCTAGAGGGGGCGACCTAAGGTGTGGCAGTTAAAATTCAATGCCACTGATTGCAAGATAATGCACCTAAGGAACAAGAACCCCAAGACAGAGTACAGGATGGGTGGTGTGAGACTTAGCACTATGACTGAGGAATGGGACCTTGGAGTTATCATCAGTGACTCCCTCAAACAATCGAGTCAGTGCAGCAAGGCGAGTAGGATGCTGAGATGTATCAGGAAGGGTATTGATAGCAGAATGGAAGAGGTAACACTTCCCCTATAGAGATCCTTAATGAGGCCACACCTGCTGTACTGCGCTCAGTTCTGGAGTCCTCACCTCAGGAAGGACAGGGATAGGCTGGAGACGGTGCAGTGCAAGGTAACAAAAATGATTCAGGGACAACATGGTAGATCCTAAGAGGATCAGCTCAAGTCACTGAACATGTACTCACTGGAGACCAGAAGGGAGAGGGGAGACGTGATAGAGACCTTCAAGTTCCTAAAAGGAATTAACACGGTGAACTGCAAGGAACTATTTAGCTTGAATACTAGTTTGCAGTCACATGGACATGAACAGTAATTGTCACGAGGGAGGTTCGGGGGGGGGCATGATGGAGTATTATTTTAAAGAAAGGGTGGCGGAGCTGTGGAAAAGTTTACTAGCCAAAGTGGTGGGTGCTAAAAATCGTTGGTGGTTTCAACCAGGGTTGGGAGAGAAATACAGGTTATTCACCTGTAACAGGAGTTCCAGGAATGGTATATGTTGTTCATCCACACTTTGTGGCAGGTTCCTTGCTGCTTTAAATCTTGCTAGAAGGTCTTCAAGTTGGCTCCTCCCACCCACCCGGGTGGTAAAACCCTCGGCTCCGCCCCATGACACCAGATTCTAGCCAGCTGGAAGCCAGGTTGTAGTGAAGCCAGGAGGTGGGGTGAGTGGAGGTAATGAACAACATATACCACTCCTAGAACTCCTGTTACAGGTGAGTAACCTGTATTTCTAGGGACGTGGATATGTTGTTCAATCCACACTTTGTGGCAGACTCCTAGCAGTTCTCCGGGAGGAGGGAGGCAAGGCGTGCACCCCCTACTTAGGGAATAAGGACTGGAGAACCGAGGTCCCAAAACCAGCATCCCGGCGTGACTCTAGGTCAATCTGGTAATGGGAAATAAAGGTGTGTGCTGACTTCCAGGTAGCAGCCCTGCAGATTTCCTTGATAGGAACGTCCCTAGAAGCAGCCACTGAAGCAGCGGTATGGCAGGTAGAATGAGCTCTTATCCCTTTGGGAGGCTCCATGCCCGCCAACCTATAGCAGAGATCTATACAGGAGGTGACCCACCTGCCTATCGTCCGCTTAGCTGCAGATCTGCCAGGTGTGGCTTCAGCGTAGGTGACAAATATCTGGTGAACCTCTCACCGAACTTTAGCCGTTCGCTCCTTATAATAACAGAGTGCTCTTCTAGGGTCCAATGTATGGAGCCTATATTCAGCCTCCGAGGTGTGATTGGGGTAGAACACCGGCAGAGTCAACATCTGGTTAAGGTGAAACTCCGACACCACCTTCGGAAGGAATTTCAGGTGGAGGCGAAGGACAACCTTGTCCCTGTGGAAGACCAGATCAGAAGACTCAATGGAAAGCACCTGGAGCTCTCCCCATCCTTCTGGCTGATGTGATAGCCATCAAGAAGGTGGTCTTCCATGACAGGTGAGAGATGTCATACCTGTGCATCAGTTTGAATGGTTTGCCCATGAACTTAACCAATGCCAGCAGTAGATCCCATGGAGGTGGAGGTTCTCGCACCAGAGGGGATATGTGATCAAGGCCTTTGAAAAAGCACCCGACCACCTTCTCCTGCGCCACTGACTGCTTGCCGGCCCGCGCCCGGTAAGCAGAGATGGCTGCCAGGTGCACCTTAAGGGTCGACAACCGAAGCCCTAGCTAAGAAAGGGACCACAGGTAGTCCAGAATGCTAGCCAAGGAACAGGAAGAAGGGTCCAACCCCTTGTCCTGACACCAAATGGAGAATCTCTTCCATTTGAAGGCATAGCATTTCCTGGTTGACTCCTTACGGGACGCCTCAACGATGCTGAGGACCTCGTCGGAAAAAGCCAAGGCCTGGAACTCTAGCCAGGAACCAGACCATCAGGTGCAGGGATTAAAAGCTCAGATGGAGAATCTTCCCCTTGTCGATTGAAAGCAGGTCCAGGCGGGCTAGAAGCCGCCTCGGGAGCATGGAGCTGAGGCTGAGGAGATCTGGGTACCAGAACTGGCGGGGCCAGTCTGGGGCTACCAGAATCACCTGCGCCTTGTCCCTCTTCGCCTTGAGAAGCACCTTATGGATCAAGGGAAATGAAGGGAAGGCGCAGAAGAGGCCCGGGGTCCAAGGTCTCGAGAAGGCATCCCCCTGCAGCGAGCCCTGCTGAGGGGGGCGGGCGTGAAACAGCCTCAGCTTCACATTAGGCGAACAGATCCACCTGAGGGTAGCCCTAATGGGAGAACAGATCTTGTACTACCTCCGGCAGAAGAGACCACTAGTGAGAAGCCACGCCTATCCTGCTGAAGGCATTGGCCAGACTGTTGGAGGCTCCTGCCACATGGATGGCTAGGAGATCTGCCTCCAGGCTGAACACGAGAGACCAGATGCGGAGAGCCTCCTTGCACAGAGGCAAGGAGTGCGTCCTGCCCCGACAGTTGACATAGTACATGGTTGTGGTGTTGTCCGTCTGGACCTGAACCACCTGACCCCATACAAACGGAGCAAAGGTGGTGAGGGCTAGTCAAACCACTCAAAGCTCCAGCAGGTTGATGTGGCATTGAGACTCCTGAAGGGACCAGAGGCCGTGGGCTCTGAGCTCCCCCAGATGGGCACCCCAACCCATCAGCGAGGCATCGGTCATTAGAGTGACCGTCGGCTCGGGGCGATGAACAGGATACCCTCCTGCAGATGAGCTGGGACAAGCCACCACTGCAGGCCGTCCCACATCTCCTGGGTCAGTGTCACCGGCTGGTCCAGAGGACCGGAGCGCTGTGACCACCGGCTGGCCAGCCCCCATTGCAGGGGACGCATATGCCAGCGGGCCCAATGGACCATGCTAGTGCAGGCCGCCATGAGGCCCAGGAGGTGCAGAAGTCCCGGGCAGGGCGCAGTTGCTCAACCAGAAATGATTGGGCAAAGGAGGAAAGGACCTCGGCCCTGTCCGCTGAGATCCGGGCTCTGGCTCGAAGAGAGTCGAACTCTGCCCCGATGAACTGAATCACCTGTGATGGCACGAGTTCCGATTTGGCCTCGCTGATGAGGAGGCCAATCTGAGAGCAGACCTGGAGGGCCATATCCCTTGACCGCTCCACCTCCAACCTGGAGGGGGCTGCAATCAGCCAGTCGTCCAGGTAAGAGTACACCCGGACACCTCGGTGCCACAGGAATGCTGTCACCACTGCCATGCATTTGGTGAAGACCCTGGGAGCTGGAGAGAGGCCGAAGGGCATGGCCCGGAACTTGTAGAGAGATCCCTCTGCTCTGCAACAGAGGAATTACTGATGAGACGGACAGATTGGGACATGAAAGAACACGTCCTGAAGGTCCAGAGAACAGAACCACACGTCCGGTTCCAAGGATGGAATGATCTGAGCCAGACTGACCATCCTGAAGGTTTGAGGCCCTAGGAACTTGTTTAGGTCGTGCAGGTTGAGAATGGGGCACCAGCCCCCCCCATCCGTTTTGGGACCAGGAAGTACCTGGACACAAACCCTGGATCTGGAGGAGGGACCACCACCTCTCTGATCACCTCCTTCTGGAGGAGCAAAGCAATGTTGGCTCGACGAGCTGACAGAGAGGCTGCGGAATCCGTAGCCCCGTGGGGCGATGGCTCGATAGGGAGGGAACTGCTCGAATTCCAGAGGCAGACCCCTGCTGACCACTTCTAACACCCAGCGGTCCGTGGTGATAGCGAACCAGGCAGAAAAGAAGTGGCAGAGCCGCCCCACCCCCCCACAGGGGGAACCCAGGGAGGAGTGACAAGGTTGGGGGCGACACCCCTCAACCCATCACTGGGCAGGCTTGGAGGAAGGACCCACTAAGGGATCTCCTGGACCCTTGCCTCCAGGCTTCCTACTAGAGGAAGCGGCAGACTTGGCCTTAGGGCGCCAAGTGTGAGCCTGCTGGCCCTGATGCTGGTGTTGCTGGGCTGGATG
The DNA here is from genome assembly GCA_016271365.2 of Neoceratodus forsteri. Taxonomy (NCBI): domain Eukaryota; kingdom Metazoa; phylum Chordata; order Ceratodontiformes; family Ceratodontidae; genus Neoceratodus; species Neoceratodus forsteri. The sequence continues at coordinate 1,688,661,121 of CM057452.1, read as the reverse complement.
TGCCACAGGAGCGGAAGGGCGAAAGAGCTTACACTGCTGCGGGCGGCTTTTGTCCTTCTGGGCAGACGTGACAGAGTCCAAGGTGGCACTGGACTTCTCAATCCTCTGGAGATGGCCTTCCACTCTGGGCCCAAACAAGTCGGTGCCCAGGAAGGGAACGTCTGCCAGCTTGTGCTGGGTGTCTGCCGTGAAGGTGGAGATCAGCAGCCAAACTCTGCGGAGCATGGCCACTGCTGCCGCTACTGACCGGGCACAAGAGTCACCAATGTCCAATGAAGTTTGGAGCTGTTGTTTAGCCACCACCCTTCCCTGATCCTGTACCTGCTTGACCGTCATGTGAAGGTCAGCCGGGAGATGAGGAATCACCTCATCCAGGAAGCCCATATGGGCGTGTGAGAAATGTGCCATTAGAACGGCCAAGCTAGCCTGACGAGGGCCTAGGGTGGAAGCAGCAAAATCTTCCGCCCTGAGTAATCCAACTTTTTGGATTCCTTATCGGGCAGTTTGTCCACATCCCGAGCGTTCCCGGAACGCCGGAAAATGCTATCGGTCACTAACCCCTCCGCAGAGGGGTGCTCCGAGAAACCAGAGAGTGAACCGGTGGGGACCACATACTTTCAAGCCATCCTGGCTGAAGGTACGGGACAAGATGCAGGCCACTGCAACAACTCCAGAGCTGGGCCAACAATGGCTTCGACCACCAGAAAGGCCTCCGCAGGGGAATCCCTTCGGTCCAGTATCTCCATAAGGGGATACTTGGCCCATTTTTGAACGGGTTCGAGCTGCATCCCAGTAGACTCTGAGATGAGTCAAAGCATACCCAAAAACGAGGATGGGCTCTCATCCACAGACTGGCCCTCTGCAGACTCCAGGTCAATCGGCCTGGAGAACAGGAAGGAGTCGTCGTCAGACTCCGAGTAATCTGTGAACAGCTGCCGAGCGCCTGAGCCACCCTCCACCTGCCAAGGTCGACTGACAACCTATGGGGCAAGCCCTGACCCGACCGAGAATCCTTGGTTGGGGCCCCATCTTTGGTTGTGGAGGCAGAGGTTCCACCACAATGGGTGGAGCAGCTGGTTTCGGCCGAACGACCGGCGCCAGGGGCGGCTCCTCAACTACCACGAGGGGTTGTTTCAGCCGCTCCGGTGACAGCCACTTAATGGCCAGAGAAGGCCACGGAGTCAGCTTGTTACCGGTCAGTAAAAGTTGCTGCCACATCAAGTCCTTGTAGCACCGACACAGCTTGCGCCGGAGCCTATCCTCCGAAAAGGACGCACGTCAACGCCGCTGTCTATGGTGCTGAGACTGAGACCACATAACATCGGCGGGACCGGCTGGACCTGGAAGACGATCGAGACCGAGACCTTCAGGGATTCCGAGGGTGGGTCAGAGAGGGAACAGGGGAAACCCGCCCCTCCTTTGGTGCAGGGACCTTAACCAGGGACTTCAGCACAGAAGGCACATGCAAGTCCTCAGTAACTACCGGGAGAACCGGTGAAGAAGGGTTGTCGGCTTCTCCAGTCGACAAACCATCCGACGGGTCGAGAAAAATCTTGACCGCATCGAAGGATGTCTCAGCCAGCTGACCTGACGGGGACACCGTGAAGCCAGCGGCCGAGGCCGCAACCTCGACCGAAGTCAATAGTCAACGGTCCGGTGAAGGGGATATCTCCTGCTCCCATGAACGTCAACGGTGGGACTTTAGAGTCCTTCTTTCTGGACTGACTGGAATGTCCCAATGACCCTTCTCCCTTAGTGGAGAGGGATTGATAAAGCTCCTAAAAGAAGCAGTGTAGGAGGAGCCTAAGGAGAGCGGGATAAATGCCGTGGCCGAGGAGTAAGAAGAAGCGGCCTGGGCCTCCTCCTCCTCAAGGGCGATCATCTGCTCCAACTGCTACGCAGAGCCCGCCGCCAGACACCACCCAACAGGCCTCCTTAGACTTGACCGGCAGGTACCATTTTTCGGGGCGCCCAAGAAGTAGTCTGGCAGCGTGGTCCTCCAAGACCGAGGCAGAGAAAGACCTGCACAATTCGCAGGCCTGCGAATCGTGGCCAAGCCCCAGGTAGTAGATGCACGAGGAATGCGGATCGGTCCGGGACATCTTCTGCCCACAAGGGCACCGACGGAAGCCGGGAGTCGATTTGTCCATCGCAGCCATGAGGGAAGACGAAGACCTTAGTCTTGTAAATCTTAAAATTAGTTTCAGGAAACCCGAAGAGTGTGGATCCCAGCCTAAAACGCAGAGCGCAAAGGAGGGAACCTGAGCTTCCAAGCGGTAAGGAAGACCTGGTGTCATGGGGCGGAGCCGAGGGTTTTACCACCCGGGTTGGTGGGAGGAGCCAGCCTGAAGACTTTCCGGCAAGATTTAAAGCAGCAAGGAACCTGCCACAAAGTGTGGATAGAACAACATATCCACATCCCTAGAATGAAGGGCACAATGGCTGCTTAGGGCAGCAGAAAATGGGAGGAGAATGGAGGGAAGGGGGAAGGATGGAGAGGGCTAGGACCCCCAAGGGACATTATGTCCCAGAGCTAAATGGGAAACTTGGGCAGACAGGTGGGACCACTGGTCTTAGTCTACCATCACTGTCTGTGTTTCTAAGTTTGAACAGCTATGGCACAGATGGATATTATACATAATGAACAAAAGAAATGACTTTGTACCATGATATGATTTTCTCGTATTTCATGTGACCTCTATACTCTATAACATTTATTTATTTATTTGTACAATCTTGGTAACCGGGTAAGCCCACTGGGCCCCCCAAGGGTCCCTTTTTCAGGGGCGACCCGGAATTAGTTACATAAAGTAGGATATTCTCGCATATACAGTACATGTGTGAGCAGACATTTGGTTACATTAAGGATATTTCACAACAGAGTATTAGACAGGGTAAGTTCATTCATTAGGTTATATACAATACATTCAATGCAGTTCACAACGGAGTATCAGGCAGTCCCAGAAGCCCTTTGTTCAGTCACAACAGAACTGGATCTACATCCTAGAGTAGGCTGATGTACAACATGAGCAGAGGGTAGCTAGCTTTCTGCTTGGTAATGGTGAAGGGTTCTGCTAGTTGTTTTGGGGATATGCGGAGACTAAGTTTTAGGTCAGTATGTGGCTAGTAGCCTTGCTGTACAGCAATCAGGTGCAGAAGCAAGTACTCTTGTCTAGCAGGTGCACACGTAGTCCCTTGTGGAAGGTACTCAGGGAGGCAACACACTGAAGGTGATCAGGGAGCTTGTTCTACGGTACCGGAGCTGCATGGGAGAAGGATTTGCTAACAGCTATGGTCCTTACCCTGGGTTCTTCCAGGAGGCGTTTTCCAGAGGTGTGGAGGTGTCTAACTGCGTTTTGGGGCCAACAGGCCAGATAGGCTTGTTGGAGACTGGTCGCTGACTAGCTTGTATGCACTACATAGTAGGGGGGTATTGTTGCTGGAGACAAAAGGATGGCCAGTTCAGGGAGGCCAGCGCTTTGCAGTGGTGTCGCCTCGGGAGGGACATTGTGGCAAAGCAAGCGATTTTGTTATAAAGCATTTGCACCCTGGTTTGCTCCTGTTTAGCAACTCCCTGCATCACAGACGCGGCATAGGTCAGGGTTGGGAGGAGGATGCTGTTAGCGATCGTGATCCTGGACTCAGGGATCAATTGGGAGTTCAGACAGTGTAGTAAACCCAACTTTTGATGTATGGTTTTTGTTATCTGGTCTACATGGGACTTCAGAGTGACATTTTGTCCAGTGTCAGACCCAGGTATTTAAAGGTCTTCACTACCTCTATAGGGGTGCCTGATGAGGAGACCAGGGGGAGTAGGGGGCTTCTGTCTTGGCCTAGAGTTCTCGTCCCGAACAGTAAGGCTTTTGTTTTTGTGGCATTTAGAACCAACCTGTTGTCTAGTAGCCATCTTTCTAGGGTTGAGAAATCAGCCTGAAGTTGGGGTCCCAGGTCGGATGGACTAGACGAGGATCTACAAATAACAGCGTCATCAGCGTACTGGACCACTGAGCTAGGGAGGCTGACAAAACAACAAACTTTTCCACAAGGCGCTGCACGAGCTAATGGCGGAAAAGAACTGGAAGGCGGGCGTCAGGGACCGCCCCTTTATACACGTCGCTTCCTGATGCCGTCACCTGATGTGGGGCGGTCCTCGCCAGGGACTGCCAGTAGCTAGAAATTTTTCCATGGGGTCCTGCTGCCTGCCGACGTCAGTCCTATATGTAATTACCTACTGCAACAGCCCTCTCGAAGTAAGATCTATGGAATCAGGTTAGGGAGTGGAAATTCAGGCCTAGATCGCTTAGTTTGTGTAACAGGAGACTGTGGTCAACTAAATCAAAGGCCTTGGTCAGGTGTATCAAGAGTGCCCCAGTTGGGGTACCATTGTCCAAGGCCATGAGGACATCAGCTGAGAAACTAATGAGTGCTGTCTCTGTCCTGTGCTTACGCCTGAATCCATGCTGGGTATATGACAGCAACTGGTTCTCCCTCAAGTAGTCTCAGACATGGCAGTAAACTAGCCTTTCCTGAATTTTGGATAGGATATATAGGAGGGGTATGGGCCTATAGTTGCCGATAGGCTCCCTAAGGCCTCCTTTGTGGACTGGTACCACAGAAGCCTGTTTCCATGGCTTGGTACCATTCCCTCAGACAGGGACCTGTTGATGAGCCATGTAACAGGCAGTGTAATTGCTGGTGTTTCTACCTTGAGTAGCTTAGGGTCAAGGTCATCTGGCCCAGCTGAGCCTTTAGCTCTAATGGACTTCAAGAGGGTAAGGACTTCTTTTGGTTGCACAAGCTGCAGGTGGAAAAGTGGGCATGGATAATTTGGCATCTTGGGGCTAGACTGCACACGGATTCTGAGGGGGAGGCTAGCTCTATATACCTCGAGGTCAGTGAAAAATCTGTTGAAGGCAGCAGCAGCCTCTTGGCTGTCGCTAAAGGTTTGGCCACTGCAGTGTATCTGGCTTTGGGCTGGTTTGCCACTGCCTTTTATCAAGGCATTGATGTGTGACCAGAAGGATCTAGGGTCTGTCAGGTTGGCCTGTTGTAGGTTCCTGACATACTCCCGCTTTGCTTCCTTCGCTGCACGCTTGCACTGGTTCCATAGTGTCCTGTAGGTTACCAGGTCATCAGTTAGTGCCGACTGCTTGTGTTTTTTTCCAGGCCTTGTCCTGATTAGTCATCATCGTTTGTAACTTGAGAGTAATCCACTTGTAACAGTGATCTTTGGCTCGAAGTTTCTTTGGAGGGGCATATAGGTTGGCAGCAGAGATGAAGGTGTTTTGGAAAAATTCTGATGCTTCATCTAGACTTGGGAGAAGCTAGACAGGGCTCCAGTCTAGTCGGCTCAGGTGCTCCTGGAAGACTTCAGCAGAGAACTTAGAGTAGTTTCTAGCTGTTAAAGGAGTCTTGGAGGTACTCTGACCGCCCTGTTCTTCCAGACATAATATATGGGCGAGTGGTCACTCAAAGCGTCCGCAAGAGTGCCAGCCACTTGTATGTTGGTTTGGTTGGAAGCCAGTTCCCAGTCAAGGGTAGAGTGGTTCACGGTCTTGGCACTGTGCCTTGTTGTTTCCAAAATGACCAGAGTCAGATTGACATCCAGGAGGGTAGTCCTAAGGTCCTGTCTGGTGTCTGAGCCCAGTTCTGGTTAAAGTCTCCAAGTATTAGCAACTTGGAGAGGGTGTTGTCAGCTAAGACTTTGGTTAGTGCCTCCAGGGCTTAGGGGGCAGCCTTTGGGGGGTTGTACAGACAGCCTACCGTTAGGTATCTGGCATGGCCGAGGGTGACCCTGATGAATATCGACTCACATCCAGTGCAGCCAATATTGGGGAGGGAGGCTGGGGTAGCTTCAACGGAGTCCTTGACAAAGATAAGCACCCCATCTCCTTTTTTGTCCTCCTTATCCTTCCTAAAGGCATTGAACCCAACGAGTTCTATTTCGTGATTCAGAATATGTGGCTTCAACCACGTTTCTGACACTGCCAGTATGTCAGGACTGTGGAGGTCCACCCAGCTGTGGAACTCATGTACTTTGGGGTGCAGGCTACAGACATTCACATGTGCTATTTTTAGACCCTTAGGAGAGATCCAGTTAGGGTCTTGTGGGGAACCAATGGTGCAGTTGGCCACAGGGGACCCTGGGTTGGGTTCAATGTCTCCTGCTAGGAGTAGTAGAACTGAGATTAGGGTTAGGACTTTCGGCATTGCATTTAGTGCATCCCTTGCCCCAAGGCCCCTAGAGCCGTGGACCACCGAGTAACAGACCCCCTTTTTTGTTAGCCCATACACTGCCAGCAGCGAGTCAGCTATTGGCACAGTTGGGTGGTAGAATAGGTATGGCTGGGGACAGTGCAGCAAGCCCCTAGTGGGGTAGCTGCTACTGCGGGCACCCATAAGCATGTCCACCCATATAATGGAGCAGATATATATCATTGCTGTGACGGCACCCCTTATTTGGAGGCATTTGGTTGGCAGTATAGCCTAGAGGTTAGAGGAACGAGGTGTGAACGAGCTTGGTACATCCAGCAGACCAGACCTGAGTTTGATTCTCACAACCTCCATTTGCACACTGTGTGACTCTGAGCAAGTCACTTAACCACCCAGTGCTCCCAGGTCACCCCTGAAAACAGGCACTTGTGCCTAGTGGGCCTTACCCAGTTACCAAAGACTAAAATAAAATAAAAATAAAAATTGGGGTTAACTGGCCTTGGGGGGGGGGGGACTGGGGGGCACAGAAGCCTCGTCGACTCAGGGCGGTGGCAGGTCCTGAGCTGGAGTAAGCCAGCTGTGTTAACTTGCAATGATGCTATGATTACTTGGCTCTTGCTAAACTAGGTGTTGGTGCGATGAACCTACAACGTTGTAACTAGCTAAGTAGAAGTGAGCCTGAGACTCAGACCAGTGCACTAGTTTGCGCAGCTTCCCTGGCTTTAGTTCAGTGACAGCATAGCTCTTTCGAAGATCTAGATTATATCTTGGTTCCTTAGACAAACAAGTTCAAATATGGCCTTGCTCAGCCAGCTAATTAAACCCCCATTTCCACAGTACCTTGAGTAGTCACAGATGCATATAAACACAGCCTTCTCTGTATCCCTGTTCAACTAGTTTCCCCTTTCTTTGTCTTAAAAAAAGGAAAAACGTGTCTATTTCTGCTCTACTTAAGTGAAAATTTAGACAATTCAGTTTGCTCCACATGCATTTAGTGCCCTGTGCTGCCACAGGACCTACTGTAGTTACACCCCGGACCCGCAGTACCATAAGCAGTCACAGATGCCCCCTATTTGCAGCAGTCCCCTAGTTGTATAGGAATGAACACAGCTCCTTTGATCTGAGGCATTTACCCCCAGTTCAATCTACTAATCAAAACCTTAACACCACAGTACCTTGAGTAGTCACAGATGCTCCTGTAGGCCACAGCCCCCTAGGTTGCATATTAATGTGCACAGTAAACTAGATTTGAAGAATTTAGCCCCAGTCTCAATCTGGCCACCAATCGAAGGCTTAGCGTTCCAGGTTCATGATAGGTCCTGCAAGGTAGTTGGTTCAGCATCTGAGAACTGCTCCTCCCTCCAGCTCCTCGGGCTTGCTAGTCAGGTCGGGGTGAAGGTCATCCCAGAAACACCACCCCTTCACTCCTCCTACTGGCACTCTGCCAGAGTGGGCGGGGTCAGCAGACGATTTAAATCGGTGGTGGTGCGCGGATGGTGGGATGGAGAAAAGAAAAAATTACTCACCTTTGTAATCTTGTTTTTTCTAAGGGAATCTTACTATATTCTGACGTATGCAGTATGGTCTCACCATAGGACTGCCCCGGAGCCGAAATGGTTAATAGAACCTACGCAAATAATGGAATGCTAGGCTCATCACTGTGCCTGGTAAACAACTCTAAACCGTCAGATTTTTACGAAGCATGCACTAAGCAAGTTCTGGATAATATAATAATAATAATAGTAATAACAATAAGAATAGAAACAACAACCCTAATAATTTAAATGGAAAATACTTAAGGAATTATTCTTCCTTCTGAGAACTTGCCAAATGGCATCACCAAGACTCAAGTCACAGATGCCCAAAAACAAGACCATCCACACCCCCAGGTTTTCAATAACTCTACCACAGCTGTAGTGCAGTGACCATAGGTTTCTAGCAGGGGAGGAAGGGAGGAGCTCAGAATACAGTAAGATTCCCTTAGAAGAAACAAGATTACTAAGATGAGTAATTTTTTCTTCAAACCCCAGGAAATCTTACTCTATTCTGATTTATGCAGATTACCAAGCAGTGCCTTTGGAAGTTGGCCTATAACCTATCTAGGAAACAGGCTCTGCAGGACTGCTGTGCCAAACCTGGCATCTCCTCTGACCTGGATATCCAAACAATAATGTTTGTTGAATGTGTGAATTGTCTTCCAGGTTGCAGCTTTGCAAATGTCCACTAAGGGAATATCTCTAGCAGCTGCCACAGAAGCTGCAGTACCCCTAGTTAAAGGGCCCTGAGGGCTGCAGGTGGTTGCTTGCCCACCTTGCTATAGCAAAAGTGAATACAAGCCACAATCCATATTGCAATAGATTGTTTTGTGGCAGGTTTCCCATTTCCCACCTCTCCGTAAGTAAGGAAGAGTTGAGTCTGTCTGTGACCCTTTGTGTGGTCAAGATAATAGCTGACTGCCCTCTTTACATCTAGGCTATGCATCCGGCACTCACCTGAGGTGGCATGACCTGTAAAGAAGACTGGCAAAGTAATAGACTGGTTGAGGTGGAATTCTGAAATCACCTTGGGCAGAAATTTTCTGTTGGTCCTAAGGACTATCTTGTCTCTATGGACTGCAATGTAACCAAAACTTGCCAAGGAACAGGAGGAAGGGTCCAACCCCTTGCCCTGACACCAAATGGAGAACTGCTTCCATTTGAAGGCATAGCATTTCCTGGTCGACTCCTTACGGGATGCCTCAACAACGTTGAGGACCTCGTCGGAAAGACCCAAGGCCTGGAACTCTAGCCGCTCAGGAAACAGGCCATCAGGTGCAGGGATTGAAGGTCCAGGTGGAGAACCTTCCCCTGGTTGACTGAGATCAGGTCCGGGCAGGCTGGGAGCCGCCTCGGGAGCCTGGAGCCGAGGCTGAGGAGATCTGGATACCAGAACTGGCGGGGCCAGTCTGGGCCTACCAGAATCACCTGCGTCTTGTCCCACCTCGCCTTGAGAAGCACCTTGTGGATCAAGAAAAACGGGGGAAAGGCGTAGAAGAGGCCCGGGGTCCACGGCCTCGAGAAGGCATCCCCCTGCAGCGAGCCCTGCTGAGGGGGGCAGGCATGAAACAGCCTCAGCTTCACATTCTCCCTGGAGGCAAACAGGTCCACCTGAGGAGTGCCCCAGTGGGAGAACAGATCTTGTACTACCTCCAGCAGGAGAGACCACTCATGAGACGCAGCCCTATCCGGCTTATGGCATCGGCCAGAGTGTTGGAGGCTCCTGCCACATGGATGGCTAGGAGATCCGCCTCCAGGCTGCACACGAGGGACCAAGTGCGGAGAACTTCCTTGCACAGGGGCATGGAGAGCGTCCCGCCCTGGCGGTTTAGGTAGTACATGGTCGTGGTATTGTCCGTCTGGACCTGGACCACTTGACCCCGTACAAACGGAGGGAAGACGGTGAGGGCTAAACGGACCGCTCTAAGCTCCAGCAGGTTGATGTGGCATCGGGACTCCCAAGGGGACCAGAGGCCATGCACTCTGTGCACCCCCAGATGGGCACCCAAACCCATCAGAGAAGCGTCGGTCGATAGAGAGACCGTCGGCTCGGGGCGGACAAACGGGATGCCCTCCTGCAGATGAGCCGGAACGATCCACCACTGGAGAGTGTTCCATATCTCCTGGGTCACTGCCACTGGCTGGTCCAAGGGACCGGAGCGCTGTGACCATTGGCTGGCCAGTCCCCATTGTAGACGACGCATGTACCAAACCACGCTGGTGCACACCACCATGAGGCCCAGGAGGCGCAGGAAGTCCCGGGCAGGGTGCAATTGCCCAACCAGAAATGACTGGGCAAAGGAGGAAAGAACCTCGGCCCTGTCCACCAGGAGCTGTGCTCTGGCTCGAAGAGAGTCAAGCTCTGCCCCGATGAATTGGATCACCTGCTTTGGCATGAGTTCCGACTTAGCCTCGTTGATGAGGAGGCCAATCTGAGAGTAAACCGGGAGGGCCAGATCCCTGGCCCGCTCCACCTCTGGTCTGGAGGAGGCCGCAATCAGCCAGTCGTCCAGGTAAGGGTACACCCAGACCCTTTGGCACCGCAGGAATGCTGTCACCACTGCCATGCATTTGGTGAAGACCCTGGGAGCTGGAGAGAGGCCGAAGGGCATGGCCCGGAACTCATAGAGGGACCCCTCTGCTCTGAAGCGGAGAAATCGCTGGTGGGACGGACGGATTGGGACGTGAAAGAACGCGTCCTAGAGGTCCAGAGAACAGAACCACATGCCTCGTTCCAAGGATGGAATGATCTGAGCCAGAGTGACCATCCTGAAGGTTCGAGACCTTAGAAACCTGTTCAGGTCGTGCAGGTCTAGAATGGGGCGCCAGCCCCCCCGTCCGTCTCGGGACCAGGAAATACCTGGACACTAACCCTGGGTCTGGTGGGGAATCCGCCACATCCCTGATCACCTCCTTCTGGAGGAGCAGGGCAATGTCGGCCCGACGGGCTGACAGAGAGGCTGCGGACCCCGTAGCCTCCCGTGGGGCGACGGCTCAGAAGGGCAGGGCCTGATCGAACTCCAGAGGCAGACCCTTTCCTACCACTTCCAACACCCAGTGGTCCGTGGTGACAGCAGACCAGGCGGAAAGAAAGTGGCGGCGCTGTCCCCCCACAGGGGGAACCCAGGAGGGAGTGACGAGGCTGGGGGCGACACCCCTCAACCCGTCAATGGGCAGGCTTGGAGGAGGGACCAGCCGAGGGGCCTCCCAGGCCTTTTCCTCCCGGCTTCCTGCTGGAGGAAGCTGCAGGCTTGGCTTTGGGGTGCCAAGTGCGAGCCTGCTGGCCCTGATGCTGGTGTTGCTGGGCCGGACGTGCTGCAGGGGCAGAAGGGCGAAAGGGCTTACGCTGCTGCTGGCGGCCTTTGTCCTTCTGGGCAGATGTGACTGAGTCCAAGGTGGCACTGGACTTCTCGATCCTCTGGAGATGGCCTTCCACCCTAGGCCCGAACAAGTCGGTACCCAGGAAGGGGACGTCTGCCAGCTTGTGCTGAGTATCCGCCATGAAGGTGGAGATCCGCAGCCAAGCTCTGCAGCGCATGGCCACTGCGGCCGCTACTGACCGGGCACAAGAGTCTCCAATATCCAGAGCAGTTTGGAGCTGCTGCTTCGCCACCGCTCTTCCCTGATCCCGCACCTGCTTGACCGTAGTCTGGAGGTCAGCCAGGAGATGAGGGATCACCTCATCCAGGGAGCCCAAAAGGGCGTGGGAGAAGTGCGCCATCAGTATGGCGGAACTGGCCTGACGGAGGCCTAGGGAGGACGCAGCGTGCACCTTACGCCCGGCATAGTTCAGCTTTTTGGACTCTTTGTCGGGAGACTTATCCACGTCCCTGGTGTTCCCGGAACGCTGGAAAACACTATCGGTAACAAGCCCCTCCGCAGAGGAGTGCTCCAAAAAACCGGACAGTGAGCCGGTGAGGACCGCCTACTTCCTGGCTATCCTGGCCAAAGGAGCAGGACAAGAAGCCGGCCACTGCCATAACTCCAAGGCTGGGCCAACAATGGCTTCAGCCACCGGAAAGGCCTCCGTGGGAGAATCCCCTCGGTCCAGTATCTCCGTGAGGGGATACTTGACCCGCTTGGATACGAGTTCAAGCTGTATCCCAGTAGACTCTGAGATGAGCCGAAACAGACCCATGAACGAGGATGGGCTCTCATCCACTGACTGTCCCCCAGTGGACTCCAGGTCAAGGGGCATGGAGAACAGGGAAAAGTTGTCGTCAGACTCCGAGGAGTCTGCGAATAGCTGCCTAGGGCCTGAGCCTCCCTCCACCTGCCGAGGACGGTCGGGAGTGAGGGTGACCGACAACCGATGGGGCAGCCCCTGACCCGACCAAGAATCCTTGGTCGGAGCCCCAGATTTAGGTTGTGGAGGCGGGGGTTCCATCACAATGGGTGGGGCAGCTGTTTTCAGCCGAACAACCGGCACTGGTTTAGGCTCCCCGACAACCACGAGGGGTTGTTTCGGCCGTTCGGGTGACAGCCACTTAATGGCTGGGAAAGGCGACGGGGTCGGCTTGTTCCCGGTCAGAAGGAGCTGCTGCCACATTAAGTCCTCGTCGCATCAACGCAACTTGTGCCGAAGCCTTTCCTCCGAGGAGGAAGAAGATGAGGACGAGTAGCGCCACCACTTTCCTCAGTGCAGAGACCAAGACTGCCAGTGTCGGCGGGATCGGCCGGACCGAGAGGAAGTCTGAGACTGAGACCGAGACCGTCGGTGTTTCCGAGGGTGGGTCTGGGAGGGAGCGGGGGAAACCCGATCCTCCCTCCGCTCGGGAACCTTAACCGGGACTCTGGCACAGGAGGCACAGGCAAGTCCTCGGTTTCCACCGGGGGAACTGGTGAAGAAGAGTTGTCAGCTTCTCCAGTCGACAGCCCATCAGACGGGTCGAGAAAAATCTCGACCGCGTCAACGGGTGTCTCGGCCGGCTGACCTGATGGGGACACAGTGAAGCCAGCGGCCTTAGCCGCAACCTCGACTGAAGTCAAGTGTCGGGGAAGGGGACCTCTCCCGCTCCCACAAACGCCGACGGTGGGACTTACCCTTCGAGTCCTTCTTCTTGGACCCTAACCTTTCGTGAAGAGGGATTGACAAACCTCCTTAAAAGAAGCAGCGTAGGAGGAGCCCAAGGAGAGCGGGATAAATGCCGCGACCGAGGAGAACGAAGATGCGCCTGGGCCGCCTCTCTTCCGAAAAGCGATCATCTGCTCAAGTTGTTTGAGCTGGCCGTCAAGGGATATCGCCTCTAACGGGCCTTTGACTTAACCGTGGAATACGCCCTTGAGGCGCCCAAGTTGGAGTCCGCAGCACGGGTTCGAGGACATTCACAAGAAGGACTTGTACAATTCGCAGGCCTGCGGATCGTGGGTCAAGCCCGAGGCAATAAATGGAGGAATCGTTCACACCAGCATCTTCATTCAAGATGGGCACCTACTTTTAAAACTGGAGTCACTATCCATTGCAGCCACAAAGGAAGAAACAGACCAAGTCTTGTAAACTTTAAAATTAGTTTCGGTTAACCAAGTTTGGATCCAGTCTAAATGCAGAGCGCTAAGGAGGGAACCTGAGCTTCCAAGCGGTAAGGAAGATCTGACGTCATGGGGCGGAGCCGAGAGTTTTACCACCCAGGTGGGTGGGAGGAGCCAGCTTGAAGACCTTCCGGCAAGATTTAAAGCAGCAAGGAACCTGCCATGAAGTGTGGATTGAACAACATATCCATGTCCGTAGAAACACTTTTTTTCCAAGTCACATATTTGAGGTCTGCTGTGGATATGGGCTCAAAAGGGGGCTGCATAAGCTGTGCAATGCAAATATTCAGATCCCATAAGGAGGAAGGTTCCCTATGTGGTGGATGCAAATGTAGTAACCCCTTAAAAAATGTCTTGAACACTGGTTTTGAGGCGAAGTAAGATGCTTTACCTGCTGATAAATAAGCTGAGACAGCTGCCAGATGCAATCTCAAGGTGGCAACAGTTAAACCTGTGGAATGCAAATGGACCATATAATCCAGGACTATAGAGAGATTAGCCTGGGTGTGGTCCAAGCCCTTGCCCTGACACCAAAAAGAAAATCTTTTCCATTTAGAGGCACAGGTTTTCTTGGTCGAAGGCTTTCTGGAGACTTAGTATATCTATGACTCCTTCTGAGAGATGCAAGTTTGCATACTCTAAGTCCTCAAGAGCCATGCTTTGAGTCTGAGGGACAACAGGTTGGGGTACATGATCCTGCCCTGTGAGGACGACAGTAGGTTGCATCTCCTGGGGAGACTGACTGGCTTGGTTACTGACAATGATAGAGCATGGAGTACCAAGGTTGTCTGGCCCAGTCTGGGGCAATAAGGATCAGTGAAGCTGGTTGAAGCCTGAATTTGATTAGTACTTTCAGTAACAGAGGAAAAGCATACAGGAACCTCCCTGTACAATCCAGCAAAAGTGCATCCAGAGGAATTGTGCCCCTGGAAGGGAGCCTGCAGCAATACTGAGGGAGCTGGTGATTGTCTGGGGCTGCAAACAGATTCACCTCTGGGGTGCCCCGTCTCCTGAAAATAGTCTAAGTCCTATGTGTTCGGTGACCACTCGTGGTGGTTCTGGTTTATTCTGCTGAGAGCATCTGCCAAGACATTGTCCTTTCCTGGCAGGTGGACAGCTGAGAGGGATACGTTTAGGGAGTATGCCAAGGTCCAAATTTTTCATTGCCTTTGTGAACAGAGGAGTTGACCTTGTGCCCCCTTGTTTATGTAGTACCATGGTGGTTGTGTTGTCTGTTCTGACCTGTACTACCTTCCCTCTGATCAGAATGGCAAATGACTGAAGAGCCAAAAGAACCGCCCTGAGTTTCAATAGACTGATATGCAGGAGAGACTCCTGCTTTGTCCTTAAACCGTGAGGTCCCCAGATGTGCTCCCCAGCCCAGCAGGGATGCATCTGTGGTTAGCACCAGAGAAGGGACCTGTTGCAGAAAGGGTATTCCTTGTCTGTAGTTGCTCCTTTCTTGCCACCACTGTAAGGCTTTAAGAAGAGTGGCTGTCACTGGGACTAATTTTAGTCCCTCTTTTGGGACCAGTGTTCCCTTAGGTGACACTGGACATCTCTCATCTGGAACCCTGAGCCTAACACAGTAGCTGTGGAGGCTGCCATGTGGCCTAACAACTGTAGGAAGTGCCTTGCTGGCCTGGAGACATGAAGTGTGAAGGAACTGGCTATCTGGATAAGGTTGTCCACCCTGTCTTGGGGTAGGTAAGGCATTCCCTTTTTTGTGTCCAGTTCTGACCCTATGAACTTTAGAAGCTGAACTGGTTCTAGTATAGACTTTTTTGCGGTTCACTAAGAACCCCAGAGAGAGGAGAGAGTGTTTTGTGTTATTGATGGAGCCTCTCTCACTTGCTGGTGGGAATGGCCTACTATGAGCCAGTCATCCAGATAGGGGAACACTACCACCCCTTGATGCCTCAGGTGTGCCACTACCACAGCCAGACACTTTTGTGAACACCCTTGGAGCAGATGTCAATCCAAAAGGCATTGCCCTGAACTGGTAATGACCGAATCTGAGGTACTTTCTGTGTGACCATCTGACTGGAATGTGAAAGTAGGCGTCTTTGAGATTTAAGGATGCTAACCAATCCCCCTGCCTTAGGGTAGGGAGTATGGTAGCCAGGGTGACCATCTTGAATTTTGGTTTTGTCAGATGCTTGTTTAGGTATCTGAGGTTCAGGATGGGTTGCTTCTCCCATTTTCTTTGTTGTGAGGAAGTACATGGAATACAATCCCTTTCCTCTTTGGGAAAGAGGGACCGATTCCACTGCATTTAACAGTAGTTGACTTGAAACTTCCTTCTCCAGCAGGGCTGTTTCTGAGGGGGAGGAGAATTTGAAGGCTCTTTACCTCAGCTTTGGCAAGGCCTTGAAACTGAGAACAAGACCCTGGTCCACTACTTCCAGGACCCACTTATCTGTGGTGATGTTTTTCCACTCCTGGAAGTAATGGGCCAGCCTGCCCCCTACTGGAATTGGGGAGGTGACCTGAGCAGTCCCTTCAGGGACTCTGCTTGGACTGAGCTACAGGCTGAACAGAGGGGCTAGCGTGGCCATTACCCCTCCTACCCCTACCCCTGAAGTATCCCCTGGACTGGTACTGGGGAAAAACTTCAGGCTGGAAGAAGGCTTGTAAGGAGTTCTACCTCTGCCACCCCTTGCATGTGCTTTTGGGGGTTGGCAGCCCTCTCCTTAGCTGCTGCACTTTTGTAGGCAGTCTTGTATTCATCCATTTTTTTCATATATCCCTCTGTTTGTTCTCCAAGGGAAATCCATTGCCTTGTTCTGGTTATCTTCAGTCAGGTTTGTAGTCCTAAGCCAGGCAAACCTCTTCAAAG
The DNA here is from genome assembly GCA_016271365.2 of Neoceratodus forsteri. Taxonomy (NCBI): domain Eukaryota; kingdom Metazoa; phylum Chordata; order Ceratodontiformes; family Ceratodontidae; genus Neoceratodus; species Neoceratodus forsteri. The sequence goes on along the minus strand of CM057452.1, from coordinate 1,688,645,005 downwards.
ATACAGAAGATGACATTTGTCTGGATGCAGTGTCGTTAGCATTCACTGCCATCCTGAATTGTATGAACAAATGAACATACGAAATTTGCCAGCAGATAAAGGCCTAGAGGTCTATCAAGTCTGCTCGAATGTGCAGCTAGCATCCCTTATTCTGCAGCTGCCCCTCCCTTCCACCCTTCCCCTTTATTAACCCTCCCCCTTGTCCTGTCCCATCCTCGTTTGAAGCAGTCCACTGTTCTACTGCATACCACTTCAGCAGGTAACGATTCCACCCAGCCACCACCTCTCTGTGAAAAAGTGTCTCCTCATCTTCCCTCCTGAACCTTCCTCGCCCAGTCTCATATCATGGCCCCTGGTGTCCCACCCCTCCCTACTTTGAACAGCCCTCTGTACCCGTCTTGTTTATTCCTTTCATGTATTTAAAGGTTTCAAGCATGTCACCCTGTCTCTCCTCTCCTCCAGTGAGTACATGTTCAATTCCTTCAACCTCCTCTCGTATGATAAGTCCCCAGCCCTTGATCATCTTTGTCGCTCGCCTGCACCCCCTCCAGTAACTTAATGTCCATCTTCAGATACGGACGCCAGTACTGCACGCAGTACTCCAGGTGTGGTCTAACTAATGACCTATACAGTGGCAGAATCACCTACTCGAGGATATACCCCTTGCAATACAACCCAGCATTTTGTTGGCCTTTGCAGCTGCCTTCCTACATTGTGCGAGTTGTTCATTGACCCTGTAATGAGCACACCCAGATCCTTCTCCTCCTCTGCCTGGGCTAGCTGCACTCCCCCTAGCTGGTAACTCCTCCTTGGGTTCTTCATCCCAAAATGCAGCACCTTGCACTTTTTGGCATTAAAGCCCAGTTGCCAAGTGTCTGACCAGGTTTCAAGCTTTGCCAGATCATCCTGCAACCCTGCCATCCCCTAGGTCATCCACCACCGCCTACCTTGGTATCATCAGCAAACAGACTGATCTTTGCTCTGATGTCCCATGATATGTCTGCAATGAATATCCCAAACAACACTGGTCCCAACACCAAGCCCTGTGGAACACCGCTGTCACTGCCCTTGGGTGTGAGGCTCCCCACCCACCACCACCCTCTGTTGCCTTCCCTGAAGCCAGTTTCCCACCCATCTCACCAGCTTTGCACCTGCCCTGTGCCTACTAACTTCCTTCCCAGCCTTCCATGTGGCACTGAGTCGAATGCCTTACTGAAGTCCAGATACAGGACATCCACTGCATGGCCCCTGTCCAGTTGCCTAGTTACCCAGTCATAGAACCTCGACCAGGTTGGTTTGGCAGGATCTGCCACGTTATGAAGCCATGCTGTCTGCTGTCCTGTAGTCCTCTGGCCTCTAGGAGGGCCACCAGCCTCTCCTTCAGGATAGTCTCCATTAGCTTACCCACGATGGATGTGAGGCTCACTGGTCTGTAGTTTCGGTTCATCCTTGGGGCCACTCTTGTGGAGGGCACCACATGAGCCATCCTCCAGTCCTGAGGTACACACCCGAATGTAGTGAGGCATTAAATAGGTCTGCCAAGGTCCTGCAAGGACCTCTGCCAGCTCTTTCAGTACCCTGGGGTGGATGCCATCTGGGCCTAGCGCCTTGTCTGCCCTCAGTGCCTTCAAACCCTCTCGAACTCTGCTCTCCATGATTTTCCCATCTGTCACCACTTCCCCCCCTGCTTCTGCCATTTCTCCCACCTTGGTAAAACAAATTGTGTTTTAGAGGCTTCAATGCCCCTTTTTGCAGCTTCCTTCAGGTCAGCAGCCATAGGAGGTGGAGCTGCCTTGGCAATTTCCAGGGCTGTGGACCACATGTTCTTTTGGTACCTGGCTATATATGCCATATAAGCAGGGCCCCTACGTTTCTGCGGCACAGTGGGACCAAGTTCTGCGGCAAGACTACCATTTGCTGCAGAACATCTGCGGCGGTGGTTTGTAATTTCTGTGGAAGTTCTGCGGCACTAACAAACTACCACATCACAGTATCAGCTTGTCATCCTGACTTCACTTTCATGGCAGCAATTATAGCAATCAGGATGATGGAAAGCACAGTAACACTAGTTCAAAAAATAACAGACATAAAAATAATTTTATGCCTAAAAAAGCAAAACAAATGTCTCTCCCTTAAGGTCCTAGCCTGTTGCATAAATAACATATGCAGAGGGGATCTTATGTGATAAATAAGGTATTTCTATATGCATGCTATCTATCCCACTAATGAGGTTTGCATTTTCTATCACTTATATATTTGTATGTGCTTTCTACACCACTCATGAGGTTCCCACTGTGTATCACTTATATATTTGTCTGCAATCTGTAACATACTTACAAATATGCATGTGTGCGTGTGGTGAGAGAGACAGAGATACTGTATATGTGTGTGTGTGTGTGTGTGTGTGTGTGTGTGTGTATATATATATATATATATATATATATTTTATTTACATGAACTTGCATCCTCATTCATGCAGGTCCCATTGAAATGGAATAGAGGAGTTATTGCAAAACTCATTTTTCATGTCAACCTGCTTTCCTGACACACTGCGTAACACCATCAGGCCATGACATGCATGTGCACCAATTGTGAAATAGAGCTCTCCGGCCCATCACAATGTGTTCACCATGTGACAGAACACTGCACCACACCTTCCCAGGCTCTGAGCAGTGATGTGTTCCACCAATCCTTGTGCTACCCCGCCAGCTCCCAGAGCTAATCTCTGAACCTGAGTTGCCGGCACGGAAACACAGCATGCTACCCTCTGGCCCAACAGCTGTCCCTGCACACAACATTTCTCAATAACTTTTAGGTGATTCTATCAACCAATGACAATATGTAATCAATAACCCTGGCAAAAATGCGTACAGTGCAATTATTTAACAGGTCTATTCTTTCAACAGGTCTACTCATTATTATATTTCACTTTTCTGGGCATAATTACTTTATTTTTCTTAAAAATTTAGACAGCTAAATTCATTTTACCAGTTATTCATTTCAGATAGCGTCTCTGTACCTTAAAGGCACAAATAGGTTTGTACAAAGTGAGGTATGGACTTAACAGGTCTGTGCTATTGACAAGGTTTTGTTTAAGTTGGCCCTAGTGCAATAATGTAAGACTGAAAATTGTATTAGGCTGTAGTGCAGGTTGAGCAAATATCACCATGCATGATATGCTGTGCCACTGTTTCTGGCAGTGGGAGCTGTGGTAGATAAGTGACTGTTCATTTCTGTTGTAGACTGCAGCCATTTCATTAGCTGATGTATGATGTTATAGCAATGATAACATCACATTCTGAACATATAGGGGGGGTTTGGATATAAAAAGAGCGGAAGGGAACCAGACTCTATGTATAAACAGAAATAGTAATAAAAAAATCACCAAGAAGAGTGAATTCTGCGGCACAGCAGAAGTTCTGCGGTAGATTGCAAGTTCTGCGCAAAATTCTGCGGCCGCAGAATTCTAGGGGCCTTGCATATAAGTAGCTCGTCTTATAGCCAGGGAAGATCCTAAATAAATTTTCTTTGCGATGGAATCCACCCTCCTAGAATCTTTTTCTGGGGGGTTGAGAGGCCAGAGGGATACCAGCTTTGTCACAAGCTGCAGCCTGTTACCACTCCTTCATGACTGGGATGCTCAAAAAGAAAATCAGTCCCAGTCTTGGCTATCCAATACTTTCTATCAGCCTTCCTGTCTGTGGGTGGAACAGAAGTAGAGTTTTACAGTACCTTCATGGTCTGCTTTCTTAATGATTTGTGAAGAGGGAGAAGCAACCTCTTTGATGGTGGGACATCCATCATTTATTTATAGTCCTCTTCCTCCTCATCCTCTATATCTTCCTGGGATGGGAGATCAAGGGACTGAGTCACTTGCTTCATGAAAGCAAAATATGAGGTAAAATCCTCAGTTCCCTTATCAGGGGATTCTGGCCTATGAGGATCAGGGGAAATGTCAGGTTCACTAGGTTCTCCACAATCGTCATCTTATAGTAATAATAATAAAACTTTATTAAGCGCCTTTCAAGCACCAAGGCGCTGTACAAATGAATGTTAAGAGCAAAAATACACATATAAAATCAATATTCTCAGCATCATCAATTCATAAAAGCCTTACTCCACAAAAGTGTCTTAAAATCCTGCTTAAAGGATTCCACGGTCGTGCATTCCCTAAGCTTCATCTTCACCATCATCAGGCTCGATCCCAAACTCATCATCCCCAAGAAGATCCCCACCTTGGTCGGTTAAACCGTCGGTTGAATGCGAACCGGGAGTTTGGGGAACCGGTTGCTTCCCAACCGGAACTGGGGACTAAAGAGACTGAATTACTTTAATCACATTTGTGATCTCTTCAGCAGAAGGAACCACGGTTTGCTTCGGTTGCGGTTCCTGGTGCTTTTCCTTCCTCTTCTTTTTTACCGCGACGGCCGGTTCAGCGGTACGTCTTTTCACAGAGCTATCGTCCCCTGTCACAGGGCAGCCCCTCCAGTTCATCCGGTTGCTCGGCGGCTTGGTTAACAGCCTTTTCAGCCTCCTATCAAGAGTAGACTGAGGAAAATGAGTGCAGATTTCACAAGCTGTGTGCAAGTGGTCAGACCCCAGACAGAATAAACACACTAAATGAGGATCTGCTTTAGCAAACAGTTCCCCACACTCGGTAGAGTGCTGGAAACCAGTGGGTCCTGTTCTCTTTTTTGGTTTCTGTGACATAACCCAGTTACCAGAAGAAAAAATAAAGAATTATTTTTTTTCCCCAGTTGTTTATACCTAAAAACAGGAAAACCAGGAGTTACTCCGGTTTTTATTTATTTATTTTAACTTTATGTTTATTGTATATTGTAAACATACAGTTGTTATTTTAAAGTATAGGATATACAGTCATTATTTACACGTGAGGTCGCCACTCCTCTTAATACTATAGTTTAATCATCTTTACTATTTAGATACATCTTTGGAGGGTATTACTGTTAGTTCCCTACAGTTATTAAATCGTTAATGCTGTTTAATTAGAATCCAAGAGCAGCATGTACTATATATTATCTAAAACAAGTCCACAGTAAACTTCAAGAAAAAAATTCCCCTTCTCCTAGGAGAAGAGAAAATCAAACATGCTTAACGCTGACTGAGTTACACCTATGTAACTTCTCCCGTATAAGGCATCTGAGTGGGAACATTTCTAACACCTTGAAAAGTTAACTTATTCAAACAGCGATTTAAAAGGTTCTAAAATAATCAAAACTTCACTGGAATAACATCAGTTGGCATCATTTTTGTACACAAGGACAAAGTTGAAAACTAATACTTTGTCACCGGGATCAAATGGGTAGTCGCCACAGAGACCAAAGTGATATAGATTCTCTAATCATAAAGCAGTATACACTTACCTGGGGTCAGACCAAATACCCACTGTTCCCTTACCGTACAGGCCACCATTTTAAATTCCAACTGATATAATGTCCCTTTCTTCAGGGTTCTTCCTCATCTGACTCGAGATCCTCTTCATCTTCCCTGTGTCTGCGTGTTGGAGCGTTCTTCTTCGACCACTTAAGGGCATCTGCTGGGTCATTAAAGATGTAGGCCTTCCCTCTATGGACGATCCGGAGCCTCGCAGAAAACAAAACACCATGCGGGATGCCCGCCTCCCTCAAGATAGCTTTCACCCCATCAAAGCTCCTCTTCTTTTGCCAAGTGGCACAGCTTAGGTCCGGATAGACACGAACCTCTTGTCCATCCTGGAGCAGCTTTCCCTTCTTTCTTGCGAGGGCGAGAAGGTAATCCCTTGTTCCAACCCCATCTAGGATACAGGTGATGGTACGCGGGGCCTCTTCATCGTCTCTTTGGCCACGAGGCGTCACTCGATAGGCCTTCTGAATGGGGATCAGTTTAAGAGTCCCCGTCTCCCCCAACTGGTCGTGGAGCCATTCCGTCACGAAAAGAGGCAAGTAATCGCCTTCACAATTCTCTGGCATCCCCACTATGCATACATTTGTTGCTCGTGCTTGATTTTCAAGCATTTCTATCTGAGAATGGAGGTGGACATTTTCTTTTAGCAAGTTTGCCGCTGTTTCCATTGCAGTTTCTGATAGCTTGACAGAATCTGCTGTTGCAGTTTTAACCGAGTTCTTGGTTGTTTCCAGGCATACTACTCAGTTAATGAGGGTGTCAAACTTTTCCACTAGCCCTGCCACAGACTGGATGAGGCAGGAGATTTTTACTCCCAATGACTGCAGTCTCTTCAGCTGGCTCCTCGGGTACTAGATTACTTGGTGCAGGCCTCTTACTAGGCCCTCCCATAGCTCCCTTACTTTTTGCACCATCCATCTGGGAGCGGTCTTTACGAGGATTCCCCATAATGTTCCTGTAGGATTCCCACACACTTTCTTGATTTCAGTGGGGCTTCTTCACTAGAGAACCTGTTTGTTTCTGCTGATTTATTCTCCCTTAGTTCCCGTTCTCTAAGCTTGGGCGTCCATCTTGCTCGGGCTCCACAGCGCCCCCTACCCTGGTTTTTAAATAGTAACAAGCCCAGGAGTTACCCCGGTTGAAATTGAACCACTAAACCAGGAGTTACCCCAGTAAAATTTCACTATCTAACCAACTATACCGAGTCAGAGGAATTTAACAAAAATTACAAATAAAATGACAAAGTTAATGAAGGTATGTGTCAGTTTTCCCCGTTAAGGAACTGGGGAGAAAAATACAGGTTACTCACCTGTAACAGGAGTTCTAGGAATGGTATATGTTGTTCATCCACACTCATTGGCAGTATCCTTGCCGCTTAAATCTTGCGGAAGGTCTTCAAGCTTGCTCCTCACCCACCCGGTGGTATAACTCTCGGCTCCGCCCCATGGCGCCAGATCTGGCCCGCTGGAAGCTCAGGTTGTGCGCTTGCCGGGAGGTCGGGTGGAGTTGTGTGGATGAACAAATACATACCATTCCTAGTTCTGTTACAGGTGAGTAACCTGTATTTCTAGGACATGGATATGTTGTTCATCCACACTCATTGGCAGACTCTAGCAGTTCCTCCGGGAGGAGGGAGGCAAGACGACACCCCATATACTTACTTGGGAAAGAGAGACTGGAGAACCGAGGCCCCAAAACCAGCATCCCGGGCGACTCAAGGCGCTATGGTAATGGGTAATGAAGGTGTTTGCTGACTTCCAGGTAGCAGCCCTGCAGATTTCCTGGATAGGGACGCCCTGGAAGCAGCCACTGCTGCAGCAGGCATATGAGTGAGCTTTATCCTCTGGGAGGCTCCATGCCCGCCAACTTATAGCAGAGATCTATGCAGGAGGTTACCCACCTGCTTATCATGTCCGCTGGCAGGTCTGCCAGATGCGGCTTCAGCGTAGGTGACAAACAGCTGGCTGAACCTCTCCCCGACTTTCAGCCGCAGCGCTCCTTATAATAAGCGAGCGCCTTCTAGGGTCCAGAGTATGGAGCCCATCTGGGCCTCCGGAGGTGTGATTGGGTAGAACACCGCAGAGTCAACACCTGGTTAAGGTGAAACTCCGACACCACCTTCGGAAGGAATTTCGGTGGGGCGCAGGACAACCTTGGTCCCTGTGGAAGACCAGGCGAGGAGACTTGATGGAAAGCGCCTGGAGCCTCCCATCCTTCTGGCTGACGGATAGCCACCAAGAAGCGGGTCTTCCAGGTGAGAGAGCACACCTGTGCATAGGTTCGCGAATGGCTTGCCCATGAGCTTTGCCAGTACCAGCAGTAGATCCCACGGAGGTGGGGGTCCCAAGACTGGAGGGGAATGTGATCAAGGCCTTTGAAAAGCGCCAGACCACCTTCCCTGCGCCACCTGACTGCTTCCCGCCCGCCTCGTAAGCAGAGATGGCTGCCAGGTGCACCCTTGGTCGCCGACTAAGCCCTTGACTAGAAAGGGACCATAAATAGTCCAAGATGCTTGCCTAGGAACAGGAGGAAGGGTCCAAGCCTTGTTCTGACACCAAATGGAAACCTTTCCATTTGAAGGCATAGCATTTTCTGGTCGACTCACGGGACGCCTCAACTACATTGAGGACCTCGCCGAAAGACCCAAGGCCTGGAACCTAGCCAGCCAGGAACCAGGCCAGGTGCAGGGATTGAAGGTCCGGATGGAACACCTTCCCTGATTGACTGAGAGCAGGTCCGGGCGAGCTGGAAGCTGCCATGGAGTCCTGGAGCTGAGACTGAGAGATCTGAGTACCGAACTGGAGCGGGCCAGTCTGGGCTATTAGAATCACCTGCGCTTGTCCTCCTCGCTTTGAGAAGCACCTTGTGGATCAAGGGAAATGGGGAAAGGCGTAAAGAGGCCCGGGGTCCATTGCCTCGAGAAGGCATCCCCTGCAGCGAGCCCTGCTGAGGGGGGCGGGCATGGAACAGACTCAGCCAGCGCTCTCCATGGAGGCAAACAGGTCCACCTGAGGTGTGCCCCAAAGGAGAACAGATGCTGTACTACCTCCGGCAGGAGAGACCACTCGTGGATGCAGCCCCATCCGCCTCAGGGCATCGGGCTGGTGTTGGAGGGCCCTGCCACGTGAATGGCCAGGAGATCCGCCCAGGCCGCACGTAGTGACCAAACATGGAGAGCTTCCCTGCATAGAAGCATTGAGCTGGCCCGCCTGGCGGTTTAGATAGTACATGGTCGTGGTATTGTCCGCCTGACTCGGACCACTTGACCCCGGAGGAACGTGAGCAAGGGTGAGAGCTAGGCGGGACCCGAGCTCCAGCAGGTTGGATGTGGCATCGACTCCCGCTGGGACCAGAGGCCATGAGCCCGGTGTTCCCCAGATGGGCACCCCAACCCATCAGAGAGGCATCGGTCGACAGAGAGACCGCGGCTCGGGCGGACTTAACGGGATGCCCTCCTGCAAATGATCTGAACGGTCCACCACTGGAGAGCGCCCCACATCCCCTGTGTCACCGGCATGCTGGTCCAAGGGATCGCAGCTGCCAGGACCACTGGCTGGCCAGTCCCTCACTGAAGGGGACGAGATGTTCCAGCGGGCCCAACGGACCACGCTGGTACAGGCCGCCATGAGACCCAGGAGGCGAGGGAAGTCCCCGGGCAGGGGCGCATTGCCCAACCAGAAATGATCGGGCAAAGGAGGAAAGAACCTCGCCCTGTCCGCCGGGAGTCGCGGCCTGGCTCAAGAGAGTCGAGCTGCGCACTGATGAATAGAATCACCTGCTTCGCTCGAAGTTCCCGATTTCTGGCCTCGTTGATAAGGAGGCCCAGTTGAGAGCAGACCTGGAGGCCAGATCTCTGGACCACCTGGCCCTTCCTGAGGGAGCTGCTATCAGCCAGTCGCCCAGGTAAGGGTACACCTGACCTCGGGCGCCAGAGAATGCTGTCACCACTGCCATGCATTTGGTGAAGACCCTGGGAGCTGGAGACAAGCCAAGGGCATGGTTGAATCAAGAGAGATCCTTCCGCCGAAGCGAAGGAATTCTGGGTGAGACGACGGATAGGGACGGAAAACGCTGGGCCCTGCAAGTCCAGAGAGCAGAACTACACGCCTGCTCCAAGGATGGTATTATCTGAGCCAGAGTGACCATCCTGAAGGTTCGAGACCTTAGGAACTTGTTTAGGTCGTGTAGGTCAGAATGGGCGCCAGCCCCTCGTCCGCTTCGGAACCAGGAAGTACCTGGACACAAACCCTGGGTCTGAAGGAGGGTCCACCACCTCTTTCCACCTCCTTCTGGAGGAGGAGAGTATGTCGGCTCACGAGCCGCCAGTGAGGCTGGGATTCCAGCTCCCTGGAGGGGCGACGGCTCTGAAGGGTGGTGCCTGCTCGAATTCCAGAGGCAGGCCTCTTCCCACCACCTTCCAAGACCCACCTGTCCGTGGTACAGCGGACCAGGTGGAACGGCGTCAAGTCGCCCCTCTATCGGGACCCGGGGTAAGGTGATCGGGGATGGGGCGACACCCCTCAGCCCGTCACTGGGCAGGCTTTTGAGGAGGGATCCGCCGAGGGACCTCCTGGCTCCTTTCCTGCCTGCCTGTTAGAGGAAGCCGGGCGGCTTGTTTGGGATGCCAATGAGCCTGCTGGCCCTGATTGTTGGTCAAGGCTACCAAGTACAGAAGGACGAAAGGGTTTAGGCTGGTTTGCGGTCTTTGTCCTTCTGAGCGGAAGAGACCGAGTCCAAGGTGGCATTGGACTTTCGATCCTCTGCAGGTGACCTTCCACCCCAGGGTCAAGAGGTCAGTCCAAAAGGGAACATCCGCCAACTTGTGTTGGTATCCGGCGAAAGGTGGATATCTCAGCTAAGCCTCGCCGACGCATAGCCTACCGCGGCCGCCACCGATCTGGCACATGAGTCCCCTATATCCAAAGCAGTCTGAGCTGTTGTTTGGCCACTGCTCTGCCCTGGTCCCCGCATCGCTAACCGTAGTCTGCAGATCGGGCGGGAAGATGAGGGATGACCCCATCCAGGGAGCCTCCAACAGGCATGAGAAAATGTGCCAAGAGGACGGGCCAACTGGCCTGACCAAGGCCGAGAGAGGACGAGCGAGATTTTCGCCCGACGAGTCCAATTCTTCTGACCCTTGTCAGGAGGTTTGTCCACATCCCTGGCGCTAGCCGGGCGCCGAAAACGCTGTCGGTAACCAAACCCTCAGCAGAGGGTGTTCAAAACCGGACAAGGAACCGGGGACCGATACTTCCTGGCCATCCTGGCCAAGGCGTAGGGCAGGAAGCAGGGCGCTGCAAAGTTCCAGTGCCGACCCACTATGGCCTCGCCACCGGAAAGGCCTCTCCGGCGGAGAATCCTCGGTCCAGAATCTCCGGTGAGGGGATACCTGGCCCGCTTGGAACGGGTCTCGAGCCATCCCGTAGACTCCGAGATGAGCCAAGCAGTCCCAGGAAGGACGACGGGCTATCGCCCATTGACTGACCTCCTGAAGACTCCAAGTCCAGTCGCTGGAGAAGAAGGAGGAATCATCTTCGACCTCGAAGAGTCCCTAAGAGCTGCCTGGCCTGAGCCACCTTCACCTGCCGAGGTCGGCCGGGAGGAGGCAATTGAGCAGCCGGCGGGGTAACCCCGGTCGACCGAGAACTTTGGTCGGAGCCCCAATTGGTGGCTGTGGAGGCGGAGGTTCCACCGGGAATCGCGGAGTAGTTGGTTTTGGCCAACAACCGCTCGGTATAGGCTCTCGACAAGTCGAGGTTGTGTCGGCTGCCTCCGTGACAGTTGATTAATGGCTGGGAAGGCGCCGAGTCGGGCTTATTCCCGGCCAGGAGGAGTTGTTGAACATAAGGTCCTCGCATCACGACGCACTTACGCTGCTCTCCTCATCCGGTGGAGGAGGACGTGGACGCAGCGGGCGACGCCGCCATCATGTGCCGGTGACCGAGACCGCTTATGACGGTGGGGGAACGGCTGACCGCTAAGAGGTCCAGACCAGACCCAGAGTCCCGGGACTTCCGGGTCGGTGCGGGAGGTACGGCCGGAACCGCATTCTTCGCTCGGAAGGTTCATCCGAGGGCTCCGGAACCGAGGCACAGACCAGCCCACGGGATCTCAACTCTCCCGGGGAACCGGGAGGGAATTCTGCCAAGCAAAGGCGACAGCCTGCCCAATGGGTCGAGAAAATCTCGACTTCATCAGTGGAGTTCCCGTCAACTGAATCTGACGGGACACTCGGAGGCCAGGTCAAGCCGAGCGGTCGGATCGAAGCCGACGGACGACGGCCCGGGAGAGGGACCTTCCGCCCCAAGAGAGCCGACGGAGGGATTCACCTTTGTCCTCTTTTTGACCGAGAATAAGGTCCAGCAGACGCAGGCCCTCCTTTAGTGAGAGGGACAGACAAGTTCTCATAAAGAAGCCGTAGGAAGAACCCAGAGAGAGCGGATAAATGCCGCTGCCGAGGAAGATACGTCTCATACCGCCTTCTTCAGGACGGTACCACCGCTGAAAGCTGATCCGCCGAGCCCGCCGCGGACACCGCCAACCGGGCCTCCTTGGACTTTCACCGAGGGAAACGCTTCGGGACGGCCCAGTTGCAATCGGGCAGCACGGCTTCGAGGACGAGGCAGAGAAAGATGAGCACAGGTCGCAAGCCCGCGGTCGTGCTCAAGGCTCAGGGAGCAGACACACGCGGAGTGTGGATCCGTCCGAGACATCTTCACCGCATGGGCATCTCCAAACTGAGAGTCGTTTGTCCATCGCGAGCCGCGAGGGATCAAGACTGAAGTCTTTTGCAAATTTTTATTTTAAATCCTAAACGGAGAAATAGGAACTAGCCGTAAACGCAGAGCGTTAAGGAGGAACCTGAGCTCCAAGCGGTAAGGAAGATCTGGCGCCATGGGGTAGGCGAGTTATACCACCGGGTGGGTGGAGGAGCAAGCTTGAAGACCTTCCGCAAGATTTAAGCGGCAAGGATACTGCCAATGAGTGTGGATGAACAACATATCCATGTCCCTAGAAACAACTACTTACCCCAAACACTAAAAATCTAAACAAATACTACCTGAAAACCAAGGACAGTGAAAAGAATACCAAATAAAATTATTTTACTAGTAAAACAACCAAGAAAATAAATTATTTTTCAAGCAATGAAGGAGAGCTCTCCAGAGACGTCTTACTGAGGCAAGCTGAGTAAAGAATCTGGTGGTTTAGAGTTGTTTACCAGGGACAGTGATTTGAAAACTGAGCTCGAGCCTAGCATTCCATAATTTGCATAGGTTCTATTAACCATTTTGGCTCCGGGGCAGTCCTATGGCGAGACCATACTGCATACGTCAGAACAGAGTAAGACTTCCTGGTGTTTGAAAAAAGTGAAAGAGCTCCTTCTTGCGATGTGCTCAATGCAACTGGAGCTCGGTCTTTTAAGGCCCAGCCGCTCCCTTAAAGCTGGTGCCACAGTTGTTCATTGGCTCCTCCAGGAGCCTTCTTCTTGCTGACAACTGGCGCAGCTAAGGAGCACTCTCCACGCTGGAAGGAATGCATGATTTTGAAGGACTATGTCAACAGCAGCATGTTGTTTTTATATACTCAAGAGAAAGTGGCAGGCACAGAGAAAACTAGAAGCGGTGCAGAGCAAGGTGGCTGGCATGCTCAGTATAATAGCAAACAGTACAACAGCAAAAAGGGGGCTCCATACTCACAAAGTCAGTCAAAGATTAGGCATCCACAGCAATCTGAGGTGAAGTATTTATTCTGGCACCATATGGAATCCCAGCTACAGCCCTCCACAAGTGTGACACCCCGTTTTTGCTGTTGTCACATGTTGTATGTTTTTTTCACTGAAAATCTCCATAAACAATTAAAGAAAAGGCTTACTATAGTGTAATTTTTTTAACCTTTCTTCTTGTATTATTCTACCCCCTGAACACACTGGGAAATGGTCTGATTCAACACTGTGGGTCTGCCTAGTTAGAGCTTTTAAATTAATGAATTAAAAAGCACCTTTGTCACGTCCAGCAGCTCTTCTATTTTTCTACTTTTAGCACCATGCCCAGGCCCAAAGAAAGTACAGTTACGTAAGAACTTACCGTAACAGTAGATCTTCGAGAGAGGCTCTTGCAGTAGGTAATTACATATAGGACTGACGCCGGCTGGCAGCAGGACCCCACGGAAAAATTTCTAGCTAGCAGTCCCTGGCGAGGGACCCACCCACATCAGGTGACCGGCGTCATGCAACGTCGGTATAAAGAGGCAGTCCCGGACACCCGCCTTCCAGTTCTTTCCCGCCACAGGCCCGGAAGGCCCGGACGAGAGAGAAGCAGATGTTTCCATTCCTGGAAAAGGAGCTGAAAAAGCCTAGGGGGATGGAGGGCGGGAAGGTATTACCTACTGCAAGAGCCTCTCTCGAAGATCTACTGTTACGGTAAGTTCTTACGTAACTGTACTATCTTACTTCGAGAGGGCTCTTGCAGTAGGTAATTACATATAGGACTGAATCCCAAGCAGTCTGGAACAAATAAAAGGCACCGGGAGGAGGAACTACTCCAGAAAATATTAGAAGCCTTGCAAACCTCAAGATAGGAGGCCTTGCAAAACAGCTAGCCCGAAGCCTGCTCTACGGCGAGAGGCAATGTCCAAACTGTAGTGTTTCGTAAAGGTATGGACGGAAGTCCAAGTGGCGGCAGCACAGATGTTTGCCGCCGACACATTCTTGAAACAAGCCGTAGAAGCCGCTACTCCACGAGTGGAGTGAGCTCTGACTTGACCCGGAAGGGTCTTCTTGTACTTGTCATAACAAAAAGTGATGTAATGAGCCAACCACTTCGATAGGCATTGCTTGGAAACAGCATTGCCTTCCCTTTTGTGAGCAAAAGAGACGAACAACTGATCAGTCTTTCTGAGATCCTTTGTCCTATTGGTGTAGTATCTCAGAATCCGGTGAACATCCATGGTATGGAGTAAATATTCTCCTTGGTTGGAGTACTGCGTGAAAAAGGCAGGTAACTCTATAGACTGATTTAAGGTAGACTCAGCTACCACTTTAGGTAGAAACTTAGGGTTCATGCGAAGAGCCACTCGTTCTTTGTGAAAAATCAAATAGGATTTTACACATATGGCCTGAGCCTGAAATTTCTTCGAGCAGAAGTAATGGCCACCAAAAAGAGTGTCTTCCATGAAAGAAACTTCAGATCTGCGGATGCCACAGGTTCGAAGGGGGGGGAGGGTAAGTTTCTCGAGAACAAAGTTCAAGTCCCAAGGGGGAGCAGGAGTCCGAACGGGGGGCCTCAGATGAAGGACCCCTCTAAGAAAGGTCTTAGAGACCTCTAATTGGGCAAAGACTTTATCTGCGAAAGGAACGTGGTACGCTGAAATAGCGGCCATGTGCACTTTCAAGGAGGAATGACTGAGACCCAGGTCGAAGAAATGACGTAAATATTCCAGCAGAACTGCCACTGAACAGGAGAAAGGCTCCACGTTCCTAGAGGCGGCCCAAATAGAAAATCTCTTCCATTTCATGGCATAACTGGACCTAGTGGAGGGTTTTCTAGCCTCCACCAGAATCCCCGCCACTTTTGGAGAGACACCAAAACGGGATTGAGCTAGGTCTGCAGGAGCTATGCATGAAGTTGCAGGGACTTGAGGCCCGGATGGACCAGGGTCCCCTGATCCTGGGTCAGCAAACCCCGAGATAAAGGAAGAGGAAGAGGAGGAACCTCTCAGAACTGTTGTAGAAGAGAGAACCAGATTTGCCTGGGCCAGAAAGGAGCGATCAGAATCATTCTCACTCCTTCTATGGTTAGTTTCTGTAATATACGAGGGACCAGAGGAACTGGGTGAAAGGCATAGACGAATCTGTCCTTCCAGTCTAGAGACAGAGCGTCACTCCAGAAAGCGCCTCGCTCTGGAACGAGCGAGCAAAAGGTGGGAAGTTTTGC
Organism: Neoceratodus forsteri; assembly: GCA_016271365.2. Classification (NCBI taxonomy): domain Eukaryota; kingdom Metazoa; phylum Chordata; order Ceratodontiformes; family Ceratodontidae; genus Neoceratodus; species Neoceratodus forsteri. Next base: position 1,688,629,670 of record CM057452.1, on the reverse strand, counting down.
GTTTTGGGGAGAGGCACACAGGTCTACCTGCGGAGTCCCCCAAAGCTGGAAGATATCGTCCAGCACCTTTTGGTCCAATTCCCACTCGTGTGGTAGGGCAGAAGAGCAGCTTAGCTTGTCTGCCAGGGTATTGTCGACTCCTGGAACATGAATCGCAGTGAGGTGAAGGTTGTGTTGAGTTGCCCAGTCCCAGACCCTCATTGTTTCCCTGCATAGAGGGTAGGATTGAGTCCCTTCCTGCTTGTTGATGTACCACACCACGCACATGTTGTCCGTCTGGACGGCTAGGTGACCGGGAAGAATGTATTGGTGAAGGGCTTGGAGAGCATATAGTACTGCTCGAAGCTCAAGCACACTGATGTGGAGAGCTAGTTCCAATCTGGACCATAATCCCTGGGTTCAGTGAGGACCCAGATGGGCTCCCCAACCTTCGCCTGATGCGTCTGTGGTCAGAGTCTGGGAGGGGGGAGGATGACAGAAGGGAACCCCCCGAAACAGGTTCTCTCGAACCATCCACCACTGCAAGTCTCGTGCCATCGGCAAGGAGATCAGAACTAGGTGATCTAAGTCATCTACAAGTTGATCCCACTGGGAGCGAAGAGTCCACTGAGAGATCCTCATGTGGAGCCGAGCCCTGGGAACTGTCGGAATAGCAGCCGCCATGAGCCCCAGGAGATGGAGAACCAACCTCGCCGGAACCCTCCTGTGTTCTGATAGCAGGGAAATCTGTGACTGAAGAGAGGCCGCCCTGTCCGGAGGCAGGAAGGCCTTGCTCACTGTCGTAACGAGGATAGCCCCGATGAACTGTAGTCTCTGGGAGGGATCCAGATGAGACTTGGAATGGTTGATGGTAATACCCAGGCAAGTAAAAACCTGCTGGGTGAGGGAGAAAAAATGTAGCAGCTCCTCCCTGGATGAGACCGCCAGGAGCTAGTCGTCCAGGTAAGGGAACACCTGAACTCCCATCGTACGCAGGTGGGCCGCTACCACAGCCAGGCATTTGGTAAATACTGGGGTGCCGAGGAAAGACCAAAGGGGAGCACCCGGAATTGGTAATGGTCCCCCTGAAAAGCAAACCGAAGATACTTGCTGTGAGAAGGGCGAATGGGGATGTGCAGATATGCATCCTGCATATCCAGCGCACAAAGCCACTGACCCAGCCGAAGGAGGGGCAGAAGGGTTTGTAGGGAGAGCATCCTGAACCTTTTGTATTCCACATAAAGGTTCAAGGAGCTGAGATCAAGAATGGGTCTGAGATCTCCCATCTTCTTTGGGACCAGGAAGAAATGGGAATAGTAATCCGTCCCTTGAAGGTGAAGGGGAACGGGTTCTATGGCCCGCTTCGCGAGCAGGGCAGAGATTTCTTCCCAGACCAAAGGAAGATGGTCCTTTGCGTAGGATGACTTCAGAGGTGGGTGACGGGGTGGTTTCTGTAGAAACTCTATAGAGTGCCCTTCCGCTATAATCTGGAGCACCCATGAATCTGTTGTTATCCTCTCCCAACCCGGAAGGTGGAGGGAGAATCTCCCTCCTACCAGTTCCTCCAGTGTGTCCGGAGGCGGTGGGAGAGAGGAGGAGTCAGGTGGTGTGGGGCAGCGCCGCAGCTGGGGCACCCGCTGCTTTTTTGGGCGGGGGGGCCTGGCAGCTGCGGGGGCCCGTTTAGTGGCCCACCTTCCTTGGGGTTTTGTTTGTGGCCAACTGCGTCTGTGAAAAGGACGGCGCTGCGGGGGATGGGGATGGTACATGGAATCCACGGATTTCAGAGCCGTCCCCTTCTCCTGCAAGTCAGTGATGATGTCCTTGACATCACCACCGAAAAGCACCGAACCCCTGAACGGTGCTTCCTGGATCGCGGACTGCACCTCCGGGACCAAACCTGACACGCGGAGCCAGGCATGACACCGAAGACTCACGGCGAAAGCGTAGCCCCGCCCAGCAGTATCCACTGCATCGTATGTCGTCCGCAGAATGTGGCGACTGGCGGAACGAGCAGAACGGACTAAATCGGCTAACTCCTGCTTGACTTGAGAGTCAGGTAAGGAGTCAATCTTAGATTCTGCCTGGGTAAGGATGGCCTTCTGGTAATCCCCCATATGAGCAACATAATTCAGGGCCTGAATTCCCAATGTGGAAGAGGTGTAAACTTTTCTACCATACTGGTCCAGGAGGCGAGATTCCTTATTCGGCGGAGATGAGCTTAGATGTTTGGGATGCGCTGACCGGCCGTGAGCGGCGCTAATCACGACCGAATCTGCACGAGGGTGGGAGTCCAAATAGTCTACCCCCTCTGGAGCCTGGTATAGCCTGTTAGACTTCCTAGGAAGCGGGGCTAACGCTGACAGTTGTTTCCAAATAGTGGAAACAAGGTGGGCGTGAGGCTCGATCCAGGGTGGCACTAAAGTTGGAGCTGTTAGGGGCAGGTCCAGATGTTCGGCGAGTTTAACCCGCTGAGGATCTGGTTCCAAGGAGCGCCACTGATGTACTTCCTGGATTTTTCTGAGCAACTCTGTAAAGGAAGGATCCTCCGAAGGAGACTTGGAGGGGTCCCGGCCGGGCTTGGACGGAGAGCTTGTCATCTCCTCGGAGCATCCGCCGGAGGAACTTAGGAGGAAGAAGAAGAATCAGAAGCAGAATAAGACCCCTAACACGGCTGGGGGCAGGAACAGGTTTCTTGGGGATCCTTGGGACGCTGTCCTGCCCCCTCTCGGGATCCAGAGGAAGGGCCCTGGAGTCTGGAGGCGGTGAGGGAGTGTGCCGTCTTGGGCATATGGGAGCCGGGGGCGGCACCATCACCGTAAGGCAGCTCTCTACTTCCTTAGTGAGCTGAACCTTGGCCTCAGCCCACCAGGAAGCCAGAGTCTCCTGCAGATCCACCGGCCGCCGAGGGGGCGGTGAAGATGGAGGAGGAGGGGGAAAGGAATACAGGTTGTATCTGTGAGGCGAAAGTATCCAAACCGCCGCGGAAACCGCGCCCGGTATTGTGGCGGCCGGGTACTGCGGCACTGGATACTACGGTCCCAGGTACGACGGCGTCGGATAAGACGGCGGGTACCCGGGTGCCGGAGGAGCTGCCGGAGCAGACGGCCCAGAAGGTGGCCCCACAGGCAGGTCAAGCTTGAGAGGCCTGGGGGGGTAGGGCCCAACGGAAGGGGAAAAATCCTGACGGTGGGGCCGGGCGCCTGGGGCCGCAGATCTGGTTCCTTGGGATGAGGGTCTGATCGAGGTGGAAACATCCCCATATCGCCCGGGATTGGGGGATATCCCCTCGGGTCATTGGGTGACTGCTCCTGGACGCAGCGAAGGCCGCGGGGAACCGGTGCAACGGGCATTGAAGGGTCCGTCAGAGGTTCCATCGCCCGCTTAGGGGCTAGTTCTCAGCAGGCGCTCGGAGGAGCCGGGCGTCCCGCTCTTACAGGGTCCCTCATTGGAGGCGGGCCGAGGAGGAGGAGCGGCCCAGTCTGACGGGACGAGGGTCGTCACGCACCCGAAGGTTGGGCGTCTTATCAACTCTTCTCCTGGAGGACGGCAGAGGAGCCGACGTCCAACTTAAGGGAGTCGCCACACCAGTAGGCGCCGCGAAGCCTGGGCGGCCGAACCGGGGCGGAGGCCTTTGCCCGGAGGCTCGCAAGGCCCGAGCGCGAAGCCAGACGGGCAGGCCGACACCTCCTTCATACCTTGAGGCTGCCATCGACGGTCCTCAGAGGATACATTTGCCAGAACTCCGCCGGAGTCGCGGACGAGGAGGCTCTCCCGTGCCTTCCTTGTTCCGCTATGGCGTCCTTCCGGAGAAGTAGACGCCTGCCTGAGCTTCTTCAATTCTTTTTCCATCGAAGACATCTTTTTCTTGAGAAGATGGGCTTCCAGGGACTGTTGGCGTCATCTGTGGGTAGCCGCACTGAAGTGAAGGCAATGCGGGCGCTGGTCAACCGGGTGGTCGGGGCCTAGGCAGAAGAGGCAGAGGGAATGGCCGCCCTTGTGGCAGTTACGCCCACGAGCTGCAGCTTTTTTTTTGTGTTTTGTGCTCGGAGGGTGTAGGGGATGGTTATACACCCAATTTATGACCCGACGATAGAAGGAAAAATACTTTAATTTTCGGTAAACCGACGTAAAGAGCAGGGCTGATGAAGCACGAACTTTACCGCCGAGGCACCGTACTAGCCAATGGCGGAAAGAATTGGAAGTGGCGTCCGGGACCGCCCCTTTATACCGACGTCAGCGATGACGCCCGGGTCACCTGACGGAGAGGCGGTCCCGCCAGGACTGCTAGCTAGGAAATTTTTCCGTGGGGTCCTGCCACCAACCGGCGTCAGTCCTATATGTAATTACCTACTGCAAGAGCCCTCTCGAAGTAAGATCTTAGGGTTACCCTGAGGCACTGTGTGATGAAAATGAAGTTTGACTAACCAAAGGGCCAAAACCCAACACAAAGTCAGAGATGGAGAAAAGACACAACAGAGCAAGAAAACAGGACAGAGAGCAAGAGTAATCAAGAGAAAAGAAGAAAACCAATAAAAAAAACAACAAAAAATCAAGTGAAATGCAAAGGAGGGAAAAGGCAACGGAGGGGGGGGGAGTTAATAGAGCCAAATCACTGAGTGGACAGACTATGATTTCAGAAGGCTGTCAAATTAAGGAAAGACTGAGCAATGATGCTGTAGCTCACAAAAATGTAAGATGCCAGTTTTTTTGTAAGCTTTGTACTTCCCTGACTGGGAGGCAATGTAGAACAGTGTAGCCTAGTGGTTAGCCACAGCTTGCTACCAAGTGCAAAGTTTAATGAGTCCACAGGAAATGACACACAACATACATTCACAGGATTCTCATCTAGTAGTGTTTATCTGCTCCTAAAGCTTGGGATTCCAACACTCCCTGATCTGAGAAATACAACTAACTCTCTTCAAAAACAAATACTTTGATTGTTTGAACACTGGATGTACTGATTTCCCATGAAAATGGAGCTGAACGGTTAGCCAGTCATGTGATGTACTGGAGAATTTGTTTGCTAGGACTATTCTGAGATGCCCTCGTAATCATTTATGCATCGTGATTAATCCAGTCGTGTGAAAAGAATGTTTACTTGTTGCTTGCTTGGTGCCCCCTTCCCAACCCCTATGAAAAGAGAATTCTTTTCTCATGAGGACAATTCCTGGTGTGGAAAAACTGAAATAAGTAAATGGTGCACAGAACTGTAAATCTGGAGACCAGATTTGAATCCCACCACTGCCCCTTACTCACACAGTGTGATCTTAAGTAGATCACACAACCTCCCAGTGTGTGGCACACGCACTCGCTCGCTCCTTTCATTAACTTAAAAAGCTTGCCGATAGTAGCATAAAACGTTTGTGAATGCAGCGCGTGCTTGTGCTTACTGTTGATGTTTGTTGTGTCAGTTTGTTTGAGTTGGGGGGCTTCACCCCCCCAAACCCCTGTGTTTTTTTTTTTGTTTTTGTTTTTTTTATGGGGGCTGTTGGTGGTGAAGCCCATCAACTCAAATAAACTACTAAAAATAACCCAACAACTGATTTAAAACAGTAGCGTAACTTGATCCCACGCTAATAGCGTAGGTCCGTTGATAGTCCGGTAATCTCCACTATCTCCAAAAGCTCTGCATTGCACTGAATGTCTGCTACAAGTTCTTCGTGACTTGTCACATTTTTTTTTTTTAGGAAATGGCTAGTACAAAAGGCTCTGCATGAAACCAGATTCCTTTACCTTCTGCTGATGGGGGCGGGGATGGGGTCACAGATCAAGAAAGATCCTACCCCCCTGAGCTCAAAAGTCCTCAGCCTAGGTTTAAGACGTTGCAGAAATGCATATGATTTATCACACAGTGAAACAGCAAAAATTTAGTGCCGTTAGTGTAGCCCACCACTGTACACACACAATTTAATACACATCTTCCCAGGGTGCTTTTTATTTCATCACTGCTATAAATAAAATTGCTGTAGCTGCCAGTTGAACTCGGAACCTGAAAGCTAGACAACGGAGCTGATGATAAAGCTCTTCAGTTCAGTACAAGTCTACAGTTTTTTTTATCTTTTCTGTAGTATCAACATTTCTGACATTCACACCTTAACTACAAGTTCTGCACTTCGGATACAATCTGTCCTGAGCACTTGATGCCACCACGTATGTTACATCAATCACATCTATAAATGGTGTATTGTACAGTTTAACTACCAGCGCAAATAAAGAAAGCAGCATGACGCACTCAAGTAGACAAAGCAAGAGTTTGTCAAATACCCCATTTTAAAACTGGAGACTCTTCCTTAATGCCACTGTGTGGTATGTGCTCTTTATCCCCTCCTCCAGGATAGCCCAACTTACACGCAGCATCTAATTTTCCATGGGGTCCTGATTTTACCCAGTGTTGCATCACTGGGGAGAGGAGGCTCATGGAGGTCAAGCAATCTGCTCACGGTCATGAAGTGAATCATTTTCTCAGGCGAGATCCGAACCTGGGATCATGGTTTCCAGTACAGCATTCTAACATCTGGATTACACTGCCTGTAATTTGGTGTTTAATATGTTTTGTTTCATAAATATGCACATTTGTTTGTGTTTTTTGTCCAATCAATATTTTGAATTGTTTCCATTCTTCTTTCTTGTAAAGGGCCTTTTATAATGTACTGCATGTGACAGACGACAGAAGGTGGTGGTAAACGGAGTTCACTCGAGGGACAGGAAGGTGATCAGTGGGGTGCTTCAGGGATTAGTGCTGGGGCCGGTCCTCTTTAATGACTTGGACACTGCAGAGAAGCTGGAGGTGAAGGTCTGCCTCTCTGAAATGACACCAAAATCTGCACTAGGACACTAGGATAGATATTTCCGGGGGGCTGTAAAGGAGAAGAAGAGACCTGAAAAACTTGAGGAGTGGTCAAGGGACTGGCAGCTGGGTTTCAATGCAAACAAGTGGAAACTAATGTTCTTGGGCCACAGAAACTGAGGGGCAGAGTACAAAATGAGGAAAATTATACTGACAACCACCAAACAGGAGAGAGACCTGAAGATAATAATCTCTGATGACCTAAAGGTGGCCAGGTAGTGTGACAAGGCAGTTGAGAGGGCTAGTGGGATGTTGGGGTGCACAAAGGGCAGTATCACCAGCGGAAGGAGGGAGGTGGTGCTGCCTCTGTATAGATTGCTGGTAAAACCTCACTTAGAATACTGTGTACAGTTCTGAAGGCCACATCTCCAGAAGGAGACAAAGTGGAGGCGGTCCAGAGGAGAGCAACTAAAATGGTGCGGGCACTGCATAAAAAGCCCTATGAGGAGAGACTAAATGACCTCAATGTGTGCACCCTGGAAGAGCGAAGGGAGGGGGGATATGACAGAAACCTTTAAATACCTCACAGTGGTAAATAAGGTACAGGAAGAAAGTATGTTTCAGAAAATCAGGTACACAAGAACAAACGGACATGCCATGAAGTGTGGGGGGGTAGATGAGAAAGGTTTTTCTTCACAGAAGGAGAGGTGGATTTCTGAAACAGCCTACCAGCCAAGATGGTAGGGGCAAAAACAGCTGTTGGGTTCAAGAATGTATGGGACAGGCATAGAGGAATCTTAGTGGAAAGGAACTGTGGGAGGTAGAAAGAGCTGGCAATCAAGTAGGGTCTACAGTGACACTGTAGGTAGGGAAAAATGGACAGATTGGGTGGGCCAAGCAGTCCTTATCTGATGACAAATTCTATGTTTCTTTGTTATTTTGTATTATTGTAGTAATGTATTTTTGTAGTCGGGGTCATCCCTGAAAAACGCATCTCTGTAGTTCAGTGAACTTAACTGGTTAACAAAATAAACAAACAAAAAGCCTAAAACCAGATGCATAACGGACCCACAGGAATCATCTAGCAGAAACAAGCTGCTCTTGTCTAAAAATTCCAAAGCGAATCAGTAAACCATCCTCTGTTTTTGTGTCTTGCACTTAGCCCAATGAAAGCAGCACTGCGTCACCATTCTGTAACCTTTCTCTCTCCAATCTAACCAAAGTTTAATATCTCCCCAAGTAGACCTGATGGGTGAAAAATGGCAGGAAAAGAGGTTCCACATTTTGATTCATTCTCCTCCTCCTTTCCATTGCTGGGTTGCCATTCTATGTAATGTAAGAAAGTCTAAACAGATTCCACATGAAACTATATAACCACTGTCACACGACTAACCTACCTTTGCAAAAGGCAAACAGTCTTTATCTGCTTCTTTGTCCTTCACTTCAAAATCATAAAGTGCTTTGCACTGAGGTGGTGGCTGAGGTAATGGTTTAATAATCTGAACAAAATTGGTGGGAAAAAAGCCATGGACTCCACCGACTTCTCCATGGTACCAGTTTTCGTCCACTTGCCGCCGCAGTATAATGATGTCACCCTTGTTGAGCTTGAGATCTCCCGGCTCCTTTCCTTCATAGTTGTATAATGCTTTGGCACACGGTAACTGAGGTACACCCTGTAAGAACAAAATACCAAGTAAATGGAAAAAGCAAGTAGAAGGGCAGGCTAATTTAATTAAAATGCACACAGCCTTTAGAGCAATGGTGGTAAACTGCACCCCCCCAGTCCTTTATTCTGTATCCCCTCCCAAACCGCTTCTTTCATTTTACAATTTTTTTTCTCACTCCCAGGATAGCCCAGCCCAGATGCAATATCGCATTTCCAGTGGGGTCCCACAGGGCTCTGTGCTGGGGCTGGTGTTGCTCAATGTCTTCATCAGTGACACTGGGGATGGCAATAAAGGCAAAATGTGCCTATTCACAGATGACACCAAGCTCTGTGGGAGAGTGGACACAGCTGAAGGGATATGGGACCTACAGGAAGATCTGGAAAAGCTGGGGAGGGGGTCTAGCATCTGGTAGCTTGGTTTCAATGCCAAGAAATGCAAAGTTATGCATATTGGAGCCAAGAATCCCAGAAAACAGTATTACCTGGGTGGAGCCAAGAGTATCTGGGATAGGCATAGGGGGGAGGTAAGGATCATGGGTAGGGAGGATGGGAGGAGTGGGGAGGGAGAGCAGGGACATTCGCTCAAGCTGTGGACCCTGCAATATGAGCAGACTTGATAGAACAAATAGCCTTCTTCTTTCTGCTGGCTTCTTCGATGGTTCGTATGTTCATATGTTCTACCTGTTTACACAGCTGGGAGGACTGGAAAGTTAAGAAGTAGGTGTCTCCTAAAATAAAATGGCGTGAAACTATGCTATTCAAACAATTGTGGGGAACTTTAATGACTTCTTATTTTTATTTTCTTTACTTCTATTATTGGTCTACTAAGTACATCAAATAATGCAGTACTTATTTCACAGTGTCTTTCAAAAACCACATGACTGTCGCCAACAGAACGTAGTACAGCTGGTGTTTGTGGCATCACACAGTCCACTATGATGTCATACACAAGTACTTGGAGGTCAGCTGGAGACAGTCTAATGCATTTTATACATACTTCTGGGACAGGCTACCAATATGCTTTCTAAAACATGGAAAGGAAAACTAAGAAACAAAAAATGTATTCCCTAACAAATCATAATTGCTAAAACATTGCTTTTATGTATATTGCGTATGTATCGCCAAACTCACTGTCCTCGCCAATATCTTCTGCAGATCTACCTTGGGCATCCCCACCACCACCACACCCAGCACTGCACAACATGCAAGGAACTGGGCTCGTCTCCTCTAGAGGTGAGGCACGTACTCCACGCCGCCTTTCTGAATGTCGAATTCTGGGCTGGGAAACTCCCCGAATGTCTACATGGAATGCTTATCCCTGCTTCCAACAAAATGGCTAATAGTTCCAACACCTCTCTTTAACTAAAAGAATTATCAAGAAATTAGTAACTGGGTTTCAATGCTAAAAAGTGCAAAATAATGCATATGTGGCACAACAATCAGAGGGTAACATATAAACTGGAGGGAAGCACTAGCAGTCACAGAGCAACAAAGGGACCTTGTTTTTTTTATTTATTGAAATGTTTCACCAGGAAGGTACACTGAACAACAAGTTGTTCGTCTCCCGGTGCAACCTGCGACACGGGGAGTTGGGGTACTATTGGATGAAGAATTAAGACATACAGTTTAACATTTAAGACATACAAGAAATTAAACATTCAATTACATTTGTAACAAAACAGTTAAAAAAAAATATTGTAAATAATCATTCAGTAGCATTTGTAACATAACATACAATTAAATACATCATACCTGCGAAATATGCATTTAATTACAAGTGGCATATCTGAGGAACATCGTACATAGTTGTGAAGGGGGAGGAGAGCATGCCGAGATGCAGGCTTGCAGGCTGGGGGGTGGAAGGTTTAATAGGTGATGTGAGTCATGGAGAGGAGCAGAGGCATAGGAGGACAGTTAAGGAGGGTTAAAGCAGGAGCAGTTAGATGAGAGAAAGTTATGTAAGGCAGCGGCAAGGGAATGGGAGGAGGAGGAGTGCTGTATTGGGTGGGGAGGGGGTTCTAGATTTGCAGGAAACGATGGGTAAAGCCTGACTGATCGATGGGAGTGGTATGATGGGGGAACAACAAAGTGCGAGTGACAGAGGATCTAAGGGAATGGGAGGGGGGAGTCGGGGAAGAAAGCAAACATAAGAGGTAGGAGGGAAGTTCTCCTAACCAAAATTTAGGAAGTGAGTTTGGCACAATGAGTGGGTGCCTGCTGGCAAGCAGGGGAAGGGAAATGGTGCGGTAGAAGTCACAATGATGAGTGCGTGATGGAGCATCAAGGGCAAATTGACAGAAGGAGTTAAATAGAGTGTCCAATCTGGTTAGGGAGGATTTGGGAGCGGCACTATAGACTACATCACAGTAGTCAAAAAATGGGGAGGATCATCTTCTGGACTAGTTCATGTCGCGCTGTAGGAGGGATGCAACTACGGTTCCTGAATAAGGCACCAAGCTTGGGGCACAATTTTTTCAGGATGGCGTCAATGTGGCCAGAGAAGTTGAGATGTTGGTCCAACCAAACCCCAAGGTATCTGAATGTGGAGGTGTTCACTAATATTGTCCCATCAAGGGTATCGAAAGACGGTAAAGGGTGGAGCCTAGAGAGTCTCTGCCTAGTGCCAAAGGTCATGGAGATGGTCTTTTTGGCATTTAGGAATAGTTGATGTGAGGCAAACCATAACCGAACCTGGTAGAAGTCAAGCTGAAGGGTGGCTGCAACATCAGTAAGGCATCTGCCAGACAAAAACAAGACCAAGGTTTTAAAAAGCCGGTATCGCATCGCAATTTGCGATGTGATCCAGTTGCTCAGGCGATCCATTCTCATTTCTGCATCGCAAAAAAACTGCGATGCATTCTGTTATCCTCCCCTCAACCATCTCAGCCTCACCACCCTTCCCCACCCATGTCCCCACAGACATTCACCCACATAAGGTACTTTGTTAGTTTTAGAGCAGTTCCCAGTCACCGCTGCAGCCTGGAATAAACTGTGGCAGTGAACTGCTCTAAAACTAACAAAGTACCTTATGTGGGTGAGCGTCTGTGGGGAAGGGTGGTGGGGGTTCGGGGCTACAGTACCTCTGTCTCTGATTATGAGGGATGTCCTCATTTCACCCCTCACAATTGATTTGTTTTTCCTCTGTCCTCACAGAAGAGATGCTGTTGTAAATACAGACTTTAAAGCAGAAATATATAACTGAAGTCAGAAATGAACACAAATAAGTAAAGGCAATGGGTTCAACAGTGTGAACGATAAAAGCAGCAGTATTCATGTCATCAATGGTTGAGAGGTATGGTGGTGGGAGGGTTGTCACTGCAACAGGTGACTCAGACCTTTAAGTTTTTGGCAAAGGGGCCATGCTGGGGAGGCTGATATGGATGGGGATTTTGGCAGGTACCCCATGGGTGGAGTGGGTGATTAGCCACTGAGATGGGTGGGAGGATGGCTTGGATGGCTTTAGTGGTTCTGGCAGAGGGGACAAGGGTGGGGAGGGTATGACACTCAACTGGTGTGTGTGTGTGTACTGATGACAGATCTGAAGCCAAGACAGAACCAATTTTTATTAAAAAACGTTATTTAGGTTACAGTATTTAAGCATTTTGATTTTGCTAATCAAATCAAGGCGTACGCTATTCATTTTCACAATTGATTAGCACTTTCAAGCGCAGAACTGCTAATCAATTTTCAGAGCTTATTTAAAACCCTGAAGACAGTGTCATCAGCATACATATGGATAGAGGTGGAGGGGGAGCAAACTGAGGGCAAGCCATTTAGGAAGATGGAGAAGAGAATGGGCCCAAGCACTGAGCCCTGTGGGATTCCAGTGGAAATTGGGGGGGGGGGGAGAGATTGTGTCCTGGATCTTGACTAATTGTGTTCTGCCTGAGAGGTAAGCTCTAAACCAGTTTTGGGCAGAAATAGACAACCCAGCAGCCGTAAGGGAGTCAAGAAGTAGGGCATGGAAGACTGTGTCAAATGCCTTGGTGAGGTCGACAAAGATGGCAGAGGTAATGAGGCCATTATCCATCCCAGTGAGGATGGAGTCAGTGAGCCTGAGTAGGGAGGTGGTAGTGGAGTGGTTCTTCCGAAAACCAGATTGGAACAGGGGTAAAAAAGGAGGAGTCATCAAGGAAGGAGGTTTGCTGAGAGAGGACCAGGTGTTCTTGGAGTTTAGCAAGGGCAGGGAGTAGGGAGATTGGGCAAAAATTTGCAGGGGAGGAGGGGTCACCACCCTTTGGGAGAGAGCGGGCCACAACATGATTCCAGGATGAGGGGACAGATGAGAACAAGAAGGAAAGATTTAAGATCAAAGAGAGAGGGTAAGCTATAGCAGAAGCTGAAAGGTAGTGGAGTTTAGGGTCAAGTTCATCAGATGATGAGCGGAAGGATTAAGAGAGGGAGGGAGAGAGAGAGAGAGAGAAGGGCCATTAGTATTTCTTCTGGGGAGACCGCAGAAAGAGAGAAGGAAGGAAGGATGGGCATGGACAGGTTGAGTACTGGGTGTGGGAGGATGAGGAGGGGGAGGTTAGAGGGGAGTGACTTTAGAAGTGCTGTGGCACAGGAGGTATAATAGAAGTTAAAACTCTTGAGCCACTGCACATGGTTTGGAGACCAATGAGTTGTTCATTTTAAGCACGGGGGAGGTGGATGTGAAGAGGGGGAGAATAGGGCATGGACCACTTTCCAGAATTTGGAGGGGGAATTGATGTTTTTGAGAAAAGATTATTTAAAATATTCAGACTTGGCAAGTCTGGTAGCTTTTGTGCAGGCATTTCTTAACATGCGATACCTGGCATTGTCTAGGGGAAGCTGGGAGGCCTCATGTTTCCTCCAAGCTTTGTCCCATTCCCTGAGACAGGTCAGTAACTCAGGGAAGACCCAGGGACGATGGGTGCCATGAATTCTAGTGCGTTTGAAAGGAGCGTAGGAGTTCCATGTAGTTAGAAATTTAACTTTAAAATAAGCGAGGGCTTGGTCAATGGAAGGGGCAAAGGCAACAGGGGACCAATCAGAGCTGGCCATTAACAAGGGGATTAAGGTCTAAGGATTTGAAGGTGCAGAGTTGCAGAATTTTGTGAGGTGGTTTAGGTCTATGGACTTTTCCGACTATGAAGACTGGGTGATGATCACTGAGGGGATCCGGGAGGATGCCTGATTTAATGACTTGGTGGGGGTCTTTATTATGGGGTGAGTATTTCAGATGAGCAAAAAGTTGCAAAACAGTGTGACAAGGTAGTGGATAAGGCTAGCAGGATGCTGGGATACATAGACAGGGGAATCACCAGCAGAAGGAGGGAGGTGATAATACCACTGCATAGATCACTGTTAAGACAACACCTCAAGTACTGTGCCCAGTTCTGAAGGCCCTATCTCCAAAAGGACACAGGGTGGAGGCGATTCAGAGGAGGGCAACCAAAATGGTGCCGGGCACGCATCAAAACACCTATGAGGAAAGAAAGGCTCAAGGAATTGAACACGTACTCCCTGGAAGATAGGAGATGGGGGGATCTGAGAGAAAATGGAAATGATGTACTTACCATAATTATTAATCTTCCCAAATGTCTTCACCATTCATCATTGATGGGTCCTACTGCAGGTAAGGACCCTGCATGGAAAGAAAAAAGAGCGCTGTCTCTTTAAATGCTCTGAACTGAAGTAGTCTACGTGGCGCTCACGGGTTGGCCAGTAACCGACGCCGGCCCCTCCCAACACTCAGTTCTGTATGTCAGGCGAGGAAGAAACAGAAGGTTAGGGTTAGCAGAGGGCCAGCGTGCCTGAATGATAGAGGAAAGGGAGGGGTAAATAAATAAAAAGCCATCTAAAAGGGGGTTTTCAGTCAAGAAGGACAACTAAAGGGTCAGGGGTGACCAGAACACTGGGCAGCCCAAAGGCAGAATAAAAATAATCAAATGACGGAAGAGGAAGAAGGAAGACAGATAGAAAAAAGAAAATTACAGACTCCCACCTAAGACTACATTTCCCTTCAGCTCTCCCTCTACAGTCTCTCTCCTTAAGCTCGAAATGTGAAGGGACCTAGGGCTGTCCCGAATCAGGGTCAGGGTTAAGAGCTGTCTTGAGAGTGGAGATCCAAGACATCGGGGGTCAACAGAGAGGTCTAAGTAAGGAGGAGAAGCAGAAAAAGAAGAGGGAGGGAAGTAGGAAAAACACAAGTAGGAGGGAGTAGCCAGAGGCCTAGAAGGCCTTGCTTCCTAGGTTTTAAAGGAAGGTTTGCAGGAGAATTCCTCTTTCTTTGCACCAAATTCTGCTTGTTACGTACACTACATCTTGCCTTCTGGACTTCCATTCATTCTTACCTTCTTCCCCTTCAAGCAATTTGCCCTCTCTTTCTTTTTTTTGAAAAAGGGCACAAATGTGGACTTTTGCTGCATTTTCAGGCTATGGTCAACCAGAGAAGAAAAACAACCAGCACCACCACCCCCCCCACCCCCCACATCTGGCAAGGACCATTTCCATTCTCAGAACAAGAGGGCATCTGAGACTGACAGTCTCTGTCTGACCCCTAGGCAGGGTAACTCAGCCAGGCTAAGAGGAAGGAAGGTTTGATCCCAGAGAGGGCAGGGCTGAAGTCGGAGGCAAATTCCAAGGGGGAGCCAGCACAGTAGACCCCAGTACCCAAAGGAGGCCGGCATGATGTACCACAAAGGTCTCAGGGTTTGCCTGGTAAGCCACTTCTTTCCCTGACTCTCAACCCCGGGAGGGGGTTTGGCGCTGCCCATAGTCTGATTACAGGGAGGGTGGTGCGTAATGACTGGTGAAGATATTGGGAAGATCAATAATTACAGTGACACGTAATTTCTTTTTGTTTTCATATACTCTTATCCTCCGGCTGCCCCTCATGACCGACCCCCCCCAAAGCCCTGTCACCCCGGTATCAACGGTACATACCCCTGCCCAGTCGCCAGGTGCGAAGCCTGCAGGAGGTTGGTCGTCATCCTGCAGCCGGAGGTGATTTTCCACTTTTTCTCCCTTCCCCGTTGCTGGGGCACGCATGCAGGACGTGCGCACGTGGAGGCATGCGTACGTCCACAGTAGTCCCACAGGGATAACCACAGGAGGAGGGGGCCAATTAGAGGCCTGGAGAGGCCCGTGGACTTTACAGGGTTGGGTTGGCGAACACTCCCTGGACAAGGGAGAGGGACTGTGTCCCTGAAGAACCTGCCATTCCCTGTGAGAAAAGAAATGGGCCCCCCAGAAAGGTGAGGATACCACCCTACTCTGGGCCAGAGATGACAACCTGGATAGGCAAAGCCACACAGTTCGTCTAATACAGACTGAGAATCCTACCAGCCTGGAAGCCACCTCATTGCCATCATAGACTGCCCTAGAGAGGTGTCTTGCCAGCTCCAGGCCTTTCGCAGATAGGCGAATGGCTTGCCTGGTTTCCTCACTGTCTGGCAACACTGCGAGGACATGTCCCAGCAGAGTCCAGATGTGACTAGCATAGGACACCTGGTGTGCCTTATGAGCTAGAATTCCCAAAAGGAGGCATACAGAAGCAAACAATCTCCCCCTAAATGGTTGAACTCTGCCGAGTCCGCATCAGAGGGCGGTCGTGAGAAAGGTGACGGAACCCAGATGGGGTATTTAGGAACCCCAGTCCTGAAGAAGGCTGTGGCACGGCACCTGGAGACTCCGCTGATGTGCAGTACTTGCGCATGCAGTCCCTGGGTCAGGAGAAGGGGCAGCAAGACATTGCAAGACGATGTGAGATACCTACCTCAGTGGCCTTGGCAAGAGAGGAATGACCAACCCCGTCAGTGCTGTACTCACACAAGGATGACAGTGTCACTCAATCGGGATTCTGTTCCGGTAAAGTGGGTTAAATGGAGCTCCTTCATCATCTCCGCTAAGAAACGTTGGTAAGACACGAGGTCTCCAACTGCAGAGATGTGGCGTGAGGAATCCTCTTCCTCCATGGAGGAAGCTGAAGATGAGGAGGAGTCAGATTCAGAGCTAGGTGGAGCAGAAGTTTGAAGCTTGAAGATGACCTCAGTGATGACCCTAAGATAAAGAGAGAAAGCAGTCGCTGCAGCTCTGAACTGTTCCCATGTAAGAGGGCCTCTGAGGCCATGGAGCCCCGGAATGGACAGAAAAGGTGGCAGAGTGACCAAGGGAGGGATAGTCTGGCCATGCCAGGATGATCCTCTGCCAGAGTCAGGAGGTTCTGCAGAAGTATCCTAACCAGGAGACCAGTGTGTCCAACTGTCGAGGGACGAATCAGGGGTTGCTCCTGAGGGAAAAACCCCAAATGGGGAGGCTGGAGCCGTGAAAAGTCCTCTGGAAGGCTCCTGCCTCCACCTACTGCATAACCCACCTCCGAGAGAAGGAAAGGCAAGGACATGTCTGAGCCGCGACCTCCCTTAGCACCACAGGAGGTACCTCGAGAAGTCTGCGCCGGATCCAGTCCCACCAAACCTCCTCTTTAGAGAAGAGGATCTGTCCCTCTGAGGCAGCCCAGTCGAAGAATCCAGGCTGACCGCTTTAGGAGGAGAAACCCAAACTCCCCCCAGAGGGGTGTGGGAGTCCTCTCGAGGGGTCTCATCATCGGCTGGAATTCAGATCACAGTGGGCCTGGGTGTGGTCAACGGGAGGGCCCCGACCCCAAGCTGGCCCCAGTTTTAGCCTTCACATCAGAAGCGGCGCCAGCCATGGCACCACAAAAAGACGCGGTATCAACTGCAGCAATGGCGTCGACCCCGGCACTGCCAAAACAAATGGCACCAGACATGGTGCCACTGCTTGAAGAAATCTCAGTAGGGGTCTCTAGGAGCCCCTCGGTACCAGAAATGGCACTGGAGGGGTCCAGCGTGGTGGCACCATCCACAGCAATGACAATCGACAGCTACACCGAACTGGAAAATCCAGCAGGCCCTGGAGACATCCGAGCCAAGTCCGAGGAGCCCAGGACCCAGTCAGGGTCATCCCGGTCATCATCCTCCAAAACAGGAGGCAGGACAAGGGAGACCTTCAACTGGGCCAATCCTCGAACTCAGGGCCCTCTGGTGCCAAGGGAGGCATTGGAAGGGTGCCTGAACACGGTATCAACTCTGCGCCGCTCACCAGTGCCAGTAGCGAAAATAGGAGCTCGAGCAGGAGTTGACCACGGTCTCGATGGGACCTCCCGAGACAAGTCCACGTATAGCCCTGACTCCATTCCCAGGGGTTGCCCGGGCCTCCAAGGAGGCACCAGACTGCGGTGATCAGCCGCCTTCCAGGGCTGGCCTCCCCTGACCTTGCTGGGACCCTTGTCCCAGTGGTGCTGAGGGCAAAGGGGTCCTTTCCTACCGTCTGTGATAGAGCCGGGGAACCCAGGGTTGAAGCCCAAAGACCTCATCTTGGCATCTCGAGCGCAGCGACGCCCACCAAAAGTTGAGGGGTCTCTAACCAACCACGCCGCACAGATAACGAGGGTATGAAACTCCATAGGGAAGCAGGCTTTGCACTCATTCATCACATGGCGGGGACCCAGACAAGAGAAATAATGGTGGAAAGGATGAGAAGGGATTTGGCAAGGCTGGAGGAATGGTCAGAAGTATGGCAGCTAGGATTCAATGCAAAGAAGTGCAAAATAATGCATCTGGGAAACAAGAAGCCCAGGGGAAGATTACACAAAGGGGGGAGATAGTAACAACAACAAAAAGGGAAAGGGACCTGGGGGTAATCATATCAGATGACCTTAAGGTTAGCAAGCAATGTGAGAAGGCAGTAGAGAGGGCTGGGGGTATACTGGGATGCACAGGGAGAGGCATCACCAGCAGAAAACAGGAAGTTGTTATCCCTCTGTATGGACAGTTGGTGAGACCCCATCTGCAGTACTGCGTCCAGTTCTGGAGACCCCATCTCCGCAAGGACATAGACAGGATAGAGGCAGTCCAGAGGAGGGCAACTAAAATGGTGCAGGGTCTACAAGAGAAGCCGTACGAGGAGAACTAAAGGAGCTTAATATGTATACCCTTGAGGAAAGAAGGGAGAGGGGGGACATGATAGAAACTTTTAAGTACCTCAGTGGAATCAACAAAGTCCAAGAGGGTAGCATCTTTCAGAAAAAGAGACGTGCAAGAACAAGGGGACACAATTTAAAGATAGAGGGGGGGCGGTTCCGGGGCAATGTGAGGAATTATTTTTTCACAGAGAGGGTAGTGGATGCATGGAACAGCCTTCCTGAGGAGGTTGTGCGATCTAAAACTGTGGGAGAATTCAAGAATGCATTGTACAGACATAAGGCAATTCTTGTGGGGGGTAGGAAGAAATAGGCTGTTGGTTAACTAGGATCTGCGGCCTATCCTGTAGGTAGGGAAACCGGCAGACTAGGTGGGCCAAGCGGTCCTTATCTGCCATCAAAGTCTATGTTTCTAATGGTCATATACCATTATGTAGTTGCCGCAGGGGCACCGGCGCATGGGGACAACTCCTGATCGTTTAGATTTAGAACGACGCCCCGACCACAACATACCATTGTTTTAGTTGAAAAATAATAAACAGTAAGAAAAGGACAACCAGTGCCAAGTAAAATAATAAAATAACAGGAAAAAAACCTCCAGCAGTGGTACTCACGGCACCGCTACACTGAGGCCCAGGCATGATGCAGATTCAGCAGCAGTCCTCCCACGCAGGATCCTTCCTCGATGGCGGAAAATGCAGAGCTGAGTGTTGGGAGGGGTCGGCATCAGTTATTGGCCAACCCACGAGCGCCATGTAGAACACTGGCCTCGTGGATGGCGTGTCCCAACGTCGACTTCTCCAGCTCAGAAAACTTAAAAAGGCAGCTCTCTTTTCTTTCCATGCAGGGTCCTAACCTCCGGTAGGACCCATCAGTAATGAATGGTGAAGATTAATTTGGGGAAGATCATACAATTACATCATAGGGAAGAACAAAGTGCAGAAAGGCGGCATTTTCCAAGGGAAAAGATGCTCAAGAACGACGGGTCACGCTATGAAATTAGAAGGGGGTAGGTTCAGAGGAAATGTGAGGAACAGTTCCTCACTGAAAGAGTGGTGGACAAGTGGAGCAGCCTTCTAGCAGAGGTGGTGGGGTCAGAAACAATTACAGGATTCAAGATGGCATGGGACAGACACATAGGGCACCTAGTTGTATGGGGGAGGGAATCCAGGGAAAGAATAGGTTAAAGTGATAGAGTAGATAGGAGACAGGGAATGCATAGGGTGAATAGGGCAGACTAGATGGGCCAGGAGGCCCTTATCTGCCAACACCTTCTATGACTGTATGTTTCTATGTTTAAGTACGATGTTGGCCAAGCCTCCATTTGCTACAGACTGCATTATGTGTAGAATGGAATATCTAATACCATACAGTAACTACTACTTTGAGCTACTGGTCAGCTAAGGCACAAATCAAGGAGTACCATAGGATCCCTCAGTTCTGCCAAACGGCCCCTTCTCTTTCCTTCCACCACATGACTTGTGTCTGTTGCTCTCCTCCAATGCTGTTCATTGGCTACTCTGACTTCTCTGACATGTTACTGTAAGTTCCTCTGCTGATACTACCACACTTGTATTTTGTGCCACTGTTAGTTTCCTACTGTAACTTGCTTACTTACTGCTTGCCAGCAAGAACAGGCCACACAGTCTATCAAGTCTGCTTGAGTGTGCAACTAGCACCCCACGTTCTGCAGCTGCCCCTCCCCCCTAAACACCCCCCCAAACACATGAATGCAGACTGACCTTCAACCAGATGTTCTTTTTAGCAAATGTGGGAAATCTGGCCAGGAGACCAGGGAAATTCCCCTATTCTTTTCTTGCTGAGAAGCACCTAGCGGGGAGCGGTCTCCTCCTCAGCCTTCATGGAGTGGGAGACCAGGATGCTAGCAGAAAAGGTTTCAGACCAAGAGGAGGCAACTTCCGTCAGAAAGTGAGAGGAACAGGCGAGCGGCCAGAAAGCCACGGATCTAAGAGAAATTGTCACAGCTACGAAGGAAAATGATGAAATGGATGCCGGAAAAAACATCCTCCATGGAGACGGGGGTATAGGTAAAGTACTGGATGTGCAATGTCCTCAAAATGTAGCTGTAACAAAAGAAATGGGAGAAGGAAAGAAAAAAGCTAAGGCTAAGATGCAGGAAGCAAATGACAGGAGAGAGGGGACCTGTCAAGCACAGCTGAGAAGCAATGACACAGAAATCATTATACAAACAGATAATGAAACAAGTGAAGATACGGTCAGAGAAACAAAGAAACAGACTCCAAATGTGAGTGCTACAAAGGGTCGGAAATGGCTTGGCATGAAGAGGGGGAGTAAAGATGTGGAAATAAAAGCAAAGGCTAGCAAAATTGAAGTTGCTAGGCAAAGTACTCCCAAAAAAGTGCAGCAGCAGCAGACGGGATGAAAATCTGAAAATAAGAAATGAAGGGAAAAATAAAGACGGAATTGTGGATTTTCCTGACACGCCTGAATGGGTAGTAGATGCACTGGTGAAGGCAAGTTGGAAGCGAACCCCAGATGGGAGGGGTTGGGACCTGAACAGGCCAAGTGTATCACAGGAAAATGCGAGCACTGCACAGGGGAATGAAAACAAAAATAATGAAGGAGAGAAGGAAGGGAATAAAAATGAAAGTAGCCCCGAGTCACAAATAAACACAGCAGAACAGCAGCAAACAAATGAGGTGGTAGAGAAAGAAGGTCCAATAACAGAAGGGGATATGGATACATTCATGGAAATAGAAGATAAAATCTTGCAGCTTGAAAAAGATCAGAGTGAACAAGAAACGCCAAAAGGAGAAAATGTAAGAGGAAAAACTGTTTCCAGATGGCATAAACAGACTAAATGAACCGGCAAAGAGAAGAAATGCAGTGCGTTTAAAATTTAGAGGACTAGCGGCGGATGCACCGGACAGACTGTTCATAGGAAGGCAACTGCTGAAAAACAGCATGACATATTATGATTACGAAATTTATGCCTTGATCCATGTCCCAGGGACATAACATATGATATTAACTTTAAACATCCCACCGGCCTGGACAGGTTTTGGAAACTATATCACCAGTTAAAAAACACACCTTTATGGAAGGAATTTATAGTTATCCCCCTAACGAAACCAGCCTTCAAAATAGTGACAATCCTCTTTAGAAATGAACGGGTAAACGTTGCTGACATTTCCTTTTGGTTAAAGGAGAAGTGTGACTTAAAAGGGCCCCCTGAACCAATTCTGGACGAAGAGAATCTGTGGACAGGAGGGTGGAAATTTAAGGTGGTATTGCGGCAATCAAATGGAAAGTTTTTACATCTACCAAATTGTTTTTTTTGGGAGAGACAGAGGCATAGTCTTTTACGCAGGTCAACCTCGAGCCTGCTACAGATGTGGAGACAAGAGCTATCTGAGTAATGCATGTGAAAAAATGAAATGTGGGATATGTGGACAAATTGGGCACTATGGAGCAACTTGTAAAAACCCCATAAAATGCAGTCTGTGCGAGGAGACAGGACATGTCTTTAATAACTGCCCATGGGCAGCGCAGAATAGCCCGGACCCTGGGGAGCAAGGAGAGCAGGACGTGTATTTGGATCTTACAAAAAAGGAAAACACAAGAACAAATAGTAATTGAAGCTCAGAGGGAAGCGGAGAGTAAGGAAAAGGAGAGAGAAGTACATTAGTCAATGGAACCAACCACGTCCTATGTGCAGAGTGCGGAAGAACAGAAAAAAAAACAACAAAGGACAAATGTGAACACGTGAACACAGAGACGCAGACCATAAGGAAAAATCTCAAGAAACTTTTACAATGGCGACCAGATCCAAAAAAGGGTTAAGAAAGATGGACCAGGGGAAAATGAAAATCCCGGAAGACATAATAAAATTGGACAATAAGTTCACACTATTACAGGACAAGAATCGGACATTATATCATCAGAGGAAGGAGGGGAGGAGGATGTGTCAGATAGTGAGTTGGTGGATACTCAAGCTCCCAAAAAGAGAAAGAAAGATAAGATAGGGTAGGGAGGGGGATTCTTAAGAAAACATGGCTGGTCTGAAATGTGTAACCTTTAATGTCAACAGTATTAGGAACAGGCCTAGGAGATTAGTTACATTTTCAGTACTTGGGGAAATGAATATATATGGAGTATTCCTTCAAGATACAAGGTTATATACTAGTAATGACCTAAATGCAGCCCAAAAAGATTGGAGGTGGGGTTTGTCTAGCTGGTTCATAGAAGAAGATGTGCAGGTCTAGGGATTGCACTCTCCTCTCAAGATGTTAAAATTTTAAAGATCCTGGATACAGCTCCAGGGAGGGCCATAATGATGGATGCAGTTCTTAAAGGAATAGAGGTAAGGTTAATTAATATTTACAATCCTCAATCAAAGTCGGAGAGGAATAAATTAATGCGTAAAATAGAACCGTATCTTCATACAGCCAAACTGACCCTGTTTTTTTGGGGGTGGGGTGGGGATTTCAACTGTGGAACAGATGATGGGGATTCGGGGAGAAAAAAAAATATATATTGTGATTCACTATGTTTGAAGAAAATTCTGAATTACTCTAATATGGAGGATGTTTATAAAACAAAAGGGCAAAAACAGCCCACACGTATTTCAGAGGGAAATTATTGTCTTGTCTAGACTTTTGGTTTGTCCCTAGAAATACAGTAATAGAGGAAGTATATACAGTACTGATTTATTTATTTAGCTTTTGTTGACCGGGTAAGTGCACTAGACAAATCCTGCCTATTTTCAGGCACGACCCGGGGGAGGGGGATGTTGGTGGTATTTTAGTGAATGAGGGAAATTTGGCCAGGACACCGGGGTCGATAAGTGCCATGGGATCTTTAACATCCACCTGAACTACCACCAATCCAGGCAGATGGGACCTCGGTTTAACGTCTCATCCGAAAGACGCTGACTGAGACAACAGATCATTTTGCAGTGGGTATAAACATATGTATAACAAAAACCATGAGATGCCGCAAAGGGTACTGGAGAATGAATCTGGAAAGTCTAGAGGATAAGGAAGTACAGGAAAAATTATGGGATTTGTTTGCAGCTAGGGGGACAGTAAACAACTTATATGATGACAAAGCAGAATGGTGGGAAGACACAAAAAAAAGATTTAAAGGAAATCATGATAAAAGCAGCACAAAAAAAGGGAAATCTAATTATCAGACATACTTAGGCCTGAGAGCAAAATTATATAAAGAAATATCAAATCAGCACCTGGATAAGAAAGATCATACAGACAGAATAACAGATTTAAAAGAACAAATGTGAAAGTTTCAGTACGACAGAGTAAAACCTTAAATATGAAACAAAAGTGTGGAACACAGGAGACAAAGGCCCAGACTAACCCACTAGACGACAATAAAGAGAGGGTAGATAAGAGAGTAATGTATGGGTTAAAAGATAGCAATGGGAGGTTCTGCACAGATATAAGTAACATGAAACTAACAGTGCAAGAACATATGTGAATAACATTTCAAAAGACAAGAAGGAAAACTGACAAACACACTTGGAAATATATAGGTACCACAAATTGGAAATGGATAAATTCTGAAGGAACATATCACAGAGAAGGAAGTAAGAGAGGCAATAAGAGCATTGACTAACAACACTTCCCCAGGGATAGATAGAATCCCGAATGCTTTTCATAAGAAATTTGAGGAAATATTAGCACCAATGTTAGCTATAGTCTATAATCAGATTTTTTGTTACAGGAAAAGTTACGGAAACTATGAAACAAGGGGTCACTATCTTTCTGTATAAAAAAGGAGAAAAATCGGATATCAAAAACTGGAGACCTAGAAGCCTGATGACAGCAGACTATAAGATACTAGAAAAGATCATAAATGACAGCACGACAGAATATGCACCTGAATTGGTACTAGAAACTCGGACATGTGCCATACCATGGAGGGACATTAGGCAGAACTTAATCTACCTGCGAGAACTAATAAATAAAGGTAATACAGAGGGATGTAAATGCATTAGACCAGGAAGCAGCATTTGATGCGGTGAAACATAAATGTATCTGGGACTGTGGGACATGCTAAGAATGTATCATTTCCTGGAAGAACTGATTAAGGTAATACAAGCATTATATGTAGAAGCTCTGATGTGTCCAATGATTAATGGTCATTTAGGTATTCCTATGTATGTTTACAATGGTGTGAGGCAAGGGTGCCCCTGAGCCCCCTCCTTTATGTATTATGTTTGGATCCTTTGCCAAGGATGATTTAGGCAGAAAAAGAGATTAGTGCAATTAGGTGGGGTGAGGGGGAATGTCACAAAGCAAGTGCGTATGTGGATGATTGTTTGCTTTTTTTTTTTTAAAGATCAGGCATCAGGGGGAAAGGCCTTAAAAATCTTTGAAAGAAATAAAGATTATTCTGGTATATCCATAAATAAAAGTAAAAGTCAGATTATACCTTTAGGAAAGGCTAAAAGTATGAATAAAGGGAATATAGAAATAGTCCAACAAGGGAGTTTTGAAATATTGAGGTTAAGATTTGGGGGTCTGGACCCAATGAAAGAAAACTGGAAGGAAAAAAATCCAGATTGCTATAGGAAAAATAAATACATGGAAAAGATGGAGCATGACAAAAGAAACAAGAATATATATACTTAAAACATTTATTGTACCAATATTTTTGTATACAGCATAAAGTTTTCCGATACCACGGCAGATGCAAACAAACTTTTAGGGTCATTTTTTACACTACTATGGGGGAGCAGGCTAAATCCCGTCAAAAGAGCACACACGTATAGACCTACTGCAGAAGGAGGGTTAAACATGCTGAAACCAGTAGTATTTTAAATGAATATCTTTTTCAAACACCATGAAGTCTTGCTATATTATGACTATATGCAGTCAGCCACTGCAGCTGAACTGCCCCGGAGAGGAAAGAGTTAACTCCAGAGAATCTGGAGTTCCACAGCGCGAGGGCGCTATACCAAAGCTCTATCTGGCCAGTTTCAAATGAAACTGTCAGATTCTTTACTCCGCTTCACTGAACAGTCGCTCCGGAGATCAGCTCCTTCACATCGGTTCATTTCTCGTTCAAGCGAGTATTTTCGGTTCATTTGAACCGCAAAAGTATTTATTTTACCGCATTTCGTTAAAAGCTCTATCTGGTAAACCGTAGTAGAAAATTTAAAGTCTGTGTGGAAATTCAATTACCGTTCGGTTTTGAACCGATCGGTTTGCTTAATTTAACGCTTTAAAGTGTGGTTGGGCTTTTAGAGCGGTTCCCGGTTCTTATCGGTTCTTAAAAACCTTGCTTTTAAAATAGGGTTTTCAAATACCGTGACACGGTTAGGAACCGATAAGCGTGTCTTGCCTGGCACTGCCATCAAAGGCAAGTTTTGGTTGAGGCTGGCATTATGTCTGAGAAACCCAAAAGAAAAACCGGCTCCATGGGCTTAACACTGTGATGTCTGTGGGGAAGCCTTGCCAAGGCTGACCCACACCACTTGTGTTTATTGTCTGGGGCTGACCACCTCCTGTCAGACTGCCAGGTGTGTAAAATTTCCTGCAGCCACCCTGGAAAAGAGATTGGGCCGGCTCAGGGCGAGAGGCCAAGAAGTCCGCTGACCCGGATGGCCAGCCGGTCCAGTACCCACTGGACCAGAGGGAGTGCCTCTGACCAGGGCGAGACTTCCTCGGGCAAGGGAAGGCTGGTTCAGGGAACCAGTCTCAGTGAAAATACAAAGAAATCAGTAGGTTTGAGTCCAAAATTGTCTCTCCAACTGCTGCAGAAATAGCTAAAGCCATACAGATTGTCCAGTCACTGTCTCAGGGTCCTGCCGAACCACCTACAGTTGGTAAAAGGTTAGTTCGTTCAGTGCCAGTGGTTCAGGAGTATGATGTTGAGGAATTTTATGAACCACAGGAGAGGGAGGACGAATTTGATCATTACATGTGTGGCTGGGAGGGTCTGGACGTGCCCATTGAACCGGACATTTCTCCAGACAGACCTTTATAATCTCCTCCTATTCTGTCTGAGTCCCCTTCTCATTTTATGTTTTACAAAAAGGTTGCAGAAACCCTCCAGCTTCCTTTAGAGGAAGCTGTGGATGACAAGAGGAGCCTGATTATGTAGAAATGATGGATATACCAGAGTCTAGGAGGTTGTCTATTCCTTTGCATAAGTCATTTAGGAAGCAAACAACAAAGATTTTAAAAATCCTCACTCTGTCCCTCCTGTAGATAAAAAATGGACAGAAGATATA
This sequence comes from Neoceratodus forsteri, assembly GCA_016271365.2. Classification (NCBI taxonomy): domain Eukaryota; kingdom Metazoa; phylum Chordata; order Ceratodontiformes; family Ceratodontidae; genus Neoceratodus; species Neoceratodus forsteri. Next base: position 1,688,603,035 of record CM057452.1, on the reverse strand, counting down.
CCTTGTCAGGCTCTGATACAGACTTCCTCACTGAGCAGTGTAGTCATGTAGGTGTGGTACAAGCTGCAGCCTGTGACAAGGCTAATATTCCTCTGGCCTCACATCCTCCTGATAAGGATTCCAGGAAGATTGATGCCATGGCGAAAAAACAGTATATGGCAGCTTCTTTGGGACTCAGGCAGGCAAATTATATGGCTTATGGCTAGATATCAGAAATCTAGGTGGGACACAGTACAGCAGTTAGCCAAGCAGGCCCATGGCCAGCTGGCTAGTGAGTTGGAACAGGTGGCTGCTGATGGCATTGAAGCTCTAAAGTTCAATTTCACACTGCTGTTGATGTTAATGATGTTTCCTCTAGGGTCATGGCCACTTTGTAGCTTTCTCGTAGGTTGGCATGGCTCAGATACACTAATCTGTCCCAAGATACTCAGTCAAAGGCTATGGATTTTCCTGTTGTGGGTAATTCTCTGTTTGGGAACAAACAGAAAACTATGTGAAAAAGATGGATGAATACAGAACTACCTACAAAAGTGCCCAGGCTAAGGAGAGGCATGCCACTCCAGAGAGGCACGCTCCCAGAGGTAGGGGCAGGCCTTTCCAAAGGCCTTTTTACCAATTTCAGGCCTCCTCTACATTTGCACAGAGGGGTTTCTTTAGAGGCAGAGGTAGACGGGGCACAAGTAAACCGTCCCCCTCCCCTCAGCCTAAGGCTACTGCCAAGCAGGGTCGATTCTCCTGTACCAGTGGGGGGCAGGTTGGTTTATTTCAGCCAGAACTGGGTGTCCCTAACTTCGGACAGGTGGGTTCTGGAGGTATTGGCAGGGTCTGGTTCTCAGCTTCAAACAGTTTCGAAGATGAGAGCCAGACATTTTCCACCTGCAAATCCTTCAGAAGCCCTTGCTTTGGAAGCAGAGGTTTCTTCTCTTTTGGACTGCAAAGCAGTAGAAAGGGTCCCTCCTTGCCATCAGGGCAAGGGGCTGTACTCAAGATACTTTCTTACCCCAAAAAAGACAGGAGAATGGTGGCCCATTTTAGATTTAAGGTACATGAACAAGCATCTTTTGAAACCAAAGTTCAAAATGTTAACTCTGACAATGATTTTGCCCTCCCTGAGGCCAGGGGACTGGTTAGCTTCCCTGGACCTCAAGGATGCCTATTTTCATGTTCTGATCAGGCCTTCTCACCGAAAGTACCTCAGGTTCGAACTACCCTCAGGCCACTACCAGTTCAGGGCAATGCCCTTCGGCCTTACCTCTGCGCCAAGGGTATTCACAAAATGTCTAGCTGTGGTAGTGGCTCATTTAAGAAGGCAAGGGATTGCTGTGTTTCCTACCTGGACGACTGGCTCATAGTGGGTCAGTCCCAGATCAGGTAAATCCCACTTGCAAGTCACCCAGCAGCTTCTCACTTCCCTGGGATTCCTGCTGAATTTACTCAAAGTCAGTTCTCGAACCAGTTCAGGTACTAACTTTCATAGGTGCAGAATTGAACACAAAGTTAGCCAGGGCATTTCTCCCCTCGGAAAGGGTAGACAGACTCATTGCCCTGGCATCCTCCTTTACCTCAGGGTCTCGACCAGCAAGGCATTTTCTGCAACTCCTAGGGCACATGGCTGCTTCCCACAGCTGTAGTGCAAGGAGCAAGATTCCAGATGAGGGACATTCAGTTCCATTTGAGGGCCTATTGGTCTCAAAGGAGGGACCCCCTTTCCAAATTGGTTCCAGTGACCCAAACCCTGATCCTGGCCTTACACTGGTAGCAGGATCAAAGCAATCTAAAACAAGGGGTTCCTTTCATTCCAGTTTCCCACTCCCTCACCCTCACCACGGATGCTTCCCTGTTAGGGTGGGGAGCTCACTTGGGCGACCTGTCCACTCAGGGAGTGTGGTCTCCCCAGGAATCTCTGCTCCACATCAATCTTTTGGAACTCAGAGCTGTCCTTTTAGCTCTTCAGGCGTTTTCAGCTTCTGTCCAGAACAAAGTAGTTCAAGTCAGGACAGACAACACCACAACAATGTGGTACATCAACAAGCAAGGGCACTCGGTCATCAGCCTTGTGCACGAAGCAATGAAGTTGTGGTCTCTGGTTTACTCCCTGAACACCTCCCTGATAGCAGTTCACCTTCCAGGGAAGGACAATGTCCCAGCGGATGCCTCAGCAGGATTTCTCAGGGCCATCACGAATGGGCTCTGAATCCTCAGGTGCTGCGGTCAGTCTTTGCCAGATGGGGCACCCTCAGATAGATCTTTCGCAGCCCCAGACAACCACCAACTTCCTCTGTTTTGTTGCAGGCCTCCAGTGCTGGGATCAGTCCCCTGGGCGCCTTTCAGTTGGATTGGAAAGGGAAGTTCCTGTATGCCTTTCCCCTTTCCCTTCTTTTCAGGGTACTAGTAAAATCAGATCTCAGCCCTGCAAGGTGATTCTGATTGTTCCAAATTGGCCAGACAGCCCTGGTACCACTGCTTCTGTCCTTGACAGTTCACTCCTGCCCTGAGCTTGCCCAGAGTCCACGACTTACTGGCCTGTGCACAGGGAGTGTGGTATCCGGACCTCAAATCCCTCCATCTCAAGGCATGGCTCTTGAGGAGTTAGAATTTGCTGACTACACCTTTCTCAAGGTGTTTTGATATTTTAAAGGCTTCAAGGAAGCCTTCCACTAGGGCCACTTACAATTCTAAGTGGAAAAGGTTTTCCATCTGGTGCTCTGAGAAGCAGATTATCCCAGAATCTGCTGATCTGCTCATTTTACTGGACTATTTGGTCCATTTAAATTCCTTAGGCCTTAGGCCAGCTACTTAAAGGTTCATCTGGTAGCTGTCTCTGCTTTTCTGTCAGCAGGAAGCCTGCTTCCTTTTCTTCTCACCTGTGCTTTCCAAGTTTTTTAAAGGGTTACTTCACCAACCCTCCTTTTAGAACCAGCTCCGCTTGGGACCTGAATGTTTGCATTGCTCAGTTAATGCAACTTCTTTGAGCCTCTGTCCTCAGCAGAGCTCAAGTGTCTGACTTGGAAAACTGTTTTCCTAGTGGCTATCACTTCTGCCAGACGATAAGTGAACTACAGGCCCTGTCAGTGGAAGAAGATTTTATCTCTTTCCACAGAGATAAGGTAGTCCTCAGGACTAACAGAAAGTTTTTGCCTAAAGTGGTTTCAGATTTCCACCTGAACCAATCCATCTCTCTTCCAGTATTTTTCACTGAGCATTCTTCCTCAGGTGAGAGGAGTCTGCACAGCTTGGACGTCAAAAGAGCCTTAAGCTACTATTTGGAACGCACTAAGGGTCACAGGTTCAATCCTCCAACTCTTCCTTACCTATGGCGAGGTTGGCAAAGGAAACCTGCCACTAAGAGGACAATTGCAAGGTGGATTGTCTCTTGTATCCAATTTTGTTATCAAAACTAGGTAGAGAACCCCCTCAGGACTGAGGGCTCACTCCACCAGGGGTACAGCTGCATCTCTAGCGGCTGCTAGAGATATTCCCATTCTGGAAATCTGTCAAGCTGCTACTTGGAAAACAGTTCACACTTTTACCAAGCATTATTCCCTGGATATTCAGTCCAGAAGAGATGCTCGTTTTGGCACAGCTGTGCTTCAGAGCCTATTTCCTAAGTAGGTTCTGACCCTCCTCCATGGAGGTACTGCTGTGTAATCTGCATATAGTCATAATATAGCAAGACTTCATGGTGTTTGAAGAAAAAATTACTCACCTTAGTAATTGCTTTTCTTCTCATGGAGTCTTGCTATATTATGACCACCCTCCCTCCTGCCCCTCTCAGAACTTCTACTTGGGTAGGGGTGGCAAATTAGTGCAAGCACTGTGTCATGCCATTTTAGTTCTTCCTTCACCCCTTTATTTAGGGTTAGGAATTAGGTATTTCTGTTTTAAGTAATATGTTGGCCCCTTCCTGGACTTGAGTCTTGGGGAAGAGGGTCTAATAGTGCTTGTTAGGGAGAAACTAATAATACTATTATTCATTGTTATTATTATTATTGCTGTTTATATTGTTGTTATTCCTACTAGTAGGTAGCCACTTGGCTAGTGTAGAGCTTTCCACACAGACTTGTTGCTTAGTGTTAGCCGGTAAAATCTGACAGTTTCATTTGAAACTGGCCAGATAGAGTCTTTGGTATAAGCCCTCGCTGTGGAACTCAGACTCTCTGGAGTTAACTCTTTCCTCTCCGGGGCAGTTCAGCTGCAGTGGCTGACTGCATATAGTCATAATATAGCAAGACTCCATGAGAAGAAAAGCAATTACTAAGGTGAGTAATTTTTTCATTTATGCTACAATTAGACCAGTAATACAGAATGAGAATGTTGTATGGATGCCTCTGGTTAAGGAGTGGGGTGATGTGGCACTGCAAAATTGGGGAAAGAAAGGGAATGTGAGTAATCAAGCAAAACTGCCAGATTATATAAACATATATTGAAGGTACATAGCACAATGGAGAGTGTCTAGGGATGAAATTCAGATTAAGAAAAGGAATGTGCATTATAAGAGTATTTGTTAGGATAAGGTACTCCAAAGCGTCTTACTCCTTTATACGCTCGTACTTATTACACTGCCGCTATTGTCTGCCCTTCTATGTATCTATGTGATGTATTTAATGTATCTAGTTGTATACTGTCCCATGTAATAATGTATGACATTTGTTATGTATCTTGTCGAATCAATCCCATGTAATGAATTTTGTAACCCTCGGGTCGCCCCTGCCAGCGGGCTCACCCGATTATCAAAATTTAATAAATAAATAAATCTTAGAGAAAAACTGCTGTGAAGAACCAGTGTTTAAGGTGGATAAAAGTATAAATGCACAGGTATTACTAGAAGCTATGCAAGAGGCAAGAATCCCCCCACAAAATGAGGGACGTCACATGGTTGTACAGTCGTGGGAAAATAAATGTGAAAGGGAATTTAAAACATAAAAAAGTGGAGGAAAAGGTATGTTTGAATGCAGAATTTTGGATATGGCAGATATGACATATGAAATACTAGTGTACGGACAAGTAACAGAAAGTAGGGGTAAACAAGATAAGAGCACATTGTATGTAATATATGCAATTATTAAATGGGCAATTTGGCAGGTCAGATATCAAAGATTCATACAACATAAGGATATTACAGTTCAAGAACCGATTTTTAAAATACAAGATGAAGTAGACAGACATTTTCAAAATGAATGTGCAAGATAGAAAAAGAAGGTAGGTGTTTATGGAGGAATGTAAAATGTACTGGTTAATTAAGTATGGAAACGTGATGTAAATGATTTCCAAAATAGTAAATGTGATTTGTGATTAAGAATGTATTGACAAAATGCTGGATTTTGGTTTTAATAAAAACTTCCACTGGGGAATCATGTTAGAAACACATACGGGCATTTTGTTGTCAAAAAAATATAAGGAATCAGCTTATAAATTCATATATAGGCTGTACTGTCCCCCCGGTGGTACTACATAGATACCAGCCGGAAGTGTCGGATATCTGCAACAGATGCAAAGAACAGAGGGGTACATACCTACACTGCTTCTGGGCTTGCCCCAGACTACAAATATTTTGGAAAAAGGTAGCACAGACTATGAGCAGGAATATGGGGTCGGACATGCCTTTCAATCCAATTGACCTTCTGTTTGGTATAGAGACGGGAGGGGAACAGGAGTGGGCCCCACACAGAAAATGGGTCAGGGTTCTACTCTCACAGGCCAGACAGGTCATCTTGAACACCTGGGTGTCAGCAAGAGACCCTCCCATTGAGCAGTGGCGTGCTCTGACTATAGGGGATTTGGTAATGGAAAAGAGGTCCTTTCAGATTAGAGGTAGAATAGAGGCTTTCGTGTCTCTGTGGAGCCCCTTCCTGACAACATTAACTATGGAAGAAGCAGTGATCTTACAGACGGGGACCCAAGTCATAAGCGGTGGGATCAATAGTGAACAGCCTACAGTGAGAAAGGGTATATGTGGCATATATGAATTTAAACCTAAATGTAAGCTTATGAAATGGACAAAAGCTTTGCAGTAATTGGAATGGACTAGAGAACATGATTTACTTGGTATATGTGGACCTATGTAAATAGTTAGTAGAGTTTTTAGCGTATGTAACTGTTTTTACATGTACAAAATCTTAATAAAAGATTTAAGCAAATAAAAAAGTTCCCCTACTCTTTTCAATAAGTGCCATGGGATCTTTAACATACACCTGAACTACCACCACAACAGGCAGATGGGACCTCGGGTTTTAACATCTCATCCGAAAGACGCCACCTCAGAAGTGCAGCACCCCCCTCATGCTGCACTACAGTGTTAGTACTGGGATATTTACCCAAGTGCCAGGTGTAGGAATTGAAGCCACAGCCCTCTGCCAACCCAAGTGTCAGGTGTGGGAATTGAACTCACAGCCTTCTGACAACCCTCTGGATCTCCCAGCCTCAGAGGAGAGTGTGCTACCTGCTGAGCCGCTGACACTGACTGTTACATTTTGGTGACACTGTTACAACCCTGCTGTATCTCCTGAAAACACCTTAGTGCGCCACACCCCCGGGTCGCAACTAGAAACAAGCCCTCCTTGGACTTTGCTTGTTCACAAATTAAAAAAAGATTTTTAACAATGAATAAAAAAAAAAAATACATGTACATACTGAAGTGGATACCTGCCCTTAAAGAGACTTGCCAATATCACATAGTTTGTATTTCATTTAATGTAGTTTTTGCTGACCAGAAAAGGAGGGCTAGAGAATACGGCCTATATTTTCAGCCTTGCCTGGGAGGGGCGGGAGCATACATACAAACATACAAGGAAGCCAGCAGAAGAAAGTCTTTAGGTCCATCTAGTCTGCAGTATTGCAGGTTCCTCAGCTGAAGCTACTGACTCTAGCCCCACAATCTGCACTTCCCATCCGTCTGCCCCTTCCTTGACCATTATCTTCCCCATCCCAGCCTCTCTTGAAGAAAGCTGCCCACTGCATTCAGCAAAACCACCTCTTCCAGATGCACAATCCAACCCACCAGCATTCTCTCCATGAATAAGTGCCTCCTAGCCTCTCTCCTTAACCCCCTCCAAACTTCAGACCATGTCTCCTTGTGTTTCAGTTTCCACTTAGCTTGAAGAGACCCTCCTTATCTATCCTATTTTTCCCTTTCAAATGTGTTTATTTATGGCATTTTGATAACCAGGTGAGCCTGCCAACACCAGCGGTCCCTTTTTCAGGGGCGACCCGGAGTTAGTTATATACAGTCAATACAGGTACATAAGTCATAAGGAAGACGGGACAGATGTGAGTAGCACAATTCTATACATAATCCACAACACAGATAATGTACAGCTATACAAGAACATTTAGATTATATGAGTCTGGCTGTGGAACAACAGTGAGATGACATCAGTGTTGAACAGACTAGAGGAAAAAAAACAAATCAGTTGCTAACATCAAGTAACACAGGAAAACAAAAGTCATAGGTGTAACACTTTACTTGAAGGTCTCTCTCTCTCTTCTCTCGTACATGTTCAGGGCTTCCAGCCTCATGTCATATGCCCTACCCTGCTGGCCCATGATCATCTTTGTTGCTCTCCTCTGGAGCGTCTCCAGCAGGTTAATGTCATTTTTAAGGTATGGGCACCAGTACTGTACACTGTTCTCCAGATGCAACCTCACTAATGACCTATACAAGGGCGGTATAACCTCCGCTCACTTGCTACTGATCCCTCTGGCAATGCAGCCCAACATTTTATTTGCCTTTCCTGCTGCTTTCCTACATTACATGGAGTGCTTCAGGTCACCAGTGATCATCACATCCAGATCCTTTCTCCTCCTCTGATGCAGATACTTAGACCCCTCCCAGACTGTTCTTAGTCCATGGGTTCTTGATTCCTGTAAATGCAAGTCTGCATTTTTTTTTTCATTGAGGCCAGACTACCAAAACCCAAACCACCTCTCTAGTTTTTTCAGATCCTCCTTTACGTCTTGTGTCTCTTCTGCTGTGTCCAGTCAGTCAACCTCCCACAGAGCCTGATGTCTGCAAATAGGCACATTTTGCCCTTAATGCCAGCCCCCAATATTGCTGATGAAGACAGTGAACAGCACCGGTCCAAGCACCGAGCCCTGGGGACAAAACTGATGACCTCCATAGTGCTAGACAGCTCACACCCCACTACCATGCTATGGGTCCTGTCCTTCAGCCAGTTTTCCACCCATGTGGTCAACTTCTCTCCAACCCCAAAATCCGAAAACTTTGTGAACAACCTCTTGTGGGATAGAGAGTTAAAGGCCTTGCTAAAGTCAATGTAAAGGATATCCACCGCTCGGCTCCTGTCCACTGTTTTAGATGCAGATGATAATCAACTGAAACTGAACCAGATTAAGCTGTTGGTGGTCTTTTAGTGAATGAGGGAAATCTGGCAAGGACACCATGGAAAGTCCCCTACACTTCTCAAGAACTGCCATTAGATCTTTACCACCTGAACACCCACCAGAACAGGAAAATGGGACCTCAGTTTAATGTCATATCTGAAGGACAGCACACTCAGACAAGTATAGCATTCCCCAAGTACAGCACTCAGATGCCAGCATTTTATGAAATGAGCCTAATCCCAGTGTGAGACTCGAACCCCTGACCTTCTGGCCCAGAGGCAGATGTGCTACCAACTAAGCCATGCTGGACACCTCTTATCTGACTATAGCGGGGTGTGAACCAGCAATCTCCCAGTTCCCAAACCAGCGCTCCTAACCACTAGACCACAGTACCTGTAATGTGGGTGAGTACCACTGCTTTTGAGGAAGACTCATTCACATGTTTTTTTTAACTCTTTTTATTGAAAGAATAAAACAACTTGACAAACATATAATCAAATCACAATCAAAAGCTGACATACAAATGATAATAGCTGTAGTAAATTATAAGTAAGTATATATGGGAGATCACAAAATTAAGTAGAAATCAAGAACAAAGTCTACCAAAATGTAACATAATCGCCCTTGGAGAGTCAATATAATCAAGATTCCAAAATCCGCTTTGTTCATCGTCCCTATCCAAAAGACAGGCCAGGAGGAGGCCCCCCCTAATTCATTGTATAACCCTCAGACATTGATGCAATCACAGTTGGGGAGTCCTGACATCATCTCCTCCTCAGCAATCAGTATTAACAAGGGGCAGGGGGATGAGACACCATGAAGTGAAAGGGGTGGGGTGGGGTGGAGGTGGGCACTGTAAAGGAGCAGGAATAATCCTGAAGTGAAGTGGGCAACGGACTAGCCTCAGTCCGGGGCAGCCCGCCGACTAGACGGGAAACTCTCCCCTCTTCATGGCATTCAACATGGGTATCCACACATCATGAAAGGATTCTTTATCCCCATTGGCAGATAACTGAATCCTCTCTAGGGTCATGCACTGCCTGAGATTGTTGGCCCATTGCTGGATAGAGGGAGGGGAGGGGGACATCCTGGATTGGGCGATAGTTTTCCAGGCATAAACCACAGTGAGCAACCACAGGGGGCTATCCACTCTGCTACCCGGATGGGAGGGGTCCGCCCAATAGTAGTTTAAGGGGGGATTTAGATGGGGAGTATCCCAGCACCCCACACATCACTCTGTGCACCTCAATCCAAAAGGAGGCACCCCTGGGGAAAGTTAATGCCATATGTAGAAAGTCATCCTCCTCAATCATGCACATAGGGCACTCACTGGATTTCTCGGGATCAAAAGCGTGGAGGCGTTTAGGGCTTAAATATGCCCTGTACATAAAGCTTATTTGGACTTGCCTGAGCTTATTACTTCTAGAACAAGCAAGGAAGTGTCGAGAGGCCAACCTTCATATCGCTGGACCAATTTGAGTGGCCAGGCCCCTCTCCCATGCGTCCCAAATCCTCATTCATATGGTTGACAATTCAGAGAAGTTCTGCTGAAAAGTACAGAAACTGCAGAGAGGTAGGGTTTAATGTGAATACCATTACCCTAAACTTTCTGAAAGACCAGCCATAAATAAATATTACTATGAACCACTAAATTAGTGAGTTTATTTTTGCCTGCCCACCTATCAAATAAGTAAAAGAAGAAAGATATGTTTTTTCTCTTTAATTTTTTTTCCTACCAACATGTGAGTAACTTAATGAAAAGCAATGTTTCTAGTATCCACGTTACATCCACACTAAAAGGGTGACATCTGGTTATTTCATGCAACAGCATGAGACTGCTTTTATTAAGAAGACCCATCAATGAACACGAAACTACATCCCTGAAAGAGACAAATGACGATGAGGTGACAATGTTAAAATCCAAAAATGGCAGTATTTTGTGTTCTTAATTTGGGGATGATCACCTACAGTTCTCAAGTCGAAAACATAAAACTGAATTTGTGCCATGCTGTTTTACTGCAGTAGGAGTTTGAGACTGACAGACAGTAGTCATGGTGTGTACATGCTGGCATGAAGGTTTTGCTCTGAAAGTCTTCTTTTGCCAAGTTTCTTTTTTTTTTTTTTTTTTAATCTGCTCACTCTATCCCTAACTCATCCTGAATAGGTTCATTGAAATGCATGTATACTCCTCCTTTTAAAAGATCGGCACTGAAAAGATCTTTCAAGAGACCTGCAAAGACCTAGACTACAATAACACAGTTCTTCTGTGATAAATGAGTTTGCATTCTGAAGGTTAATGCATATTCCCTACACATATCACGTCCGCACGCTGGTGGTCTCACCAGCTGATCTGCTTTCCCACCAACACAAAGCCTCCTGGTCTACTATATGCGCTGAAAGGGCTTCAAGTTCAGCAATCCCTGAGCAGGGGCTACAGCAGTCTGAAACCCAGTTCCTTCTGCTGACCACTGGTTTTAATTTAACTTTAGGAAGGTACAAGTCAGTCATGTTTATAGTCAGATAGCAACAAAAAAAAATGCAATAACATATTAACATATGCCTATGGGGCAATAGGTAGCAACTTAGGGCAGACGTGATGGACTTTGAGATTTTGTCTGCTGTCACTGCTGTCTGTGTTTCTACGTTAACATGATCAAGAACAGGAGACATTTAATTGAGGTGGATCTACTTGGCCTGTTAATCCCACAAAGTATAAAAACATATGTAAATATATGTAACTGTATCTTACTGAGACTGCACCGGATGATGGCCAGTGCTACACAGCACATCAACTGCCCTAGTCTGCCTCTTTCATTTGAGTCTATGTACTACTTTATTCTACGTACATACTGTGTTTCATGCTTATTTTTTCTATCTCCCCCGTCACATCTAGAAACAAGATTAATTGGCCCGGTGGTGTAGAGGGCTGAGGCGCTATGTGCCTTACCTCTCCCACACCGGCAACCCAAGTGTTCTGGAATGAGCTTGGGGTGCCAGGGGTTGGCTGGGGGGGGGGAATCAAGCTTCTGACGACTGCTCTCCTCTCCTGGGGAGAGAGGGGGACGCCGTCTCGCCCCTTGGCTGCCATCTGGTGGAGGCTGAGTGACAGCACCGGAGCTGAGCACCCCAGAAGGGAGGGGTGGTGGTTCTGTAGTGAGCACGCGCTTCCACACATGCATGCTTACGTGCCGTCACAGCTAAGGGTTGGGGAGAAAACTGGAAAAGGGAAGGTGCTGGCTTTGTGAGGCCCTGCCTGCCCCTGCTCCTGCATCACCAACTGACCACTGCCCCCCGTTCTGGATGCGAGTCTCCTGGTGGGGGGAGGATAGCCCTTCCCTTCCTGGCTCTGTCACTGGGAGCAATCCATGGGGGAAATCTCGTGGGTGGTTGGTCGGGGGGGGGGGCTACCAGATGAGGGTGGCAGGGACAGGGCTGACAGCCCCCTGGAGCTGACCCACTGAAAAAAAAAGTTAAATAAAAAAAAAAAAAAGATTATTTTTGTATCTCTGCATGTTTAGCTGGTGAAACAAAAATTAAATAAATAAATTACAGGCCACAGCCACAGTCTCAAAAAGGTCCAGACTCCAACAAACACCACCCACCAAAAAAAATTATCATTTCACCTCAGAATTCAGCTGTAGCATATTCTTTAAAAATGTATTCCAGTTCATCTCTTTTTCAGTACTGAGAGTAGTTACACGCAAAGACCCCGTGTTCATGTATTTCTCCTTCATTAGAAAGGAAAGAATGGCTCCAAATTCAAAATAATTGGAATGTATCACGACAGGGTCCTGGGGATGACAACTGCAGTTGTTCTGTTGATGACCACAGCCTGTCTTAAGTCATTTAGTATTCAACGTGAGGTACTGAAGCTTGAAGCCAGGGATAGCAAATCCACACAAAGAGGAAAACTATGAGAAGGCACACTGTTCTGGGAACTGTAAGGATTGTATCCACTGCTGTAAGGAAGAAGATACTGCTAGCAAACTCCACCACAGAAAATCTGAGGTCACAAAAAGATCAGACGACAGCTGATAGCTGGGGCAGCACAAGTGTTCGTACAAGAAGAATTTGAAATCTAAGCTGAACTTTGTCAAATAATGGGAGTTCCAAATACTAGGTTGTAAGCCTGTGGGCAATGCAGCCATTTCAAAAAGGCCTTCTACATTTTTTAGTCACAAACACACACGCCAAAATTCTTTTAAGAGCAAGGGAAAAGGACAGCCTTAAAAAAAGGAAGTGAAAACTATGGGTACCCAGGCTGTCCAGTGGCGTGGCCCAGCATTAGCATGTCACGCTTCATGGCCTGTGACCCAGGTCTAGAAGCAGACACCGAACACTGGAATCAGGTGGCCAGGCTGGTTAAAATGCCGTCTAGAGCATTGCATTCCAATCAAGGTTGGGGAAGATGTTGCTGCCCACCACCACAGTAACCTTTTGGGGTGTGCCATGTAGCCTGCTCCACTGCGATAACAGTAGGAGTCCCTGATGCCGAGCTGCTGTGGTACATGATGCTACTAGAGGCATCACACAGGATTAGGGATGGTTTAAGGGTCACAAACCATAACATGCAGCGTAATGAGCCCTATGTTAGATTACCAAGAGATAAATACCCCTGAGCATTTTGTGTGAATGACAGCTGGGAGCACTCTGATCCCACATTACAAAAACACTCTCCGCAACCAGTTTATGTATCGCAGATGGGTGGGGGAACGCCTTGCCCCAAAGACTTTGCCAAGGGGGCAAGTCGTAAGGGCCCACAGAGGACAGGTAAGCAGTGTTGGGAATGGGTTGTCACCTGCTGGGTCAATTGAAGTGTAGGGGCTTAAAAATACAATACAAAAGGAAAAAAATACAGGCACCAAATTTCAAGTGTTCCATTTACTGTGACTTTAACTTCACAATTTGTGTTAAGGTCCTGTCCCTTTGAGTCCACATCTGGGTCCCCATACAGTTACAAATACACTTTGCGCTATACTCAATGGGCTTAGAGGGCTTTCTCTGCACTGGTAGAGGGAAGGGGGCGGGGATCAGTATGGTAATGAAGTGATGCACTATACACAGTTGCTTTGCATTCGTCAATTCTGCTGCCTCAAGCCACAAAGTGTTGCAGGATTGTACAGTGCTGCAGCAGAAATATGGCACTTAAGATGCCACTGCGGAACTGAGCGGTGGCAATGTGGAACAGAGATCTGAAGTGACCAATATTGTTTTCTGACCACGCAGAGGAACTGGGGGTGGGGTCCCACCAGACACCAGGGAAGGCACCATATTTAAGGACTGGTCAGGAGACCGCGACCTTCAAGGGACAAATGAAATGAAGAGCATAACCCACAAGCAGGCATGAGATACGTGGTAGTGAATAACTGAAGCGGCAGCGCCTCTTGCCACAGACATTTGAGCATTCAACTGCACCATATGACTAGCGCAAAGCCATGTCCAAATGTTTGAGGGTCCTGCAGTGTCAGTTTTTTTATCTCAGATTTATTCAAGCAGATATATATGTGTGTGTGTGGCGTGTATACATACATACATACATACATATATATATATAAATAAATATAAAAAAGAGAAACATTATGTGTATGTAACACTGGACAATTCAATGACACCAATAATATACATCCATACAGTAGCAGGCCATGGGCATATAAGGTATAGCAGTGTCAGTTCTGTGGTCCAAAATTAGTTTTGACTGCAATACCAAAAATATCCATAAAAAGCCAGTAAAATAACTATATCTAAATATAGACTGGAAAACTGAAAAACAGATAACACAAAAGAGGCAACCAAAGTTAGTCGACATCAAAGCGTCTGTCTTTGTGCCTAGCCATAGACACACACTAGTCGCCTGCTGGATCCAAATGAATTTCTCTTTAGAGAGATTCAGGGACAGGACATGCTAGTATTATTACAAAAAAAAATAATCAGATTTATTTATAGCTAAAACATACTGAAACTAGAAATCGGTCCATTTAAATCTAAACTTTGCTCCCACCTCACTAGTCATCTGAAGTGCACCTGCTCCTTATAGCAAAATCTAGTGACTGAGGCCTTGCATTGTCCTTTCTTCGCACTTAATCTCCTCCAAAGTCTGCTACCTGCACTTACCGCCACCCTACCCACTCCTCAAATCCTTTCTGCCTCCTTTCCCTGCTACTCAGCTCCGCAACCTTCCCTGTCCACTCTGCTTTCATCCCTATTTTTTATCCACATACCTTTAATCCCCTTCCTCCTCAAGTCTAGGGGATCTAATCCCATTACTGCTACTTACCCAACTTTCTTCTACTAAAACAGTGTGAACCGGTCCTTCCTGTTCCTTGCTTTTTTCCACCCAAACTCCTCGTCTTGTTCTCTGGTATTCCCCTGTATTCTTTTGATCAATTGTCATCTAATGTTTTCCTAAGTAATTATATGCCACAAATGTTTTTTTGCCTGGCTGGCCCAGTGGCACTGAGGGTTGAGGTGCTAGATGCCTTACCTTGCACTATGCCAGTGACCCAGGTTCGGGAACGACCTTGGGTCGTCGGGGTGCCGGCAAGGGGGGGGGCAGGATTGAGCAAGTCAGTAGGCACCTCTCCTCTCCCAGGGGTGGTGGGCTGTCGCCCCCCCCCCGTAGTTCCGCTCCCACAGGGTGGAGGTCTGGTGGATAGCACAGGCGGGAGGGGCATCATCGTTACGGGTGGGCAGAAGAGGCTGAGCTGGCGCCACGGTGTGCGTGCATGCCTCCACATGCATGGCCGTGTACCAGGGCCTCAGGCCAAAAACAGGAGAAAACCTATAAAAAATACCACAAAAAAACTACATAGAAAAAATTTTTTTTTAACCGAATTATGTATTCATGTTAATTTTCAAAACATTATTTGTATTGTAACCTATGAATTTGTACTGTCTATTTGATGTGGAACCTCTGTAAATGAGCTCTTAGCTCAAAGGTTGCAATCCAAGACTTGAATAAATAAATAAATAACATATTTAAAGAGATTTACCAGGCAATATACACTGAGCCATAAAGCTCATTTCCAGATATGTCCTGGGGGAATGGGGGGTGGGAATAAATACATACAGATGAAGGGAAGGGCTGATGCCCAGATATGTTGTACCCTAGGATGCTCAAATTAGCAGCCCTGCTTATCCACACGCCATTTACTTAGCTATTCAGCCTTTCCCTACAGACCAGGGCAGTACCCTCTGTCTAGAAAGAATTAATAATCGCACCATTATTTAAAAGTCAGGGAACAGACTTTGTGTATCAAATATTACCCATGTCGTTATTATCAATACAAGGAAACTTGCTGGAAAAATGGGTCTTCAAACCACTGATGACTTACTTAGATGGAAATAACTTTTTAGCAGTACAGCTGCATAGGTTCAGAAAAGGGCACAGAACACAGACAGCTCTGCTCAGGTTAATAGGCACTGTACTGGGTGCCTGTGAGGCAGGGTAAATTACGGGTGCAACGTTTGGTGACCTGACCAGAGCCTTCAACGCGGTACATCAGAGGATACTGCTGAATAAACTGGATGCCACATGAGTATCAGGCAAAAACCTGGTCTCGTTCGCTAGCTACTTAAAAAATGTACAATGGGTAAGGAGAGGGAACTCACTATGGCCCCCATATTCAAAGGTGGTCTGATGTGCAGTGCATCTAGTTGTGCTGCCCAAAAAGTTGCACCAGCACATCCAAATGGCATATTCAAACAAGATGTGTGATCCCAATAGATCACGCATCCTGTCTGAATATAGCAACATGGGCAGGGGGCACAAGAAAAAATTACTCACCATAGTAATGTTGTTTCTTCTAATGGAGTCTTGCTGTATTCAGACGTAATGCAGTTAGCTCCAGCACTTGAACTGCCCCGGAGAGGAAAGGGTTAACTCCATGCAGAAGCATGGAACAGTGAGCTCAAGCTCGGTTTTCAAACCTCTGTCTGTGGTACTTAGCAGTGTAACCGTCAGATTCTTATAAGCAACTAACTAACTTAGCACTATAATACGAAATTGTTTGAAACCTATAGCCAAAAGGCAAAATATTTTTGGGGTCCAAAAAAGACTCAAGTCGAGAACCCAAAAAGAAACAAGGTAGTGACAAATTAAGCTGTGCAACACAAGAAGGATAAACATAACAGCTACCCCACTACGAGGGAGGGTACAAGGTACACCCCCGAGGTGCAACACTGTACCCTGCCAGCCCACTTCCCAAAAACAGGTTCTGAGAGGGGAGGCAGGGGGGGAGGTCTGAATACAGCAAGACTCCATTAGAAGAAACAACATTACTATGGTGAGTAATTTTTTCTTCAAACAACATGAGGTCTTGCTGTATTCAGACATAATGCAGACTACCAAGCAGTTCCCTACTGAGGAATAAATGCAGAACCTACTTTGGGAAAAGGCTCTGCAGTACTGCTGTGACAAACCTAGCATCACTCCTAGCCTGGCTGTCCAGGGAGTAATGCTTGGTGAATGTATGTACTGTTTTCCAGGTGGCTGCTTTACAGATCTCTAACAAGGGTACATCTCTGGCTGCAGCTACAGTAGCAGCTGTACCCCTAATACAGTGAGCCCTCAGGCCTGAAGGGGGTGTTCTACCCAATTTGTTATAGCAGAATTGTATACAAGAAACAATCCACCTGGCAATAGATCTTTTAGTGGCAGGCTTACCTTTCCTCACTTCACCATAAGTGAGAAACAATTGAAGACAGTCATTCCTGTGTTCCTTAGTATGCTCTATGTAGTAGCTAAGAGCCCTTTTAACATCCAAACTGTGAAATCTTCTTTCTCCTGAAGAAGAATGGTCAGTGAAAACAGGGAGAGATATAGACTGGTTTAGGTGAAAATCCAATACCACTTTAGGCAAGAACCTCCTATTAGTTCTTAGGACCACTGTATCCCTATGGAAGGATATTACAGGTTCAACTGACAGGGCCTGTAATTCACTAATCCACCTGGCAGAAGTAATAGCTACCAGGAACACAGTTTTCCAGGTCAAGTACTTCAATTCAGCTGAAGCCATAGGCTCAAAGGGTGGCTGCATAAGCTGAGCAATGCAGACATTAAGATCCCACGGCAGAGCAGGCTCCCTTAAGGGAGGGTTGATGTGAACCACGCCTTTGAAAAACTTCCTGAAAACAGGATGAGATGCCAGGGAAGAGCCCTTCCCTGCTGAAAGGAATGCAGAGACAGCTGGTAGATGAACCTTCAACGTGGCAGGCCTAAGGCTTAGACTATTCAGATGAACTAGATAATCTAAGGTTGTGGAAATGCCTGCAGAATCAGGCACAATACCTTTCTGAAAGCACCAAATACTGAACCTCTTCCATTTGGAATTGTAAGTTTTTCTAGTGGAAGGTTTCCTGGAGACCTTCAGAATATCCAGAACTCCCTGAGAGAGATGTAGTGCTGCATATTCTAACTCTTCAAGAGCCAGACCCTGAGGTTGAGAGACTGGAGATTGGGGTACCAGATCTGCCCCTGGGAGGAGGAGAGAAGATTGTATCTCCTGGGAAGAGACAGGGGACGTGACACAGCCAAGGACAGCAGTAGAGGATACCAGGGTTGTCTGGCCCAGTCTGGAGCCACCAGTATCACTGTGCAGGGTTGAGTTCTTATCTTGATCAGAACTCTGAACAGGAGAGGGAAAGGAGGGAAGGCATAGAGAAACCTGCCCCTCCAGTCCAGAATGAGGGCATCCTGGGGAACTGTCCCCAGGACTGGAGGTCTGCAACAAAACATAGGAAGTTGATGATTGGCTGGTGCTGCAAATAGGTATATCTCTGGAGTGCCCCACCTGGAGAAAATGATCCTCAGAATGTGAGGATTCAGGGACCATTCGTGATGTCCCTGTGAAATCCTGCTCAGGGCATCTGCTAACACATTGTCTTTCCCTGGAAGATGAACTGCTACCAGGGAAGTCTGAAGGGAATAGGCCAGAGACCAAATCTTCATGGCCTCTGTGCACAATGCCGTGGACCGAGTGCCTCCCTGCTTGTTGATGTACCACACTGTGGTAGTGTTGTCTGTCCTGATTTGAACCACCTTGCCCTTGACTGAAGCTGAGAAGGTCTGAAGGGCTAGGAAAACTGCCCTGAGTTCCAGGAGGTTGATATGAAGAAGAGACTCGTGCGGGAACCAGATCCCCTGAGCTGTTAGGGCTCCCAGGTGGGCTCCCCAGCCTAGGAGAGAAGCATCCATAGTCAGAACTACTGATGGAACTTGAGGGAGAAATGGAACCCCTTGTCTGAGGTTGTCCTGGTCCAGACACCACTGGAGAGCATGTACCAGAGTTCGGGTCACTGGAATCAGTTTGGTGAGAGAATCTGTTCTCTGTGACCAAAAGGTCCTTAGATGGAACTGAATGTCCCGCATCTGAAATCTGGCTCCCTGAACCACTGCAGTGGAGGCTGCCATGTGGCCCAAGAGTTGGAGGAACTGTCTCGCTAGAAGAGAAACCTGAGGCCGAAAGGAGGAAGCAAGGTCTACTAAGGCCTTCGCCCTTGCCAGAGGAAAGAAAGCTTTTGCTTGGGTAGTACCCAATTCCACCCCTATGAAGGTGAGAAGTTGTACTGGTTCGAGGACAGATTTTGGCAGATTAAGAAGAAACCCCAGAGAACTGAGCAAGTCCTGAGCGGTTTGCAGAGCTGACTTGGTCTGATGACTGCCCTACTAGGAGCCAGCCGTCCAGATATGGAAAAATGGTGATATCCTGTCTTCTGAGGTAAGCCACCACTACTACAAGGCACTTTGTGAACACCCTTGGAGCTGATGTTAGGCCAAAAGGCATGGCCTTGAACTGACAGTGGCCTGAAGGCAACTCGAACCTGAGGTATTTTCTGTGGAAGCACCTGATAGGGATATAGAAGTAGGCATCCTTGAGGTCCAGTGATGCTAGCCAATCTCCTGACCTTAAGGAGGAAAGGATTATTCCCAGAGTTACCATTTTGAATTTGGGTTTTGTATGTGTTTGTTCAAACACCTTAGATCCAGGATGGGTCGCCACTCCCCTGTTTTCTTTGGGGTAAGGAAGTACTTGGAGTACAGGCCTTTTCCCTGTGTTGAGTAGGAACCTTCTCTATGGCTCTGAGAGCCAGGAGAGATGAAACCTCTGCCTCTAGGACAAGGGTTTCTGAAATTGATGCACGAGAAAAGACTTGGCCCTCCTTTTGGGTACCTTTGAGCTGTGGGCTAGTCCCTGGCTTACTACTTCCAGGACCCACTTGTCTGAAGTAACAGACTTCCAGGCCTGAAAGTAGTAAGCCAGCCTGCTTCCTACTGGGATTGGAGAGTCAACCTGGGCTGACACCTCAGGGTGTCTGCTTGGCAGAAGCCTTAGACTGGGAGGAGGAAGCAGCCCTGTTCATCCCCCTTCTACCCCTCCCTCGGAAAAATACCCTTTGTGGGTAGGAAGAGGAGGCCTGAGCTTGGTAAAAAGGCCTGTGAAAGAGCCTGCCCCTGGACTGCTGCTTTTGAGGAGTGGCTTGCCTTTCCTTGGCCTGTGCACTCCTGTAAGTGGTCCTATATTCATCCATTTTTTTCATGTAAGTCTCTTTCTGCTCCCCAAACAGAGAGTTACCAATTACAGGAAAATCTATAGCCTTAGACTGGGTGTCCTGTGATAGGCTAGTACATCTGAGCCAAGCATGCCTTCTGAGAGACACAGATGTAGCCATGACTCTGGATGCCACATCGTTGGAGTCCACAGCAGCGTGAAATTGTACTTTGGATGCCTCAATTCCATCTGCAGCCACCTCCACCAGCTCTTTGGCTAGCTGGGGGGAGGCCTTTTTAGCCAGTTCCAGAACCGTATCCCACCTGGACTTCTGGTACCTGACTGTATAGGCCATATAGTTTGCCTGCCTGAGTCCCAAAGAGGATGCCAGTATAGTTTTTTTGGTCATGGCATCAACTTTCCTGGAGTCCTCATCTGGGGGGTGTGAAGCCAAAGGAATGTTTACCCTGTTATAAGATGCAGCCTGCGCTACCCCAACATGGCTGCAATGTGAATAAAGGAACTCCGCAGCTGAGCCTGATAACATGCATCTCCTGTCCATTCTTTTATCTACAGGAGGTAAAGAGTTAGGAGTCCGTAGAATCTTTTGAGTCTGTTTCCCCAAGGACTTATGAAGAGGGATAAACAACCTTTTGGACTCCGGGATGTCCATCATCTCCACAAAATCAGGCTGTTCTTCCTCCTCAGCAACTTCAATCATAGGGAGCTGGAGGGTTTCAGCCACCTTCTTGTAAAACAAGAAATGTGAAGGGGACTCAGAAAGCCTAGAGGGAGACACCCGAGGGCCTGTCTGGGGAGATGTCTGGTTCAAAGGGCACATCTAGACCCCCCTGGTCGTAGTCATCATCATGATAATCTTCGTCTCCCTTCCATTCCTCATAGAAAGCATCCAGATCGTAATCTGAAGAGGCCAGTTCCGACCAAACCGACCGCCCTAACTTCGTGACTTTCGAATGAGACAGACGGCGACTGGACAATACTAATCGCTTTGGCTATCTTGTCTGCGGTTGGAGTATGTGGTACTGGATCTGAACCGGTAGACTTTTGTTTCTTTTTTGACGGAACTGACCCCTCAGAGTCGGCTCTCCTTTTGCCTGAGGAGGTATCGCCTAGGTCAGCAGGCACCTCCTCAGGTTCAGCTGCAACTGAACCGGGCTGGCCATCCGGATCCACAGACTTCTTGGCCTCCCTTTCCTTCAACCTTCTCAATCTTTTTTCTAGAGTGGTTTTGGGGAAGGTTTTACAAATTTGTCAGTCTGACTGGAGGTGATCAAACCCCAGACAATAAACACTGATGAGGTGGGGGTCGGCCTTGGCAAAGGCCTCCCCACACTCAGTACAGTGTTGAAACCCAGTGGGACCCGTTTTCTTTTGGGGTTTCTCATACATGACCAACCTACCAAAATTACCCTACAGAAGCTTTCAAGCCAGGTAATACCAACCAATCGGTAACAACCGTGTCACGGGTTTGGAAAAGAACTAAGGAAAGGCCCGGTTCTTTTGAGACCAATCAGTATTGGAACACCACTCCAATCCCAGAAAATATTACTTAAAATTAGAAAAAAAACACAAAGTCGGTTCCTAACCGGACCGACCGAAAAGAAA
Source organism: Neoceratodus forsteri (assembly GCA_016271365.2). NCBI lineage: Eukaryota > Metazoa > Chordata > Ceratodontiformes > Ceratodontidae > Neoceratodus > Neoceratodus forsteri. Next base: position 1,688,581,583 of record CM057452.1, on the reverse strand, counting down.
CCGAAGAGGCAAACAATTTCCACAAGTCGTTTAAAATAAATACAGTCACTACCTATCAACACCACTACCTGTACCACAGAGAGAGGCTGGAAATCCGAAAAATAGAAGAATTGGTTTAAAACCCGAACGCTTCACTTTTAACAAACCGAGCAGAGGAAATCTTCGGGAGCGACTTCACTGTTAGGCAGAGTAAAGAAATCTGACGGTTACATTGGGAAGTACCACAGACAGAGGTTTGAAAACCGAGCTCGAGCTCAACGTTCCATGCTTCTGCATGGAGTTAACCCTTTCCTCTCCGGGGGAAGTTCAAGTGCTGGGACTAACTGCATTATGTCTGAATACAGAGATTGGGAGGGGGAAACACAGATGCAGGTAAACAGGAGAGCAACTGGTGCCAGTTAATACAGCTGGGAAAAGGGGACAGTAGGAGGAGGAGCATAAGCAGGAAAGCAAGAAATGGGCAAGGGAGTGCCAGCCAGTGAGTGTCAGCCAAGAAGGCTTTGTCAGGAGTTAGTGGGGTGGGAGAAGGGAGGGCAACAAGGAGGAACATTAATCAGGAAGACAGGAGACAGGGGCAGGGAGTGTCATACAACAGGCTTCATCAAGAGTTAGCGGGGTGGGAGAAAGGTGGGCAAGCAAAGGGAGTAGAAAGAGTATAACTTGAGAAGGGGAAGGGATAGAGAGACTGGCCCGGCGGTGCAATAAGCTTTTAATAAAACTAGCTGTTTGGTCAAAGACCTGGAATTAGTTGATGCAGTCACAACAGCTGAGGGCTGTAAGACGTGGCCGCAGTTTACATTTAAATTGGCCTAACTTCATAGTACCTAGGATTTCACCAGGTAGGGAGTTTAGCCAAAATGGGGCACGGTATTCAAAAGTCCTTTGCCCATGTGTGGTGTGTCGAAAGGGTACCTTAAAAGGCCAGTTACAGAAACCTCTGGTAGGTTTGGAACTATCCAAGAGGGCCAAGCAGGTTCTGAACACCTGTTGGGGTTAGCTTTAGGGCTGCTTTCTTGTCTAGCAAGCATGTTTAGTATTTCAGTCTGCCTTTCAAGTTTAGCCAGCTTGTTTGGGAATATAGCTCACAGGTGTGAGTCTATCTGTGAGCTCCCGTGACGAACCTACAAGCCTTGTTTAGAGCAGTAGTGAGCCTTTTTAGAGTTGAATCTGATGCTGCACCATAGATGACCAGGCCGTAGCCTACAGCAGAAAGTACTGAGCTACTTATAGCCATCCTTAATTTTTTATTTATTTATTTAAAATCTTGGAATTACAACCTTTGAGTAAGAGACTCATTTCCAAAGGCTCCACGTCAATACACAATACAGACAGGCAAATACAATAGACAGTACGATACAATATACAATGACAGGGCAGTTTGATGGCAAGGTTACAGCATGAAATAGTATACTGAGATGTCTAATACAGAGTTGAGGCTGTAGGCTATCGGCAACACAGTAAACAGTACAATACAGGGTACAGTGCTAGGGCACTTTGACTTCCGGTTACAGCATGACCATTTTACAAGGATGTCCTGACCAGTTTACAAGGATATCTAATACATTGTTGTGGTTGTTGACAGTGCATAAGATAAGTCAAACAGCAAGAGGTCAGTTAGTGGTCAGCGAGTGAATCGGGGGACAGTGCACATGCCTACTATGCTTGTCTGGAGCTGAGTAAACTGGGTAAGTTAGGGGAGGCAGGTAGTGCAAATTCTAGAGGAGTCTCAGGGATCAGGCAGTGCTTGTGTCTGTACAGGACACCTATTTTCTGACTGACTGACTTGACTAGTAGGACGATATGGCCTGAGTAAGTAAGGGTACTGTCTAAAGTGATGCCCAAATATATGTAAAAGAGTGGACCATGTCGACCACTACACTTTGGCTATTATACATGGACAGTTTGTAGTTCCTACGTTTACTGTGAGAGTAAGCAAAGAGCATATTTTTTTTTTTTTAATAATTCAGTAGCAATTTATGGGAAATGAATCAAGTTTCAATATTGTTGAAATTATGCTGTAGTATTTTTCCAAGTGTTGGGGGTCTCGGTGACTGCTGAAAAGCACAGAGTCGTTGGCATATACTAGAACTGGGTTAGGGCATGCTAGGGGGAGGTGGTTCAGGAACAGACTACAAAGTAGCAGACCGAGTATGGATCATTGTGGTACTCCTGTACTAACTGTTCTACTATCGGATAGGACACGGATAATTTTTACCTGTTGGCGCCTATCAGATAAATAGCTATTAAACCACCCAGCAGTGTCCGATGAAAGACCAGTGCTGGCCAGTTGCTCAAGGAGTAGAGCACGGTTAATGGTGTCAAAACGCTTTGGTGAGGTCCATAAAAGTTGCCCCCACCAGTTTCCCACTATCCATGGCCCTGTGGATGTAGCTAGTGAACTCTAGCAGAACAGTGGTGGTACTGTGCCCTTTTCTGAAACCCTGCTGCTGTGGGTACTGGATCTTGTATTTGTCTAAGTAGTCGACCAGCTGGTCTGATATAATTCACTCCAGTGCCTTAGAGAGGGGAAGGAGGGAGAAAGGCGATGGGGTGGTAGTTGGCAGGCTTAGTCCTATCACCGCTTTTATGCACCGGAGTTACCACCACAATTTTCCATAACTACGGGAATTTGGCTGACCGAAGAGAGAGGTTTAGGATTTTAATAAGGGGCAAAATAACCTCATCTAGGACGAGGAGGACAAGTCTGAGGTCCAGAGTATCAGAACTGTACCTCGTTTTTCATAGCACTTGTTTGATGTATTTTCTTGCATCCTTGGTTTTGAGGATTTTGAGGTAGAAAGGTGGAGGGGGGTTGGTGGCCATTCCTGCAGGTTCGCTGGTTGGAGTTGTATTATAGATAGTATGCCCAGGGTGGTCCTAAGGGAGCACTCCACTAAGATAATTGAAGGTGTTGTTGAACGTATTTGCTATAACCCTAGAATCTTGGGTTAGTACCCCATCCATGTCCAGCAAGGATTTTTTTTTTCCTAGGTTTGCCGGTCAAGTCCTTCAGGTTGTCCCAAAACTTACACCCATCTCCCCAGGAGTTTAACTCCTGCTTAAAAAAACTGACTTTTGGCTTTGCAAATGGCTCTGGTGCAGTCATGTCAAGCTCTTTTGTAATTTTGAATGTCAATCTGCTTCCTAGAGCTATGGGCAAGATGCCAGAAGTGGTCCCTAGCTTTCATTTGTTCGATTAAGGAGTGAGATACCCATGCGTTACTAACACCCTTGACCTTGTGTTTCCTGATTGGGGCATGGATGTTGCATACCGTATTTAAGATGTCTATAAAGTAGGTAAGGGCTAGGTCGACATCAGTCATGGAGTCTAAGAGAGGCCAGTTCTATGATTTTAAGCTAATTTTTAGTGATTCAAGGTGGCCTTTTTTAGTTGTCTTGCTAAGATAGTCTTGGCTGAGAGTTTTTTTGACTTATTAGACCAGGTGCATAAGATGGGGGAGCGGTCACTGATTACATCTGGGAGGACTGTAATAGTAGCTGTTCTATTGGGATGACTAGTGACCAGCCAATCAAGTAGCATGCTAGTCCCCATACAGTAGCTGGTTCTAGTTAGTGTGTGCACCATTTGAACAAGATTGCTGGAGTCCTGCAAATCTTTATATTGTGCCGCTTCTGGTGCTAGCCAGTTTATATTGAGATCCCCCCTTCAAAATGACCTCCGAAGTGTGGTGAAGGCTGTTTAGGTAATCAAGCATAACTTTGAATCCATTTGTCTGCTCTTTAGGGGGTACATAGGCCATAATTACCATAAGACCTTTATTTTGGGAGCCACGTAATAGTTTTACTGCTAGCACTTGGGTATTATTACCAGTCTCTAGCATGGGTAAGGCTGTAGGGTGTCCTTGAGGTAAGCAGCACAGCCACCTCTGTGTTTGCTGACTCAATCACACCTGAAAAGAGTGTACCCCATTAGGGTGACAGCCTCATCTGGAATGTTGTGGGTGAGCCAGGCTTCCACAATGATAATACATCCGGCTTATGCTGTGAAACCCAAGCCTGAAGTGAGTCAAATTTGGATAGCAGCCTGCAGATACTAACTGAACCAAGTGTAATGGATCCTGGATTGTTTTGTGCACCATTAAGAGTTTGTACAGGGCCGGGTTTGGGTGTATATTACCTGACATGAGAAGCAGCAGGAGAGCCTTACGACTTTAAGCTTAAGCTGTTTTAATGGTACCATAAGGTTGCGTCTCCTGGTTGTCCCTGTTTTTGAGAGGCTATACACTATGGTCAAGGCCCCCGGAATTCTGCGGTTGCGGAATTTGCCGCAGTATTTGCATCATGCCGCAGAATATATATAGTGCCACAGAATTCATTGTTTTGGTGAATTTTCATATAAATATACAGTTTTTCCATAGTGTCAGGCTTTCTTTCCCACCTCATTTATCCTGAAGCCCCTACTCTATGCTCAGCATATGATGTCATCAGTGACATCACATCATATTTAGCCAATGACAGGACTGCATTCTGCCAGAGAAATGAATAAATCATGCCGCAGAAATCAGAAAATGCTGCCGCAGAAGTCAAGGAGCCCTGCTGCAGAAATCAGAAAATTCTGCCGCAGAACACCAGGGGCCCTGACTATGGTAAGGTAAGGGAAGGGGGGGGGCAGGATCAAGTTGAGCTTATCTGCAGAGTACAGTGGTGTATTTGGATTTGTGTCCCTATTCAGAGTGACAGGCTTAGGGTCTGTAGGGGATGAAAAGCAGATGTCAGTAAGGTTAACAGCTAAGAGACTGTAGTGACTTAGTGTGAGGGACCCCCTTTCATTGCTGTGGGACAGTGACAGCAATACCGCCATAGGGACTAAGAATCTGACTGTGCCCATCATGAGGAGTATAGGTGTAACCTGAAGTCTGAAATGTAGGGATCAAATATTGAAAATTTGCAGAACTTATGGGGAGGTGACTATAAGTTTAAGATAAAGTGGCTACTAGGGAGCACTGTCCCTGGAGACTATTGGTTCTAAAACATAGTGGCTTCAAGGGAACACTAAACCTGGAGTTAGTAGCGCTTTAGGGGGATCGGGGTGTTTGAAACGTTCAAATTATGAGGCTACTAGGAAGGACTATACTGAGTATGGTGGAACTAAGAATTGGAGGTATTGTAGAACTACTATCTGCAAAAACAAAATGGGAGGAAGTGAGTGTAAAATAGTGAGGCGGGAGGGTAAAGGGTAATAAGGTAAAATCTTAAAGTTAGGATAATTAAACAATAGTACTGACATAATAGTCTAGCGGTTAGTGACACAGTCTACGGGGCAGAGGGTCAGCAGTTCGAAACCTGATTGGGACCTTACAGAAATCAGGAGAGGAGAGGCAGTGGCTGCAGGATACTCTGGGGGCAGAGTAGAAAAACAGACCTGTAGAGAGTCTAAAGGGGTGGAATATAGCTAAAGATAGGGTAGCCCCACAGTGACTCCTAGTGGTCAGTAAGTATAACATGCCAATGAGGAATTGGGACATAAATAAATCTGTGCTGGCACATGACCAGTCACATGACCAGGAAAATGAAAGTAAGGATGACCAAGGGTGGGGTGGTCACGGCGTAGTGGTGACAGGCTAGCACAGGCACAGAAATAGCTGTGCAGAGCTGTACCTGGGGACTGAAGGCTCCTCTGTATTTTTGGCACTCTGTCTCTGGAGTGGGGAGGAGAAGGGATACAAACACAGTTAAAATGGGAGGTGGGAAACTTGGAACAAAGGATTGAGAGAGAGAAGGAAGGGGAATGGGTAGTCGAGCCGAGCAACTGCGCATGCGCAAGAAACACACAACAGAATTCAGAGTACCCCAAACAGAAAAACTCAGAAATGGAGGGACAAGTTCAGATTTAACACCGTGCTAAACCACAGGTAACATTGCACATGCACTGAAATATACAGTATACAACATTAGCAGCCAGTCTTAAAGGAGCAGTAAAATCTGCACAGAAACTGGTACAATCAGAACACAAACAGTGCAAACACGCTCTAACCTGCTGGCTGTAGCCCTCAAAATAACTGCAGAAAATCAACACCTCTGTCAGCTGTACACACAAAGATGCTGCCAAAAATTAAAGTCAGTCACTGTCGGCTCACAGAAATAGTTGTGCAGAGCTGTACCTGGAGACTGCAGGCTCCTCTGTATTTTCGGCACTCTTGTCTCTGGAGAGGAGCATGAAGACAGAGTAAGCCTGGCGACTGAAGGTGCCTCTGTATTTTCAGTGCGTTGTCTCTGGAGGGAGCGGGAGGACTGTCTTTTTTATAGTGTTTAGTATTACATGAAACGTGCACACAGCAGTTCTTTCACTTTCATAACAAAACTGACCTGTGCAGTCTCTAGAGGTTTCAGAATGCAGCTGTATCACAGAAGGGTACAAACACATTCCATGACCTTTGAACTATGGTACAACAGCATTTTGAAAGGTATGGAATTCTATACAGAACAATGCTCTACTATACACTATAGTGATACTGTTTGAACAGCCCAGAAGTTGGCCTAAGTCAAGGATGATCTACGTATGTACGACAGAATCAGTCTAATATTACCTTAAGAAAAAACACTTTCAAGAATTGTCCTTGCTCAAACAACTGCATCCCCTGCAGGGACATATACTAATCTCCTGCTCACCCAGGTGTGTTTTCTCTGTCCCCACCCTGGGTTTGAACTCCTAACCCTCCACTGCAGAGTTTTACACCCTATCCTCTATGCCACTGGAGCAGCCACTTTGGCTGTGTACTTTTTCACTCCTTCTACCTTTCCTATCCCTCGTCTAAAGCTACACCCCCCTGATACTTTTACAGTCTAGTTACCTGTCACTAAACTTGCTCTCCAGTATGAGGTGGGCTATGCTACCACTGCTGGCAACCTTGCTGCTAGGCACCCTACTCCTTGTAGATTATGGTGCTTCCATACTTGCCATAGAACAGAAGCTTCTATCCTGCCTTACCCACTCCTTCACCCCTGAAGTCCCCACTGTCAGGTGGGAGGGTACCCCCATGGGCCTCGCTTTTTTAGCATTTCTTTCCAAACAGGATGCCTGCTGTCTTGGCTTCCTCCTTTTCTCTACTACTATCCCTCTTCCACATTTGCCCACAGCATATCACCTGCTCTTGTCTTTGCTTCTACTAGCAGGAAACGCTGAGACCAGTCCTGGCCCCCTTTGTACCACCACTGATCACTCAAATCCTACATGGAACTCCTCCTTTGGACTGAAGTTTGCTCACATCAACCTCTGCAGCCTCTCCTCCAAATTCATTGACCCTGAACCACGGGTCGCCCTAGACAAGTCACATGCATTAGGCATCTCCGAAATGTGGCTAAAACCCTGTCTCTCGGATGCTGCCTACTATCTCCCAGGATACTCCCTACTGAGGCATGACAGGCCTGGTAAGAAAAGGGGTGGTGGGGTGGCTCTCTACATCCATGAGCCTCTCTCTGCTACCCCTGTCCTCCACTCCGACCCTAGCTCACCCAGTGAGTGGCTCCTAGTGGAACTGACCATAGGTGCAGCAAAAAAGATGTATGTGGGTTGCTGCTATAACCCCCCCCCCGGATGCCCAGCAGGTCTCACCGCCCACATTGAAGGGATGGGAAGCCTCTCCCCTGCCAGGGACACCATCTTCCTTGGGGATTTCAACCTGGACTGGCTTAGTGCACAGGAACCCGATTACTCTAACCAACTCAAACTCCATAACCAAGCCCAAATTATTACCATCCCCACCAGGCACAACCCTAGTACACAAAACCATACACTTCATGACTGGGTAATCACCAACAGAGAGGACAGATTGCTCCTATCAGGCACTCTGTCCGATGCCATTAGTGATCACTCCCCCACCTACCTGGTCGGGGCCTCTAAGACCAAGCGCCCGCACCCTAAACTACTCTCCTTCCGTAATTTCAATCACCCAGACATCCCCTCCCTCCTTCATGATATTTGAGCGATAAACTGGTCAGCTTTCTACACCCTCTCTGACGTGTCCGAGACTGAGAGTTTCTTCACAACCGTACTCTTCAGTCTCCAAAATCGACATTTCCCCTGACTACTTGCCGAGTTAGGGATGGCTGTAAGCGCTGGGTTACCAAAAATCTCCTGGCCATGATGAGGGAAAGGGATAAGCTATGGCAGCCTACAAAAAAGCCCCCTCCCCTGCCTGAAGGAATGAATACTGGCAGCTATGAAACCTTTGTAAACAGTCAGTCCTTGCCAAAAAGTGTGCTTTCTTTCAGAGCAAACAAAGGGACAGTCTTGGTGACTCCCATCGTTTCTGGGGCAAGGTCGGCTCATTACTTAGCCCATGCACTCATAACCCCCATTATTCACCTCGACACTACCTCCGGATGTCTGGCTGACCCCCACTGCTGTGGCCGAGGCCTTCAATAAGAAATTCAGAGACCTGTCTGCCCTCCTTATCAAGCTGCCATCCCTGATGACCACTGGTCTCTCTGATCATCCCCCCACCCATACCCCTCAAACTCTTTTCCTCCCCTCTTTCTATTTCCAGACCATCACCCCCAGGGACACTGCCAAACTGCTGAAGGGCCTGCCTAGCCAGGGCAGCCCGGGCAGCAATGGTCTTTTCCCTGCTATGCTTAAACTTATATCATCTGCCATCTTACAACCACTCACTCACCTCTTCTCCTTCACTCACCTCTTTAACCTGGCATTGACTACCGCCTCAGTGCCAAGCACTTGGAAGCATGATAGGGTAGTCCCGATTTTTAAGACTGGTGTCCCACTATTCCCAGATAACTATCGGCCTACATCCTTGCTCCCCCACCTTAGTAAACTACTGGAAAGGACTGTCCACCGACTACTGTCTAACTATATTGACACACACAACCTACTGTCCAAACAGCAACAAAGCTTCCGTAAATATCACTCTACCACATATGCCCTTACCCTGTTTACCAATCATATTGTTAGGAACATGGACCTTGGAAGGGCAACGGGTGACGTCTTTGTCGACCTGTCTAAAGCTTTCAGCCTGGTCAACCACACCCTGTTACTCGCCTCCCTCCACACCCTTGGCTACTCTACTGAGACCATGCGATGGTTCCAAAGTTACCTTTCAGACAGATCTCAGTCAGTATGTGTAGGACCTTCCACCTACCCCGCCCTCCCAGTCACTACCGGTGTACCACAGGGCTCCATCCTGGGCCCACTCTTATTCTCCCTGTTTATAAACTCTCTCCCCTCTGACTGTCTCACTTGTGATGCCCTATTTTATGCAGATGGCCTCTTCACTAGTGACAAGGTTCTTGAGAATATTCCAACCAAGGAGAATGCATCGGACGTGGTGCTAGGAAACAACAGAGTCCATATAAAAACCAAAAGTTTCCTGCACAATACAAACCTATAATGAGGGACGCCATACTACTTCTTTCAAAGTGCAGATTTTACATTTTATTAAAGTGCACACCAGCTCCGAAAATTCAGCTCAACATGTTTCGGACGCAAGTCCTTTTTCAAAAGCAGGGTTTTATTTAACTCTAAAAATTGATTAGCGTTTTGCTCATAAAAATGCTAAAACTTTGTGAAAATGCACAGCTCTTGCCTCACTGTGTTTAACAAACACAGCACTACTAGAAAATCTATATAAATACTTTCTGTACAGTTAGTATCATCCCAAGAAAAAAACTGCTAATCAATTATTTAAAACCCTGAAAAGCTCTTGAGAATATATCCAGGGCTTTATCCAATAACTACTCTGCGGCGCACATCTGGTTCCACTCACATCACCTAATTGTTAATGCTTAAAAAACTAAATCCATGCTATTTGGATCTAAACCCTTCCTATATGAGGTCAACAAGGCTGGGTCCACCCTCTCAGTAGTCTCACCAGACGACACTGTACTTGAAAATGTACTAACTTTCAAATATCTGGGAGTTATCCTGGACCCATCCATCTCCTTTTCCGATCGTATCTCCTCTGTTATCTGCCATACTAACCAGAAACTTGGTGCGACTTATCGGATAAAGTCACTCCTGACCAGGGAAGCCCGTTTAGCCATTGCCCGAGGCAACCTGCTACCCCTGATTTGACTACTGCTCCCCTATTTACTCACACACATCTTCTGCCTTACATGCGCACCTCTGCTCCACGTACAACAACATATGTCGTTTCACTCTCCTGGCACCATATTCCACTCACCACTGCCACTTCTACCAGACTCTTGGCTGACTCCCACTACACTGCAGATTTGATTACAGGCTTGGCTGCTTCCTGGACAGCGCCATCAGGCATGGTGAAGCCTCCCCTTATCGTCTCTCCTCAGACCAGAACTCCCTCGGGGTGTCTGCATGCATTCTCAGCCCCCACCATGGATATCCCAAACATCTCCTTGGCTATGGGCAGCACAGCGTTATCTGTAGCTGCTCCGACTCTGTGGAACAGAATTCCCATGCCCATCCGCTCTCTGGATTCCCATGCCACTTTCAAGACACATCTCAAATCCTGGCTGCTTGATACATAGACAGTGTCGGCAGATAAGGGCCTATGGCCCACCCAGTCTGCCCATTTGAGCTTGTAAGTTCACTTTATGTTTTCCTAGAAGTCTGTTGCCCCTTACCCTGACCTCCAGAATTCCTTTATGTCTATCCCATGCATTCTTAAATCCTGTGATTGTTTCAGCCCCCACCACTTCCTCTGGCAGGGTGTTCCACTTGTCCACCACCTGTTCTGTGAAGAAATTCTTCCTCACGTTTCCTCTGAATCGTCCTCCCTCCAACTTCATCCCATGCCCTCTAGTCCTGGAACATCTTTTTCGCTTAAAAATAGTGTATTCCTGCACCCTGTTCCTCCCTGTAAGATACTTGTATGTCTCTATCATATCCCCTCTCTCCCTCCTCTCCTCCAGGGAGTACATGTTCAGTTCCTTCAATCTGTCCTCATAGGACTTGTGATGCAATCCATGCACCATCTTTGTTGCCCTCCTCTGAACCTTCTCTACCCTGTCTATGTCCTTACGTAGGTAAGGTCTCCAGAACTGTACACTGTACTCCAGGTGGGGCCTCATGCCGCTGCTAGCTCCGATAACCCTACCCCCTTCCTTTCTGACTTTTCCCTTTTGGGCTGCTTTGGGCTCCCCTTCCCTTCTTCATTTCATTGGACCCCTGCCTTACATCCCTCACTGCCTGCTCCTTGGGCTTTCCCACTTGGCTATTGTCTGTGTTTTTTTTTCTGTTTGTTTTTTTACATCATGCATTAATTTGCATTGGCCACTTATTAATAATTGGCCACTTACCTTAATGAATAATTGTATAATAATTGTTGCTTATCATGATGTACTGCTCTTTTTTTCAGCCTCTCATTAATTTTACTTTCCTATGTCGCTATCTCTGTTCACCAATGTTATCTGTATATCCACATTGTTCACCAATGATGTCTGTTTATCCACATGGCTTGTACTCATTGTATAACTTGTCACTACCTCTGTAACTGCCGCCTGTGTGGCCCGGGTTGTGCCTTAAAACAGTCCCCTGGATCAGTGCATTTACCCAGTTACCAAAGACTTAAATAAATAAATACCAATACCTGGGAGTATATTTGGATTCTAACCTGAGCCTGATACCTCATACTGAAAAGACAGGAAAAAAGTTAAATCAAAAACTGGGCTTCCTTTATCGCAACATAAATTCACTAACAGAAGAAGCTGAATGATGATTATAAAACAGAAGCTGATACCCAAACTGGATTATGGCAACGACCTGCATGTAAACCAGACCGAAATATTTATGTCAAAAATATCGATTCGTTTTGAACAACATATGTTGCTTTGCATTAAAGGTTCTGTACTGGACTTACCATTTTTGCCCTGATCAGAAAATGGGGACACGGCCATCCCAGATGAGAAATACTTTTAACACTGCAGTTTTTGCCTACTGAGTGTACTGCAATTCCACCTCCAGCATCATCTAAACCTTTACACAACTTAGCAGTTTATTCAACAAGCAAAACAATTCTTCACTTTTTACAGCTCAAATTCCAAAGCTGACAATGAGTAAGCGATCATTCACTTGGTATGCCCTAAGATTTTTAACTGTTTGGCAAGACTGGTGAAGTCTGCTTGAAATGCACTCTTACTTCAGAAATAATTGTGGAAACTGGACTTTGAAAAATCCAATTGTTCGTCCTATGATGTTCCATAGATTTTTTACACCGTATTTAAAATTCACAGTACCTATACAATTCATGTATTATTATTATTTTTTTTTTTAATGCTCGTCAGGCATGACTTAAAAAGGCTGTGCCTAGTTCACCTCGAAGAAATATATTAAGATAATGAGATCCAAAACACTTGGGGATTTTACACAAAAAGATAGACTGATGGCAGATAAGGACCGCTTGGCCCACCAAGTCTGCCTATTTTCCATACCAGTTTCATATACCGCAGATCTTAAATGATCTGCGGCTTAACCTCTCCTTCCTATCGCTGGAGTTCCTTTATGTCTGTCCCACGCATTTTTGAATTTCCCTACCGTTTTGCCCCTACAATCTCTGCCGGGAGGCTATTCCATAGATCCACCACCCTTTCTGTGTAAAAAATACTTTCTCACGTTACCTCCAAGTCTACCCCCCGCTATCTTCATATCACGGCCCCTTGTTCTTGAACATCTTTTTTATTTTTTTGAAAGATGCTACCCTCTTGTACCTTATTTACACCTTTAAGATATATGAAAGTCTCTATCACATCCCCCCCCCCTCCGAGGAACACATATTCAGATCCTCCAATCTCCCCTCATATGACTTTTGGTGTAGCCCCCACACCACTTTTGTCGCTCTTCTCTGAACCGTTTCTACTCTGTCTATGTCATTCCGGAGATATGACCTCCAAAACTGGACACAATACTTTAGATGAGATCGCACCAATGTTCTATACAGTGGCATCACCACCTCCTTCCTTCTGCTGGAGATACCGCTCCCTATGTACCCCAGCATTCCATTGGCTCTCCTCACAGCCTTCTCACATTGTTTGGTAACCTTCAGATCATCAGATATGATTATTCCCAGGTCCCTTTCCTGTTTGGTGGCCATCAGCACCTCCCCCCTTCCCCAATGATGTACTCCTCCCCCCCATTTCTGTGCCCCATGTGCATGATCTTGCACTTCTTTGCACTGAATCTTAGCTGCCACGGTTTACCTATGCAAATCGACAACACTGTTGTCAAGGTTCGGCATAGCGACATCCCCAATGTCGACAGGCAAAATTTCACCTGCCTGACATTGGTGTGTTTCACTTGGGGGGCTGTGCATCCCCTGAACCTCCCCACACTAAAGATTATCAACTCAGAGTCAGAGGTGATTTGGTGGGGAAGGGTGAAACACGGCAAAAGGGTGAATTTCCGCCCTTGGATCCCTCACAGTAACAATCTCAAAACCTGTCGAGATTGTCACTGTGAGGGATTTCGACATCGGGGTTTCGATGTGTGGTCGGCATACCAGCTGCCACACCCATGACCACTCCTCAAGCTTGCTTAGGTCCCTTCTTATTTTCTTTACCCCTCCTGGAGTGTCAACCCTGTTGCAGATTTTCTTGTCATCTGCAAAGAGACACGCCTTTCCTTCTAATCCTTCTGCAATGTCATTTATGAAGATATTAAAGAGGACTGGGCCAAGCACTGAGACCTGCAGGACCCCCCCCCTCTCTTTGGATTGAACTGCCTTCACCACCACCACCCTCTGTGTCTTATCGCTCAGCAAATTTTTGACCCAGGTTACCACCGTGGGACCCACTCCCAGGCTGCCCAGCTTGTTTACTAGCCTCCTATGTGGGATGGTGTTGAAGGCCTTGAGGAAATCCAGGTAGGCCACATCCACCACCCCTTCCTGATCCACCTCCCTAGTCATCCAGTCAAAGAAATCAATCATATTTGTTTGACAAGATCTTCCTGCTGTGAATCCATGGTGCCTCAGATCCTGTGCTCCAGTGGATTCACGATATATCATAAACCTTTTTTTCAATAGCGATTCCATTAGTTTCCCCGCCACCGAGGTCATGCTGACTGGCCTGTAATTGCCAGCCTCCTCCCTGCTCTCACTTTTGTGGAGGGGGACTACATTCACCCTCCTCCATTTCTTTCATACCACACCTCTTTCCAGCGAACTGCTGAACAGGGCTGTCAGTGGTGCTGCCAGCACCTCCCCGAGTGCTCTCAATACTCTGGGATGTATCCCATTCAGCCCCACTGCATTATCCACTTTCAGATTAGCGAGTTCCTTTAAGACTCTCTCCTCCTTAAATGGACTGGTGTCCACCTCCCTCCCAGTGGTGCTTCCGTCACCTAACTTTGGTCCCGCCCCTTCCCCTTCTTCTGTGAATACTAAACAAAAATTTCAGGATTTCCACTTTTCCTTGGTCCCCCTCTGCACCCCTCCTTCCCTTTTCAGTCTCACAATCCCACTCTTAGTCTTTTTTCTTTCACTAACGTACCTTGTTCTTGTCCCCTATTGTTATTGCTGCCCTGGGCTATTTTTTCTTCTGTTTGCACCTCTGCACTCCTGACTGCCTACCCCGCCTCTCTCTGCTTTTCCAGACACAGTTCCCTGTCTTCTTCCCTCTGTGTTTCCTTATACCTCCTGAATGCCACCCTTTTTGCCCTTACCTTCTCAATCACTTCCTGTGAGAACCACAGTGTTTTTCTTTCTCTTTGTTTTGCTTACTTGCCTAATGCAATGGCATGATGCCTCCACTATGGCTCCCTTAAGATTCTCCCATTGATCCCCCACCCCACCTCTTTTCTTCTTCTCTTCCAGTGATTTCCTAAGACATTTCCTCATCTCTGCAAAGTTGGCCCACCTGAAATCCAGGACACTTGCTTTCGTGTGGTTTGATTCTCACATTTAACCACACTATACTGTGATCGCTAGATCCCAGATGGCTCCCTACTTTTACGTCTGTAATTCTGTGAGTACCAGGTCCAAAATCGCTCCCTTTCAGGTGGGCCCTGTCACTAGCTGTCGTAGGCACGCCCCCTGCAGGGCTTCCAGGATGTCTCTGTTCCTGGCTGAGGCTGCAGCCTGATTGCTCCAATCCACATCCAGCAGACTGAAGTCTCCCCTTTAGCTGTCATTCTGTGGATGGCTTCTACAAGTACCCTGTCCAGCTCTTCCCCCTGTGCGGGAGGTCTGTAGATCACACAAGTGTGAATGGCTGTGCCATTTCCTGTCTCCAGGGTGATTCAAAAATACAGGTTACTCACCTGTAACAGGAGTTCTAGGAATGGTATATGTTGTTCATCCACACTGTCTGGCAGGTATCCTTGCCGCTTTAAATCTTGCCGGAAGGTCTTCAAGCTGGCTCCTCCCACCCACCCGGGTGGTAAAACTCTCGGCTCCGCCCCCATGACGCCAGATCTAGCTCGCTGGTAGTCGTTCGTCGAGCCGGGAGGTCGGGTGGAGTCGTGTGGATGAACAACATATACCATTCCTAGAACTCCTGTTACAGGTGAGTAACCTGTATTTCTAGGGACATGGATATGTTGTTCATCCACACTGTTTGGCAGACTCCTAGCAGTTCTCCGGGAGGAGGAAGGCAAGGCGCACACCCCCTACTTAGGGAATAGAGACTGGAGAACCGAGGCCCCAAAACCAGCATCCCGGCGTGACTCAAGGTCGATGTGGTAATGGGCAATAAAGGTGTGTGCTGACTTCCAGGTAGCAGCCCTGCAGATTTCCTGGATAGGGACATCCCTGGAAGCAGCCACCGATGCAGCAGTATGACGGGTAGAATGAGCTCTTATCCCTCTGGGAGCTCCATGCCCGCCAACATACAGAGATCTATGCAGAGGTGACCCACCTGCCTATCGTTCAGCTTGGCTGCAGGTCTGCCAGGTGTTGGCTTCAGCGTAAGGTGACAAACAGCTGGCTAACCTCTCCCGAATTTCAGCCGCAGCCCTTATAATAAGCTAGCGCCCTTCTAGGGTCCAAAGTATGGAGCCTGTATTCGCCTCCCGAGGTGTGATTGGGGTGGAACACCGCAGAGTCAGCACCTGGTTAAGGTGAAACTCAACACCACCTTCAGAAGGAATTTCGGTGGGGCGAGGACAACCTTGTCCCTGTGGAAGACCAGGTAAGGAGACTCGATGCAGAGTGCCTGGAGCTCTCCCATCCTTCTGGCTGACGTGATAGCCACCAAGAAGGCGGTCTTCCACGACAGGTGAGAGAGATCACACCTGTGCATTGGTTCGAATGGCTTGCCCATGAGCTTTGCCAGTACCAGCAGTAAATCCCACGGAGGTGGAGGTTCTCGCACCGGAGGGGAAATGTGATCAAGGCCTTTGAAAAAGTGCCAGACCACCTTCTCCTGCGCCACCGACTGCTCCCCGGCCCGCGCCCGGTAAGCAGAGATGGCTGCCAGGTGCACCTTTAGGGTCGTCGACCTAAGCCCTTGACTAGAAAGGGACCATAAATAGTCCAAAATGCTTGCCACAGAACAGGAGGAAGGGTCCAAGCCCTTGCCCTGACACCAAATGGAAAATCTCTTCCATTTGAAGGCGTAGCATTTTCTGGTCGACTCCTTACGGGACGCCTCAACAACATTGAGGACCTCGTCGGAAAGACCCAAGGCCTGGAACTCTAGCCGCTCAGGAACCAGGCCGTCAGGTGCAGGGACTGAAGGTCCGGATGGAACATCTTCCCCTGATTGACTGAGAGCAGGTCCGGGTGAGCTGGAAGCTGCCTCGGGAGCCTGGAGCTGAGGCTGAGGAGATCTGGGTACCAGAACTGGCGGGGCCAGTCTGGGGCTATCAGAATCACCTGTGCCTTGTCCCTCCTTGCCTTGAGAAGCACCTTGTGAATCAAGGGAAATGGGGGAAAGGCGTAAAGAGGCCCGGGGTCCAGAGCCTCGAGAAGGCATCCCCCTGTAGCGAGCCCTGCTGAGGGGGGCGGGCATGAAACAGCCTCAGCTTCACGTTCTCCCTGGAGGCAAACAGGTCCACCTGAGGTGTGCCCCAGTGGGAGAACAGATCTTGTACTACCTCCGGCAGGAGAGACCACTCGTGAGATGCAGCCCCTATCCGGCTCAGGGCATCGGCCAGGGTGTTGGAGGCTCCTGCCACATGAATGGCTAGGAGATCCGCCTCCAGGCTGCGTACGAGTGACCAAATGCGGAGAGCTTCCTTGCATAGAAGCATGGAGCGCGTCCCGCCCTGGCGGTTCAGGTAGTACATGGTCGTGGTATTGTCCGTCTGGACCCGACCACTTGACTCCGGAGAAACGGAGCAAAGGCAGTGAGCTAGGCGGACCGCTGGAGCTCCAGCAGGTTGATGTGGCATCGGATCGCGGGAACCAGAGGCCGTGCACTCAGTGTTCCCCAGATGGGCACCCCAACCCATCAGAGAGGCATCGGTCGATAGAGACCTCGGCTCAGAGGCGGACAAGCGGGATGCCCTCCTGCAGATGAGATGGAACGGTCCACCCACTGGAGGCGTTCCACATCTCCTGGGTCACTATCACTAGCTGGTCCAATAGATCGCAGCGTTGTGACCACTGGCTGGCCAGTCCCCACTGAAGGGGGCGCATGTGCCAGCATGCCCAACGGACCACGCTGGTACAGACCGCCATGAGACCCAGGAGGCACAGGAAGTCCCGGGCAGGGCGCGATTGCCCAACCAGAAATGATTGGGCAAAGGAGGTAAGAACCTCGGCCCTGTCCGCCGGGAGCCGTGCTCTGGCTCGAAGAGAGTCGAGCTCTGCCCCGATGAACAGGATCACCTGCTTCGGCTTGAGTTCCGACTTGGCCTCATTGATGAGAAGGCCGACTTGAGAGCAAACCTGGAGGCCAGATATCTGGACGCTCCACCTCCTGTCTGGAGGGGCTGCTATCAATGTCGTCCAGGTAAGGTACACCCGGACCCTCGGCACACGCAGAATGCTGTCACCACTGCCATGCATGTGGTGAAGACCCTGGGAGCTGGAGATAAGCCGAAGGGCATGGCTTGGAACTCGAAGAGGGATCCCTCAGCTCGAAAGCGAAGGAATCTCCGATGTGGCGGACGGATAGGGACGTGAAAGAACACGTCCTGTAGGTCCAGAGAGCAGAACCACATGCCGTGTTCCAGAGATGGTATTATTTGCGCCAGAGTGACCATCCTGAAGGTTCAAGACCTTAGGAACTTGTTCAGGTCGTGTAGGTAGAGAATGGGGCGCCAGCCCCCGTCCGTTTCGGAACCAGGAAATACCTGGACACGAACCCCAGGTCTGAGGGGTCCTCTACCTCCTGATCACCTCCTTTGGAGGAGGAGGCGATGTCGGCTCGATGAGCCGTCAGTGAAGCTGCGGACCCGAGGCCCCAGTGCGGCGGCTCTGAAGGGGGGGCCTGCTCGAATTCTAGAGGCAGGCCTTTTCCCACCACCTCCAGTACCCACCTGTCCGTGGTAACAGCGGACCAGGCGGAAAGAAATGACCGTCCCCAGGAGAACCAGGGGTAAGGTGGCAGGGGATGAGGTGACACCCTCAGTCCGTCACTGGGCAGGCTTGGAGGAGGGACCGCCAAGGGACCTCCTGTGCCTTTCCTCCCTGCTTCCTGTTGGAGGAAGCCGACGGCTTGGGTTTGGGATGCCAAGCTCGAGCCTGCTGGCCCTGACGTTGCTGGTCCGGGCGCGCGCGAGGCGCAGAAGGACGAAAGGGCTTAGGCTGTGGCTTGCGACCTTTGTCCTTCTGAGCGGAAGAGACCGAGTCCAAGGTAGCATTGGACTTCTCGATCCTCTGCAGATGACCTTCCACCCCAGGGCCGAAGAGGTTAGTCCCCAAAAAGGGAACATCCACCAACTTGTGCTGGGTATCTGAGGCAAAGTTGGATATCCTCAGCCAAGCCCGACGACGCATGGCCACTGCGGCCGCCACCGACCTGGCACATGAGTCCCCGATGTCTAAAGCAGTCTGGAGCTGCTGTTTGGCCACTGCCCTGGTCCCGCACCTGCCTGACCGTAGTCTGCAGATCCGCGGGAAGATGAGGGACAACCTCATTCAGGGAGCCCAACAGGGCATGAGAAAAATGTGCCATGAGGACGGCCGAAGTGGCTTGACGAAGGGCAGAGAGGACGCAACATAGACTTTTCGCCCGGCATAATCCAATTTCTTGGATTCCTTGTCGGGAGGTTTGTCCACATCCCTGGCGCTCCCGGCACGCCGGAAAACGCTGTCGGTAACCAACCCCTCAGCAGAGGGGTGTTCCGAAAAACCGGACAGGGAACCGGTAGGGACCGCATACTTCCTGGCCATTCTGGCCGAAGGCGCAGGGCAGGAAGCAGGGCGCTGCCAAAGCTCCAAGGCCGGACCCACTATGGCCTCGGCCACCGGAAAGGCCTCCGTGGGAGAATCCCCTTGGTCCAGAATCTCCGTGAGGGGATACCTGGCCCGTTTAGAAACGGGTTCGAGCTTCATCCCGGTGGACTCCGAGATGAGCCGAAGCAACCCTAAGAAGGACGAAGGGCTATCGTCCACTGACTGTCCTCCAGAGGACTCCAAGTCCATGCGCTTGGAGAAAAGGGAGGAATCATCCTCGGACTCGGAAGAGTCCTCAAAGAGCTGCCTCGGGCCTGAGCCACCCTCCACCTGCCGAGGTTTATCGGGAGTGAGGGTGACAGACAGCCTATGGGGCAAACCCTTAGCCGACCGAGAATTTTTGGTCGGAGCCCCAACTAACGGCTGTGGAGGCAGAGGTTCCACCAGAATCGGTGGGGCAGCTGGAATTGGCCGAACAACCGGCCTGGGAACAGGCTCCTCAGCTACAATGAGGGGTTGTTTCGGCCGCTCCGGTGATAGCCACTTAATGGCCGGGGAAGATGACTGGGTCGACTTATTCCTGGTCAAAGGGAGCTGTTGCCACATGAGTTCCTCATATCTCCGACGCAACTTGCGCCGAAGCCTCCCCTCGTCCGAGGAGGAGGAAGAGCGGCGGCGCCGCTTGCCGCGGTGCCGAGACCGCCTATGACGGCGGGATCGGCTGGACCGTGAGGATGTCCGAGACCGAGAGTCTCGCCAGGCCGAGGACGCGAGGGAGGTGTCGAAATCGCACCCTGCTCGGACGATTCCAACCAAGGCCCGGAACCAGAGGGCACGGACGAGCCGACGGATCCTCAACTCCACCGGGGAACGGGAGAGGGATTCTCAGCTTCTCAGCCGACAACCCGTCTAATGGGTAGAGAAAATCTCGACCACGTCGGCGGGAGTCTCGGTCAACTGGCCTGGACAGGGTACACCATGAAGCCAGCGGCGAAGCTGAGGGTGCGACGAAGTCGACTGTCGACAAGGGGAGGGATCTTTCCGCTCCCAAGAGTGTTGACGGAGAGACTTACTTTGCTCTTTTGGACCTGGAAAAGGTCCAGAAGAAGTTGGACCCTCACCTTTCGTAGAGAGGGTCAGACAGAGCTCCTTAAAGGAAGCCGAATACGAGGCACCTAGAGAGAGCGGGACAAATGCCACAACCGAGGTAGAAGCGGCCCGCGCCGACTCCTCTTCGAGGGCGATCATCTGCTCGAGCTGATCCGCCGAGCCCGCCGCCGCGGACACCGCCAACCGGGCCTCTTTAGATTTAACCGGAGGAATTCTTTTCTCGGGGCGCCCCAGTTGTAATCGGCAGCACGGTCTTCAAGGACGAGGTCGGTGCGAAGAGCACAAGTCGCAGGCCTGCGGGTCATGCTCAAGGCCCAAGCAGTAGACGCACGTGGAGTGCGGATCCATCCTAGACATCTTCTGCCCGCAAGGGCACCTCCGAAACCGGAGTCGATTTGTCCATCGCGAGCCGTGAGGAAGAAGACCAAGTCTTTTAGCAAAACTTTTGATTTGAACTTTCAAGAATTAGGAACCAGTCTTATACACAGAGCGTTAAGGAGGGAACCTGAGCTTCCAAGCGGTAAGGAAGATCTGGCGTCATGGGGCGGAGCAGAGAGTTTTACCACCCGAGTGGGTGGGAGGAGCCAGCTTGAAGACCTTCCGGCAAGATTTAAAGTGGCAAGGATACCTGCCAGACAGTGTGGATGAACAACATATCCATGTCCCTAGAAAGATGTTTTGTGATGTCTCAGTAGGACGAGTGTAAGGGTGCACTCCACAGAAGTCAGTGGGGCTCTTTTGAAATGCCGACTTCTATACAGTACTGGAACCTTATATATATTAACCACACCGCTCAACTAAGAAGGGCCTTGTTAGTCGAATGGTGGAGTTAATTGCAATACCATATAGAAAGCAGCATTTGAAAAGAACCCCTAGACTTCTATGGGGCACACTCTCCCTGCTTAGACATCACAAAACGTCTGAGCTCGGCAACAGGGTCGGTAGACCAGGGAGTGGGCTGGATCGGCTGGAAGCTTGTTCAGGCCACTTTATGATCCCTTCCCTCCCAAATGGGACTAAAGTAAAAAAATTAATTTGGACATACAATGTGCATGCTAGCTTAAAGCAGCAGTGCAACGAAAATGGGCTAAAATTTGACCCCACCTTTTTTTCTTCCTAATTGATGCCAGATGTCTTCTGGTTTATTTTGGTGGTGATATTTTCAGTTTTTGCATTCATTTTAGAATTTGTTGAATGTTCTAAAGTAATTATTTCTCAAGAAAAAGATGGCCGCCTCATTTTTGCATAAAAATAATTTATTTATTGAAAAGTTTCACCAGGTAAGGTACACTGAACAACAAGTTACTCGTCTCCCGGCACGACCTGGGGGAGCAGTAATGGGAGTTACAATTGTAGTATAAAGTACAGGCAAGTTACACAAAGTGTATAAAGCATATATTACAAGGTAGAATAGTTTTAACATATAAGGGTGACCAAATAGTGACTAACATGGTACAAGTGCTCCAACGGCCTACATTCATGGACTAATAGTAAAAAGCACCATGTGAGGAAAATAGCAATGTAGCAGAGATTGAGCTAGAAGGCCATGGCAAGTCCCACAGGCTTCGAGGAGATAGATTTTGGACAGACAGATTACAACAAGTAGAACAACTAGGAGCAAAACTATGTGCTAAAACTATAAGTGCTCCGATTAGGTTACGCTTAGACATACGGGGCAGCAGTCCGGTTACTGGACTAGTGGGGGGGGAGAGTTAGGGGCAGGTGCAATGAACAGAGAGGAAATTATCTAGGGCTTTATTTACTGAGCCAGGTGAGGAAGAGAATCGGATTTGTGTAGGAAGAGCATTCCAAAGTTTAGGGAGACAGTGGAAAAAGAAGACTTGCCAGTGGAGGTGGATCTCCGGGGGAACAAGAAGACTTGCCAGTGGAGGTGGATCTCTGGGGAACTGACAGAGTTCTGTGGTCATGGGATCTGAGGAGGCGAGAGGGTGTGGGTGGAGGGGAGATGGAGGAAGTAAGATAAGGAGGGAGTGTGCCAAGCCAATACTTAGAGATGAACTTTGCGCAGTGATGCAGCCACCTATTAGCTAGAGATGGGAAGGCTAAAGCGCGCGGTAAAGGTGACAGTGATGGGTTAGGGGAGGTGTATCAAGGGCAAACAGAAGGAGTTGAAAAGTGTATCCAAGTTAGCTAAGGAGGTGGCGAGAGCTAAGCAGTAGACAACATGGCAGTAATCGATGATTGGGAGAATCATCTTTTGGACCAGCTTATGCCTTGCCTGGGGCAGGAGGCAGGAGCAGTTTCTATATAAGGTGCCAAGTTTAGGGCACAGCTTTTTTATTATGGCATCTATATGGTCTGAGAAAGTGAGATGTTGATCCAGCCAAATGGCAGTTTAAGTATGCACTGAACCATTTTAAGGCGTGTTCAGACAGACCGGTGGATGAGAGGGAACAGAGTAGGAGGGAGTGGGAAACGGTGCCAAATGCTGTAGCAAGATCAATAAAGATGGCAGTAATGATGTGTCCGCAATACATACCCAATAGAATCGCATCAGTGATCCAGAGTACGAGGTAGTAGTAGAGTGGTGTTTGCGGGAAACCAGATTGATATTGGGTGAAGAAGTTTATGACGGAGAGGTACGAGGACAGTTGGGCTAGGACTAGGTGTTCTTGCAGTTTGGCTAATGTTGGGAGGGGTAAGATGGGGCGGTAGTTCCCAGGGGGAGGAGGTGTCGTCACTCTTTGGGAGTGGGAGGACAACTGCATGTTTCCACCCTTGGGGTATTTCAGTCAATTGAAACGAGAGATTGAGAAGAGCAGTCAGTGGGGGAGCAATGGCTATAGCAGATAGATTTAGTAGCTTCGGGTCCAGGCCATCAGGGGAGCTACCTTTGCTCGAGTTAAAGGCTTCTAAGACCATCAGCATATCAGGTGTCAGGATTTTAGAGAAGGAAAAACTGTATGGTGGAGCAGGTGGACTTCTCTAGTAGAGACCGTAGTCGACTGATTTATGGTTGGAAGGGAGCCTAGTAGTGCAGAAGTGCATGAGGTGAAGTGCGAGTTGAAAACTGCAGCAACACTTGGTGGTCAGAGATGACAGTATTGTTTATTTTGAGGAGTGGGGAGGGAGGAGGAGCCTGCGGTGAGAAAAGTGAGTGAATTATTTTCCAGAATTTGGATGGGTTATTTATATTGGAGTTAAAGGTAGAGCTGAAGTACTCAGTCTTAGCCAAACGAGTGGCTTTCGTGCATTTGTTTCTGAGGACCCCCCGGTATGCATCGTAATCTTTAAGAAGCTTTGTACTTTTATGGACCTTCCAGGCTGCATCACGTGCTCTTTGGCAAGCAATGAGTTCAGGAGAGATCCAGGGGAGGAGGGGGTTACTTTGGACTCCAGCAGGGCGTAAAAGTGCATGTTGATTCCAGACTTCAAGGAATCTGTCTATGAAGTAGTTAGCTGCAACATCCAGGTTGCTGACTTCGGATATAGATGCCCAGTTCATGTTGGTCAAATCATATAGAAGAGGGGCAATGTTCAGGGATTTGTACGATCGGATCTGTAGTGTTTTATTGGAGGCTTTGACTTTGTGAACTCTACGCACCAGGAAGATCATGCAATGGTCACTGAAATAATACTGAGGACCTGAGGAGGGTTAGAATCCAGACAAAAATGCAAATGTGCTGTAGACAGCATAGGAAGCATCCAGAAAATCCAAATTAACGCTCTGCCAATATTTTTCATAACCACAACAGAAAATGAGCTTTTTGGAATAATTTTTTCATTGCACTGCTGCTTTAAGGTAAGCCAGCATGGGTTTCAAAACCACACCTTTTTTTGAGCTAACTATCTTAATAATATATTCCTTTAAAAATAAAAATAAACATAAATCTCTCTGTAAAAAAAGAGTTCATTTTTTATGTTCTGACCTCTTAGTCTTCAAAGTGTTTTGGAATTCCTGGTGTACCCCAACTCCGCCAGTGTTCAGGAAGGTACAATACAATGCACTGTTATCACTAGCTCAGTGATGCAAACAAAAACAAATGGGACTCAAACTATGCAAGCAAAGACATGACAGGTTGGGCTTTAGGCTGAAATAGCTGCTCCCTCAAGGGGTGTAGTGAGGTCCAATACCCGGAGGGCCTTACAGCCCCTGGAGGGCAGTTATGTCAGTCTAAAAGTCCACTGTAGAGTGTGTGTTATGCTTATAAAACAGGTTTTATGGGAGCAGTTTTCATTTTTTTCCTTTTAATGCCAAAACATTTCAAAATTGATCATTTTTAACAAGAAAATAATCCTTCCACTGGTGGTCTGCCACAAGACAGAACTTGCAGGTAAGATTGTACTTGTTAATGTTTGTGTCACGTTTTGGCTGTTTGTTTTTTCTGGTCCCCTGCCCCAAGGACCAGAACATTCAACAGAGTGGCTTTTTGATCATTTCCTGTGTTTGTTTCCTGGTCTTTGACGTCCACTCAGAATAACTGCGAATATATGTGCACAATGGCAGTTTATGATCGAGAAGTGGACCAGGCGGCTCAAGACTAAGATCTACAATATATAAAAAAAAAAAAAGAAAAATTATGTGCGTTTGGAACAGACATTAGCTGACTCTTGTAAGGGAGAGCAGCAGGTCATGGCGGCAAAATGTAAAAATTGAAGCTGGCACATTTAAAACTTTTTTTGTTAGTTATGGGGCCGGCTAGCACTGGTACTTTTTAACCGGGCAACAGGCTGAAAGGGTGCTAGCCTGCCACAGCCAATCAGGAACCAGGATTGTCTGTACCCATTTTATAAAACTATATATCAAAGATTTTAATACCTTTAAAAAAAACCTAGATGATCACTATTACAATAAGCACATATTGGTGTGATTTTGACCCACTATTGTGGGGGACATTCTCGATGGGCCTTGTGCCTTCTTATATCCATGTAAACCTAGTATATAGTTAAAAAAAAAAAAAAAGCTACAGCAAAAAAAATGCATTAAGAGAAGGGACTGAAGCCCAGCAGATTGTTTTTTATTGCACCTCTCTATACTCGCTGGTCCAATATATCTAGCACTCACAGGGCTACTTTCTCCACCCACATAAACACAAAGATCTGAAAGCCAAATCACAACTGGGACCTCTTGGCCTGTACATTTAAGAGCCTTTCCACGCTGTCTCCCTCTAGACTTGCAGAAGTCGTTCATCAGGTCATAGGGCCCCAAGGTCTGCCGAGGAACAGTTTACATTTCACTCTCAGCCTTTCACTTGGCTAAACATGAAAGAGGCCATAAAAAGAAAAAAAAAAGTCCTGTACAGTCTATCTGCAAGTCTGCAGCTCTCATTTTCATGCTAGATGAGAGAACAGCTTAACCTTTCCACGCTGGAGCTCTAAATTTATGTCTTAAACAATGAATAAATGGTCCTAGAAGTTCCAACTAGATCATAATTGTTAAACTCACCATCACACAAGTTTGATCACTTATACAGTTAACATTATATATAATATCTGAACCACTGTATGAAAAAAAAAACTTTTCAATTTCAGTGATTTTATGAACGCGTACTTTGTCCTCACTTTCTTCAACAATGAAGGATGTAAAGAATGTCTGAAGCCATACTGACCCTTGGAAAACACTACGCAAGAAGCCCGGCAATGAATTAAATTCATCCAGACACTTAGCATGGCATCTGAGGTAATGCACTGCACACAGTGGGAGACCAAAACATGCCTCCTACTGTATGGAGGGACAGACTGTATGGAGGGATTGCTTGGTCCATGATCCAATTAGCCTATAATGCTATTAACTAGTCAGTGAAGGCCATTTCAGTGCAACTATCACTGCCCAAGCTGGCTGCTTAAGCTCACTTTTCCCAAGGCTATTAGACGGCACCTTGCTAATGATAATGCAATTTTCTCAAATAAACTTACATATTGGCTAATTTAATGGCTAATTATCTAATTAGAAGTCCAGGACGGTCTCTAACATTTAGCACACAAAAGATCAAATTACAGTTCTCGAATCATTACATAGTCGGCATAACCTACTGAAAAGAAGGCCACTGTGGGAAAACTGCAAACCAGCAGAAGTTATGGCAGTTGTTCGAAAAGCAGTCTGGCAGCTATTCTAATGACATATGTAAGAATAGTAACAGACCCCCACATGGGTGGAAGTAACTAATTTTTAACTGAGAACACTGCGTTTGGAAGAATGCAGCAAGATTAACATTTTTTGGTGTGAACCATATAGAGAAACTTCAGCAGTAACCTTTTTCCAGCAGTGAAAATAAACAACAATGAATGACATGCGCCTGCTTTAAAAAAAAAAAACAACTAATAATTATACCAGCGTCTAATACAGCCCAGTGTGAAGTTGGCAACTGCAAAACTATAGCGTGCCACAATACTGTTCATGTTCTGGATCATTCTGCTGGAGACATCTGGAGTTTCTGAAAGCAGTTATTATGAACCAATTTCTAAACAATCAGAACAAAGGTCTTAGGTCCTCCCTGATAAAAACCTCCATCTCAACTGTACGGTTGCATTTCTGGAGGCAGTCTGGTGGCCTAGTGAGTAGCATGCCAGCTTAGGGACCAGGAGCTCACAGGTTCAAACCCTGCTAGTATTACATTCTCACTGTGTGACCATGGGCAATTCATTTAACCTCCCAGTGCTCCAGGCCTCCCAGCTACATAAATGGGCAGGAACAGAGAGGAAATGAGATGTTGCATCTCAGCCATGCAATCCTGGATAAATAAACAGGAAAAGGCTGCGGCACAAGCAAGAGCTAAACCCGCAAGCTGTTCAACACAAGCACAAGTAATTAATCCCCCTCCTCTGTACAAGGGTGCTGCAGCGAGCTTGCTTGTAGAAGGCAGACAAAAGATTTGTAACTATGGAACATGTCCTTTAACAGTTTAAGCATCACTCTTCCTGCACTCACGGTCACTGGGACAGACATAAGATAATTCTGGTGGGGGGCAGGAAGAAGAAGACTGTTGGTTAACTAGGATCTGCAGCTTATCCAATAGGTAGGGAAATGGGCACACTAGGTGGGCCAAGCGGTCCTTGTCTGACGTCAAAGTCTATGCTTCTATATAGTACATGGGTCATGTGTATCATATATGGAATACATGTTACTGCCCCATCACTGTGGACTAAGGATTTTGTAGTACCATCATTCTGACATCAGATGGACAGTACATCACCCAGAAATAAACTTCCCCAAACCTACACTAATTTTGTCATTTCAGGTAAAATATAAATCCTCATCAAGATTCTGAACCCCTCCCACCCCAAATATTTCTGTGTACAGTTGAAAAGTGCCACTAAACTGACCCTCCCAACATAAATTTTACTGCCGATTTTGGAAATTTGAAACGACCACCAAGTATTAATGAACTCAAAATCCCATCCACCAGCTGACCCAATCAGACTAGTAAATTTTAATCCTGTACTTGCAAAATTGTCCAACTCCAAGCCATGACACCCCCCGTTTGACAGTTTCTGTCCAACAACACTCAGTCAGGTGAAAACTGACACAGAGTCATTATCGCTAAATGTTGTTGCAATTACTGAATAGTTTAAAAACGTACCTGTCTAATCTGTGTCACTAGAGGTGTGGGATTTAGAGCCGATGGGTTTGGGGTGCTTGTTTCAAATTTCCAAAGCCAGCAGTTATATTCATGTTGCAGGGTGTGGGAGGGGGAGGACGCTAAGCAGTTCAACTGTACACAGAATGTTTTGGGCCGTTGTGAGGGGGATCGGACGAGGATATTTAGAGTACCTGTATTTAAAGCACCTTAATATTTTGTGCTGCCAAGTTTAAATTTCTTTCAGCTAGCCTCAGTGATTCCTAGCAGAGAACAGTTAATTGTACTGTTAAGAGTATTCTTTATGTCGAGACTAGCCTGCCCAGGTTTTGTTGATTTTGTTCCAAGGGAGATAGCCCGCCCAGGTTTTGTTCTAAAAGAGAGTCTCCTCCTTGCTCCCCAGCTCTCCTGTCCTTCTCTCTGCACAGCACCTCCCTCCATCTTACCTGCTTATAATTCCTTCTCTCTGCTTCCTTTCCTCAGCTCCCAGAGTGGTCGTGAGGGCCAGGTCTGCTACAGCCCCGAACTGCAAGCCGACATCTCGCCGAACACTGCATCAGGTATGGCGGTTGGTCAGAGGTGTAGCGGACACCGTCCCCACCACCATCCTTAGTGGTCCACTTATTATATAGCTATGATCATGTGTCACTCAAAACCAATAAGCCATTTGCAGATTAACTGCACCAACCTCTACTGGCTGCTACCAACCCTAATCCCATACCATACTACCTATAGGCCCACAATGTTGCCTCTATATCGAACAGTAATTTTACTGCTAGCTCCTTTGGTGTCACTACCACTCTCCTCCTACCCCGAGCCATAGCCTCACCAGCTAGCATTTAACATCTTGGCTGCCCCAACACCCCCCTCCCCAACCTCTACCACCAAACAGCCCCCTGATGTTCACCTACTCAGGCTGTTGGTTGGTCCTTCTGTCCTTCCATCCACCTTCCACACTGGGCTAGTAGCCCTAAAATTCCACACCCATGTCTCCTCAGCGCCTTCCTTTCAGCCACCAAATTCCCATTGCAAGCTTCTATGGGCCATGCCCAAAACCAAAATTCTGATAACACTTTTGCTCCTTCTACCCGGGGAAGTCGAACCTAGCCTCGGTCCAAACCCCACCCCTCCTCTCCAACTCCCTCAAGGCCTAAAACTTGTTCACCTAAATATCTGCAGCCTTCTAAACAACCTAACCCTGCTGCAACTAATTGTTCTCTCCTTAAGACCTGACATACTGATTACTTCTGAGACCTGGCTGAAACCTTATAACCAGGATGCTGAATTCTCTATTCCTGGCTACACTCTCATTCGTCACGACCATCTTAGCAACAAAAGAGGTGCTGCCATTGCCATGTACATTGACTCATCGCTTCAGTTTACCCCGGTCCTATTGCCAATGCCCACGCACGCCATCAACGCTTTATTAATTAAACTCTCCCTCCCCCACTCAAGCTCTGTTTTTACTGCTGGATCCTATTGCTCTCCTGACTCCACTATGTCCTCCATCTCAGAACACCTAAATATCCCAACATCTCAGGCTTCCAGGGGTGAGCTACATATCCTTAGAGATTTCAACCAGAATTGGCTCTCCAGTACTAGCTCCAAGCTTCGCAGCCAGGTGGCAGCACTAAACCTATCTCAACAGATCACTGAGCCCACACGATCTAACCCCAAATCACCAAACCACTCTCTCCTGGACTGGTCCCTTACCTCACACCTGCATCGGATACTCACCTCAGGACTGTTACCGGACTCCTTAAGTGATCATCACATGATCTACTCAGTAAGGAAAATATATAGGCCCAAGGCACCTCCCCTTAGACCCATCCTGACAAGATCCTATAAATCCCTGGACCTTGCATCTCTCCTAAACGAACTGGCAAACACAGACTGGTCCTACATCCCCCGGGCTACCTCAGTCGACTCCGCCTTGGAGTACTTCAAGACCAGGTTTATCGCAGTCTGAAACTTTTATGCCCCACTCAGACGAGCTCAGGTGAGGGGTGTCCACTTGCCTTGGATTTCTGCAAACTTTTTTTTTTTTTTTAAGTTGTTTAACCAGGAATAGCACACTAAGCTGAAAGTTTTTTTACAGGAGCGACCTGGGAGCACAGGGATGTTAAGTGACTTGCTCAGGGTCACACAGTATGCAAGTGGAAGCTGTGAGATTCAAACCCAGGTCTGGTCTGCTGGATGTCACCAGATTTGCAGCTCAGAGCCTTAAACCACTGCGCTATACTGCCTTGTGGCCTCCTCAAAGCCAGGGATCAGGCTTGGAAGTCTTTCAAGGTCTCTGGCTCACCCGTGCATCAACAAAATATTGCGCTCTATGAAGTGCCTGTACAAGACAAATCCGTAGGGCAAAAGCCAACTACTTGAAAGCCACCTTCCAAACCAACTTTAGCCATCCTGCTAAATTTTGGAAGGTGATTAAATCACTATTCTCCCCTCCCTCGCAGCCCCCACCCCTGCTCCAAATGTAGGTGGCTCCACAGTCACAGACCTATTCAAGTGGCCTCTAAATTCAATTCCTTCTTTACAGAATGTAGGCTTCACTTCTGTCCTCCTCCCCAGTCCTAAACCCCTCTCCTTCTCAATCAAGCTTTTCCCTCTGGCCCCTCTTTCACTTTCTGTCCGATTTCCCCAGCTGACATTTACAAAGCCCTGCTCGCCCTTAATCCCTCCAAAGGCAAATGTCCCACTGGCCTGGACTCCAAATTGCTTTACTTGTTGGCTCCAGCCATTGCCATCCCCCTAGCCTTACTCTATAACCTCTCGTTCTCTCTTGCCTCTATCCCATCCGAGTGGAAGCATGCCACACTCATCCCCCTTCCTAAAGGGGGTAACCCCTCTGCTCCTGGTAATTCCACCTAATTTCCCTCCTCCCTATCCTGGCTAAAATCCAGGAGCACAATGTTCTCTCACAACTCTCCTCCTATCATGATTCCTCTTCTTTCTTCACATCCTACCAGTTTGGTTTTAGGAAGTCCCACTCCACCACCACCTCGCTCCTAAGATTCACGGA
Organism: Neoceratodus forsteri; assembly: GCA_016271365.2. Classification (NCBI taxonomy): domain Eukaryota; kingdom Metazoa; phylum Chordata; order Ceratodontiformes; family Ceratodontidae; genus Neoceratodus; species Neoceratodus forsteri. The sequence goes on along the minus strand of CM057452.1, from coordinate 1,688,550,678 downwards.
TTCCATCCTCACTGGTATGGATAGAGGCCACACCACTTCAGTCATTTATGTCGACCTGGCTAAAGCCTTCGACACTGTCTCTCACTCACTCCTCCTATCCAAGCTCGTTCTTGCAGGGCTCTCTAGCATGGCCACCAGCTGGTTCCACTGCTATCTGGTAGTAAGATTCCAATCTGTCAGAATTGGTAACACCACCTCTGCCTCCCTCCCTGTTACTACTGGTGTACCCCCAAGGCTCTGTCCTTGGCCCGCAATTGTTCATCATCTTCAACGATTTGCCCACTGCCTGCCCACACTCATCCATTCATATGCATGCAGATGATACAGTACCGTATACATCTGGCCCCTCACCCTCTGATGTGGCAACCAGACTGCATCAGGACTTCACTGATGTTCAGCATTGGTTTTGCTCAAATCAGCTTTCTCAACACCAAGAAAACTGTCTCCATGACCTTCGGCACAAGGCAGAGTCTTTCACGGCTCCCCTCTACTCCCACCTTCCACACCCTGGATGGGATTTCTCTAGAGGCTTGTACCTCCTGCAGATATCGCAGGGTCTGGCTTGACCAGCACCTAGACTTCTCCACACATATTGATGCCATCCACAAAAAGCTTTACCCTAAGCTGGGTGCTTTGTACCGCAATCGTGGCTGCATTCCACTGCCGGCTCACCAAGCAATTGTGCAGAAGATGATTCTCCCTATCTTCGACTACAGGTGACAGTCTACAATGCTGCCCCTAAGTCCACCCTAGCCAGAATGGCACCCCTCTTCCACTCTTTCTGTCATTTTGCCCTTGACTGTCCTCCCACCACCAATCACTGTGTCCCCTACCGGACCCTGGACCTCCCCTCACTTCAGGACCAGCGACACTCCCACTGCGCTAGCATCACGGCTAAATATTTAAAAATTGGTAACCAGGGCTGGCCTGCCAATGCAGCGGTTGTGCAACCTAACATGACGCCGGCAACCCAGGGTTCGGGAGCGAACTTGGGAAGCTGGTGGGCCGGTCGGGGGAGGAGGATGAGTCCCAGGGACTGCTCTCCTCCTCCATGAGTGGGGCTACAGTGCTCGGCGTTTGCCTGGCTCCTAGCGGTATACTGGGGGAAGGCTCACAAGGGCCTCCAAGGTCAGGGTGCAGGGGTGGGCGGACGCCGTTGTCAGCCTGTGGATGGGGTCGATGTCTTGGTGCCACTGCATGCTGTGTCACTCCTGGGGAAAATCTACCCAAAGACCCCACCTCGTGCCTTAGGACTTCCTGGCTTGGTCACCGACCCCAGGGCATATCCGCCACAGGGTACCCTGGGCATTACCATCCTCCAAGGGTGGCAAACTCGTACGGTTGGAAGTCCCACAGTGAAATTTTGCTTAGGGGTCAGGGTTAGCTGGGGGGGGTGAAGCGTCTGCCAGGGTGCCATAAATAATAAATTGGAAAAAAAATGTGTTAACCAGGAAATGTGCACTGAGCCAAAGATCATTTCCAGGAGCAACCCAGGGAAGGGGAGTACAGAAAGAGTACAGTTACGCAAGAACTTACCGTAACAGTAGATCTTAGAGAGAAGCCCTTGCAGCAGGCCAACACCGGCTGAACTAAGCCACCAGGTGCCAGGACCAGACGGAAAACTTTCTAGCTAGCAGTCTACCATGGAGGACTGGCCACTGTCGACATCATCCTCAGACGTCAGCCTATCGTATAAGCCAGGTGGTCCCCCATACCCTCCTCAATTCCCCTGCCAGAGACCCAAAGCGGGCAGTGAATGGAGCCAAGGAAGAAAAGGCAGAAGTAGTGTGAGAGAAACAAGGAACATCGGGGGGGAGGAGGGAGGGAAAGCTGGGCCTGCTGCAAAAGCTTCTCTTGAAGATAGTACAGTTACGTAAGAACATATCGAAACAGTAGATCTTCGAGAGAGGTTCCTGCAGTAGGCCATAACATATTGGACTGCGCCCCCCTAGCGTCAGGGCCGTACACCAAACTTCTGCTAGCAATGTCCGGTGGGGGACCACCCACCCGACATCACGTGACGGACGTCAGCATGACCCTATATAGTGGGCGGTCCCCACACCCGCCTTCCAGTTCTCCTGCCGGAGACCCAAAAGGGTATGACAGGAGAAAGGAAGGAAATCCTGGGGCCCCATCCAGAACAGCCTGTAAAAAAAAATACAGAAAGCTGGGGGAAAGAGAGAGGGAAAGTATGATCTACTGCAGGAACCTCTCTCAAAGATCTACTGTTATGGTAAGTTCTTACGTAACTGTACTATCTTACTTTGAGAGAGGTTCTGCAGTAGGTCACAACATACAGGACTGAATCCCAAGCAGTCACCAACAGTGGGACTCAGTGAAACAAGGGAGGAGGAAGGATAAATGACTGACCAAAGCAGGTCTAAGACAGCAGACCCTGCAGAATGGCTAGGCCAAATCTGGCCCTACACCTAGAGGCAATGTCCAAACTGTAATGCTTCATGACGATGTGGACTCCAGGTTGTTGCAGTGCAAATCCCCGCTGCCGAAACATTTTTAGGAAGGCTACGAAAGTAGCCATCCCCCTAGTGGAATGACCTCTGACCTCCCTGGAAGAGGTTTCTTGTACTTCTGGTAACAGAAACAGATGCAGTTAGCCAACCATTTGGACAAACACGGCTTAGAAACTGCCAACCCCAGGGTTCTGGGGCAAAGGAGACGAACAACTGATCTGCTTTACAGACATTTTTTGGTCCTGTGAACATAGTAACGTAAAATCCTATGTACATCCAATGTATGCTGAAGAGCTTTACCCTTATTCAAATGAATGGGGTAGTACACTGGTAGCTCAACAGTCTGGCTCAAGGTGAACTCAGAAACCACCTTGGGAAGAAACTTAGGATTGGTTTGCAGGACCACCCAGTCCCTGTGAACAATCAAATAAGGCTCCTTACACAACAGGGCCTGAAGCTCAGAAATCCTTTGAGCAGAAGTGAGAGCAACTAAAAAGAATGCTTTACAAGAAGGGTAGCACATGTCACAGCTTACTGGCGGTTCAAGAGGAGGCAACATAAGCTTTTCTAAAATAAAAATCAAATCCTAAGGCGGGGTAGGGTTGCAGATAGGGGACTTCAAGTGGAGGATCCCTTTCAAAAGTGTTTTGGAGATCTCCAGTTGAGCAACAGTTTTCCCATCCACCAAAGTATGATATGGTGAAATAGCAGACAGGTGGACTCAGAGAGGAATAGCTTAGACCAGAATCAGAGAGGTGAAAAAGGTACTCCAGGCTGGCCCGGTAGCACAGAGGACTGAGGCGCTGGTGCCTTACCTCGCGCTACGCCAGTGACCCGGGTTAGGGAATGACCTTTGGTCATCGGGGAGCCGGCTCCGGGGTGGGGGGGGAGAAGAGGGTTAGAGCGGGATTGAGCCATGGCTCTCCCATCCAATGGGGTGGATGCCCACCCGTCCATAGTCCCGCTCCCACCGGGTGGAGGTTCGGTGGGCGCGTATACGGTAATGGGCGGTGACTAATGTCAGGGGAGGGGCAGAAGGGCCACTGGATCTTGGCGTGTACATGCATGTGTACACCGTAGTCCCAGGGGGAGTAGGGAGTAAAATGGAAAATAAAGAAACTGTATATGGTGGGGGAGATACTCCATAACCTGGGGCACAAAACAGGAAAAGGGATCCCAACCCTTGGTGGTCGCCCAAATGGAAAAGTGCTTCCATTTCAGAGCACAGGTAGACCTAGTGAAAGGCTTTCTAGCTTCCACTAAGACTTGAACGACCCACTGGGAGACTCCGAAATGCGACACAATTATGTCTGAAGGAGCCATGCATGAAGATGAAGGGACCATTCCTGCGTCAACAGATCGTGCTGAAGTGGGAGGGGTACTGGAGGTTCCACGGCCAGCTGTTGCAAGAGTGGAAACCAAATCTGCCTGGCCCAGAGGGGAGCTATCAGAAGCACCTGAGAGCCCTCTGCCTGAAGTTTCAGTAGGACACACTGTAGAATGGGAAAGGGAGGGAAAGTGTACAAGTACTTCCCTGACCAGCAGAGAGACAACGCATCTTGCCAGATAACACCAGGCCCTTGAACGAGCGAGCAAAACCTGGGGAGTTTTGTGTTGGATGGGGAGGCGAAGAGATCCATCTCTGGTCATCCCAAACAATGGAATAGAAGTTCTGCTACGTTCTGATGAAGTTCTCATTTGTGAGCTAGCGTCGTCGTTTGGCTGAGGCTGTCCGCCAGGACACTGAAGATGCCTTGGATGTGTATGGCCGTGAGAAACAGGTTGTGCTGGACTGCCCAGTACCACACCCACATCGCCTCCCTGCAAAGGGGATACAACCGGGTGCCTCCCTGCTTGCTGATGTACCAGACCACTGACATGTTGTCTGTCTGTACTAGCAGTGTTCCCGCAGACAGGAGGGGCTGAAAGGCTTGGAGGGCATAAAGGACCGCCCTCATCTCCAGGATGTTTATATGGAGAAATGTTTCCAGCTGGGACCATGACCCCTGTGTCTGATGATTCCCCAGGTGGGCCCCGCAAACCAGACCTGAGGCATCTGTGGTGAGAGTCCAGGAGGGAGGGGGTGTCCTTAAAGTTAACCCTTGAGACAGGTTTTGAGGATCCTGCCACCATATGAGGTCTTTCTTGAGTGCGCTGGACACCATGACAGGATGATTTTGGTTGTCCAAATACTGATCCCACTGGACTCTTAAAGTCCATTGGGTAACTCATGTGCAGCCTGGCCAAGGGAACCATAGAAATGGTCACTGCCATGAGGCCAAGAAGGCATAAAAGAAAAAATTACTCACCTTAGTAATGTTGTTTCTTCTAATGGAGTCTTGCTATATTATGACATATGCAGTATAACCCCAGGTTAGAACTGCTCCGGAGGTGAAAGAGTTAACTTTCCATGCAGGGCATGGAACCTTGAGCGCGAGCTCGGTTGAACACTCTGTCTGTTGAAGCTCAAACTTAAACTGTCAGATCTTTATGAGCAAAAACTCACTAAGGTTCTGTGTGGAAGCCGTAAACCTACACTAGCCACTGGCTACTAACTACAAAAACACCTTTTTGTTCTTGACCCCAAAACAAAGACTCAAGTCGGGGGATTCAAGAAAGACATTAAGCATAACACCTAAGCACCCTAGAAGGGTGAAAATAAAGTGGGCATCAATGAAGTGCCAACATTGCACTGCCCACCCACATCCCAAAAATAGAGGTTCTGAGAGGGGCAGGCTGGGGGGAGGTCATAATATAGCAAGACTCCATTAGAAGAAACAACATTACTAAGGTGAGTAATTTTTCTTCAAACAACATGAAGTCTTGCTATATTATGACTTATATATGACTACACAGCAGTACCTCCATGGAGGAGGACAGAACCTACTTGGGAAATAGGCTCTGAAGCACAGCTGTGCCAAATCGAGCATCACTCCTAGCCTGGATATCAAGGAGTAATGCTTAGTAAAAGTGTGAACTGTTTTCCAGGTAGCTGCTTGACATATCTCTAGGATAGGAATGTCCCTGGCAGCAGCCAGAGACACAGCTGTACCTCTGGTAGAGTGAGCCCTCAGGCCTGAGGGAGGAACCTTACCAGTTTTCATAACAGAACTGGATACAAGAGACAATCCACCTGACAATGGATCTTTTAGTGGCAGGTTTCCCTTTACCAACCTCACCATAAGTGAGGAACAATTGGAGGGATTCGAACCTGTGACCCTTGGTATGTTCTATATAGTAACTAAGGGCTCTTTTGACATCTAAACTGTGCAATCTCCTCTCACCAGAGGAGGAATGGTCAGTGAAGTACACAGGAAGAAACATGGATTGATTAAGATGAAAGTCTGAAACCACCTTAGGCAAAAACTTCCTGTTAGTCCTGAGGACCACCTTATCTCTATGAAAGGAGATAAAATCAGGCTCCACTGACAAGGCTTGCAGCTCACTTATGCGCCTGGCAGAGGTGATGGCTACCAGAACCACAGTTTTCCAAGTCAAGTACTTAAGCTCTGCTGAAGACAATGGCTCAAAAGGGGGTTGCATAAGCTGAGCGATGCAAATATTAAGATCCCAAGCAGGGGCAGGGTCTCTGAACGGGGGGTTGGTGTGAAGCAACCCTTTAAAAACTTGGAGAACACAGGGTGAGCTGATAAAGAAGAGGGCTTACCTGCTGATAAGAAGACAGACACAGCTGCCAAGTGCACTTTTAGGGTAGCTGGTCTCAGCCCCAAGGAATTCAAATGCACCAAATAATCCAGGATCGTAAGCACGCCAGCAGATTCTGGGAAATATGTTTACCAGCACACCATATGGAAAATCTCTTCCATTTGAATTATAGGTAGCCCTGGTGGAAGGCTTCCTAGAGGCCTTCAAAATATCCAATATACCTTGAGAAAGGTGTAGGTCAGCAAACTCTAACTCTTCAAGAGCCAAGCCTCGAGATTTGAGAGATTTGGTACGGATACCAAACTCTCCCTGGGCACAGGTTAACAGGTTGTGATTCCTGGGAAGACATGGGGAGGGTGGACTGCTAAGGACATGAGGAGTGGGTACCAGGGCTGCCTGGCCCAATCTGGAGCAATCAGGATCATCTTGCAGGATTGAGATCTGATTCTGACTAGCACTTTGAAAAGAAGGGGAAGGGGAAAAGCATAGAAACTTCCTTCCCAACTGAGAGAAGGCATCCAGAGGACTGAGCCCAACATTGGGGCCTGCAGCAAAAGGGAAGTTGGTGATTGTCTGGGGCTGCAAGAGATCTATTGCGGGTGCCCCATCTGGCAAATACTACCTCCAGTACTAGGGGATCCAGTGCCCATTCGTGATGGCCCTGGGAAATCCTGCTGAGAGCATCCGCTAGGACATTGTCCTTGCCTGGGAGGTGAACTGCCGTAAGGGAGGCGTTCAGAGAATAAGCCAGAGACCACAACTTCATTGCTTCGGTGCACAAGGCCGTAGACTGAGTGCCCCCTTGCTTGTTGATGTACCACATTGTAGTGGTATTGTCTGTTCTGACCTGAACCACCTTGTCTGGACAGATGTGGAAAAAACCTGGAGTGCTAGAAAAACTGCTCTGAGTTCCAACAAATTGATGTGGAGCAGAGATTCTGAGGGGACCACAGCCCCTGGGTGGAAAGGTCGCCCATGTGAGCTCCCCACCCCAAGAGGGATGCATCTGTAGTAGTCAAGGGAATGAGACTGGGGAGTGAAGGGAACCCCTGTCTCAGATTGTTCTGATCCTGCCACCACTGAAGGGCCTGGATCAGGGTTCGAGTCACTGGAATCAATTTGGTTAGGGATCTGTCCTTTGAGACCAAAAGGCTCTCAAATGGAACTGAATGTCCCTCATCTGAAATCTCGCCTCCTGCACCACTGCTGTAGAAGCAGTGCCCCAGGAGCTGTAGAAAATGCCTTGCTGGTCGAGAGACCTGCAGGGTGAAAGAGGAGGCCAGAGACACCAGGGTCCTTGCTCTTTCCAGAGGAAGGAAGGCTTGGCTTTTTGTGTTCAGTTCTGCGCCTATGAAGGTGAGAAGTCGGACAGGCTCCAGAACTGACTTTGGAAGATTGAGAAGGAAACCTAGAGATGTAAGCAGTTGCTGGGTTACTTGTAAGTGTAGTTTGACCTGTTCTGGAGACTGGCCTACAATGAGCCAGTCGTCCAGATAAGGAAAGATGGCAATCTTTTGCCTTCTTAAATGAGCAACTGCTACTGCCAGGCATTTTGTGAACACCCTTGGGGCCGAGGTGAGGCCGAAGGGCATTGCTCTGAACTGGTAATGGCCTGAGGGCAGTTCGAATATGAGGTAATTTCGATGGGAGCTTCTGATGAGAACATGGAAGTAGGCATCCTTGAGGTCCAGGGAGGCTAGCCAGTCCCCTGGCCTTAGAGAGGGTAAAATAATCCCCAGGGTCACCATTTTGAACTTTGGTTTTAAAAGGTGCTTGTTTAGATACCTGAGATCCAGGATGGGCCGCCATTCTCCTGTCTTTTTTGGGGTAAGGAAGTACCTGGAATACAACCCTCTGCCCTGGTGTATGGGTGGAACCCTTTCCACGGCTCTGAGAGCCAGGAGGGAAGAAACTTCTGCTTCCAGGGCAAGTGCCTCTGATGGGTTTGCAGGTGGAAAAGATCTGGCTCTTATCTTCGGAAATTTTTTGAAGCTGAGAACCAGTCCCTGGCTTACTACTTCCAGGACCCACTCGTCTGATGTTAAAGACTTCCAGTCCTGGACAAAGTAAGCCAGCCTGCCCCCTACCGGTAGTGGAGAATCGGCCCTGGCCACCCCATCAGGGAGCCTGTTTGCAGGGCTTTGGGTTGAGGAGAAGCAGGCTTACTAGAACCCCTTCTGCCCCTTCCTCTAAAGAACCCCCTCTGGGCATAAGCAGAAGAGGAGGCCTGGGCTTGGTAAAACGGCCTATGAAAGGGCCTGCCCCTGCCATGCTGCCTTTGAGGAGTGACTTGCCTTTCTTTGGCCTGTGCACTCCTATAGGTGGTCCTATACTCATCCATTTTCTTCATATAATTCTCTGTCTGCTCCCCAAACAGAGAATTCCCACAACAGGAAAATCCATAGCCTTAGACTGGGTATCCTGTGACAGGGCAGTACATCTGAGCCAGGCCATTCTGCGAAGAGACACAGATGTAGCCATGACTCTTGATGAAACATCATTAGAGTCTACTGCAGCATGAAATTGCACCTTGGATGCCTCAATACCATCCGCAGCCACCTGCTCCAGCTCCCTGGCAAGCTGGTCAGGGGCCTGTTCTGCTAGGGCCAGGACAGTATCCCATCTGGATTTCTGGTACCTAGTTGCGTAAGCCATATAATTTGCCTGTCTGAGTCCCAAAGATGCTGCCATGTACTGCTTTTTTGCCATAGCATCCATCCTCCTGGAATCCTTTTCAGGAGAGTGAGAGGCTAGAGGAATATTAGCCTTGTCACAGGCTGCAGCCTGCACTACCCCCACATGGCTGCACTGTTGGGATAGGAACTCTGTATCAGGGCCTGATAAAGCATACCTCTTGTCCATCCTTTTATCCACAGGGAGGATAGAATGAGGAGTTTTCAGAATTTTTACTGTCTGTTTCCTAAAAGATTTATGCAAGGGAATAGACAGTCTCCTAGACTCTGGAATATCCATCATTTCCACAAAATCAGACTCTTCTAGATCATCAACAGCTTCCTCAACAGGGAGTTGCAGAGTCTCAGCAACTTTCTTGTAAAACAAAAAATGAGAAGGGGACTCAGATAGCCTGGGAGGGACACTCCTGAGGGTCTGTCTGGAGAGATGTCCGTTCAATGGGCACATCCAGATTTTCAAAATCACACTCACTCTCCTCTACCCTTCTCCCCTTCCCCGGTTCATAAAATCCTCAAAATCATAATCTTGAACGGGGGAACCGTCCGAACCGGGCACTTCCCTAATGGTGCCGGTTGGACGGAGACGAGAAAAGACTGGACAATTTGAATAGCTTTGGCTATTTCCTCAGCGGCTGGAGAAAGAACTTTTGGCCCCAAACTAGCCGACCTTCTAGTCCTTTTAGTTGGAACCGGCTCCTCAGAGCTGGCTCTTCGTTTGTCCGAGGAAGTATCACCCTGGTCAGAGGGCACTCCCTCAGGTTCGGTTGGAACTGAACCGGGCTGGCCATCCGGTCAGCGGATTTTTGGCCTCCCTTTCCTGGAGCCTACCAACTCTTTTTCCACGGTGGCAGCAGGAAAATTCTTACAAATCTGGCAGTCTGCATTGAGGTGGTCAAACCCCAGACAATATACATAGGTGTGTGGGTCAGCCTTAGCAAAGGCTTCCCCACAGAGGCCACAGTGCTGAAACCCAGTGGGTCCGGTTTTTCTTTTGGGTTTCTCAGACATAGTGCCAGCCTAACCAAAACTTACCCGTTAATGGCAATCCACCAAGCAAGACTCTCTTATCGGTTCCCAACCGTGTCACGGGTCGTGGAAAAAAACCGTAATAAAATCCGTTTTTTTTAGAACCGATAAGAACCGGGAACCGCACTCTAAAGGACTAGAAGGTAATTTTAAAACCCATCTGATCGGTCCAAACCGAACTGAAAAAGACGTTTACAAGTTCCACACAGAAGAAAAAAATAATAAATAAGCCTATCTATTACTTACAATACCACAGACAGAGCTTGAACCGACGATTGCGGTTAAATTTCGGTAAAATAAACCGAGAATTACACTTTAAAACCGACAAACGAACCGAGCAGCAGGAGGAATCTCCGGAGCGACTGTTCAGTGAGGCGGAGTAAAGAATCTGACAGTTTAAGTTTGAGCTTCAATAGACAGAGTGTTCAACCGAGCTCGCGCTCAAGATTCCATGCCCTGCATGGAAAGTTAACTCTTTCACCTCCGGAGCAGTTCTAGCCTGGGGTTATACTGCATATGTCATACTATAGCAATACTTCATGTTGTTTGAAAAGGCCCTGGCAAGAGTATGCCTGGAGAAGACTAGCAGATTGACTTGCTCCCACTGAGTATCCGCTCTGTCCAAGGGCAAGAAGGCCCCGCACTGGACCTTGTCCAATACCAGCCCAATGAACTGGAGTCGTTGGGAGGGAACCAAGGATGACTTGGGGTACTTGATAGTAATCCCCAGTCAAGAAAAAAGATCCAGGGTGAAGAATTGGGACTCCTCTAGGCTGTTCCTGGATGGGGCTGTCAAGAGACAGTTGTCCAGATATGGGAACACTGCAATTCCCCAATGGCAAAGAGCCGCTGCCACCACTGCTAAGCACTTGGTGCCAAGGAAAGGCCAAAGGGGAGGGCTTTGAATTGAAAGTGCTCCCCCTGGAAAAGGAAACGCAAGAAACAGCGGTGGCCGGGGAACACTGGAATGTGCAGGTAGGCATCCTGCATGTCCAGTGCACAGAGCCAATGGTTTTTCTGCAGCAAGGGCAGAAGACCCTGTACTGTCAGCATATGGAACCTTTTGTATTCTACAAAAAAGGTTCAGTTGGCTGAGGTCCAGGATGGGTCTGAGGTCGCCCGTCTTTTTGGGGACAAGGAAGAAATGGGAGTAAAACCTTTTCCCCCTTTGTGCCCGAGGGACTGGTTCTATGGCTGACTTCTGAAGTAGGGCCAGTTCCCCTTCCTCGACCAGAGACACCTGGTTCGGGGAATAGTGGAATCGACCTGGAGGCCAGTCTGGCAGAATTTCGCGAAACTCGATGGTGTGGCCTCTTGATACTAGTTGCAAGACCCAAGAATCTGACGTGATGCCCTGCCATTCCTCTAAGTGAAGGGCAAACCTTCCTCCCACCTGCTCCACGGTGTTGACAGATGGAGGAGGGGGAAGTCTGAACTTGTCAGGAGGCAGAGAGATGGGAGGGGAGGGATCCCACAGCTGTCCTATGGGTTTTGGAGGCGGGAGAGAGGCAATAGCTGACCCTGATGCTCTCCTTTTATTCTGACATCTGACAAACGGTTGCTTACCTTGCCACTTGTACTGGTGCTGAAAGGGCTGTTTTGGTTTAACACCAGTCTTGTACAAGGATTGTACAGATCATAGGGCTTGTCCACTGTCCTGAAGACCCGTAATGATGTCCTTCATGTCCCCTCCGAACAGGACTAAACCTCGGAAAGGGGCGTCCTGGATGGCTGCCTGTATGTCCAGGGAAAGCCCAGATTTAAGCAGCCAAGCATGACGATGGAGGCATATGGCCGTGGTGGAGGAACAAGCCACTGCATTCACAGAATCATAAGTGGTTCTAAGCACATGCCTGCATGAAATTTTGGACAGAGGTCCTTGGTAAGTTCCGCCTTGAGGTCAGAGTCCTCTACATTCTGAAGACGAGCTTCCAGTTTGAACATTGTGGCCTTCTAGAAGGAAACCATGTTTGCTATATAGTTGAGCAAATGAAGAGCACAGGTGGAGGAGGCATAGAGTTTTTGCCCAAACTGGTCTAGCTGCCTAGATTCTTTTTCGGGGGACGTACTTGTGTGTTTTGGTTTGGCAGTATGATCGTGAGCTGCAGCTATGACGATGGAATCTACCTTGGGTTGGGAATCCAGAGAAGAAATGCCCTCTGGCGTACAGTATTTCCAGTCTGCCTTTTTTGGGACGGCAGGAATAGAATGAGGCAACTGCCAAATAGTGAAAGTGAGATCCTCATGGGGAGCGGTCCAAGGAGGGATGGGAATTAGAGATACCTCTTCTAGGTCTAGGTGTTTAGCTAGACGCTTACGTTTTGGGTTCTTGTTCTTCCGCGTTCCATCCATTAGCGTACTGGATGATGCGGAGAAGTTCTGTAAAGGAGGGGTCTTCGGGAGGCGATTTTGGCGACTGTTTGCCCTTTACTCCTGTGGTTCTGGACAGTCCGAAAGAAGAATCAGAGGAATCCTCCTCAGAGTCTGAAGACTCGTCTCTATCAGAGGTCCTAACCATCTGGTTAGGTGACCTCCTGAGTGGCCCCTCCGGAAATGTGCACCATGGTAGACTGAAAGGAACCCATGGGTGACAAGGAGCGGGTTGGGGTATTGGGGTTAATCACCGGTGCTGATATCCTTTTCTCCAAGTCGAAAACCAGCTGGGATATGACTTCCTGCCACCAGGACTGAATCATGGACTGAAAGTCCTGTTGTGGTGGAGGAGAAGGCTGAGGAGGAGGTTAGTAGTAGTGTGTGCTCATTCCCGGGTACTGAGGGGGCGGATATCCAGGTGGTTAGTAAAAGGGTGAGGTATAGCCTTGATACCCAGGATAATACCCCTGAGAGAAAGGAGCCATCGGGCCCGATGGCAGAGCACCGAATGTTGGAAAACCTGGATAAGGGTGGTAGCTTGACGGATGGCCTTGATCCCCATGAACTGGTGCCGGGAAATATGATGTCAGAGGGTCTGGCATCAGGTCCAGCGTCAGGTCAACTGGCATCAGGGGCAGTCGTAGGGGGTCCGATGGTGACGCTGATGGTAGATTAGTGAAGGGGTCCAGTTGCACAACAGGCGTTGGGTGTCTGGTACCTCCATGGAGGAACCTCTGGTGGCAGGGATAACAAAAAGCCTGCTGGAAGCGAGAGGTTCTCTGGAACCGGTGTCAGAACCTGTTCCAATGTCAGAGTCCCGGGGAGAGTATCCGAGGGACTGACGAGGGGAATCACCACTGGGGTGAGAAAAGGTGGAGTCACATCCAGGGTACCCTCTTCTTCCTCCCCCTCTGTCCCAGTCACAATGTCTGGGGCTGGAGGATCCGCCTGGGAGGGCGGCAGGGAAGACACCTGCCCAGGGGGGCTTTGGAGAAGGGCTGACCATCAAAGACCAGCTAGCACAACTGGACGTCGTGTGTCTCGGCATTAGCCCCCGATGGGTGAGCTTCGATCGGGCCATCACCAGAGACCTAGGCGACAGACTTACCGGTCAAGCAGATTACCTTTTGGCAGGAATCTGACTTCATTTAACATCGCTGGCTCCAGAGCTTGCCAGTCTGATTTATCATTGATAACCGGGCACAGTTTGAGGCCCGTCTTAATGGTCTGAAAAGAAGAAGTACCACTTGGAGGAGACCGAAGCAGCCTGGACAATCACCAGGGAAGGCAGTGGGGAAACAGTCTTGCTTGACGTGAGGGCCGCAGTCTTGGGCCCGGCAACCTTACTGGAGGAGAAACGTTCCTGGTCCTCCAAACGTTCCTTCTCCCTATGCTTCTCTTTCTCTTTCTTTTTATTCTTTAATTCTGAAGAAGGAGAAGAAGTGGATTCCCTCAGTTTCTGCATTTCTTTTTCCGAGGAGGCCATTCTGGATTTTAAAAGATGGGCTTCCAGGGCTTGCTGCCTGCAACTGCACATCGCCTGGTTGAAGGGTTTGCAATCAGGACAGGCCTTGGTATCATGATTTGGGCCTAGGCAGAAGAGGCAGCACCAGAGGCCGTCCTTGTGAGAGATCTGTGAGCCACACTTTCGCACTTCTTCTTAGACTTCAGAGCCAGAGGTGAAGAAAACATAAAATTAGTGAAAACAGTACTCTAATATCAAGAAATAAGTTGTATACTTATACAAAAGGGTGATCGACTGGTGCAACGTTCACGGCGAGGTCCTTGTGCAGGTCGACGGCGGGAAAGAACTTTAAGGCGTGCGTGGGGTCTGCCCACTACATAGGGTCACACTGATGTCCGTCACGTGACGTGACGTCAGGTGGGCGGTCCCCTGCCAGACATTGCTAGCAAAAGTTTGCCATGCAGTCCTGACGCCAGGGGGCGCAGTCCAATATGTTATGACCTACTGCAGGAACACTCTCGTAGTAAGATCTACGGTTACCGTAAATTCTTACGTAACTGTACTATCTTACTTCGAGGAAGGCTCTTGCAGCAGGCCAATACTAGTAAGACTGAGTCCCAAACAGTTCCAAGCATGACCAGGAGAACAGCACCAGAAGGAAGACAGATCAGCAGCCAAGAGTTCAGGAGATAAGGCCCTGAAGCACTGCTAGGCCGAACCTGGACCTGCGCCGAGAGACGATGCCCAGACTGTAATGCTTGCTGAAGGTGTAGACAGAACTCCAGGTGGTAGCTGCAAAGATGTCCGCAGCAGACAGATTTCTGAAACAGGCCTTGGAGGCAGCCATACCCCTAGTAGAACGGTCCTTGACCACTCCCAGAAGGTCCTTGTGGTACTTATGGTAACAAACAATGCAATTGGCTAACCACTTAGACAAACACTGTTGAGTACCCTCTTTCTTGGGGATGAACAAAACAAACAACTGTTCAGACTTCCTGGAAGCCTTGGTCCAGTGCATTTAGTACTGCAAGATTCTATGTACATTCAAAGTATAGAGCAAAGCCTCCCCCGATTACTCAGGATAATACACCGGAAGGTAGATGGAATGGTTCAACATAGAAACATAGAATTTTATGGCAGATAAGGACCACTTGGCCCACCCAATCTGCCCATAAACATAAACTCTGACACCACCTTGGGAAGAAACTCAGGATTAGTAAGCAAAGACACCCCGTCTTTGTGAAAAAACAGATACGGCTCCTTAAACATAAGAGCCTGAAGTTTGGAAATCCTTCGAGCAGAACTAACGGCAACTAAAATGAACGCTTTCTATGACAGAAAGCGAAGCTCACAACTTGCATCTGGTTCAAAGGGAGGTAAAGTGAGTTTCTCCAACATAAAACTGAGATCCCATGGAGGGACCGGGTCCCAAATGGGAGGTTCCGATGCAAAATGCCCCGCAGGAAGATGCAGGACACCTCAAGCTGAGCCACAGCCCTGCCCTCGATAGGTGCATGGTATGCAGGGATGGCAGAAAGATGTACCTTGAGGGAGGAGTATCCCAAGCCTGAGTCCGAAAGGGAAAGAAGATGCTCCAACACCTGATTCACTGAGCAGGTGAAGGGGTCCAACTGGCATGAAGCTGCCCAAAGGGTGAACCGCTTCCATTTCATGGCATAAGTGGCCTCGGTGGAGGGGTTCCTAGCAGCCACCAGTAGGTCTGCGACCCTAGAGGACACCGTGAAGCAGGCAATAACTAGGTCCGCAAGGGCCACGCATGGAGATGCAGACTTTAGGTCCAGATGAACTAGGGTGCCCTGGTCCTGGGACAGCAAGACAGTGCACAGGGACAAGGGCACTGGAGGTTCCACTGCCAGCTGCTGCAGCAAGGGGAACCAAATCTGACACAGCCAGAAGGGAGCTATGAGAATCATCTCTGCCCCTTCCAACTGGAGCTTAAGTAGAATCCTCTGTAGGAGTGGGAAGGGAGAAAAGGTATACAGAAACCTCCCCTTTCAGGAGAGGGACCATACGTCTTGACAGAAAACTCCAGGCCCAGGATCAAGCGAGCAGAAAAGTGGCAGTTTTGCGCTGAGTGAGGATGCAAAAGGTCAAACTCTGGACGACCACACTGGTCAAAAAGAGTGAAGGCCGGCCCGGTGGTGCTGAGGGTTGAGGTGCTGGACGCCACACCTCGCACCACGACGGCGACCCGGGTTCAGGAACAAGCCCAGGGTGCTGGAGGTCAGCCGGGGAGGAGAAGGATGGAGCGCCAACGCTGCTCTCCGGGGCCTCTTGCAGGCTCCCCGCCACAATATTGCCATCTGGGGAGCCCGTGGTAGGTGCAGTGTTAGAGAGCAATAATATTGGTAATGTCGGTAGGGCGGGAGCAGGAGGCACGCTCAACGCGCCTCCCAGCTCACTGGCCCCATTGCATGCCGACATCTAGGGAGAACAGAGAAAAACACCCTTGGTCTCTCCTACGTGACGACACCACCCTGCGCGTCTCTCGGGCTCGAAAACGGCAGACCCCGCTGTACAGGGGATCCACGACTCAGTGCTGGTTCTGGGGAAGTAAGCACGTAGGGTCCCTTCTCACCCCGCCTGGGGGGTTATCCGGGTACCTAGGCTAGTGGATCCACAGGTACTCTAGGGGCAGATCGCGGCAAGACCAGAGGGGAGCACAGACAGTGGATGTCAGAGAGTGGAGAGAGGAGGTAGTTGGAGGATAAATATAAGGTTAAAAAAAAAAAAAAAAGAGCTTCGACCACAGTGGTCAGAAGCTCCCACTCGTGAGCCTGTGTCAGGGAGCGGCTTAAACTGTCTGCCTGGACATTTTGAATGCCTGGAACATGTAAGGCCGAGAGCTCCAGACCATGCTCAATGACCCAAAACCAGATTCTCATCGCCTCCAGACACAGCAGTTAAGAGTGAGTCCCCCCTGCTTGTTGATGTAATACATCACACACATTGTCCATCTGCACCAGAAGCAGACTGAGGAGGAGAGGAGTCAAAAGCCTGTAGAGCATAAAGGATCACTTGCATTTCCAGGATGTTGATATGCAGACCCTGTTCCAGTTCCGTCCAGGTACCCTCGGTCTGGTAATCGGCCAGATGAGCACCCCATCCCAGGCGGAATAAGTCCATCGTAAGAATCTGGCAGGGGATCAGGAGCTGAAAGGAGACCCCCCCCAAAGGAGGTTGGTCAGCTCCAGATACCATGACAGGACTCTGGACCGGGTCGGAGATCATGACCAGCTGGTCTGGGTCATCTGTGTGTTGCTCCCACTGGACCCTTAAGGTCCACTGAAGAACCTGCATGTGCAGGCGGGCGAAGGGGACCATGGCACTGGCTGCTGCCATGTGTCCCAGGAGTTGCAGGAACACCCTGGTGACTGGAGAAACCAGACGGGCCAGCGCCATCACTCGTTCCTCCCTGTCCAAGTGTAGAAAGGTCATACCCTGGTGGTGTCTAGAACCACTCTAAAGTATTGAAGGTGTTGGCACAGGGAGAGGCAGGACTTTGGCAGACTGATGGTGATTCCCAAAGCCTGAAACAGACATAAGGTGTATTCCAGAGTCTGAAATAGGCAGTCACTGGAGGGGGCTGCTAGCAGCCAATCATCTAGGTAGGGGAAACACGTAAAAGCACTGCCTCTTCAGAGCAGCTGCCACCACTGCCAGACACCTGATAAAGACCCTGAGGGCCAAAGAAAGGCCAAAAGGGAGGGCCCAGAATTGAAAATGGGCTCCCTGAAAGTGGAAGCGGAGGAAACGATGACGAGCAGGAAAAATACGGACATGCAAGTAGGCATCCTGCATGTCCAGAGAGCAGAGCCAATCCACGTGGTGCAAGAGGGGTAACAACCCTTCAAGAGTGACCATTCTTAAACACTCATACTCAATGTACAGGTTCAGATGACTCGGGTCCAGGATTGGCCAAAGATCCCTGGTCTTTTTAGGGACAAGGAGGAAGTGGAAGTAAAGCCCCTTTCCCCACTGAGCCAGAGAGATGGGCTCTATGGCTCTTTTTCGCAGAAGAGCCTGAATTTCCTCACAAACCAGGGGCAGGTGGGCTGGCGTATGAGGAGTTTACCGGAGGATTTTCTGGAGGCCACTCTAGGAATTCTACAGTGTGACCATGCTCTGTGATCTGAAGCACCCAGTTGTCCATGGTTATTTCCCACCACCCATCAAGGTGGAGGGAGAACTGCCCCCCGACAGCCTCCCACAGAACCCTTGCTTTGGGGGGGGGGGCCGCCAGCTAAGGAGTCAGGAGGTGGGGACTGGCACCAGGAAGGTGGCCATTGGTGCCCTGGGGGTGTTGGTAGCAGCATCTACGGGGACCAACAATGCCTTGCTCTTGCCCTGACTTCTGGCAGTCTGGCAGGAATGTTTACGGGAGAAGCGGCGAAAGGAAGGACGAAGACCCACTCTAGGCTGAGTATGGTAGAGCGGATGAACCATCCTAAGGGCTCGACCTGACTCTTGGAGGGTGGAGAGTATGTCCTGAACATCCCCACCAAAGAGGACAAAGCCCCTAAAGGCGGCATCCAAAATGAACAGCACATCTGAGGCAAAGCTGAATATCCAAAGTCGCAAATGGCACTGGAGGCAGACACCAGCAGCTGCTCCCCCGCCTGAGGTGTCCACGGCATCACAGGCAGCCCGGAAAACATGGTTGCCAATGTCAGAGCCCGACTTAAGGAGCTGGGTGAGTTGCATCTTAGTGGGATCCTCTGGTAAAGCCTGCAAAAAATCCCTGGCTTGGTCCCAGAGGACAGTCTGATATTGGACCATATGGGCCAGGCTCGTAAATTTATAGGGCAAGTCACGTGTTCAGGCGGGCGCAAAAAACAATCAGGCCACTTTTCCATTTGCAGGTTATCTCTCTGCACCACTAGTGGCTGCTACTTCGTACTGATCACCCTGCGCTGCATTTAAATGGCACTGTTAGCTCTCTCTTTACTCCTGCTGGGGCTACCAGTAGCCTGTCTCCCTCCAACCTCTCGCCCACTTAGGCAACCTTTCTCTCATCTACACCTAGCTTTCCTAATCCTAGAGCAAACGTACTCACCCACTCTTCCTCTATCAGCACCCTCTAGCACCCCCCCCTCAACTGGCCTATAGGAGCAACCATTCTCCCTCCCTCTCTCTCACCTAGACTGCATGAGCTGCACTGTCTCTTGGTGGATCATCCCCCAAAAGTGCCTTACGTTAACAAAAGCCATCGAACATGCAGGACCTTTCGTCTCAGGTGCTTCCAGCTGGCCTCGCTACTCCTTCTTTTAGCAGGTGATGTCGAATCCAACCCTGGTCCTACCCCCTCTTCAGCCCCAATCCCCCTGACATTACCAAAGGGGCTAAAAATAATGCACCTAAACATATGTAGTGTCCTCAACAAAATCCCGGAACTCCAACAATACACCTTATCGTTTTGCCCTGATATCTTCATTCTATCTGAGACATGGCTCAAATCCCAACACCCTGATTCCTCTGTTGCCATTCCCGGCTACTCCCTAATTAGACAGGATAGATCGGGTAAAAAAGGGGGGGTGGTCTAGCCATGTTTATTTCAGCCAGACATCTTTTCACCCTGCTCCCCACCCCTGCTCCCTCCCCGCTAATTGAGGCCCTAACCATCAAAATTACCTTGCCCTTCTCTGCTCCTGTGTATGTAGCAGGATGCTATTGTGCCCCTAACACCCCTATACCGAGCATTGTGGACCACCTGACCCACTTAAAGTCCACTGCCACAAAAGGAGAACTATATGTCCTAGGCGATTTCAATTACAACTGGCTTGCTAAGGACAGCGCCAAACTACACTCTCAAGTAAATGCCCTAAACCTAATACAACAAATTACTCAACCAACCAGACTTAACCAAAAACTCTCAACCACTCCCTCCTTGACTGGGCACTGACCACTCACCCACATAGGACAATTGGGGCAGGCCTACTCCCTGACTCCCTAAGTGATCACCATATGGTGTACTTAGTCGGAAAAGTACATAAACCCCTCAAACCTCCCCCCGGACCATTCTAGAAAGATCCTTCAAATCACTCTCTCAAACAACACTTATACATAGATACATAGACAGTGTCGGCAGATAAGGGCCTATGGCCCACCCAGTCTGCCCATTTAAGTTTGTAAGTTCAGTTTATGTTTTCCAGGAAGTCTGCTGCCTCTTAACCCTGACCTCCAGAATTCCTTTATGTCTATCCCATGCATTCTTAAAACCCGTGATTGTTTCAGCCCCCACCACTTCCTCTGGCAGGGTGTTCACTTGTCCACCACCCGTTCTGTGAAGAAATTCTTCCTCACGCTTCCTCTGAATCATCCTCCTCCAACTTCATCCCATGCGCCTAGTCCTGGAACATCTTTTCGCTTAAAATAGTGCATTCCTGCACCTGTTCCTCCCTGTAAGATACTTGTATGTCTCTATCATATCCCCTCTCTCCCTCCTCTCCTCCAGGGAGTACATGTTCAGTGCCTTCAACCTGTCCTCATAGGACTTGTGATGCAATCCATGCACCATTTTTGTTGCCCTCCTCTGAACCTTCTCTACCCTGTCTATGTCCTTACGTAGGTAAGGTCTCCAGAACTGCACAGTGTACTCCAGGTGCGGCCTCACTAGTGTCTTGTCCCTGGTGGACTGGTCCTTCATCCCTAGGGCCCCTTCTATTGACCTTGCACTTGTCTACTTCCAAAATACCTTCCTACATGTCTGGAACCAACACGCTCCGCTTAAAAAAACTAGAGTAAGGGGCTCCCACCTCCCATGGATCTCCACTGACCTCATCAGCAAATGCCACACCAGGGACCAGGCTTGGAAACAATACAAATTGACCAACTTCCCACAAGCCTTCCAATCTTATTGAGCCCTAAGGAACTCGTGCACAAAATCAATCAGACTTACTAAGCAGAACTACTTTTCGCAGGCCCTCAGCTCAAATCTAAATCACCCGACCAAATTCTGGAAAACTATTAAATCCCTCCTATCCCGCCTTCTCAACCATCCACCCGGCCCTATCAATCCTAGGCACAACCTTGTCCAACCCTCTTGGCCGTTGCTCGAGCTTTTCAACACGTTCTTTATCAGTAGTGCCTCCTCCTTGGTGCAGAGCCTACCTCCGTCCTCTCTCAAGCCATCATTGCTTTCTCCCATTACCCCCACCGTATTCTCCTTCCAACCCATCTCCCCAACTGAGCGTCAATGCTTATAACCTAAACCCCAACAAGGGTAAATGTTCCTCAGGCATGCACTCCAAACTGCTCCAGCTCTTGGCCCCTGCTATTGCTACACCGTTAGCTGACTTGCTCAACCGCTCCTTCGCCTAATCAACAATTCCTGCAGCTTGGAAGATGGCTACTGTCGTCCCTTTACCAAAAGGGGGCCCCTCTGCCCCAGGGAACTACCGCCCCATCTCCCTCCTCCCTACCCTGGCAAAAATACAAGAACAATTAGTCCTTGCTCAGCTATCCCAGTTCTTGACCAAATCCTCTTTTTTTTCCCCCCTTGCCAATCAGGCTTCAGAAAATCTCACTCCACCGTCACCTCCCTACTAAGAGTCACTAACGACATCCTCTTAGGTATGGATAAGGCCATATCACATCGGCCATTTTCATCGATCTAGCCAAAGCCTTCGACACTGTCTCCCATGCACTACTACTGGGCAAACTCAAGGCTGCTGGATTATCTGACCATGCCACTAACTGGTTCAGGGCGTACCTGCAGGGCAGACAGCAATCCGTGAAAGTCAGCCCCAGCACATCATCCCCCCTACCAATTGCCATGGGCATTCCACAAGGCTCAGTCCTGGGCCCTATCCCTTTCTTTATTTTCCTGAATGAACTGCCACAGGTTTGCTCCCACTCTGCCATTCACATGTATGCAGACGATACTGTGATTTACAACACCGGCCCTTCTGCAGATTCTGTGCATGACCAACTGCAGTACGATTTCAATGCTGTTCAACTCTGGCTCAAATCAAACCAGCTATTCTTAAAATGCTAAAAACAATCTCCCTTACTTTTGGCTGCACCTCGCCTCCCGGCTCACCACCCACCCCTTTTCTAACCCTGGATCTTACCCCCGATTCCTTGCAACGAGTTCCGCCACTTGGCATCTGGCTCGACCAATACCTAGACTACTCAGTTCACATAGACTCTCTTCATAAAAATTGTTTCCTAAACTGGGGGCCCTCCATCGTAACAAAGGTTGCCTGCCCACCGCGGTCAGGAGAGAACTAGTGCAAAAAATGATACTTCCAACCTTAGACTTCGGGGACGTAGTCTATGGCACCGCCCCACCCTCCACTCTGTCCAGCTTGGACACTCTCTTTCACTCCTTCTGCCACTTCATACTGGAATGTCCTAAACTCACTCACCACTGCGACCTCTATAACTCTCTTGCCTTCTCCTCACTCTCAGCCCGCAGACAAATTCATTGCTCACGTGTCGCTGCCAAATTCTGGTCCCATACCCTTCCACCTACCTGGTGTCCACCTTAAGCGCCAACCCAGGGCTACTACTGCTATGACACTCTGATGATAGGTATGCCCATATCCCCTGCATGCGCACTACCAAGGGTCAGTCTGCACTTAGTTACCGTCTACCTAAACTCTGGAATGACCTACCAACTGATATCCGTCATATCACCAGCTCCAGTCATCTCAACACCCGCCTCCATGAACACTTTCTCACTATCTGCACCTGCAACCTACCTACACCTTATAGGCCCTCAAGGTCTCCTGAGCCTCAACTCCTCACCTAATGGTTATGGAGGCTCCAAATCTTTCTCCTAACTTAAGTTTACTTATAGAATGAATTTACCTTATGTTATATGCTTCCTGGTCTGCACACCTTGTTTTAAACTGTATAGATAGCTACCACCATGTATAATCCTTCTTATGTGCCTTTTCTGTACATTATTATCTGTGTATATGTACCCTTCTCTGTACATTAATATCTGTGTGTTTTTTTTACCACTATGTACCCTACTGTTTTCCCCCAGGTCGCATCTGGAAACGAGCGGCTAGTCACTCAGTATGCCCACCTGGTTAAACTCTTAAATAAATAAATAAATTAATAAATAAGGTAGTTAATGGCCCGGATAGCCAGGGCAGTAGACGCGAAAACACCCTTACCCAGGTGGTCCAACTGCCTGGACTCCCTGTCCAGGAGAAGGGTGCTAAGGTGCTTGGGCTTTCTAGTATGGCCATCTGCTGCATTAATGACCACCGAATCAGCCTCAGGGTGGCCCCCTAAAAAGGGTTTACCAGCCGAATCATGGTAAAGTTGGTCTGTCTTCTTAGGCAATGGAGGGATAGATGAAGGGTGATTCCAAGCCGCCCTGGTGACATCATTATAGGAGTCAATCAGGGGTGGGGACACCATTGGAAGGGCATCCTACTGCCTTAAATAAATGGCTAGGCAACGCCTCTTTGGGTCCTGCTCCTCCATTTCCCAGCCCATAATGGACTGGATGTAGCACATGACATCCACAAAAGATAGATCGACAGCAAGAGACTTGGAAATCACCCTGGAGGGCTCTTCACCCTCTGAAGCTTCCTCTGGCGAGGACAAGGACCCCGAGCAATCTGAGTCATCCTAGTTTGTCTCATCTGGGTCACCTTCTGACAGCGGGTGCTTGCCTGGCAAAAGCCAGAGCCAATGTCAGGTCGAGACCTGGAGGAAGCCAATGTCTGGGGTTCACTGGTGCCAGACTGGCCTGGATCCAGGGGTGGCAGGTCCAGGTTGGGACACCGGAGGCAGGCCCTGAGGAGCAGGGGTCTGTCTCTGACTGAAGGACCGCCACACAGAGAATTGGGCATTGCAGTCCACCAGAGGTGGAAAATTATAGATTGGTGGGTATGGATAAGTCTGTGTCGGGTAAGGGCACGATGGCAACGGGGCCGGCCTAGGGTACCCTGGCAAAGGACCACCCAGCACCTGCTGGGAGTCTGGCACCAGGCCAGCAGGACTCGGCAGCGGCGTAGACTGCAGAAGAGGTGATGCTGGCACCAGACCCACAGACTGAGGCAGTGGCAGAACTGGTGGCAGCCCAGTGGGCGTCTGCAGGGAGAACCCAGATGAAGGATCTGCCGACGCTGGGCAAGCCAGAGAAGCAGACTCCGGGGGGGGGGGACACCTTTCAGGCTAAGGCAGAGGTGACGCCAGGTCAGGAGAGGTGGCAGTAGCCTGCTGCGGATGCTGCCTTGAAGGACTGACGTAGGCAGTGCCTCGGCCGGGGGGGGTGACGTTGGAGGAACCGATGCCCGATACATGAACACTGGCCGACCCTCCTGGCTGAGAGCCCATGGAAGAAATGGGCCTGAGCATCAGAGTCTCAGAGACAAAGTCCCCTGCCCCGAGGAGCTGCTGCCCACACTGGCAATGAGGGTGGGCAGCTGTGCCCGGTAAGTAAGGTAGAGGAAAGGGCTGGCGAGTCTGCGAGAGTAGACCCCCCGGTGGAAGGATGACCCCAATGCGGTTAAGGGTTTGTGAGGTTACCATGAAAGGGAAGCAGACCGGTCCCAATCCTGGTGTTTGTCCCAGTGCGTAAGAATCTGATGGTTACATTTCAAAGTGCAGCAGACAGAGGTCTAAACCGAGCTCAAGCTCAATGTTCTATGCTTTGGCACAGAGTTAACTCTTTCCTCTCCAGAGCAGTTCAAGTGCTGGGGCGAACTGCATAATGTCAGAATACAGCAAGACTTCATGTTGTTTGAATACAGTTACAGAAACATCAGAATGTGGTTACAAAGACAATTTATAGGTGCAAGACAACATGATGATCAAGCAGGTAAACACCATAGTGCATAGCAATGATATATAGACAAGCGTGCATGTATTAAATAAAGTGCACGGTGCCTGTTAGAGAAGGTGTCAGTGCTTTGGTGTACAGAATGAGACTGCTGATGTAGTCAAACTAAGCCTAATTATTGGTGGGGGTATTTGTGGTGGAGGGAAGGACAGTCAAGAGGAGGGTTGACTTTGGCATTGGAATTGGCTCTGAGGTTTATTATATCACCAGAATTCCTCAGTGGCACCACAACTTTGTTGTGTGATGTTAGCCTTTTATCTATTAGTACTTTTGAAAAGTATATCTGCTACAGTAAAATCATTGCTCAAGACTACCATTTTTGGGGGGCGCTGTGGAGCACGCCCACTGACTAGAAGTTTTTAGTAGGAGCTCTCTAATCAACTGTTTTTAAATCTATCAAAATGACGATTTTCAGTGAAAAAATACAGGTTATTCACCTGTAACAGGAGTTCTAGGAATGGTATATGTTGTTCATCCACACTGTCTGGCAGGTTCCTTGCCGCTTTAAATCTTGCCGGAAGGTCTTCAAGCTGGCTCCTCCCACCCACCCGGGTGGAAACCTCGGCTCCACCCCATAACGCCAGATCTAGCCCGGAGCCAGCTTGTACAAGGCCTGCCCAGGAGGTTGGTGGGTCAGGATGAACATTATCCCAGAACTCCTGTTACAGGTGAGTAAATACAGGTTACTCACCTGTACAGGAGTTCTAGGAATGGTATATGTTGTCATCCACACTGTGTGGCAGGTATCCTGCCACTTTAAATCTTGCCGGAAGGTCTTCAAGCTGGCTCCTCCCACCCACCCGGGTGGTAAAACTCTCGGCTCCGCCCCATGACGCCAGATCTGGCCCGCTGGAAGCTCAGGTTGTGCGTCGAGGCCGGGGAGGTCGGGTGGGTTGTGTGGATGAACAACATATACCATTCCTAGAACTCCTGTTACAGGTGAGTAACCTGTATTTCTAGGGACATGGATATGTTGTTCATCCACACTGTCTGGCAGACTCCTAGCAGTTCTCCGGGAGGAGGGAGGCAAGGCGCACACCCCGATACTTACTTAGGAAAGAGAGACTGGAGAACCGAGGCCCCAAAACCAGCATCCCGGCGTGACTCAAGGTCGATGTGGTAATGGGTGATGAAGGTGTGTGCTGACTTCCAGGTAGCAGCCCTGCAGATTTCCTGGAAGCAGCCACCAATGCAGCAGTATGGCGGGTAGAATGAGCTCTTATCCCTCTGGGAGGCTCCATGCCCGCCAACTTATAGCAGAGATCTATGCAGGAGATGACCCACCTGCCTATCGTCTGCTTGGCTGCAGGTCTGCCGGATGCGGCTTCCGCTTAGGTGACAAACAGCTGGCGAACCTCTCCCCGAATTTCAGCCGTGCGCTCCTTATAGTAAGCGTGCGCCCTTCTAGGGTCCAAAGTATGGAGCCAATATTCGGCCTCCGAGGTGTGACTGGGGTAGAACACCGGCAGAGTCAACACCTGGTTAAGGTGAAACTCCGACACCACCTTCGGAAGGAATTTCGGGTGGGGGCGCAGGACAACATTATCCCTGTGGAAGACCAGGTAAGGAGACTCGATGCAGAGCGCCTGGAGCTCTCCCATCCTTCTGGCTGACGTGATAGCCACCAAGAAGGCGGTCTTCCATGACAGGTGAGAGAGTTCACACCTGTGCATTGGTTGAATGGCTTGCCCATGAGCTTTGCCAGTACCAGCAGTAGATCCCACGGAGGTGAAGTTCGCACCGGAGGGGAAATGTGATCAAGGCCTTTGAGAAAGCGCCAGACCACCTTCTCCTGCACCACCGACTGCTTCCCCGCCCGCGCCCGGTAAGCAGAGATGGCTGCCAGGTGCACCTTAAGGGTCGTCGACCTAAGCCCTTGCTGAGAAAGGGACCACAGGTAGTCCAATATGCTCACCAAGGAACAGGAGGAAGGGTCCAGGCCCTTGCCCTGACACCAGATGGAAAACCTTTTCCATTTGAAGGCGTAGCATTTTCTGGTCGACTCCTTACGGGACGCCTCAACTACGTTGAGGACCTCGTCAGAAAGACCCAAGGCCTGGAACTCTAGCCGCTCAGGAACCAGGCCGTCAGGTGCAGGGATTGAAGGTCCGGATGGAATACCTTCCCATGATTGACGGAGAGCAGGTCCGGGCGAGCTGGAAGCTGCCTCGAAGCCTGGAGCTGAGGCTGAGGAGATCTGGTACCAGACTGGCGGGCCAGTCTGGGGCTATCAGAATCACCTGCGCCTTGTCCCTCCTTGCTTTGAGCAGCACCTTGTGCATCAAGGGGAACGGGAAAGGCGTAGAAGAGGCCCGGGGTCCACGGCCTCGAGAAGGCATCCCCCTGCAGAGAGCCCTGCTGAGGGGGGCGGGCATGGAACAGCCTCAACTTCGCATTCTCCCTTGAGGCAAACAGGTCCACCTGAGGTGTGCCCCAATGGGAGAATAGATCTCGTACTACTTCCGGCAGGAGAGACCACTCGTGGGAGGCAGCCCCTATCTGGCTTAGGGCATCGGCCAGGGTGTTGAAGGCTGCTGCCACATGAATGGCTAGGAGATCCGCCTCCAGGCTGCGCACGAGTGACCAGATGCAGAGAGCTTCCTTGCATAGGAGCATGGAGCGCGTCCCACCCTGGCGGTTTAGATAGTACATGGTCGTGGTATTGTCCGTCTGGACCCGACCACTTGACCTCGAAGAAACGGTGCAAAGGCAGTGAGAGCTAGACGGACCGCTCGGAGCTCCAGCAGGTTGATGTGGCATTGGGACTCCCACGGGGACCAGAGGTCGCGCGCTTGATGTTCCCCCAGATGGGCACCCCAACCCATCAGAGAGGCATCGGTCGATAGAGAGACCGTCGGCTCGGGGCGGACAAACGGGATGCCCTCCTGCAGATGAACTGGAACGGTCCACCACTGGAGAGCGTCCCACATCCCCTGGGTCACCGTCACTAGCTGGTCCAATGGATCGCAGTGTTGGGACCACTGGCTGGCCAGCCCCCACTGAAGGGGGCGCATGTTCCAGCGGCCCACCGGACCACGCTGGTACAGGCCGCCATGAGACCTAGGAGGCGAGGAAGTCCCGGCAGCTGCAATTGCCCAACCAGAAATGATTGGGCAAAGGAGGAAAGAACTCGGCCCTGTCCCCGGAGCCGTGCTCTGGCTCGAAGAGAGTCGAGCTCTGCCCCAATGAAAAGAATCACCTGCTTTGGCTCAAGTTCCGACTTGGCCTCGTTGATGAGGAGGCCGACCTGAGAGCAAACCTGGAGGGCCAGGTCTCTGAACCGCTCCACCTCCTATCTGGAGGGGGCTGCTATCAGCCAATCGTCCAGGTAAGGGTAAACCTGGACCCCTCAGCGCCGCAGGAATGCTGTCACCACTGCCATGCATGTGGTGAAGACCCTGGGAGCTGGAGATAAGCCGAAGGGCATGGCTTGGAACTCGAAAAGGGAACCTTCCGCTCGAAAGCGAAGGAACCTTTGATGGGATGGATGGATAGGGACGTGAAAGAACGTGTCCTGTAGGTCCAGAGAGCAGAACCACACGCCGTGTTCCAAGGATGGGATTATCTGAGCCAGAGTGACCATCCTGAAGGTTCGAGACCTTAGGAACTTGTTCAGGTCGTAGAGGTCGAGAATGGGGCGCCAGCCCCCCGTCCGTTTCGGAACCAGGAAGTACCTGGACACGAACCCCGGGTTTGAGGGAGGGTCCGCCACCTCTCTTATCACCTCCTCGAGGAGGAGAGCTGCGTCGGCTGGCGAGCTGACAGCGAGGCTCGACCCCGAGGCCCCCGAGCAGCGGTGGCTCTGAAGGGTGGGGCCTGCTCAACGCCAGAGGCAGGCCTTTCCCTACCACCTCCAACACCCACCTGTCTGTGTAATAGCAGACCAGGCGGAAAGGAAGTGGCGGAGCCGTCCCCCCACGGGGGAAACCTGGGGTGAGGTGACGAGGTTGGGGGCGACACCCCTCAACCCGTCACTGGGCAGGCTTAGAGGAGGGACTGGCAGAGGAACCGCCTGGGCCTTTACTTCCCTGCTTCCTGGAGGAGGAAGCCGCAGGCTTGGGTTTGGGACGCCAAGCGCGAGCCTGCTGGCCCTGGTGTTGCTGGGCCGGGCGAGGGGGCGCAGACGGACAAAAGGACTTGTGCTGCTGCTGCTGTCAGCGCCTTTGTCCTTCTGGGCGGAGGTGACAGAGTCCAGAGTAGCACTGGACTTTTCGACCGCTGGAGGTGACCTTCCACTCCAGGGCTGAAGAGGTCGGTCCCCAAGAAGTGGACATTCACCAATTTGTGCTGGGTATCCGCCGCAGAAGGTGGATATCCTCAGCCATGCTCTGCGGCGCATGGCCACCACGGCCGCAACCGATCTGGCACAGGAGTCTCCAATGTCCAGAGCCGTTTGGAGCCGCTGTTTCGCCACCGCCCTTCCCTGATCCCGCACCTGCTTGACCATGGTCTGCAGGTCGGCCGCGAGATGAGGGATCACCTCATCCAGGGAGCCCATGAGGGCGTGGGAGAAGTGTGCCATCAGCACGGCCGAGCTGGCCTGGCGGAGGCCGAGGGAGGACGCAGTGTACACCTTGCGCCCGGCATAGTCCAGCTTTTTGGACTCTTTGTCGGGAGGCTTATCCACATCCCTAGCGTTCCCGGAATGCTGGAAAACGCTATTGGTGACTAAACCCTCTGCAGAGGGGTGCTCCGAAAAACCGGACAAAGAGCCGGTAGGGACCGCATACTTCCTGGCCATCCTGGCCGAAGGCGCAGGACAGGAAGCAGGCCACTGCCAGAACTCCAAAGCTGGGCCGACAATGGCTTCAGCCACCGGAAAGGCCTCCGTGGGTGAAACCCCTCGGTCCAGTATCTCCATGAGGGGATACTTGGCCCGCTTGGATACAGGCTCGAGCTGCATCCCGTGACTCGAGATGAGACAAAGCAAACCCATGAAGGACGATGGGGCTTTCGCCCATCGACTGGCCCCCAGAAGACTCCAGGTCGATGGGCCTGGAGAACAGGGAGGAGCTGTCGTCGGACTCTGAGGAATCCGCGAAGAGCTGCCTGGGGCCTGAGCCACCCTCCACCTGCCGAGGACGGTCGGGAGTGAGGGTGACCGACAACCTGTGGAGCAGGCCCTGACTCGACCGAGAGTCTTTGGTCGGCACCCCCGATTTCGGTTGTGGAGGTGGAGGTTCCACCACAATCGGTGGGGCAGCTAGTTTCGGCCAAACAACCTGCCCAGGCTTGGGCACCTCAGCTACAGCGAGGGGTTGTTTCGGCCGCTCGGGTGACAGCCACTTGATGGCCGGGGAAGGCGATGGCGTCAGCTTGTTCCCGGACAGAAGCTACTGCTGCCACATCAGGTCCTCGTAGCGTCGATGCAACTTGTGCTGAAGCCTCTCCTCTTCCGAGGAGGAAGATGAGGATGAGCGGCGGCGCCGCTTACATCGGTGCCGAGACCGCCGATGTTGCGGGATCGGTTGGACCGAGACGATATCCGAGACCGAGATCCTCGGCGTTTCCGAGGAAGGGACGGGGGATACCCACTCTTCCCTCGGCTCGGAAGCCTTAACCAGGGACTGCGGCACCGGAGGCGCAGGCAAGTCCTCGGTCTCCACCGGGGGGACCAGTGAAGAAGGGTTCTCAGCTTCACCAGTCGACAGTCCGTCCGACAGGTCGAGAAAAATCTCAACCGCGTCGACGGGTGTCTCGGCCAGCTGGCCTGATGGGGACGCCGTGAAGCCAGCGGCCTTAGCCGCAACCTTGACCGAAGTTGAGTCAACTGTCCGGGAAAGGGGACCTCTCCCACTCCCATGAACGCCGACGATGGGACTTACCCTTAGAGTCCTTCTTTTTCGACCGAGAAGAATGTCCCGATGGCCCCTCTCCCTTCGTGGAAAGGGACTGGCAAAGCTCCTTGAAAGAAGCTGAATACAAGCTACCCAGAGAGAGCGGGATAAATGCCGCGACCGAGGAAGAGGATGATGCGGCCTGTGCCGCCTCCTCCTCGAGGGCGATCATCTGCTCGAGTTGCTCAGCCGAGCCAGCCACTGCAGTAACCACCCCATGGGCCTCCTTCGACTTAACTGGCGGATAGCGCTTCTCGAGGCGCCCAAGCTGTAACCGGGCAGCGCGGTCTTCCAGGACATTGGCGGAAAATGAACGGCATGACTCGCAGGCCTGCGGGTCGTGTTCTAGGCCGAGGCAGTAGACGCACGTGGAATGGGGGTCAATCCTGGACATCTTCTGCCCACAAGGGCACCACCGAAAACCGGGAGTCGATTTGTCCATTGCAGCTCAAGGAGAAACTTGACCAAGTCTTGAGAATTTTAAAATAAGTTTCGGGCGAACCGAAGAATTAGGATCCAGTCTACAACGCAGAGCGTTTAGGAGGGAACCCGAGCTTCCAAGCGGTAAGGAAGATCTGGCATCTTGGGGCGGAGCCGAGAGTTTTACCACCCGGGTGGGTGGGAGGAGCCAGCTTGAAGACCTTCTGGCAAGATTTAAAGCAGCAAGGAACCTGCCAGACAGTGTGGATGCACAACATATCCATGTCCCTAGAACTATAATTTCTACGACTCGATCAGCATTCCTAAGATTCTGAGGAACATTTTGATACCTTTCTTGATAATGGGCCATAATAACAAAGGACCTGCATCAACTGCAAAACCCAGCCAGTGGAGACATCAGTGGACACTGCAGCAAAATCTATACCGGAGCCTGATCCACCCTGGCGAGCCCTCCAAAAATCTATGCAGGCCATTGACACCAAAACTGAATCAATCCTAACAAAATTCGTAGAACAGGATGCCAGAATTGACACTTTTTTTTTTCTTTATCCCAGCCTAATAGGCACGTTCGTCCACTATCCTTCGGGCAGCCAGTCCTGCCGTTGCCACTGCCGCCGACCCGCCATCCTGCTGCTCCAATGCTCCGCTGACCCGGCACATCCCTTCTCCGAGGGGGCCCCCCGTCCTGGAGAGGGCGACAGGGAGGGGAGTAAAGAATGCCTGAGCACTCTCTTGCTTCTGGGTGGAGCGTGGATACTGCAGCCCCGGATGCTTCGCGGCAGAGAGGTGCGGGGAGGTGGGGCTGCCATCATCCGGTCGGAGACGTGCCATCTTTTACGTTTTCCTGGAGAGCCCACATTGCGATGCTCCTCGTAGTGCCTCCTGTCTCCATGGGGGGCCACTACAGAGCGAAGCACTTTCCCCAACCCACCCCAGGAGAGGAGAGCAGTCCTCCGAACGCTCAATCCTCTCCTCTCCTCCCCAGCCAGCCCCCAGCGACCTGAGTCAGTTCACGAACCTGGGTTGCCGGCGTGGTTTGAGGTGTGGCATCCAGTGCCTCAACCCTCTGCACCACTGGGCTGGTGACACCGTTTTTAAAACGGCAACAACTGCAGAATCTATGGCCACAAACGTGTTAGCATCATCGGGCCAACTGGTTCAAGAAAATGACCAACTAAAATATCGCTTGGAGGCCCTAGAGAACTTGCAGAGGGCCTCAAATATACGCACTGTGGGACTACCAGAAAACAGAGAGGGTGACAACTTACTATGTTTCGTTCAGGAGTGGTTGCCAACAGCTTTAAGTTTGGAAGCAATATTGTCTGCAGAAAGCTTAATTAGGGCCTACCGGATTTCACCTCGATCAGCAATGGCCAGGAGCAACTTTCCCCGAACCATTTTCGTGGTCACATTGAATCCGGCAATAAGGGATGTAGTTCTTCAGGCGGCTTGAAGCGCTAAAACGGCTACATTTTCAGGAAACCATGGTGCATATCTTCCCAGACCTTTCATTTGCCACCAGGGCGAGGAGGAAGAAATTCGAAGGTGTGAGAGCTAAATTGCGTAGCCTAGGGGTTACTCATTCACTATTGATGCCAGCTCATCTACGGATCCATTACGGAGGCCAAACTTACCAGTACACTGATCCAGGGGAAGCTGGAAAGAAAGCTGAGGCCCTTGCTGCAGAATTTGATCGATCCTGGAGATGCGAGTTGTCTGACTGTGAAGAAGAGACCTGAACTTCGGGAGGTTACACTTTATTTTTTTTTTTAATATTCTGTTTTTACACCCCCTTCTCACCCCGGTACTTCCTCACCTTCAGGAGTCTCCTCTGACCTTGTCGTCCCTGCTTGTCGTCAACTTGGTGCAGTCATCCCCATGCTGCCTTGGTTTGACCCCCAGGCGGGGTGCAGGCGGGGGCTCCTTCCTCCGCCCAGCGTCTGTGTTTCATCGGGATCCGCCGCCCGTGCTGGCAGGGGCCCGGGGATCGGGGCCTGAAGCTCCATCTACAGGGAGCACCGGGGGGGTATTTCCTGCTCTTTCGCCCATCCCATAGGGTGTCTGCACACAAGGAGAACCTAGGAGCAATGCACGCCACAACGCATAACGCCCCGCCCTGGCAGACGCCCTCCCTTCCTGTTACATGCAGTCTTCGCTGCACCTCCACCCGTGGTCACCCAGGTGGCCGTATCGCAGCAGGACCTGCATCCCACCCTACACGGAGGAGGAGAGCAGCCTCTGGCCGCTCGATCCTCCTCCCCCCAGCCGGCCCTCCAGCTGCCAGAGTCCGTTCCCGAACCCGGGTCGCTGGCACCAGAGGTTACACTTTATTGTTTTTAAAAATCCCATAAAGGGGGTCTTAAAGTGCATTCTTTATTTGTTCCAGTAATGCGAATGGCATTTTCGCTCTGTCGCTGTTTTGGATAGGGCAATTGAAATGTTGGTACCTGTTTGATTTTCATGCAGACTTACTTATTAATAAGCAGGAGAAAAAAATGTAGGCGTCAGTATTATGCCTTCACATGCCTAATTCAAATAAAAGTTAATAAAGGCACTATCTGTACTGTAACAAGTTTTAAAAGTTGAGACTGGTCTGCTGGTGCAAATGGTTCTAAATGTAACTTTTTTTTTTTTGAGCAGTTTGATTAAGATGTAGTTATCCACTGAAAACTACTCATTTTGAGGGAACAAATGATCGGATGAGAGTTATAACAACACTGGTTGTTGTTTCTAATATGTTTGGAATAAGTCTTGTATTTTTGGTTTGACCACTCAAAAGTCTTGTGGGGTAGAGCTTATTTTTTTTGGACTTTATCATGGACATTAACAATAAAAAGGAATACCCCCATATTATGTAAACAAGAATGCTCAGATAAAGTAATCCTGATAAATTGAACGTCTGATGTTGCTCACCAATGTGTGTTCTGGCATGAGTAGCTTGTATGTAACTGTCTACGGATAAAACAATGAACTATAAGTACAAAAAAAAAAAAAGGCTACCATTTAGAGGCCTGCTGGTCTTGTCATTTAATAGCAACAGTACAAGTGACGGCTCCAATATATACAGAATGTACATAATGTACGTATTTTAAAATTATATATTTTGGTGCATCTTTAGAACTACTTGCCATCAAACTGGGTGTAAATACTCTTCAATGCAACAGCTTGGGGGAATCTTAATTTTGTGCATGACGAAGTACATTTATAAAAATAGCAGAGAGAAATGGAAGAATGTGATTGGCTGAACTAATTTCCCTAGCCAGACTGGACACCCTCTAACACACCTTCTGCTGCTTTGGCCTCGACTGTCCTCCTCATATTCACCATTGCGATCTCTACAAATCTCTCTTTCCTCTCCCTTAAGGACAGGCGCCACTCACACTGTAACTCCATCTCTAAATTCTGGTTTAGCTCTCTCCCTTCCTACCTTTCTTCCTCCCTATCCCTTCGACCCCTGCCCTCCCACTCCCTTTGTGGGCTACGATTCTTGCTCCTTGGCTACCTCTCCTAGATATTCCACTACTGACTAGTCTGTGTTCTCTCACAGCTTCCCTAAACTGTGGAACTCCCTCATACTGACAATCCGCCATGTTAGTTCTCCTTCAGCCCTCTCCTCTCACCTACGCAACTACCTCTCCCCAACCTGTAACTGCTTTTAACTTCTTCCCTCTATGCTCTATCTTGGCAGCTCCTACATATTGCACTGAACTTGCCTGCTATGCGCTCTAATTTTGTGACACAGTTTATACTGTATTTTTACTCATCTCAATCGATTGCCCTGTAGTCCCTGAATCATATCCTCATTCTGTTGTATTTTTGCATTGTATTATTGCTGTAATTTGACGTCATCCCATTCCCCCTTCCCCAGGATGTACCTGGAAATGAGCAATTTGCTCAGTGTGCCTTTCTGGGAGAAACTTTTAAATAAATAAATAAAAAGGAAAATGTGACCATGTGGCAAGCTTCATCTTACCACCCGAGTAATTATTAATCAAATGATTAGCTGCCTTTTAAATTGATAAAATGGGATTGTCCACTGACCCAGTTGTGCTACCAAGCTGGCGACCCAGGTGTAGGAATGGAGTCAGAGCACTCCGTATGGGCAAGTGAGAACGTGCTGCCAAAAGCAGAGCCTTTCAGCTCTGGACGGGGGCAGCGTCATGGTCCTCTTCCACAGAAACCCATGTGTTTGGCTGGTGGAAGCTTGTACCCCTGCATCCAGGCACACATAGCACGTGGTCACCAGTAGACTGTGTGGTGCCACTATAATAATAATTGACCATCATTTTTTTTTTTTTTTAATGGAGAAGGCCAGTTATTTACCATAGTAACTGGCTGGTTATTATGGTAAGTACATGCTCGGTGAACAGCAGCTGCAGTCTTGAGCGCAGCGAGTCAGTACGCCACATCTGAAATGGCCATAAAGCAGGTGTTTTTTCTTTTTTAATTTAGTATGCTTTTCTCCTCTTCAGCCAGCCTTCACTGGTCCCACCCTACTCATCCAGCACTATCACCCGCCTTCTCCAGGACTTACGTCTCCTTCTTACACCCCTAGTTTAGCCCCAGGGGCAGGGCCATAAGGAAGTGCCCCTCTTACCTCCCAACTGAGATTGGGTAGGCGCTTGAGGGACAGCGCCACAGTCAGCAGTGTGGGCCCTGCAGTGAGGGGTGGACATCCTCTTGCTACAATTGTTGCTCTTTTTTACAATCTTCTCCCCTCGCAGATGCCGAGAAGAGCTCCTGGTATGCATGCTTATATCTGCATGCATGTGCATGTCCAAACTTGTTGACGTTTGCACCGCAGTTCATGACTCCACTTGCACTGCCAAAAATGGTCACTCAGGCGGCAGTTACACAGTGGAGACACACTGTCCCACTTCCCGAGGTGGAAAGCACCCTCAGGGATGCTCAACTTACCTCCCCCAATTGGCCCTTCAACAACCTGGGCTCATTCCCAAAACTGTGATGCCAGCATTGCGAGTGGTATCGCTATTGCCGTCGGGCTGGCATATGGACTGGGCATTCTATATGTTCATCTGGTACTAAAAAAAAAAAAAAAAAAAGAGGACAGGCTTTCTTTTAAAATCTAGTCTCCTGCAGGGCTCTTCCTTGCTGCACATCAAACCTAGTATCAGAGCCAGCCAAACGCTACCCAGACAAAGACCTCACTGCCCGACCTTACTTCCAGTTCCTCTCTACAAATTCAACAGGTACTTGTGGGGGAAAAAGTAGTCATATGAATGTGTATTTAGTGCTCTGTAGAAACGTTAACAGCTGGCCCGCTGGTGCAGTAATTGGGCTTCAGCTTGCAACAGCCAACATCCTGGGTTTGGAAACAGACCTACAGAGTCAGAGGGCTGGTCAGGGGGAGGAGGACTGAGCATCCTTGGGACTGCTCTCCTCCTCCCCAAGGGTGGGTGGGGAGCAACCGGCACGTGACTGACCCTTGGTGGAGACCAGGGGGAATACAGTTGCTGGAGCCAAGCTGTCAAGGAGGTGTGCCAGATGTCAGCACTTCTGCACACTACGTCACTGCATGCCACACTTCCCGGGGAGCCAACATTCTGAAAAATCTGCTGCCAGCTCCATGAATGATGCCCTGCTTCTCTAGTTCCGTTCCGCCCTCCGCGACACCTGGTCAGCGACCATGCTTACAGTCTCCGTCGGGATTGGCCCGGTTCGCAGCCCCACCCTGGGGGTAAGCCAGGCAGGACCCCCGATGTATTCTTCTGCCAGAACCATTACAGTCTTTCGTGGAGCTGTGCCCACTCAGAGCCCCACCTACATAAGGCAAGCCTGGGTGGATCATCGTACAAGGTATGTCCTGGGGGGAGGGGGCTGAGCTCTTGGGAGGACTGGCACCAAAAATCACAATAAATTAAAAAAAAAAAGTTTGTAAACTGGACATTTGCCAGTATTACAGTCAGTCACTGTTGTGAAAAGCAACTTGCTACCAGACCCAACTACAAATTTAAAAATTATATTGTGGGGAGAGCTGAAGAAAAAAATGATGACCAGTAATTATATAACATAAGGCATGGGGTGATGTGGTTACTCAAATTTTATACATACCCTTGGTGTGTGATGCTTAAATAGACCCCTTGAGCTTCACTGCCAGAGTCTATGTAGCACCATACACCTTGGGGGTGTATTAAATTCTCATAACACACACCACCCCATGTATTATTCTATATTTAATGATAAAACACAATTTTGACCCACTAGCCAAATGCTGTTAGATTTTATTTTTTATTTAGTTAATTTTTGTTGAACTGGAAAGGAGGAACAGACAGTACTGCCTATGTTCAGCCTTGTGACAGGGGTTGGGGGAATACATATGCAATCCAACAGAAATCTGAACCAGATTAAGCTGTGGTGGCATTTTTAGTGAATGGGGAAATTTGGGCAGGATACCGGGAAAATTACTCTACTGTTTTCAAGTAATGCCATGGGATCTTTAATGGCCATTTGAACAACCACCAGAACAGTCAAATAGGACCTCTGTTTAATGCCTTATCCCAAGGACACATACCTCGACAGTACAGCATCCCCTTAGTACTGCACTTGGGTGCCAGCGTTTTTGTGGTACGAGCTCAGTCTCGGTGTGAGACTAGAACCCACGACCTTCTGACCCAGAGGCGGATATGCTACTAACTGAGCCATGCTGTAACAAGGAGTAAGATTTTTCCTTAACTAGCCCTGTGGGCTTGTACTGGAGAAGGCAACATTTCAGTAAGCACACCAGCTGGCCAAGTGGAAAAGTTTGTGGGGCTAGTCGATTTTCCTGATCACTAGCCCTGCTGGCTCCTGGCTGCAAAACTTAATTTTGACCCCTGCAGGGGAAGACAGCCCTCCCCCGGAGCCTCACCAAGGTGGATGAAACAGTGAAGGAACAGCAGCATATTAGTGAGGTATGGGGCTGGGTGACTGCTTGGGCCAGAAGAGTGTCAATGGGGGGGGAAAAAGTTATACAGAGAAAAAACACCTTATAAAACATTTTGTTCAGGGATTTTTTTCTGCCTAAATGAGCCAATTTATAAGTGCAATACCCCACTCCAGGGTGTGCGATCAGACCAGCTGTACTGCACGTCCCAGGCTGAAGGCACTCATCTGTGTCTTGTGATTCACAACCCAACTGGGGTGTGCGGCAAGATTTATTTTTATTTAATTTATTTAAACCTTTGTTTACAAGGTAAATACAATGACCCAAGGCCCGTTTTCATGTACGACCTAGGGCCACATTTATCAGCCAAGATGTTAACAATAACGAATACATACATAGAAAATGCAGGTATAACTTAACACATACTAAACAGGACAAATAAACCAACAATGTAACTAGATATACAACTATTACAAGCTTATAACAAGCAATCACATTGCAGTTGATTTAAAAAGCACTTCTTTAGGTGCTTCTTGAACATATTATGAGTCATTTCTTTTTGCTATATCCAGAAAATATTAGTTTCCTCGGCCACTGCAACGTAGGTGTGCATGAATCTCAGTCTGTGACTTGACTCATCTGATAACAGCCAAAATCCTGGCACAGTTCAGAGGAATTTTTTTTTACCTTTGTTTTACCAGGTGAGACACACTAAGCTGAAAGCTTGTTTACAGTTGCAACCTGGGAGCACAGGGAAGTTAAGCTACTTGGCTCAGGGTCACACAGTATGCAAGTGGGGGGTGTGGGATTCAAACCCAGGTCTTCAGGTTTGCAGCTCAGAGCCTTAAACTACTGCACTATACTGCCTCCATTTTGATGAAATTTGATTAAACTTTGCCTGGGCATACATTTTTCTATCAATTAATTACTTTAAGTTGGGAGGGTAGAAAAGATGGGGGCCATGCTGGGCTGACCATCGATTGTGGAGTGAGGGAGCAGAGAGTTTTTAACTTTTTTTTTTTTTAAATTCGTCTTATTGTTTATTTACTCATTTTCTGGCAGATTAGGTTAGCGTCAGGGCTCGGGCAGTGCTAGTCAGGGAATTTAAAATGAGGTAGTGATAGTAGTGTAGGTTTTATTTTTAGTAAGAAACTGTCATCGTGTCGTTTTGCGTCCGCCAACTTTCTGGTTGAAACATAGTTAATCTGAACGTTAGAGCCACAAAGCTGCCTAACCAAATATTTTTGGTTTTGGCCATCCGCCCCATTTAGCTGTAAAACCTTTGCTGTCTGACAGAACAGTCGCTTGCCTACCTCGAGGAGAATCGGTGGATGAGATGAGACCTGGAACATCGGAGGTCTGTTGGGATGAAACGCTGTGATTTTCCCGGTGAGGAGTGTTGCAGGGATTTCCTTTCCGGGTCTGGCTTTTGCCTGGGTGTGCTCCACTGCGCTGTGGCTAGAGGGAAACTGCAGCAGTGGTTGGAACCAGGGGTTTGAGCTAGACACTGGGGGGGGGGGGTCTTCCCCGGTTTGGAAGCTGGTTGTGAAGCACGAAAGTCCAGAAAGGAGGAGTTGCTGGCTGTTGGCTCAGGCAGTCATGTTTGTGTCCTTTGGGGGGAGTTATCACGGCGACTTCTGCCATAGTAGGAGCAGCCAAGGACTCAGCATTACCCACTGGGCTGAGTGGGACTGTAGAAGAACTTGTAATCCTGCGCATTCCAAGGAGCTGAGGTTCTCTGTGATTGGGAACTTTTTCTATCTACTTGCCAAATTTCAAGTCAGAAAAATCTAAGTGACTTGTGACTGGTGCATGGGGCAGGTTGGCCTTATATCAAGAAGAAATTGACTACATTTAGTGTTTTATTTGAGGCAGTGAGAATGACATAGACTGTTGCTCATTTAAAATGAGACTAAAATCTGGACTTAATGGATTGAGAGTCCTTAAGAACTGGACTCTGACAAACCTTAGCCCAAGGAGGTGACAGCTCCTACGACTGCTTTCTAAACACTATATTGGACTGGGTGAAATCCAATTTCAAGCAATTCATAGCTCAAAATCTGACTGGTTTCATGTTACTTGGATTATACATTGTGATATTAGTAACTACACAGTAGCTTCCTATTAGTAAAAGGTGGACAGTTTTGTATTAGTTTGTATTTAGGTTGTGTGTGTTGGCGGGGGTTATTGTGGTTAAAGTATTGTTTATAGGTGCATGAGTGGTGTGTGTGTTGTGAGTAGTATGTTAATTTTATTAGTCAACTGAAATGTGCTGGCTAGTGAGGTGGGTGGTCAGGCACTACTCTCCCACCAGGCTCCGTGATATGCGTCCCTTTGAGGAACCCCCCACTAGCATTAGAGGTGTATAATTGCTGTAGAGCACTGGGGATAGTCACAAGGGGACGAGGGTCTGCAAGGCCTGGTGGGGAGCGGGGGTGGGCGGATTGGAGTGGTGAGGATGAGAAGGCGCCCTGGGGCAAAATGGGTCCAGGAGAGGGGTCCTCCCTGCCTGGTTCCCATACCAAAGGGTTCCACAATTTGTGGGCAGGATGCTAGATCTGCCTATCCCTCTCAGGCAGTGTTGTGCAATGCCAGATCTATTAAAAACAAGATGGCAATTATTGCTGATCTTGTGATAATAACTGATCTGGCTTGCATCACTGAGACCTGGCTGAACGAAAATGCTGGTCCAGTACTGGAATCAGCTGTTCCGGACGGGTACTTGTGGTACACTGTCCGGGAGAGGATCATAGGGGTTGGGGAGTAGCCATCTGTTTTAAAACAAACCTGAACCTCACAGCCATCCCAGTAGGAGTGACTAGATCCTTTGAATGCATCACAGGTGCAGGTTGCAGGATTCTCCTCATCTACTGTCCTCTGGGAGATGGGAGGGAATTCCTGCAGGAAACTGTGGACTGCACTGTCGACCAGGTACTGGAATTTCTCAGATGGATTATTCTGGGTGATTTCAATGCCTGGATCGATGATGAACTCTTGCAATTTGGTCAAGATTTCCTCCAACTAAATACTTTTTTGGGCCTGGCACAGGTTGTTCCCTCTGCAACTCATATTCATGGTCATTCACTGGACCTGGTCTTCCTGCTAGGGATGGAGGTCTCTGACCTGGTGGTGGAGCTGGTTAGTTGGTCGGACTACCACACTGTCAGGTTCACGTTTGAGGCACCCCCTAATAGGCTTGCTCCTACAGAGATGGTCTGGTACCGCCCTTTAAGGGGTTTGGCTCCACATGGTCTAATGGAGGTACTGGACCTATCAGACATGATGAGTGTATGCGAGGAGCCGGGAGAACTGGTAGTGGCCTATAATAGGGCCATCGCTGATGCCCTCAACTCTGTAGCACCTGTTCGTGTTCGCCCTCTCACGTCTCGTCAGAAGTCTCCTTGGTTCGATGAGACTCTGAAGGAGATGAGAAGGAGGGGTCGAAGGCTGGAGCAGCACTGAAGGAAATCCGGTTTGGCAGAAGACAAGCTTAGACTGATGTTACATTATAAAGACTATCAATCAGCAATCTCCTGTAAGAAGGCAGAGTTCCTGTCCAAGGAGATTGCTGCGACAATTAACAGCAAAGAGACCAGCTCATCTCTTCCGTACTATCCACAGGTTGTGCAATCCAACCTGTTTTCAGTCGCAGGGAGCCTTTTCACAAGCTAGATGTGATGAGTTTGCTCAGATTTTTGCTGATAAGATTGCCACTATCAGATTGGAGATCCAGTCAGTGCCCTTAAACGGATGTGCCATCAACGGGCTTGATGCTGCAAGTACTCTGCCTGTCTGGTCTGACTTTAGTCAGCTGGCTGTCATGGATGTTGTGTGGATCATCCAGGAGTTGTGGTCAACATACTATGGTTTAGATCCGGGGCCAACATGCCTCTTGTTGGGGTGTGCTGAAGTCATCGGCCTGGCTCTTGCCAGGATAGTCTGTTGCTCTGTAGTGACAGGGGTCTTTCCGGAGCTCTGAAGGAAGCAGTTGTTAAGCCTATCCTAAAAAAAAAAAAAAAAATCTACGCTAGATCTAGACTGCCTGGCAAACTACAGGCCTGTCTCTAACCTGCCCTTTGTGGGCAAGGTTATTGAGAAGGTGGTGGCAGCGCAACTGGATGATCACTTAACAACTCATGGCATCTATGATCCTCTTCAGTCTGGGTTAGGAAGAGGCACAGTACTGAGACTGTCCTTGTCTGGGTGTTGAATGATCTCCTGATGGCAAGGGATCGAGGAAGTCGTCCCATCTTAGTTCTCCTCGATCTCTCAGCAGCGTTTGACAATGTAGACCATGGGGTGTTGATGGAGCACCTGCAGGTATGCAATGGACTTGGCATGTACAGTGTTCAGCTTGTTTAAATTTCTTCTCACAGGCAGGAGGCAGAGAGTAGTGTCAGGAATTTTTTTCTCAATTTCTCTGCCCCTGCCCTGTGGGGTCCTGCAGGGCTCAGTCTTATCCCCCATGTTGTTTGCAGTGTATATGCTGCCGTTAGGGGATATCAATAGTCGATATGGGCTGAGTTTTCAGTGCTACGTAAATGATACTCAGCTCTACTTGTCCTTCGCAACCGGGCAGGAACAGACAGACTTGTGCTTTAACAACTTCATCTCTGAAATCCAAGACTGGATGAGGGCCAACTGGTTGAAGTTAAATCCAGACAAGACCGAAGTATTGGTGTTAGAACATTGGTCTCCAGGGTGTGAGGGTGCAAGCTGGTCAGACTTTAGGGCTCTAGCTCGGGGACTCCCAGCTGCTCAACTCAGATCAGGTGAGAAATCTGGGTGTTGTGCTCGACAGCGGTTTGACACTAAAATCACAGGTGTCGGCTGTTGTTAAAGCCTAATTTTTCTACCCGAGAAACATCGCCCCGATTAAACACCTGATCTCCCCTGGTGACATGCCAACACTGGTTCACGTCTTTGTGGCCTCTCGCCTAGATTACTGCAATGCTCTATACCGGGGTAGATCTTTGCCGATTGTAGCTAGTGCAGAATGCGGCAGCCAGGCTGAGGACTGGCTTACCTAGATCTTGCCATGTCACACCTGTGCTCCGTTATCTGCACTGGCTGCCAATAAATTGGCAGATCTCCTTCAAGGTCAGTCTGCTGACCTTTAAAGCCTTACATGGACAGGGACCCAGCTACCTGCAAGACCTTCTACAACCTTACCACCCCTCCCACACACTCTGCTCCACTGACGAGGGATTCCTGGAGATTCCCAGGGTTAAACTAAAGACATCTGGGGCCCGTACATTTGCTTATTTATTTATTTATTTATTGTAAAATCGGAATTGCAACCTTTGAACTAAAAGCTAATTTACAAAGGATCCTCGTCAAACAGAGGGTGAGGGAACATCAAGTACATGGACAGTGGAGAAAAACAGAAGCAGCAAGAAGGCATTGTCAGTTACACATCACTAAAAAGGCTAAATAGCATTACAAATAGAAGGATAGGGAGAGACAGAATACATTGCAAAAAACCATCACTTAATTACATAATACAGAGGAAAATAATTCCATAACAGATCAGGTGAATAAAGTGCAGATTCCAACTATGTACAAAGTATGAGAATTCCAAGAATGCAGCCATAGAGCTTAGATAGGGTCCCGAAGGGAACAATTAATGTGTTGTGACCACCACCAAGTACAGACATTAAGGGAGAGTAGGCTACAGGCTAGACGGGTGAGGGGGAGAGCACAATGGTGGGTGACAGTTTAAGGGTCAGGGGGGCTAAGCGGGTGTGGAGGTGAGGGGTATGGAGGGTCAGGAGGGCTAAGTGGGTGAGGGGGTGGAAGGAATGGGGGACCAATGGGTAGGCAGGTAGGGATTAGCAAGAGATTCTTAGGAGCCACAAGTCACTGCAGCCAAGCCATATTGTGTCAGGGGGCACCGGGGAGGGCTAGAAATGGCTGGAGTGTTCTTTACAGCAACATTGTACTGGAGGGGAGATGGACTTCCGAATTTCAGATTTGAACTGGCCAAGGAGAGTAAGGCTAGTAGTGGCATGGGGGAGCTCATT
The DNA here is from genome assembly GCA_016271365.2 of Neoceratodus forsteri. Taxonomy (NCBI): domain Eukaryota; kingdom Metazoa; phylum Chordata; order Ceratodontiformes; family Ceratodontidae; genus Neoceratodus; species Neoceratodus forsteri. The sequence continues at coordinate 1,688,506,972 of CM057452.1, read as the reverse complement.
TAGCCAGGTGGGAGCCCTTACTGCAAAGGCTCACCCCCCCCCGGCAGTTCTTCTGAAACATACTGCTACGGCATGTCTTGTAACACTTCTCGTGGAGTGTTCAGCTAGGACCGGACTGAATAAGGCTTGTAGGGGAAGGGGGTGCAAGACCTAGAAGGGCCTTCTTCCCTAGAAGGCAGGAGTGAAGCTTGATTCAGTCCATGACAGGAAGCCATCGTGTCCCAATATAAAGGTTGCAAGTGTGCGTAAGGTGATCTGCACCTAAAACGAAGCGGCATGCTTTGTTGAGGGTAGTATGGACCCTCTGCAGGCTGGTTTCAGAGGCTGCACCATATACCACATTACAACAGTCCAAGATGGGTAAAACTGTCCCTCTTACTGCCTGGACCCTAGCCTCAGGTGTGAGGCATAACTGAAGCCTATATAGGGCTCCTAACTTCCTATTTGCAGCAGTGGTAATATTTCGTATATGTTCACTGAAGGAGAGGGACTCGTTGATTATAATCCCTTGGTACCGGAACGAGGGCACCTGCTCAAGGGTGGAGTGGGAATTGCACACAAAATTGAGAAGGGAGTGGTATACCTCCTCTTTTGGCTTCCGGCAAAGAGCATTGACTTGTTTTTTTTGCTGTTGCGGCCCCAACCCTGTGGAATTCTCTACCTCATCTGATTAGAGTGTGCTGGACCATCAACGTTTTAAAGCTGAATTGAAAACATTTCTATTTAGCCAGGCCTTCGTTAATGGGATTTAATTTAAGGATTTTAACATGGTAATTGTTATGGAAGTGTGTGTTATTAATTAATATAGCTTTAAGTCTTAACAATACGTAAAAAGCTTTGATTCCCTGACATTTGCACTGTATAAATAAAGCTCTGATTAATTGATTGAATTCAACAAACTCATAATACAGGTACTGGTGATCTATTTTAGCATTTAAATGAGCCGAGTTATGAAAAAGGGGGGGCCAAGCACCTGCACAAACACAAAAAAAAAAACAGTTGGCATCAGCAGAACTAAACTGCACAACACTTGAAAAAATATTTAGAGAAACACAGAAGGTTGCCAGCAGAAAAAGACACATGTTTACTGTGTACATAGAAACACAGACGTTGATGGCAGATAAGGACCGCAAGGCCCATCCAGTCCGCCCATTTTTTCTACCTTATGAATGTGCCACTGGCCTTTACTCTGTCAATGGCCTATCTATTCATGCTCATCTGTTTTGCTCCCTTATGCCTATCCCACGCTTGCTTGAAGCCCTGCACTATATTCATATCCACCACTTCTCGAGGTAGGCTGTTCCATGCATCCACCACCCTTTCTGTAAAAAAGAACTTCCTCACATTACCCCTTAATCGGCTTCCATCTAATCTCATGCTGTGTCCTCTTGTCCTGCTATTTTTCTTATACTGAAACATGTTAGATTCTTTCATCTTGTTAAGGCCCTTAAGGTGTTTGAATGTTTCGATCATATCACCTCTCTCCATCCTTTGCTCTAGGGTATACATATTGAGCTCTGTTAATCTGTCTTCATATGTTTTCTGATGCAATCCCTGCACCATTTTGGTTGCCCTTCTCTGGACTGCCTCCATTTTGTTAATGTCCTTGTGCAGGTGCGGCCTCCAGTACTGCACACAGTACTCCAGATGGGGCCTAACCAGTGTCTTGTAAAGAGGGATTATTACCTCCCTCTTACGACTTGTGATACCTCTACTAACACACCCCAACATCCCTCTAGCCTTACCTACTGCTTCAGTGGTCTGCTTGGATGATTTCAGGTCCTCTGTGATGATGACGCCCAAGCCTCTTGATTCCCTTGTGATTACCAGCAACTCCCCTCCCAACCTATAGGTGGCTTCAGGGTTTCTCTTCTCTTCCCTATGTTCATGATCTTGCACTTCTTTGTGTTAAACCCCCGTTGCCACTCTTCCGACCATTTTACCAGTTTATCCAGCTCTCTCCTCATTCTTCCCACCCCATCTGAATCATCTACTCTGTTGTAGATCTTGGTGTCATCTGCAAATAGACAAACCTTACCCTCCAGTCCCTCTGCAATGTCACTGATAAAGATATTGAAGAGGACTGGCCCCAGGACTGATCCCTGAGGTACCCCACTTGTGACTTGCATCTCTTCTGACTGTATACCGTTTACCACCACTCTGTTTTCTGCCCGCCACCCAGCTGGCCAACTTCTGACACACCCTGCGCCTACCCAGCTTAACAATCAATCTTCTATGTGGTACCTGCCTGCTTCCTACCGGACCTTGTCCACTATCCATTTTTCATTACTAAGGGTATTTACACGATACTGGGAGCTTTGTTCCTTACGGTTCACATACACCCAAGGCTCCTACTGGAGGTGATGCTGTCATAATGCCCCACTTGTGAAACTGCAACCATTTCCAAAGGAACAGACCGATGTCACAAGCGGGGCATTATGACTTCAGCAACAGAATGAGCCTCAGCAGCAAGTAAACTACACAGAGCAAAACTAACTGGAATTCATATTTGGGGTGCTGTATAACAGACCGCTTGCTGATGCCAACTGGGATTTTTTGTTGCTGCTAACATTTTTGTCTTGGGACTGGCGTTTCTTTCTATGTTTCCAAACATACATCCCTTGCACTCTACATGGTGGATAAGCTCCCAGATGGCATGATGTGGAGGTGACAAGGAACTGAAAATTGTGCATTTTCAGCTTGAAGTTTGGATAACACTGTTCTCAGTAGATGTTTGATTCCAGGTTTCTGGTGAAGACAAGCCAGTTAATTACCCACTTCAAGATCCAATCCCACTGCTCTGCTACCAAGAGGCTGCCTCAGAAATGGATTATAACTGCCAGTCCATTCAGGGCAAACGATAAAACCAATGCATGATAAAACAATGTTATTATAGGGAATCTGAATACTCCCTACATTGTGTCTTCAGGACTCCTGTATTATTGGAGATCAAGGTCGAGGGGGATGTGTGCAGACGGTGCAGTTAAATAGGAGCTTACACACTTGTAACCACAGGTATTCAGTTCACATCCACACTTACGACAGTCTTCCACTGAGCATGCTTATTCACCTGGACAGTGTTCAAGCCAGACTCCTCCCCTGCACTCAGATCTACATGCTGGAACAGGAATCCAAAGCAAGTCCTGCTGGGAGAGGTTGGGTGGGCTGTGTGGATGTGAAATAAAACTAGCAGTAGAACTATGGTTAAAGTGAGTAACCGCTATTTCTATCTAGATTCAGTTCACTATCCATACTCCTAGCAGTCCTCAGGAGAAGAGGGAAAGGCATGCACCCTAAATTAGGTAGAGACTTGAGGACTGAGAACCCAAAAGCAGCCTCACAATGACTGAGCAAGGCGATGCTGTGATGGGATCAGAATAATTTATGCAAATTCAACCAGGTAGCAGCCTTATACGGCCTTAAGGAGGCAGTATAGCACAGTGGTTAAGGGCACTGAGCTGCAAACCTGGAGATCTGGGTTTGAATCGAATCAGCCCCCACTTGCATACTGTGTGACCCTGAATAAGTCACTTAACTTCCTTGTGCTCCTAGGTCGCACCTGGAAACAAGCTCTGGCTTAGGGTGTCCTTTCCTGGTTGAAACAGTCCCCCCCCCTTCCCATTATACAGTTCAGAAACTGGAATGTGCCTGTCAGCAACAAAAGAGGCAGCAGTACGTCTGGTGGAGTGAGCCATCAGCCCCACAGGTGACTCCTCCCCAGCCAACCTGTAGTACAGAGTGAGGCAGGAAGTTATGCGTCGGGCAATCACCCGTTTGTCTGTTTGGCTGTCTAGGGTGAATTCAGTGAACATGACAAACAGCTGGTAAGCCTCACCCAGAAATTCCACAGTACACTCCCAGTAGAAGAGCAGAGCCCTACAAACACCTACTGTGTCAAGCATTCGCTCAGCTACCAAAGAGAAAGGCTTCGGGAGGAAAGTAGGTGGAATAAGTGAAACTCTGAGATTACCTTTGGCAGGAATTTTGTATGAGGGCACAGGACAACCTTGTCTTTGTGGAAAACCAGATATAGTGACCACAGACAGCGCATGGAACTCACTCACCTATCTAGCTGAGGTGATGGTGACCAAAATCGTCGTTCTTCTAGACAGACTGTGGGAGATGACATATGCAGTAGGCTCAGATGGTTTACCTATTAGTCATGACAGCATTAGCAGCAAGTCCCACAGCGTGCAGTGGGCAGGGAAAACCCCTTGAGGTGGTGCTGGTATTGTTGTTGTCATCTTGCCTGCAGAATGAACCACTGTGGCTATGGCTGGATCTTTCGATGGAAGGAATGCAGTGGTCAAACTCACCACAAGGAGGCAGGAGACTAACTTCAGTAGAATGGAATGAAGGATACCCGATTTGTGTAAGACAAGGTACAAAGAGGATGGAAGAAGGTAATGCTATCACTGTGATAACCAACACTATAGCACTAACTCTTATTTCAATAAATACTTGCACTGTATAAACATTTCAGACAGATTATCACAACACATAAAACACTGTATGTAATTACAATGCTGTATTTGGCATTAAAAAAAAAAAGACCTTGAGAATTAACAACAAATTGTAGAGAGTCAAATGGGTGATTGGCGCCACAAAATGGAGCTCGTTGATGAGGATGCTAAAAGAAAATCACTGAAGCACTGGTCAGCTTGTTGCACGTGGAGCTCATAAAGAGGGGTTTGGCAGAAGCCACTAGCTCTTCCACCAAATGCCAAAGAAAGAAGGCCAGGAACAAGGGACCTAGCTGGGTGAATGGTGAGGTAGTGAAAAGGGTGAGGGAAAAGAGAGCGGCCTTTAGAAAATGTAAGAGATCCAGCCAGGAAGAGGACAGGGAGAGTTACGTGAAGAAATCCAGGGAGGTGAGCAAAGTAGTGAGGGCAGCCAAGGCTTCGAAAGAACTAAGGCTGGTGCAGGGGATCACGGAAGGGGGAAAGGAGTTCTTTAAGTACATAAGAGAGAGGAGGAAGTGCAAGGACCAGACTGTAAGGATTAGGAACCTGGGAAGTACAGACCAGTGAGCCTTACAGCCACTGTGGGAAAAATAATGGAGACTATACTCAAAGAAAGGCTGGTATGTTTCCTGGAGGAGAATGGCTTACAGGACAATAGGCAACATGGGTTGTGTCTGGCAGATCTTATCAGACCCACATTATTGACTTTTTTGACTGGGTGACGAGGTCACTGGATAGGGGTCATGCGGTTGATGTCCTATACCTGGACTTCAGTAAGGCATTTGGTTCCGTGCACCATGGAAGGCTGAACAGCAAGTTAAGTAGCCTGGGAGCAGGGAGGAAGCTGGTCAGGTGGATAAAGAAATGGTTGCAGGGTAGGCAGCAGAGGGTGGTAGTGGTGGGGGCTCTCAGCACCCAGGGTGGTAACCAGCGAGGTGCCACAGGGGTCGGTGCTAGGACCAGTCCTATTTAACATATTACTAGCATACACAGCAAAAGGGGTAAGAAGCAAGATCAACCTCTCTGCAGATGACACTAAGATCTGTGCAGAGGTGGACAGTGAGGAAGGGGGTAAGGTACTACAAGAGGATTTGGCGACACTTGAGTGCTGGTCAGCCACATGGCAGCTGGGGTTCAATGTCGGAAAATGCAAGGTCTTGCACCTGGCGGCAGGGGTGTTCAAATCAAAACTTTAAGGATTTTCCCAGCCATGACTGTAGCTGAATTTTCACTTGCCCTATTCATTATAATGAAATGAGCTTTCTTTTTGTACTTGCCCTTAAAGGAAATTCACTTGCCACGGACAGGGGGCAATAGGATTTGCACACCTCTGCCTGGGGACTCAAAACCCAAAGAATAGCTACCGGTTTGGGGGGGGGGGGAGTACAGTTGGCCACTTCAGATGAGGAGAAAGATCTAGGAGTGCTGGTGACAGGGAACATGAAACACTAGACACAGTGCAGGAGGGCAGTTGCAAAGGCAAACAAAATGCTGGGATGTGTCGCCAGGGGAATCACCTCTAGGAGGGAGGAAGTTATTTTGCCCCTGTACAGGTCCCTGGTGAGGCTACACTTGGAGTACAGTGTGCAGTTTTGGTGCCCATATCTGAAAAGGGACATCAAACTATTGGAGGGGTCCAGCGTAGGGCAACGAAGATGATCCTGTGGATGGGGGACAAGGAAAGATTGAGGGAGCTCAACATGTACATCCTAGACTACAGAAGGGAGAGAGGGGATATGATTGAGACATTCAAGTACCTGAAGGGCATAAACAAAGTTAATTCAGATGGCTTGTTTAAGCTGGGGGGGGGGAGGATACCAGGAGGCACAGCCTTAAACTGGAGGGAGGAAGGTTCAAGAGAGAGATGAGGCGACACTATTTCACTGAGAGGGTGGTGGCTGGTTAGAATGCGCTGCCAGAGAAGCAGCGGTACTGTGGACAGTGGGCAGCTTCAAGCGAGGGTGGGATAGGGCCAAAGAGAGGGTCAAAACTGTGGAGAGGATGGGGGGAATGGGGTCAGAAGCAGGGGGTGCAGCTGCAGTTTAACAAGACAGTGTGCTGCACACTCAAACAGACTAGACAGACTGAATGGCCTGTATCTGCTGGCAAATTTGTATGTTCGTATGTAAAGAAAGAGGAAAAATGCTAAAGATCCCTGGGTTCGCTCAGAACCAGGGAAAAAAGGACAACTTGCATAGAACTTGAAGAAATGCTGTACTTCCAAGCTGCTGCAGAGCTTGGGAAAGGGCAAGAAATACCACAAATGTGAAGAAATGCTGAGCTTCCGCACTGCTGAGGGGCCTGGGAAATGAAGAACCCTTCTGGAGAACTGAAGAAATGCTAAACCTCTGAGCCTCTGTGGATCCCAGCAATGGAAGAAGAACCTCTGTGGAACCTGTTGAAGGAAGAACCCCAGCCCACTTTATGTCTGAAAGGTCTGATAACTGAACCGGCGTGGTTCTTAAGCTAATACTGGTGACAAGGGGGAAGAATATTATGTAGTTTCCAGGTGCAGAATGGGCCTATCACCTTTGATAACTACACGTGCAGCCCTTTCCCAGTCACTGTGGTGTGCAGTGGGGCTGATCTCCTGCATTTATGTGGCACAGACTCCGGGCCATGCAATGGCTGCCTGAACATGCAATTTGATTTAACAATTGGTGGTTAAACTATAAAGGTACAGTTTCTTGAACATGTAATGAACACAAGCACAGTCACTTTAAAACAGAATGGCTGTAACTGTGCCAAATGCTGTAGGCCGTCTTTATTGTGCAGTTAAAGGGCGTTACTTGTAAGTCTGTTAGGCAGGCTTTAAAAAAGATAGTTTAACAGTACGTTTCACTTTAAATCCCAAAGACAAGTTAAAACAGGCAATTTAGTACAGCTGTGTCACTTTAAATCCTTTAAATTGTTTAAAACAGGCAGTTCAGTGCTGTGTTTTACTTCAAGGGCCTAGGCAGTCTCAAACATGCAGCTCAGTGGGGGCACCAACAAGAGAATGGGGCAAAATAGCAGACAGTTTAAATAATGCAGCAAGCAATACTGTCTCTTTAAATCATGCACTCGGTTTTTAGCTCACTTGTAGGCAGTATTCAGTGCTGTATATTAGCATAAAATCAGTATTCATAAGCCCCACTGGTAGCTATGGGGAACTGTGAGGTAGGAGGTGCACCCCCCCCCCCATGTCAGAACTGCTATTTACTTCAATCCCGTTATTAATAAACAAGCAATTTGGACCGCCAACAGGTTCACTAATACAGAACGAGTCAGAGACCATATCCAAAATGCCTAAAGACAGAGGAAAGGATGCTGCATCTCTTAGATACACTTCAAGTTTTGGGGGACATAGGATATAAAAGTAATCACACTAAATCAGAGACAATGCTTCTAAGCAAGTCTTCTGGCTAACTAAGAATTTCTATTTTTTTCTCTGGGCCTCAAATAACACCTTTACATACCTGGGTATCCGGATTTCCTGAAATGTAACCAAACTATTCCGAGACAACTACCAGAAACTGTATGAAACTCTTCAACAAGATCTGGCTCATTGAAGTTACTCCCTCTCACCCTCTATGGCTGGACCCAGGTTTTGAAGGCTAACATGCTCCCGTGTCTATTATTTCTGCTTCAGACACTCCCAATCCCAAAAAGACTTGGGAACCTGTTATCCAAGGAGACCTCAAATTTTCTATGGTTCCGCAAAAAACCCAGACTGTCTTATAATATATATTTTTTTTATATATAATTTATTTTTTATTAGCAAGTTTTCAACACACTGACAAACTTTTTTGTTTTTCACATATGAGAGCAACATTTTATATACAGAGTCTCATTATCTTGACAATTCTTTCAGTTTCAGTATTTTGCTGTTAACTATCTTATATTCTGATACTATCAAGAGAGCAGGGTGGCCTTGGCACACCATGCTTTAAAACATATTTGGCAGTCCAAGCAGCATTTTTAGCAACATGGGTGAAGCAGAGGGGAGAGTTGGGTTGGTATGACACAGAGGAAGCGGATGCCTCAGACCTCCCATTGTGGACTGTGCCCACACAAGTCCTCGCCCCGTAAGTAGTACATGCTTAACACAATCCTTGGGTTAGGCACACGCTAGGCATGTTATTTAAAACTAGAAAGCTGACAGGTATACCTAATGCCTTAGGATCCTTCACTTTAATACGGCACCATGACACCTTCTTCCCTCCCCAATTAGACCTTGGATATGAATATTGGGAAAGGGTAGGACTCACCCGGTTTTGCACAATCTCTATCCGGAGGACAGCATCGCACTTTTTAGGAGCTTAGAGAGACTTTTCAGCTTGGACAACAAGACCATTTAAAGTTCCTTCAAGTGAGGCACTTCCTGCTGCCCCAGGATAAACCGACGCAGATCATGTGCCCCCAGTCTCACCTGAAGCAGCTTTTTTACTGGCTGGTAATTCTAGAAGATAAAATCAAGCTAGTCTTAGGACTATACAAGCTGCTCTCTCATATTACAAACTCTCCCCTTGAGCAGATCCAGCTGCGGTGGGCGGCAGCGTGTGCCACCCCTCTCCCAGCTTAACAATGGATAATGCATCTTCGGGTAGGTTGGGCTATAACTGCCTCCACCACATGGCAGGAGATCAACTGGAGAATCCTTGCAAGACATTTTTGCACACCAACAGTTACAAAGCACTTACAACTTACACAGACTAATGTTGGAGGCAGTGTGGTAGGATGGGGACCCACTACAGAGTGTTTTGGGCCTACCCAATCCTTCACTCTTTTTGGAAGAATGTACATCAGCAATTACAGCTCACTGCCCCCGACCAGATTCCATTCACATTTCAGGACTTAGTCCTGGGTTTTCCCACTTTCTTGAACAGTCCCCAGAAGAAATGTTGAAACTTACACAGATTTTATACATGGCAGCCCCAAAGTGCATCACACTGCAATGGTTATATCCCCTTCTCCCAACAATAGCCCTTTGGAGGGCTAAGGTGGCAGACTTGGAATCAATGGAGCGGATCACTGCTACCCTGCAACTCTGACTCCTGCGGTATCTTGAACTCTGGCAACTTTAAAGCCTCCTTCAAATGCAACACAGAGGGGCAGATGGCCAGACAATGCTCCATTCGAGTCCAACCTCTCAAGTCTAGTATGGTGGTCCTAGAGAAAGGATGCTTCCTCCTCCTCCAACCCTCCCCCTGAAGATAAGATTAATACACCAGAGACTGCCAGCTTGAACTATTACACAAAAGACTGTATACTTGCCTACGAAATGCATCTTCCTTGTACTGTGTAGCATTAATTTTACATGCAATGTTTTCTTAGTATTCCTGTAATCGCACACATTCTTTACAGGACAAAGACACATGGACAATCCTTTCATTCCTTTTACACTTTGGACTATTATATTTTTAAGGACTGCCTCCCAGTTAATGCATATATGTCTTGATAATAATAAAAAGATCAACTGCATAAACATTCTTTATACTAATGGAAAACCTGTTGTCTCCTTGTTAGCTCTTGGGTTCGTTTTCTAAATTTTCCATTTCCTGCTTATGTATTGTACACGTATCACCAAAAGACATATCACATTGTACGCTGCACTGGAGATGCAGTTATTAAGTTATTAATCTTATGTCTTTTGAATAGCTTGCTAAACAAACTCGAAGTCTCAATAAAAAAAAAAAAAAAGACAAAGGAAAGGAATGTGTTCCTCCCTGTTTGTTCAGGTACAGCATGGTGGCTGGACTGTCCGTGTGGACCTGCGCCACTCTATGTCAAACCAGCAGTGGGAACTCTCCAAGCAAACAGCATGGAGGCTGATATGGAGAACCATCTCACTCAGCAACCAGAACCTGTGCGTTCTACAGTCCAGCAGATATGACCTCCAGCCCAACTGTGATGCATCCATCAACATGACCTTGTGTACCATCCAAACAGGAGGCAGCATCAGGATCAGGACTGGTGGCAGCTGAATCAGCCATGGGCCAGCTTGGAGTTCAGTCAGACCAGATTCACCCATCCCAGTCTGGGTCATAGTCAGCATTAGTGTCTGAGACAGAGAATATCCCTCGACAGATAGCCCTCGATATGGTAGGCCATTAGACAGACTGGTGTCGACACAGTCAGCTGCTCTGATGGGAACTTGGTGGGCAGACAGATGGGTTCCATGAACAACCTGACCTCCCAGCAACAGACCACATGGACTCTCTGGACCACGGATGGTCCCTCGAGCAATAGCAATCCCACAACCTGCACAGACTTTTTTTGTGCTTTTAGCCTCAACATGGAGACTTACCTTTGAAAAAGTGGAGAGAACAATGGAAGTTTTTAAACCCTTTGTCTTCCTGATGAGTCGGGAGATCCAGCGTGTATTCTTCCACAGTCAGAAGGTCCAGGTCTAAAACATTCTCACCAACCCCCTTCACCTCTTGAGCCTACAACTGCATTGTGAAATGTGTGCAGTCACGGATGACACATGTAGTCTCAATGGTTTGCCCTGGAGCATCCGCATGTGGCACCTGAGTGCCCATGAGTGCATAGTCTATCACAAAGAGTGTGCCATATGGGAACCAAGGCCCAAACTATACATGCAGAAACTGTGGCTGGTCGTGGACACTGTAACTAAATAAAACACAGTTCATGAATCCTTGCTTCTTCTTCCATTCTATGCAAATTGTGAATGATGGTGCAGGAAGCCAGTGTGAGGGTACAAAACTGAGTGGAAAACCTAAGCAAAACCAAATGAGAGGGAGCAGCTACAGAAGAGGCCTATTCCTCCCCCAGGAAGAAAAGATCTGAGAGTAAAGGGGGCAGAGCCAAGGACTACATAGTTGGGTAGCACGAGAAGTTTAGCTGGAAGACTGTTAGGTAGTCTTACACTGATCATGATGATAAATCACTGTAAGCATGGATAATGAACTGAATTTAGATAGTTAGATCATCTCTTACACGGAGTAATCTGAATGAACCACTAAGAGGGTCTGGTTAAATTAAACTGGTCATTTTTGCCATAGGCCCTACAGAAACATAAACATCAAGCTTTTCTTAACAAGGTTAATCATAAAACTAATTATATGCTTTGGCAAATATTTTTGTTATGAAACTAGTGTTTCTAAATACTCAAGATGAAAGAAAAACACAATCCACATATAATTATTATATGAAATGAAGGCACAACATTAAGGCTCAAATGAATGAAAACAACAATGCCCATTCAGGGGTCAATGTCAACTCGCTCCCGACAATACGCGACGCATCAATTCGCTCCCGACAATTCATATCCACGTCAGTTAACTCCTGTACTTTACGCTCCCAGTACATTCTGGCCACCAGGCTGTTGCGTCCTTACTGCCTGCCTTCTCTCTTGCACCAGAGCCTGCTGTTCCTGCCATTTATCCAGCCCCTTCTATGTCTTATCCTTTTATTTTTTGTGCTCATCCTGTTTCTTCTTTAACAAATCCTACCCCCATGTCACTGCACCTCCTCAGTCTGACTCTCTCTCCTCAGTCCAAGAATTGGACTAACCTTACTCCAATGCAACAACTCTTTTTCTGCTACAGGTATCACATTTTGTTATGTTTCATACGAAAGAGTGGCTACAATGTTGTGCTCAGCTGTCCTACATTTACAACCAAGTGGGTACTGCCTTGAACGATCAAACAGGTAATACACATATTTTTCAGTAGGACACTCGCTAACATTCTATCTAAAACAGTGCATACAATACCAGAAAAATGTCCACAACACTTTAGGCATCTATTGATATACGAGATATTTTTCCGTGTCGACACTGTGTGCACTGCAATAATACTTATAGAATCAAAATAATAAGAAATTAAGCTCACGATGAGGATATGGCTACTGCGTTGTGCTCAGCTGTCCTACATTTACAACCGAATGGGTACTGCCTTGAAGTGAGCGCTTGTAGAGTAGTAAGTACCTGTCATTGTCAAAATTGAGAGTGTAATAATCCAGCCTTGCAAAATGTTATCGTACAATTTCTTCGACTACATGCAAGCAATATTTTATTTAAAGTGGAACTGCGTAATATGCTGTTGTTTCAGGAGGAATATTTTGTGGCCGCATCTGTGTAGCTGTGAAAACAGGTCCATGCTATATCAGCATGCGATAATGCGATTTAGCAGTACCATGCATATGTAAAAACTTTATTTTATGCTGGTAGAATTACAAAATGACGTTAAATCTGTTGGGTGCACATATTGAATACTGACCATAACTCAGAATATAACATCGGGAGCGAGTTGACATCAGGAGGAGTTGACGATGGCGAGCGAAGTCAAGCGAATGTCGGACCAAATTGACACGCTCCCCCCATTCAGACTGGCAACTGTTGATCAACGCCTAGTCTTTCCACTGAAGGATCATCCACTCCGATTTATCTTCTCTCATACTAAAACTTCCACAAAGCAAAAAATCCACAAGCCATCCTGCGAGTGTGTGCTGAAGACATTTTAGAAAACTGTAATCTCAAGCATTTAAGTTGCATTAATGTGTCCAGATACTTTTCCTTAAAGTGTGTATTCTGCCAGCCTTGTGAAGTTGTTTTGCACTACTGCCTGCTCCCCCCACCACCAACTCTAGGCATAGTATCCCTGTTGTTTTGAAAATAAAAAAGCATTGTTCCAGGTTTGTTTGAGAGTTAAGAAGGATGATCATAAATACATACTGATCAGTTGTTTTCACTCTGTCCAAGAAATACTAATTAATGTTAGTGGCACTGTAAACTGAAAGACTCAATTCAACAAGTTCAACTTAACTCTTCCATCTGAAATGTAATAAATAAGCAGCATTATGTAGAGGTGCCAAAAGCCAGCAGACACGCGTCTTCAGTCAATGTTTTCTCTGTGCTAGAAAACCTCTCCCTGGTAATGTTGCACACAAGTCATATATATTCTGGCTGGTTTGGGCAACTGTGCCTTGAAAACAATTTTTTTATCAATGAGTCACTTGTAGCCAGTAAAAATGGAATCATGTCAGCAGTCCAACATTTTAACAGCTCTGATATTTTTGGAATGCCAAAACAAACAATCAGAAAAACCTGCACATACAGTATAGCTGTCCTGACCAAACAAAAATAACTCAAGTCAAACAGTGTTCAAAAGCAAGGAGTATAGTGGACTAAAAGCTTTTCCAGATGTGCAGAGTTGAAATGCATGCCACTGCTTTGATAACACAGACCCAAGCTGATGAAACATACTGCTTTTCAAGACACTGCATATAACCACATTTTACAAGCATGGAACACTGGTAATAATCTCAAAACAAACTCAACACATCTGCACCCTGCTTACCACCAAAGAACTCATGTGGCAAAGAAGCGGCCACATACTGCTTACGTACCACTGCCAATGCATACATTGGTGGAATGTGCCCTTTTAGTTTGAAATCTTAGGTGATGGATGGCAAACAGATTTTGGCATCACATTTTTCCAACTTTCCCCTTTCTGAAAAAACATGACAGCAAAAAAAAAAAAAGAAAAAGCAAAAAACTTCAGAGGAACTCTCATTCATAACTTAAATACTACACCTGCCTTCTTGGGGAAAAGTTCCTGCTCAAAACGATTCCCCCCGGCCTTGAACCCCTGATCACTATAGTACCCGCTACCCGCGTCGCTATAAGTACTACCAGGTCCACCTACTCTGTGCCATGGTGCAGAACATTGCTTTGCCAAAGGGCCTTCCTATACCGTGCCCTTTCATGGCTCAATGAAACCCCTACGTCCATCACCCATCTCCCCACCCTTGGTCCTTTCAAAATGGCCCTCAAGACCCATCTCCTCAAAATGGCAAACTGTGAGTGCCCCTGAACTTAATCAATCTGCACCCACTACTGATTTCCTGCCTATTAAGCATAAACTGGCTATCCTACTTTTATTCTCCGACCCGGTACAGATTAACCCTAGTATCAACTTGGTTATTTTAACCTTGTACTGTTTAAACACATGTTCATTACTACCCGTCTTACTTTTCTGACAGTACGTTACAATGTTGATATGACAATGGGCTCTTGCCTGCTACACTTGTCCTACTTTGTCTAGAACACCTGTACAAATCCTCACTAATGTACTGTAACAAATGCCCTATCTTATGTACTTTTATGTTTCAGACTCTAATTACAAGATGTAACTCGTCTCTTGTACTCAATTGTATGTGCATGTCAATTCGTGTTCACAATGTATGTAAGATGCAGAGTCTTTGCAAACGAGTCTTTGACTCAAAGGTTGTATTTCGAATTCTTAATAAATAAATAAAACCTGCTTATTAATAATATAGAAACAGAAAAATGCTAATTTCAAGTCTGCATAAGAGACACAGAAGAGGCACTTCGAATCACCACCTGCGAGATTAAGAATGGTGAAGAGACAGAGGGGAAGGCTCCCACACCATGGATCAATAGGTGTTTGTCAAGATTGAGAGAGGGGGGGCACTGGTGTCAGGGGGCAGCTGCTCATTTACTTTCTTGACCAAAGGACAGGGGTGCTCCTTCAGTTTGTTTTAAAAGGGCCAAAGGAAGGAAATTAGGTTCAGCATGTGCACAGACAGACAACTATATGGCAGTTTAGTTCTGCATTTACAGCACAAACGTTTGAACCAGGAGGGTCCCGGGTTAAAACTGCACCACAGACAGGTACTTTGTACAATGGCTCAGTTCCCAGTCTCGGCTTATGAGGCTTTCTTGCCTGAGTGTACATGGATACTAAATTAGCATTTCACCCCAGAGAGGTGGTCTTTTCCAAGTCAGAAAGTACAATTACGTAAGAACTTCCCGTAACAGTAGATCTTCGAGACAGGCTCTTGCAGTAGGTAATAACTTGTAGGACTGCACCCCCTGGTGTCAGGACCACATGGAAACTTTAACTATCAGTGTCTGATGGGGGTCGACCACCCGACGTCACGTAACGGATGTCAGCGTGACACTATACAGTGGGCGGTCCCCAAGTCCGCCCTCCAGTTCTCCTGCTGGAGACCTCCAAGAGGCGCAACAGGAGAATGGGAAAGAGGCTCCTGGAGTCAAGAAAAGGCTCAAGGAAAAGGAGCTACAGACTAAAAGGGGAAGGAGGGAGGGAAAAAGGTTACCTCCTGCAAGAGCCTCTCTAGAGGATCTACTGTTACGGTAAGTTCTTGCGTAACTGTACTATCTTACTTTGAGAGGGCTCTTGCAGTAGGTAATAACTTGTAGGACTGAGTCCCAGGCAATAAGACTCTGAGGGACAGGAACAAACACGGGAGGCTGGAAGAAATCTGCTGAAAGGCAAGAGCGAGCTTCAAGACAGGAATCCCTGGAGGACAGCCAGTCTGAAACCAGCCCTGCACCTAGAGGCGATGTCCAAACGTAGTGTTTAGTGAAAATGTGGACAGAACTCAAAGTGGCGGCCACACAAATTTCTGCATCTGACACATTTCTGAAACAGGCTGTAGAGGCAGCCATGCCCCGGTAGAATGTCCTTCAGCCTACCCCGGAAGGACTTTGCCATACTTCTGGTAACAAAAACCAATGCAGTGGGCCAACCATTTGCAAAGGCATTGCTTAGAAACTGCCACACCATTTCACCTGGGTGCGAAGAAACAAAAAGTTGGTCTGTTTTCCAGACAGCATTTGTCCTGTTAGTATAGTAACGTAAAATTCTGTGAACGTCTAACGTATGCAGAATTACCCCAACCCCACCGATTAGCATGCTCAGGGTAACAGACTGGCAGTTGAAGAGACTGATTCAAAGTGGTCTCTGATACAACCTTTGGGAGAAACTTAGGATTAGTGCACAGAGCCACCCGGTCTCTGTGAAACATCAAATAAGGCTCCTGACACATCAGGGCCTGAAGCTTGGAAATCCTTCAAGTGGAAGTAACAGCAACTGAAAAGAGCGCTTTCCAGGACAAAAAGCGCATGTCACACGCACTTGCTAGTTCAAAAGGAGGCAAAACTCAATTTCTTCAAAACAAAGT
This sequence comes from Neoceratodus forsteri, assembly GCA_016271365.2. Taxonomy (NCBI): domain Eukaryota; kingdom Metazoa; phylum Chordata; order Ceratodontiformes; family Ceratodontidae; genus Neoceratodus; species Neoceratodus forsteri. The sequence continues at coordinate 1,688,490,551 of CM057452.1, read as the reverse complement.
TGAGATTCCACGGTGGAGCAGGGTTACGCACCAGTGGTTTCAAATGTAGAATTCCTTTTAAGAAGATGTTAGAAACCTCCAACTGAGCCAGAGTTTTGCCCTCCACTAAAATATGGTAGGCAGAGATGGCCGCCAGATGCACCTTCAGGGATGAATAACTAAGGCCCAGGTCAGATATGTGGAGGAGATATTCCATGACCTGAGGAACAGGACATGAAAAAGGTTCCCAACCCTTCAAGGTGGCCCAGATAGAGAAGCACTTCCATTTCATAGCGTATGTCATTCTGGTAGAAAGCTTTCTGGCCTCTACCAAGACCTGAGCTACCCTAGGGGAAACTCCAAATCTGGAAGCAATTATGTCTTGAGGAGCCACACATGAAGCTGAAGGGACTTCAGACCTGGATGGACCCGCATGCCCCCTTGCTGGGTCAGAAGATCGTGACAAAGCGGCAGACGAACTGGAAGCTCCATAGCCAGCTGCTGAAGAAGTGGAAACCATATTTGTCAAGGCCAAAAAGGGGCAATCAGGATCATTTGAGCCCCTTCTGCTTGAAGCTTGATCAGCACTCTCTGCAAAACTGGAAAGGGAGGGAAAGCATACATAAACCTCTACGTCCAACAAAGCGACAGTGTGTCTCGCCAGAAAGCACCATGCGTGGGATTGAGCGAGCAAAACTTGGGAAGTTTTGTGTTGGATGGGGTTGTGAATAGATCCACATCTGGATGACCCCAGAGGTCGAAGATGTGATTTACTACCTCCTGCTTTAGCTCCCACATGTGCGCCCTTACCCTGGTGCAGCAGAGAAAGGTCTGCGAGGACATTCTGCACGCCTCGAACATGGACTGCCTGGAGGGGAATCCTGTGTAGGATAGCCCAATTCCAGACCCACACTGCTTCCCTGCATAGAGGATATGAGCAGGTGCCCCCCCCCCCGGCTTGTTGAGGTACCACACTACGCACATGTTGTCCAACTGGATCAACAGTGTACCCTGGCGAAGTAGGTGTGGAAAAGCCTGTAGAGCATTCAGAACAGCTATAATTTTGAACACATTTATGTGCAAGTGTAGTTCTGAAGGGGACCACAGGCCCTAGGTCCTGTGATTCCCTAAGTGGGCACCCCATCCCATCCTAGACAGCATCCGTTGTCAGGGTTTGGGAGTAAGGAGAGGCCTGGAAAGGTACTCCTCTGGTAAGATTGTCAGAGTTCTGCCACCACAGCAGATCTCTCTACATCGGGCCGGAAACCATGACAATGCAATCCAGGTCATCCGCCCTCTAGTCCCATGGTGAGCTGAGAGTCCACTGTGAAATACGCATGTGGAGTCTGGCCAAGAGGACCGTGGGGATGGCCGCTGCCATGAGGCCAAGAAGGCAAAGAACTGCCCTGGCCGAGATCTGTCTGTTGGAGGCTACCAGCTGGGCCTGCCTCTGCAGAACCTTTGCCCTCTCCAGGGGGAGAAGGCCATACCCTGGACCATGTCCAAAACCACCCCAATAAACTGCAGGCACTGGGAAGGAGTGAGCTGTGATTTGGGGTAGCTGACAGCGATACCCAGTCGCTCAAAAAGGTGCTGGGGAGCCGGCCCGGTGGCGCTGTGGGTTGAGGCGCGGGACGCTACACCTCGCGCCACGCCAGCGACCCGGGTTCGGGAACGGACTCGGGTCATCGGGGTCGGCTAGGGGAAGGAGGATCGAGCGCCCCAACGGATGCCTCCTCCTTCGAGGGTACCGGGTGTTTAATACACTGACGTCCGGAGAGCCGGTGGAAGCACCGACTCGGGCAACGGCTCCCTTGAGTTGGGAGTCGGGGAGGAGGATGCCATTGGCACTTGGCAGGCGTGCGTGAACACATTCCGCTCGAGCGCGCCTCCAGCGTGTGGGAGGGGTGGACAGAAAACTGAAAACAACCCTCGTCGTTCGGATGACGGCGCCCAGCCACCCAGTCCGCAAAACATGGGCAGACCCGCTGTGCAAGGTGCTCCAAGGGAAGGAGGCAGGTAGGAGACACCTGAGAGATGCACTCTAGAGGCAGACTCAAAGGGGGACTGGTGGGCATTGAGCAAGCCTGAAGGAGTGGAGGCGGCGAGGGCGTTCAGGAGGATAAAGAAATTTCAAAAAAAAGGTGCTGGGGAGCTGACAGTGTAGCCTCCAACCCCTCCCTCGACGGTGCTCCAAGTAGCCAATCGTCGAGGTAAGAGAAGATATAATGCCCCTGCCTCCTCAAGGTCCCTGCCACAACCGCGAAACACTTGGTAAAAACACGCAGTGCTGAAGACAGGCCAAGGGGGGGAGCTTTGAACTGGTAATGTTCCCCTTGGAAAAAGAACCTGAGGAACCTTCGGTGGGGTCAAAAAAATGGAATGTGCAGGTACGCATCCTGCATGTCCAGGGCACAAAGTCAACTGCTCCTTGGACAGAAGAGGGAGCAGGCCTTGGAGCATCAGCATCCGAAACCACTTTTATTCAATGAATAGGCTTAGAGTGCTGAGGTCCAGTATCGGGTGCAGATCCCAGTCTTTTTTGGAACCAGATAGAAGTGGGAGTAGTATCCCTTCCCGATCTGCAAGCATTGGCTCTATTGCTTCTTTTGTAAGAAGGGCCATGATTTCTTCTCTTAATTGGGGAATATGCATTCTTGGATAGCAGGAAAACCCTGGAGGTCTGTTTGGGGTGTTTTCGTGAAATTCGAGAGTGTGACCAAGCTTGATCAACTGAATGACTCAGGCAACTGTTGTGATGGATTCCCAGTCTCCTAGGTGCCTTGCGAACCTTCCGCCCACCGGTTCCTCCAATAGACGTAGAGGAGGGAGGGTGGACAGCGAGTCAGGAGATGGAGAAAGGGTTAGGGAGGGATGCTCCTGTAGCTCTTTGGGTTTTGGCTGGAGGGGTGGTGGCAGTGTTAGGAGCCCTACAATTGAATTGACACCTAGGTGCCTGCTGTGGTTTCACCTGGCATCTGTTTTGCTGATGAAAAGGACACTTAGGTTGAGGTTTCAGGTGATACATAGTATGCACCGACCTGAGAGCTGTATCCATATCATGAAGGCTCGTGATAATATCCTGGGCATCTACGTCAAAAAGGACAGAGCCTCTGAAGGGGCATCCTGAATGGCAGTCTGGACATCAGGTGCCAGACCGGACACCCTTAACCATGCAAACCTGCGTAGGCTCACAGCCGTGGCTGTTCCTCTGGTAGAGGAGTCCACCACATCATAGGTGGCCCAAAGGGCGTGATGATCAGCTACCTTAGCAGACTGGAGGGTATCCGCCAAGGCGGTTTTAGACTCAGAGTCGGGGAGGGTCACGACAATGGGCTAGAGCTGGCGGAACAAAGAGTTTTGGTACACTAGCATGTGTGCCACATAATTAAGGGCACGAATGACTAGTGTCGAAGAGAAGTATAAATGTCTCCCAAACTGGTCCAACTGCCTGGACTCCTTGTCGAGAGGAAAAGTACCGAGGTGCTTAGGTTTGGCAGACCTCTAGTGGGCCACAGTGATGACCACCAAGTCAGCCTTCAGATGTACACTGAGGTGATCTTTGCCCTCTGGCATCCTGTAAACTCGGTCTGCCTTTTTGGCCATTGCCGGAATAGAGGAGGGCACGTCAGGTGGTAGAGGACAGATCCTCGTGGGGTTCCAGCCAAGCAGGGGTGAGAACCGGACTAGTTTCAGGAAAATCTAGGTGCTCAGTTAACCTCTGATGTCTGGGGTCTTGAGCATCTGACTTCCAGCCTTGCACCTTCTGCCATTTGTCTCAAGAGGTCCACAAAGGAGGGATCCTCGGGGGAGTGACTTGGGGGATTATCCTGGAAGCACTAGAGTTCATTCTGCACAACAATTACTTTGCGTTTGACCAAAAATATTACTTACAAACAACGGGAACTGCGATGGGGACCACTATGGCCCCATCGTACGCCAATCTATTCATGTCTTGGTGGGAAAAAAAACATATTTATAATCAAAATAGAAATCCTTTTCTTCCTAATATTTATTTCTGGGGGAGATTTATTTATGATCTTGTTGTAATTTGGAAGGGTGATACACTGTCAGCATAAGAATTTGTTAATTATATTAACATTAATGATGTGGGGTTACATTTTACTTTCAATACACATATCACGGAAATTTCATTTCAAGATTTAATTTTGATAGGAGCAGAAGGGCAAAAGATACAGAGTAGAACTTTTAGAAAACCCACATCAGGTAATATGCTTTTGCATGCTGACAGTGCACACCCAGCACCTACTGTAAAAGGAATACCTTATGGTCAGTTCATACACATCAGAAGCAACTGTTCTAGCTTGACTGAATTTGAAAGAGAGAGCCAATTGATGAAAGCCAGATTCTCTCCCGTGGCTATACAGAGGCACGCAAAAATAAGGCATACAACAAGGCCAAAAAGATAAAAAGAGATGTGTTGTTGCAACCTAAAAAAAACTGTTGACGTGCCGATTAATCAACAACCTACCACATTTGTAACTGAGTATAATAGAATTTCTAAAAAAGTATCAAACATTCTGGCCGGCCCACCGACACAGCGGTTGGATTTCCGCTTGCGACGCCAGCGACCCGGGTTCGGGAACGAGCCCGGGAGCTGGAGGGCCAGCCGGGGGGAGAGGACTCGAGCATCTTAGGACTTGCTCGTCCTCCGGGGGGAACCAGAGCTCGGCTCTTGTCTGGCCCCGGGTGGAGACCCGAGGTACAGCAAGCCCGATGCTTAACAGAGGGGCAACGTGCCAGACGTCGTCACTTCAGCGCCTTGACGTCCGGGGACATGGTATGCCGAGAAAACATGGGAAAAAAAACGCACAGCCTCCCAGTAGACGGAGCACGAGGCCCCGACTTTCAATGCCCCTACTGGCCCGGAGACAGCTTCCCGACGAAATACAGATGCATCGGGGTGTAAGGGCCCCCACCCCATACCCTGGGGGGTATAACCACGGCTCCATGGGGGATGGACTGTACCGGTCACCAGGTAGGTGAGCGAGGGCTGAAAAGGCCGTAGGTGTCTCCCGAAGAGGGGAGAGCTACAAGGAGAGGGGAGTAAAAAAAAGAAAAAAGATATTCTGGTTAAACATTGGGGAGTGCTTCAGGGTGACCTTGATTTGAAAGATGTGGTTCAAAACAAACCCAGAATACCATATTCTAGGGGCCCAAATTTATCTAATTCTCTAACAGTCTATATGTAAAAAACAAAACGTTCAGATCCACTTGGTTACCCCCCCCCACCCCAAGCCACTTGGCTGTTTTCATTGTGGACACTGTAATATGTGTAGATTTTGCCAACAAGGAACAACATTTTTACACGCTAATTTTAACAACAAAATGATTGAAATTTTTCATTTCATTAATTGTTCCACAACATATGTTGTATATGTTGTTCAATGTACTTGTCCTTTGATATATGTGGGCCGCACCAAAAGAATGTTACGTGAGCGCATGCAAGAACATGTCAGGGCCATAAATAAAACTGAACCAAACACTCCAATAGGCATTCATTTTGAATTATGCCACAACAAAGATGCTAATGCATTTAGATTTATGCGAATAGATCATGTAAAGGAAAATATCAGAGGTGGTGATAGATTAAATAAGTTATCTAAACTTTAACAAAAATGGATTTATTCCATGCATGCTCTACACCCTCTAGGACTTAATGAAAATTACGTACCTACCGTAATTCTTGATCTTCTTGGACGAGTCTCCACCACTCATTCACACTAGTGGGATTAGCGCCGGAGGCACTAGGACCCATCGGGAGCAAACTTTTTGCTGGAGGGTCGGCACGAGAGATGGCGCCGCGAGACACGGCACGAGCAGCAGCTCGAGCGGTAATGACTATCTCGGCACCACCTCCAACCGCCTCAGTACCTTTTTACCAAGGAGGTGCAGCGCAACTAACGTAAAGAGTAAACCTAATATTAAAACACGGACATAAGATAGTCCGCAATGCACCCATGTAAGAAGGGTCAGCAAAGAAGTCCTCACGGCCTAAAGATTTGAGGAGTGAAGACCAACACAGCGTGAGCTCGGGGATGGAGGGAGGATGTAGATCGAGTGGTGGAGACTCGGCCCAAGAAGATCACGACGGGGTAGGTACGAATTTCATATCTTCCTGACATAAGTCTCCACCACTCATTCCACACTAGTGGAGAGTACCAAGCTGATAATCCTCAAAAGGGCGGCAGGAGAGCCAGAGCTCACGCTGCCTAAGATAGAAGCCCATTAAGGATAGTTCTGCCGAATGCGAATGTCGCCTGGCATGAACATCCAGTGCATAGTGCTTGAAGGTATGCACTGAGCTCCAGGTGGCGGCGTTGCAGATATTTGCAATTGGAACATTGCGAATTTCCGCTAGGGATGCCGCGACCGCCCTAGTAGAGTGAGCGTACACTCTACCTTCTAATTTAACTTGAGCCATGGAATAGCAATGTCGAAGGCATGCAACTAACCATGATGAGATGCATCTGATAGCGACAGGTTGACCCAGCCGGGTGTCGCTGAAAGAAACAAAGAGTTGCTGAGTCTTGCGAACATCCTTGGTTCTATCTAAATAGAACCGCAAGGCTCTCTTAACATCCAAGGAATGAAGAGCTCGTTCCCCTTCATTTTGGAAATTAGCGAAGTAAGCGGGAAGTACCAGAGGTTGGTTTAGATGGAATTCTGACACAACCTTGGGAAGAAATTTAGGATGAGTACGGAGAACTACCTTGTCTTTATGGAATACAGTATACGGAGGGTCCGTAACCAGGGCATGTATCTCAGAGACCCTGCGGGCTGAGGTAATGGCCACCAGGAAGGCAGTCTTCCAGGTAAGAAATTTCAGCTCACAGGTAGCTAGGGGTTCGAAAGGCTTCCGAGTGAGCATGTCCAGCACCAGGTTAATGTCCCAGGCTGCAACTGGACGCTTAACAGGGGTCTGGTATGAAGAATCTTTAAGAAATCTCTTCACCATAGGTAACTGAGCCAGAGTCAAGGACGAAACCGCCTCATGGAACGCTGAGATGGCAGTAAGGTGAACTTTAACTGTGGAGTACTGAAGACCTGAGTTAGATAGGTCCAAAAATACTCCAGAACCTTGTCAGGAGGACAGGAAAAGGGATTCCAAGAGGACTTTTGCACCAGAGAGAAAAACGTTTCCATTTGGACGCGTACGTTTTCCGGGTGGCTGGCTTCCGAGCAGCCAGAAGGATGTCCGAGACTCTACGAGAGACGTTGAACCGATTCACTTCTATCTTTTCAGGAGTCAAGCATGAAGGTGAAGTGATTTCAGGTTGGGATGGACCACGAACCCTGAGTCAAAAGATTGATCTGCAAGGGAAGTGGTCTCGGGGAGGCTGCCAATGTACTGTTGAGTAGAGGAAACCATAGTTGCCGAGGCCAGGAGGGAGCAATGAGAATCATCTTGGTCCCCTGAGACTCGAACTTGAGGAGTACTCTCTGGATCAGAGAAAGCAGTGGAAAGGCGTAAAGAAAGCGTTTTGTCCACCGCAGTCTGAACGCATCCTGACAGAAAATGCCAGACCCTGGATTTCTGGAGCAGAAGAGAGGCAGTTTTGCGTTGAGTGGGGATGCAAAAAGGTCCAGGTCTGGAGTTCCCCACTCTTTGAACAGGGACCGAGCTACGGCTGGGTCGAGACCACTCGTGAGGTCTGCCTCGTTCTGCTGAGGTCATCGCTAGGTCGCTTTTGTATACCTGGCAGATAAACCGCTTGAATCAGAGACTTGTGCTCCAAGCACCACTCCCCACACCCTCATTGCTTCCCTGCAAAGGGATAAGAATGAGCACCGCTTGCTTGTTGATGTAATACATCACAGCTTTGTTGTCCGCTTGAAGGAGAATGTTCTTGTGACAAAGGACATCCTTCAGAGCTCGGATCGCATAGAGGACTCCTCATCTCCAGGACATTTATGTGGAGATGAGTTTCGAACTGAGTCCATACACCTTGAGTGTGGAGGAGAGACAGTGAGCCCCCATCCCATTAGCGATGCGTCTGTGGTGATGGAGATCTGATGATCCGGAAGAGCAAAGGGAATCCTTCCAGGAGATTGCTCTCTGAGACCACCAGGTGAGAGACCTTGAAGGGCTCGTCACCCTGATGGGATAAGACTGGGGGTGAGAGGTGGAGACCACTGGTGGAGAGCATCCATTGGGTGATTCTCACGTGCAACCAGGCCAGGGTACAGTGAAACAACGAGGACGCATGAGACCCAACATGCATTGCATCGAGAGGCTGTAACCGATTGGTTCTCCCGATGTAACGGGCCATCCAAGGATGTCGAGTCTCTGTCCTCTGGAAGGAAAGCCTTGCTGGAAGAGGTGTCTAGAAGTGTCCCTAAGAAAGGAGCCTCTGGGAGGGCTGCAGTTGGGATTTTTTCAAATTCAGCAGAACTCCCATGGGACGTGAGAAGACGAGAAGTCGCTTGAACGGCTTCCAAAGTCCCTTCGCTGGAAGGGCTTGCAAGAAGCCAATCGTCCAGGTAGGGAAACACCGGAGTCTGCTCTTCCTGAGATGCGCCCATGAACTGCACAACACTTTGTAAAAACTCATGGGCGCCGAGGATAGCCCAAAGGGCAGGACTCTGAACTGATAATGCTGACCCAAAGCTACAAACCTGAGGAACTTGGGTGGGTCGGGTGGACGGGGATATGCTGGTAAGCATCCTGCATATCCAGAGGCCAGCCAGTCGGGTTGATGCAGCAAGGGTAACAGGGTACCTAGGGAAATCATTTTGAATTTCTCCTGGGAGGAATTTGTTCAACTTTCTGAGGTCTAGGATGGGCGCATCCCCAGATTTCTCTGGAACCAGAAAGTAAAGGGAGAGACCCTGTGTTCATGAATGCAGGGGCACCAGTTCTATTGCCCTGTTGTTCAGAAGGCCACGGATCTCGGCGGTGAGGAGGTCTAACTGAGAGGCCGACAACCTGGTTGTCGTCTGGGAGGACACAGCGGGGTTTCAAGAAATTGAGAGAATAACCCTTTGCGAATTATCCGAAGGACCCATTTGTCCAAGTTATGGACTTCCACTGGTTGTAGAAGTACATCAGGCGACCTCCCACTGAGGAGAAAGTTCCACCGGGCAGTGTGGATGGAACTTGGGCCAACAACTCATAGGTGGCGCTGGGGCTTTAGGCCCGCGCTCTGCTGCATCTTCTTTTGAGGTTGGGCAGGTTGGCTTTATGGAAGCTTCCCTGCCTCTGCCTCGAAAGGACTGACGACTATGAAACTGACGTCTGTTCACATGCCCGCGAGAGGGGGCAGGCGGAGGTCTGGCCAATTTAATGGCCAATCTAGTCTTCTGAGTGGCCTCTAAGGCTTGCTCCACCTGAGGGCCAAAAAGATAGGAGCCATCAAAAGGCAGCGCCATTACCTGCTGCTGAGCATCATTCGTGAAGCCAGAAGAACGCAGCCAGGAATGGCACCGAGTACAAATCCCTGCGGCTGCTGAGCGAGAAGCAGTGTCGAAAGCGTCCATGGCGGCTTTGACTTGTTGGTTATTGGACTCAATACCTCTAATAATGGTCAGAAGAAGCTCTGACTTGGAGTCCGAATCTGGAAGAGCTTCAACCATTCTTTTCATAGAGTGCCACAGGATATACTCATACTGAGAAAAATAGCCTTGATAACTGGCAATACGCATACTTAGAGTGGAGGCAGCAAAGACACTCTTACCTAATGTATCAATCTTACGAGACTCTTTGTTAATAGGTCGAGCTGTAGTAGTTTGAGGAAGAACGACCTTGTCATTCTCTGCCAGGACTACAATAGGATCCGCAAAGGCTTGGGATGCCAAAATAGGACAATCCTTGGGAGCTGAATACTTCTTATCAATGGATTTAGCCACTGAGGGAATAAGAGCAGGATTATTCCATACCATTTGAGACAGCGTCTCGAAGGAAGGCTGGATCGGAGGAGTCAAATCCGTAGGGATCGCCGAAGCATGAAGGTACTGCAGTCTTAATATCTTCCCAGGATCGATGTCTGTAGTCTGGAGAGAAAGAGTGGATCTCAGGTTCTTCAACAGAGACTTAAAGGACAGGTCCTCAACCACAGGCTCTGTAGCAAAGAAAGATCCTGTTTCCTCCACTTCATCACCCAACAAGGTCTGGGTCAGGCTCAACATCATCTCCTGATGGTCCAGGAAGGACTGTTTGGACAGGAAAGGTGAAAATTAGGAGAGGAGGAAATAGCAGAAAAACAAGGAGAGTCCCCAGGGGGCCCCGGCTGCCGAGGCGGCAAAGCGGGGCAAGGCGGCACGGAGGCGCATGGCGCCGAAGAGGCACGTGGCTCCAGAAGGTCTTGCGGGCGGCGCAGCCGGACGGCGCCGGCCGGCAGCGGCGACACAGCGGGCGCCACCACCGGCGGCGCCGCGAGACCACGCGGCACCGCGGACGGCGCCGCAAAACCCAGCGGCACCGAAAACGGTGCCGACAAGCCAACAGACCCTGCGGAAGGCGCCGGAAAAACCCCAGGAACCTGGAAAGCAAGAGAGGAAAAAAACAGGAGATAAGGGCATCGGTGTGGCCCCCTGCGCCGCAGCCATGTGAGAAACATCCCAAGCAGAGTCGCTGGCACCGAAGAAGCGCAGCGCAACTAGGAAAGGTCAAACGCCTACCACAGTCGCCGGAGGGCCCGAGGCTCGAGGCAACGAGCCAGGCAGAAGAACCAACCTCCGAGCCCATGGCTCCATAGAGCGGCCCACTGATGAAACTGCTCATCTGGAGCCCTACCTATAGGCGGGGAGGGGCTCCGATGTCGAGGATGACGATTACCGGAAGTTGGCGACTCCGAAGAAGGAGACCGGCAACTAGCAACGATAACCGACCGTCGACGCGCAGACATACCAGAGGCGACCATCGAGTGATGCCTTCTCTTTTTGACCTGTGAGGAAGAAGAGCTCGAGGGCGAGCGGTGCCGAGAATGCGACCGTTTATTTTATGCGGCGAGAGGACCATCCCCGGCATCGGACTGACCATTGTCGAACCCTGCTGAGGAGAAGGAGGCTGACCGACCCAGCCCGCTGACTGAACAGCTTTCACACGAAGTCTCCCTACCGTCACCTGACCTGCTCATGGTCGACTCCGTCCAGTAGGCCGAGACTTTTCAAGTAAGTTAAATTTAAAATATTAGAAAATTTTACGAAAATAGAATAAAATTAGCGATACTACTATCGTGATAATGTTACAAAAAACAAACTGAAAACTATGCGCTAGTTTGAAGTTTGACTCCCACTGAAGCTGACGACGTCGTAACTGAAGCGCACTTTCGGCAATGGGAAAAAAGGAACAGAGGCGGTTGGAGAGTCTGGGCCGAGATAGTCATCCCTTCGAGCCGCTGCTCGCATGTGACTCATGGCGCGCCGTCTCTCGCGCCGACCCTCCAGCAAAAAGTTTGCTCCCGATGGGTCCTAGTGCCTCCGGCGCTAATCCCACTAGTGTGAATGAGTGGTGGAGACTTATGTCCAGGAAGATCTAGATATTACAGTTTTCTTACAATAGCTAGGACTCAAATTTTGATCTTTATAAAATGCTGGTACAGATGGATTTGATATAGTACATACCTTCCTATGCTGCTGTTTTCTATTTAGATGTATTATATTTTCATTTTATAATAAAATTAACAGAAATTGATATTTACATCATTCAAAAGTATAAGATATAATGTATGTCTGGTGGTAAGGAATGTTGTGATAAGAAGATTGTGCCTACACTGTTTTGTGTATGAATGCTTTTGTTTGTTAATTCATAATTTAGAGGAAATGTATTATTATGCACTGTCACTTTAAAACCTTTTTCTGGGGGGCGCTCCTGAGCAGCTATCTAGGAGGCAGCAAACTTATGAAGCTCTGTTATCTGTTGTTTAATTGCTGGTATTAAAACTAGCATTTAGCGCCCTTCAGAAGATTTTGGATGCCCTGGGATCCCTGCAGACGTGGCTGTAAATAAGATGGGGAAGACCAAGGGATCGGCAGCTGCTCCATCAGACTTTTTCCAGCCTAAAAACAAGAGGGGAGGTGGGCCTACTCAGGCCGGAGCAGCAGGGGCCTCGGGTGTTGCCGAAACTGAGGAAGTGTCCCTGGCCATGGTGAATTCTACACTGATGCAGCTAGTCCGAACAGTCCAGGATCTGGACTGAAAATTCGACCAACTGACACCCCGTGTGACAGCACTGGAAAGCAAAACAGAGCTCACCCAGCAGACGGTCTCTAAAATGGAGCGGAACCTAAATAAAACAATGGACGTGTCAACTAAACTTATAGGAGATACCACCGCGCTCTGGAGACGGATTGAGACCCTGGAGAATCAAGTGAGGGAGTGAAATATCCGAATATTAGGGTTGCAAGGGGCAGAGGAAGGAGAGGACCCACTGGAATTTGTTAAAACTTTTTTAGCAGAGATCTTCGGTTGGGGTGAGGAGGAGCCGCCGCTCTTCTTGGAGCAGGCCTTCCGACTCTCCCCTCGTAGAATGCTGCCAGCACAGAATGGCCCGCGAACACTTGTGGTTGTCTGTTCGGGTGTCAGAGACCGGGACAGAATACTGGCTGCTGCAAGGCGAAGAAGGAATCTTAAATATGGGAACTCATTGCTGTACATATACCCGGACTTGTCTTATGAGACCCGAGTACGTCGTAGAGTTTTTGTTGGTATCTGGGCTCGGCTTCGACAAAGGAAAATTCCTCACCAGTTGCTCCATCCAGCCAGGCTTCGAGTTATGTGGAAGGATAGGCCATATTTGTTCAATTCACCGTTGGAGGCTGAGGAACTGTTGGGGCTCATGGACAAGGAGAGTTCCCAAGGACATGAGGTTATTGTTTTGGAGGGAGAGTGATCTTTTCATGGACTTCACCCGGGACTGTAAAGCTACTATTACTTGATCGGCCTTGGTCTCTACATTTTTTTTGGGATGGTACTGCATGTGAGGGATGAAAGGGGGCTGTACTTAATATTTGGTAATTTTTTTTTTCCTTTTGGTTAATAAGAATATGTTAAGTGACTAGTGTCCCCCCCCGTCCTCTTGCTGGCACTGTACTTCTATGGCTGGGAGCTGGGTATGGTAGGTCCGCGTGGTGGATTTTGAAGGCACTTATATAGAAACATAGACTTTGATGGCAGATAAGGACCACTTGGCCCACCCAGTCTGCCCATTTCCCTACCTATTGGATAAGCTGCAGATTCTAGTTAACCAACAGCCTACTTCCTGCCACCTCCCACTACAATTTCCTTATGTCTGTCCCATGCATGTTTGAATTTCCCCACTGTTTTAGACCCACAACCTCCCCAGGATGGGGTTCCATGCATCCACCACTCTCTCCGTGAAAAACATTTCTTACATTACCCCTGAGCTGTCCCCTCTATCTTTAAATTGTGCCCCCTTGTTCTTACACATCTCTTTTTCTGAAAGGTGCTACCCTCCTGGACTTTGTTGATTCCCTTGAGGTACTTGAACGTTTCTATCATGTCCCCCATCCCTCCTTTCATCAAGGGTATACATATTAAGCTCTCTCAGTCTCTCTTCATATGGTTTCTGATACAGACCCTGCACCATTTTAGTTGCCCTCCTCTGGACTGCTTCCATCCTGTCTATGTCCTTGCATAGATGAGGTCTCCAAAACTGCACACAGTACTCCAGGTGGGGTCTCACCAACTGTCTGTACAGAGGGATAACCACTTCCCTTTTTCTACTTGTGATGCCCCTTCCTATGCATCCCAGTATCCCCCTGGCTCTCCTTACTGACTTCTCACATTGCTTACCAATCTTTAGATCATCTGATATGACTACCCCCAGGTCCCTTTCCATTTCTGTTGTTGTTAGTACCTCCCTGCTATTGTACTCTTCTCCTGGGTTTTGTTTCCCAGGTGCATTACTTGCACTTCTTTGCATTGAATCTAAGTTGCCATATGTCTACCATTCCTCCAACCTTGCCAAGTCCCTTCTCATCCTTTCTACCCCTCCTTGTGTATCAACTCTGTTACAGATCTTGTGTAAGTGTTCTCTGCAAGAGGCATACCTTTCCCTCAGACCCTCTGCAATGTCACCTATAAAGATGTTAAAGAGGACTGGACCCAGTAACTGAGCCCTGAGGTACTCACTAATAACCCCTTTCTTTGGAATGTGTTCCATTCACTGTTACCTTCTGTGTCCTGTTGTGCAGCCAGTTTGTTACCCAGGTTACCACCCAGGACCCACCCCAGGCTGGCTAACTTGATTATTAATCTTTGTGCGGACTGTGTCAAATGCCTTGCTAAAGTCTAGGTAGGCCATATCCACAGCCCCTCCCTTGTCTATTACTTTGGTCACCCAGTCAAAGAAATCAATTAGATTCCTCTGACATGACCTTCCTGCTGTAAATCCATGCTGCTTTGGGTCCTGTGCCCGCTAACCTCTAGGTACTCAACAATTCTTTCTTTCAGAAGTGATTCCATCATTTTCCCTACCACTGAGGTCAAACTTACAGGTCTGTAGTTTCCTGCTTCTGCCTTGCTCCCACTTCTGTGAAGGGGAATCACATCTGCCCTCCTCCAGTCCTCCAGTCCCATCCTCCCATGATTTGTTAAAAAGTATGGTCAGTGGTGTCACTAGGTCCTCCCTCAGTTCTTTTAGGATTCTGGGGTGAATCCTGTCAGGCCCCATTGCTTTGTCCACCTTGAGTTTTAGGAGTTCTTTCTGGAATCTTTCTTCTGTAAGTGGACTGGTGTCAACCCCCCTACCCAGAGTGCTTCTATTGTCTGGTTTAGGTAATTCCTCCTCATCTTCTTTTGTGAATATTGAACAAGAGTATTCATTCAGTATCTCTGCCTTTTCACTGTCTACCTCTGCACACCTCCCCTCTCCCTTATTAATCTTCACTATTCCTCCCTTAATCTTTCTATGCTCCCTAATGTACCTATAAAAGGTTTTATCCCCCTTCTTAAGTGAATTGGCTATTTTTTCCTTGGTTTGGGCTTTTGCTATTCTGACTGTCTTCCCATTTCTTTCTGCTTTAATTGATACAGTTCCCTGTCATGCTCCTTCTGTGATGCTTTATACTTTTTCTCCTTAACCTTCCCTGCCACCTCTTTTGAGAACCATAATGGCTTTTTACTCCACTTTGTTTTCTTCTTTGTTTCACACAAAGGCTTGTTGCCTCTATGATGGCAGTTTTGATTTTCTCCGTTGTTCTTCCACCCTCATTTTTGGCCATTTGCTAGTGTATTCCTCAGGTATTCACCCATTTTGCCAAAGTCAGCCCTTCTAAAGTCCAGTATCCTTGTTTTGTATGGCTTGTCTCCATGGTTGTGTATTATGAACACACTGTGCAGTGGTTGCTTGTTCCCAGATGTCTACTGACTTCTAAATTTGTGATCCTCTCCATTTGAGAGTACCAGGACTAGTATTGCTCCCTCCTGAGTGGGTTCCAACACTAGCTGTCTAAGGCCTGACCCCTGCAGGGCATCGAGAATGACCCTGCTCTTGGATGTGGCTGCAGTACATGTCATCCAGTTAACATCTGGCATATTCACGTCCCCCATCCACAGTATCTCCTCTTTTTCAGCCATTTTGAGAATGTCCTCTATCATTTTCTTGTCCATTTCCTCCCCTTGAGATGGGGGTCTGTATACAACCCCTGTGCGGATTGTGATGCCATTCCCTGTCTGCAAGGTGACCCAGAGTGCCTCTTGTCCTCCCCCTTCACTTTTTAGTTCTGTAGCTTTGATCCCTTTCCTTATGTATAGAGCTACTCCACCTCCTCTTTTCCCCTTCCCGTCCCTTCTGTAGACTGTCTACCCCGGTATGCTGACATCCCAGTCATGGTTCTTTGTATACCATATTTCTGTGACTGCCACAATATCCAATTATTCATCTTCCATCAAGGCTACTAGCTCAGGAAGCTTGTTTCCCAAACTACGGGCATTGGTACTCATTGTCCTCCATTTAATGTTGGCTTTATCCTCTTTTCCCCCATGCCTGCTCTTATTGCCCTTGTCTATTTTTCCATTTACCCCTGTTCGGCCCTCTGCTGAACACTGTACCTCAGTGTTTACCTTACTACCTGACATGTTTTGTGGGGAGAGGCTTAAAATTTCCTGCTCTTATCAGCACCTCCCACCATGGCTAGTTTAAAAGGTTGCCAAGGAAGCATTTAAACCTGTCACTTAGGAGCTTGGTTCCCTTCGTGGACAGATGCAGACCATCGTGCCAGTCTAGACCTTCATCTCTCCAGGTGTGCCTCCAGTCCCCAATGAAGCCAAAGCCCTGTGCTCTACACCAGTTTTGCAACCATTCATTAAACTGCATGGCATGCAGTACCCTAGCCTCACCCCTGCCATGGACTGGCAGCACCTCTGAGAAGGTAACCGTGCTTGCTACCTGCCTAAGGCCCCTCCCCAACTCTATAATTTTATCCTGCACTGCATTGATCCCATGCCTAGCTAGGTCATTTGTCCTAAGGTGGACAATGATATCTAGTTCCCTGTCCTGTGATGCTGCTTCTGCAATCCTGAGGATTCACTTACTGTCCCTTCAAGCCATGGCACCAG
Organism: Neoceratodus forsteri; assembly: GCA_016271365.2. Classification (NCBI taxonomy): domain Eukaryota; kingdom Metazoa; phylum Chordata; order Ceratodontiformes; family Ceratodontidae; genus Neoceratodus; species Neoceratodus forsteri. Next base: position 1,688,474,029 of record CM057452.1, on the reverse strand, counting down.
GCAGGCACCTTACTTCCCTCTCCTCTCCCTTCCCCAGGTCTACCCCTCTAACAATTGACTACCATATCAGAAGCTGTTTTCTTCCCCTGTGGTGTCCCTTGCCACCCTTTTGTGGGTCTCCCTTGTGGATGCATTCTTCTTGGTCTCCACTGAGGATGCCATCATAGAGGAACCCTGCTCTGCCAGACTGGCGTATGGTTTGTGTAGAGGTACAACTAGGGGGCTTCACCTCTGTTCCACCACCCGCACCCTCCCAGAACCCACTGTGGTCCAACTGCTCTTCATACTTGGCAGCTTCAGTTAATCAGTACACCCAACTCACACTGTACCACTTTTATTGACACTGTAGTAGCTAATTTCTGTTTCTGTACATAATGCATCCTATGTAAGCATTAATGTATGAGAGGGTGTGCTGTTAATGGGGATCAACGCACACCTCGGGTGCACTGTGAGGCATGAGGCTGCAGGCTGAGTGCCCTAACGGCACCTGGGGTGTGCGTTAATCCCCATCAACAGCACACCCTTGAGTACATTAATGCACTTTTTACATGGGGCTCAACAGCTGTTTGAAAAAACACCAGGAAATAGGTAATAATGTATGAGGAATAGAACATTTCTAGTCGGTATTCTTCCACCCTACAAAGTAGTCCCACATTCAAAGTATATGACACACTGAAATGCATGATCGGGAAAGTGTGCATTAAGCCTCGCAAGCTTCCATCTCACACAGACTGACATGCAGCTTTGGGAGACTGCATTAATTACCACAATCAGTGTCAGTGTTCTGTGTAGATGGCTGGGGACAGGAACTTGTGCTGCAGAAGGTAACGAGGGCAGCTGTCACGCTGCCAATGGTTACAGTGTGTGATAGTAGTTACCATTCAGGGTTTCTCAGCCATGTGTGCTCAACAGTCCACTTCGCCAGCTTCTGTGGGACACTGTACCGCTGCAGGAGGTACTGTGCGATCCTGTCACTCTGCCACTCTGATTCCACCACGGCTTGTTTAGCCTCTCTGATGCCCTGGTATACATGTGTGACTACAGACTCACCTGTCATAATGTTTTGTTTAATGTGGAACCATGGAGTTCACATGGCTGGCACACAACTAATGAACAATGCCCCAAATGTCTTTGGCTGTGATTTATGGATGCTGCCGACCACTGCAGCCAGAATATTTGCTACATTATGCTGTAAAATGCAAGAGGTTCAACAATGTGCTTGTGTTATCAGTGACTATTGATCTGCTCAGGAAACGGCAAATAGCTTTCTATAGAGAGAGGGGTCCCTGTATGAAAAGACAGTTCGATATAACTCCAAAGGTCTGCTGTACATGCTTTACACAGAACACTAATGAAACTTGCCACAGAGATTTAGAATACTCATACTTACACAGCATACACTCCTAATTTTTAAAACTGTTAAAACATTTATAGATATCTCTGTTTTTGACCTGACCTCCCCACATGTCACTGTTGCTAGGTTCATGCAGGGTCCATTCACTGTGTGATGTCTATTCAGCTGCACGGGGCAGGTGGGTGGCACACACATGTTTGCGTATCCCAGCTTGACAGCAGGTTGGTGTAATACTGCAAGTCACAAATAGCAGCTGCGACTTGCGGGATTGCACAGATCCACATCTATGGAACATGCTGTCATTAATACACTGTGTGTTGGGTGCGGCAGAAGGTGTGTCTCTAAGGTTCTGTATTAAAATACACTGTTTGATTAACCCTTTGTTTTAAACTAAGATAGGTTCTGCAGCACTGGAATTGCAGCCATTTTGCGAATTCCCTGATGGGTTAAAGGGGTATAGCTGCTTGTTTACCTAATTGTTAAGGGTTAAGAGAAGGTTTGGAGCTATTACAATGTTTAAATTATACAATTTGCAAACGGGAGTGGACCGAAGGCTCACACACTAGTAGGCCTATGAGAGGTCGGCTGGTGGTAAATGTCCCTCTGTGGACCTCCGTAAGCTGCAGGCGTTACGTTACAGTTCTGTATTATAAATGGGTAATTCCCCCCAGATGCATTTACTCTAGGGGTGGGTGGGCATATAGCTGGGCAGTCAATGTACCGATCTTGTTATGTATGTCTGGACCCACCTGTGTGTGGATGCTTTCTGTGAGTGTCTCTTACATTAAAGCTTAATAAAAAATATTATGCGAAAAAAAAAACCTTTTTCTAAATAAATATCACCGGCCAGCATTCAGGACACACCCCCTAACGAAGAGTCACGCCTTGGACTCGAAGCACTGGTTATAGCCGCTGAGCTCTGCTCAGATGTTTCATTGCCAATTTGGGCTTTTTGAATTTATTTCGGACTTGCGAGTGCTGTTTTTCTTTGTGTTTAGTTGCTTCTGCTTTTATTTATTTGTTTTTGTTAACCAGATAGGCACACTAGACAACAAATGCCTATTTTCAGGTGCGACCCGGGAGGTTACAATACAGAAAACACGGTACATAGTCATGGTAGCATACAAGCCCATAATACAGGTGGGCCGGAGAGATTACAATACAGAGAACGTGGTACATTGTCAAGATAGCAAGCGAGCCCTCATGCAGGGAGGGGCCGGGGTTCAAAATAAAGACAATATAGGCAAGGTAGCAGACATGTATACAACTGCAACTAGAACTGAAAAAAGTAGAGAGGATAGTGCATCTAGTCTATATGAATGGAAGGCGGTAATCCACAGATGGGAGCAAGGGGAGGTAGGAGATTAAAGGTAACCAGGAGAGGGGGTAGGCAGAGCACAGTCCAGGCGATAGTCAGGTAAATAGGCAAGGGGGAGAGTAGGCAGAGAAGTAGGCCAGCAGGGTACTAGTGGGTACAGAGAGAGGTAGGAGACGGCTGGAGGACCACCATGACGAAGACTGGCTTGGACTGCAGGGAGAGAGCAGCCCTACAGTTGTGAACCCCAGAAGGCGGGGCAAGAAAGATGAGGGTTCGTCAAGTGCTACAAGGGAGGGAGCTAATGGGTAATTGGTTGAAGGGGCGCCTCGCAGAGGAGGGTGGGGATTGAGGGTTAGTCTAAGTGCTACAAGGGAGAGAGCTAATAGGTAATTGGGTTTTGTCTAACAAGCACCGACCCTGTTACCAGTGATGCTCCAAACACCTGTGTTTTGCACCCCAGATGGTAGTCTGATCCCATGGCCTGACAGCTGGAAATGAGGCATTTGGAACCCCGGAGAATACCCAGGGTAATAAGAATACCCGCCATAAAATGGACCGGCGTCAGACCTGACGGAGGATAGCCCGATGGCGGAAAGCCAGACGAAGGGTAGCCTGACAGGGGCCCTGAAGGTACCAAGCCAGACGGAGGCCTCAACGGCAAAAAGCCTGAACGGGTGGGGAGGAATTACCCCAAAGAAGGGCCCTGAGGCAGAAGGCCCCAACGGTGGCAAACCTGATGGTGGCCCCGATGGAGGATGGCCCAACTGAGGCCTAGACGGAGGAACCAAAGGGGCTGACAGGCACTGAAGAGGAGCAGGTTCTGGCACCCCTATAGGGGGTGGCAGAGTGGACGTTAAGCCCATGGAAGCTCCTGTGTCAGGAACTCCTGATGGAAGGTCTCTGTCCACTGGGTCCTGTGGTTCTGGGGACAACGGCGGAGGAGGAGATGGAGGCTCACCATGGAGGGAACCCCAGGGCAACCCTTGCCCCCCAGCCAGGACAGAGCTGACATCCAGCTGTGCATCGTCAGGACCGCCAGGAAGGTCCGACAGATGCAAAGTGGTTGGGCAATCATAGGAAGGTCCGACGACTGACATAGCAACCTGGGTCGCGCAGGAAACTGAGACAACGACCCCCGACTTATCGACCCCAGCTGGACACTCCTCAAAGGGTCCGAAGAGCAACTTATCGCCCATGCCTGCCAACTTAGAACCCATGGCTGTGATGGGCCTAAGGGCGGTGGAGGCCTCGGATGTATCCGAGCCGCCCATGGTCACCAGTGGCGGTGGGGGGCCGAAGTCTGCTCTTTAGGAGGGATCGCAGGCTTGGCCGCAGCGCCAATCTTCCTGAAGGAAGAGGGCTGCTGCTCAACCGAAGTGCCAGAGGGTTGCTTTGGGTAAGAGGGGGGCGCTCCTGGTCCAGATGTTTTTCATCCCTCCTCTTCTTCTTGTGGGAGTCAACTGGTGAGGAAGAGGCGCTTTTGAGCTTCTGGAGCTCCTTTTCCATCAATGCCATTTTGAGCTCGAGAAGATGGGCTTCAAGGGACTGCTGGCACCTTTTCCGTGTGGCCTGGTTGAATTGGGAGCAGGCCTCACAATCCTCGATGTTATGGTCCAGGCCCAAGCAGAAGACGCAGAGGGAATGTTGATCCTTATGTGGTAACTGGACGCCGCAAGAATCGCACTTGTTTTTATGCAATTCTGCCGAAGAAGTGGAAGACTTACACAAGGATAAAACAAATAAATGACTTTGAGAAAAAATGGAAACTCATCCAAAAATTAGGCGATCGAACTGCTGTGACGAGCTTCAGAAGGTCCGACGTGCACAAGTCAATGGCGGGAAAGAACTGGAGGGTGGACGTGGGGGCTGCCCACTATATAGTGTCACACTGTCATCTGTCACGTGATGTCGGATGGGCAATCCCCCAGCAGACACTGCTAGCTAAAGTTTCTGTATGGTCCTGATGCCAGGGGGTGCAGTCCTATAAGCTATTACCTACTGCAACAGCCCTCTTGAACTAAGATCTGAGCTTTACAGCTGTGGAAAACGATACTACGGCTGTTTTCTCTGTACCTGCTCTGTGGAAGAGGCTCCAGTTTCTAGTGTCATCAGTCTCTTGTTTTTCAGTACCACTGGCTTAGTCACTCAAACCATGGAAAAACTGTCCCGCAAAAAGACAGCCGACTAGTAAATGCACTTTCAAGATATCGAGACATTTTCCCTAGATGTATTATAAGTTTTGCTTGTATAACACAAACAGTGTGTCACAGAACAAAGAATAGCTGGTGACTGACTGATAAAAGCATGCCTACAGTCTTACTATGATACCAACTAAAGTGACACTGTTCTCTCCAACTGCCCTGCTAGGCTTATACAGCACTGGGTGACTGACAGACAAGAAAGAGAGAACCCAGTTGGCAGTTTATGAGCCACAAATCCCTGGAAATAATGACCAGTATAGTAGGGGATAGTCTCCACAGTTCCAAGGGCAAAATCCCTCTGAGAAGACAGAGCCTTCATAGTATTTCTATTTCAAATTTTTCTGGGATATGACTCAGATGAGTCATAATTTTTTTCAGTTTAGAAATCTGAATTATCAAATCTTGCCATAATCGAACTGACGGTATAATGGGACCAATTTTTTTGTCATGGCCTTTTTTGTGGTGAGGAGCCAAATATTCCGCAACTTGCCAGTCCGAGAGGAATGCAACAACCATGGTATGGCTGAAAGGAAAAAACACAGGAGCCGTTAGCTAGACCTGCTGAGCAAAAAGTTCCAACAACTCCGTATTCAAACTAGCTAGAAAAGGTAGCAAGGCTGGACATCCCCAAAATACATGCCCATGTGTTTGGTTGGTGTACCTCCACAATTCCTCAAACAAGATGTCCCTCTGTCCAGGAGTACAGAAATACTGCACAAAGCATTTCCAGGAATATTCCTTCCTGTCATGCAACCCTATAACAGAATGTATAGTGTTAAGATGTCTCTAACACAACTTATTTGTTAGGGTAAGTTGAAGGTCCCCTTCCCAGGACCTCTCGACAGAAAATGCAGTATTTTTATTTAATTGTGCTAGGGCTCAATACAATGTGGAAATCCTGTGTGAAAGCTGAACAGAGCCCTCCAGAGTGGCTTTAAGAAATGATACTAGACATAGGCTATTACCTGCCTCTAGGAGGTTGGCCACCAAGAGTTTAATAAATATCACCTGGTAGTACCTAAATCGGTCTTGGGGCCAAAGGGAATATCTGGTCTGCAGCTTTGGAAATGAACAGTTTACCATCATGTAAAAAATGACTGATTAAGTGAATACCCAGCCCTTCCCATCTTCTGAACATATGGTCCAGAGCTGCTGGCAAGAAAGATGCCAAGTAAAGCAATGAATATAACAAAAAAACTGGTTTGTTCAAGTCTTAAGAATAGTATATGGATTAGATGCTATTGTGTTAATGGGATGCCGTGGGTGAGTTAATAGAATTTTATTAAGATGCACAATATCTTCTTCCCTTAACTCTATTAATCTCCAATGTGCCATATATTCTGGCAAAGGCCAGTATACTACGGTGTGGAGCTGCACCTCCTTGTGGTAAAGGGAACAATGAGGGAAGGCAAGGCCTCCCAATCACTTTGCCAATTGCAACAGAGTGAGGTGAATATGGGGCTTTTCCCATCCCAGATGTAATGAGACATTTGCTTATTCAACTCATGCAAATGGGTCAAAGAGGGAGTCACCGGTCAGGTCTGTGCAACGTGCATCATTCTAGGCGAGATATTCATTTGCTACAGTATGAAATTGTTGCATTAAGGAAAGGGGTACCGTTTTCCAAGTGGGCATATCTGTTCCAATTTGTTCTGGCTAACGGCCATAATTCAGCGGAATTAATTACTCAAGATCTACAGTTAAAGGCACACAGTCAGCCCCTTTAGGCCTCAAAGTGTCCCTAGTTTCAATAACACATTTTATGATTGTTCACGTTCTGTGAAGATTGTCTATGCAGCTGGTAGTTTGATTCAGATTCCTTTTTTCTATTAAAAAGTGAAAAACTGACTGCCCACCATACTGGTGTTGCCACACAAAAATGTGTTTGTTTACATTCTTTGACCAACTACCATTGTATCTTTCATGGACTTAGGAACACTCTCAACACGGTCTAGCCACCAATTTTTTTTTTTTTTTGTGAACTCCATCACCGCTCCACACTGGAACTCTCTCAGGTGACCCTCACTCACCATCAACCGCGATACCACCCGCCTGAAGCCTGCTCCACTGGGAAATCGGGGACAGACACTTCCCCACCAACATGTTCCGTCGACTGGCCCTCCTCGCCGGAGCAAAGGCAGGACGGTGGGATCAGGAGAGCCAGCGGATTGAGCCGGCGTTGGGTGTGTGGCAGTGGAGCACTGGAGGACACCTTCACCTATCCAGGGAGTGGGGCTTTTCCTCTTCTCTCAGTATTGCGAGGGCGCAGACGTGCAATGGCATCCTGCCTACATCAGGCACACTTCTGTGCCTGTGTGAAAGACACACACCGCCGCCCAACCCCAACTACCGTGCCCACACAGACTGCAGCCCACCCCAGAATACCAGGGATCGCTAATGCTGTGTGAGGCAGAACTCCACCACCCACCCCAGGAGAGAGGAGAGGAGTGCAGTCTTCTGGGCGCTCAGACCTACTCCTCCCGTGCCATCCCCAACGACCCAAGTTTGCTCCCGAACCCAGGTCGCCGGCATGGTGCGAGGTCTGGCGTCCAGCACCTCAACCCTCAGCACCACCAGGTGGGCCAGCTTAGCCACTCATTATGCAGCAGGAGTAGAGGAGACTACTGTATCATGGGTAAGAGCACTATCTAGTGGTGTTTCTAATATTCAGGAAGTATGCAGTAAGAGTTGTTAAAGGATTTGAAGCAAAACAAGGCTGGGTATAACTATACATTACCATGCATTTCAGTTCTACTAAGTAAGGAGGCAGATAAAACTAGCAACATCAATGAATTTTAGAGATGGTAAGCAATCATAAAATGTGGGTTTTTACCGAGAAGTAATATGATGCAAAAAAAGTCGACAGTGTCCCTTTAACTGAACTCTCAGGTACCTTAATAATGCAAGCTCCCAACAAACAGAAAACTGTGCTCTGATTGCCAGAGAGGGAGAACAGTGGGATTATAAAACTTCTGTCTTGGCAGTATTTAGTTTTTAACCTGTACGGGCCCCAAAATCAGTAAGAAATTGTCATAAAGTGGGGAGTGAAGTTTCTGGGTGGGTGAGGTAAAGGAGAAGGTCATCTGCACATGAGGCCAGCTTCCGTTGCACGTCCCCCACTTATACCCTTTGTACTAGTGCATTCTGCCTCTGAGCTTGTGCTAATGGTTCTAAATAAACAGCAAAAGAAGGGGGGCAGGGGACAACCCTGTCAGGTGCCTCTAAAAGTTCCTGAAACATTTTCCAGCCAGCAAAACCTAACTCTAGACTTGTGCTAAGCATACACAAAGCCATTTCGTAAGCAACACAAACATGCACTACAGACACTAATCAAAGCAATTCTGCATGACGGAGGAGTTGCATGGCACATAGACTGCAACCTGTTTGTTTTAGTTATTTCAGGACTGTCCTATCCTCCATGCTAGGAGTTAATGTAAAAGATCCAGGTGCCAAAGGAATTGCCATTCAAAACTCAGACAAACTGCACCCCAGATCTATTACAACTGAGTGCTTCATTTTCACCTTTTTAATTTTCAAACAAGCTCAAGTTCGCCTTGGTTATAACAAAGTTTGAAAAATGCCAAGTCTTCACACAATTCTACGCTTTTAATACAGCCCAACTTGAGCCAGCCCAGTGACATGGTAGGGCTACCGCCCAGCACGCGGGCAACTCAGGTTCGAAAGCAGCCAAAGGATGCTGGGACCAGCTGGCAAGGGAGAGGATGAGCATCAGATGGACTGCTCTCCTCTCCTCTCCTTGGGGGGGGGGGCTGTTCCTGCCAAAAGACTGCCACCAGGTGGAACATGGGAAAGCAGTGAGATGTGGAACTTTCACAACCAGCACGTGTGCCTCCAGCATGGGAAACAGGTAGAAACGGGTCCCAGGTGCATCTGGATGCATATGGGGGGTGGGATGACCCTCTCTCTTTCGCCACGCTGCGAGGGGGAACCCACAGGAGATTGGGACCTTGGACCGATGGAGACAAAGGGACAGCCACCGAGCGTGAGGACAGGGCTGACAGTCGCCCAAGCCTGCTACCAGAGGATAAAAACCTTTGTAGTAAAAAAAAAAAAAAAATCCAAAATCGTCAATAGGTTCAGTACTTGGCACTTCATGCAACTCTGATGTAAAGCTGCAATGCTATCCTAAAATCTTGCTCTTACTGAGATGAAACAAGCTTTAGGATCCATCACTTTCTCAGCACATCTAAGACCTGGGGAAGCAACATTCCCCAGGTTCAGACTGATGTAGAATAAATACAGTCCTGGTAAGAACAGAGGCTCTACATGAAATTGCACTAAAGTGTTGTTTTTCTCTTCTGTTAGAATTATACTCAATCGCCACCATGCCAGCAAGCCAGGTTTGGGAGCGAACCAGGGTTGCTGGGGGTTGGCCACAGAAGGAGAATATGGAGTGTCCAGAGGACTGGTCTCTCCTGGGGGAAGGTGGGTCACAGCACCTGGTGCTAGCCTGGCCTCTAGAGTCGACTGGGGGCAAAACAATCACAGACCGTCTCATCAAAAAGGGAGAGGAGTGGTGACTCCTGATGTCCTACACACGGAAGCATACGTGGGCCAGTTTTGGAAACAAAGAATTTGTTTGCAGAAAAGGACCACTTGGCCCACCCAGTCTGCCCAGACTCCACCTAGGGCAGCAGTGCATGCCACTCCTTCCCAGGTAGAAAGAGAAAAACAGGAAAAAAGGGCCTGGGCTGGTAGAGGATTACCAGCCACCAGCAGGCCAACCTCCATCTACACAAAGGTGTCCTGGAAGAGAAATTGGGATGATGGGGCTGGCATGAAAGGAGAGCCACACGGATCAGGAAGTAAAATACTGGGGGATACATTTACTCAGGGAAGCTCTTGGAGTCCTGCCAAAGAAAATTTCACCTTCACAATTTTTCTTTTTAAAATATATATTTTATTATTAAAAGTGAGGCAACACATACAGCAGGTCATAATATTAATATAAAATGAAGAAAGATCCAGCAACACATCATTACTTGGTAGTTGGCTCAAATACATTCATTCACTCATTCATTCATTAAAAGAACTAGGCAAAGTCATACAGCGTATTCAAAGAGAATATCCCATTCCTAGAATAAACATTACCGCAGCACCCATCTTTTATCCCTACTAACGCCCACTTAATGTACATTTGCTCCCAAGAGGGAGGCCCCCAAGGGACCACTCTCCCCTCATGGGACAAAATCCAGGTCCACTTCTATCAAACATTGAATCCATCTTTGCCATTTGGTTCGGCATGCCACTTACTTATCATGAATGGCTGCCGTTAAGCTCTCCATTTGGTATGCCTTCACAAATTTTTTTATCTGCATACAGCAATGGCCGCCAATAGGCAAACTGACTACTGCATACAAACTGTGCGGGTTTCTAAAGCAGCTATTCTAATCCAGCATTCTGATAGGTTGATCATTGCTTCCTCCAACAGTGTTATAATCAATGTTTATTAAAGGGAGTCTGGCAATTCTGCCTCTTCGCTGATCGAGACCTAATCACATGGGGGTATTCAACCCTATAGGTAATATGCATCAAACACATGTTGCATGAGAAATAACGAAAAGTGCAGAGTTCCATATGCAAATGGCACAAGCACAGAACAAAGTCCCATACAACAAGCCAACACCCATTGTTATGTAACCGGCCCGTGCGTGCATGCACTTACACGTGTGCACACACACACACACACACACACACACACACACACACAGAGCACAAAAATGGCAATCTTACTTCATGCTCCAAATGAGCTAAAACATTCAGAATCAAGGCCAGAAAATCTTAAAATGAAATAATCCCCCTGCCCTGGAAAGAAAATCACTCACAAAATCTAACACTGCAAAACCACACACCTAAAATACTAACCAAAACTAAACACAGAACCCATATATTGCAACTGCTGACAGAACTGAAAGATTACAGAAAAGGTTGGGCTAAAAGCTCCCAGTACAAACACAAAAACCAGCACATTCAACTCTTTCAAATTAACCAAAGTTAAGTAACACTGACCTCACCACCTAGAGAGAAAACACTGCAAAAGCCAAAAAGAAAAAGTAATTAAATAAAATATTCAAACACACCTCACAAAAGTCCTGTTCTTTCTCCATGTCTGCTTTAATCAAAGACTGGATGAAGTCGTTTACCAGGTAGTGACCTCTATATAACCTCTAACTGTGAAATGGAAAGAAAAAATAAAAATCTGCAAAAAGATGTTACCTGATCCTGCATTAAAATACTATCCAAGCCAGCCCATCAGTACAGCGGCTGTGCTACAGCTTGCAACACTGGGGGCCCGAGTTTGGGAATGAGCCCAGATCACTGGGGGGCGTGGGGAATTAAGCATCCCAAAGGATTCTCTCCTTCCCTAGGGAGCGAGTGTCCCGTCTGCTGCTACCATGATACCCCCTAGATGTATGGGACAATAAGACGTGACAAGACTAGGGGTGGGAGGAGCTGCACTGGCTGTGGATGACGCCACGCTTGCATGCATGCATCCCTGCAGCCCTTACACGTGCAGCCCCTGAGGGAATGGGACAGAAACTTGGGGGAAGAAGTCTGAGCCCTGTGCCAGATGACGAAGAGCTCCCGGCGTCACCATACCCGCCCCCCCCCCGCCTTGCCAGGGATTGCCTCCCGATGAAACCAGAAAATTGAGGATATATCCCTCCACCCATCCCTGCGCCTGGGGAGCTGTGACTCTGTGGAGAATAGCACCTCAGGATCAAAGGGAGGGACAGGGTTGATGGCTGACCTTGGGGGACTGGGAGTTTGGGGGCAGTGTGAGAGGGGGCATAAATAGAACTATCCTCGCACAATTAGGTATCCAATCTTGTTTCACATTTCTGGGCATGCATTACAGGATTTGTAATGTACTTTCCCAGAGGCATAAGGCCACTCAGCCTTGGCCTCATGCCTCACACCCCCAGGGTTTGCATATAAATCCTTTAATGTATACCCTGTTGTGGCTTATGGCTTACTGAAAAGAAGATTTCTTTAAGGAGCACCTTTCTTGGTGCTGCAAACTAATAAAAGGAAGATTCCTTACCTCCATGGGAGCTCCTCAGTGCCACTTCAAGAAATTTTCAGAACACCCCAAGGAAGGGAAGGGATCGTAATCTGCCCTCTGAGGGGGGTAGCCACATGATCCCTTTCATTTCATTACTGCCGGCTCCGCCTGCATGTGCTAACATTTTATGATGTAACTACAGGGAAACCGTAGGGGTTTGATCCATGCAAGTCAATGGAGCATAATTTTTAAACTCTTCTTCCAGTCATTTAACTGGGCATTTGGTAAAATCGGAGCCAAGGTTCAACTAACAGCAGCCTAGTTAGCTGAACCCTGGCTCCAAAGGTAACTAGTGCCATTGACACTCCATCTCTAGAACTGTATCCCATGGAAATTAGAGCTGCACCATCATATGATGAGATGGGGATTGAAGTTTAACGCATGGAAATGTAAGGTGCTGCATCTGGGGGTCAGAAACCCGAGCCATGTATATACCGGGGAGAATCACACTGCAAGCCACATTGGGTGGAAGGGATCTAGGGGTGGTGATGGACGTCAAAATGAATAACACTTAAAACTGTCAAAGAACCACAGCAAAAGCAAACAGGATACTGGGCTGCATAGCCAAGGGGATTACCTCCAGGAGGAGGGAGGTGATCCTCCCTCTGTATAATGCCCTGGTCAGGCCTCATCTCGAGTACTGTGTGCAGTCTGGAGACCCCACCTTAAGAAAGATATAGCACTGATGGAAAGGGTCCAGAGGAGGGTGACCAGGATGATTCAGGGCATGGGGGGAGGCCCTATGAGGAGAGACTGGAATAGCTCGGGCTGTATCCACTGGAGGAAAGGAGAGAGGGGGGGACATAATAGAGGTCTTCAAATATATAAAAGGAATAAATAAGGGCAGAGCCAAGGAGGTGTTCAGGCTAAAGAAGGGGGGACAACTAGGGACATCAGTGGAAGCTGGATGGGGAAATTATAGGGGGCGTGGGGACTCTACTTCACTGAGAGGGTGGTGGAGCTGTGGAATGCACTGCCCAGGAGTCTGGTGGAAGATGGCACAGTGGAGGGTTTCAAGAAAGAGGTGGGACAGGTACAAGGGAAGTGAAGCCCGAAGAGGTCCCTCTGGTGAGGCACCCATTAGTTAACTGGCTACGAGCAGACACAACAGACCATGAGGCCTATTCTGCTGGCTTTTAGTATGTTAGTACATGAAAGACTACGAAAAGCAACGTTTTTTTAAATGTATTTGTCATCTTGGAGTAACACCTTCGAGCTAGATGCTCATTTACAAAGGTTCCATGTCACTGAAGGTACAGACAGGTGATACACTGGATACAAAACTTGAGAGAACAGACATAGGTAAGTGCATACATAAGTTACAAACACTGGTGAGTACCAAGGTAAAAAACTGTACAATGTAAACGATAAAGTACAATAAGTACATTCAATTTCATACATTATTATGTAATAACAGATATTGATAGACCTGGGGCACAAAGGATAAAGGCAAGTGCGTTGGGGAGAGGAAGCGGGGGTGAGCAGTAGTGCAGACATGGCTGCCTTTGTCAAGAGGTTGAGGGGGGGAGTGAATGAGAGATGCGGGTTGAGAAAGTTAACACAGTGATCTGAACGAGGGAGGGGTTAGTATACATGGGCAGACTAGATGGTCCACACGGACCCCATCTGCCGACACGTTCTATCTTTCTATGTAAAGTAAAGCAGACAGGGATGTCATTGTTAGGGGTTAAAGAAGGAGTGAGTGAGGGTGTGGGTTAAGAAAATGAGAGAGACAGTAGGGTGCTTTGGTGAAGAGGCAAGTGGGGGAACCTGATAGGGAAGTTAGGACCTACAGTCACAGGAGCCAAGAGCTGCCAGATGTTTGAGTAGTAATTTCTTAAAAGGTACCAAGCTTTGGCACATTTACTGTTTCCAAGGAGAGTTCATTGAGCCCGAGGGGTGCCTTGTGAGCAAAGGATCTCTGTGCCAGGGCACTGACTTTAACCTAACTTCAGCACAGTCTTTCCAGACACAGAAAAATTCACACACCAATGCTTGGAGAGAAGATGCTGAGTAAAGAAAATGCTGTGCTGCGTAATTTTTTCAAAACACAAAGAGACGCCATGCAACAGATTTACCAAGGCTCAGGGGACTTTATGACTTTGTGCTTCAATTAACTGAAACCTAAACGTAGTTTTCAGTAATGAATTTCCATCCTTTACAATATAGATTTAGTAACAGATGCATACTACTTTGTACTGATGTACATTTGACAGCAAAAAGTCCATGGAATTCAGTGGCACACACTCCCACACCTCACCCAACGGCAAACATACCTGGTGTTCAGTGACACTCCCTCCCACACTCGACCCTATGTCAAGCATCCCTATCATCCAGTGGGACTCCCTCCCACACATCACCCATGACATACATCCCTGGCACCCAACAGCACTCTCCCCCACTCTGCCCCAGAAAAATACTTCCTGGTGTCCAGTGCTACCCACACCAATACCCTGCCCCAAACATCAATCCGTGGCATCAAACAATGCTCATTCAGCCCCCAAACCAATCATTCTCTGGCTTGAGTGGCCCCCTCCCAACCCAAAACAGCTGGTCCCTGGTGTCCAGCGGTACCTCCATCAACCTAACCCAAAATGAATAATTTCCTGGCATCTACTGGTACCCCCTCCACCACCCCACCCCCATATGGCAGCCAGCATAAACCCTTCACTTACCTCCTCGGCCTGCTGCCATCTGAATAATCCTTTACTCCACTTTTTCTCCCACACCTTGCAAGAACCTTTAGGGCAATGCAGAAAGGTGAGGATCTCCTCCCCTCATGGAGCTGGGCCACTATTTTGGCCATAATGAAACCAGAAAAAGCTCCAGTTCAGCCCTCCTCATATTGTCCGATTTCAATTTTAAACGTTGATTACAAACTTTTTATGGCAATTTGGGCTGTAAAGCTGGACCACATCATCCCAACACTTACTAAAAAAGAAGGCAATCAGGTTTCATAACAGCCAGGCAAACTTTAGATAATAGAACTAGGTAGCTTTCATTAATAGAGCATATCATTCAAAGGGCCATGCCTGCAGTGATTCTTAGATGTGGAGAAGGCATCTGACAGGGTGTTCATCCCCTTTTTAGTGGGAACCCTGTCAAACTTCCATATTTCCAGCTCCTTTACAGATATGCTGTGGAAATTATACCAGTTCTCTTAGGCCTGGACATAAGTAAACGGGTAGCTATCCCAATTATCTGGCATGGGGCACATGCCAGGGATTCCCCACGTCCCCATTATTTATTTGATTTATCTATGGAACTGTTAGCTGACGCAATCAGATAGAACCGGAAGATAGAGGGCATACTAACTGAGGGGCGGATTTAAACTTACATTATATGCAGATGATGTGCTGTCCCCTGAGGATTCAATTCCAGCACTATGGGAAGAACGAACGAGTTTCGGAGCAGTGGCTGGGTTTAAGGTGAATATCCATAAGATAGAACTGCTTCAGTATCATTATCAACCTAGCACGGCATTCGGCAAAATTTCAATTTAAATGGCACAGAACGGCCATAAAATACTTGGGGCTCACTTTGCCACAACATTTAACACGTTTGGAATTACTGAATCTTGAACCTATCACTCAACACATTCCGTCAGATTTGGAACGCTGGACGCAGCTGCCCTTGGGATTATTTTCTTTGGTACAGACAATTCGAATGACTCTATTACCCTGATTACTATACTTTCTGTAAACAGTACCGTTGATGACATTTCAGATCCTGGAATAAAATAATACTGTGGTTCATCAGAAACAGTAAACCACTCAGGATTATATATACTATGCCACGATTTCCATGGGAAAAAGAAGGGCTTAACCTCCCAAATTTAAAATTTATACCCAAGCTTCGCAACTCCATGTAATTTACTATATAGGTTGACACATACCCACTCATCCTTATGGAAACATATAGAGTTCCACCTCAGTGAGCTCCATGATGTTATAAAATACCTATTTGTAAATCCATTGACACTCTCACCAATGCAGGACTTCCGGACAGGGACAGAGGGTTCCTTAACACTTTTGAAACAGTTAATGGGTAATTCACTATTTCAGATACTACAGTTTCTGTATCAACATTTAGCCTACGATTCCACTTTTACCCCCAGCAATACAGATCACAAGTTTCAAAAGTGCTGACAGTTAGGAGTGGGCCACGTGCTTTAGTTCCTGGGCGAAGATGGGGTTCTGCCTTCTGAGGAACTTCAGACTAAATATGGGCTCACTAACAGGGAAAATGTTATATATTTACAGATTATAACATTGGCTGACAGAAATGTGCAACCTGATTGGGTGAGTCACTTTGCGGGGCTGTAGATTAAGCTAGCATTAATCCACGGTTTCGTGGAGCAACTCTGGAGATCCACCGCCAGGTCTTCTTGTTTTGAGTGCAAAACAAAGTGAACAGCAGATATTAAGAACTCGCAAAGCGGGACACAGGCAGCTGTGCGAGAGAGAAAGAGAGCAGCATACAGTGAGAGGGACAGTCGATTCCTCAGTTTGTCTGTAATCGTACCCCCATCCCACTGTTTCTCAGCTGCTTCAGTGGGTGTCGCTACCCTCCCCTTCCCTGACAGTGCAAGCAGGCACAGGCGTTGCTGAGAGAGAGAGAAGGGGGGGGGGGCAGCCCAACCTTGGCTCCCCTAAAGAGCGATGTGCTCAGTGGCTGCCTCCCCAGCATGATAACCCCCTCCCAGAACCAGTAATGTCACATGGAAGAGTGTACCCATAGCACATTGGAAAGCCCCTCTGTGTCTCATATGTGTGTGTGTTAGACGTGCCATGCCGGGTGCTGGCAGCATTTCCCCACCCCCACCCGTAGATGACAAAGACTGTGACAAGAAGCTCGAAGCTGCTGAGGGAGTACATCAGGTGAAGGATGCAGATGCGGAGTTCATCAAGCACGCCCCCCCGAAAACGATGTCCCACAGTGTCTCCCACCATGGTGACAGACACAGTGAGAATGGGAGACACCAACAGGGTGCAGGGGACAGCGAGCGACAGGGCGATGACGCAGATAGAACTCAACCTCCCTCCCAAACCCTATGCAGGGAAATGCAGTGCAGAGAGTCAAAGGGAGAGAGAGCGAGAGAGACACACACACACACACACACACACACACAGAGTGTCATCGCGCAGGGCACACACTGGAGAATTGCAACAGTGTGTGCATCTCTCTCTGTTCACTTTGCAACGAGTGATCGGTGGGTTGCCGCATGCAGCCCTGCACCCTGTGGTCTTGAGAGACAGAGGGAGACAGAGAGTGAAAGAAACACAGACAGACAAAGTGAGTACATGTAGGGCCCCGATTTTTCTGCAGCACATCGGAGCAGAGTTCTGCAGCAGGTGCTGACCTATAAGGCCCTACACGATCAGGGACCTGCTTACCCGAAAGATCTCCTTTGTCCTTACTGTCCCCCATCGCTCTCTCTGATCCACTGACGAGGGATTGCTAGAGATTCCCAGGGTTCATTTAAAAACTTCAAGGGCCAGATCTTTTAGTTTTATGGCCCCAACCCTGTGGAATTCTCTACCTCGTCAGGTGCGGGACTGCCCGACTGTCCAAAATTTTAAAGGAGCTTTAAAAACCTATCTCTTTAGCAAAGCTTATAATGATTTTTGAATATTGTTGTTTAGTTTAATTCTAATATTGTTTTAACTATTTATTGTTTTATCTTGTATTGTACAGGCGCCTTGGTTTCAGAAAGGCGCCTTATATAAATAAAGATTGAATTGAATTGAATTGTGTGCTACATGTGCGAAAACACATTTTGGGTGACATGAAAAATGACAGTTGTACTGTTCATAAGGAGGTGTGATAAAATGGCAATACTGAAAATCTGGAGTGAAAATATTAAAAATGCTCGAAGTTACGTGCGTGCATAGGAACTGCGCAACGCACGCTCATAACACAGTCATTTTATGGGCGTTTGTCACCAAATTTTCAAGATAGCCAGTTTAAGACCTCTGCTCATGAACAGTATCACTGTGATTTTATTACTCTGTCCAGAACATTGATTTCGCACACCGACCATGCCATTGTGCACTACATGTGCGAAAACACATTTCGGGTGAGATGTGAAAAATGACAGTTGTACTGTTCATAAGGAGGTGTGGTAAAATGGTAATACTGAAAATCTGGAGTGAAAATATTAAAAATGCTCGAAGTTACAAGCGTGCGTAGGAACTGCGCAACACACGCTCGTAAAACAGTCGTTTTGGGGAATATTTTCACCAAATTTTCAACATAGGTTTTTAGGAGCCTACCTCATGAACTGTGACACTGTCATTTCGTTTATCATTCCGGAAAGGTGGTTCTGCGCAGTGACTGCGAAACCACCTTTCGGGACCGATTAACGAAATAACAGTGTCACAGTTCATGAGGTGGGGCCTCAAAAACCCCATGTTGAAAATTTGGTGAAAAAATCCCAGAAATGGCTGAGATATGCACTAAAGTTGGAAAAAATCTGTTCAGTCCATTATACAGCTTACCGGCATTTCTTCAGTTCACGGTCGGCTTTGAAGAGTGCAGACGTGTTCCCGGTCCACAGAAGATCATCGCACTGGGCTCTGGAGGTAAGTATGGCGTGAGGTGGGGGTGAGGTGGGTACGCAGAGGATGGGTGCAGGTTGTTGGGGGGGCCAAAAGCAGCGATGGAAGTTTTTTTTTTTATATTTGGATTCCCACACAAGGAGGGACTTTTGCCACGCTGGGGTGGGCTCCCAGCGTGGCACCAGGCAGCTTGGGGACGACGACAGTGAAGCCAACGGGAGACTGGGCACCCCCGTCGGCAAAGGAAGTTTTTGCCACGCTAGGGTGGGCTCCCAGCGTGGCATAGAAACATTTGGGGGGTAGTGAAACAGATGGGGGATTGGGCAACCCTGTCAGCAAATGAAGCTTTTGCCATGCTGGGGTGGGCTCCCAGCGTGGCACCAGGCAGCTTGGGGGGGCAGTGAAGGCGACGGGGGATTGGGCACCCCCATCGACAAAGGAAGCTTTTGCCACGCTGGGGTGGGCTCCCAGCATGTCATACTAACATTTGAGAGGGGACACGTTTGTTCCATGGGCGGCCTCAAATTCCGCGGGTGACTGCAAATTCTGCGGATATTTCCGCGGTTTGCCGCACCCGCAGAATCGCGGAAAACTCGGGGTCCTGAGTAAATCATTCACAATTCCTGTAGTATAGTTCCTGTGTTTCTCTCTCGGTCAGTCAGTGTCAGTGTGAACCATGCAGCGATGTGCAGTGTTAGACCACGATGTCATGCTTGTCAGTGACTCAGTGTCAGATCTGGGGCCGAAAGGGTGAAATACACGGAGAGAGACAGCGAGAGTGAGGGAGGAAGAGAGAGGGAGAGCCACAGGGGGAGCCACCAGGAGAAAGTCAATACCTGTGCTTGTCGTAAAACATGTTTCTGCACATGTTATTGTTTCTCAGAGTGTGCCAGATTGCGGCTGGACAGCATACAGTGATGGGAAGAGACAGAAAAGCGCAGAGTGACACACAAGTTTCATCACGAGCCTCAGTACTGTCCATGTGGATGTTGGGGGGGGCGCTACAGGAATGGTGGTAGGCAATGTAGCAGACAGTAGTATGCGCAAGAAATGTCACAATGCATCACAATAGTGTACATGACACATTTCTATGTGCATAAAGTACAGTTACGTAAGAACTTACCATAACAGTAGATCTTCGGGGGGTGGGGGCGTGGCCAACTGGCAAGCATGGCGGACGCTTGCTAGAGCAGCTCCACGGGGCAATATTTCTAAACTTGCTTAAGCAGCTGACTAAGAGTTTTTTGGCTATATATTTGATGATCACTTCTCTCCCTGAATTGATGGCGTCTGGCAAATCTAAAAATAAACAAGTGAAGTTGCAGTTGGGGCTCACCAACACTCGAAGAAAACTGAAAGCAATCCTCGTGGTTCTGGGCCTGCTTCACCAGGTGCCTGCTCTGACGGTGCACCGCCAGACCCCAACCTGATGGAGCTAACAAAGTCACTAGCGGGAGTTCCTGAGATGCTGCTGCAAATGCAGCGCGACATGAAAACAGGGTTCAACAACTTAAATACCCAATTTGCTCACCTGCAATCAATAGTTACCAGTCTCACCGAAACCACCACTACGCATACCTCCCAAATCTGTGAGCTGGAAAAGTGGGTGAGTGGCATGGAGGACTCTTACGGGGGGTGCATGCGGAAGGAAATGGCTTGCTTTCAACCATAGCCGAGCTCCGTGAGCATCTCGACGACCAGGAAAATCTCTCCCGACAGTCAAATCTGCGGATCACTGGCTTACCCAAGGGGACAAAGGGCAGAAACCCTAATGTGGAAATACATCAGTGGCTAGTCAAACAACCAGGCCTCCCGGAGGAGGCGATGAGCTATGAGATTGAGCGTGCCCACTGGGTGGGCCCACAGTCAAATCCAAGAGAGCGCCCACACCACTGTTTAATTAAATACCTGCAGTATTCTGATAAAGAAACTACTCCGGAAGGCCAAAACACAGGGTCCCATAACCTTGGAAAATACCAAAGTGCATATATTCCAGGATTTTAGCCGGGATCTACAGGCTAAGTGCCAGAAGTTCAACTAGGCCAAGAACAGTCTATACAAACTGGGATGGAAATTGTCCTTCTCTTATCAGGCTCGGCTACAGGTGGATCGACCAGGGCAGAGCCCTCAATTATTTACATGCCATAGGTCGGCCGAAAAATGGATCGAGGAGGAGGCCAGGAGGGAAAGAGCAAAACCTGATGCAGAATAAGGTACTTTGTCATATATTACTGTTGTAATGTGGTGTTTCTGCAGGATGAGGCCTATACAGTAACAGGGCTAGTCACTACTTGTACCACTGGTGCTCTTATTTCCTCCTCGATGTTGGAGAGGCCTAATGGTAGCCCTAAGCTGAAGGTGGTGGCGTGCAGTCTTACTACAACCCCAACTGAGTCTGGGGACCCAGGTCCCAGTGGGAATACCACATTCTGGATCTATTGAGCGGAGGCTTTAATGAGTTAAGGACCCCTATTCTGTTTGGATATACCCCCATTGCTATGGTCAAGAGAAGAGCTTGGAATACCCATGCTGGTGATTTATGAGCTTATCGGGACCCTCAGTGTCAGTCTCATATGGCTTTGGTGCCTGGACTACCCAACGAGAAGGGGGCTGTATGTTCCCTAGCATGTGCTGCATTCTGTTTGGAGGTAATGGGGGCATGTAAACAGTTCCCTCTAACTTGCTTTATTGTCCCTCTAGCCATGGTCCTCAGCCCCGGAACTTAATATCACTAACATTGCTTGCTGGGCCTATTTGTACGTGCATGCTAGCTCTTATCACCAGCCCGACCATGTCTAGGGATGCGGGTAGCAGCGGGCTGGACTTGGGCCTTTGTATTTTTGTGGCAGTCCACCTGAATCATATCACTGGACACTGTGGAGTGGAACTACTACATTCTCAGGGGTTTCAATGTGTGCCTTACATCCTGCAGAGACTCGCTCGTGTTTAGTTCTGTTTGTATTGTACCTTAGTAATAGCCATACCAAATGTTGTGCTATGTTCTGGCACTATAAATTTCAGCTGTTATTTTTTGTTGGTGTCTGGATCAGTTAGCTTGTTGCCCACTCCTAGAAGGCAACTGAATCGGACACAATGTTTTATGTCTGCCTCATGTTTGCAGTGGGTCTTCTGATGGGTTTCTACCCGCTGGGGAAGGGAATAGTCCTGGGAGGACTGAGTACAAGGAAGTTTGTTTCCCCTTTTAGGAGGTGAGGGGGAAAATACGTTGGGAGTGCGCGGGGGGGGTGCTATTACAAATCACACCTGTTGGACCATCTTTGATTGTGATCAATGGGAGCGGTGGGGCACTGACATGGCTGCACCTTATACTGCTGAAACTGGGGTCTGCTGGGTCTAGGCCCCAACTAGGAGCAGACTGGTCCACAGTATGTATAGGGGGTTGTTGGTATGTGTTCATGGGGGGCAACACTTCAGAATTTGGGAGGGGTGGGAAGGGACCAATGGGAGAAAATATGGATCTGATTTGCTGTATGTCAGACTGGAAAAGGACTGAGATGGATCTGGCACGAAGGGGAATGATCTTAAATTCATATATTGGAATATCAATGGTCTTAAATCTGTTAAACACAAAAGGGTTGTTGCAGAGGTGCATCGACATAAAGGAACAGCGATCTTGTTGCAAGAAATGCACTTCTCTCCTGCTGAAGCACAGAAAACTGTGGGTTTCATGGTGGGCATTTGGGTTTCCTCCATTTTTACATCAAAAGCCCGGGGAGCCTCTATTTGGATTTCAAGAGATTTACCAGTTAAACTTTTAGATAGCCTGGTGGATCAGTGCTGGCGGAGGTCAATGCCCTGGCAAGGGTGAGCTCCTGGTTGGCTCCATTTATGCCCCAAATGTGGATAGCCCGAGCTTTTCCCAGAAACTGGCTCTTGATATGGCCAGACGGGAGGGTCCCTGGCTACTGGGGGGGGGCGCGAATACAACTGTGTTCTGGACACGGTGCTGGACCGATCGAATAGGACCCCTGTACCAAAATCACAAAACACAGAAGCCTTAGAGGCGTTGCAGGTGGACTATGACCTCACTGATGCCTGCCGGCACCTTTATCCCTCTGGGAGGGAATACAGTTTCTATACACACACACACACACACACACACACACACACAATTCTTATGCACGCATAGACAGACTGCTTATTTCCAGCACTCTAGCAGTACACCTGAGGGAGGGGGGCTACTTGCCTATTCTTGTATCTGTTCATGCCATGCACTACATTACTATTCGAGGTGTGGGGATCCCGCCTGGCCCTAGAGCTTGGAGGCTTGATCCCCTCCTTCTTAGGAACCAGGAATATCTCACATATATGAGGGGAAGTTTACAAGAGTTCTTAACTTTTAATCGCCGAGGGGATACCTCTCACTCAGCCTGCTGGGAGGCTTTAAAGGCCTATGTGAGGTGGCAATCTATCTCCTTTGCCTCACACATTAAGAGGAACGCAAATAGGGAATTACAGTTCCTTAGGGGCAAGACTGTAGCCTGTGAAAGGGCACATATGTTGAACCCCTCTTCAAACCTCTGTGCAGTTGTTCAGAAGTTAAAATGGAAGTTTAACACCCTGTCTAGCGCACAACTGGAGAGAACTATACTTTTGTCTAACTCGGGTGCTTATTTTGCCGGCGACAGGGCAGGGAAATATTTGGCATGGCAACTGAAAAGAAAGGAGACCGCTAAGACAATTAGCCAAATTCAGTATGCGCAGGGAACACTTGTCTGGGACACCAGGGAAATAGGTAATGCTTTTAGCAGTTTTTACAGATCTTTATATGCCTCTGAGTACAATCCCTCTCAAGAGGAATATGACAAATTCTTTGATGGGGTACCCCTTCACAGGATCAGTGGGGAGGCAGTATAGCGCAGTGGTTTAAGGCTCTAAGCTGCAATCTGGAGACTAGGAGAATCTGGAGACCTGGCTTTGAATCCCACAGCCCCCACTTGCATACTGTGTGACCCTGAGCAAGTCACTTAACTTCCATGTGCTCCCAGATCGCACCTGTAAACAGGCTTTCAGCTTAGTGTGCCACTCCTTGTTAAACAATTGGAGGATGCTGTGAAGTTAGACGCACCCTTGTCTAAGCAGCAGATTAATGTCTAAGCAGCAGATTAATGAGGCAATGTGTTCTCTTAAGAGTGGAAAGGCCCCAGGGCCAGATGGCCTTCCTATTGATTTTTATAAAGCATTTGACAGTCAACTTGTGGATCCCCTTTTTGATGCTGTCATTGAGGGCCTGCTAAGGTGAATTACCCACACGCACACAGTCTGCAACAATAACAGCCTTGCCTAAACCGGGTAAAGATGTTAATAAGTGCGCCTCCTAAAGACCAATTTTGCGCCTCACTGCGAATTATAAAATTGTGGCGCAGGTCCTTGCGTCTCGAGTGCAGGTGTTGCTTCTGGGCACTGTACATCCGGATCAATCTGGTTTTGTGTAAAGTCGCATGGGGAAACATAACATTAGAGACACGCTTAATATTATACTTCGATGGGCCCGTATTAAAAGATCTCACGGAGGCACGGTGGTGGCATTAGATGCAGAAAAGGCTTTTGACCATGTGGAGTGGGGGTACCTATTTTACACTTTGGATAGGTTAGGGATCGGCCTGACCTTTTGTTCCTGGGTTGGAGCTCTGTATCATAATCCATCGGCACAAATACTGGTCAACGGAGAATTATCGACGCCTTTTGTTCTGGGCAGGGGCACACGACAGGGATGCCCTCTCTCCCCATTGCTGTATGTACTATCCTTAGAACCTCTGGGAGCCACCTTGAGGGCTAATGTGGGCATCAGAGGTTACTGGGGAAGGGGTAGGGAACACAAAATCACTATGTATGCGGATGACCAACTACTTTACTTGCAGCATCCCGATGAGGACCTGCCTATGGTTCACCACCTGATGCAGGCATTCGGTGCCCTATCAGAGCATAAGGTCAACTGGTCCAAAAGTGAGCTGATGCCTGTGGACTCTCTGAATCGTGCTCAGCTCATAGCCCAACTGGGGGGTCTCCAACTGGTGCACGAGCTACAATACCTGGGATTCTAATCTCAACATCCATGGGTGCGC
This sequence comes from Neoceratodus forsteri, assembly GCA_016271365.2. Classification (NCBI taxonomy): domain Eukaryota; kingdom Metazoa; phylum Chordata; order Ceratodontiformes; family Ceratodontidae; genus Neoceratodus; species Neoceratodus forsteri. The sequence goes on along the minus strand of CM057452.1, from coordinate 1,688,449,423 downwards.
TATACCAGCTAAATCTGAAATCTTTGTTGGCGGGGATCACAGATGACTATGAGAGATGGGCTGCTTTGCCTCTCTCCTTACTGGGGAGAATTGGGGTCATTAAGAGGACTGTCCTGTGGAGGGTATTGTATCTCTATCAGGCACTCCCAATTAAAATTCCACAGGTCCATTTTAAGCAATTAGATGCAATACTGCACAAGTTCTTGTGGCAAGGGGGTCGAGCTAAGATTTCTAGATCCACCTTACAGAATGCCCTGGGAGAAGGTGGAGCAGGATTACCAAACTTTAGGCTCTATTACTGGCCTGCCCAATTGGCCTTTCTCCCCACTGGGAATTTGGAGTCAGACTGCAACTGGCTGGGTCTGGAAGAGGACATGCTGCAGGGGAACTTTCATAATGACACACTAGTTGGAAACCTGCGAGACATGAGAGAGGTGCGTTTGACCAACCCTTTTACAGCAAACACCTTGCGGGCCTGGATAAGGGCACATAGGCAGGTGGGATATGGAGGCGTTAGCTCCCCGAACCTTAGTTTACTTGATTCCATGCAATCTAGGGGAAATGTTCCAGAATGATGATTCAAAGGCTATGGATATGGAGGAAGAAAGGTCTTCTCACAGTTAACCAGTTGTATGATGGGGGACTGCCGAAAAGCTGCGCACAAATCTGCCAGGAGTGGAGTATTCCAGTGGGAGACTTTTTTTCTATACTTGACGATTCATCAGCAGTGTAGAACCACACTCACTCCTACAAATGGGTGGACCCCACCCTCCCCCTTAGAAGAAGAAATATTTTGGCCCCAACCTGGCAGCAAACACAAGTCCATATATTACCACATGTTACATAGAGCCCTTCCTTATGAGCCCAATCCAGTCGGGATAAATGGAGTGAAGACCTCCAATTGTCCATCACTCGGAAGGAGTGGGACATAGCTTGCACCCCCTATCAACATTGTTCCCGTAGTAACAAACTACGACAAATACAGCTATACTTCCTACATAGAGCCTATGCAACACCTTTGAGGCTGCATACCATACACTCTGCTAAATCACACCACTGCCCTAAATGTGTGGCTGATAGGGCGGATTTCATTCACCTAGCACTCACATGCCCAAAAGTTGCTCCCTTCTGGCACTTAATAAATAATATAATGACCAGTGTCCTGGGTTACAGCCGTTCCAAATCTCCTCTGGAGCTGTTACTCAGAGCAGACCCTTTACACCCAGGTCGTAGGGCGGCAAACCCTCTATGGTCTATTGCACATATTAATGCAAGAAGAACCATTGCACAAATGTGGATGGCTCCCACCCCTCCGTCAGTTACCAGATGGGTACAAAAGTTAAAAATGTGCATGTTGTTTGAAACAGTGCAAATGAGTGCTATGGGCAAGATGTCCGCAGTTCTGGGAGATCCAGGGCCCTTGGCTGTCAGCAGTGGAAGCTGATCTTATCCCGGACTGACCAACTCCACATATTTATAAGTGTCTGATTGATATGTGTATCAATGTCACTCTATCCTAATGTCTGTAATTCCTTTTATCACTTTTTGTATTCCACTGAAATGCAACATGTATGAGGGTCATTTTAACATTGTACATCTGTCAGTGCTTGATGTCTGACTGTACTGTAAGCTTATTCACAGCCTTAATAAATAAATTTTACAAAAAAAAATAAAATAAAAACAGTAGCTCTTCGAGAGGAGCTCTTGCAGCAGGTGATACCATTAGGACCCCTCAGAAAAACTTTCTAGCTTGCAGTCTGTAGCGGGGGACCGCCCCTGACGTCGGACATGCCCGATGTCAGACATGGTATAAAGGGGCGATCCCCCAACGCCATCTCAGTTCCCCACCAGAGACCCGGTCGGTAAATAATGGAGAAACGAGAAGGGACTCTCACTATAGAGAGAAACAATTAGAGGTACAAACTGACCTGGGGGATGGAGGGTGGGAAAGCCACCTGCTGCAAGAACTCCTCTCGCAGACCTACTATTACGGTAAGTTCTTACGTAACTGTACTATCTGACTTCGAGGTGGCGCTCTTGCAGCAGGTAATACCATTAGAACAGAGTCCCAAGCAGTACCCAAAAAAAGGCCCAGATCAGAAGGGAGGAGGAATGACTGTGAGAGGATGAACCAGATCACTCTTATGACAGCAGTCCCTGAAGAACAGCCAAACGAAAACCTGTTCTCCTCCCAGAGGCTATGTCTAGACTGTAGTGCCAAATGAAGGTATGGACAGTGCTCCAGATAGCTGTGGCACAAAGGTCCGCCGCTGACACATTCCTTAGAGAGGCAAACGAGGTGGCAATGACCCTGGTGGAATGGCCCTTAACCGAGCCCGATAAGGGTTTCCCGTGGTGCTGACAACAGAAAGAAATGCAATTCACTAACCACTTGGATAGCGATTGCTTAGTGACAGGATCCCCTGTCTTATGTTGTTTCGCAAACGCCATGAACAACTGGTCCATGGTCCAGACAGGATGAGTCCGGTCCAAATAATAACAAAGGATTCTGTGAACATCCAGAGTATGTAACAAGCCCTCCCCCAGTTGGAGAACTCTGGATAGCAGACCGGAAGTTGGATGTCCTGGTTCAGAGTCAATGCGGACACCACTTTCGGCACAAATTTGGAATTTGTACGAAACTGCACCCTATCATGAAAAACAAAGTAAGGCTCCTTGCACATCAGGGCCTGAAGCTCAGAAATCCTCCAGGCTGAAGTAATGGCAACTAAAAATAACGTCTTCCAAGAAAGGATACGTAGCTCATATGAGGCAGCTGGTTCAAAAGGAGGGAAGGTGAGCTTTTCCAAAACAAACAGGAGGTCCCACAGGGGGACTGGATCCTTCCTGTGGGGGTCTAATATACAAGACTCCCCGAGGAAGGTCTTGCAGACGTCGAGCTGTGCCAGAGTCCTTTCTCCAACCGCATCATGATACGCCGAGACTGCGCAAAGATGCACCTTGATAGAGGAATAGCAAAGGCCTAGGTCAAGGAGGTGGAGTAGGTACTCTAGGATGAACTTGACTGAGCACTGGAGAGGATCCAGGAATTGGGCTGCCGCCCAGAGACAGAATCGTTTCCACTTCATGGCATAAGTGACCCTGGTAGAAGGTTTTCTTGCTGCTACTAAAATCTCTGCCACCCTCTGAGAAACTCTCAGTCTCTCCCTCACTAAGACTTCTGGAGCCATGCGTGTAGGTGAAGGGATCGCAGGGACGGGCGGACCAGCGTCCCTTGATCCTGGGAAAGCAAGTGGGTGGAGAGAGGCAGTGGTATGGGGGGTCCCATGGCCAGCTGCTGAAGAAGTGGAAACAAAATCTAACGAGGCCAGAAAGGTGCTACCAAGATCATCCTGGAGCCTTCTGACTGTAGTTTGAGCAGTACTCTCTGAACTAGAGGGAAGGGAGGGAAGGCATAAAGAAACCTCCCTGCCCAGGAGAGGGACAACGCATCTTGCCAGAAAACACCAGGCTCTGGGTCTAGCGAGCAGAAATTTGGTAGTTTGGCGTTGTGCCAGGACACAAAGAGGTCCAGCTTGGGACGACCCCATCTTGCGAACAGGTCGCCTGCTACATCCTGCCGCAACTCCCACTCGTGGTTCAGAGAACGAAAATGGCTTAGACTGTCAGCGAGAACATTCTGAATGCCTGGCATGTGGACCGCGACTAGGAACAGAGTGCGTTATATCGCCCAGTCCCAGATTCTCGTGGCCTCTGCAAAGAGGATACGATCCCGTTCCTCCTCGCTTGTTCAGGTAAGAGACTACCGGGGTATTGTCTGACTGGATTATCAGAGGGCCCCGGGAGAGCTGATCCTTAAAGACCTGAAGGGCATAAAAAACTGCCCTCATCTGCAGCATGTTGATGTGGAGAGACCTTTCTGTGGCAGACCACGATCCTCTTGTCTGATGCTCGTGAAAGTGAGCACCCCAGCCTAGTCCAGAGGCGTCCGTTGTGACAGCTTGTGTTGGACTTTGTCTCTGGAAAGGGACACCCTGTTCTAGGTGAGCTGGAACTTGCCACCAGCGAAGGGAACATTGGACCGCCTCCAAAATTCGGATGGGTCGGTCCAACTCGTCAGAACCCTGGTCCCATTGGACCCTGAGGTCCCACTGAAGAATTCTCATGTTGAGACGTGAGAAGGGTACCGTGGCTATGGCTGCTGCCATATGGCCCAAGAGCTGCAAGACTACTCTGGCAGGTACCTGATCTGCTGACTGGATCCTGCGAGCTAGAGCCAAAAGGCACAGGGCTCTGTCCACAGGGAGAAAGGCCTTGCCTTGCAGAGTGTCGAGCACTGCTCCAATGTATTGAAGTCGTTGGGAGGGCCAGGGTTGGGATTTTGGACAGTTCAGCGTGACTCCGAGAGACTGGAAAAGATGTTCCTTTTCCCGCACAGTGACTAGGAGCTGTTGTTCTGTGGGTGCGGAGGAGGGCCAATCATCGAGGTGAGGGTGCCGCAGTAGCCCTTCTCCTCAGTGGCTGAAACTACATAAAGGCATTTTGCAAAACCCTGGGGTTATTCGAAAGGCCGAAGGACAAAACCCTGAATTGATAATGCTCGTCCGGGCATGAGAACTTCCTGTGAGAAGGCAGGATCTTTATATGCATATAGGCATCCTGCATCCAAGAGCCATAGCCAGTCCCCTTGGTGAAGGAGGGAAACAGGTTCACCGGGGGAGCATCCAAAATCTTTTGCATAGAACAAATTCGTACAGGTGGCTGAGGTCTAGAATTGGGCGGAGGTTTCCCGGTTTCTTGGGCACCAAGAAAAAGTGAGAGTAAAAGCCTTTGCCTTGCTGGGATCTTGGGACTGGCTGGATGGCCTTCTTTTGGAGGAGAGAAAGAATGTCTCGTTCCAGAAGAAGAGCTTCTGATGTTGAGAAGTGGAATGCTACAGGAGGATTGTCTGGGGGGACATTGATGAATTCGATGGCGTAACCCCTTCTTACTGTCTGCAGCACCCACTGGTTGGATGTAATGGTGGACCATTCTGGCAGGTAGAGGGAGAACTTCCCCCCAACTTGTTTTCCCCTCAGAGACTGATGACTGGGGGGGGAGGATACTGGGAGTCATGCAGTTCCTTGCAGGGTGGCGACTAGATGTCTGGGGGCTTTAGGTTGTTTGGGGCCTTGGCCTCCAGGTTGCGCAGTTGGTTACGGTGTTTAAAGCCCTTTCCTTGGTAGGGGTGGCCTCCTTGCTGACTCTGTTTACGAAAGGGACACTTACGGGCATGCTGAGGCTCGGATTTGTACAGTTTGTGTACATATTCGACTTTTTTGCCCGAATCCTGGAGGCCTTTTATTTATTTTTTTTTTGTTACTTATATTTTATTAGTTTGATCCGAAAAACAATTACGTACAAGTCACTCATGCCAGAACACACATCGGTGAGCAACATCAGACATTCAATTTATCAGGATTACTTTATCTAAGCATTTTTGTTTACATAATATGGGGGTATTCGTTTATTGTTAATGTCCATGATAAAGTCCAAAAAACATAAAAAAGGAATTAAGCTATACCCCCCCAACAATGAGACTTCTGAGTGGTCAAACTAAAAATACAATAATTATTCCAAACATAACAGAAACAACAACCAGTGTTGTTATGACACTCATTCGATCATTTATTCCCTCAAAATGAGTAGTTTTCAGTGGATAACTACATCTTAATCAAACTGCTGAAAAAAGGCTACATTTAGAATCATATGCATCAACAGACCAGAGTCTTAACTTTTAAAACTTATTACAGTACAGACACTGCCATTATTAACTTTTATTTGAATTAGGCATGCAAAGGCATAATACTGATGCCTAAATGTTTTTCTCCTACTTATTAATAAGTAAGTCGACATGGAAATAAAACGGGTACCAACATATCAATCGCCCTATCCGAAACAACGATAGGGCAAGAAATGCCAAAAATGCCATTCACATTACTGGAACAAATAAAGAATGTACTTTAAGACCACCTTTATGGGATTTTTAAAAACAATAAAGTGTAACCTCCCCAAGTTCAGGTCTCTTCTTCACAGTCAGACAACTCACGTCTCCGGGATCGATCAAATTCTGCAGCAAGGGCCTCAGCTTTCTTTCCAGCTTCCCCTGGATCAGTGTACTGGTAAGTTTGGCCTCCGTAATGGATCCGCAAACGAGCCGGCATCAATAGTGAATGCGTAACCCCTAGGCTACGCAATCTGGATCTCACACCAACAAATTTCTTCCTCCTCACCCTGGTGGCAAACGAAAGATCTGGGAAGAAATGCACTACGGTTGCCTGAAAATTTAGCCGTTTAGCACTTCGAGCCGCCTGAAGAACTGCATCCCTTATTGCCGGATTCGATGTGACCATGAGAATGGTTCGGGGCAAGTTACTGCTGGCCATTGCTGATAGAGGTGAAATCCGGCCCTAATTAAGCTTTCTGCAGACAATATTGCTTCCAAACTTAAAGCTGTTGGCAATCACTCCTGAACGAAACATAGTAAAGCTGTCACCTTCTATGTTTTCAGGTAGTCCCACAATGCGTATATTTGAGGCCCTCTGCGAGTTTTCTAAGGCCTCCAAGCGATATTTTAGTTGGGCATTTTCTTGGATCAGTTGTCCCAATGATGTTAACACCTTTGTGGCCATAGATTCTGCTGTCGTTGCCGTTTTAAAAACGGTGTCAATTCTGGAATCCTGTTCTAACAATTTTGTTAGGATTGATTCCATTTTGGCGTCAATGGCCTGCATAGATTTTTGGAGGGCTTGCCAGGCGGATCAGGCTCCGGTATAGATTTTGCTGCAGTGTCCACTGATGTTGTCTCCACCGGCTGGGTTTTTGCAATTGATGCAGGTCCTTTGTTATTAAGGCCCATTATCAAGAAAGGTATCAAAGCGTTCCTCAGAATCTTAGGAATGCTGATCCAGTTGAAGAAATTGTATTTTTTCAATGGAAATCATCGTTTTGATAGATTTAAACACAGTTGATTGAGAGCTCCCACTAAAAGCTTCTAGTCAGTGGGCATGCTGAACAGCACCCCGAGGCCTTTTATAATTCCTCCACCCTTCCACTTCCTGACCAAACAGGACCGGTCCCTGGAAGGGGGCATCCAGAATAGCGTCCTGGAGGTCCTGCCTAAAGGACGTCACTCGTAACTAGGCGTGCCTGTAGAAACAAAGTCATACGAGTACCTCAGGATGAGTTTGTCAACATCGAGCCCGGATTGGGCATAGGCCAGCAACTCATTCTTGGAGTCAGAATCCGGCTGAGACTTGAAAAGCTGTATGATCTTTTCCCAAAGAGATTTCTGATATGTGACCATATGGGCCAAGAAGTTCAATGACCTGATGGCCCCAGTGGCAGAGGAGTACACCTTCCGTTCCCAGTGGTCCAACTGTTTTGACTCCGGGTCCAGGGACTGTATACTGAGGTGCCTCGGTTGGGAGTGTCTGCTATGTGCTGCAGTCAAAACCGTAGAGTCCGCCTTCAGCTGTTCCGACAGAAAGGGTCCTCTTTGGGCAGTTGATAGAGGCAGTCCACCTTGTGTGGAACTGCTGGTGTGGATGAAGGTCTCTTCCAGACCAGTTTCGCCACGTCCTGAAAGGGCTCCACAAGCGGTGGGATGACGAGAGGTTTTGGGTCTTTCATCCCCAAGAACTTCGCCAGACGCTTCCTTTCTGGGTCGAGTTCTTCAGTGTCCCATTGATATAAGGTTTGTATGTGCCTCATAATATCAAGGAACGTAGGATCGTCCTGAGGTGATCTGGGTGAGTCCTTAGAGTCCGGTGATGGAGGCCTCAAGTCCTTGTCATCTGAGGAATCTGGTGTGGACTTCTCCTGCCTCGTCCTCAGAAGTTGGGGTGCAGCGGCCAGTGGAGTCGGGGGCTGGGGAAGATTTTCTCTTCCTTTTGCCTTTGGGTTCCGATGATCCCTCTCTTGCACCCGCATCTGGAGTGGGGAGGGGGAGAGGTGGAGGTGTGGGAACTGTATCAGGAGGCCTGTACAAGAGGTCACCTTTGATAGTGTTCCACTGTGAATTAAATAGTGCTCCGATGTCCACTAAGAACTGACGGACTGGGTGTCTGGGGGAAGGGGCGCCCGGTACTGGGATCTCCATTGGGGAGGCCGCCCCTGCTGCCTGGCTGAGGGGTTGGCTCCCTGGGAGAGCAGTCATCCGATCCTGCATCCGGAGTGGCATTCGCCTGATCCGGCAACCGCTCATCCTGACGGGCGTCAGACAGTTGGTCGTCCTCTGCAGACCGCCTGTCAGACGACTGCTCTTCTGGGGCAAACGCCTGCTGTCTGATGCAGGCGTCTCGGCTGAGGGATGTCTGTCCTTTTTAGAAGTGGTCCCTGAAGCCAGTGGTGGAGGCATCCGCTGGCAAATGACCTCATGTCGCTGGTGGGAATTGCCTGGTTTCTTGTGTCTGTCAGAGGATCCTGTGGAGCTGTGGCCTTCTTTGGGCCTAACAGCAGGTGACCTGCCTGGATCATGCCCTGTGAAGACTTATGGGGCCGGTGAGCCAGGGGGACTAGAGCTTGGCCGTGTCCCGAGGACAAGGGCTGGTCCCTGGGCTTGGAGAAGGATGATCTGTGGGCACTAGTTCCCTATGAAGAAGTGGGAACAGACCCTAACCTCCCGCCGGAGGAGGAGGAAGCATGCCCGGAGGGAGACTTGTGGCGGGATTCTGACCGGGGCCTGTCCTTGGACTCCCTTGCAGGCAAAGACGAACTGGAACCGGACGGAGACTTATGCATGGTGGCTACTTTCTGCTCGAGGAGTTAAGCCTTTAAAGCCTTAGCCCTGCGGATCCTGGTCTTGTTGTTTAACTTTTGACAGTGATGGCAGTCGTCGGGCCTGTGGTTGGGGCCTAGACATATCAGGCAGGCTTCGTGGCTGTCCTTTGTCAGGATCTGTTTGCCACAATGGCACTTCGACTTCCACCGAGGAGGTGAAGGAGAAGACATGCACTGAATCTTGTTGAGATAATCGAGAAAAAGGCGAAAAAGAACTCTACCTGAAGACTACTTATCTCTGCAGTGACTGCTATCGCGAGGTGTCGAGGTCGAACAACGAAGGTCGACGGTGGGAAAATAACTGGGATGGTGCCGGGGACCGCCCTCTTTATATCACGTCTGACATTGGGCATGCCCAACGTCAGGGGCCATCCCCCACTACAGACTGCTAGTTAGAACATTTTTCTGAGGGGGTCCTAACGCCTGCGGCATTAGTCCAAATGGTATTATCTGCTGTAAGAGCTCCACCTCGAAGTCAGATCACCAATTCAGTACAAATTATTCGTTAGGGACTATTTTGCAGGGTGGCAGGATACAATACCTCTGCTGCTATTTAAACAGCAAAAAAAAAAAAAAAAACACCTTTCTGGCTATTTCTTTCTTGTTTAAACATAACCCATGCTATAAGTGCAATAACCCACTCCAGGGTATGCGGTTACTGAGGATTAATCAACACCCTGGATGCTGTGAGGACACTCAGCCTGCAGCCTCGTGCCTCACAATGCACCAGGGGTGTTGATTAATCCCTAATAACCGCAAACTCTGTCATGAGCTATTGCTTACTTAAAGCACATTTGTTAAAACAGGGTAGAGATCAAGCTAAATTACCAAATACACCTAGTTTGCTGTTTAATCTTTTTATGTATGCCATTAAGGTCTTACCTAATAGGATTTTTCTATAGGGGCCTCCAGAAGGGGGGATATATGGGGCATCACTGGGGGGAAATGCTGAAGGCTCTGCTGCGAACAACACACAGATCAAGCACACGTCTTTAGGCTCTTCCCTAAATTAACAACTTTTGGAGTGAGGTGGGTGAACACCTGCAACACCTCTTTATACATTTGCCAAAACTTACAGCCAATCCGGTACGTCTCAACATTCCTCCCAGCTGGTTAAGGTCAAAGAGCAAGTGCTCGGTAAGGGTGTACATCTTAAAGAATGAAGGTTTGAGGGATTTAGATACCTCTGTAATCATTTTGTTTGCTTTTATTTTTTCTGTAATTACATTTTCATCATTTAATTTGCATTTTGACAGCAACTAGTAAAAAAAGAAAAAAAAAAAAAAATTCCAATGGAATTCTTGTATTATGATGTCAAACAAGTCTTCCTGGCAAGGCTGGCAGTGTATTTCAGTGGGAAACTACAAACCTGTTTTCAGACTTTTACGAGAAACTTTTTCTACCAGCAAAATATATATTTAATTGAAATATGTGATTTTTGATAACCTGTGATCTTTTGTTATAATTTAGCAGATATTTTTTTCATATCCACATCTTACTTGGAAAGAAGAAAAGAGAAGTCGATCATTCTTTAAACATTATAAAATCATACAAACGGACCACAATAGTGCAAACATATACAAGGCAAAGTTTGTTGCTGAAAGAAGTATCTATTTCTTTTGAGAAAGACAGAAAAATATATTTAGTTTCTCACTGAAATACACTGGGCTCCTAAATAGCTGGCAGTTTCTGATATCAATACCACAATTCTACTGAATTTTTTTTTTTTTTTACTAGCAGTCTGAAAAGCAAAGGTAAAAAAACTCACTTGTTTCACTGCACTAACAAATGTTTTATTAATAAAGTAGAAAGTAATTACTAACACATCAAAATAATAAATACCTACTCTTTAAGCAGCATTCTAAAACACTTATTTATGTTACTAGTGACGGCCCAAAAAGCCATCACCAGAAAGTGGCTACAAGTAGAACCTCCCACCTTCTCTCAATGGATGAAGAAAACATTTAGCGACCTATATTATTATTATATGGAAGAGATGACCTTTCATATTAGAACCAGATCTCCATCATTTACACACATTTGGCAACCTTGGGTACTACTCTCCATAACTAATACTGACCTTTCCTTTGTCCCACAGTTTGATAATAAATTAATATCATGGCGTACTAAAGGTAAATAGTCAATAAGATCACATATGCTTTTTGTTATTACATTTTGTGTATTTTACATCGAGAGACAATCCAGGTGATACTGATAATCTGTCAGAGAAAACAGTCTAGCTGTACAAATTCATGGATTGCCAACTAAGATATTATCATCAGAATTACTATCAATGCGAGCTGCTATCACTGTCGTTACAAACTAAAAAACGTTTAATAAATAATAATATATAAAAACCAAAAACAGTAAAGGGAACTAGAACTACATAGTCACCTAAGTAGCTTAACCTGTGTGGGAAAACACTGTATCTGTACAAATACAGATACGCTACGCTGTACACTACAGAGAAGTCAGGAACAAATGCACGTGGACCATCCGCCAAGCCAAGGCTACCTACTATCAGCAAGCCTTCACTTCCACCTGGGGATCAGGGTGCAAATTTTGGAGCAATATCAAAGAACTTGGTGGTAAAGTTGTTTCCCCCCATCCCTGCACAACTCACTGTTGATGGCTCTATCATTCAAGAATCCCTAGCCACCTCTGACACCCTAAATGCTTCTTTCTCTGACCTCAGCTATGTCCTTCCATCAAACTTCTTCAACCCCCTCCCAAGATAGCCCACCAGACCCCCATGTCCCGACTAATGTTCCCCTTTTTCGTCTCAGGACCACCTCCTCTCTTGAGGACAGAAACTCTCTCTCTAAAGTCCTAGCCAAGTCCCGCTACATCAGGGATTCCCTTGACCTCAACTCTTCCTAAATTCCCTTCCTAAATCCTGCGGCGGTAAACTTATGCTCTACGCAGATGATGCAGCTGTTTTCTGGAGCCACCCACATGCTATTACTCTCCAACATACCCTTCCAGGGCTTTTTTTTTTTTTTTTACAGACGTAGAAACCTGGTTCACAGCCCATAATTTAATACTGAACTACAAGAAAACCAAGTCCATGATCTTTGGCCACTGCCAGAGCCCACACTGTGATGTCCCACTGAACACCATCAACGTCCTGGGAACCCCCTTAGAGCAGGTAACAACTTTCAAATACCTTGGTGTTACTACCACACTCACATCCAGCTGCTATCTGCTTCTGTCAACTCCAGACTTGGTCTTCTATATCGCCGTAAGCACTGCCTTCCCTCCCGAGGCCATCCGCCTTGCTGTTTCCTCCTTGGTACTCTCCCTAGTGGACTATGGGATAGTGATATATGGCACTACTGCTTTACACTGCATTAAAATGGCCCTCAACAAAGCCTGTCGGCTGGTCACAGGATGTGATAGGCTGACCCACACTTGCGACCTATACAAACTCACGCAGTGGCTAAACTTCGAGGGGAGACTTAAGTACTATACTTGCTTGCTTGCCAAGAAAATGTACCACAGACAAGCTCCTCCAGTCTTCACCCCCTCCCCTTAGGGTCTCCCATAGCTCAGCCAATCTCTTAGTTCCCCGCTGTTGGACCTCTCTGGGGCAGAGATCCTTCCTTTACAGTGCTCCCCTCTGGCTGGCTGGCTGACCTCCCGGCCTCCATCTCCCTGGAACCTAAGCTTGGCCTCTTCAAAACTTACCTAAAGAATCTTCTTCTTGATTCAGCAGCCTGTGACTGCTCTTAGCCCACCCCCATGCCCTCCTCCCCAGGGAACCTTTACACCCAGTGTCCCACTAGTCCCGGTCTCAGCTCTGGATACCTCCCTAAGCTGCACAGCACATGATGACTTTTCATATCATCACTGAACTGAATTATTTACTCTGTACTGTGTATTATGTATTTAAGCAACTTACCATGACCAGGGTGTGGGTTATGCTAGGATTGACAGCGCCTGGTGTGTTTCGGCCTCGTGACCAAAATACACCAGGCGTTGTAAATTCTACCGTGACCCACACCCTGGTCGTGGTAAATTGCTATTATACAATGGCTAGTAATTATGGATTTTTTTTCACATTAATGTATTTTTTCCCCAAAAAGAAATTGATTTTTTTATACTTTTCTGTAGGATATCCTTCCTCTATATATAAAATAGTACCCTGTTAATAGGTGGAAATACAGAGACACACACACACACACACACACATATGGGAGACTTACACACACATATGGAAGAGGAACGAGCAAGCTGAAGTGTTCATGTAGCTCCACTAGGACCCAAGGTTTTTATTTCTTTTTGTGTTTCTTTTTAGTTTGGGTAATGGTATATTAATGTTTACAAAGAGCATGCCAGTCGTGTGCTGACACTGGAAAGCAGAAGCAGTGCAACAGAGGCATGAGCGAGTAACATAGGAGCAAGTGTGGTTTGCAGACTGATCATGTTGTAAGCACTGACAGGCTGCACGAAAAAAACGGTCCATTTCTAGCGAACTGCTTGTTGAGGTGGTAGCTTCTTTTTGTGATTTTGAATGGAAACAGAGTTTTATTGTTAGTTTTTTTTTGTAGCGAGAGTAGTTTATAGTGAATGGCCGTGGTGTGTGGAGGTCACAGTTTTGATGCTTTGGCAAACGTAGTAGTCGAGTGGAGCTGACTATAGAAAACACTTGGGAGGTGAGCGGAGAGGAAGCGGGTACGAGACAATGACTCGAGAGGCAGTTTTTTTGGCTCAATATGGGTTTTTACCAGTGTGAAGTTCTTTTATGTTATTATTGTTACTGTTGCTCTGCTGCTTGTCGCTTCAGTAGGGATCCAGAGTTCATTTTGGGGGGGTCGGATTGAAAAAAGCGGTGAGTACTTTTGATGTGGGTGGGGTCGAAGTGATACTGACTGGGCACTACATGAGGCTGGCTGGCACTTCTTCCCATTGGTACTAGTCAGGATTTACAACGGGTTCGAAGTGCCAACCAGCCATTCTGAGAACAGCGTTTTCGGGACCCATTGTATAATACAGAATCTATATCTGCAGATGCTGGGTTACCTGACCCTAGAGTTGGTGCTCTCATTAATGTCCACACTGTATTGAATGTTCACAATGTTTTGAAATCCCTGTACCACGATGTGTAGCACTGCTAAGGTCTATATTACTGAATATGTTCCCGTTGATGCTGGGTACCTGACCCTAGAGTTCTGCTCTCATTGACCACACTGTATTGAAACGTTCACAATGTATTGAACCTCTGTGTCTGACCCTAGAGTTTGCTCTCATCTCTGTCCACACTGTATGTAATGTTTACAATGTACTGAACCTCTGTGCCAAGACGTGGAGCGTTTGCAAAGGAGTCTATGACTCAAAGGGCTGTAATTCTGATTGTGATAATAAATTTTAAAAATATATAAATAAAAAATGAAATAGTTATGAACATTAAATATAAAAACTGTAGTTTATTTCAAATAATGTTTGTGTAAAACACTGTCCACTTATTTTATCTAGGACACCCCTTCAGTGGTGTTGGTTGAAAAAATGATTTTTATTGTGTAACATGCTACGTAAAATTTAAGTATTTGACGCATGAGCAGTGTCTTAGCTTCTACATTTACTACTGCACATGTGACTGCCATCATAAGGGCGAGCTCTTCCAGTTACTCTTTATTCTTTCCCTTGTGAAAAGCAGTTTCCCCAGAGCCCAACAACCATTTGAAATATTATAAACATGCAGCACCACACATAGTCCTTCATGGCTAAAGAGCTAATTTCTTCAGTTTTCTATCAACATCAGTACTTTCTCTACATTTCCAAGGTTTAGCTTGCAGTGTTCTGCCCCAGCCCTGTAAATGAGGTTTCTGGTGACCCTGTTTAGCAACATGGCACTGTAAATGACTTTCTAAACAGAAATGATGATGTGGGCACTCTAGCAGTAGTCATCTGCCAGTAAGTCAGTGAGAAACAAAAAGGAGCGTGAGCATTGTACCAGACAAGTAGAGAGGTTACTATACAACAATCTGAGGCGACAAAATACGAGGCTGCTTAATTCTGGGTACAGCAGCCATTCAGAAGGTTAAGGCTACGTCCGCATCATAAGTCTGCCACTGGACTGTAAATCCCAGGCATGCAGGTTCTTTCAGCTGCAGTGCTTGACCTAGGCCCTCCCCCCTGTCTATTTAAATAGGTGGCTACTGTGCGGGTAATTAAAAAAAAAAAATTATTTGTTCTGAAGTAAAATGCTGAGCAAGAAGCCAACAAAGAAGAAATTCTATCAGACTTCTCGTAGTTTGTTTTTCTGTTAGTTTTAACATTGTTACTGGGCTTGTCTTTACTACTGGGTAATACATGTTCACCTACTATGGACCTACACACACACCAAACCTAGGACATCATAAAACTCTTAGCTACAATCCATTCCTTGTCAGTTGCTTAAAATGTTTAATCCAAAGTCTTTTACAGCTGTATGGCAGCATAACCAAGACAGGGATAACACACTGCCTAAAAATACAGAAGAATAATCACAGCCCTACCTTACAGGAGGCAGTTCAGCACAGTGGTTAAGGGCACTGAGCTGCATATCTGGAGATCTGGGTTTGAATCCCATCAACCTCCACCTGCATACTGTGTGACCCTGAGCAAGTCACTTAAATTCCTTGTGCTCCCAGGTCGCACCTGGAAACAAGCTCCGGCTTAGTGTGCCTTTCCTGGTCAAAAAATATCCCCTTTCCCTTACAAGAGTGTACAGACAGCACTGACTCTCCATCATATCTTGTGTGTTTTATATTACATACAATTTCTGTAATGGCAGCTTCAACACTGATCTCTCTTCACAGAACTCAGAGTTAAACAACGCACAAAAAAGTATGTGCTAGAAACAAGTAGCATCAAGTTGCCGGGTAAAAACAAAAACTGATTAAATTCATTCTAACCTCCATTTTAGAATATTCCCTATATGGTGTATGTATGGTGGACCTCAACATTGTAATTAATAGAAAAATAAGTTACAGTAAGTCTGATCACATCATCGGAGCTTTGAGTATCCAATCTGTAATATTTTCAAATGTGTAAAAGGAGAACCAACTTCTCGCCTTGCACAAATCGTAAACTGAGATGTCTGCCTACGAGTAGTAGTAGTAAAATGTTTTATTCACAAAAAGATTCATATG
The DNA here is from genome assembly GCA_016271365.2 of Neoceratodus forsteri. Lineage (NCBI taxonomy): Eukaryota > Metazoa > Chordata > Ceratodontiformes > Ceratodontidae > Neoceratodus > Neoceratodus forsteri. The sequence continues at coordinate 1,688,433,509 of CM057452.1, read as the reverse complement.
AAATAGGAACTCATTTGCAACGAAGTCCTCAGCATTTTAAAACTTCATTTAAAAACAACATTGTTCCAAGTCAACAAGAAGAAGAGACGCAATATGAAATCATGCAAATTAAAATAAAATACAAAAAGAACATAAGACACTGTTCAATGTAAACTTTTCCTTGATCTATCCTTACACAAAAGTAAGGGTGCCCTGGCTTAATTCACTGCATCGGATATCCTAATATAGAATTCTTAATAAGTTGCAGGAAGAGTATGACAGCGTTATCTTGTATTGCTAACTGTGATTCTAAAGTAAGACTTAATCCCTTTCCAGGGTTTGCTCCCCTCTATTGCCCTCAAATGTGGGGGTATTTTATTCCATCCTAATGGGCCCTTGAAAAAAACTGACTGGTGACCAACCTCCAGGCTGCATCTTGGGATTTCCAGGTCCAAAGTATTTATGGATCTGAGTGAGTCAAGTTTGGTCCTATGTACCAGCTTATTTATTTATTTATTTAAATTTTGGTAACCGGGTAGGCCCACTGAGACCTTGACGGTCCCTTTTTCAGGGGCGACCCGGGATTAGTTACATGTACCTAAGGGAGAAAAAAAAATACAAAGCTATGAAACATACAGTGAATCTAGGTTTACATTGTGCAGCAGGAATATACATAGCAGCATGCAGTACATCGTAGACAGACTCCAAGCAGTAGCCTGGACATTTTTGTTAGGACAACAAGGAGAAACAGACTCATCAAATGATAACCCACAATGATAAGTGCCCTAGCATCCTGCTTGCCTAAGCATACCCTCCCTCCAGAGACTACTGATCTGTGCCCCCCCCCCCATTCAGGAGAGCCATCGCATAGCCTCAGCTGTAGCAGCAGCCGTGCCCCTATGTCCAGGTGGGATTTTAGTGCTTTCTTGAACCCCCCAGAAAAGGTGCTATCTTGAAGCTCTCTCAGCAGATTGTTCCAAAGTTTGGGAAGGGACACCCCGGCAGACCGAAGACCAAGGGATGTTTTGGCTCTGGGTATTTCAAGTAGTTTCCGATCAATAGACCTGAGCTCTCTTCTGTTAGTTTTAGGGACAATCAGGTCTTGTAGACTTAGGGGGCTGCAAGTTGTTGTAGTTTGAAGGCCAGGCACAGTGAGGGATATGCTAGCCTGGCTTCGAGGGATGGCCAGTCCAGGGCGTGGAGCACCTTGCAGTGGTGCTCCATCCATTGCACCCCAGCTGAAAACCGGCAGACCCTATGGTATAGTGTACCCAGGTGCTGCTTTTCCATGGGCCTCAGTATCTGGAGCAAGGTCGCTCCGTAGAAATCGGGTGGGTAGTATTGTCCCGTTCCCTACTGCCTTTCTGGTTAGAAGTGATATAGCAAGGATCTGCTACAGCCCTGGTTGAATGAGCTTTGATAGAAGCTGATGGTGACAAATTTGTTGCTGCATAGGCCATTGCCATTCACGTTCTGACCCATCTAGACAAGGTTTCCTTGGACGACTTTGGGCTTTTTTTTTTTTTTGCTGCTGCTGCCTCAAAAGTACCAAAAGGCTATCAGATTTCCAAAAGGACTGTGTCAGTATAAGGTATGTCTTAAACACTCAGCAGACGTGTAGCTTGTGTAACTGCTTTTCATTAGTGCACCATGTTACAGACAAAATGAAGGGAGGCTTACTTCTTGGTTAACATGAAACCCACGGAAGGAGGGAAGGGAGGAAGTGAGGAAAGGAGAGAGGGAGGGAAGGAAAATAAAGAAGGAAGGACCTGACACTACCTTATCCTGATGAGCAATCAGATATGGTTCCCTTACAGAAGAGTGCCTGCAGTTGTCCTGTCAGTCTAGCAGAGCAAACTGCTACTACAAAAGATGTCTTGAGGCTGGCCCGTCGGCGCAGTGGTAGTGCCACTGTTCACGATGCTGGCGACCTGTGTTCGGTAGCAAGCACAAGTCATCGGAGGGTTGGCCTGGGGAGAGGGACTGAGCACCTGATGGGCTGCTCTCCTTCTCCGGGTGGGGTGGGTATTGCTCCTCGCAGTAATACTGCCACCACCTGGCTGACCGCAAGTGGTGATGGTGCAGCAGAGGAGGCAGAAGACATGGGAGGGACAGGCGTCGGCCAAGGACCGGAGCGCAGGGACGTCACCACGCACCTCCAGCTCACTGGTCCTCCCTGCATGTGGTCATCTGGGGGCAGGGAGAACAAGGAAAAGGTACCCTGCTAATGGTCCAGGTGACGAGCTTCTAGCACCACACCTACAAGAGAAGGTTCCGAGGGCAGACTCCATCTATGCGCGCTCCCAAGATGTTCAGGGAAGGTAAGGGGTAGGCCTCCTTCGCTCTGCCCTGTGGGTTATTGGGGGGGGGGCTCTAGAGGTAAACAGGAGTTAGTAGCATCTTAGGAGCAGACACCTCGGAACTTTTCGAAATAGGTGTAGCTGTGCGGTGCATGGGGCTCTGAGAGAGGGACTAGGGAGCACAGTAAGGGGGGAAAAGAGAAAGTAAAAAAAAAAAAAAAAGATGTCTTAATGGACAGAATGTCCTCAGAAACGTGCGACAGAGGCTTGAATGGAGGATTGGAGCATACATTAGGGACCACATTAAGATCCAAATGGGAAAATGAAGATCTAAAGTTCAGTTTTGTGTTCGCCTGGTGGCGCCGAGGGTTGAGGCGCTGGATGCCACACCTCGCGCCACGCCGGCGACCCGGGTTTGGGACAGCTGCGGGAGCCTGGGGTCAGCAGGGAGGGAAGAGATCGAGCATCCGCAGGGCTGCTCTCTCTTCCAGGGGTGGGACGGGGATACGACCGTTTGAAGTGCGACCTCTGGCAGTGGCCGAAGGTAGCCCAAAGCAGTGTTGTGGCATATGCCTGGGGGTGGAGCTGCAGCAGCATGTTGCCATGACAGCCGGGCTCCACAGGGGATCTCTCGCATAAGAAAAAAAAAAACCTCATCGCCGATAGGCAAAGGCACTTCCCTCCACAGACCACACTCCCACACATGGACTCGTGATCTCAGGCTGTTCCACCCCTCTCCGGCCAGGTGACTCAACACTAAGAGAAAGAGCACCCTAGGTGGGGGCAGCCCTTCCCCAGAGGGTAGACCCGGGGGATGCCCGGAGCCGGAGAGGAGCCTACGGAATACCGAGCCATGTTGAGAGGTAGAGACTGGGAATCAGGAGGTCGCTGGAGAGAGTTCGGAGGTAAGGGACGATAAAGTACAGTTACGTAAGAACTTACCGTAACAGTAGCTCTTCGAGAGAGGCTCTTGAGTAGGTAATCACATATAGGACTGACGCCAGCCGGCAGCAGGACCCCACGGAAAAATTTCTAGCTAGCAGTCCCTGGCGAGGGACCGCCCCCACGTCAGGTGACTGGCGTCATACGATGTCAGTATAAAGGGGCGGTTCCGGACGCCCACCTTCAGTTCTTTCCGCCACAGGCCCAGAAGACCCGGACGAGAGAGAAGCGGATATTTCCCTGGATGGAAAAGGAGCTGAAAAAGCCTAGGGGGATGGAGGCGGGAAGGTATTACCTACTGCAAGAGCCTCTCTCGAAGATCTACTGTTACGGTAAGTTCTTACGTAACTGTACTATCTTACTTTGAGAGGGCTCTTGCAGTAGGTAATTACATATAGGACAGAATCCCAAGCAGTCTGGAACAAAAGAAAAAGGCACCGGGAGGAGGTACTACTCCAAGAAGTAGCAAGGAAAACCTTGCAAGCCTCAAGAAAGAAGGCCTTGCAAGACAGCTAACCCGAAGCCTGCTCTACCGTGAGGCAATGTCAAACTGTAATGTTTAGTAAAAAGTATGGACGAAGTCCAAGTGGCGCAGCACAGATGTATGCATGAACACGTTCTTGAAACAAGCCACATGAGGCTGCTACTCCCAGTGAAGTGGCCTCTAACTTGACCAGTGAGGGTCTTGTACTTGTCATAACAGAAAGTGATGCAATGGGTCAACCACTTTGATAGGCATTGCTTAGAGACAGCATTGCCTTCTCTTTTGTAAGCAAAAGAGACAAACAACTGATCAGTCTTTCTGAGATCCTTCGTCCTATCGGTGTAGTATCTCAGAATCCTGTGAACATCCATGGTATGGAGCAGGTATTCTCCTTGATTGGAGTACTGCGTGAAGAAGGCAGGTAATTCAATAGACTGATTTAAGGTAGATTCCGCTACCACCTTTGGGAGAAACTTAGGATTCGTGTGAAGAGCTACTCGTTCTTTGTGAAAAATCAGATAAGGGATTTTGCACATCAGGGCCTGGAGCTCAGAAATTCTGCGAGCAGAAGTAATGGCCACCAAGAAGAGTGTCTTCCACGATAAAAACTTCAAGTCTGCGGAAGCCTAGGCTCAAAGGGAGGAAGAGTAAGTTTCTCAAGGACAAAGTTTAAGTCCCAAGGGGGAGCTGGAGTCCGGACAGGGGGTCTGAGATGAAGGACCCCTCTGAGGAAAGTTTTGGATACCTCCAGCTGGGCAAATGCCTTATCAGTGAAAGGGACATGGTAGGCTGAAATAGCCGCCATATGGACTTTCAAAGAGGAGTGACTGAGACCCAGGTCGAAAAGATGATGCATGTACTCAAGTAGAATGGTCACAGGACAGGAAAAGGGCTCCACGTTCCTGGATGCAGCCAGATGGAAAATCTTTCCATTTCATGGCATAAGTTGGACCTAGTGGAGGTTTTCTAGCCTCCACCAGAATCTCGGCCACCTTAGGAGAAATGCCAAAACGAGATTGAGCTAGGTCTGCAGGAGCCATGCATGAAGTTGAAGGGACTTGAGTCCCGGATGGACCAGGGTCCCCTGATCCTGAGTCAGCAATCCTGGAGGTAAAGGAAGAGGAAGAGGAGGAACCTCTGAGTATTGTTGTAGAAGAGAGAGCCAGATTTGCCTGGGCCAGAAAGGAGCAATCAGAATCATTCTCGCTCCTTCCAAAGCAAGCTTCTGCAGCACAGGTGGGACCAGAGGAATTGGGGGAAAAGCATAGACGAATCTGTCCTTCCAGCTTAGAGACAGAGCGTCGCTCCAGAAAGCGCCTCGCTCTGGAGCGAGCGTGCAAAAGATTGGAAGCTTTGCGTTTTGGGAGGAGGCGAGCAGGTCTATCTGGGGAGTCCCCCAAATCTGGAAGATGCTTTTTAGAACTTTTCCGTCCAATTCCCACTCGTGTGGTAGAGCCGACGAGCGACTTAGTCTGTCTGCCAGGACATTGTCGACTCCTGGAACATGGATCGCCGTGAGGTGAAGGTTGTGAAGTGTTGCCCATTCCCAAACCCTCATTGCTTCCCTGCACAGTGGGTAGGACCGAGTCTCTCCCTGCTTGTTGATGTACCACACCACGCACATGTTGTCCATTTGGACAGCTAGGTGACAGGGAAGGATGTATTGGTGAAGGGCCTGGAGAGCATACAGCACTGCTCGAAGCTCGAGCACGCTGATGTGGAGAACTAATTCCAACTTTGACCATAGGCCCTGGGTTCGGTGAGGACCCAGATGGGCTCCCCAACCTTCGCCTGAAGCGTCCGTGGTCAGAGTCTGATCGGGGGGAGGATGAAAAAAGGGGACCCCCGGAATAGGTTCTCTCGAACCACCCACCATTGCAAGTCTCTTACCATCGGCGAGGAGATCAGAACCAGATGATCTAGGTCGTCTACCCGTTGATCCCACTGAGATCGGAGAGTCCACTGAGAGATTCTCAGGTGGAGGCTGCGCGCGGAACCATCGGGATGGCCGCCGCCATGAGCCCCACTAGACGGAGCACCGACCTCGCCGGAACCCTCCTGTGTTCTGATAGGAGGGAAATCTGGGACTGGAGGGAGGCCCCCCTGTCCGGAGGCAGGAAGGCCTTGCACATTGTCGTGTCGAGGATTGCCCCGATGAACTGGAGCCTCTGTGAAGGATCCACGTGAGACTTGGAATGGTTGATGGTGATACCCAGGCCAGTGAAAACCTGCTGGGTGAGGGAGAGAAAATGCAGGAGTTCCTCCCTGGACGGGGCCGCCAGGAGCCAGTCGTCCAGGTAGGGAAAAACCTGAACTCCCAAAGTATGCAGGTGGGCCGCTACCACCGCCAGGCATTTGGTAAAGACTCGGGGAGCCGAGGAAAGACCAAAAGGGAGCACCCGGTGGTAGTGGTCCCCCTGGAGCATGAAAACCTGAGGTACTGAGAAGGGCGAATGGGGATGTGCAGGTCGCATCCTGCATATCCAGTGCACAAGCCATTGGCCTGGCGGAAGCAGGGGCAAGAGGGTTTGAAGGGAGAGCATCCTGAACCTCTTGTATTCCACATATAGGTTCAGGGAGCTGAGATAGAGAATGGGTCAGATCTCCCGTCTTCTTTGGTACGAGGAAGAAATGGGAATAGTAACCCGTCCCGTGGAGGTGAGGGGGGACGGGCTCTATAGCCTGCTTTACTAGGAGAGCAGAGATTTCTTCCCTGACCAAAGGAAGATGGTCCCTTGAGTAAGAGGAATTCAGAGGGGTTGGCGTGGAGGTTTCTGCAGAAACTCTATGGAGTGCCCCTCTGCTATGATCTGAAGCACGCATGAATCCGATGTTATCCTCTCCCAACCCGGAAGGTGGAGGGAGAACCTCCCTCCTACGGTTCCTCCAGGCGTCCGGAGGCGGTGGGAGAGGGAAGGAGTCAGGTGGTGTGAGGCAGCGCTGCAGCTGGGGCACCCGTTGCTTTTTTGGGTGGCGGGGGCCTGGCAGCTGTGGGGGCCCGACGTTTAGTGGCCCGCCTTCCCTGAGGTTTCGCTTGAGGCCAGCTGCGTCTGCGAAAGGGACGGCGCTGTGGGGGATGGGGATGGTGCATTGAATCAACAGATTTAAGGGCTGTCCCCTTCTCCTGCAAGTCAGTGATGATGTCCTTGACATCACCGCCGAAAAGCATAGAACCCCTGAAGGTGCTTCTTGAATAGCTGACTGCACCTCCGGGACCAGACCTGACCTGCAGGCCATGCATGACGCCGAAGACTTACGGCGAATGCAGAGCTCTGTCCTGTGGTGTCCACTGCATTGTAGGTCGTCCTCAGAATATGACGACTGGCCGAATGAGCAGAACGGACCAGGTTGGCTAACTCCTGCTTGACTTGGGAGTCAATCTAGGATTCCGCCTGGGTAAGGACAGCCTTCTGGTAATCCCCCATATGTGCTACATAAAATTTAGGGCCCTAATCCCCAGTGTGGAAGAAGCATAGATTTTCCTTCCAAACTGATCCAGAAGGCGAGATTCCTTATCCGGGGGAGACGAGCTCAAGTGTTTCGGGTGTGCTGACCGGCCGTGAGCAGCGCTAATCACAACCCGAGTCTGCAGGGGTGAGTCTAAAAAGTCTACACCCTCCGGAGCCTGGTATAGCCTGTTGGACTTCCTAGGAAGTGGGGCTAAAGCCGATGGTTGCTTCCAAATAGTGGAAACAAGGTGGGCATGAGGCTCAATCCAGGGTGGCACTAGAGTAGGAGCCGAAAGAGGTAAGTCCAGATGTTCGGCGAGTTTAACCTGTTGAGGATCTGGCTCTAAGGAACACCACAGATGGACTTCTTGGATCTTCCTGAGCAACTCCGTGAAGGAAGGATCCTCTGGCGGAGACTTCGGAGGAGTCCTCGGCCGGGGCTTGGACGGAGAGTGCGGCTCGTCATCTTTCTCGGAACACCTATCGGAGGCTTCCGAGAGAGAAGAAAAGAAGAGTTCGAAGCAGAGTAAGACTCCCTGACTCGTCTAGGGGGAGGAACGGGTTCCTTAGGAGGAATCCCAGGACGCGTGTCCTGCCCCTCTCTGGATCCCGAGAGTAAAGCCCGGGAATCCGGAGTTGGAGAGGGAGTGTGCCGTCTGGGGCGTACGGGAGCCGGTGGTGGCACCGTCGCCGTAGGACGGCTCTCGACTTCCTTGGTGAGCTGAGCCTTGGCCTCATCCCACCAGGAGGCAAGAGTCTCCTGGAGATCCACCGACGACCTAGGGGGCGGTGGTGGAGGAAGGGGATAGTTGTACGGATGAAATCTGTAGGGAGAGTATCCGTAACCCGGCTGCGGGAATACCGGAGCTGGGTACTGCGGCGTCGGAGGAGTCGGCGCCGGGTACAGTGGCGCAGGATACTGTGGACCTGGGAAAACCGGCGTCGGATAGGACAGCGGATACCCAGGCACTGGAGGAGCTGCCGGAGAAGACGGCCCAGCCGGGTACTCCACGGGCGGATCAACCGGGATAGGCCCGTGGGGTGGAGGGCCCGATGGAAGAGGAATATCCCCCGCCGGCGTTGGAAGGGCAGTGTCGGAACCGGCATTGGCGAGGCCGGTGTCAGAGCTGGCGTCGGGCCGCGCGTCAGGGGAACCAACGTCAGATCGGCTCTATAGGAAGAGGATCGGACGGTAGCAGGATCGAGCCTCGTCAGGGGCGGAGAAGAAAAATCCCCAGGGTCGGGCGGAGGACCAGGCTTCCGGACGGCAGCGAGCTGCGGGAACCTGGTACAACAGAGCGAAACAGGGTCTGCCGTAGGCTCTGAGGCCAGCGCCACGTCGGAGGAGCTGGCGTGTGACTTAGGGGCCCAATCGGCGGACGCCAGAGGGCCCGGCGTCCGACATGGGGTCCCTCGTCGGAGGCAGGCCAAAGAGTGGGAAGAGACCGGTCCAATGGGGACACTGCCGTGCGCCGCCCAAAAGGTCAGGCATCACTCGCAGTCTTCTCCAGGCGGACGTCGGAGGAGCCGATGTCCAGCTTATGGGCGCCTGCCAGTGAGCCCCAAGCCTGTGGCGGTACTGGGGGCTGGAGCCTCCTTTTGCCCGGAGACACCCAGCGGGCCTCGAACATAAACCCGACAGGCGGGCGAAGCCTACTCCAAGCCATGAGGCTGCCATCAAGCGATCCCGGAGAAGATGTTACCTGCCCGCTGACTCCGGCCGAGTTGCGGAGGAAACCTTCTCGGTGCCTTTCCTTGTCCGCTTCTTGTGCCCTTCAGGAGATCAGCATGCAAAGTTTCTTCAACTCCTTCTCCAGCGGACATCTTCTTCTTGAGGAGATGGGCTTGAGGACTGCTCGCGTCGTCTGTGGGTGGCAGCGTTGAAATGTAGGCAGTCGCGGACACATGCGTTCCGTGGTGGGGCCTAAACAGAAAAGGCAGAGGGAGTGACCGTCTTTGTGAGGCAGTTGGGCGCCGCACGAGTCACACTTATTTTTTGAAGGGGACGACATATACCGACATTCACCTGACGACAGAACATATAAAATACAAAATACTGAAACTTTTCGGAAAAAAACGACGAAGTAACAGGACTGAGCGATAGGAACTTAACCGAGAGGCACTGCACGAGCTGACATCGGGAAAGAACTGGAAGGCGGGCGTCCGGGACCACCCCTTTATACCGACGTCGTATGACGCCGGTCACCTGACGTGGGGGCAGTCCCTCGCCAGGGACTGCTAGCTAGAAATTTTCGTGGGGTCCTGCCGCGACCAGTGTCAGTCCTATATGTAATTACCTACTGCAAGAGCCCTCTCGAAGTCCGATACAGAGTTCGAAGAAAAAAGTTCAGTTTTGTTCTACTGAGAGCTCTAAAATATTGACTGTCAGACTGCTAACCTGAAGGGTGTCCCTTGCATGGACAGAGCACTACATGCAAACTCGAGGTCTCCATCCATAAGGTACCGAGGGACAAACCCTAGTCTGCCCCATCCTGAAGGAAATTCAAAATCTGGGGTTAAGATTCCTTCCTAGGTCAAAAAGCCACCTCAGTGGACCAGTAGGGAAAAAGCTGATCTCACACTATCATAAGCTGCCGAGATAGGTTTCCTTGATGACACTAGGTTATCAACCACTCTTTAAGAATATCCTAGTCTCAGAAGCTTCCACCTCTCAGGAACCAAGCTACCAGCTGGAGCTGAGACAGACCTGTTAAAAAAAACAGACCTTGACACAGATAATGCGGCTGAAGAAGCCAGAAAAAGTTTTGAATTGCCAGACTAAGTCCATGATTCGGGGCCTTTTCGGTCACTAGAATGACCTAACTGTGTAGTCGACAATTTTTATTCATGGCAATACGTGGTCTAGATCCTGGTTATCTAAAAAGGTCTCTAGACTCCGCATACCACTGTCCACCCTCTCCGCTCCATCAATGCTGGTTTATTTCTGGTCCCACAGTTCTGGCTAAAGTTTTCTATGGGTAGGTCAACTAAGTTAGCTTCCCCTCCATTACAGAATGCATGTCCGCTCTTATTAGATCTGCAGCATGGTGGGGGCCTTCAAAGGGGCCCTGAAATTTCATCTTTTTAGTCTTGATTATTGTCTGACCAAAGTTTATTTCTTAAATCAGTAATCATGACTTGCTAGCTGAAAAATATGCTGTACTTGCTAAAAAAAAAAAAAAAGTATTAATGTTGAGATCGTTATTTTACGTTCCGTTTGTTTATTATGCTTATTCTGTATGGTGCCCTCAGCCTCAGGTAACGGGCATGAAAAAAAATTAAATGGCATTGCCTTTCTTAGGACCACCAAGAGTAAGGGAAATGGTGGGAACAGATACGCTAAAAATCCAGTTTTTGCCGGCCGGTTGGTGTAGAGGGCCAAGGCGCTGGCACCTTACTTTTTACCATGCTGACGACCAGGCGTCGGGAGCAACCTCAGGTGTCGGAGGGTCGGTCAGGGGGAGGATGAGGAGGATTCAGCGTCCCATGGACGGCTCTCTTCCTCTGGGGACTGCTGAGGTACCAGCTCATGGGTGGCAGCCGGGGCCTGGTGCAACTCCAGTGTGGTCGCCAGTGTGTGGGTGGGCGCAGGCTGAAGTAGGACGTGCGTGTGCACGGGAGAGCAGTGTCTTTGATGTCACTGCATGCCCACGCTGTGAGGGGGAATCACATAAAAATTACTCCAAAGCGTGAATGACAACCAGTCCCAATGCGCTGCACCACGCTCACTCAGGCTGCTCCTCCTGGATCCTGACCCTGGGCTTTTCACGGTGGTGGAGTAAGTACCCACTGTGATTTAGCTTGCAAAGAGGAACAGAGGAGGCGGTAGAGCACAAGTACTGGGGGTGGTGCGGTGCCAAGGGGCCAGGGTGATAAGGGGAGGAACCATAGGTCTCACACACACACACACACACACACACACCCCATGGAGGAATAAATAAAAAAAAAAAATCCACAGTTGAGACAGAGCATCCATTGCTTCTGTTTCAAGAGGTAGGAGCAAACACCACTAACGGTTTCAAGTACAGCTGGAACAGAGTTAAGGGCTTAATAGTTCCTCGGAGGGGAAAGGAATGGTAAGGCAGGGGTAAGAGGGGAGAAGTTGGGCAAAACCCCATTTAGACAACAGGTCTCGGGGTAGGACAGGACACAGCAGGGTAGTCTTTTGCTGACACTGTCTAGGTTTCTATTGGATATCTGTCCCGACTGTAAAATCTCACCACCACAGTGTCGTTTCAGGATGCAAAAAGGTCCATCTCCAGATGCCTGAATCTACGACAGGACGTCAAAATATCTCTGGATTCAGAAACCATTCTCCTGGATGTTGCAACTGGCTGCTAAGCCAGTCTGCCTGAGAGCTGAGCAGTCCTGCCACATGGACCGCTAGGAGGGGCTGAAGATTTGCCTTTCCCAAAGAATAAGTTAGTATGCTTCTGCCAGTATCATCTCACTTCTTGTGCCTCCTTGCTTGTTTATGTAAGTGATGGTCACTGTGTTGTCGGACCAGACCTTTACTGATTTCCGAAGTACTCTAACCTTGAAAAACCTCAATGCCAGAGAGATCACTCTGGCCTCCAGAATGCTGATTTGGAGATTCTGTTCCTCCAGCGACGATGCCCTCTACAGGAATCTGACTAGCACTGCCTCAGCCGTCAGGCTGGTGTAGCAGCAGTAGTAGTTTTATTAATTCAGCACCCATTCCTGGGGGCTCTGAGTACTTCACAAACCTAAAACTCAAACAGAACACACAAAATAACATGCTTCAAAACAGCATAAATAACTAATTTAATAAATAACTGCTGAGATTACTACACTCCTGATAGACACTCTCACCAGCTCTGTCCAGATCCGGAAGCACACTCCAAGGTGCTCCAGACATTAAACAGGCTAAAGGGATTAGGAAAATGTTACTAGTCATTACTGTTTCATTGCTATAGTAAACAGAATATTTTTGTATAGTAAATGGAGTTTGGAGGACCCCTCCTCCTCTTGACACAATACTTTCTGACTGGGGAGAGATCTTTTTACTTGGACTAATTTTGGGACATTTATGGTGTTACTGCTTGTTCTTCTAGGTTTCTGTACTATGTCATTCATTTTAGACTGGTTCGGATGGAGTGAAAAGATGGAAGTTATACATAATTTCTGAATACTTTTATCAACACGATGGACTTATGAAAGGTCTTAGTGACCGATTCCAGAGCATCTTTTCTCAAAAGACTTAGCGGGTTAGGTACTAAATCCCGACATGTTAAATCCTGACAATTTTAAACCCGTCACCGATTGCTCGACATGCCTTATGCCAGACAGTTAATATGCCAGACAGCCGAAATCCCGACCCGACTGGCTATATAAAAAAAAAATAGCAACACTCCTTACTGTTTTCCCAGAAAAGATGTGCTGCACTGTAATTGCTGAAAACAGGGTATTGAGCTGTCAACTTCTAAAACTCTGCCAAACTCCTGACCCGATTAGCTACGTGTTACTGAAAAAAAATAGCAGCACTATTTATTGTTTTCCGGGAAAAGATGTGCTGCACTGTAACTGCCGAGCTGTCAACTTCTATAAATTATAAATATAAATTTAGCACAAGGCATCGAATGAGTAGCAGTACTGAAGTACAGGATTCCTGCAGCACAACACAATTGCCTGATGAGGTTTTCCGTAATTTCGGCAGTTTCTGTCACTTCAATTTGTTCACCTGAAATAACCTGAAGTGACCCCACTGCTTTCAGTGACAGGCACTGATCACAGTTGCAAATAATTACATGCCCCATAGCCTGGATTGCCCTGTAGCCTGGATCCTACTTCCCAGACAACCTACAGTGTACTGCTGACCTTTCATTTTTAAGAGAACCAGTCTGCATAATAATGGTAAGGAATGCTATATTTTCTGCATAATGTATCCCCATCTTTATGGTAAGCATTTCAGCAATGATGCTGCAGTCTGCAGATCGTGCGGCACGTCTTTTCACAGACGTCTTGAAACCGCAAACGAAACAGCAAATGTGTTACTGTAAGGAGTACTGCTATTTTAATTTTAAGAATTTTAAGTGAACCAGTCTGCAGAATGTGCCGCACAGCTTTTCACTGTGAGCACACCCCCATCTGCCGTCTGCATGTGTTACTGTAAGGAGTGCCATATTTTAATTGTATATCGGGATTAGTTATGTCGGGATTTCAGTAGTCGGGCAAAGAAACAGCTGGGCACAAAGTTAGTCGGGATTCCACTGAGGGGATTTAAATTGTCGGGATTTAGTATGGATCCCGACTTTGCGGCTAGTTACATGATCAGACTACAGTCCATGGTCAGGGTGCAGAGGGCCATTTAGGGGCCATTTTCGAACAAAGATGTCTGAGTACATCGATTTATTTAGCAGGAAACCCCCATCATGTGTAACTCAGGGAGATAAACACAGTTGTTCATAAAGCATTTCTTTACTTACAATTGCCGTGCCTTGGAACCTGGCTAATATGTATTGTATGTTTTCTTGACATAATAAAAATAAAGTTAAAAAAAAAAAGAAAGAAAGAGAAGGCTGAAGGGAGCTCTTCTCCTAGTTCATTATCCCACTGTGTTCCTCCAGAATCTGTAAAGTCCTGTGGCCTGAACAGAGGGCAGACTGTTCCAAATCTATTCCGATCACGACACTGTACATGGAAGAATAAATGTGTCGTCCCTTCCACAAGAGAGCCACCACAACTATTAAGACTTTCGTGAACACTTTCTGAGAGGAGGCTAACCCAAAGGGGAGAGCTTGATACTTAAAGTGCTGATCTCGGATGGCAAACCTGCGAGTTATCTGGTATGACAACCGAACTGGAATCTGCAGATAAGCATCAGATTGGTCTACTGATGCTAGAAAAAAAATGTCTGGCTTAGCTAAACAACCTCGAACTCTTAGCCCTCAAGACTGCTTTTTGCCCTCTGCTTTAGCTAAACTAACTTCACCCCATCCTTATCCCAGGGACCTCTAAATGACCCTTTTACATACCCCTCATCTCCCTGCCACCAGCCTCCTCTTTCTACTTCCTCTTTCCCACTGCCTACCCAACCTCAATTGCACACCTTTAACCCTGTACCCTCACTTTCTGGCCTCCCATGCTCACTTTACTGATACAGTTGTGACAATCCCACATCTTTGGGTGCTGGCCTATGGCTCTCCATACCCTCCCTTATTTTTCATAGTTCGTCTATGTGTCATATTTTTAGCTTATTGTATAGCGTTATTTGTACTTGGTTTGACTACTGATGTTATGTGCTCTGTAAATTCATACTTGTGCCACATACCCACGTATACCCAATATGCTTGTCTGCCATTGTATTGTTCTCCTTGACGTGGAACCTTTGTAAAAAAGCTCTGAGCTCAAAGGCTGTATTCGAAACTTAAAATAAACAGATTAATAAATATCTGCCACAATGATGGACTCCAGAGACTCCATGAACCCGATGGGTCTTACAAACTGGCTCAGACAGGAGAGCCAAGATTACATGGTGTCCTCCTTAATTTCTGGAAACTATGAAAAAAATGGGGTAAAACCCCTATCCCGTTTCTTTGCAAGAAACTGCAAGCACAACCTTATGCCTAGCAGAGGATCTTAACGTTTGATCTACTGCTTTGCCTTTCCTGAAAATTGTAGAAACAGAGGACAGGAAGAGTGCTCTATTTACGGTAAGAAAAAAAATCTTACCGAACAGCCCTGCAAAATTATCTCTAGTACCCGTGCATCTGAAGTGGCATAGGCCATTCTGTTGTAAAACCTCTGCAGGCAACAGCCCAGAGAATGTGTATAAAGATGGACCAGCCAATCCTCATGTGGATTAGCCCCCTCTGTGGCTGAAGTCCTAAAATGTCTATGGGAGAACGTGCCTCTATTCTGCAGGGAGCTGAAGTCCAAGAAAGCAGCACAACCTTGCTGGCATCCATATTCTTGAAATGAACAAATATCATGACAGCTGCAGCCACGTCCAAAACCCAAACCTCTGAAACCACAGTTAGATGTTTGCCAAGTCATGGAACTCAGCAAGGAACCTTTCTTCTCCTTAAGCACCTTAAAGGGCAACAATCAGCAGTAAGAACCCCACACCCAAATATGGGGCTGGTCCCAATTTGCAGTTTGTGTAAAACATCATTTTTTAAATATACTTACTGTTTAATGCAGTATATTACATTGTATCTGGCTGATCCT
This sequence comes from Neoceratodus forsteri, assembly GCA_016271365.2. Lineage (NCBI taxonomy): Eukaryota > Metazoa > Chordata > Ceratodontiformes > Ceratodontidae > Neoceratodus > Neoceratodus forsteri. Next base: position 1,688,418,165 of record CM057452.1, on the reverse strand, counting down.
GCCGACTCCTAAACTGACATCTGCTGTAACAAGAAATCCTAGAATCACCCAGCTGCTGACATCAGAGTTGGGCTGCAGCAGTGTGTGATTCAACAGCCTGTGGTGCATGTCAGAGATTTTAACATACTAACATACTAAAATGCCAGTAGAATAGGCCTAACGGTCTTTCGAGTCTGCTCGATTGGTCAGCCCCCACCCTGGGTGCTGACCTTGCTTCCCCCCTTGCCTTCTCTGGCTTCTCCCTTCCCAGTTCTGGATATTCTTGCTGCATTGGATTTTGCTTCCAGAACCCTACCCCTGTACCTGTCCCAGCCCCTCTTGAACCCCTCCACACTCTCTGCCTCCACCAGCCCCCTAGGCAGTGCATTCCATGGCTCCACCACCCTCTCCGTGAAGTAGCACCTCCTCCTTTCTCCCCTGAATCTTCCCCCCTCCAGCTTCCACCCATGCCCTCTAGTGGCCCCCTCCTCTTTCCTTCGAAGCACCCTGACTGTTCCTCCCCTATTTACCCTCTTCATGTACTTAAAGACCTCTATCATCCCCCGGTCCATTCTCTCTTCCAATGTGAACATATTTAGCTCTTTGAGCCTCTCCTCATAGGTCCTGTCCCCCAAGCCCCAAATCATTTTGGTTGCCCTCCTCTGGACCCTCTCCAGGAGTTTAATGTCCCTCTTTAAGTGTAGCCTCAAACTGCACGCAGGTACTCAAGGTGTGGCCTCACAAGCAGTTATACAGAGGAGCATCACTTCCCTCCTTCTGGAGGTGATCCCCTAGCGATGCATCCCAGCATCTTGTTGGCCTTGGCTGCTGCCCCCTACAAGTCTCAAGTTGTTCATTTTGACATCCACCACCACCCCAGGTCCCTCTCAGCCATCGAGACTTGTAGCATTCCCCCAGGGTGTACACTTGGCCGGGTTTCTGGCCCCAGGTGGAGTACCTTGCATTTCCTGCATTGAACCTCAGCTTCCACTTTCTAGACCATCTTTCCAGAGCCTCCAGGTCCCCTGTAGGGCCACCTCCCTCCTCCCCATCCACCACGCCCCCAGTTTTGAGTCATCTGCAAAGAGACTCATCTCACTCCTGATTCCTGTCCTTATGTCAGAGGCGTGGCGTTGAACAGGAGGGACCAGAGACTGATCCCTGTGGGACCCACTAATGACCCTCTTTGGGGATGAGTATCCGCCAACTACAACCCTCTGGGTCCGGTCATGGAGCCAACTGCCTATCCGTCTGATCTGGGGTTCCCCACCCCATTTCTCCCAGCTTATCCAACAGGCCCATGTGAGGGAACAGAGTCAAATGCCTTGCTGAAGTCTAGAAGAGGGCGTCCACTGGTCTACCAAGGTCCAAGGCACTCGTCACCCAGTCACAGAACTCCACAAGGTTTGTCTGACACGATTCCCGAGACGCAATCCATGCTGTCTATCGTCCAGGCACCTGACTTTTTCAGGTCCCCCAGCCTCTCCTTGATAATGCCTCCATCACCTTGCCCACCACAGTGTCAGGCTGACAGGCCTGTAGTTCTCTGCCACCGCCCTCCAGTCCCCCTTGCGGGATGGGCACTATGCGCCACCTTCCAGTCCTGGGGCACCCACCCTGTCCTCAGAGATGGTGAAAAGCTCCACTAGAGGTTTTAGCCAGGAGATCCATAAGTTCCTTCAGCACTCTGGGATGTAATTTATCCGGCCCGGTGCTTTCTCCGTCTTAAGGGCTGAGGGCTTCCCTCACTCTCTGCTGTGATTTCCACTTCCAGTACCTCTTCTCCCTGCTTAGCCCTTCCCCCTCCTGCCAGTGATGCCTCCCCCTCTCCCCAGACCCGCCGATTGGTAAGGGTCCCCCCTCCTCAGTATCTCTGTCTCCTCCCATGTATGATGCAGCACCCCCATTTTCCTTGGTGGAAATTGAGGTGAAGTACTCATTTAGTACCTCAGCCTGCTCCCCCGGGTCTTGTGCCCATCTCTCCCCTGATTTGATCCTGCTAATCTGCCCCTTCACCCTTCGTTTTTCCCCAATGTATCTAAAGAACCCCTTGTTCCCTCTCCTGATTTCCCTGGCCAGGTTCTGCTCCTTCCTTGCCTTAGCCGCCCTCATCACCCTAGTGGCCCTTCTAGCAATCAGCTCATACTCCCTCGATCCCTTTCCTCCTTGAGCACTTGAATTGCCTATAGGCTGCCTTCTTCCCTGCACCACCTCCTGGACCTCCCTGGTCCACCAGCAGGGTTTTCGGCCCTACCGCATTTTTGTCTTACCTTGCACAGGTGCTGGTAGCATCTTGCACCCTCTCTGGTGATTTCCCACCTAATATCAAGCGTCCATGTCTGACCCAATCCCATCCAAATGCTCCTTAAGGATCCTTCCCATTTCCTTAAAACCGTTCCCCTCAAGTCAGTTACCTCCGTCTTTGTGCAGCTTTCTAGCCCTCCTAGGTCCAGGCAGAACCAGACCGTGGCATGGTAACTCCCCGCCTACGGGTCCCTTACCTCCAGGCCCCTAATCTGGTCACTGTCTGCCAGGACCACATCCAGTACCTGTGCCTCCCTGGTCGGTTCCCCCACCTGCTGAGTTAGGAATTCGTCTTGAAAGACATCCAACAACCTCTGTTCCCTGGTCACAGAAGATGTCATGGTCTCCCATTTTACAAGCGCTGATCTTTTGTTTGCTGGTCCCCCTGTTCTCCTGCAGCTACGTACAGTCCACAGTGACTGTACTTAGCTCCAGAAGGACAGCAAGACCAGCAAACAGCTGATCACAGCTTATAAAAGCTCTAACATGCACTGCAGTCTACTGAATCTCCACTGCTGTAGCCCAGTTCTGATTATCACCTGAAGGGAATTTGGGGATTTCTAGGTGCAGCAAATGCCAGCTTTGGAGTCAGCAGGCTCAGCCAGATATGATCTATTATAGTACAGTAAACTGTAAGTAACAAAATGCACATTGGGCACAGTCCTACACTTGGGTGGGGGGCTCTTAGTGCTGATTGCTTCCTGTAAGGATATCTTCCAACTACTGGCCGAACAACATACTAACAGTAAAGGAGCTACTAACTAAGCAAATATGACCTGGAGGCATGATCTGCCGACCAATGTCATAGCCAAAACCATCTAAAGACCACCACAGCTGTGACAATCCCTTGAGAAGGCATGAAGGAAATCCACTATGGTTAATTAATTAAGACTGTACCATATGCACTAAAGGAAGTAGATCTCTGACTGGCAAATCCTTTGCGATCTCATCTGGTACTGCAGTTGACCATTCACACTGAACTCATGCCACCAATGCTTAAGTAGATGCTACTTGCTAACCAAAACCTGATGTAAAAGTATGCCCACTTGCAAGCTGCCTCCAGATGTATGTCTGACCCAGGAGATGGCTGCATCCATAACTAGAGCAGTCTTTTTTTTTGTTGTTGTTGTTTTGTTTTTGTTCTTGTTTTTTAAAACCAGCATCTCAAGGACCAGATAGTGTTTTGCCCATGCCTTGGAAAACTGCTTTTTGTTTTCCACACTCTCTTATTCATCTTTAACTATCTGCACAAAATGTTCAAATTCAGTGCAGAACTTGAATGCTCCCAGTATAGGACAAGATGAGATTAACGAGCAGCATCACAACAGACTTCATCTCCGGTAGCTGCGAATCTTACAGATCTCCTCGACCAGGAAGGAAATATGCTTTGGGTCAAACAGAGAAGGAATGGGGAGGCTGATTCTCTCAACCCGTTCACTTTCCTCTTCAGCCTCTCTGGATCCTGAGGTCAGCAGGATTTGTAATGTCTTGGGAGCCTTCCAGGCCACCTGGCTGAGGGATGCTGCCTTGGACAGACAGGTCTGGGGATGCATTCAGAGTCTGGAAGGACATATTTTCTACCCATGTTGTGTAACAGATCTCCCGATACATCGGGGCATGCCTGTCATGACCGCCAGGATGTAAGAGACTTCTTCTGCATCCTTGTTGCTTGAACTACCTTGTAGAAAAATTCACAGAAATAAAGTAGGGACTGTTTAACTTTCTACTGCCACTGCCAAACATGAAACCAGAAGTACCTTCACCTGGGCCACCAGCAGTTTGGAGACTGGGTGTCTAATAATTAGTACTGGTTTTGCTAGTGGAGAATGGACATAACATCCCACACAGAGACAGTCTTATGACATGTTTTACATTTCTTTTTAGCTGAAAAGGGTCTACGGAACCCCATAGTGCCTTTTAAAATAGTTTCACAGCCAAAACTACCAAAGATCTGTAACAGATGTGATGACCACTTGTGTTATATTTTCTGTACATTTAAGTTTAGTCTGTGCACTTATGTCAATTTTTATGTACTTGCATCAAAACGTAGCAAAATGTATCAATAACTGGAAAACAAAAAATCAATTTAAACCAAATTTCAAAGAGGAGTACTAGAAACTCTCAGGAATGGGCTGGAACCCAACCTGAGTAAGCCTAGGCTGAGGGGGGAAGGGAGAAACAAAAAACAGAGCAGGACGACACAGAGGGAGGGAGGGAGGAGAAAACTGTTTTAAAAAGAAATAGTTAAAAAAAAAAAAAAAAAAAAAACCTACCTAGGCACCAAATTAAATGCAGACCACAGCACCATGATCTTTATTACTAATCTTTTACCATCAAAGAATTTGGAGTAAAACACAGGCAGAATGGCAAAACATCCAGACTCAGACCACACAGATCAAAGCATGGAAAAGATGGTGATCTTGTCGAACACAACAGGCTTTGCTGGTGAAGACTGGGACAACCATGGGAGAATGGTGGAGCATGGTGAACAGATAAAAAAAATTCAGAGACTATACAAGCATACTTCAGACTATTTCTTTAGTCATTTGTTAACCAGGTAAGTACACTAGGCAACTGTCGTAGCGGCATAGGCCAGGAGGCGTTACAGAATTCGCAAGTAACGCATTATTATTTTCAACAGCAATAAAATAGAAAAGTAAAATTGTGCAGGCTAGATCGCTCTTCAAAAGGCAGTACAAAAAAATCCTACATCTGAGACTCTCCCTGGAAAAAAACATTGCTCCGATTATAGATGTGTTTTCCTGGCAGTCTGAATTCTGCATCGTTCTCTTGTAAGTTATATTTCCTGCTTCCCACAAAATGTCTCAAAACCTGTCACTTTCCTTCCTATGAACAGCCTGAAGAGTACATCTAGTCTTAACAGCTGTAACAAAACCGAACATTCTGTTCCACGGCTGGTCTCCTTTTTGACAATTCTGTTAACAAGCTTGTGGAGGTCAAAATGCATCTCAAGGTCTACCACTATATTACAGATTGTTATTTTAAGAAACCCAAATAACTTTCTGCAAATCATTCCAACAATATAATTATATACATTTCCAAACCAAGTGATCCGTTTCACATAAAGTTTCACAGATTTTTTTTTAAAACCACAGAGAAGCAAGGGGAAAAAGAAAGAACAGAAATAACAAGTGACGGACGGGAAATAAGTGAAAATTGTGGGACCAATAAAGTGGCCAATTCCTAGGTGCCAACCAAAAAAAATCTGACTGCGCAATGAGATAGGCAGGGAACAGACAAGTGGCAGAATACGAGAGGACAAAATAAGATTCTTGCTTTTAACTCTCTCTGAATAATAAATGGAACAGGGTCTTACCCAACCCTATCAGAACAATCAAATGCCTATTTTCAAGCACGACCTGGGAGATTACACATAGAATTTACCTCCTGTTGAACCTATTGCTATGTTCTGGTGGAAGTATCTTGTTACATGTGATGGTTATATGTCATTATGTCGTTATTATTACTATGTAATTGTTATGTACGTTCACTCAACCTGTTATGTCTTAACCCTGTTGGCAACGGTTTTGCCCCAGGTCCATCTTGTAAATGAGCTTGTCTCAAAGATGTTCTGCCTGGCAAAATAAAGATTTTGATAGATGGATTGAAGAATGGTAAACAAGGCAATACGTACAGTATGACAATAATGAGATACAATAAGAAGTGACATTCAAACGATATTAGCAAGACATTAGATCGTTGCAAGAAATAAAATTATACAGTAGCATCAATAAAGTTACAGGAAGTAAACTGTCACAGGAATAAATGGATCTATGGGCAGTATTCATCACTTCATGAGGTCTGAATACCCATGTCTCTTCTAGCTCTATGAATCATCACCTTAACATTCACCTGTATTCCAAAGTAAATTATTACTTTTAGGGAATTCTGTTCCTTAAAGGTGAACTGCAAAGAATCACTGCAGCCCACTCCCGTCCCCACATACGTTAGAATACTGCTGCAGGAGTCCGGGGCTGCAGTGTTCATACTTTTTAACCCTCAGGTTCTTTTGATAGAAACTGCCGAAACTTTCGTCCGAAAGCAAAAGCGCCATACGGTTCCCAATTCAGTGGGCGCAAGGAGTCATGATTATTACACCTATTTAGTGATGTCGCTACCACAACTGCTCTTACTATAATAGCCATGGCGGTCCTTTATTATGTTTATTTTATGGCTTCTAAGGGGGTCTTGATACCTCTAATGTTACTTACAGCAACACCTGGACAGGCTGTTGCTTTAAATAACATTATAAACTATCATAAGACTAAACACAATAAAGGACGCCACTGCTATAATAAGAGCAGTGGTGGTAGCAACATCACTAAATGGGTATATATCCATGACACCTTGCACTTCACTCAATCAGGAACTCAAGTAATTTCCCACGCTCGGGCTGAAAGTTTCATCAATTTATATCAAAAGAACCTGTGGATTGTAAAACAGGACTATTGCAGTGCCCCTGACTCCCGTGAGCAGTACTGTAAGGCTATGTGACGGAGCGGGCTGCAGGGAATTCTTTTACAGTTCACCTTTAAGGAAGTTATTTTGAGAACATAAAAACCTTAAAGTGAGAACTAGAGCTAGAAGAGACAAGTATAGAAAAAAAAAAAACACACAAAATAAGACTTAATGAACTAGGCTGGCCAGAACGTTATTTTCTTTCGTTTGAATTGTGGATAGAAAAAATATAAACTGATCTTCTACAGCCAGTGAATATACTGCATCACATAAGACAGGACAATGAATAAAACGGTTCCTAAATTGAGCTTCTGTTTCTCTATGCTAATGTGTTTGGCAAATCATAATCCTGACAACCTTTGGGCTATTTGTCTTTATCCCAGAAAAGAGACAAAGATCATGGCTACTGTCAGGCTAAAACATTAGCAGGCAAGTGACACCAAATGTACACTGCAAAAACATGACATTTGCACTGGATTCTTGCTACTAGTAACAGAGATGCACGTATATGTAGTCCCCAATTTGTGAATGTACAATTTTAGGGGAGAAAGAAGAGGAATCCTGTCACCCCATTTCTGAAGTACTAATCAAGTTCAGGTTTAAAGGCAGCTACGGTATTGGTTGTTATCACCTGCTTTCCTGTTCTACATATACATCACTCATTACGTGAAGTAGCTCTTCCTGAAATTTCCCCCCAAACTGTTCTCCTTTCAGTAACTCAGTGTGCCCTCTTATTCTATTCTAAGAGCTGTGTTTGATCTGTACCATCATGGGTAACAGTTTGCAACGCATAAATCACATGAGAAATATGTAGGAAATTAGACATATCATGGGTTAAGTTACATTTAACGTACCCTCATGGCTGGTCAGGCCAGCAGTGCAGCGAGACACACACACACACAAAACTTACTTATAAAATAGTCTTAGTCCACTTGTTTGCAAAAAAAAAAAAATATATTTCTTATACATCATCCCACCCTACATGACCATGTTTTAACCATTCTGGAAACAGAATTGTGCCACACTTATTTTAGATTACTTAGAGACTTTTTGCAAATTTAAATCATGTCCTTTATTTAATTAAATTCCCACTTTGCTTAGCTACGGAACCCAGAAAGCTGGAGTCAAGATTATGGCTGTATAAAAGACAGAGCTGTGGCAAACCAAAAATTATCTAAGATTCGGATAATAGTCGTTCCTCATACTGTTGATACAAGCAAAAATCTGCTGGAAAGCTAGATTAGATAGCATTTTACAATAAAAATGGTAATGGCACCAGCAATTACTGCCAGAATGACTGAAGTGTTTTATTTCATGTCAGCTCACATTTGATGAGAGAGAGAGAGAGAGAGAGAGAGAGAGAAAGAGAGAGGGAGAGAGAGAGAGAGAGAGAGAGGGCTGTCTTTACTTTTCAGTTACAAAGAATGGTGACCACTGAAAATCAGTCAATAAAGTTACCAATTATTAAGTGAGCCATTCTACTTCAAAGGAAAATCATAATCCCTCCACTAATCTACAATGCATTAATGGCTGATCCTGGCATCTGAAATGTAAACTGTATCCAGCTAGAGAAATGCAAAACCATTAATTCTTCATTGACTACAATCAGCAGGACTGGCAGATCTTACAACTAATGGGTCCCAATCTGAATAAGCATTTACTTTATCATCTATGTACCCTTTTTCTGTGTCTGCAATTATACGTTTGAGTTGGATAACTTCCCGTCAAATTCCAAGTATTTGTTCCATATGAAGAAAAAACTCTATGCTGACATTCACCATTTTTCCACATCCGTGAAGTGCAGCTCACTTGTTTCCAAATACACAACAGAAACAGAGCACCACTGATGCAGTTTTAGACAACCGTACTGGTAAGAACAGGCATTGTGCCTAGCAAGCTTTTCCAGGTTACCAAAGGAAACAAAATACAGAATACTGGATGGGCAACTTTGTACAACCAGTGTGTTCCTCCACAGAGAGGTTCTGATTCCCTCTGACATCAACAGCGAAGCTCGAGAGGTCCATGAGAACCAGAACCTCAAGGTAGCAGAACACACTGGTTGTGCATAAAGTTGCTAATCCTGCTAGTTTTTATCCTAAGTACAGTATTATGTGAAATGTGCACGTGGCAATTCCTTCGCTTTCAGAACAAAACTGACCTATGCACTCTCTAGAGGTTTCAGAATGTTGTTGTACTACAGAAGAGTACAGGTCATAGTCCACGACCTTTGAACTGTGGTACAACAGCATTTTGAAAGGGATGGAATTCTATAAAAATTTGCACTGGACCAAAGTGCCTGAGGTTTCTGGAAGAGTACAGTTTTATTATATCTTTACAAAGGATAAAGGATTAGATTGCTGGGATATAAACCCATTTACAGGATCACCCTGTTCAAAGTTAGAAGTACATAATTCAACAAAATTGTAGTAAATGAGCAACCAAAATCATTTAACAAAATTACATAAAAACGCTGGTTGTATAATAACTCTACAAACTAGCAATAAATTAACATGTACATGCATGTGTCAAACTGTCACGTGCTCTTTAAAAACTAAAAAGAAATACATTACCTTGTGCAACCAGCTGAATTTCTTTCTACAGTATTTTTTGTAGACAAACTGCAAGTCATTGGCCAAAACTAAAGCAGAGTACTTCTGATAAATATGTTAGAAGACTGCATTCACATGACTGCACAACGGTATCCAAAGATGGCTTTATCTGAAAGCATCCACACACACTGTTTTCAGTAAAGAGCCGGTATTCATTGGCAGTACTCCACAAAATTACCACTACCAGGGTGACCCCGAGTGGCAGTGAAGACCAAAGATCAGGAGGGGAAAACTGGCGCTGGCTGTTGCAGAGCATACCCACACTAAGTGGGTGTTGCTGCATGGACGACTGTGATGGCAATGGCTTCAGGGTTTGGAGCAACATATTGGTATAAATACCTCTCCACTGAGCAGAATAAGCACTCAACGCACCTCAGGCCTCACAACCTGCTGATCCAGGGCAGGATTCTCCAACTTCGCCTCAGTCTCCCTCACTGGATCTTGATCCACATGCTGGGGGGGTGGGGGCACCATGGGGGGCAAGTCTCAGATCTGCTGGGGTGGCAGATAAGTTCCTGGTGAAGGCGGGGTGATGAGGCTGGGTTGCCTCCAATAAGGTCTGATGGGTTATGTCCCCTAGCCAGAGGCAGAACAGAAAGAAAGTCTTAAAACCAGCTGTGCACGACAGTGGTGAAAATGATCTTAAAAGCACCTGTGAATGATAGTGGTGAAAATTATTTTAGAGTGCCACCTCTATTCTGACTTGTATGAGGTTTATAGTGTCTGTGTGTAATTCAGAGTGATAAACCATTTGCAAATCTGGCTATCCTTACGGATCTTGTATATTGTTCTTACTGCCTCTCTGGTAGGATACCACTGAGTATACTAAATGCCAGATTTATTCTAGGACTAACTTGGTTCTTAAAGGAGACAGTAAGCACACTACACACTCAAGGAGTCTCAGCAGGACAAAATATGTGTCTGTAGTTTTGATGTTTCGAGTCTTGGCTGGAGCAGATGTAAAAGAATTTACAGAAGGCAACTTTTGTACTATTGAAGCTATGTTACCCTGCCCCACACAAAGATTTGCATGCCCATGTGTTGTGCTGGGTTTGAGACTGGATACGCACATGCGCTTTTGCCTTGAGCGTGAGGACATGAAAAGGATATGCCATATTTACAAAAATATCAGAGATATTTTTCCTTGAGTGCAGCCTCACCTTATGACATCATGAGTGGTGAAGCTACGAGTGATGTCAAAGATCAAGCTCCACAAGAGGAAAATATCTCCGACCATTTTCTTTTCTTCTTTTTTTTAGCTATTTGTTTTTGCCCCGCAGACTTACATCCAGAGGGTGCCCCCAGCCCTGTCCCCCGACGTCCACCATCCGGCACTGACCTGGCCCCAGGGCTTGCCCCCCCTGGCAGGGCAGTCAGGGTTCCCCAACCCCCACCAGAGACTGGATTCAAGGGGCCAGTACCATGGCTGGCCGGAAGCGGAGCCTGCGAGGTGCCCTCCATCACACTGCTGCAGCGTGTGTATTTTGTCCGTTTTCCTTTCCCTAGGAGTCGGGACATGCAATGATGCCTGCGGAGTGGGAGCGCGGTCTGCGCTTCCTCCAAGCATCTGCCCTGACTCCTCCCCTGTCTGCAGCACAGCAGCCATGTCCCCTAGCCTCTGCTAGGGGGCAACCAGGTGCCAGCAACTGAAATCCCCCTCCCTGGAGGAGAGCAATCTGTTAGACACTCAATCCTTCCCTGCCCCTGCCGACCCCCCGTGGTCCGTGTTCGTTCCCGAACATGGGTCGCTGGTGTTGCGTGAGGTAAGGTGACCAGCGCCTCAGCCCTCAGCACCCTGGGCTAGCTTCTCCAACCATTTTCAATCTGGGGCTGTGGCATATTCAATTTATACAAGGCCGTTTTCTTGTATTCTTTTTATGTATTTTATAACATTTTGTTTTACTTTGTTTTTTTTTTTTTTTTTTAATTCGGATGACTGAGTGTGAGCGGTTTGCATGCCAAGGGCACTTCCATGTTGTGACACCTGACACAATGTGCATTAGCTATCAGCTGACATGGAGAGACCAAATGAGTTTGAAATGGCTGGGAAACTATGTAGGTGCCGGGCAACACAATGACTCCTATTTACCATTTTTAAAAATTACAAATTCAGTTTTTTTACCATGTTTACCATTAAAAATGGAAAATCATTGGCACTAATAAAGGAAGGTATCCTTGCCTCAGAAATCCAGGAAGCAGGCAGGGCTAAAGGGACTGAGACAGTATGGGTACAGGCAACTGCAGGAGGAAGGACGGTATATAGGATAGGAATGTACAAGACACCAGCATAGAGTGAAGGGAGACGTCAAACTGTGAGATGAGATAAACAGGTTGGCTAACTCAGTAAGGTATTAGTACTGGGGTTGTTAAAATCTGCCAGATGTAGACTGACACACCCAAACAGCAGGGAGCACAAGGAGCCAGGCCCTGGTGAAAAGGATGCAGGAGGCATTTCTGAGCCAGAAGATCATGGATCCCACTAGGGGAAACTGCCATATTAGATCTAATCATAAACAGGGACAATGCAGTGGAGGCAATGCTGAGAGAACCCCTGGGTTCAAGCGGTCTCAGGACCATGTGGACTGAGATCAAACTTAAAGCCAAGAGGGTTCAGGACAAAGGTACTGGGACCGGATTCATAAATGGCGACACAGGGCATGCAAACTCTGTGCCAAACCCATTGGTTGGCACAGCTGCGCTGAAAAGGTCACTGCACACTGCCCCCATTTCAAGAAGATTGGGCACATTTATAACAACTTCCCCAATTTATGGCAGCTTGCATCAAACATCTGACACAAGCCCTGTAAAAAGGGTGCCTGAGACTGCCGTAAGATAGATGAGAAAAGGCTGGTCTAACATGCAGCAATTGGCTCACAGTGTCAAGAATCTCACTGGCCAACTGGGTGAATGCCGCAAGCCATATGTCGGACGCACCAGGGGCATGCAGCACTCTTGGGCCCTTGTGAATCCAGCCCCTGGACTTTAGAAGGGCACATTTTCTGAGGACAAGAGAATTTTAGGGGATGAACATGAAGGCAGCAGTAGGAATAGCCAGCAAATGAGATTTGATTAAAACAGGAGTACTGAATGCTACAGATCTCTGTACACTAGAGAGGAAGGGTAGGAGGGGAAGAAACCACTGTTGTTCTCAAAGAGTGCTGTAGAGGAAGTAAGGGAAGAAAAGGATGGTATTTATTATTAGATATAAAAGGAATCAAACCGAGAAAGACAGGGTGTCATACCAAGAAAAAAAAGAGGGTGGCAAACAGGGCAGTGAGACAGGCAAAGGCAGACGCAGAACTAAGGCTAGGGGGAGGGATTACAAGTAGAATGATTCCACCACACCACAGTAAATGTAAATTTGCCGACAACCCCCACAATGACAAAATGCTGCCGACATTGCCGACCATGCCATATCCCGACACCAACGGAGAACAGACCGACATGTCTGTGTGACAATGCTCTCTGCCCCGCACCCCCTGGACTTAATGATTGCCAACTCTGGGGCGTGAGGATTACGGGGGACAGCGGCTTACAGCAGCATCGCTGCAACATCAACACTATGGATGTTGAATGGGTTTTTGTCACTGTGATGGAGTCTCTGTGGGGGGGGTCGTTGTATCGACGGTATACCCAAGGGGGACAAGGCATATTTTTCTCTATAGGAGCGCAACACAAAATGATGGAAGCAGTGATCAGGCTGATAAAGAGGGAGGAATGAGTAGAGAATGAGAAGGGCAAGCCAAATCAACCGAACAAATATTTCTGCTCAGTATCCATGGTAGACGACAGGCACCCTCTGCCAGACTGCAGCACAGCAGCCAGCAGGGGATCACTAACAGATGTCTACAAGGAGTCCATAACAGAGGAGAGAGTACTGAAGGGACTTTAACCACTGAATGTGAATAAATTAATGGGTCCAGGTGGGTTGCACCTGAGGGTGTTAAGGGAGATGGGGCAGGTACCATCAGGTCCACTAACAGATCTCTTTAACTGCTCTTTGTAAACAGGAGTGGTGCTGGAGGACTGGAGGTCACTGAATGTGGGGAGTGAGGCAACTACAGACCAGTCTTTTGGATGTCTATAGTGGGGAAACTGATGGGAGTCTAAAATTAAGGAAAGGATAGTGGAATTCCTGAAGGCAAATAGTCTGCAGAATTCCAGACAGCATGGATTTACCAGTGGAAGGTTGTGCCAAATGAACCTGATTGAATTCTTTGACTAGGTGTCAAAGGCTCTGGATAGGAGGGGACAAGGAGTTGATGTCTTGTACCTAGACTTCAGCAAAGCCTTCACATCAGTCCCACATGGGAGACTGATAAAGAAGTCGGGTGACCTGGGGTGAAGGATAAGACTACGGAATGGGTGAAAAACTGGTTGAGTGGGAGTACCCAGAGGATGTTCCTAAATGGAGAATTCTCAAGGGAAAGGGAAGTCACGAGTGGGATGCCCAGGGATCGGTTCCTGGAACAATTCTCTTTAATGGGAGGTATTATAGCATAGTGGTTAAGAGCACTGAGCTGCAAACCTGGAGAACTGGGTTTGAATCCCACAGCTACCCCTGCATAATGTGTGACCCTGAGCAAATCACTTAATTTCCCTGTGCTCCCAGGACACACCTATAAATGAGCCTCGACTTAGTGTGTCTTTCCTGGCCAAGAACTGTTGGACATATTTATGACAATGGGAAGGGGGCTCAGGGAAAGATATGCCTCTTTGCAGACAATACTTAAGACCTCTGAAAAAGTGGACCCCAATGAGGAGAAAAGGGCGATAAAGAAAGATCTGAAAATCTGAAGAGGTGGTTGAGAGACTGGCAGCTAAAATTTAGCTAACAAAAAAGTGCAGGGTGATCCACACAGGGGCAAAGAACCCAAGATTGGAGTATAGAATGAACAGAGTTGTAGTGGATAGTACGGAGGAAAGGAGCATGGGAGTGTTAATAATGATGAACATGAAGGTATCCACAAAATGTAGCAGGGTTCCTGGGCAAGGAAAAATAGATGCTGGGGTGCACAGGGAAAGGATCACTAGAGGAAAAAGGAGGTATTACAGCCCCTATGTAGATCCCTGATTTGTCCTAATTTGGAGAAGAGTGTAAATTTTGGAGCTCACACTTGAATATGGGGACAATTTGGTGTCTACTTAGATACGAGCTACCAAAATGATACACGGGCAACAGGACAAGTCCAATGAGAAATATTTGGAAGCTAGATCTAAACATGTACTGGGTGGAGGATAGGAGAGAGAGGGGCAACATGACTGAGATGTTCAAATACATCTGCTGAATAAACAAGGTAGACAGCAGTGAGCTGTTCACTGTGAGTGGTAACATGGGTACTAGGGGTATATCCCTGAAACTGGCTTGAAGGTGGGGTTGGAGAAGAATGTCAGGAAGTAATTCTGTTTTTCTGGTTAGAGAAAGAATTGTGGTAGACCAGAACAAGATTCCAAAGGAGGTCATGGGGCTGAAACAGTAGGAGGGCTGAAAGGGGGATGGGACAGGCACACAGGAATAATGTGTAAAGGGGCCAGGGGGGGGGCTGACAAGGATACAGTCCTAAAATTAGACAGGCTTGGGCAGATTGGACAAGTTACTAGGCCTTTATCCATCCTCATTTTTATGTTTCCATATGTAATGAATATGAATACCAGCTGCAAAGGCCCAATAATGAACAAACGTACTGTAAACAATAAAAACAACACAAGGATTTAGGAAATATACTTATATTTCAAAATTTGAAGAGATTTTGGTATTCGACCAGCTCTGAAGCGGTGAGGCATCTGTTACACAGTTTACCACCAAAGGAAATGCTTATCCCAAGCCAGCATTAGCAAGTTAACCCCCTGTGATGCACGGCCTGTACCACTAGCTCTCTGTCATGAAGGTGCACACTTTTCAGTTCTTGTGAATTACTGATTTGGAGATCCTCTGTTGTCTGCAAACCAGATTAGCACCAACTAATTAGGAACTGTTCGTAGCTGCTTCCTGTGAGTACTGTTACATTTGCACAGTAACTCTGTTTCTAGCATGGGTTGACTTTTGTTTTCTCCCAAGTTTCAGCTTACTGCTGTATCAGCATCATGGTTTGATAAACATCTGAAGTCAACCAATGTTTATACTGGCTCTATTAGCGGACTGCCTGAACTCATAGCAGAAGTGTGAATTCTCCCACACATAGTAATTACAGCTGCTGGCAGGAGTGTGCAAACAAAAGGAGAGCAGACAGCACAGCAGGGATTCGTTTTACCAGGTGCTGGCAAAATAACAGGTGACTGAATGCGTCAACAGCACACATTTTACTCCTAATAGAAAGGCGCCTGTTCTGTAAAATGTGTAATTACAGAGCCAAATTAGGCCCCTTCAATTCAGCAAGTCCCATGAAAACATTTATGATGCACAGTTCTGACTGAGGTACAGTAACTGAAGCTCAGCACCACTTACAAAAGCAAGAAAGGCAATTACTACCTAAAGCTATGATGGCAATTTTTAAATGGAACAGTGTCAGAATGAGAATGTACCCATGACATGTCAATGACAAATTCAAACACGGGCAGTGATGCTTGTAAGAGCAAAAGGACCATTTCAATGCACACTTAATAACAGACAAGGTCACACAGAAAGCGAGTGACTACAGTGAAATCCAGTGACTGAACATGAGCAACACCGGCAGTACCTGCGTGTCAAGTTCCCTTTTTCCAAGTGGTAACTTGCAAAGTGAGGTTTACTTAAAGATCAATGGTTTTCTGTTATAAAATGACAAAAGCAGCAGTGCTGCAGCAGAGGAAAAGTCTCTATGATGCATTTCTGCTGCACGCAACAAAACATTTCTACCACTGGCAGGGGAACAGATAAAGGGAGTAAAGTAGTATTATACTACCATTTTTGCATGATTTACATCCAGTTTCTGACATTAAGAATTGGGCTCCCACCCTACACTTTTACTGTATGATGGTATATAAGCACACAATTGACACCACCATGCAATGCTACTAGCCAAGGACCCACAAACTAACAAAGCCTAAGCAGGAGAGATGGGGGACAGAAAACAGCATCAGCAGTAAAGTGCAGGAGGCTTTTTCGGGAGTTGCTCACCGGCAGGCCAGAAGGGCAGTAGCAACATGTCAAAAATATGGTCTCAACACTATATGGAAATGAGTGGTAAGTATACTGAAATTCCGCAGTATCAGATATAGAGTCAGTCGGCAGCAGGTGGCCAGTCAGGGTTGAGAGAAGGCTTGGTTTAGAGGTGGGAGACAGGTAAGGGATGGTACTACCAATTATAGGAAAATACAACCATGTAGAAGCAGCTAGCAGTAAATACTGATACTGCTCAGTCCTAAAAATTAACTAGGCCTCTGACCACTGGTATGAATCCACAGAACTCCTGGTTCACAGCTCCTTGCTCAAGTCACGGGACTGCCAAGACACCACTGATCATTAACCGAACAAAATCAACCAAATAATCCTGAAATACCGCCATACAACTTCTCGCAGTGAAGAATCCTGATTGGATCTGTTTTGCACTCTTGGAAATTAAGAATAGTGCTTCACCTGCATATTCCTCACAAACAATTTCCTGGTCTCCTTCCAGCAACTGCTCATCTACTGTAGTAGTGCTTAGCATGTAGATTTAGAGGCTGATGTTACTATGATGCTCTCCAAAGCACTTAGGGATGCATCTGTATTAAAAATCACTTTATATAGTGAAATAGAAACCTGTACTGTATTGCACTGTTTCATCCTGCAAAACATGAGGACCCTATGATTTCTTTACTCCCAGAGTCTTGCCCAGGATACTGAAAATGAGGACCCCAAGAGATTTCTTTACTCCCAGAATCTTCTCCAGGATCTTGAAAATGATGATCCTATGATTTCTTCTCTCCAAGAATCTTGTCCAGGATCTTGATCAAGTTCTTGAAGGTCCAGTTTTCTTCCCATGGAGATGGATGTAAAATTCTCATTAAAGAGAGGCAGTGCAATCTGTTGGTTAGAGTGCAGGGCTGTGAACCAAAACACACAAGTTCAAATCCTATCTGAGGCACTCACTCATTGTGTGCGACTCAGAGCAAGACACAATCTTACCGAGATTCAGTGCTCCCAGCTGTAAAAAAAAAAAAAAAAAAAAAAAAGTAAAATATAGGTGCAAAACTAAACGCTGCATCATAACTGGGCTAGATGGATAAAAAAATTATTAAAGAAAAAAGAATCCCAAAGCTTCTGTCTAAAGATGCAACTATCTTATTAATGTCTAAACACATTCCTCTACAGTGTTACACATTTCAGGAAAGAGTGTGAATTTGCAATACATATCTAAAGGTGCTTCTACATGGGGCGCTCATTCTGTGACAGTGCTTTGTTCCATTCGGTCTGTTGCGGAGCGGATTGTCTTTACATGCAGTGATCTGTATCGGAATGAGCAGTACATATCAACTGTAACATTACCCACTTTGTGCTGTCTACAGGGATTCCCTGTTGTCATGGGACAGAAATGAGCGGAAGGGCGCCAGTACACAACCAGGAAAAACAGAACAAAACTCTACGAATCCAGGAAAGCAGGGAACACTGAATCGGTGAACGTTTGTTTCTCTTGCGGAATGGATCACTTGTACATGCCAGAAAGGTAACGTTGCAGTTGATATGTATCGCTCATTGCGATACAGATCACTGCATATAAAGACGCCTTAAAGGTACCTATTTTTTCAGGCATTTTATATTTAATCAAGGTATTTATATGCCTCCCCTATAGCACTCTTCTACCCCAGCCCATTCCCCCACCTTCCCCAGGTAATTACCGGCCAGGAATCCCCCACAGATATCACACCCTGTGGAAGGGCTGAGGGGAAGGCCCCCACCAGTATCCTCATGCAGAAGCTGTCCTTGCCTGGTCAGTGATGTGGGGCCAATGGCAGACTGGAGTATCATCCTGCTGGCAGTGTTTTCTTCTATCCTCCATTTTCTCCATTTCCCCTTGGGCCACTCAATGCAATGCTACAAGTACAAGTTCATTCTCGCGCCCATGTGCATGTACCCAAGCGCCTCAAGACTCCTTGCTGAGCTACCATCTGACCTCAACCAAACGGCAGCTGCCACGCAGGTCATCTGGAACCCTCCACTACATGTGACAAAAGAAGTCTGTCAGATGCTTAATCTTCCCTCCTCTGGTGACCAATGTCAACACCCGAACCAGTCACCAGCATGGCGGACAGCAGTGCTACCACCAAGCCACTAGGCTGGCTCATTTTTCAGGCATACTTACAAAGCATTTTTCAAACAGTGCTGAAGCCATTTGAAGTACTGCCCACGAAGGGTGCTTTCATTACTGTTACAGCATGTTACATACATAAGGGATATGTGATGTGTATTCATCAGATAAGGTATTTATCTTCATGAGTGGTCAGTAACCTCTTGACCTTCAGTGGCGAAGCCCACGAATGAGAATCAAAAGAGTCTGAACTAAATGAAGAATAAATACCATAACATGAACACACACCACCGCGATACGGTTATACAACATACATTGGCGTTTTCTTTCATTAATTGTGTGTAGAAAGTAAAAGTTTACTGTCTCTGCAGTGCATTTATTTTTAGACTGCTCAGTGATTGAAGCCACGACTTACAGGTTGCCCAAGCTACGGTGTCCACGGGAACTGGTGTCCAAGCAACAGTTGATCTGTTGCCCCCACTGGATACTGTAGCGTGGGAACTTTATTGTTTTTGGTCGGTAGGAAAAGGGGCATTTCTGAGCAATATGCGCATGCGCAACTTCAGTCAGTGGCCAGCCATCAACGAGGGAAAGACATAGATCCTTAGGGAGTGGATCGTTGGAACTTGTTTAGCTGGAGAAACTGCTTCTGGGTCTGGGTGGACTACCTAATGCAGGACCTATGAAGATTTGGTCCCTGGCCTACACAAGCTTTTGGGAAACTGGGTGCTTCATTATTGCTGTAGTATGCCATAGTGTTCGTTTAGCTTTTTTATTTTTAATCTACTTTGTGGGTCTGAGAGTGGTAAGCAAGCAAGCTGCAATGCACTTCTTGTAAGGTTTTGCTCGTGGTGGCAGGAGTGCATGTCTGTTTAGACCGAGAGGCTTAGGTGTCAGAACCAGAGCTCTGTTCTGATGTACCCAACCAGCTAGACAAATTTTGTGACGTACCCTACTGTGAAGATAAACATTTATCTAGTTAGCTGGTGTTCTCTGGTACAGGTGGTGTTTTTTATTTAGCATAAAAAAATACTACTGTATAATATGCAGACACACACACACCCCCCACCATTATTTTCATTTCGTCAAGCAGAAAAACAAAACCTTTATTATAAATAAAATACATATATAATAAAAGGGAAGCATTTTTTCCCCATAGGGAAACCCGGTTATAATTCATCATTATAACAGCAAACACGTGCCGGGTTTCCCCTTGCTCCACACATGCGCCAGCAGCCATCCCAGACAATTCACCACCTCTCGCACTTGGACTCTGCAAACTACAGTACCAAAAAAAAAAAAAAAACAACTTTGGGGAAGTACACTTCTGGGAAGAAAACAAAAGTAAACGTTTAAACAGCCGCTCCAACCCGACCATGGACCATGCTTGAACCCGACCGCAGCTGCACAGCAATGTGTTTTTATTTTATATAATTGCTGTGGTAAAAATGATGCCCAGAAATTATATAAAACAAAACATGGGGTGGTGTGGTTTACGAGAATTTTACACACACCCTCGGTGTTGGATGTTTAATAAACCCCTTGAGCTTTGCTCTCAGGGTTTATGTAGCATCCAACACCGAGGGTGTGTGTATAATTCTCGTAAACCACACCACCCCATGTATTGTTCTATATTTGTAGAGCATCTTTTATACCAAAGAATCACAAAACACAGTATAGAGCATAATCAAAAGACAAAATACATGTAGAAATATATGTAGATAAATAGTTAACGTAATGAATACTAAAAAAACTGGAAAAAGATCTCTGTGCTTATTTGTTATGATGTAATATACGGCACATATAACCAAACTGTTATAGCCAGCAAAAGTAGAGTGACTCAGAATAAGCAAGGATACGTAAGAGAAAAAGAATGTTTTGAGAGGAGTCCTAAAAGAGGCGTAGAGTCAGTCTGGTGAAAATGAAGGTCCAGACTTGATGCATCTGGAGTACTGTTCACGGCAAAGCTACTTTGGATTTAACTCTTAGCCAATGATAAAGCTGATGATGTCAACAATAATTTTTATCCTGCTGGATAAAATGATTTAACACCCTCCTCCTCCTCCCTCCTCAACACTGTTTCAGAAGCATATTTTAATGCTGAAAAACAGTGCCCACATTTTAATATGTTTGGTCTTTTAAATCAAGAATGTGCTACACATTATGGAAATTTGTTCCACATTTGAAAGGTCAAAGCTGCACATTTTAGTGCCGACAGGCTGAGAGGTACGATGTCAGTCTCTTTTTTGAAATACAACACTGCTCATTCTTAAGGAACAAAAGAGCATCCATCACCAAGTGTAAGTGCAACAAAGTCATCTTGAAATGTTTGAGGAAGGACTCTGTCTCTCATGTTCTTCTCTCTCACTGGTTACAAACAGCAGTAAGAGAATCAAGGGTGTGGTGTACAGTTTCCAAAGCTTTAGTTCATTGTCTATTTTGTTTCATTTTTGTTCTTTTTTTTTTTTTTAATGCTTCAATAGGGGTAGACTGCGGTATGGCAAACAAGCTTGTTGCACTTTATTTAACGTGGTAATGTAAATGACATTGGTGAGATAGGTATTAAACGTTACCTACTTATAATGGTGTTTTTAGTGGCACTAATTCATAGCTACACGTTAGCAACTTCCTGGGTGAAAAGCTGGCACCTGGAGCTGTGGAACAGATTTGTACCAAGTTGGGTTCACACAACTCCCTCTCACCAGCTGCCCACAAAAGGGATCTACAATCATATGATATTACTCACACAGACACACACCACCAGCCAGGGAGAAAGGGTGTGATGTGTGTGTGGTGCTATATATGAAAAACCTTTTCTATACATGGAGGCAGTTTTGCCAGTGATTTCAGTACATATCAGTAAACCCTGACACAGACCCAGGGTTAAATCTCACAATCACCACTTGCTGCGTGTCCCTTGGCAGGTCACTTAACTTCCGTGTACATAACACAGTGCATTTTTAAGGCACACACATAAATATGTAAACAGTGCATACATATTAGAATGGGGAAAAATGTTCAAAAGCACACTAACTGAACACAGGAACTGCTGGCTGGACCACTGCGTTAACATTTCACCTCCGCACTTCAACTTGATGGGACAATATTAGAGGACACATCCTCATTTAGATGCCTTGGGGTTTGGTTGGACCAACACCTCAACTTCTCTGGTCACATTGATGCCGCCCTATAAAAATCTGCGCCCCAAGCTTAGTGACTTATTCAGGAACCGTAGCTGCATCCCTCCTTCAGTGCGGCGTGAACTAGTCCAGAAGATGATCCTCCCCCAATTTTTGACTACTGTGATGTAGCCTATGGTGCCGCTCCCAAATCCTCCCTAACCAGATTGGACACTCTATTTAACTCCTTCTGTCGATTTGCCCTTGATGCTCCATCACGCACTCATCACTGTGACCTCTACCACACCATTTCCCTTCCCCCGCTTGCCAACAGGCACCTCACTCATTGTGCCAAACTCGCTTCTAAATTTTGGTTAGGAGAACTTCCCTCCTACCTCTCATGTTCGCTCTCTTCCCCACCTCCCCCCTCCAACTCCCTCAGATCCTCTGACACTCGCACTTTGTTGGTCCCCTGTCGTACCACTCTCATCGGTCAGTCAGGTTTTACCCATCGTTTCCCAAAAATCTGGAACTCTCCCTCCCAAAAATACGCCATTCCTCCTCCTCCCACTCCCTTGCCTCTGCCTTACATAACTTTCTCTCGTCTAACTGCTCCTGCTTTAACCCTCTACTGTCCTCCTCTCCCTCCGCTCCTCTCCATGACTCACATCACATATTAACCTTCCACCATCCAAGCCTCTGTCTCAGCACATTCTCTTCTCCCTTCACCACTATGTACTATGTTCCTCAGATATGACACTTGGAATTAAATGCATATTTCACAGGTATGATATATTTAATTGTATGTTATGTTACAAATGTGACTGTATGATTATTTTATGATATTTTTTAACTATGTTTTGTTACAAATGTAACTGAATGTTTAATTTCTTGTATATTTTAAATGTTAAACTGTATGTCTAATTCTTCATCCAACTGTACCCCCCCCCCCCCAACCACCACCACCACCGGGAGATGAGCAACTTGTTGTTCAGTGTGCCTTCCTGGTGAAACATTTCAATAAATAAATAAATTAAGGTTTGAAGCTTCAATGCAGAAGCAAAACATCAGGGCAGTGGTCTGGCCGGGAGTGCGATTCTGAACATTATGCACTTTCTAATGTGTGTGTGTACTGTTTACATATTTCTATATGTGCCCCTTCAATAAATTTCACTCTGAGCACTGCATGTAATTTTCAGTGTCTTGTGTGCTCTAATTTATTTATTTATTTTTTTAATTTTAAGTTTACGTGATAGGGCTATATGCCCACTACTGCAAGCGCCCAAGATCCTGAGAGGCAAGTTCTTCTTTTTGTTTTGAATGTTGCAGCTCCCTGGATGGCAGAAGACAAGCACGATGGACTGATGTACTTTTCTTGTCCGGCATTTCCTATGCTCATATGTAAGGGGGCAATTTCACCATTTTAATGCAGTCAGACCCTTTGAATCCCTATAGTTTTTTACAACAGTTTATCTACTGTTTTTAGCAAATGTGTTTAATGGTCATACACATATACAGGTATTCTCTATCTTCCTTCCCTCCCCCAAACCTGGTCTTTACTTTGCATTTCAGAGGAAATGCCTATTACGATTCCATCCTTGTCCTTAAACAACCATCATTAATTTTCAGGCTTCTAGTGACCTCTGCCTTGACACCTACCTTGGTACTCTCGGGAATCTTACTGATCCTTTTGTTACTCATCCGAACGCATTGGTGCCTCATTTTCTCTTGTCAATTTAACTCTGTTCTAAGAATGGCATCTGTCAACAGGCAAAGGAAACGGTCATCTCTAGGCTCATTGACCAAGAGCAAACTATTCATTGTCGTCAATGCAACACATTGTTAGGTTCCTAGTCACGATGACCCAGGGAGAGTGACATCTGAGGGATACTTTCAGACCACACAAGTACCACTGAAATAAATAAGCAGAATTCTAGGCTTTGTGGAAGGCTACAGACACAGCAACACGTATTAACGTTGTCAGACATTTTGCATTTTAGTAAAACATCTGAGGCACTAACATTAAGTTGAGAAGTCCCAATTAACCCTTTTATAAAGGGACGAAAGTAAGTGTGTGTGTGTGTGTGTGTGTTGGGGGTACGGTGTTCCACCACTTTTTTTTTTAAATAATTAACCATGTGTTTAATATGTGACCTTATTATGACCTCATGCACAGTTCAGTTCCACCATTTTTCAAACCTCTTCAGCTCTTTTTACACCCCCCCCCCAAACAATACAATAAGCAAAAAGGGGGGAAAAAAGGGTGAGTAGGGGAAGTCAAAGACAAACAGTAAAGTACTGGAAGATCACAAAGGAGAACAGTGGTGTCCAGAATGGAGAGCATGAGAACACAAACGTTGGCTAATTCATTGATATCTATCTGAACGTTTGGCTGGGATTTGAAACAGCATCTCAGTTGCAACATTTCAAAGCCAGAGGGCTGTTCTTTTGAGTGGCAGCACTCCAAATAAATTATTTTCTCAATGTCTTGTAAATGTGCTCTTCCTCTGCTTTGTCAAAATCAGAATCGGGAGTACCTTGAGAGAGAAGCAGGCCTTTTCTGCACTGTACTTGTTTAGAATTATTATGTTGCAGCTTTGTATATTATTATGCACTTTTTTTGTATGTAGTTTATTTGAAGTAATTTTATATATTATGACTTTCTGTCATTCTTGCAGTCGCTGTTCCTACTGCACTGTACAGCCTAACCCCTGCCCAGGTCGCAACTAAAAACAAGTTACACTATTTGTTCACATACTTGAATTACAGAAGATGAGAAATTATCTTTCTTGGTACCTTTTGTGAGGTTTCAAGCTTCAGATAGGATATTTATACCCACAAAATATAGTGGAAACTCTAGAGTACTAGGTCCATGAATAGAACTGTATGTTATTCAGTAAAATACAAAACATAGTTCTTTACATCAATACTTACTTGGGTACAGTTAAATCTGTATCATTTAAAAAATTGAATTATATTTCTGTAAATAGGAACATTACAAACACCTACCAATCAGTACACATTTTCTGTTCTCTTTAAAGGGGGAACAGTCACCGCCAAAGGCCCCCACACTCTAGAGTGGAGCTGGTCCCAGGGTGCACTTTGTGAGCAAAAACATTTGGTTTACTGAAGTATAGTAAATTTATCAGACTCATTTTGCCTACTTGTAAGCTGCATCTTCTTTTGCTACAAATCCCAGAATCCCCTGCAGATGACATCAGAGCAGTAGGCAGCAGTGAGAAGATTCAATAGCCTGCAGTGCATGTTAAAAGTTTATGTAACTGCTGATGTTTTGTTTGCTGGTCCCGCAGTTCTCCATGGATTATGTACAGTCACAGAGGACTGTATTTAACCCCTGGAGAAAAGCAGTCCCGGAACACATCTAATCAAAGATTATAAAAGCTCTAAAATGCGCTGTAGGCTACTGGATCTACCACTGCTGCCTACTGCTCTGATGTCAGCTGCAGGGGATTCTGGGATTTGCAGTAAAAGATGTCTGCCTACAACTAAGCAAAATGAATCTGATATAATCTACTGCACTATAGTAAACCAAAATATTTTTGCCTACAAAGTGCACATTGGGACCAGCCCCACACTTGAGTGTGGTGTCCTTTGTGATAACTGTTCCTCTTCAAATAAAGAGTAAAAATAAATACACAAGGGTAAGAAGCACAGGGCCCTAACTACACCTCCCATGCTCATTTCTCTGAAAGAACATAAATTCTAAGAAACTTTTTTAACTTGGCCCGACAAGCCTGCCCATTACAGGATGACTTCCATCACCGCTCACCTGCTTGCTTCACATATCCCTGAATCCCTTTTAGAAGCTATGACTTTCTTCTCTTTTAAAACTACATCTATGTATTTCTTCAGTGGCCTTTATCAGCAAATTCCATATATCTATTAACATCTGTGTAGAGGAAAAAAGTTCCATCAAAATTCTGTTTGTTCTCACCTCGCAAATCTGAATTTATGTTACCCCTGTATTTCCAAACCACTTTATCAATTAACTTCAGTTTCAATAGCTTCAATTAGGTCACAGGGCTCTCAGCAGCTGTTGCAACTCAGAGCAGTGGTAAATACAGGTTACTCACCTGTAACAGGAGTTCTAGGAATGGTATATGTTGTTCATCCACACTCATTGGCAGGTATCCTTGCCGCTTTAAATCTTGCCGGAAGGTCTTCAAGCTTGCTCCTCCCACCCACCCGGGTGGTATAACTCTCGGCTCCGCCCCATGACGCCAGATCTGGCCCGCTGGAAGCTCAGGTTGTGCGTCGAAGCCGGGGAGGTCGGGTGGGTCGTGTGGATGAACAACATATACCATTCCTAGAACTCCTGTTACAGGTGAGTAACCTGTATTTCTAGGGACATGGATATGTTGTTCATCCACACTCATTGGCAGACTCCTAGCAGTTCTCCGGGAGGAGGGAGGCAAGACGCACACCCCAATACTTACTTGGGAAAGAGACTGGAGAACCGAGGCCCCAAAACCAGCATCCCGGTGACTCAAGGTCGATGTGGTAGTGGGTAATGAAGGTGTTTGCTGACTTCAGGTAGCAGCCCTGCAGATTTCCTGGATAGGGACGTCCCTGGAAGCAGCCACCGTTGCAGCAGTATGGCGGGTAGAATGAGCTCTTATCCTCTGGGAGGCTCCATGCCCGCCAACTTATAGCAGAGATCTATGCAGGAGGTTACCCACCTGCTATAGTCCCGCTTGGCTGCAGGTCTGCCAGATCTGCTTCAGCGTGGGTGACAAACAGCTGGCGAACCTCTCCCGAATTTCAGCCGCAGGCGCTCCTTATAATAAGCGAGCCTTCTAGGGTCCAGAGTATGGAGCCTATATTCGGCCTCCGAGGTGTGATTGGGGTAGAACACCGCAGAGTCAACACCTGGTTAAGGTGAAACTCCGACACCACCTTCGAAGGAATTTCGGTGGGGGCGAGGACAACCTTGTCCCTGTGGAAGACCAGGTAAGGAGACTCGATGGAAGCGCCTGGAGCTCTCCCATCCTTCTGGCTGACGTGATAGCCACCAGAAGGCGGTCTTCCACGACAGGTGAGAGAGAGCACACCTGTGCATAGGTTGAATAGCTTGCCCATGAGCTTTGCCAGTACCAGCAGTAGATCCACGGAGGTGGGGTTCCCGCACTGGAGGAAATGTGATCAAGGCCTTTAAAAGCGCCAGACCACCTTCTCCTGCGCCACCGACTGCTTCCGGCCCGCGCCGGTAAGCAGAGATGGCTGCCAGGTGCACCCTTAGGGTCGTCGACCCAAGCCCTTGACTAGAAAGGGACCATAAATAGTCCAAGATGCTTGCCAAGGAACAGGAGGAAGGGTCCAAGCCCTTGCCTGACACCAAATGGAAAACCTTTTCCATTTGAAGGCATAGCATTTTCTGGTCGACTCATACGGGACGCCTCAACTACATTGAGGACCTCGTCGGAAAGACCCAAGGCCTGGAACTCTAGCAGCTCAGGAACCAGGCCGTCAGGTGCAGGGATTGAAGGTCCGGATGGAACACCTTCCCTGATTGACTGAGAGCAGGTCGGGCGAGCTGGAAGCTGCAGCGGAGTCCTGGAGCTGAGACTGAGGAGATCTGGGTACCAGAACTGGCGAGGCCAGTCTGGGGCTATCAGAATCACCTCGCCTTGTCCCTCCTCGCCTTGAGAAGCACCTTGTGGATCAAGGAAATGGGGAAAAGGCGTAAAGAGGCCGGGGTCCATTGCCTCGAGAGGCATCCCCTGCAGCGAGCCCTGCTGAGGCGGGCATGGAACAGACTCAACCCGCGTTCTCCTGAGGCAAACAGGTCCACCTGAGGTGTGCCCCAAGGGAGAACAGATGCTGTACTACCTCCGGCAGGAGAGACCACTCGTGGGATGCAGCCCCTATCCGGCTCAGGGCATCGGCCAGGGTGTTGGAGGCTCCTGCCACGTGAATGGCTAGGAGATCCGCCTCCAGGCTGCGCCACAGTGACCAAATCTGGAGAGCTTCCTTGCATAGAAGCATGGAGCGTCCGCCCCTGGCGGTTTAGATAGTACATGGTCGTGGTATTGTGTCTGGCCTGACTCGGACCACTTGACCCCGGAGGAACGGAGCAAAGGCGGTGAGAGCTAGGCGGACCGCCTCGAGCTCCAGCAGGTTGATGTGGCATCGGGACTCCCTGCGGGACCAGAGGCCATGAGCCCGGTGTTCCCCAGATGGGCACCCCAACCCATCAGAGAGGCATCGGTCGACAGAGAGACCGCCGGCTCGGGCGGACGAGCAGGATGCCCTCCTGCAAATGATCTGGAGCGGTCCACCACTGGAGGCGTTCCATCCCTGTGTCACCGACCAAGCTGGTCAAGGGATCGCAGGCGTTGTGACCACTGGCTGGCCAGTCCCCACTGAAGGGGACGCATGTTCCAGCGGGCCCAACGGACCACGCTGGTGCAGGCCGCCATGAGACCCAGGAGGCGCAGGAAGTCCCGGGCAGGGCGCAATTGCCCAACCAGAAATGATCGGGCAAAGGAGGAAAGAACCTCGGCCCTGTCCGCCGGGAGCCGAGCTCTGGCTCGAAGAGAGTCGAGCTGCGCCCCGATGAATAGAATCACCTGCTTCGGCTCGAGTTCCGACTTGGCCTCGTTGATAAGGAGGCCCAGTTGAGAGCAGACCTGGAGGGCCAGATCTCTGGACCACTCCGCCTCCTTCCTGGAGGAGCTGCTATCAGCCAGTCGTCAGGTAAGGGTACACCGGACCCCTCGGCGCCCCAGGAATGCTGTCACCACTGCCATGCATTTGGTGAAGACCCTGGGAGCTGGAGACAAGCCGAAGGGCATGGCTTGGAACTCGAAGAGGATCCTTCCGCTCGAGGCGAAGGAATCTCTGGTGAGGCCGGACGGATAGGGACGTGAAGCAGCGTCCTGCAAGTCCAGAGAGCAGGACACACGCCCGCGTTCCAAGGATGGTATTATCTGAGCCAGAGTGACCATCCTGAAGGTTCGAGACCTTAGGAACTTGTTTAGGTCGTGTAGGTCGAGAATGGGGCGCCAGCCCCCCGTCCGTTTCGGAACCAGGAAGTACCTGGACACAAACCCTGGGTCTGAAGGAGGGTCCACCACCTCTCTTACCACCTCCTTCTGGAGGAGGAAGCGATGTCGGCTCGGCAGGCCGCCAGTGAGCTGGGGATCCCGAAGCCCCAGAGGCGGCTCTGAAGGGTGGTGCCTGCTCGAATTCAGAGGCAGGCCTCTTCCCACCACCTCCAAGACCCACCTGTCCGTGGTAACAATGGACCAGGCGGAGCGAAGTGCGGGCCGTCCCCAGGGGACCAGGGGTAAGGTGGCGGGATGGGGCGACACCCCTCAGCCCGTCACTGGGCAGGCTTGGAGGAGGGACCGGCCGAGGGACCTCCTGGGCCCTTCCTCCCTGCCTCCTGTTAGAGGAAGCGGCGGCTTGGGTTTGGGATGCCAAGGCCGAGCCTGCTGGCCCTGACGTTGCTGGGCCAAGGCGCTGGGGGCATGCCAGAAGGACGCAAAGGGCTTAGGCTGTGGTTTGCGGCCTTGTCCTTCTGAGCGGAAGAGACCGAGTCAAGGTGGCATTGGACTTCTCGATCCTCTGCAGGTGACCTTCCACCCCAGGGCCGAAGAGGTCAGTCCCCAAAAGGAACATCCGCCAACTTGTGCTGGGTATCGAGTAAGGTGGATATCCTCAGCCAAGCCATGGACCATAGCCACTGCGGCCGCCACCGATCTGGCACATGAGTCCCCTATATCCAAAGCAGTCTGGAGCTGCTGTTTGGCCACTGCCCTGCCCTGGTCCGCACCTGCTTAACCGTAGTCTGCAGATCGTGGGAAGATGAGGATGACCTCATCCAGGAGCCCAACAGGGCATGAGAAAACTGTGCCATGAGGAGGCCGAACTGGCCTGACGAAGGCCGAGAGAGGACGAGCGTAGACTTTTCGCCCGACATAGTCCAATTTCTTGGACTCCTTGTCAGGAGGTTTGTCCACATCCCTGGCGTTGCGTGGCGCGGGCAGCTGTCGGTAGCTCAACCCCTCAGCAGAGGGTGTTCCGAAAAACCGGACAAAGAACGGTAGGGACGCATACTTCCTGGCCATCCTGGCCGGAGCGCAGGGCAGGAAGCAGGCGCTGCCAAAGCTCCAGTGCGGACCCACTATGGCCTCGGCCACGGAAGGCCTCCGTCGGAGAATCCCTCGGTCCAGAATCTCCGTGAGGATACCTGGCCCGTTTGGAAGCGGGTTCGAGCTCCATCGGTGACTCCGAGATGAGCCGAAGCAGTCCTAGGAAGGACGACGGGCTATCGTCCATTGACTGACCTCCTGAAGACTCCAAGTCAGTCGCTTGGAGAAAAGGAGAATCATCTTCGGACTCGGAAGAGTCCTCGAAGAAACTGCCTCTGGCCTGAGCCACCCTTCACCTGCGAGGTCGGTCGGGAGTGAGGGTAACTGACAGCCGATGGGGTAGACCCTTAGCCGACCGAGAATCCTTGGTCGGAGCCCCAATTGGTGGCTGTGGAGGCGGAGGTTCCACCGGAATCGGTGGAGCAGCTGGTTTTGGCCGAACAACCGGCCTGGGTATAGGCTCCTCGGATAAGTCGAGGGGTTGTGTCGGCCGTTCCGGTGACAGCCACTTAATGGCCGGGGAAGGCGACGGGGTCGGCTTATTCCCGGCCAGGAGGAGCTGTTGCAACATAAGGTCCTCGTGCCGTCCGCGTAATTTCCGCGAAGCCTCCCTCATCGAGGAGGAGGAGGCGAGGGACGACGGCGGCAGCCCATGATGCAGGGCCGAGACCGCCTATGGCGGTGGGATCGGCTGGACCGTGAAGAGGTCCGAGACCGAGAGTCCCGGAATTTCCGAGGTCGGTGCGGGGAGGTGTCGGCCGGAACCGGCACTCCCTTCGGCTCGGATGGTCCATCCGAGGGCTCCGGAACCGGAGGCACAGGCGAGCCCACGGGATCCTCAACTCCTCCGGGGGAACCGGGGAGAGGGGAATCTCGGCTGCTAAAGGCGACAGCCCGTCCAATGGGTCGAGAAAAATCTCGACTTCATCGGTAGAGTCTCGGTCAACTGACCTGGCGGGGACACCGTGAGGCCAGTGGCGAACCGAGCTGATCGACCGAAGCCGGCGGTCGGCGGCCGGGGAGAGGACCTTTCCGCTCCCAAGAGCGTCGACGGAGGACTTACCCTGTCCCTCTTTTGGACCGAGAATAAGGTCCAGCAGGCGCGAGCCCTTCTCCTTTAGTGGAAGGGACAGACAAAGCTCCTTAAAAGAAGCCGTGTAGGAAGAACCCAGAGAGGCGGGATAAATGCGGCCGAGGAAAGATCTGACCCGCGCCGCCTCCTCTTGAGGCGACCATCCGCTCGAGCTGATCCGCCCGAGCCGCCCGCCCGCGGACACCGCCAACCGGGCCTCCTTGGACTTCACCGGAGGGAAACGCTTCTCGGGACGGCCCAGTTGCAATCGGGCAGCACGGTCTTCGAGGACGTAGGCCGAGAAAGATGAGCACAGGTCGCAAGCCTGCGGGTCGTGCTCAAGGCCTAAGCAGTAGACACACGTGGAGTGTGGATCCGTCCGAGACATCTTCTGCCCGCATGGGCATCTCCGAAATCCGGGAGTCGATTTGTCCATCGCAGCCGCGAGGGATCGAAGACTGAAGTCTTTTTGCAAAATTTATTTTTAAATCCGCAAACGGAGAAATAGGAACCAGTCTCAAACGCAGAGCGTTAAGGAGGGAACCTGAGCTTCCAAGCGGTAAGGAAGATCTGGCGTCATGGGGCGGAGCCGAGAGTTATACCACCCGGGTGGGTGGGAGGAGCAAGCTTGAAGACCTTCCGGCAAGATTTAAAGCGGCAAGGATACCTGCCAATGAGTGTGGATGAACAACATATCCATGTCCCTAGAAACACAGGTTACACACCTGTAACAGTAGTTCTAGGAGTGATATATAAGTTCATCCACATGGATCCACCTAACCTCCTCAGCTTCGGCGCACACACTCTGCTTCCAGTGGGCAAGATCTGGCGTCATGGGGCGGAGCCGAGAGAGTCAGCACCCGGGTGGGTGGAAGGGGCCAGCTTGAAGACTTTCCAGCACATCTTAAAGGGAAAGGGCACTGCCAAGAAGTGTGGAAGAACATCATATACCACTCCTAGAACTACTGTTACAGGTGAGTAACCTGTGTTTCTAGGGACATGGATATGATGTTCTATCCACACTTCTTGGCAGACCCCTAGCAGTTCTCTGGGAGGAGGGAGGCAAGGCGCACACCCCCTACTTAGGAAATAGCGATTGGGGAACTGAGGCCCCCAAACCAGCATCCCGGCGTGACTCTAGGTCAATGTGGTAATGGGAAATGACGGTGTGTGCTGACTTCCAGGCAGCAGACCTGCAGATTTCCTGGACAGGGACGTCCCTGGAAGCAGCCACCCATGCAGGGGTATGGTGGGTGGAATGAGCTCTTATCCTTACGGGAGGCTCCCTACCTGCCAACCTATAGCAGAGATCAATGCAAGATGTGATCCACCTGCCAATCGTCCGCTTGAAACAGAAATATAGAATTTGATGGCAGATAAGGACTGCTTGGCCCACCCAGTCTGCCTATTTCCCTACCTGTTGGATAGGCTGCAGAGCCTAGTTAACTAACAGCCTACTTCTTCCTACCCCCCACCAGAATTGCCTTATGTCTGTCCCATGCATTCATGAGTTCCTCCGCCACTGTTTTTGACCTCACGACCTCTTCAGGAAGGCTATTCCATGTATCCACCACCCTCTCCGTGAAAAATACTTCCTCACATTGTCCTTGAGCCATCCCCCCTCTATCTTCAAATTGTGCCCCTCCCCCCATTCTTGCACATCTCTTTTTCTGAAAGATGCTACCCTCTTGGACTTTGTTGATTCCCTTGAGGTACTTGAAAGTTTCTATCATGCCCCCCCTTTCCTCAAGGGTATACATATTAAGCTCCTTTAGTCTCTCTTCATATGGCTTCTGGTGCAGACCCTGCACCATTTTAGCTGCCCTCCTCTGGACTGCCACCATCCTGTCTATGTCTTTGTGGAGATGGGGTCTCCAGAACTGCACGTAGTACTCCAGATGGGGTATCGCCAACTGTCTGTACAGAGGGATAACAACTTCCTGTTTTCTACTGGTGATGCGTCTTCCTATACATCTCTGAAGACCACAAGCTGCTCAGCGGACCCTGCAGCCACAGAGACCACACAACGGGCATCTTTGGATTTGACCAGCGGGTTCTGCTGCACTGGGCAGCCCAGTTTCAGACAGACGAGATGCTCCTCCAGGACGGAAGAATGAAACTAGCAGCAAAAGTCATAGGCCTGGTGATCGTGGTAGTGCACCAGGCAGTAGACGCAAATGGTGTGCTGGTCGGTCTTGGACATCTTCTGCCTGCAAGGGAATTGGCGGAACCTGGGAGTGGACTTCTCATCCATCACGGTCACGATCAAAGACTGAGTTGAAGATGACACTCGTGAGTTGGCTTGGAAGTAATTCCAAAGAATTTAAGTGCTAGGGCCTACTCAACACAGGAGTGGTAAGGAGGGAACCTGCTTCTTTCAGCAGAAAGGAAGATCTGGCATCATGGGGTGGCGCCAAGGTAGTTACCACCCAGGTGGGTGGGAGGAGCCAGCTTGAAGACCTTCCGGCACATCTTAAAGGGAAAGAAACTGCCAAGAAGTGTGAACAGAATATTATATCCACATCCCTAGATGCAGTATTTTTATAAGCAGGCAATTATGCCTGTGCCATCACTAATCATCCTGATGCACCCCCAGGACCTGCACGCGTCTGTCTCAGTAATACCATAAGGCTATTAAACCCACCCACTCCCCTGGTCTCACTTTCCCCATAGGGGGTCCATAACTAGCCCCTGGTGCCCTCTCCTCTTCCACCTTTCCTTATCACTCCGTCACCTTAACCATCTTATCCACATAAGCACATTCTCTCTCTCCCTACAAGCACTCACTCTCTTACTCTTCCTAAGTCCATCCCTCTCTCTCTCGCTCTCTCCACCCCTCACTCTCTCCCTCTCTCCATCCCCCTCTGCTACCTCTACCCTCTCTCCAACCCATTTCTCTCCACACTATCTCACCACCCCCATCCTCAACCCTCTCTATACCACACAATTTGTTCCACTTCCCTTCTCTCCTTCTTCCTCTGTCATTAGCCCACTCTCTCCCTCTCTGTGCCATGTGCAGCACCCTGTACCAGTACTGGTCCTATGAACCACTCCACCCTGTACCTCTGAACCACTCCTCCTGGTACCCATGAACCACTCCTCTCTGCCAGACTTTACCAGTCCTGTACCTATGAACCACCTGCAGTACCTATGAACCACTCCGCCTGATACCCACGAACCACTCCTCACCGCCAGTATGTACTCCCCCTGCCCCAATGCCCTCTCGTCACCTCTCCTATACCTCCCCACCCCGTATTTGCATATCTGACAATGCCTTCTGGGCTGCACCTTGCAATCCTTTGCCTCCCCCAATCCTTTGCCTCCCAGTCATCGTTAGCAGAGCTCTGCTACATCCTACTCCATCCTGTTTAGAGTATTTTTAATAAGATTTAACCTCCTGGCTGGAATCACCTAAATAGATGTTTATATGGAACAAATATAAGTTAACTTAATATGTCTGTATCATGTGTCTATGTATGTTTGACGTGGAACCTTTGTAAAAGAGTCCTGTACTCAAAGGTGGTTTCTGAACCATAAAATAAATAAAATAGTATTTGTCAATGGGAAAAATGCCTTTTTTTGGAAGTACTGTAACAATGTCATTTCTGGCAAAAACATATGGGATATGGCATGGGTGTAAGTGAGATAGCAGAAATATCTTCACAAGCTGTCACTGAACTCTTACTATCTCACAAGTGGCGAAGCCACAAGTGGGATACAAGAGTTCAGTGACAGCGAGTGAAGATATTTCTGCTATCTCACTCCCACCCATGTCATATTTGATTTGTACAACAAGTATGTATGGGTCTCTTTTTTTTCCGTTTTAAAGTTATTTGCATTTTTTGTTGCCAAAAGTGAAAAACATTGAATTTTCTGCATTTTTTTGTGAATTATAAAAAAATTAAAGTGTATCTGTAAATGAAACACCACTCATTTTGTAGATCTGTTTGTGTTGAATAAATTTTTTGCTCACAGTACCATGCTATCATTTTTCGTTTTAAAGTTATTTGCATTTGAATACAGTAAATACTGCTACTGAGGCCGAACATTCTAAATGAGTTCCGAACCTTTTGTGACATACCCAACTTGAAGATATCCACTATAGTAACTCACATGTGGTCTATGAGATATCTCAAATTTTTCTTTTCCCTGTATTTTACTCCTGAACAGACATATGGGGCTTGCAGTTTTAGAAGTAACTGCTCTCTGGCCATGCCCGCTAAAAATAAACTGAACATGTTGGTGGGATGCAGTTTGGTTTACCTTCAGAAATGTGTGCTAGCACACTCCATGGTATGAATCCTGTAAATAAAGTGAAAAAGAAAGCCCAAGGTAAGGAATCTGTAAAAATGGCTAGTGGCAGCCATATTTAATTACTTGAGTCTTTAATAAAGTAGCAGTAAAAGTTATTTAAAAAAAGACTGAGAAAAATAAAAAGATACTGAATAACAAGTCTAATTATGTCAGAACTATATTAATATTAAAACTGTATGATGAGAATTTTTTTTCTTGCTGACTAACAACTACTACTGCTTCAAGGGTCTGATGTTCCACAACTAAAAGGAACTGGGGATCCCATACAAAATTCAGGAAGTCCTGCAGTGTTACTACGGAGTTGTTTTGGTGCATCCCGCTACAATACAGGAGGGCATTAGGCAGCAGCTTGTGTATCCTGAGAAACCAGTGATGTGTACCAGGGAACCTCCATACTGATGGGCTATAGATGTGCGAAAGATCTGGGTTGTCCGTAGACACTTTCTTTTTGCTAGCAAAACTGCCAAACTTTGCTACTCTGGTACCTTTAGATGACTGAGGCACAGGGTCATTTTGGCTGCCCTACATTGCACCTTCCCAAGTGTTTTGCCACTTGTAAATTATGGGCCTTATCCTCACATAGAAACATAGACTTTGACGGCAGATAAGGACCGCTAGGCCCATCTAGTCTGCCCATTTCCCTACCTACAGGATAGGCCGCAGATCCTATTTAACCAACAGCCTATATCTTCCTGCTCCCCACAAGAATTGCCTTATGTCTGTCCCCTGCATTCTTGAATTCTCCCACAGTTTTAGACTCCACAACTTCCTCAGGAAGGCTGTTCCATGCATCCACTACCCTCTCTGTGAAATAATACTTCCTCACATTGCCCTGAACCACCCTCCTTCTATCTTTAAATTGTGTCCCCTTGTTCTTGCAAGTCTCTTTTTCTGAAAGATGCTACCCTCTTGGACTTTGTTGATTCCCTTGAGGTACTTGAAAGTTTCTATCATGTCCCCTCTCCCTTCTTTCCTCAAGGGTATACATATTAAGCTCCTTTAGTCTCTCCTCATACGGCTTCTCTTGCAGACCCTGCACCATTTTAGTGCCTCCTCTGGACTGCCTCTATCCTGTCTATGTCCTTGCGGAGATGGGGTCTCCAGAACTGGACACAGTATTCAGATGGGGTCTCACCAACTGTCTGTACAGTGATAACAACTTCCTGTTTTCTGCTGTTGATGCCTCTCCCTATACATCCCAGTATACCCCCGGCCCTCCCTGCTGCCTTCTCACATTGCTTGCTAACCTTAAGGTCATCTGATATGATCACCCCCAGGTCCCTTTCCTGTTTTGTTGTTGTTACTACCTCCCCACCCATTGTGTATTCTTCCCCTGGGTTCTTGTTTCCCAGGTGCATTATTTTGCACTTTTTGCATTGAATCCTAGCTGCCATCGTCAGACCATTCCTCCAACCTTGCCAAGTCCCTTTTCATCCTTTCCACGCCTCCTTGTGTATCAACCCTGTTGCAGATCTTTGTGTCATCTGCAAAGGCATACTTTCCTTCAGTCCCTCTGCAATGCCACTGATGAAGACATTAAAAGGACTGGACCCAATACTGAACCCTCACGGTACCCACTAGTAACCCTCTTCTTCAGAGTGGACTCCATTTACAATTACCTTCTGTGTCCTGTTGTCCAGCCAATGTTTTACCCAGGCTACCACCCTGGGACCCACTCCCAGGCTGGTTAATTTGACTAATAATCTTTTGTGTGGGACTGTGTCAAATGCCTTGCTAAAGTCTAGGTAGGCCATGTCCACAGCCCCTCCCTGGTCTACTACTTTGGTCACCCAGTCAAAGAAATCTATTAGATTCGTCTGACATGACCTTCCCGCTGTGAACCCATGCTGCCTTGGATCCTGTGCTCCACTGACCTCTAGGTACTCAACTATTCTTTCCTTCAGAAGTGACTCCATCACTTTCCTACCACAGAGGTCAGACTGACAGGTCTGTAGTTTCCTGCCTCTGTCTTGGTCCCACTTTTGTGAAGGGGAATCACATCCGCCTTCCTCCAGTCCTCGGGTACCACATCATCCTCCCATGATTTATTAAAAAGAGTAGCCAGTGGTTTTACTAGTTCCTTCCTTAATTCTTTTAGAATTCTGGGGTGAATTCCATCAGGACCCATTGCTTTGTCCACCTTCAGTTTTAGGAGTTCTTGCAGAACCCTTTCTTCTGTGAAAGGACTGGGATCGACCCCCCTAGAGATAAAGAGATTATTACACTACAACCCAAACCCTTGCCCCTTTTACTCCAGAGTTTGGTCATACAGACTCTGGTGATAGCGTGTCATTAGCACAGTCTGTATTTCTCAATGACTTCCTTAACCAATGAGAAAGCATCACGCAGGCCCTATGTGCCTTCCAATTTAAGCAGCTGAACTGAAACAGAAACTACAAACTCTTCAACAAAAAGCTTATTTTCAATATACTCTTAAAATTATGTTGTAAAAACAGCATATATAATGTTTTGCAGGTGACTGTCACATACATCAAAAAGTGGGTCCCAGCGTACCCATCCTCTCATGTCAGGGGTGAAAGTCAGTAACAAAAATAAACATTCTTGACCACATCTGTTTGCCCTGTAAGAAGTGATGAGGCCACAAAACACTGGCCACCACTACTGAAGAGATTTACAGAACAGATAATGAAAAGTTAGACTTTGAGCAAGACTTCCACATGAGTTTAGCAGTTTCTACTTTCCTCCACTAGCACATTTATCCCCACTAGTGAGGATCAGATATCACATGTCTTTTCTGCAGATGCGGTTGGAATGGCTACTCCCACCACCCCGCCAATTTGCTGAGTTAGTGCATGAGACAAAGGGTGTAGAATGTTGACAAGGAAAGTGCAGTCCAAGGAAGAACCAAACACTATTTATTTTATTTATTGAACATAGAATTACAAACCTTTGAGTCAGAGATTCCTTTGCAAAGGCTCCATGTCAAAATACAAGTTAACTGTACAAAACAAATTTAAAAAACAAGTGGCTACATGAGGTACAGAGTTGGGCATGAGACATACAGAGGGTAGACAACTAAACCCTGAGTCATGACAAGCAGATAAGCAACAAACCATATATTACATTCGGATAGTACAATAAGTCGCCAGCCTAGTGGCGCTGAGGGTTGAGGCACTGGATGCCACACCTCGTGTCACACCAGTGACCTGGGGTTGGGAGTGATCTTGGGCGCTGAAGGGTCGGCTGGGGGGCGGGGGGGGGGAGAAATAAAGCGTCCCAAAGACTGCTCTCCTCTGGGGTGGGTGGAGAGGGAATACCGTGGTGACACTGGCTCTTGGCAGTGGTGAGGGGTGGTGCATACCATGGTTAAGCTGTGGGGTGACACAGATGACGTCAGATGGGCCGTGTGCAGATGCATGCACGACTGCATCACTGACGTCTCTGCACATCTGCACCGGGGGAATCATGTCAAAAATCCTCTGCGTGCACAGTGATGGTTGATCCAGCGGCGCCATGCCGGACGCACTCAGGTAGCTCCCCTGGCCTTCCGCAGTGAGTAGGGCAAGTTTGCATCATGATGTGGCTGGGGAAGCTCTGAAATTTTTTGAGCAGAAGTTGCGGCAATTAAAAATAATGCTTTCCAAGAGAGAAAGTGAAGGTCACAGGTTGCAATTGGCTCAGAAGAAGACAGGGCCAACTTCTCCAAAATAAAAATCTGAGTCCCAAGCCAGGACCGGAGAATGAATTGGCAGTTTCAGATGCAGAATGCCCCTTAGAAAGGTATGGGAGACATCCAGCTGAGCAATGGTGTGGTCACCACCAGGCTCATGAAAGGCAGAAACAGCTGAAAGGTGCATCTTGAGGGAGGAGTACTGGAGATCTGAGTCAGACAGATAAATCAGGTAGTCCAGGATGTAGTTCACCATGCAGGTGAAAGAGTCCAGACTATGTTTGGTAGCCCAGATGGCAAACCGCTTCCACTTCATGGTATATGTGGCTCAAGGGGAAGGCTTCCGGGTGGCCACTAGGACGTCCACCACTCTGTTAGAAATCCCGAACCTGGCGATGGCTATGTCCTCAGGAGCCAAGCATGCAGATGGAGAGACCCGAGGTTGGGATGGACCAGGGTCCCCTGATCCTGGGTCAACAGATTCCTGCATAGAGGGAGAGGGACTGGAGGTTCCTCCGTCAGTTGCTGTAGCAGAGGAAACCATAACTGCCGAGGCCAGAATGGAGCCACTAAGATCATGCTGGCCTCTTCCGTCTGCAACTTGATTAACACCCTCTGGATCAGAGGTAAAGGAGGGAATATGTAAAGAAACCTCCGCTCTGAGAGAGGGACAATGCATCTCACCAGAAAACTCCAAGCTCTGGATCTACCAAGCGGAAATTGGGCAGTTTTGCGTCAAGTTGGGATGAAAAAGGTCCAACTCTTGATGACCCCATCTGTTGAGCAAGTCTTCTGCCACAGATGACAGTAGCTCCTATTCGTGCATGCTAAACTGAGTCCTGCTGAGACTGTCCACCAGAGTGTTTAATACGCATGGTACGTGGACTGCAGAGAGTGCCAGGCTGTGATCCAGCACCCAGTACCACACTCTCATGGCCTCCCTGCATAGGGGGTGCGAATAAGTCCCCCAACCCTGCTTTTTGATGCAGTTAACTACACTTAAATTGTCTGACTACACCAGCAGCTGACCCGGAGCAAGGTGGTCTTGGAAAGCCTGCATGGCATAGAGCACTGCCCTCATCTCCAGGACACTGATAGGCAGGGAGGTTTCCAGCTGAGACCAAGAGCCCTGGGTCTGGAAGGGACCCAGGTGTGCTCCCCAGCCCAGACCAGAGGCATCCGTGGTTAGGATCTGTTGTGGGGAGATCTGGAATGTAGCTTCCAGAAACAAGTTCAAGGGGTTCATCCACCACTGCAGTACCTTGCGTACTGAAGAAGAGACCAGGACTGGTTAATCCAACTTGTCCATGCACTGGTCCCACTGCACCCGGAGGCTACACTGGAGAGTGAGCATATGAAGTCTTGCCAGTGGAAGAGTGGGTATGGCAGCTGCCATCAGGCCCAACAGTCTGAGGTATACTCTGGCAGTAATCTAGTGACTTTGGGAGACTTCCTGAGCTTGGACTATAAGGCATTCTGCCCTGTTTTGGGGCAGGAAGACCTTCCCCTGTGCAGAGTCTGGAACCGTCCCTATACAGAAACATACACTTTGACAGCAGATAAGGACCACTTGGCCCACCTAGTCTACCCATTTCCATATACTGCAACCTTTGGGATGGTACCAGGACCGACTTGGGTAGGCTGACAGTAATGCTCAGGGAGTGGAAGAGCTGGAGAATTCACTCCAGAGTCAGCAAAAGCTGGTCCCTGGATGGATCTTTTAGTAGCCAGTCATCCAGATAAGGTAAAACCTACAGTCCCTCCCTTCTGAGAGCTGCTGCAACCACTGCTAAGCACTTGGTAAAGACTCGCGGTGCAGAGGACAAACCAAAGGGCAGTACCTTGAACTGATAATGCTTGCCCTGAAAGGCAAAACAGAGAAACTTCCTGTGAGGAGGAAAGATCAAGATGTGCAGGTAGGCATCTTGCATGTCCAGTGAGCAGAGCCAGTCCCTCGTTTTGAGAAGGGGCACCAGGACTGGCAAAGTTACCATCTGGAACTTTTTGTACTGGACGTACAGATTAAAGTCTTTAAGGTCCAGAATGGGCTTCAGATTACCAGTCTTTCTGGGTACCTGGAATAAAATCCTCGTTTCTCCGACGCCTAGAAACTGGTTTGATGGCCTGCTTGCGTACAAGGGACTGTACCTCTTCCCAGAGAACAGGCAGATGAGCCAGAGGATAACCGAAGGGTGGAGGAGGGGTTTCTGAAGGTTGTTCGAAGAGCTCCAGGGTGTGCCCCTGTACTATAATTTGCACAATCCATGCATCTGAAGTTATGGTTCTCCACTGATCCAAGTGGAGGGAGAACCAGGGAGGGAGAATCAGCCTCAGACCACTACCTCCTGGTCCAGGACCAGAAGAGGGAGGTCCAGCAAGGAGTCATGCAGAAGTGAAGCCAGCCACATGGGCTGACCCATTATTCTTGGGATGCTTGGCACCGCTCCAGCGCTGGTAGGGGGCGAAGAAGGTAGCCAGGGCCCTGCATTTCCCTTGGGGTCAGGAGCACTTTGTGGATCAAGGGAAGTGGAGGGAAGGCATGGAAGAGGCCTGGGGTCCATGGCCTTGAGAAGGCATCCCTCTGCAGTGAGCTCTGCTGGGGGGGGGGGCTGGCAAGGAACAGCCTCAGCTTTGCATTCTCCCTGGAGGCAAACAGGTCCATCTGAGGGGTGCCCTACTAGAAGAACAAGTTGTGTACTACCTCTGGATGCTGAGACCACTCGGGGACACCTTGTCCACATGGCTGAGGGGGGTCCACCAGCTGATTTGAGGCTCCTGCTACATGAATGGCTAGGAGATCCACCTCCAGTCACCTCACAAGGGTCCAGATGCGGAAAGCTTCCCTGCATAGAGGCCAGGAGTGCATGCCGCCCTGTTTGTTGAGATAGTACATGGTCGTGGTATTGTCCATCTGAACCTGCACCACTTGACCCCGAAGGAACGGAGTGAATGCAGTCAGCATCAGCCGAACTGCTCAGAGCTCCAGTAGGTTGATGCGACACCGAGACTCCCCGAGGGTCCACAGCCCGTAGACTCCGATTCCCCATGTGAGCACCCCAGCCCGTGAAAGAGGTGTCAGTCATCAGGATGACCATCTGCTCGGGCGGACAAACAGGATCCCCTCCAGCAGATGTTCTAGGACGGTCCACCATTGGAGAGCGCCCCACATCTTCTGGGTCACAGTGATCAGCTGGTTGAAATTACCTAGTCGCTGAGTCCACTGGCTGGCCAGCTCCCATTGAAGGGGGCGCATATGCCACCAGGCCCATCGGACCACGGAGGTGCAGGCCACCATGTAACCCAGAAGTCGCAGCAAGTCCCAGGCAGGGTGCAAGTACCCAACTAGAAATGATCAGGCAAAGGAGCAGAGAACCTCCGCCCTGTCCGCGGGGAGCCTGGCTCTGACTTGGGAAGAGTCAAGCTCTGCCATGATGAAGCAGGTCACCTGCGAAGGCACGAGTTCCAACTTTGCCTCGATGATCAGGAGGCCAAAACTGATGCAGGTCTGGAGGGCCAGATCCCTGGACCTCTGCACCTCTGATCTGGAGGGATGACTATGAGCCAATCATGCGGACAGAAACACAGAATTTGACGGCAGATAAGGACCGCTTGGCCCACCCAGTCTGCCCATTTCCCTACCTAATGGATAAGCTGCAGATCCTAGTTAACCAGCAGCCTACTTCTTTCTACCCCACCCCTAGAATTGTCTTATGGCTGTCCCATGCATGCTTGAATTCAATCACTGTTTTGACTCCACAACCTCCTCCGGAGGCCATTCCATGCATCCACAACCTCTCTGTGAAAAATACTTCCTTACATTACCTCTGGGCACCTCATCTTCAAATTGTGCCCCTTGTTCTTGCACACTCTTTTTGAAAGATGCTACACTCTTGGACTTTGTTGATTCCTTGAGGTAACTGAAAGTTTCTATCATGTCCCCCCTCCCTCCTTTCCTCGAGGCTATACATATTAAGCTCCTTTAGTCTCTCTTCATACGTCTTCCGATGCAGACCCTGCACCATTTTAGTTGCCCTCCTCTGGACAGCCTTCCATCTTGTCTATGTCCTTGCAGAGACTGGGTCTCCAGAACTGCACACAGTACTCCAGATGGGGTCTCACCAGCTGTCTGTACAGAGGGATAAC
Source organism: Neoceratodus forsteri (assembly GCA_016271365.2). Classification (NCBI taxonomy): domain Eukaryota; kingdom Metazoa; phylum Chordata; order Ceratodontiformes; family Ceratodontidae; genus Neoceratodus; species Neoceratodus forsteri. Next base: position 1,688,375,192 of record CM057452.1, on the reverse strand, counting down.
AACTTCCTGTTTTCTACTGGTGATGCCTCTCCCTATGCATCCCAGTATCCCCCCAGGGGTACACTCTGACCCCTCAATGCTAAAGATGGGCTGCCACCACTGCAATGTATTTGGTGAAGGCCCTGGTGGCCAATGACAGGCCGAACAGCACAGCTTGGAACTCATATAGGGTTCCCTCTGCCCAGAAGCCGTGGAATCTTCAATGTGACGGACAGATCGGAACGTGGAAGAACACGTCCTGCAGATCCAGGGAGCAAAATCCCATGTTCTGCTCAAGAGATGGTATGATCTGAGACAGAGTTACCATCCTGTAGGTGCGAGATCTGAGAAACTGGTTCAGGTCATGCAGATCTAGAATGGGGCACCAGCCCCCATCCGTTTCGGGACCAGAAAATACCTGAAATGAACCCTGTATTGACAAGGGGCTCCGCGACTCTGACCACTACCTCCTTGCTGAGAAGTTGTGCGATGCTGTCTTAGAGAGTCGACTGAGTGTGCACAGATACGTTCTCTTCCTGTGGGGCTCGGCTTGGTGGCTACTGCTCAAATTCCAGAGGCAGCCCCTGGCCGACCACTTGCAAGACCCACCTACCCGTTGTGACAGTGGACCAGTCGGAAAGGAAGTGGCAGAGCTGGACCCCCACGGGAGGCCCCAGAGTGGGGGTGACTGGCATGGATCTCGTTACTGTTCAGGCTTGGAGGAGGAAGGTCCAGCCGAGGCACCAACGGGACCTTTCCATCAGGGTTTATGGGCCATCGAAGCCCCTGACTTGGGACGAGGGTGTCAAGATTGAGCCTGCTGCTGCCCCGAATGAAACTGGGGCTGCTTGGCCACAGGGGCAGAAGGCCGAAAAGGCTTTCTCTTCTGTTTTTTTGGAACTCTGGAAATTCTTCTGGGTGGAAGCAACGGAGTCCAAGGTGGCACTGGACTTCTTGATGCGCTGGAGGTGACTGTCAACTTCTGGTCCAAACAAGTTGGTTCCCAGGAAGAGAATGTCCACCAGTTTGTGATGGGTGTCTGCCCTGAAGGTCGAGACCCTCAGCCAAGCCCTATGGCACATGGCGACCGTGGCTGCCACTGAACGGGCACAATAATCCCTGATGTCTAGAACTGTCTGGAGTTACAGTTTAGCAATAGCCCGACTCTGGTCATGGACTTGCTTGACCGTGGTCTGAAGGTCCACGGGGAGATGAGGAGGCACCTCATCCACAGAGCCCAAGAGGACATGGGAAAAATGTGTCATGATGACAGCTGAACTCACCTGATGGAGACCAAGTGAAGAGGCAGCACACATTTTCCTGGAAGAGTGGTCCAATTTCTTGGACTCCTTGTCCGGAGGTCTATCGGTGTTTCCTGAATTGCCCGAGCACATAAACAGAGATTCAGTAACCAACCCCTCAGCCCAGGGGTGCTCTGTGAATCCCAATAGGGAGCAGATGGGGACTGCATATTTGCAGGCCATTCGGGCTGAGGGCGCAGGGCAGGAGGCAGGGTACTGCCAAAGCTCCAAGGCCAGGCCAACAATGGCTTCGGCCACTGGGAAGGCCTCTGTCAGAGAATCCCCTTTTATACTGTCAAGGAATATTCAGCCCATTTTTGAACAGGCTCTAAAAGCATCCCAGTGGATTCGGAGATGAATCGGAGAATGCCCATGAAGGACGTGAGACCTTCCTCTGTCAAAAGACCCCTAAGCGAGTCATCGTCAAATGGACAAAAATGCAAATCAGAGTCCTCAGAATACAGATTTATTTATTTATTTAGCTTTTGTTTACCGGGTAAGTACACTAGACAAGTAGTATGCCTATTTTCAGGAACGACCCGGGAGAGCACAAAACATACAGTATACATACATGGCAACACTGGAGAACAGCATGATGCACTAAAAACAGCTATAACAATTGCTTGTATATAAGAGATACTGCCACACATAGTACAAATTGTTACAGGACACAGATAGACATTAGAATCACTGAATACATATTTCATAGACCATCATGGACTCAGAGTGGACAATAGTGGACTGCAGAGTATTACATTACAGAGACTAGGAGCAGTCACATCTTGTCGTTTGTTTTAGGTGGGACCACAGGGAGGAGCGAAAGGTCCCATGGGAAGGGGCAGAGCGAACAGAGTCCGGAATGGAGTTCCAGAGCCTAGGCACAAAAGTGGCAAAGTCACAATCCCCCATAAGGGTCCGAGTAGGGGGAACTTTAAGCAACTCGGCGGTCTGTGACCTGAGCTGGTAGGGGATGGCGTCCAGTTTTGGGAGAGATGCCAGTCCCGACGGGATGCCCATGGCAAGCACTTTCCTCAGTGAAGTTTCCTACACCAAGGATCAGGAATTTTAGGGGGAGCCAGCTGAGTTTGTCATAGAGCTCACATCGTGGGTGAGTTTGGGAGCAGCAAGTGCAAACCGACAGATATCATTATATGCTGTGTTCCACGATTAAGATGGATTTGGGTGACCTGGCAAATAGGTGGTATCCATAACTAAGGGAGGGAGAAGCACTCCCTGCAAGTGCCAGCCCCGCTCCCAGAGTCAGGTTGTATTTGGCCTGTAGGCAAGGCCAAGCTTACACCTGGTGGCCCTGCAGATGTTTTGGATATGGCTTCCCATATCAGTTGTAGGTCAAAGAGGACCCCAAGATATTTAATTGAGCTCGCTGTTGGCAACAGGGGGCCTCCTTCACAAGCTATTTTGAGCATAGCTGATGGGGCTTTAATTTGGCTGTGGAACCAAAGAGCATGGCCTGAGTTTTGTTAGGATTCAATACCAGTCTCATGGTTGGTAATCCAGGCCGAGACTCTGCTGAAGTCTTCAGATAGGCACTGGTTAAGGTCAGCAGCATTACGAGCATGGGCCACTAGCACAAGGTCATCTGCATAAAGCGTGACTTGGCAATGAGAGGTCACCCGTGGGAGTTGATTAATAAAAAGTGAGAATAGGAGAGGTCCAAGTACCGATCCCTAGGGAACTCCCATGGTCACAGCCCTAGGCTCCGAGGGGACCTTGTTAAAGCAGGTGCGCTGCTTTCTACCCGTTAGGTAGCCTATCATGCAACTCATGGCATGCGGAGAGAACCCGAGAGCCCTGAGCTGCTCCCCCAGTAGGTCATGGTTGACAAGGTCAAAAGCTTTTGACAAGTCAATAAATATAGCACCTGACAGTTTGCCCCGATCCATGGTGGATCTAATACTAGAGGTTACAGTAATCAGGGCAGTAGTGGTACTATGACCCTTCCGAAACCATGTTGGGCCCAAAAAGCAGCTCATGGGTATCCACGACTCGAGAGTTGCTCTGCCACAACCTTTTCCAGGAGTTTACCAAGGGACGGGAGAATAGCAATAGGGCGATAGTTGTCAGGGAGTTTGGGATTTCCCTGCTTCAGAACAGGGACTATCCTTGCCTCCTTCCAGATGTCAGGGATTATCCCCGGGCTAAGGGATAGGTTAAAGATATGGGCAATCAGAGGGGCAATGTAAGCTGCTCCCAGCTTGAGAAGCCTGGGCTCAAGGTTGTCAGGCCCTGCACTGCAGTGCTGGAAGAGGGCAGCCAAGCAGTTCCGAACATCAAGGACAGACACGGCCTTAAGACTAAATACTCTCCGAGGAGGATGTTCACTCTGCATCGAAGGGATATTAAGCGAGCGACCGCCATCGGTCGTGAAACGAGAGGTGAGGGCCAAAAGGTCGAGAAGTGGAGACTGAGGTGGTCGGCTATAGTGTGGGATTATTGCACCAGACTCCATCACAATCATGTCCACGACACCCGAGAGTAGAGGGCCCACTGACGAGGGATTTAATGTTCCTCCAGAACCTCCTTGGATCTCTGACAGAGCTAAGTAGTGTCGATTTACAGAAGTTACTTTGGCAGCCCTAATGGCTTTTTACACTGATTCCTGAGTTGCCGATATCTCAGGAGATTAGCAGGATCTCTGGAACCCTTAGTACTTGCCCAGCATTTGTCTCTCTCCCATCTAGGCAAGTAAGTCACCATTCAGCCAGAAGGTGGCTGTTCTCTCACCTCCGGGTGACCCTGGAAGCGTGTTCTATCTTGGAGAACACCAAAGGAATGTATGAAGCAGGAGGCTGCCACTGAGGGGTCAGAGGCTTCAAGCACCCTGGTCCAGTCAGTACATCCTAGATCAGCCAGAAAAGCCTCAGGGTCAAAACTGGAGTATTTTCTGACTTGAATGATTTTGTGTGGAATTCTAGGGGAAGGGATTTTCCAGACACAGTATACCAGGGAGTGGTCAGATATAGAATCTGGATAGCATGCCTGATGAGGCAATCCTTCCGGCCGGTTGGTCAGGATCCAGTCCAGCAGGAACTTGAGGAACCACTGGCTGCCTGTCTCGGCCGGGTCATGGATTAGTTGGTTAAGGGATAGGCAGGCAAGTTGTGATCTGCATTTCCAATATTGCCACACTCCCAGTTCATGTTGATATCACCCATAACAATGAGTTCATTGTCACCTATACTGGGCCTAACTGCATCTAAGAGGAAAGAGAGTCCTGTCAGACCCTCCAGGGGGTTATAGGCGACACCAAGTGCAGCTTCTTAGCATCGCCCAGCAGCAGGAGCACATGAAGAAACTCACAAGGTGGATGATCAGGTTTACTCTGTGCCACCAGGGAGATTTTCAGATGGGATCTGTAGTAGATGAGGGTGCCACCTCCTTCTACCCCCAGTCCTGTCTAGACTAATGAACTCGTATCCTGTTAGGAAGCAGGCAGAGTCAGAATCGAGGGTTTGAGCCAAGTCTCAGTTATCCCTAGGATGTCTGGCTTGTATAGCTCAGTCCACGCTAGGAGATCGCCTCTGTTAGGAAGCAAGCCTCCTAATATCTATATGCACTATTTTAGTCCCTTATTCCCACTCCAGGTGGCGGAATATTAGAGATCAGCTTAGATGGCCCAGGATTGAGCTCAATATCTCCAGCCATGAGAAGTGAGAGTAGGGCTAGCCAGAGGAGGAACAATCTACTGAGTGCCTACCTCCAGGCCCGTGCATGCTTCAGACTTTCTTCACCTGACCGCATACATATAGGCATCTAGTGTACAAGGCTAAGGACAGTACAGTAGTGCATACCTTAGTTACAAGTAGGTTGGAAAAGGAGAAATCAGTATCATCATGGGAGGAGGGCCACAATCCTGGGTCAATAAATAGGCTAGGAGTCGAGGTAGCACAATAAAGGAGGACTAGCCCCAGGGCCAGTATCATAATTATTAATGTCGTAAAACCGACCTGCCGCCCCCTCCTGAACACAGGAGAGGTGGCTTCCAGTTCTTCCATGGTAAGGACAGTAGTAACCACCCTCACAGATTATAGGCAACTGGAGACCTAGAAAAGGAGCAAACCAGGGCTCCTGTAAAAGGGGCAAACCAGGACACCCCATGGTAGGGGCCATAAAAGGAACAGATCACCACAACAGCGCTACTGGGGCCTCGTGTAGGTCACCCACGCCTCCCTCCTCTCGCAGTAGCTTGCAGTAGTTGAAGGCAAGGAGACAGCAGATAGCAAAGCAGGAACTAAACAATGCTGATAGGCAAGCAGGTGGTGAAAATAGGAAAATGTCTTTAAAGGCAAGACAGAACAAGTGTTAGGCCTAATAGCTGCACTCTGTATCTTTAAAAGGAGTTGCAATATTAAAGAGAGGGGAGGATGAACATTGCTAGGGGTTGTGCCAAGGGGGGAGGGGGAGTATTTAATAAAGGCTAGAGATGGGCCATGGGGGTGGTGTAAAAATTCAAGCAGCAAGGAGACAGAAGGACAGAAAGTGAAGAGAAATTGAATTATTTGCAGGGCAAAGCTTACAAATCAGACCCAAATGGAATCTGGTCTCAAACAGAAAAACTGTATCACTTTAAACTCACTTTCTGATCCAGGGTAGCTTACCACTGACCTTAGAACAAAAGATTTTACAATCTACAAACCTGCAGCCTAAATGAACTTGCACTTCAAACTACCCTTACAGTGCAAAATTGCTGTAAACAAGCTTAGGTTCGCTTGGTTAGGATTTACAAGATAATTTGAGAGACTTAACAAGTACTACAATCAGAATATAACATTAGCTTAAGATCCAGAGAGGAAACAGCCACAGCAAAGAATTAAAGAACTGCAGCAGCCCGTCAGCAGGCAGAGTCGATGGTTCTGGACAGTCCAGTTTCTGCAGCATACCTTCGGTCTGGTGATCAGCGGGCAGTGCAGTGAGGAAGGTAGCCGGCGGACAGAAGGGGTCCGCCCGGCTGCTTGAAGCAGCAGACGCACCCATATCAAGGGTGAAGCTTCGGTCTGGTGATCAGCGGGCAGTGCAGAGAGGAAGGTAGTCGATGGACAGAAGGGTCCACCGTTGTTTTTGAAGCAGTAGGACGACTGTGTCAATAGATCAGCCAACCACCCAAGTCACCTTCGATCCGCTGCAGACTGTTTGGAGTCATGGTGACCGACAGCCTGTGTGGGAAGCCCTTAGTGGGCTGAGACTCCTTGGCAGGAGCCCCAGTGGGAGGCTGTTTAGGTGGTGGCTCCACCACAATTGGTGGAGAGGTCAGTTTTGGCTGAGCTGGGAGGGTCTTCACCGGCTCCGCAGGCAGAGGGGCAGTGTCGACCGGCCCCAGAGGAGTCAGCATCGGCTTGGTGGGAGATAGCCATGTGATGGCCAGTGTGGAAGCCGGGGTCAACTTCGAACCAGCCAACACCAACTGTTGCCATATTAGGTCCTCGTAGCATTGACACAGCTTGCATCAAAGCCTCTCCTCATCTGAGGACATCTTAGCTGGGTGGCCTGACGGAAGCACCATGAAGTCAGCGGTCGAGGTCACAATTTTGACAGAAGTTGAAGCAGGAGACTCCTGGGACCGAGATCTCTCTCTGTCCCAAGAGAGACGTCGACAAGACGAATCCTCTGACTCCTTGTCCTTTTTCTGGGAGCGGGAAATGTGCGAGCCGGACAGGCCCTCCCCCTTAGTCGGGAGAGACTAGCATAAGTCCTTGAAGGAACCTGAGAAGGAAGAGCCCAGTCTGAGCAGCACGAAAATTGAAACTGAAGAGGATTGCTCAGCAGCCCGAGCTACCTCCTAGAAAATCTTCATCCGCTCAAGTTGTTCGGCAGAATCCGGCCGGAGACCACCCGATGGGCTTCTGTACACTTGACCGGCGGGTTACATTTTTCCGGTCGGCCAAGCTGCAAATGTGAGACAATCGTCTAACACTGCCGGATGGAACATGCAACAAAATTTGCAGACCTAGATGTCATGATCATGGCCCAGGCAGTAGACGCATGTGGCGTGAGGGTCAGTGCAAGACATCTTCTGCCTGCAAGGACACCAGCAGAACCCGGGCGAGGACTTGTTCTCCATCGCGGTCGCTATCGCAAAACGATGCAGAGAAACTCTTAAGAGTTTTATTTTCGGTTAATAATCCGAGGATTTAAGTGTCAGGGCCTACTCAACTTGGGAGCAGTAAGGAGGGAACCTGAATCTTCCAGCGGAAAGGAAGATCTGACGTCATGGGGCGGAGCTGAGGGATATACCACCCAGGTGGGTGGGAGGAGTCAGCTTTCAGACCATACAGCAAGATTTAAAGGGAAAGGGACATGCCAAACAGTGTGGCTAGAACATATTCAGGTTCCTAGAACTGAAACTTTCATTTGCTTTTCCTGGACTTCAATCCACTACGAACTTAAGGTAGAAATTAGCCAACAGTTTAAAGGGTTTTTTTTGTATGTACATGTCCACTTTTCATTTGTGTTATTCTGTGACCAAATTGGTCAACCCGTTTTGTTGTAATCTATGATAATTATTTAGTAAAGACATTTGTTTTGTTGAAGAAACCTGCCTGAGTGAGATTTTTTTTTTATATTGTGTGTGTGAATTGTGGGATGTTTCAGTAATAATCTTTGACTAAACTATTATTGCTAAGGGGTGCCATCATAAGATACCAATTTGAACAAGGGGTCTGAAAAGGGAAAGTCTGGATAAGGATAGGGGGAATACCAAAGTCTCAAGGAAAAGTCTATGGGGATTTGAACCAGGTTATTGCATGCCTTGTGGGAGAAGGCAGAATCAGGGTTACAACACTACCCTGAAGAGATTGTAACGCCTGGATCTTCCCCCTTTGTGTAACGACCAAGAAGGGTTCATATTTGATTACAAGACTCGAGATTAGTATTGTACCCTGATCCAGAGTAAAGAGGAGACCCTTGGACTTTGTGGCTAGAGTTCAGTTGTGAACACTGCAAGCACTATAAGGACACAAAGAGAATATCCCATTTCTCCCTCCCTGTCACTGATTGCACTTAGGGGTGGGCACTGTGAGCTCAGTGGACTTGACCCTCAGGAATGAGTCTGTGACAGCATCTTCTTCCTTAGTGTTGAAGCCCATAGCTGAGGACAGCTGCTTCATCACATTGAAAAATGTGGGGTCCTCAGGAGGAGACCTGGGAGTAAGCTTTATTGAATTCTCTGATCGAGGAAGGAGTAGACCTGTCAGAGACCATGATCTCTTCCTCTTCATCCTCAGGAAGGATAAGGTCTGGATGGTACTCCTCCTCGAGGTTGACCTCTTCAACTTCCAGGTCTGGCATCGGATGCGCCAACGGCGGCTCACAGGGAGCCTCCAGTGGCCAATGAGCAGACGTCAATGGTGAAGCTGCCATTGATGTCGACGAGGGGGGCTGAAAGGCACCCAGCTGCTGTACCAGCACATGAGTGAATTTTGGCAGGACTTTGTTAAAGTCAATGGTGGTAGTCGATGGGTTGGGGCGGGGTTCGTCGGCCCAGGTGTTAACGACCCACCTTCTGGGTCCTGAGGAACCGAAGAGCCTGCTGCAATGGAGGAAGAAGGGGCAGGCTTCAATGGGAGAGTCATCAACGAAGGAGGAACAGACGACCCAGAGGTTGACGGCCTGGTGCCCTGAGAATCAGGCGGAGAAGCTGGCGAGATGGACCTGGTGGGCACAGAAACCTGGACAGCGGTTTTCCACATCAGTGCAGCTGCAGCCAATGAGGATCCCCCCAGAGGAAGGAGAAGAGGCAGTTAGGGAACGAGGTCGTCGCCAGTGGAAGCGGTAGTGATCTCAGTCTTTCTTATGACTTTTCCCTGAGGATTTGTCTTGAGGCTTGGAAACCTGGGAGCTTGACGATCCAGCTGGCGACTGAGAGGCTGGGACCCTGAAAGGACCCCTGGCCGGAACTGGCTACCTGTTGATCCATCAGGAAATTTTTAAAAGCCTTTTTGTGTCACCTGAGGGTTGTTTGATTAAACTTCTGGCAAAGCTCACAGTTAGAAACTCTGTGTTTAGGCCCAAGACAGCAGACAGAAAGAGGGAGAGAGACACAGAGTGTTTGTCTGTGGAGGCAACCTTCTTTCTCGCAGTGGCAGCTACGGAAGAGAAGAAGGAGGATCAACTTTCCACATAAACAAGTTGGAGGAATCTCTTCAAAAAGAAGAGATTCAGAAAAATGACTGAAGAAAAGCCGTAGGCGAAAAATGATGTGAATACTGCATCGGAGCTTCTGAGGAGACCCATGCCAGTAAGTTGACGGTGGGAACGAACTAAGGAGGGAGTGGGGCCAATCGCCTTTATAGGGCATGGTGACATTGATGGAAGTTGATGGCACGGGAGGCCCCAGTTGTACTGCTGAAAATCTTCAGTGTGGATTTTCCTTCACCGAAGGTGAAGTTCCTATGGTGCGACCTGATGACTGAGATAACCCTGATGAATATCTACGGTTACAGGTCAGAAATCTGTTCTTCTGGGGCAAGGATGTGGTTCACTTATCAACACTCTGACAGACTTCTAGCAGTTCTCCGGGAAGAAGGGGCAAGGCACACACCCCTAATTGGTAAACAGAGACTGGAGAACTGAGGTCCCAAAACTCGCATTCCAGCCTGAATCAAAGTCAATGCAGTAATGGGAAATGAAGGTGTCTGCTGACTTCCAGGTGGCAGCCCCACAAATCTCCTGTATGGGCACATCCCCTGGAAGCAGCCACCGAGGCAGCAGTATGTCCGGTGGAATAAGCCCTAATCCCTATGGGAGGATTCAGACCAGCCAACCTACAGCAGAGGTCTATACAAGTTGTGAACCACCTTGCAATCATTCGCTTTGCTACCTGTCTACCAGGTGCAGGTGATAAATAGCTGGTGAACCTGTCCCCAAACACCAGCCATACGCTCAACACAGCAGAAGAGTGCACTCTCTGCAGGTCCAGGGTATGGAGCCTGCAGTCGGTCTCCAAAGATGGGCTGATAAAATATACTAGTAAGTTAATCACCTGGTTGAGGTAACACTTAGATACCACCTTCGGAAGGAACTTCGGGTCAGGGCGAATGATGACTTCATCCCTGTGGAAGACCAGAGAGGGAGAATCCACTGACAGCACCTGAAGCTCCCCAGTTCTTCAGGCAGACATAATTATCACCAGGAAGGTTGTCTTCTGTAACAATGTGACAACTCACACCTGTGCATTGACTCAAAAGGCTTGCCCACGAGCATAGCCAGGACCAGCAGCAGCTTCATGCACCGGAGGGCACAAGTGATAGAAGCCCTTAAAAAAGCACTCGACCACCTTCTCTTAGGCCACCACCACCACCATATTGGCCAGCGCCAGGTAAACAGAGATGGTTGTCAGGTGTACCTTAAAGGTTGTTGCTTGCAGTCCCAGCTGGGAAAGGGGCCAGAGGTTGTCCAGGATGCTAGCTGCAGGCAAGGCGATCCAGCTTCTTGCCATGACACCAAATGGAAAATCTCTTCCATGTAAAGGCATAGCACCCACGAGTCAACTCTTTCATGGAGGTCCCCACCATGAGGAGAACATCCTCAGAGAGACCTAAGGCCTGGAATGTTAGCTGCTCAGGAACCAGGTTGTGATGTGCAGGGACTGAAGGTCCGGGTGCAGTACCGGCCCCTGAAGTCTTGTCAGTAGGTCTGGGTGGAAAGGCAGATGGCCTCAGAGACCTGCTGCTGAGGCCAAGGAGATCAGAGTACCAGAACTGCAGAGGCCAGTCTGCAGCTATCGGGATCGTCTGCCCCTTGTCATTCCTGATCTTGACCAGTGCTCTGGACCACCAAAAGAGAAAAAGTTGAGGTTTCTTTGGAGCTACTGATTACTGCATGCAACAATAAAGGTAAGTAAAGAAAACTGTTAACTTCAGTAACAAAAGATTAATGAACCTGAGAAAGTTTGGGGTTTCCGCATCATATAGGCAGTGTCAATGTGGGGTGCCCTAACTAAGCAAAAGTACCCAAGTGGCCCTGACGCTGGTGGATTACAGTTCCAAACTTGTGCCTACATGGAAGGAGACGTCCTCAAAGATGATCTTATTCACCAGTTTTCAATTTAGGCAACTTCAGGCTTTTAGTGGGCAGTAAGAGTGCTTCCAGGCCAGAAGAGTGCTGTTTCTCCTTAGCATGAGCAAGATTATTAAAACAATGTTTCTCCCCCTCTGGAGCATTTCCAAGCACTGTGAGTATTGGTATGCAGGAAAACATGTTTGAAGAGTGTAGTGAATAAAATAGGTAACTTTAATTCGAACACTGATTAAGAGTTATTGATGCTGTTAGGTTTTGACTGGAATTTACTGTAGTGCTAGCTTTTCCTCTTCCCCATTACTACCCTTCCAAAACCTACAGCAGCAGAGCAAACAGGGTTCACCAAGTGAGACAAAAGAAGTAATCTACATGTCCAGATGGAGAATGGACTCGTGGCAGCCCCGCCCATCCACCATCCTTTTGATTCGGTCTGTCTATTAAAAACAAGCAGAACAGCCTTTAGGAAATCAAAGAAACCTTTTTAGCTTAAACTGTGGCATATGTTTCCAGGAGGGACAGAACAGAGCTGTGTAATACTTCATTTTTCTAGGGATTCTTGAAACTCATGGTCCTATTCTATAAAGGAGTGTTTCAAACTCTGCACTTGCTTTAAAAAAATATATACATAATTCTTAAAAAAAAAAAAACTGCTTAACTTTTCTGTATGTTATGTGTGCCCTATTCTCCTGTGAAACAAACTCCAGATACAGATCATATAACCTCAGTCAAAATGTATTTATATAACTCATAGTCTTTACCTTAGCTAAGAATGGTACAACAGTAAGAAAACAACCATAAAGGGGACCACTTCAGAGACAAAAGCAAGCTTAAAAGACAAAACACTCTATTTTGTGGGACACAGTCCAAGCAGTTTTGCAGGATGAAATCACCTCCTATGCATCATTTCAGAAAACAAGAAAGGAGGCAAAAGCCCTTTATGCCACCTAGACCACATGGACTATGCTGCATAAAAGGAAGATGAAGCGGTCCTTTTGCAAAATGCTTAGAACAGAACAGTCAGGACTAGGGATGTCAGGAGATTACATTTTTAGTATCATGATGTATGTGTAAAAAAGATATACTGAGTATCACAATAATCTGAAGCATTTCTAAATTTAGAAAAAAGTCTGATTGAGGGAAGGGGAATCATGGTTGCACCCTGAGAAGAATATGCTGTCGGAGCAACAAGGAAGGATGATTTGTCAGGGTATGTGCCACACGATAATCGTGACTGTTTTTTTTTTTTTTAACATCAATAAATTATTGGTGTTAGTTACTGCGCTATATTGTCATACCGTGTTACGACATCCCAGTTCACAACCTTATTTCCTATGATACGTTACAGGCCCTACTCCATTCAAAGCATTTTTAGTATGGGGGTGGGGGGGTCCAAAGGTAATGAGCATTTTGGCCCACAAACTCTGACTGGCTAAAAAAAAAACAAGCAACTATTTGTATGCTGCATGAAAAGCGGCAATGTGCATCCTGCACCATATTGTGCCTTGTGGGTTTTTTTCCATATTGCAAATATGGAATAAAATGGCATGTTAAAAAATAAAAAAAAAAACAAAATGTACACAAATGGAAATTGAAATACTGTAATTTAAACCTTTAAAGCCAGTATTCTTTATTCCAACCAAAGGCTATGAAATGGCAGCTGCTCCACAGTCTGCCACATACTGAGTTTGCATTTGAGCTACTCTAATAAAAGGCCTGCATTTTGAGACCGGAACCCTAACAGCTGATCACTGGTTCAAACTACAACACAGCCAAATTCTCACTGTTTGAAGCTGAGCAAGTGTCACTTAAACTCCAGGACTCCAGTTCACCCAGCTGTGAAAATGGTGCTATAAGACATTTTGCTCCTGTGACTGTGTGGAATAAGGAAATATCACTTCCACAGGGATCTAAGCACTGAACCCTAATTTTTAGAGTGAAATACTATTAGAGAAACCTATACTTATCAGAGTGTTCCCACAGGCCTTAATTGGCCTGCTCCTGCCAAAGGAAACGAGATGTTTTGTAAATGGAAGCTAACATTTTTTTTTGAATATTGTTTGTACAAGTCCTGAACCATAATTAAAATTTCTCACAAGTATTTTTGTACTTCTGCCCCCTCCCAAAAAAATTCATTCATGTGTAACCACTATGCATACTCAAAACCACCATGCTTTCCACCACATTGAAAGCAAAGCCTTCACCCCAAGTAGCGTTATTCATTACAGACCAGAGGGGCATTGAGGTGAATAAGTAGATGGACAAGGACGCACAGAAAAAGGGAAAGCAGTTACATAACAGCCAAAGGGAACTACGGTGAGCTAATTCTGCAGTCACAAAAACACCTTCATGGGTAGAATTAGTTTATGAGTGAAGTGAAATTATTTTTCAATTTTCCTAAGTTGAGTCTTAATGCCCACTCTACTGTATTTGGCTCAAGCATGAAAACTGTAACAGAAGTGTTCTAGGGCCCAGACCTCCAGAGCTTTCACAAAACAGATGCTACTAAGGTGTTGTTCTTCTGGGTTCAAACATTCCTACGCACCAAAATTAATAAAAAAAAAAGTACTCACCTCTTATCAAAAATGGGGGGTAAAGCTTCAATGCCTGCCACAGTTTACCTGGTTCATTATAAATTTATTTATTTGAAAATTGGTTTCCGAAAACGCACACTGAGCCAAGGCTCATTTCCAGGTGACCTGCCGAAAGACAACCGGTGAAGCAAATACAAAGCATGGCCACGATACACAGTCAATGCAATTATATAGCACTGACACAGTTCAGTTACATCGGAATAGAGTACATGATTAAAACATGACACCGAACAGCAAAAATCAAGCATTTCGGTCACACCGACACAAAGGCAGGAAGCAAATGTAAGGGGGCAGTCACATGGGGGAAAACAGGAGTGGGAGAGGAAAGGAGTATCAACTGGTACCTGAGGGAAACAAGGGAGGTAGTGAAAGGAAAGGGGCATGGCAGTAGGTTCCAGAGTGAAGGGAGATGATAGGAAAAGGCTGACTGCCCAGCAAAGGAATGGCGGACGTCGGATCCATGGAATGAAGTAGTAAGAGGCAAAGGGAATGGAGGATATATGAGAGGACAGGTAAGAGAGGAGGGACCCAAACCAGTATTTTGATATGAATGAGGCACAGTGGTTCTGGCACATGAAGGTAGAGGAAGAATGGATAAGGAGCTGTAGAGTGAGCAATGGCGGGTACAGGAGGTATAGTTGGTAGCAAAACGACAGAAGCCATTGTAGACAATGTCCAGTCTGGTAAGAGAGGTGGAGGGAGTGGCCATATACCATGTCTGCATAGTCAAAGACCAGGAGCACCAGTATGGTGACAAGCTCACGGGGTACCTGCGGAGACAGACACGTTTTTATCGCGGGCAAGGGTGAACCTTCCTAGAGCAAATGACTTTCCATTTTCAATAATAGCCAAGTCCATTTGGCAAAATCGTAAAACCCATCCACCCCCAAGCTGAGGGCAAATCAGCATGTACGTGGGCAAAAATCTGACTCAAAATGAAGGATCTGCCCAAAAAGCTGGTGCAGTTTTTTTTTTTCATAAATAATTGACTCCTAGTGCTAGTTTAAAAATTAAAAATTCCATTTTTTTACCAGTGTTTGCCACTGAAAATGGAAAATCATTGGTCCTACTTTCCTAAACAAATTTCTTCTCAAGGTCTTAGGTCACTGTCCCTTTTCTCCCCAGTAGTTAGCTAGTGGCTCCCAACCGCAAAAAAAAAAATAAAAAAAAATTGCCAGTCTAATTTTCTGAGGCGTTTGTTTTTAGGCACCCAGTCAGTGTAACAATGCAACTGTTCAGAAGTTGGTTTTAATCACCAGAATGAGTCATTAGTGGCATTTGCCACCAAATTGGCAGCCATGTAGAACACTGCTGAAATAAGCAGACTATCACACTGGAAACGATTAGATTAGAATGCATCTCTTCTTTCAGACAACCCCTTCCCTCTTGATATAGAAAATGCAAAATAGGATTTAAATGGACAGACTAGTTATACGGAATACTTTATCCATCCCAATGCTTAAACAAAGAATTGACTATTTCCAGCAGCAACCCATTCAAGAGAGTTTACATACAATGAACTAGTTCATCTGGCTCGGAAAATCAACTCTGCAGAGATTTAAATTAAGTTAGTAAATTACCAGGGAAGCAGTGAAAGGCCTCTCAGAATATCCTGACATACAGACTGTCTTTGCAAATGCTGCACAGCTCAGCTGTATGAAGAGATATCCTGCTGTTCTTACGAGCTTTCATGCTGGTAAACCTTTCCAGCAGCCAAAGTGCTAGGAAATGTAAATGATTTCATTTATAGTGCTTGGTACTCCACAGCACAGAAAAAATAATCTGTTCATGCCAACATAGGTCTGTCTGTGCCTTTTGTAGCAATGAGGGGGTGATGAATCTACACTCTATGGATCTGAAACATTTTAGCTTCAAGCCTGGAATTAAACCTACAAGAGAACTAGTATCTGTTCGATAGAACGTGATTTTGTTGTCTTATTTCAACCCTACCATTCACAGCCAATATGATGAAGAATCATCCACATTTATACAGTGCTTTTTCGTACACACTGTATCCCAAACCATTTTACAAGCACTGTAAGACTGATAGTCAAGGGACTAAACATTTAGGCCCTGTCCACACTACACCGCTTGTGCCCGGTAATGGATGCAATCCGTTACGGTCGCAGAGCGGTGCAGTGCGTCCACACCTCGGGCGGTGTCCGTTACGGGACCGGCACCGCGATCCACCCCATCAGAGATCCGGGCAACTGTTACGGCGCCCGATCCCACAATACGCTTCGCGCTGCCTTGTGCCCTGCAGAGATCGTTACCGCAGTCTACACTACTGCGGTAATGTTACCAGGGCGGGATTGTTTTTCATAACGTTGTTGAAACCACCTCATAGTGGTTTCAACAACGGTTACGAAAACGCCTCCTGTAACGTTACAGGTGTAAACGCGACCTGTTACGGTAACGTTTTACACCCTCTGTAACGTTACAGAGGAGTAGTGTGGACAGGGCCTTAGTGGCAGCCATTTCACACACAGCCTTGGACAATTGCAAATACCAGTTTTATGGAAAGAGGAATGTTGGCCACGACACCGGGGAAAATCCCCTACTGGCTGCTGGTCAGTGGCTGGTAGGGACTCTCGCTGACGTCAGCACCCGACATGGCAGACGTTCCTGAGGTCGGGATGGAGGAGGAGGTGCAGGAATGCAGGGGAGAGAGCTCTGTTGCTCTTGCTATGCTAGGGGAAAACGCTATTGCGAGTTCGCTTTTAGCAGCTCAAACTTTACCACAATCGCCAGTTCAACATGAGAGTAAGCCTTTTTCGACACTTTACTCGGTGCCTTCTATTTCGGATCCATTGCCTGTTCTTCCTTTGCCCAGCGACGGAGATTCGGCTACCGGAGATCTTAATACGCCGCAAATTCAGGGGAAGGAACTGCTCTTACGGGAGATGGTTTCCGGGAGGACCGCGAATAGCGATGCACCGTGTACGACGCATTTAGTGAAGCAACAATTCGGGCTGCAGGAAGGAGGAAGTATCAGCGGCTCTGCAGACTGGTCGGAAGAAGTGGCGCTTATGGAGGCCGGTTGGAAGAGGAATGCTTCGGGAGTTTGGGCTCCTGATTTGGACTGGACTCCGCTTTCAGGTAGGAAGACACCTGAGCTAATTTCACAACGTTCCCCACAGCCATCTACTTCGAGGGAGGGTAGGGGTGGACTTGTGACTGAACTCCCTGATGTTTCTGCTGGTTCTACGGGCCCTACTACCCCCTTACCAAGCCACACTTCCAAACCCACAATGTCTGAGTTATTCAAGTCGAAGTTGGAACAAGCCCCTCGTCGCAACGCTGTGCGTTTGAAATATAGAGGGGGTTTGCAGGAGCACCCTGATAGATACTATGT
This sequence comes from Neoceratodus forsteri, assembly GCA_016271365.2. Lineage (NCBI taxonomy): Eukaryota > Metazoa > Chordata > Ceratodontiformes > Ceratodontidae > Neoceratodus > Neoceratodus forsteri. The sequence goes on along the minus strand of CM057452.1, from coordinate 1,688,357,931 downwards.
GTTTCAACAACTTCTGCAGTCTAAAATGGGTTTTGTGCCAAGGATGTGTATGCCCTCATTCATGTCTCTGGGAAGATTCTTTGACATTAGCTTTCAAACTAATGCCCTTATGAACAGATTCTGGGACAAATATGCTAACCAAAAATCACCCGTGTGGCTTCTTTTTGCCATTCCGTTAACTAAACCATTGATTAGGTTTGTCACAATTATGTTCAGAAACGGGGTTAATGTCAATGATATTTACCGATGGTTGCAATCCAAATGTGAGGTTTTGGGACTACCTGAAGCCCTTTTGGATATTGAAGGCATTTGGACAGGGGATGGAAATTTAAAGTGAAATTGCTACAAGTCAATTCTGAGATTATTCATTTGCCGAACAGTTTCTTTTTGGGAAAGGATAGAGGAGTTTGCTTTTATGGGGGGCAACCTAAGGCTTGTTATAAATGTGGGGATAGGACACACATCAGTAGTGTTCGACATGATGAAGTGTCCTTTATGTGGGGTTTTGGGCATTCAGTGGACATGTGCACAAATATCTTCAATGTAATCTTTGTAGCAAAGGGCCATGCCTTCCATCAATGTCCCTGGGCTAGGCACAATTGCTCTGACGGTTTAGACCAGGATGGTTTGCTTCGAAATGCCCAGGCCAAATTGCAAACTCCGGTGACAAGGGTACCCTCCCCAAAGCAAGCTTCTGTTTTACCCAGCCACTCCCAGATGCTGCTAAGTCTGTGCCACCTGTGGTTACTGACCCTCAGGATACTGTACATCCGTCCCCCTCCATCAGGAGACAGCCAGAGTCAGGTCTCTATTATGCCACCCCTTTTGAAACCATTAAAGGCAGGAGGTTCACTAGAGCATCCTCAAAACTGCCCCAAATCAGTCCAGTGGTAACTGAAAATTTCTTTTCCCTTCAGGATGAAGTTAGAGACTCAGATATGGAGTCTGAGGCCTCTCATCATTCTGAAATTATAACTGACGAGGACGTATAGTAAATCTACAGAGCTTGATAAAGATAGAAAAGGAAAAAGGAAAGAAAAGGAAAGTAAGCCAAAAGCGTAGTTCATAAGTCATCCCATGGCCTCTTTGAAATTTGTGTTTTTAATGTGTGTAGCCTAAAATCCTTTCAAAGGCACATATCCATATTTTCATATCTTACATTCCTGAAGTTGAATGTTATATTTTTGCAAGAAACAAGGGTGTCTTCCATTTCTGAGGAACACAGATTGAAAAGATTATGGACTTGTGGCCCATCTTTTTGGTCTTTTGGTACTGAATCGCCGATGGAGTCGCTATATTATTTGGTGATTCTTCTTTAAAATCACAGGTTATTGATTTATCACCTGGTAGAGCTCTTATATTAGACTGCTCATGGGGTGAATATCTTTTTCGCTTTCTAAATGTTTATAGCCTGAGACTAAAACAGGTCGTATTGCGCTGTTTACAGACATTAAACCATATTTATTCACCAGGAAACATTTAGTTTGGGAGGAGATTTTAATTGTTCCTTGATATTCAGCTCCGTAAAACACAAGGGAAAAGGTTTATTATGACTCAAATGCATTATTAGAGGTGGTAACGGATGCTGGGCTTACGGACGCCTTCCGTAGCTTACACCTCAACAATGGTAATACTTTACCATAGACATACATTTGCCACTAGGATAGATATGTTTTTACTCACACTATCTTCAGGTTTTGTCTTGTATTGCAGTTCGGTGGAATTCTCTGATCACCATATCTTATTTTGTACTTTGTCTTTACGAAATCTTCCTCCTAGATTACATTCTTGCATGTCACGGTGGAGTTGAACACTTCTTTTCTCTCAGACCCTGCTTCTTTCTCTAAACTGGAAATTTTTTAGCTGCAAAATCTTCTACTTTGGCTCTATTTTCCTCCCTATACGAGTGGTGGAAACAATTTAAACTTGAGGTTAAACATTTATTTCAGACCTGGGGTAAGACTAAGGTGCAGGATGAATATAGGACATATTTAGTTCTTAGAAACCAGTTATATAGACTCATGTCATTCCTCCAAACAATCATGACCTTTTCTTTCTCAAATAAAGAATATTAAGCAGCAAATGAAAATATATCAATACAATAGAGCCAAGTCTTTGGATCTGGAATTTCGCTTTAATTTCAAAAACTTCCAATGGCTGATCCCTTTCATGCATGAAACACACTTACGGAATACTATCATGACTGGTTTACTTGATGCTAATAATGAGCTTATTACCACTGATATAGGTATGCTACATGTAGTACAGCATTATCTTCAGACTTATTTTTCATCCCCACAGGTTCTTTCTCGGATTCTCTCTCAAGTACAGTTTTTCTTCTCTTCCCCATCTGCCTTGTGATCTGGTCCGGTCTTTACAACTACCTATTTCCACTTCTGAGGTGATTGAAGTCGTTAAACAATTGAAGCCTGGATCTTCCCTGGTATAGATGGGATACCTAATGAGTTCTATAAAAATGCATAGAATACATGGGTTTTTTCTTCCTATTGTGTTTAACTGTTATCTGTCATCAGGGATCCCTGCCAAGATTTTTCAATGTCCTAATGACTTTCATTTATAAAAAGGGATAAAATCCGCTTCAAATTGGAGACCAATTTGTTTACTAAACAGTGATTATAAGATTTTATCTAAAATTTTGAATAACAGATTGGAGAAATTGGCTAGGCTTTTAGTTCACCCTGCACAAACGTAAGCGATAAAACTAGGAAAATCCAGCATAATCTCTTTTGCTTCGAGATCTTTTGCATGTCGAGCTAATTTTTTCTTCAGAATTGATTGCGCCTTGGATCAATCCAAAGCGTTTGATGCAGTCAGTCATTCTTATTTGTATTTTGTTCTTTCTGCTTACGGAATTCCTGATACTTTTGTACATTGGATTTCTCAGTTGTATAAACCGCAGTCTCAGTTCCAATAGTAAACGGCCTGTTAGGGGAGAAAGTAAAATTTCCAGGTGTCAGACAAGGATGTCCCTTAAGCCCTTATTATACACTTTCATTCTGGATCCAGTGATTAGAAGCATTATTTGTGACACCTCTATTTCAGGTATTGCTCCTTCTGCAGACCTGGAAATGGTTAAAGTTACTGCCTTCATGACTGACGCCACCTTCTTTTAGCTGACTCAACCTCTTTGAGAAAAGCCTTAGAGTTTTTTCTTTCTTTAGTAGATACTCTGGCGCTCTCTTAACACCACAAAAAGTTTTGTTATGCAATTGGGTCCCTTTGTTCCGGACTTATCGAACTGTTTTGATATTCCTTAGTACCTGGGCCTCAGAAAATACTGGGTGTCTAGTTTGGGATAGATAATATGGAATTCTATAATTGGGAAAAGCAGTTGGGATTAGGTGAACTTAAAGTTCGTCAGTGGAAGAGCTGGAAGTTTGGAAAAAAAAGAGTCTTAATCATTAAAAATTTGTTTTGCCCATTTTTCTTTATCTAAGTCACCTTTTCCCCCAGCTCTCTTAGAAACTAGGATTTATAGTATTTTCTTTCAGATGTTAGGGCAATAGATTAAACCCTGTGAAGAGAGAATACATATCTCAGATATAGAGAAGGTGGATTACATATGATTAATCCTGTAATTTTTTTCATTCTGTTTTTATTTTCCTCCTTTTCATTCATTTGGTGTGCACCGTCTCTTCCTTGGCAATTCTGGATTAAATCTATATGGCACAAATATTTTTAAATGGTCTCTTTTCCCTAGAATATTATTATCAGATGGTTTACCACATTATGGTGTCTCGCTTGAAGAAACTGTTCAAATGGAAGATTCCCTTACATAAATTACGCTCTTTACATAGAAAATCCTTTTATGAGTACATCGTGTATGATGTACAAAAAGTAATATTACTCTTTCCATCTTGCTCCCCATCTACTATGAAGTATGCATTTGGTAAATTGACTGATAATAGAATTCCAGTTAAAATTTGGGATATCATGTGGATCTCTGCTCATGAGTCGCTTTAGGAGTTCGGAAATCTAAAGTATAAACCAGTGACTGATAGATATTGTTTAAGACCAGATTGTATTAATATTGAAGAAAGCCAGTCTCATTTCTTTATCGACTGTCCTGCTAGTCAGAGGTTTTGGGAATTTGCAGCTAGGCACTGGAATATGCCACACCTACGGTTAATTTCTTACAGTACTCTGGTATTAGGTGATTATTCTGGGAATTGGGGCGATACCACCATAGAAATCGTTGAATGTTTTTGCACTCTTGCAATATTTATGGCAAGCTCAAGATTATTTTGTGTTGCAACAACTTCATACAATTTTGATGTTATTCTCTCTGCTGTTGTTGCTGACTTACAACACTGTTTTCAGGATGGAAAAATTTTTCCAGATCTTATGTCATTCATTTATGGAAAGCTTTTTCTTTTTGTTAATTTTTCGTTTGTTTCTTTTGCAATCTTCAGATATTTTTTGTAATGTTTCAACTGTTACTTTTTCCTATTTTGTGTGATGTTGTGTTTCTTGCTTAATAAAGTACCCCTACTCTTCCTTATTTATGAAATATTAGACCAGGTTGGATTATTTTACTGTTCTTTTTGGTTTTGTTCGTTTTTCCCTTTCTTCTTGTGAAGAAAGGTCATTGAATTATATCATTGTATTGTTTTGCTTCCTTTTTTTTTTTGTTGTTTGTTTGAATAGGTTGTTTGACTTACATTGTATTATCTAATAAAAAAAATTTCCCTACTCTTCCTGTGGGTGGTGCTGCTAAAGTACAGTTACGTAAGAACTTACCGTAACAGTAGATAATTACTAATAGACTGACGCTGGCAGGACCTCACGAAAAATTTCAGCTAGCAGTCCCTGGCGAGGGACCGCCTCACGACAAGGTGACCGGCCAGCCACACGACGTCGGTATAAAGGCGGTCCCGACGCCCGCCTTCCAGTTCTTTCTCCACAGGCCCGGAAGGCCCGGAAGTGGAGAAGCAGATGTTTCCATTCCTGGAAAAAGAGCTGAAAAGCCTAAGGGGATGGAGGGAGGATAGATATTTATCAAAGAGCCTCTTGAAGAGCTACTGTTACTGTAAGTTCTTACGTAACTGTACTATCTACTCGAGAGGGCTCTTGCAGGTAGCATTATCACAGGACTGAATCCCAAGCAGTCTGGAACAAATAAAAGGCACCGGGAGGAGGAAACTACTCCAGAAAGTAGCAGAAGCCTTGCAATCCTCAAGACAGGAGGCCTTGCAAAACAGCTAGCCCGAAGCCTGCTCTACTCCGAGAGGCAATGTCCACACTGTAGTGTTTCATAAAGGTATGGAGGGAAGTCCAGGTGGCGGCAGCACAGATGTCTGCCGCAGACACATTCTTGAAACAAGCCGCAGAGGCCGCTACTCCACAAGTGGAGTGACCTCTGACTTGACCCGGAAGGGTCTTGTACTTGTCATAACAGAAGGTGATGCAATGAGCCAACCACTTCGACAGGCATTGCTTGGAAACAGCATTGCCTTCCCTTTTGTGAGCAAAAGAGACGAACAACTGATCAGTCTTTCTGAGATCCTTTGTCCTGTTGGTGTAGTATCTCAGAATCCAGTGAACATCCATGGTATGGAGTAAATATTCCCTTGGTTGGAGTACTGCATGAAAAGGCAGGTAACTCTATGGACTGATTTAAGGTAGACTCTGCTACCACTTTAGGTAGAAACTTAGGATTCGTGCGAAGAGCCACTCGTTATTTGTGAAAAACCAAATCGGGGATTTTACACATAAGGGCCTAGAGCTCGGAAATTCTTAGAGCGGAAGTAATGGCCACCAAGAAGAGCGTCTTCCACGAAAGAAACTTCAGATCTGTGGTTGCTACAGGTTCGAAGGGAGGAAGGGTAAGTTTCTTGAGAACAAAGTTCAAGTCCCAAAGGGGAGCAGGAGTTTGGATGGGGGGCCTCAGATGAAGGACCCCTCTAAGAAAGGTCTTAGAGACCTCTAATTGGGCAAACGCTTTATCTGCGAAAGGAGCATGGTAGGCTGAAATAGCAGCCATGTGCACTTTCAAGGAGGAATGACTGAGACCCAGGTCAAAGAGATGACGTAAATATTCTAGCAGAACAGCCACTGAACAGGAGAAAGGCTCCACGTTTCGAGAGGCGGCCCAAATAGAAAATCTCTTCCATTTCATGGCATAAGTGGACCTAGTGGAGGGTTTTCTAGCCTCCACCAGAATCTCCGCCACTTTTGGAGAGACACCAAAACGAGATTGAGCTAGGTCTGCAGGAGCCATGCATGAAGTTGCAGGGACTTGAGGCCTGGATGGACCAGGGTCCCCTGATCCTGGGTCAGCAAACCTCGAGATAAAGGAAGAGGAAGAGGAGGAACCTCTGAGTATTGTTGTAGAAGAGAGAACCAGATTTGCCTGGGCCAGAAAGGAGCGATCAGAATCACTCTTGCTTCTTCTGTGGTTAGTTTCTGCAATACATGAGGGAACAGAGGAATTGGGAGAAAAGCATAGACGAATCTGCCCTTCCAGTCTAGAGACTGAGCGTCGCTCCAGAAAGCGCCTCTCTCTGGAACGAGCAAGCAAAAGGTGGGAAGTTTTGCGTTTTGGGAAGAGGCGAACAGGTCTACTCATGGAGATCCCCAAAGCTGAAAGACATCGTCCAGCACCTTTTGGTCCAATTCCCACTCGTACAGCAGGGTAGAGGAGTGGCTTAGCTTGTCTGCCAGGGTATTGTCGACTCTGAACATGAATCGCAGTGAGGTGAAGGTTGTGTTGAGTTGCCCAGTCCCAAACCCTCATTGCTTCCCTGCATAGAGGGTAGGATCGACTCTCTCCTGCTTGTTGATGTACCATACCATGCACATGTTGTCCATCTGGACGGCTAGGTGACCGGGAAGAATGTATTGTGAAGGGCTTGAGAGCATATAGTACTGCTCAAGCTCGAGCACATTGATGTGGAGAGCTAGTTCCAATCTGGACCATAATCCTGGTTGGTGAGGACCCAGATGGGCTCCCAACCTTCGCCTGATGCGCTCTGTGGTCAGAGTCTGGGAGGGGGGGTGGATGACAGAAGGGGACCCCCCGAAACAGGTTCTCTCAAACCATCCACCATTGCAAGTCTCGTGCCATCGGCGAGGAGATCAGAACTAGATGATCTAGGTCGTCTACAACTTGATCCCACTGGGAGCGAAGAGTCCACTGAGAGATCCTCATGTGGAGCCGAGCCCGGGGAACTGTCGGAATAGCAGCCGCCATGAGCCCCAGGAGACGGAGAACTGACCTCGCCAGAACCCTCCTGCGTTCTGATAGCAGGGAAATCTGTGACTGAAGAGAGGCCGCACTGTCCGGGGGCAGGAAGGCCTTGCTCACCATCATATCGAGGATAGCCCCGATGAACTGTAGTCTCTGGGAGGGATCCAGATGAGACTTGGAATGGTTGATGGTAATACCCAGGCAAGTAAAAACCTGCTGGGTAAGGGAGAGAAAATGCAGGAGCTCCTCCCTTGACGAGGCCGCCAGGAGCTAGTCGCCCAGGTAAGGGAACACCTGAACTCCCATCGTATGCAGGTGGGCCGCTACCACAGCCAGGCATTTGGTAAATACTGGGTGCCGAGGAAAGACCAAACGGGAGCGCCTGAATTGGTAATGGTGCCCCGAAAAGCAAACCAAGATACTTATGTGAGAAGGGCGGATGGAGGTGTGCAGATATGCATCCTGCATATCCAGCGCACAAAGCCATTGACCCGGCCAAGGAGGGGCAGAAGGGTCTCAGAGAGCATCCTGAACCTTTGTATTCTCGTAAAGGTTCAAGGAGCTGAGATCGAGAATGGGTCTGAGATCTCCCGCCTTCTTTGGGACCAGGAAGAATGAGATAGTAACCCGTCCCTGAAGGTGAAGTGGAACGGGTTCTATGGCCTGCTTCATGAGGAGGGCAGAGATTTCTTCCTGGACCAAAGGAAGATGATCCCTTGCGTAGGACGACTTCAGAGGTGGGTGGCGGGGTGGTTTCTGTAGAAACTCTATAGAGTGCCCCTCTGCTATGATCTGGAGCACCCATGAATTTGTTGTTATCCTCTCCCAACCCGGAAGGTGGTGGGAGAACCTCCCTCTCATCGGTTCCTCCGATGCGTCCGGAGGCGGTGGGAGAGGGGAGGAGTCAGGTTGTGTGGGGCAGCGCCACAGTTGGGGCACCCGCTGCTTTTTTGGGCGGGGGCTCTGGCAGCTGTGGGGGTCTGGCGTTTAGTGGCCCTACTTTCCTGGGTTTCCTCACAGGCTGATCATGCTCATGAAAAGGACGGGCGCCAAGGGTGATGGGGGACAGTACATAGAATCCATGGATTTCAGAGCGCCCTCTCCAGCAAGTCGGCGATGATGTCCTTGACATCACCACACAAAGCACCAACCCCTGAAAGGTGCTTCCTGGATCGCTGGACTGCACCTCCGGGACCAAACCTGACACACAGAGCTGCATGACGCCAAGACTCATGGTGAAAGCGAGTTCGCCTGCAGTGTCCACTGCATCGTGTGTCGCCCGCAGAATGTGGGCGACTGGCTAACGAGCAGAAGGGACTAAATCGGCCAACTCCTGCTTGACTTGAGAGTCAGGTAAGGAGTCAATCTTAGATTCCGCTTGTAAGGATGGCCTTCTGTAATCCCCATATGAGCAACTATAATTAGGGTCTCGAATTCCCAATGTGGAAGAGTAGTAGATTTTCTTCCATATTGGTCCAGGAGGCGGATTCTTATTCGGAGGAGACGAGCTTAGATATTTGGGATGCGCTGACCGCCGTGAGCGGCGCTAATCACGATCGAATCTGCACAAGGGTGGGAGTCCAAATAGTCTACACCCTCTGGAGCCTGGTATAGCCTGTTAGACTTCCTAGGAAGCGGGGCTAACGCTGACAGTTGTTTCCAAATAGTGGAAACAAGGTGGGCGTGAGGCTCGATCCAGGGTGGCACTAAAGTTGGAGCTGAGAGGGGCAGGTCCAGATGTTCGGCGAGTTTAACCCGCTGAGGATCTGGTTCCAAGGAGCGCCACTGATGTACTTCCTGGATTTTTCTGAGCAACTCCGTAAAGGAAGGATCCTCCGGAGGAGACTTTGGAGGGGTCCTCGGCCGGGGCTTGGATGGAGAGCGAGGCTCGTCATCTCTCTCGGAGCATCCGTCGGAAGAATCCGAGAGGGAAGAAGAAGAATCGGAAGCAGAATAAGACTCCCTAACACGGCTGGGGGCAGGAACGGGTTCCTTGGGGGGGATTCCTGGACGAGTGTCCTGCCCCTCTCGGGATCCAGAGGGAAGGGCAATGGAGTCCGGAGGCGGTGAGGGAGTGCTGTCTCGGGCGATGGGAGCCAGGGCGGCACCGCCAGAATGCGTTTTCATTTCCTTGGTGAGCTGAGCCTGGCCTCAGCCCACCAGGAAGCCAGAGTCTCTGCAGATCCACCGCGCCGAGGGGCGTGGAGGTGGAGGAGGAGGGGAAAGGAATGGATTGTATCCGTAAGGTGAGTATCCAAACCCGCCGCGGGAAAACCGCATCGGGTATTGTGGCGCCGGTACTGCGGCATCGAGGGACCGCGCCGGGTACTGCGGCACTGATACTGCGCCCCGGTACGACGGGCGCTGATAAGACGGCGGGTACCCGGTGCTGGAGGAGCTGCCGGAGCAGACGTCTGGAAGGTGGCCCCACGGTGGGTCAGTATGGAGAGGCCTGGGGGAGCAGGGCCTGACGAAGGGGAAAACTCTGATGGCGCCGGGCGGGCCAAGGCCACGGGGACCAGCAGCGGGCCGGGCGTCCGGGGCCGGAGATCCGTTCCATAGGAGGAGGATCTGACGGAGGTGGAACATCCTCGCATCGCCTGGGATGGGGGAAATCCCGGGTCAGGCTGGTGACTCGGGTTTCCAGACGGCAGCGAAGGCTGCGGGGAACTGGCACGACGGGTGTTGAGGGTCCGACTTAGGTTCCACGCTTCGCGATGTCGGGGAGCCGACGTGGCGGCTTAGGGGCTAGTTCTGCAGGCGCCGGAGGAGCCGAGGCCCATCTTACGGGTCCCTCGTCGGAGGCGGGTTGAGGAGGGGAGCGGCCTGGTCCGAGGGGACAGGTCGCGCGCCGCCCAAAGGGTCGGCGCTTATCGACCTTCTCCCGTGGATGTCGGAGGAGCCGACGTCAGGACTTATGGAGTCGCCCTGCACCAGTAGAGCCGCAAGCCTGCGGCCAAACCAGGCGGAGGAGTCTCTTGCCCAGAGGCTGCACGCAAGGCCCGTGAGCGCGAGCCAGACGGGCGGTCGGCGCTCCTCCAAACCCTTGAGGCTGCCACGGACGGTTCCCCTTTGAGGGATGTGTTACCTGGCCATACTCCGCCAGAGTTGCGGACGAGGAGGCCTTCTCCCGGTGCTCTCCTCATCCCACTTTTTATGATGTCCTTCCGAGAAGTAGACGCCTGCCTGAGCTTCTTCAATTCTTTTCCCCTCGAAGACATCTTTTTCTTGAGAAGATGGGCTTCCAGGGACTGTTGGCGCTGGCTCTGGGTAGCCGCACTGAAGTGAAGGCAATGCGGCACTTGTCGACCGGGTGGTTGGGGCCTCAGACAGAAGAGGCAGAGGAATGGCTCGTCTCAGTGGCAGCAGTTACGCCGCACGAAGTCGCACTTGTTTTTGTGCTTGGAGGGTGCAAGGGACTATATACACTGACGATGACCTGACGATAGAAGGAAAAAATACTTTTAATTTTCGGTAAACCGACGAAGAGCAGGAGCTGACTAAGCGAACTTTACCGCGAGGCCTACGCAGGCTAACGGCGGGAAAAGAACTGGAAAGGCGGAATTCCGGGACCGCCTTTTATACCGGCGTATGACGCCGTCACCTGATGTAGGGGCGTCCCTCGCCAGGGACTGCTAGCTAGAAATTTTTCCGTAGGGTCCTGCCGACGGCCGGCGTCAGTCCTATATGTAATTACCTACTGCAAGAGCCCTCTCGAAGTAAGATCTTACTGTAGGGAGATGGAGTAACCCTGAGAGAAGGAGGATGGTATGGCTGCCCAGGTGGAGGAGACAGCTTCCCTCTCCACCTGGACCCCTGAGGAAGCAATGGACTGAGGTCTACCTGAAAAAGTTTCTGTTTCTGGCTTGCCTAATATGCCAACTGCGATGCCTGGTATACCTGATCTGCCTGTCCTTGAACCTATAGTTAAGTTACCTGTTGGTGTAATAGCAGACTGTGGCATTCCTACTCAGCTCGACGACACGGCATTGAGGTTTCCGAACCCAGGTCTGTCAGATACCAAATTACATGATAAAGTGCCTTGTTGCAGATGATAAGAGGAGAGAGTTCAGTACATCAAATAGCATCTTTGAGTGGCAAGAGAAACTGCCCCCAAGCAGCAGCAATCTACAGTTGGCCTGAAGCACCCGAATGATGCTCCTGTTCCACTGTTACACTGTTAACAGCACTGGTGAGAGCAAAGGCGGGTCCTGCTTTGCAGCTCACCAAATCGGCTGTGAGGCACACCGCTGAACTCCAGATGCCGCTCAGCGTTAGACTTGGCAATGGAGTCAAAGGACTTAAATCAGCTGCTGCCGAAAGTACACTTACCGGTCCTGAACAGACTGTCTCACTTATGTCTATTAAGGTCAGTCTATCTAATGCTGCTCTGCGTGTAAGAAATGTGGACTCCCCCCACAGTGCTCAACGTGACCGATTCTCACATGGTAAAGGGAATTCCCTCAGATGGTACATACACAACTAGGACTGCTGGGGGTATTTCTAAGAGTAGTACACCTAGCAGACAAATACAGGTTACTCACCTGTAACAGGAGTTCTAGGAATGGTATATGTTGTTCATCCACACTCATTGGCAGGTATCCTTGCCACTTTAAATCTTGCCGGAAGGTCTTCAAGCTCCTCCCACCCACCGGGTGGTATAACTCTCAGCTCCTCCCCATGACGCCAGATCTGGCCCGCTTGGAAGCTCACGGTCAGGCGCCTGGCCGGGAGGTCGGAGGGGTCAGGTGGATGAACAATATATACCATTCCTAGAACTCCTGTTACAGGTGAGTAACCTGTATTTCTAGGGACATGGATATGTTGTTCATCCACACTCATTGGCAGACTCCTAGCAGTTCTCCGGAGGAGGGAGGCAAGACGCACACCCCCAATACTTACTTGGGAAAGAGAGACTGAGAACCGAGGCCCCAAACCAGCATCCCGGCGTGACTCAAGGTCGATGGTAATGGGTAATAAAGGTGTTTGCTGACTTCCAGGTAGCAGCCCTGCAGATTTCCTGGATAGGGACGTCTCTGGAAGCAGCCACTGTTGCAGCAGTATGGCGGGTAGAATGAGCTCTTATCCTCTGGGAGGCTCCATGCCCGCCCAACTTATAGCGAGATCTATGCAGGGTTGCCACCTGCTTATCGTCAGCTTGGCTGCAGGTCTGCCAGATCTGGCTTCAACGTAGGGTGACAACAGCTGGCGTATCCTCCCCAATTTTCAGCCGGGCCTCCTTATAATAAGCGGTGCCTTCTAGGTCCAGAGTTGGAGCCTATATTCGGCCTCCGGGTGATTGGGTAGAACACCGGCAGAGTCAACACCTGGTTAAGGTGAAACTCCGACACCACCTTCGGAAGGAATTTCGGTAATGAGACAACCTTGTCCCTGTGGAAAACCAGGTAAGGAGACTCGATGGAAAGCACCTGGAGCTCTCCCATCCTTCTGGCTGACGTGATAGCCACCAAGAAGGCGGTCTTCACGACAGGTGAGAGAGAGCACACCTGCATAGGTTCGAATGGCTTGCCCATGAGCTTTGCCAGTACCAGCAGTAGATCCCACGGAGGTGGGGGTTCTCGTGACTGAGGGGAAATGTGATCAAGGCCTTGAAAAAGCGCCAGACCACCTTCTCTCCTGCGCATCGACTGCTTCCCTGCCCGTGTCTGTAAGCAGAGATGGCTGCCAGGTGCACCCTTAGGGTCGTCGACCTAAGCCCTTGACCAGAAAGGGACCATCAATAGTCCAAGATGCTTGCCAAGGAACAGGAGGAAGGGTCCGCCCTGCTCTGACACCAAATGTGAAAACCTTTTCCATTTGAAGGCATAGCATTTTCTGGTCGACTCTACGGGACGCCTCAACTACATTGAGGACCTCGCGGAAAGACCCAGCCTGAACTCTAGCCAGCCAGGAACCAGGCTGCAGGTGCAGGGACTGAAGGTCCGGATGGAACACCTTCCCCTGATTGACTGAGAGCAGGTCCGGCGAGCTGGAAGCTGCCATGAGTCCTGGAGCTGAGACTGAGGGAGATCTGTACCCAGAACTGGCGGGCCAGTCTGGGGCTATCAGAATCACTCCGCCTCTGTCCCTCCTCGCCTTGAGAAGCACCTTGTGGATCAAGGGAAATGGGGGAAAGGCGGAGAAGAGGCCTGGGGTCCACGGCCTCGAGAAGGCATCCCCCTGCAGCGAGCCCTGCTGAGGGGGGCGGCATGGAACAGGCTCAGCTTCGCTCTCCTGGAGGCAAACAGGTCCACCTGAGGTGTGCCCCAAATGGGAGAACAGATGCTGTACTACCTCGGAGAGACCACTGCGGGATGCAGCCCCTATCCGCTCAGGGCATCGGCCAGGGTGTTGGAGGCTCCTGCCACGTGAATGGCTAGGGAGATCGCCTCCAGGCCTGCGCCTGCAGTGACCAAATTATGAGAGCTTCCCTTGCATAGAATCATGAGCGCCCCGCCCTGGCGGCCTAGATAGTACATGGTCGGTATTGTCCGTCTGACTCGACCACTTGACTCGAGGAACGGAGCAAAGGCGTGTGAGCTAGGCGGACCACTCGAGCTCCAGCAGGTTGATGTGGTATCGGGACTCAAGGACCAGAGGCCATGAGCCCGGTGTTCCCCAGATGGGCACTTCCCACCCATCAGAGAGGCATCGGTCGATAGAGAGACCGTCGCTCAAGGACTTAACGGGATGCCCTCCTGCAAATGATCTGGAACGTCCACCACTGGAGACCGCTCCACATCCCCTGTGTCACCGGCACAAGCTGGTCAAGGATACATGGCGGTGCTTGACCACTGGCTGGCCAGTCCCACTGAAGAGACGCATGTTCCATGAGCCCAAGCGGACCACGCTGGTGCAGGCCGCCATGAGACCCAGGAGGCGCAGGAAGTCCCGGCAGGGCGCAATTGCTCAACCAGAAATGATCGGGCAAGGAGGAAAGAACCTCGGCCCTGTCCGCCGGGAGTCGCGGGCCTGGCTCAAGAGAGCCCAGCTGCGCTCGATGAATAGAATCACCTGCTTCGGCTCGAGTTCTGACTTGGCCTCGGTGATAAGGAGGCCCAGTTGAGAGCAGACCTGAGGGCCAGATTTCTGGACCACTCGCCTCCTTTCCTGAGGAGGCTGCATCAGCCAGTCGTCCAGGTAAGGGCACACCGGACCCTTGGCACAAGAGGGAATGCTGTCACCACTGCTATGCATTTGGTGAAGACCCTTGAGAGCTGGAGACAAGCCAAGGGCATGGCTTTGAACTCGAAGAGATCCTTCCGCCGAAGCGAAGGAATCTCTGGTGAGACGGACGGATAGGGACGGAAAAACGCGCCCTGCAAGTCCAGAGAGCAGAACCACACTGCTCCAAGGATGGTATTATCTGAGCCAGAGTGACCAACCTGAAGGTTCGAGACCTTAGGAACTTGTTTAGGTCGTGAGGTCGAGAATGAACGCCAGCCCCTCGTCCGCTTCGAACCAGGAAGTACCTGGACACAAACCCTGGGTCTGAAGGAGGGTCCACCACCTCTTTATCACCTCCTTCTGGAGGAGGGAGAGCGATGTGGCTCGACGAGCCGCCAGTGAGGCTGGGATCCCGAGCCCCCGAGGGGCGCACGGCCTGAAGGGTGGTGCCTGCTCTAATTCCAGAGGCAGGCCTCTTCCCACCACCTCCAGGACCCACCTGTCCCGTGGAAACAGCGGACCAGGCGGAACGGAAGTGCTGGAGCTGCCTCTCACGGGGACTTAGGGATAGAGGTGACGGGAATGGGGCTGACACCCTCAGCCCGCCACTGGGCAGGCTTGAGGAGGGACCGCCGAGGGACCTCCTGGCCTTTTCCTCCTGCCTCCTGTTAGAGGAAGCCATGCGTTGGGTTTGGGATGCCAAGTCCGAGCCTGCTGGCCCTGACGTTGCTGGGCCGGGCCAAGTGCTGGTGAAGGACAAAGGGCTTAGCTGTGGCTTGCGGCCTTGTCCTCTGAGCGGAAGAGACCGAGTCCAAGGTGGCATTGGACTTCTCGATCCTCTGCAGGTGACCTTCCACCCCAGGGGCGAAGAGGTCAGTCCCAAAAAGGGACATCCGGCCAACTTCTTGCTGGGTATCCGAGTAAAGGTGGATATCCTCAGCCAAGCCCGCCGACGATAGCCACCGCGGCCGCCACCGATCTGGCACATGAGTCCCCTAAATCCAAAGTAGTCTGAGCTGCTGTTTGGCCATCACCTGCCCTGGTCCCGCACCTGCTTAACCGTAGTCTGCAGATCGGGCGGAAGATGAGGGATGACCTCATCCAGGGAGCCCAACAGGGCATGAGAGAAATGTGCCATGAGGACGGCCTAACTGGCCTGACGAAGGCGAGAGAGGACGCAGCGAGATCTTCGCCCGACATAGTCCAATTCTTGACTCTTGTCAGGAGGTTTGTCCACATCCCTGTGCGCTTGCCGGGCCGGAAAACGCTTGTCGGTAACCAACCCTCAGCAGAGGGGTGTTCCAAAACCGGACAAGGAACCAGTAGGGACCGTGATACTTCCTGGCCATCCTGGGTCAAGGCGAGGGCAGGAAGCAGCGCTGCCAAAGCTCCAGTGCTGGACCCACTATGGCCTCGCCACCGGAAAGGCCTCCGTCGGAGAATCCCCGTCCAGAATCTCGTGAGGGGATACCTGGTCTGCTTTGGAACGGTTCGAGCTCCATCCCGTGGACTCGAGATGAGCCAAGTAGTCCTAGGAAGGACGACGGGCTATCGGCCCATTGACTGACTCTCCTGAAGACTCCAAGTCCAGTCGCTTGAGAAAAGGAGGAATCATCTTCGACTCGGAAGAGTCCTCAAGAGCTGCCTCTGGCCTGAGCCACCCTTCACCTGCCGAGGTCGATCGGGAGTGAGGGTAACTGACAGCCGATGGGTAGACCTCAGCCATCGAGAATCCTTGGTCGGAGCCCCAACTGGTGGTTGTGAGGCGGAGGTTCCACCGGAATCGGTGGAGCAGCTGGTTTTGGCCGTAACAACCGCCTGGGTATAGGCTCCTTGATAAGCCGAGGGGTTGTGTCCGGCCGATCCGTGACAGCCACTTTCAATGGTCAAGGCACGGGTCGGGCGCTATTCCCGGCCAGGAGGAGTTGTTATAACATAAGGTCCTCGACTGCACGACGCACTTACGCCAAGCTTCCTCATCCGGTGAGGAGGATTTAGGACGAGCGGCGACGCTGGCCATCGCTGTAAGCCGAGACCGAGACCGCCTATGACGGTGGGATCGGCTGGACTGGTGAAGAGGTCCGAGACCGAGAGTCCCGGAATTTCCGAGGTCGGTGCGGGAGGTGTCGGCCGGAACCGCACTTCCTTCGACTCGGATGGTGCATCCGAGGGCCCGGAACCGAGGCACAGGCGAGCCCACGGATCTCAACTCCTCCCGGGGAACCGGGAGAGGGGAATCTCGCTGCTAAAGGCGACAGCCTCGTCTAACAGGTCGAGAAAAATCTCGACTTCATCGGTGGGAGTCTCGTCAACTGACCTGACGGGACACCGTGAGGCCAGTGGTCGGTCGAGCGGTCACCAAAGCCGACGGTCGACGGCCCGGGAGAGGGACCTTTCTGCCCCCAAGAGCGCCGACGGAGGGACTTACCTTGTCCCTCTTTTGACCGAGAATAAGGTCCGCTAACGTAGGCCCTTCTCCTTTAGTGAGAGGGACAGACAAAGCTCCCTTAAAGAAGCCGTAAGAAGAGCCCAGAGAGCGGGATAAATGCGCGCCGAGGAAGATACGGCCCGCGCCGCCTCCTTCGAGGGCGACCATCCGCCGAGCTGATTCTGCCGAGCCCGCCAGACACCGGCCAACCGGCTTCCTTGGACTTTCACCGGAGGGAAACGCTTTCGACGGCCCAGATGTAATCGGGCAGCACGGTCTTCGAGGACGAGGTCGGAATGATGAGCACAGGTCGCAAGCTCATGGGTCGTGTTCAAGGCCTGCAAATAGACACACGTGGAGTGTGGATCCGTCCGAGACATCTTCTGCCCGCATGGGCATCTCCTCAAATCCAGGAGTCGACGGTCCATCGTAGCCATGAGGGATAGAAGATCAAGTCTTTTGCAAATTTTTATTTTTAAATCCATAAGCGGAGAAATAGGAACCAGTCTCAAACGCAGAGCGTTAAGGAGGGAACCTGAGCTTCCAAGCGGTAAGGAAGATCTGGCGTCATGGGGCGGAGCCGAGAGTTATACCACCCGGGTGGGTGGGAGGAGCAAGCTTGAAGACCTTCCGGCAAGATTTAAAGCGGCAAGGATACCTGCCAATGAGTGTGGATGAACAACATATCCATGTCCCTAGAATCACATTTCCGGTTAGCCCCATGTCTGCATCTGATATCTCTGTGGAAGATGGCACTCCTCAGGGCAGGCTGGCAGGAAGAGGGGTTGGAGTCAGTATGGAACTTCCAGGACCTGTTAGGGAAAACGACCTGGGGAAGGATACAACAGCTAGGGGCAGAGAAGTGAGTGAAGCACACCCCAGGACCTTTTCTGATGCCCAGCCGGAAGCTACTATGGTCACTACACTGGAGACTGAGGATTTACAGAAGAATCCTAGCCAGGAAAACCCAGTGTCCATGCAGATCCCCTCCACTTTTGAGTTTTCACAAGCCCCAAGTTACAGTGGCCTTTACCTCTTCGTGAATTTGCCATCTCCCCCCACCATTTCTGCTGAGCCCCCACCCTTACCCCAGTGAGACATGCATAATGCATACCATTTTCACCTAGAAAGAATGATCATACCTGCTGCAGTGGCAGATGTGCATACTGAACAGCAAAAAGTGACTACAGAGGCTGACACTGCAATGGACACTCAACTAACCAATGCAATTACAGATGCTGTAACAACAGTGGTGACTGAGGAACAGCTGGAATCTGTTCCTAAGAATCAACCCAAAGGAGAATAGTCAGAAGGACCTGAACACTTCGCAGGATGCCTGGACTAAAGAAAGTGATTCATCAGCCTCTTCCTCCCCATGACACAGACCCAGCAGGGAAACCCTGGGCAGAGCTATGGATCACAGATCCACATCTCGTAGGTAGCACCCAAAGCAGGTTCCAAGAGGAGAGAGACCAGCTGGGAGAACATATGTAGGGCTCTTCCATCATCCTGTGGAACCAGCTAAGAGGAGGAATGCTGTGTATATGAAGTATAAGGGATGTATGGAAGATCCCCCAACAGAGTTTTTGTGGCCAGATCCCTTCTGAAAAATAGCCCTGGCTTCCTAGCAGCGGAAATCTACGCACTAATACACACACTGGGGGGACACAATATTTGACATCAGTTTTAAGACGTCAAGTGGACTGGAAATGTTCTGACAGGCATATCATGAGGTCACACATATGCCTCTGTGGTTCCCTTTCTATGCAATCCCTCTCACCAAACCAGTGTTCATCGTTACTGTGCTTTCCTGATCCTATTCTAGATTCTGAGGCATATCAAAAGTCCCAACTTCCTCAGACTGAGCCTGGGCTCAAGCACTTGCCAAGTTGCTTCTATCTGGGAAGAGATGGGCCTTCTATGCAGGCCAGCCTAAATCTTTCCACTGTGGGTTCCGCTTCCATTTGAGTAGTGCCTGTGATCAGGTCAAATGATCCCTTTACTCAGGAATGGGCCATTTAAAGGCAAGCTATCCAAGACACTCTTGCCAATTACCAGGGCTGCGAAAACACGCAATTAGCACAACCTTTAGGTGTTTACAAGTTTCCAGCTAACCTGTCATATTAAATTTGCCCCTTTTCTGTGTCTTGAGCGTGGTACCGAGTTCTGTGCTGAAGCTGCCATTTGGAAACTGCCACCGCACCGGAAAACTGAGCATAAGCTCCGTTCATTAGTTTTCTTCCTGTGCTCTGCTGGAACGCTCATTCATGACGAGCTGGGCAAATCTTTACAAAGGAAAAAGAACTGCTGTGCCATGTAGTATGCTTTTAGCTAAACTTTTAGAAGTAAGCCCCATTGAAAATGGAGCATGATAACCTGTTTGATTTTTTTTATTGAAAGCTGACGTTCTGAGTTTGGGCATGCGCATTAGCGTTAGGCACCGACACGCATGTCCAAACTCAGGACTTCAACTTTCAACCAACACTGCCACAGAGCTTCCCACAAGAAGGAAGACCTGACAGAACAAGCAGAGCAGGACTTAATTTTTAAAAGACAAAAGCAGAGGGTGGCTGAAGGAAGAAGCACAATAAGGAGTACAATTCCTGAAAGATCTCACCAGAGCAGATGACACTTCACTTCCCACTCCAAAATGGGGAATCATCCTCACAACCTGTCAGTAATGACCCTCCCACTGCTCCAACGCATCAGCAGGGACACAGCCAGGAAGAATCTAATCCGCAAGAGGCTAAGAATCAAGCCCCAGAACCTGGTCACACAGCACCAAACATCCCCACCTCACTGGAGTTCCCTCTTCTGGATTCAGAGACAATAGCAAGTACACCCAGATGAGACATGCCCCTCTCCATCCACCCCAGTGACCAAGCAACCAAAAGCTAACGTTTTGAGAACAGAAAGGAGACCTCAACAAAGTTTGTGGCTTTGTCATCCTGTACATCCCGGGGAACACTGAAGATGAGTCGGACGTATCCGCTGTTGCATCCTCCTAGCCTGATCCTTCCACGGATAATGAAAAGACCTCCACTGACTCTAGACAAGACCCGGGGGGGCTGGGGGGTGTTAGAGCTAAGAGATAACTATGGCTGGTAATTTTATAGTTGCTCTCCTTTTTCTATTTTTCTGTGATGTTGGATAATTTACTCAGAACTACATCACAATGTAAATAGTATTAAGAACCAGAAAAGGAGAGCAACCACCTTTTCAATACTACAGGACTTGTCCATTGATATTTATTTCATTCTAGATGAATGTTTATTATCACTAAGGAAGTGAACAAAGCCGCAATTGAATAGTTTACAGAGCTTTAAATAGCTGGTATAGCATAGCAAAATGCTGTACAAAACGGGGTAATGCTAACCATTTCCAAAAATGCATAGCAGTAGACTGCTAACCTTTTTTTTCCAGTGAGTCTATGGAACAGTAAACAAAATTTTTAAAATTATATATATTTTTAAAATTTTGATCATTCTGTGCCAAGTGCTATGCATTTTTACAGCTGATTAGCACTTCCACGTGTAAAACTGCTAATCGATTTTTTCAGCTTATTTAATATCCTAGTTTAAAGGCCCCTCCTTTTGGTCCCTGGGGGAGGATCCACACTCTAAGGTAGTCATTTTGTTTAATTCTATTAATCTTAAAGTCTCCTATCAGTTTGATCTGGTGCCAGGAAGAGTTCTCCTATTAAATGTCTCTATTGGGAATCAAAATGTTTGCCTCATCAGTTTATATGCGAGGGCTCTCAGTGGGATTTTTTTGTTTGGGGGTTCGGGACTGGCTCTTAAAAAAAAAAAAAAAGGGGGGGTCCCAGCCCCAAAAGTGGGAGTCCCCGGAACATTTCCGGGGTCCCTATTCAAATACATAGAGCTGTGCCCCCATGCCAGAACTGCTTGTACTGTAATATTCTGTAGAGCGCAGCCCAAGCGCTCCATTAGTTTCTATTGGGGCATTTTAAACTACATTTTGTTATGTTTCAAAGGGTGAATTCAAACACATTATGGCCATTGCTCAACTAACAAGGGTTCTGTTAGTTAAGCAGTGGTCGTAATTTGTTTTCAATCACCCTCTGAAACAAACATTTAGTTTAAAATGTCCCAATAGAAACTAATAGAGCGTGTCCCCCGCACTCTACAGACTAGTACATTACAAGCAGTGTTGGCACGGGGGCGCGGCCCTCTAAAGTGACTCCTGGGGCTTGGCTGCTGAACGTCTCGGGGACTTGAGAAAAAAATAAAAAATAATAACCCTGAGCGTCCCAACACACAAAATGTGCATAAATGATGCCGGTACCAGCGTCCCCGAGAGCCCTGTATGCCCCACAATCTAAATAAACTTGGGTGAGAATTATGAAAATAATACAACCCTATAGCCTTGACGGAGAGAGATCAGGAGAAGCTCCATGATGTGCCAGCTCCACTTAAGGTAAGGAGGGAAAGAGGACTCCTCCCCTCCCCACTCGGGGAGCAATCCGATGGTTTAAGTTCATGGGGCAGGGCACACTCTAGGGTGGATAGTCTCCTGTCCTCTGGCGGAAGCCTGTGCGGTCGCCTTGGGGAGACCTGAAAAGAGGAGCAGACGTGGTGTAGGAGGGGACATAAACAGATAGAAAAAAAAAAACTGGCAGCCCATCAGTCTGCTGAACACAGACTAGAAGGTTTTAATGAATATTTTAGGAACTAGATTGTACAATTTAGTCCAGACTCTTATAATGCCTTCTCAAACTTGTGCTGTCCCAGGTCGTAAAATTCAGGGCAATGTAGGTCTCCAGAGGGAACTTTCTGAATGTGGGAATTTCGACCAGACTCATGACTTTCTCCCCACCTTAGATCAGCTGAAAGTGTTTGTTAACTTATCTCATTATTTTCTGTTCCACTCTTTACAGCATTATGGTATTTCTGATTCTTTCACCGGGTTCAGCTTTTATATACCTCTGCTTCTACCATACCTACTGTTAATGAGATTTTTTAGGCGACAGACATCATTAAAAAAAAGGGGTAATACTGGGTGTCCGCTAAGCTTTATCCTGTATATCTTTAATGTAGACCCTACTTTATGGAAAACCGAACAAAGCATAGATATCCAGGGAGAGCAGGACTCTAAAGGGAGCGTGTTCCCCCATACTTCGGCTTACGTGGATGATTTAAGCCTCATTATGGCTGATGAAGCCTCAGCAGTAGGGACTCAAGTTCCTATAGGGCTTTTCTGCACCCAGGGTCCTGAATTAACTTGGGGAATTGTACTGGCATGCCCTTTAGGTCTATCACTGGGCCTACTCTGGTAACTGTGGGTGGACTGGAAATCAGAATAGACCCAATTAAAATATTTGGGGTTACCTTTGGGGTCCAGGTCACAGACAGATGGAATCAGTTAGAAAAATTAATAGCGGAACTTAAAAGTGGAAAGACAGAAGACATGGCAGCGAACAAAAAAAGAAGAGGGTTTTCATGCTGAAAATATTTACTGTACGTATTTTTTTTTTTTAATTAGTTATGTTTTCCCATTCCCAAAAACCTGAAGGCCAGACTATGTAATGTTTTTTAAAACTCTTACAAGGGAGTAAACTCAACTCAACTCAAGTCAGGAGGAATGTGACCTACCAGGCAGTCAAAACTGGAGAGTTGACGATGTTGAATCGGACTGTGTTTTTTTTCATTTGTTTCACAATATTCTTCCAATACTGCAAAGGCAGTTTAGGACATGGCTTCCTTTTTTGGGTGCTTGATGCAATTTCTTTTTCAGGAAATGGAACACAGGCCACCTGGGAGTCTTCCGAATCTTCCAACAGACATACCATGCTATCTTTTACACCTCTTTTGGAAAATAAGGTCTTGGAAATTAACTAAAAATGCAGTAACATGGAATACTAGGAAACACCTCTATAACCCGATTTTGACAGGTTTCTTTGATTCCAACCCTTGTTTCAGGTATCTCCTCAGCATTCCAGAACAGTGTTTGACAGCCCAGCTAATGGAACCTAGGAAACCTCAAAAAACGTGGGACACACTGTGGCTTTGTTGCCACGAACATGCAAACATACAAACATACCAGAAGATAAAGGCCTTACAAACTACCTTGTCTGCTTGACTGTACAAGTGAATGCTGGCTCTATGAACATAAACTTGTGCTCAATGCGAAGAAAACGAAGGTCATGCTCCTAGGCTCAGCCCCTAAACTTCAAAACTGTCCTTCCTTCCTTCCTTCCTTCCTTACGGTATATGATCTAGAATGTACTAAACTCGAAACAGTCACGTCTTTTAATTATCTTGGGGTCTTACTAGACCAATTCCTGGATCTTAACCTTCACGTTCAATCCACTTGCAAGACAGTAAACTGCAAACTGGGTGCTGCATACAAGTTTGGTTACATGCTAACGTCATCTGCAAAACAGGCCATTGCCAGAGGAATACTGCTACCTTTCCTAACCTATTGTGCCCCCATCCTTGCCGGTGCCCAGAAAACTGCTCTCCAGAAATGGTATGTCACATACAATAACATATGTCGATATGCATCCTCCTCCTCTCGACTAAAACACCGCCGTCAGCTTTATGACGACCTGGGATGGTTTCCCCTTCCGCATCAAGGCAATATTATCTTGGCTCCCTTACTGACTCCATTATTAGGCTCAAAACCCCAAAATCTCTGGCAGAGCTGTTAACTCCTCATACAGCACCTCTCGGTCTGAGGTCCATTGACAAATCTCTACTAAATGTTCCCAGATGTTACACCACAAAAGGCACTGGTGCTTTCAAGTACATGGCTCCTCAGTTTTGGAATACACTTCCCCTTGAACTCAGATTGACTGGTTCCCATCAGTGCTTCAAAAATTTATTTTGTTGTTATCTATCGCATGCTGACCCCTGTACTTGTTTTGACCCTACCCGATAGTTTGTATACTTGTCTGCCCCTATGCCCTTTTATCCTTTTCCTATCTCTGCACGTGTCCTGTCCTCTTTTCTCTGGTCCTGTAGGCTTCCTGCCTGGTAAGACCTATCCTTCTCCCCTATATCTCCACTTTAGCTCCCTTCAGCCTCTCTCCCTCTATCCTGCTTTCTAGTGGTTGGCCTCCTATCTTTTTCACCTTTCCTCCTGTATATATCCTCCCCTACTCCTTTTCACTATATTGCTACTCCACCTTCCTTACCGTCTTCTCCCTATGCTACCTTACTGTTCTACCTGCCCACCTCCTTCTCTTCCTTTATCTTTAATTTTATTGCAGCGTTAGTTCTGACAGCTCTGTTTCTCCCAATACTGTATTTTGCTTGTATCATCTTATGTTTTATCCCTACAACATTTGCTACCTGTTTTGGTTGCTTGTTTACTGTTGTCTACTGTTATGTTCCAGTTCCTTATATTCTTACCATTTGTAAAATTGTTTCTCTACTAGGGAACTGTTATTGCTGCCCTCTCCTTTCTGTTACGTTTTTGCTCCCTCACTGTCTTGCATCTCTGTACATCGCTCTCTACCTTGAAAAGTGTATTGTTTGCTCCTTACCTTCTTAAAATGTACTTGTACTTGTTCAATATGTTCTGTACTCTCCCAGGTCGTGCCTGAAAATAGTCATCATGTTGCCTACCGCACTTACCCGGTACACAAAAACTAAACAAAATAAATAAATAAAATAAATGCATGAGAAGCTGAATGTGCAAAATAAATAATCATCATCGTAAAGTCTTTCATGGACAGATGCTGTCTTCGACCGGAGTGTCATCAAGTTCCGGAAACCATGGAGCACATATTCTTTGACTGTAGTTCTATTAAACAATTATGGCACTTTATAGCAGCCTAGGAAATGGAATGATATGCTTTTACGGGACACTCAAAGGGGAATGTAGCAAGTGTCACTCTGGGACATTCAGACTGTTGATTAGTTTGCAAATCATGCATCTGGCAGAATAAATACCAATTTGTCTTACAGCAAAAACAAGTCCCTTTGCATATTCTCTTTGACAGAATTAATAATAAATTAAATCTGGTATACAGGAAGGAAAGATCCTTTCTCCCCTGTCCAGTACTTAATGGATATGGAAAAATATGCCTTGGTTAGATCAAACATAGGAACAGTCTAAGAAATACTGAGGGGGGGTATCCCCACCCCTTTCCCCCCACCCCTCCTTAATTCTTCCTGTGGTTTAACACAGACGAACCCTCTCCGGCGTGGTCTCATGGCGTGACCTGTTCCCGTCCACCTGAAGCCTCCAATCTCTGCTCTCCGACATGGATCCATCTTCCCCCGCATCTAGTTGCCCAACCCCCCCCGGGTTCTGAGCCCCCCCCCAGGGCGGGACCGCCAACTCCTCTGGTGCTCTATTTGGAATTTAGTGGAGCAACCAGGGAGCTGGAGGAAGTGCTAGAGGTGAAGATCGAAGGCCCGGCATGGGGGCCAACCACTGGACCGCCATCACCTGTTGGGTGCCAGGGCTTTCCTTGTTCTGCCCCACTAGCCTGGCAGTGCAATGCGCTGGCGTGGCAATACTGCGCACCCACAGGAGAATTGCCGAGACCAGTCCCCCTTGCAAAGATCCTGACTGCTGCTGCACCCTCAGTCTCCATTGGGAGTTACCAGGCAGCGGGATCAACATCCCCCCTCCCTCCCAGGAAAGGAAAGCAGTCTACTGGATGCTCAATCCTTTCCTCCCCGCCAAACCCAGGTCACTGGCGTGGCGCAAGGTGTGGTGTCCAGCACCTCAACCCTCCGTGCCACTGGGCCGGCTCTCTGCTTGGCCAACTAGTCTGCCCATTTTCCCTACCTACTGTAACACTGCAGACTCTACTTGATCTCCAGCTTTACCCCCCCACCTTTTCCTTACCACTAAAGTTCCCTTACACCTACCCCATGCCTTCTTGAATCCCATTAAAGTTTTTGCCCCCACCACCTCCCTATTCCAGGCACCAACCACTCTTTCTGTACAGTACTTCCTGACATCTCCCCTGAGCTTACCACCCCCAGCTTCATAACATGACCCCTTGTTCTTGAGCATCCTTTTCTCTGAAAAAGGCTTCCCTCTTGAACCTTATGTATACCCATGAAGTATTTTAAAATCTCTATCAGCTGGCCCGATGGTGCTGAGGGTTGAGCTGCTGGACGCCGCACCTCACACCACAACTGCAACCTGGGTTTGGGAATGGAGTCGGGTTGCGGGGGACTGAGCATCCCAACTGATGCTCTCCTCCTTCTGGGTGGGTTACCAGGGGTGCTTTAAAGCACCCGAGGGTTGGTGGAAGCATCAGCTTTCGGGGCTTTGGCGGCTCCCTTGGGAAGGAGTCTGGGAGGGGAGGATGCTGTGAGGCACTTGGTGATGCACGTCGTCTACCCGCGCAGGCATCCTCGGGAGAGGAAGGGGTCCACAGAAAAATGGAAAACACCCCTTGCAATCCTAGATGATGCCGGCTGCAACCACCCAT
The DNA here is from genome assembly GCA_016271365.2 of Neoceratodus forsteri. Classification (NCBI taxonomy): domain Eukaryota; kingdom Metazoa; phylum Chordata; order Ceratodontiformes; family Ceratodontidae; genus Neoceratodus; species Neoceratodus forsteri. The sequence goes on along the minus strand of CM057452.1, from coordinate 1,688,331,708 downwards.
TCACCGATCCGCAGGCAGACCCTCACAGCGGTCTCTCTCTGAGGCTGAGGAAGGCGGTCCTTCCTCGCCCCACCTGGGGGTCAACCGGGCATCTAGATGAAGTACCGGAATAGCCTGGCACACTAGGGGCAGACTCTGCGACAATGGCATGGGAGGGATGAACAGTCTGAAGGAGTGGATGGTCAAGGGTAGGTAAGGAGGGATAAACAGAAAGTACAAAAAAAAAAAAGTCTCTATCATATCCATCCTCTCCCTCCTTTCCTCCAGGGTGTACATACTGATGTCCTTCAGTCTCACTTCATTGGGCTTTTGATGCAGACCCTACACCATTTTAGTTGCCCTCCTCTGGACCATCTCTACTCTGTATATATCCTTCCGGAGATGTGGTCTCCAGAACTGGACACAGTGCTCTACGTGACGTCTCACCATCCTCCTGCCAGTGATACTCCTCCCTATGCATCCTAGCAACCCTCTGGCTCTCTCCACTGCCTTGTCACACTGTTTGGCCACCTTTAGGTCACCAAATATGATTACCTCAGGTCTCTTCCCTGTCTGCTGGTTGCCAATACCACTTCCCCCATTCTGTACTCCACCCCTGGGTTTCTGTGCCCCAAGTGCATGATCTTGCACTTCTTCACACTGAAACTTAGTTGCCATACTCCTGATCACTCCTCAAGCTTTCTTAGAGCCTTATTCATTTTTCCACACCCCCCCCCGGAGTGTCTACCCTACTGCAGATCTTAGTGTCTGCAAAAAGGTATACCTTCCCTTCTAGCCCCTCTGCAATGTCGCTAATAAAGACATTAAAGAGGATAGATTCCAGTACTGATCCTTGTGGCACCCCACTGGTCACCCATCATTTCTTGGAGTGAACTCCGGTTACCACCACCCTCTGTCGTCTATCCCCCAACCAATTTATTATCCAGTTTACCACCTTTGGACCCACTCCAAGGCTGTCCAACTTGTTTATGAGTGTCCTATGTGGAATGGTATCAAACCCCTTACTGAAATCTAAGTAGGCCACATCCACTGCTCCACCCTGATCAAATTCCCTGAGCACCCAATCAAAGAAATCTATCAGATTTGTTTGACATGACCTCCCCCCAAGTGAATCCGTGATGCCTCGAATCTTGTAAGCCACTGTATTCAAGATATTCCACAATTCTTTCCCTCAGTAGTGATTCCATTATTTTTCCCCACCACCGAAGTCAGGCTGACTGGCCTGCAACTGCCAGCCTCCTCCCTGCTACCACTTTTGTGAAGTGGGACTACATCTGCCCTCCTCCAGTCCTCCGGGACCATTCCTGTCTACAATGAGTGGTTGAACAGGACTGTCAGAGGTGCAGCCAGAAACTCTCTCAGCTCCCACAAAATCCTTGGATGTATCCCGTCTGGCCCCATTGTACTGTCCACTTTCAGATATGTGAGTTTCTTCAGGACTCTCTTCTCTGTAAATGGACTAGTGTCCACCTCCCCTCCTTTGATGCCCCTGACACTTATCTGTGGTCCCTTGCCTTCCCCTCTGGGAACACTGAACAAAAGTATTTGTTTAGGATATCTGCTTTTTCCTGGTCCCCCGCTACATATTCTGCCCCTTCCCTCCTTAGCCTTACAATCCCTCCCCCCAGTTTTTCTCCTTTCACTTACATACCTGAAAAATATCTTATTCCTTTTCTTTACTGTCTGGGCTTTTTTCTCCTCCTTTTGCACCTTTGCACTCCTGACTGTTTTCCTTGCCTCCCTCTGCTTCTCCTGATACACCTCCCTATCCTCCTTCCTCTGTGTCTCCTTGAACCTTCTGAATGCTAACTTTTCTGCCCTTACCTTCCCAGCCACCTCTTCTGAGAACCACAGCGGTCTCCTTTCCTCTTGCTTTTACTAACTTGCCTGACACAGAGGTTTGCTGCCTTCACAGTCCCCACTTTTAGCTTCACCCACTGTTCCTCCGCTCCACCCAAGTCATCCACCCCTGCCAGGACATCCCTGAGGCATTCCCCCATCTAGGTAAAATCAGCCCTCCTGAAGTACAGGAGCCTCGCCTTTGTGTGGTTCGCTTCTGCCACAGTTTTTATAGTGAACCACACCGTACAGTGATCACTGGTCCCCAAGTGGTCACCCACTGGGACTTCCACAACACTGTCTCCGTTGGTGAGTACAAGGTCCAATACATTTCCCTCATTAGCAGGCTCTCTTACTAGTTGCCTGAGGACTGCCCCTGCAGGGAATCTAGGATGTCCCTGCTCCTAGCTGAAGCTGTAGCTGGAATGCTCCAATCTACATATGGCAGACTGAAGTCCCCCACCAGCAGCACCTCCTCATTTGCCATCTTTTGATGGCTTCCACCAGAACCTTACCCCCCCCACACACACACTTGGAGGATTGTATCTCTTTTTTTTTCCTTTCATTAGTAGTTTGCAGTTTTCCCCTTTTTTGCTCCCCGGACCCGGCAGACACATACATGCGTGTGGGCGCACATACACGGTGCAGACTCCGTCCCTTTCCGCCCACCCTGGCAATGCGTGCGCCACCCCTCCTGCCTATGCTTCCCAATCGGACCTCTACTCGATGGGAGTAGAACTACGGGGGGATAACCACCTGGAGGGAGAGCTGCCTTCAGCAGCTCAATCCCGCCTCCTCCCCCACTGGTCCGTGACGACCCAAGGTCATTCCCAAACCCGAGTTGCTGGCACAGCGCGAGGTAAGGCGTCCAAGCACCTCAGCACCACCAGGCTGGCTTGCATCTCTGTTGCTTTTATACTATCCCTCAGGTAAAGAGCCATTCCTCTCCCTTTCTTACCCACACTGTCCTTTCTTCCCTCTTTTTGTTTTTTCTTTCCGATTTCTGCTTTTATTTCCAGTTTCCTTGTAATTGTTACATACAATGTTTAAAGTTTTTTTTTATGTATTACATAGCTGGGTGTTATAGCCGATGTAACATGGTTTGGGTTTTTGTGCTGTATTTGTTTTTCCTTATACTACTTAAATAAAAAAAATCCTCTACTCCTGCAAGAAGTGCCCTGGGGTTCTTTTACTTTCACCTGGACACCCACTAAGACAGCACCAGGGATGGATAAAAGGGATCTCAGTTTCATATTTCATCTGAAGAGTGGCACACACCAACACTTCAACACCCTGCCAGTACTACACTCAGGCACTTGTGTTTAAGGTACGTGCCCAATCCCGCTATGGGGCTAGAACCCATGACCATCTGGCCCAGAGGCAAATGTGCTACCAACTGAGCCAGGCGGACACATAATATGAAGCCATGCTAACAATTTTTGTTATTCAGCAAATCCCTTTTGTGCATAAATACAAGGTTTTTTTTTTTGTTTTGTTTTTCTGCACTGCATTTTAGCTATTTACAGATGATTTAGGCGATAGTGAAGAATACTAGACCACGCCGGACTTACGCTATTAGTGTAGAGTTAGAGTTACGATACTCTCTCTCAAAACTACATTTCGGTTACAGTCGCCACCACTTATAGCACCAGCGGTTTAAATGGGCAGTCGGTTTGAGCAAGCAAATTACATTTGCCACTTTCCAGTGCCATCGGGTATAATGTTAAAAATGCTGCTTAAAGCGTTCTATGCCCGCCTTCTATTTTGGTCATATTATCTACTACTTAACGCTGTGCTTCTACTGTTTAACACCCGCTTGCCTGCATAAAGGTGCAAATTGTCAGTTCACACTAAAGCTGTGAACCCTGGTGACCTACAATCATCAAGTCCCTGTCAGCTGCCAAGCAAATCTTTAATCAGATGTCATCGCAGGCTCCATTTATAAGCTGTGAAGTGAAGGATCCTGATGTACATGCAGCCCTGCTCTTTTTTATTTTTGGATCGAATATAAAATAAAGAAGCAAACTGCAGCTCACGATCGCATCCCGCAGATCAGCAGCGTATGTGAAGGATCCTGATGTACACGCAGCCCTGCCTTTTTTTTTTTATTGCATCGAACATAAAATAAAGAGGCAAACTGCGGGTCGTTATCGCACCCCACAGAACAGCAGTGTGCTGGAACAGAGAAGTTGTTCTCAAGGTAAAGGTGCTGTCTAATGGATTAACAGATTACAGGTTACAGATTAGGTTCGGGCAGAGGGCGGTTATGCATCTGTGTATCCAGAGCACAGTTTTGTACTGTTTATTACAGGGGGACACATTAGAATGCAGCAACAGGTGGGTGGGCATCGTTCCTTAAAAGCCTTCTGCGACTGGTAAACATTGACAATGTAACTTTTGGTTACAGCGCCCAACCCATATAACGGGCAAAATGTGCTTGCACAGATGTGCCCCTTATAAAGGGTGGGAACTGTATTTTTGTATTAGTTTATTTGAGTTGGGGGGCTTCGGCCCCTACACCCCTCTTAAAAAAAAGATAAGAAAACACCCCCAACTCAAATAAACCAATACAAAAATTAACAATCACAAGCCTACTGTGTATTCACAAACTCTTTACGCTACACAAGTAGCGGGTTGTCTGGTATTCTCAATATCGCCCAAGTTTATGTATTTTATTAATGTAAGAAGAAATTTAAAGCGCAAAACACATTCTTTTACTGTTCCCATTAGCATCTCTCCAATTATAATGGCAGATTATTGCTCACATTCTAACAACATACATTACACCTGTTCTGTAGTAACTGTAAGGTAATTTATCACTGGTAAGTTCCTCACTTAAGTTTGGATCTAAAGCCTCACACTTCTACTTAGTTTTTGTTAACCAGGAAAGGAGGGGCTAGACAATTCTGCCTATTTTTAGCCTTGTCGGGGGAGGGAGGTTAAAGATCCAAACCAGCTGAAATTGAACCTGATTAAAGCAGTTGGTGATGCTTTAGCGTATAGAAGATATGTGGCCCAGGACACCAGGGAAATTCCTTTGCTTTTTTTCTACTTCGCCTTAACTCAGGGCTCTCGATAGGATTTTTTGTTTGTGGTTCCAGGGCTTTCTTTAAAAAAAAAAATGGGGGGGCCCACAGCTCAAAAGTGGGAGTCCCTGGTCAATTTGGGGGAATAGCAGCCACACCCCGCACTTGCATGTCTTATAACGTAAAAATCTGCAGAAACCAGGGGCATGCTCCATTGGTTTCTATGGGGTCATGGTTTAACCAGAATGTTTTAGGTTTTAGAGGATGAATTCAAACAAATTACGGCCACCGTTCAACCAACAAGCGCCTTGTTAGTTGAGCGGAGGCCGTAATTTATTTATAGTCAACCCCTAAAACATAAAGAAATTTCTAGTTAACAACACGGCCCTTAGTAATTGAGCCGCGTGCTCCCCACACTCTACAGATTCTTGCATTACGGGACATGCGAGTGTAAGTACGGCTCATGTATGGACGCCTGGATCCTTGGAAATAAGCGTCTCTGGGACTTTCAGGAAAAAAATTTGAGCATCCAGACACACAAAATGTGCGTACATGACGCTGGTACACTGAACATGTAGTCCCTGGAAGACAGGAGACAAAGAGGGGACATGATTGGGACCTTCAAGCACTTGAAAGGGATAAATAAGATCAATAAGGAGAGTCTCTTTAAGCTGAGTGGCAACCATAACACCAGGGGGCACAGTCTTAAGCTGGAAGGTGGGAAGTTTCGGAGGAAGGTCAGGAAGCACTTCTTCACAGAGAAGGTGGTGGACACTTGGAATGCGCTGCCGGAAGAGCTGATCTTGTTGAAGACAGTGGGCAGCTTTAAGAGAGGCTGAGATAGGCATGGGGGAAGTAAGGATCTTGGGTAGGGAGGATGAGAGGAGTGGGGAAGGAGGGCAGGGACATTAGCTCAAGCTATGGACTCTGCAATACAAGCAAACTTGATAGACCAAATGGCCTTCTTCTGCTGACTTCTTCGTATGTTCGTATGGTACCCGTGTCCCCAAGCGCTCTGTAAACCACACAACAGAAAGACAGTATCATGCAGGTTGTAGTGCATAATGTACATAAGGCAGTAGGGGGAATTTCTTCAATTAAATTTGTGTTCTTTTCCAAATTGTCATTTAGTGCAGTTTGGAAAAATTGTTACCGGATGAAATAACTGTAATGGATGAGAACACATATTTAATGGATCTTCCCATTTGCTTGTGAGTTGCTATTATAGATGTGATCTTTTACGGTTATCTTGTTAATTTTGATTGTTTCATTTTATTTTGCATCCCTTTTTCTTTCTTACTATTGATATCTTTTGTATGATCTGTTGAAGTTCTGTATTATTTTGAAAAAATACTCTGTTTTCTTCGAGAACTGCCATGGGCTCTTTAATGTCCACGTGAACCACCACCACCAGAAAAGGCAGACAGGACCTCGGTTTCACATTTCATCTGAAGTAAAGTGCCGGATGCAGCTGAGAAAGTTCTAATTGCTTTACAGTAACTGTCTTGAATGCTCTAACTATTAAACATTAAAACTGACAGTCGGATGTGTCATTCCTACAGCAGAAATAGCTACAGTCAAGAAACTCGTCACTGGGTCCCTTTTGAGCCAGCAAATTCAGAGACTCCTGAAGCAGACTTTACTTTCCAGTTTATGAGCGGCTGCTGTAAAAATATACTGCAATGACAAAAATGTCACAATGCAGCAATCTGTCAAATGCTCCCCTGAGCAGGCAAGGGCACCTTTTTAAAAACTGCAGTTTCACCTTTAAGTCTTGTTAGGTAGGCTTCTCGATAAAAGAATGGAAAGTTTACCCAATATATTCCTTAACCAGTGCTAGAAAAGAATCGACTACTTTTCACAAGTATACCTACAGCACTAAACGGTGTTTGGTGTTTCTTATTTAGCATGCAAGTCAGCAGCATTTTGAAATGATCCATACGCAATCCATTTAGCTCCGGGATTTAGCTCAAGCTCTTTTTAACTTGACCAGCTCATTCACATATCTTACACAGGAGGCTTTAACGAAGATACCTGAAAGAAATGGGCAATTAGCAGATAGATGTTGCTGCAGATTAATATTACTGGTCATGTGAGTTGCTTTAGCCTTTAACAGAGTTGCCTTCTGCTGAGTCTGATTTCCAGACTGAGTTTTTCAGCCATGAAGTTCCCATTAAATCGCCGAGGTGTAGGTAAAAGCTTGTAAAACAGAACAGTACATTGTCTGTTACTCCTGAATCAACCAAGCAGGTGTAATGCAGCTCCCTGAACCTTCAGAGCAATCCAGAGAGTGAAGCTAAAGAAAACCCCAATGAGTAATAGGGAAAGCCACTTGTAGTTTATTTTATACCAGTTCCTGCACCTAGGTTGCCTCCAACAACTGTCACCAATTCAGCACTCCTCTGTGCTCCCTAGCTACACAGAGGCATGCTCCGCTAATGCACTGCTGCGGCAGGCAACGCGTTGCTGCTCAAAGCCATACACATTAGCAGCTATCGGCATTTAATAGACCTCTAAGGTCATTAAAGGGAAATTGATGTTTCAGGCTCTGTTCAGCTGCAGCAAGTGACTGGGTCCTGATAACTTATTGGGACAGCATGCCATTTAGTAAATGGATGACAAATGGACTCTTTCAGAAGCAGTAGCACAAGAACTAACCCCTTATTTTGCTCTTAGTACAATCATGCACTTTCAACTCCCCAGTCTCTGTTTCCTCAGCAACCAAAACAGATTTCTATAATCCTATTTTTTTTGGGGATGTTTTCCTACTCTCTGTAACACAAAGAAGGTGCTTTAAAAAAGGGAAACGAAAGAATTAAGTTATTTAAAATATATATCGGTGACATAACCATTTCCTAAAGAGTTCCAGTTACTCTGCTGAAATAGAGACGTATACAATATATACTTCCAAAATAGAACACAACTGGCAAAGGCACACCAAAATCTAAAGCGATTATGTTGCATATTTAAATATAACAATTCTGGAAGATTCTGCCTTTTTAAAACACTTATTTGGTCCACTGTGTAGTGAGACAGATTGTGTTGTTCAGTGGCAGCATTCACCCATGTGACAGCAGCTGCAGAGGACCTGATAATCATATTAAATACCAATACTGTTCGTTTGGTGGTGTCAGTTTCCACAGGAGACTCTAAATGCAGGTGCTTATGCCCATTTATTTATAGAAAACTGGTAAACAGGAACGACACATTGGTCCACGGCTCAGTTCCAGGTACGACCCGGGGAGGAGAGGGGTACAGGAATAAAGTTGCAGCAATACATACAGTAGAAATAGGCAGGCAAAAAGTATTACCAATAGTAATATATATAGTAACATTTTAATGACAATTATTAACAATAGCATTATTTACAGTGGGAGAACTCCAGACAACAAATATGACCAACAATAGCATTATGTATAACGGTAGAATTCTAGGCAATGTCTGCTGTGAAATTATCCTGGGAGTATCTTCACCAAATAAGAGTCAGGCAGGAATGGGTGCAGAAAAATATTTAGGAATTCCAGACCCAAAGCAGTCTAACTTGCAAAATCTAAAACAAGGTGCACAGAGCGGGAGCAAAACCTAACAAGAGGGGGAGCACTCAGAACTAGGGTTGTCAAAACTAGTTCGGTAAAGATTCGACCCTCCTCGAACCCTAGTGTTCGAGTTCTAATTTAGAACTCGAACACTAGAGGGTTCGCAAAAGGGTTCGAATCACAGTGCTCATTTTTGCTGCCCAAGTTGTTTGAAAAATAATTATTACTTTACTTTACTGTCGGAGTGTCGCTCCTCCTCCCTCCCGTTGGCGCTGATGTTTCAAGTCATTTCGCTCAGCTCCTCCCTATTGTGCAGCTCAAGATAGTTGGGAGGGCAGCGGTCGCACTGAGTCCCCATCACATGACCAGCTGCTGTACAGTCAGGTGGTAGAAAGATGATCGAGGGTAAGCCTCGCGGGATCCACAATCAGGATAAGTGAAGTGCGATCTGCGGCTCCAGTCCTGTGTCTGATTCCGATTGAGGAAGGCATGCTGCGGAGTGCTGTGCTTCAGGTCCAATCCTAGACCCACCCAACTGCATTTTATCAGGCAGCATCAGTTTTGAAAAATTTTAAAAAGGTGTATTGCCTTGCTGAAAACAAAAAAAGGTTGCATAAGGGGGAGTGGGGCCGGGGTTACGGCGGGAAAGAATGGTCAGACTCAGGAGCACTCAAGAGGGAGATCACCCTGGCTGGGGGATGGATAAAGAGATTAATGGAACCGGAGAAAGTTGGAAACAAACAGGAAAAAATGTCTCCCAGGTCGCACCATGAGACGAGCAACATGTTGTGTTGTTCAGTGTGCTTTACTAGTACAACATTTCAATAAATAAATTCAACAAAGTGAAAAATCATACTATGATGACTGTGCTGAAGGGGTCTTTTCACCCCAAACTTCCTGATACATACAACAAGGCAGTTCGTTTTGACACAGTATTCACTGTGTTGTTTCCTGCTGTGGGGTTCTGTGGCCACTGCCAGCCCATCAACTGCTGTGTGTGTGCCCTTTGACTGCACTGTACCCCAGTGTATGTTGTGTGTGACTGTGTCTAGCCCAGAAGCCAGTTCTGTGGTATCCTACATACACCACAGCATAATATCCCAGCACTACCACCACTAGCTACATAATTCAATAAGTAAGATACAAGAACGTGCATCAAAATCACAATTATTAAAGCCAACAGTGTGTAAAAATACCCCTTACCATGAGACAAGGGGGAACAACTCACCACCTCCTACTGGTTTCACCTGCAAAGGTTTCCTCAGGGAGTATTTTTACATGATTGTCTTTAATAAATGTGATTTTGAGGCACATTCTTGTGTCTTACTTATTGAATTGTGTGGCTAGTGGTGGTAGTGCCAGGATTTGTGTGCTTTAATTTAACATTTTATCCTGAGCACACCATAGCACTGGGGCAGTATTCATTCTGCCATCTTTAAATACATGTCAGAATATTTCCCAGTTGGGAGAAGAGACAGAAAAATCCATTTTCACTGTGTTGTGCGACTGCCTCCTGTGGCCAGTCCATCACCCTGCTGTGTGCCCTTTGATCAGCCCAGTAGACAAGTTGTAGTGGTATCCTTAAACATATACCAAAAATATATTTCCTTGTTGGGAGGAGAGACAGAAAAATTCCTTTCAGTGTGTGTGTGTGTGTGTGTGTGTGTGTGACTCTTTCTTGTCTACTGCCGGCCTATCACCCTGCTGCTGTGTGCCCTTTGACTGCACTTTACCCTACCCAGTGTGTGTAACCGTATACAGCCCAGTAACCAGTTGTGTGGTGGTATCCTTAAACACATGCCAAAATATATTTCCCTGTTGGAAGGAGATTCAGAAAAATCCTTTCACTGTGTTGTGTGACTCGGTCTCCTTTGGTGTACTGTGTGGCCAGCCCATCATCCTGCTGTGTGTCGTTTGACCACACTATCCTACCCAATGTGTGTGACTGTGTGTAGCTCAGCAGCTGTTTGTGTGGTATCTTTAAATACATGACAGAAATATATCTCTGCTTTTAGGAGAGACAGGAAAACCCTTCAGTATGTTGTGTGACTTTATCTCATTTGTTGCATACTGGCCAGCTCATCATCCTGCGGTGTGCCCTTGGACTACTGCACTGTACCCAGTATACCAAATTACACAGGATCATTTCTCTCCCCTTACACTGAACAGGTTTTATTTCTTTTTGTCCTCAATTTCATATGTATTTCACTATTGTCTTGTAATTGAGAGCATGTGCTCAATTTCATGTGTATTTCACTATTTCCTTCATTACTGGCAGCAAAATGAAAAAAATAGGGTTCGAGTTCTAAAAAAGATTAGAACCCTAGAACATTTTCAAAAGTTCTAGACTAGAACTAGAACCCAGAACTTCTAAGGGTTCTGACAACCCTACTCAGAACACAGTGTCCAGGGCAGGAAATGGAGGGGGCCAAGAGGAGTCTGAGTAAATTCTTGAGTGAGTGATAGGAAGAGAACAGACAAAGAGAGAGACATTGTTCCAGATGGAGGGAACATGGGAGGAGAAAACAGATTGCCTAGCAGTAGATTTGGAAAAGGGAATGCAGAAGGCTTGAGAGCTCCTAGAGTGAGTAAGGAAATGATAGAAAGTATACTTAGAATGGCAGAAAAAGGGGAGATATTGCTGATGGGTGATCTGAATATGCCAGATGTTAACTGGAGCGCAGTTGCAGCTGCCACTTTGAAGAGTGCAGTTATTCTAGATGCCCTACAGGGGACATGCCTTAGACAACTAGTACTGGAGCCCACTCGAGAGGGAGCAATATTAGACTTGATACTCTCAAATGGAGATGGAGAGGATCACAGATGTAGAAGTGGGTAGCCATCTGGGAACTAGCGACCATCGAACAGTATGGTTCACAATAAACACAGCAATAGAGTCAAGCCATACAAAGACAAAAGTACTGGACTTTAGGAGGGCTGACTTTGCCAAAATGGGTGAGTGCCTAAGGAATGCACTAGCAAATGGGCGGGAAGGAGGGGTGGAAGAACAATGGGGAATAATAAAAACTGCCATCACAGAGGTAACGAGCCTTTGTGTGAAGCAAATAAACAAAACAAGACGATGTAAGAAACCACTATGGTTCTCAAAGGAAGTGGCAGTGAAGGTTCAAGAGAAAAGAAAGCATTCAGGAAGTACAAGGAATCGCAGCAGGAGCAGGACAGAGAACTGTATCAGTTAAAGCAAAAGGAGGCTGGGAAGGCAGTCAGAATAGCAAAGGCCCAAACTGAGGAAAGATAGCCAACTCAGTTAAGAAGGGGAATAAAACCTTTATAGGTACATCAGGAGCAAAGGAAGACCAAGGAGGGATAGTGAGGTTTAATAAAGGGGAGGAGGGTGGGCAGAGGGAGAATGTGAAAAGGCAGAGATACTAAACAAATATTTTTGCTCAGTATTTACAAAGGAAGAGGGGGAGGTACATAAAACAAACAGTAGTAACACTCTGGATACAGAAGTTGATACCAGCCCATTTACAGAAGAAAGGGTTCTGAAAGAACTCTTAAAACTGAAGGTGGACAAAGCAATGGGGCCTGATGGGATTCATCCCAGAATTCTAAAAGAACTAAGGGTAGAACTAGTGACACCACTGACTACCCTCTTTAACAAATCATGGGAAGATGGGGTGGTACCCGAGGACTGGAGGAGGGCAGATGTGATTCCCCTTCACAAAAGTGGGAGCAAGGCAGAAGCAGGAAACTATAGACCTGTTAGTTTAACCTCAGTGATATGGAAAATGATGGAATCACTTCTAAAGGAAAGAATTGTCGCGTATCTAGAGGCCAGAAGGGCACAGGACCCTAGGCAGCATGGATTCACAGCGGGAAGGTCATGCCAGACGAATCTGATAGATTTCGTTGACTGGGTGACCAAAGTAGTAGATCAGGGAGGGGCTGTGGACATGGCCTACATAGACTTTAGCAAGGCATTTGAAACAGTCCCACACAAAAGATTAATAAATAAGTTAGCCAGCCTGGGAGTGGTCCCAAGATGACAGCCTGGGTAAAGAATTGGCTGGAGAATAGGACACAGAGAGTAATAGTAAATGGAGTCCACTCAGAAGAAAGGAGGGTTACTAGCGGGCACCGAGGGTTCAGATAGGACCAGTCCTCTTCAATGTCTTTATAAGCAACATTGCAGAAGGACTGGAAGGAAAAATATGTCTCTTTGCAGATGACACTAAGATCTGCAACAGAGTTGATGCACAGGGTGGGGTGGAAAGGATGAGAAGGGACTTGGCAAGGTTAGAGGAATGGTCAAATGTATGGCAGCAATGCTAAGAATTGCAGGTAATGCACCTGGGAACAAAACCCAGGGAAGAGTACACAATGGGGGTGAGATACTAACAACAACAAAAATGGAAAGGGACCTGGGGTAGTCATATCAGATGACCTAAAGGTGGGAAGCAATGTGAGAAGGCAGCAAGGAGGGTTGGGGGATACTGGGATGCATAGGGAGGCATCACCAGTAGAAAACAGGAAGTTATTATCCTCTGTACAGACAGCTGGTGAGACCCCATCTGGAGTACTGTGTGCAGTTCTGAGACCCAATCTCCAGAAAGACATAGACAGGATGGAAGCTGTCCAGAGGAGGGCAACAAATGGTGCAGGGTCTGCACTGGAAGACATATGAAGAGAGACTTAAGGAGCTTAATATGTATAGCCTCCAGGAAAGAAGGGAGAGGGGACATGAGAAACTTTAAGTACCTCAAGGAATCAACAAAGTCCAAGAGGGTAGCATCTTTCAAAAAAGAGGTGTGCAAGAACAAGAGGGCACAATTTGAAGATAGAGGGGGCTGCCAGAGGTAATTTAAGGAAGTATTTTCACAGAGAGGGTTGTGGATGCATGGAATGGCCTTCGGAGGAGGTTGTGGAGTCAAAATCAGTGGTGGAATTCAAGCATGCATGGGATAGTCATAAGGCAATTCTGGGGGTGGGGGTAGGAAGAAGTAGACTGCTGGTTAACTAGGATCTGCAGCTTATCCAGTAGGTAGGGAAATGGGCAGACTGGGTGGGCCAAGCGGTCCTTATCTGCCGTCAAATTCTATGTTTCTAGGAGTATGAGGAGGACTGGACTGGACAGGAGAGAGAGGAGAGTGGCGAGTGTGTAAGGGTAAAAAAAGGGCAGACTAGATGGGCCGATATGGTCCTTTTCTGCCGTCAAGATTCTATGAGTAAGGAGGGTGACAGGAGAACCTTCTGGTGGTTCTCCGGATGGTAAGGAGAGGTGAGAACCTACTGGTGGTTGTCCAGAAGTGCAAGATCCCATGGCACTCTCAAAAGCAGCAAATTAACCCTGTGCCTTGTCAAAACTCAATAATACCATCTCTGTGGCACACAGAGAAACACAGATGTTGACAGCAGATAAGGACCACGTGGCCTACCAAATCTGCCCTCATTTCCCTACCTATAGAGCCACTGGAGACCCTACTTGGACTCTGGCTTACACCCCCCTCTTGCTTCTAAGATTCCCAAGACAACTATCCAGGACTACACAGTAGAGGGTGATTTTGACTATTTATCGGCAATGTGAAATTAATTTTCTCTGCGCAGTTCCCGGTAAGTGTCCACATCACCACTGGCTGCACCCTTGTTCACAGTCTCACGTAAGAGACCAAAAACCAGAATGGGCACAGAATCTAAATCACTTATTGACTACCGTTGGTACTACAGTGTGTGGTTGAAGCTTTCGAGCACGGCCATATGGGTCAGTTTGCACCGCAGCCACCTGCACTGTGTCAGTCATACAGAGAGATGTTTTAGTCTTCAGTGCTGTCAATTGGACTTTAACAAGTTCTGAAGAAAATTCACCTCAAAACCAAGAATTGCTCCATGAAAAAGTATACATCGTCCTGATACTCCAAATAGCTGGCATTTTTCTTTTTTTTTCTCTTCAACAGCTAGGGCAGCCATTCAGATTTAAAAAATAGGTGCCGAAAATCCTACACGGTGACTGGTCAAAATGGGTTACATGCAGGGAAATTATTAGAGCACAGCCCTTAGGAACTTATTTGGCACTTTAGGAACTTTTTATTATTAAAATACACACACACACACACACACAAAAAATACAATTACGCATATACCCACTTAAAAAGTGTAACAACACTTAAGCGTTGAAGACTGTACTTTGATAAACCCATTCACTAAAGGCTGAACCCATCAGGGGAACCACGCACCCATTACATGGGTTTACTGGAGCACATCCCACAACTCCTGTGTGTTAGTGCTTACTTGTGTGCTGCAGTCAGAAGGCACATCACTTATAGAACTGACGGCTGCTGCCTGACCTTCCTGATGTTCTGCTTGAGGAGAACTGCATGATGATCACTGGAACCCAAGACCAGATAGTGGGAGCTTACAAAAACTAATAATACCGCTTCAGGCATTGTGTATCCAGAACACAGATGCCCCGTGACAACAATGTGAGAGTATAACAAGGTCTTAAACTCATCACACAGTTCTGACATGGCAGTGTGCAAATCAGAACCACCTGATGACGAACACGAAAAGGTAGAACCAGTATTTGAAACACAGTTTTTGTAAAAAAAAAAAACCATAGACTTGTAGGTTAATGACAGTTTTCATGGGCTGGCAGTATAGTCTAGATGTCAGAATAATGGGCTGTGAATAAGCTTGGTAATTCCAGCAAACCTGGGTTTGATGCCCACAACCTCCACTTGCATACTGTGTAACCCTGAGTAAGTCACATAACCTCCCCAGTGCTCCTGGGTCGCCCCTGAAAACAGGCATTCCTAGTGGGCCTTACCCAATTATCAAAATAATAAATTTAGTGCTGGCGGTCTTATCCCCCTCCCCAGTTCTCTTTCTGCTGTCCAAAAAGCGGCAGTGGGAAGAGAGACTGCATCAAGTCACCCCCTTGCAGAAGTGCATGACATTAGCTTGAAACAGGACATCCGGAGTGCTTTTTTGTATCCCACATTAGCGTTCTGCTGTTCCTCAAGACAGTGAGCAGTTTTGCCATGCAGGACTACACTCCCTCTATGCCACCAGGGGGCAGTCACACTGCAGATGCTCCCTTCCTCCACAGAGGTGCTGCTCAGATTATACTCAACCCCTGCAGGTCAGACTGAGATCCCAGGTTTGGGACACAAACTCAGGTCCCTGCACAGAAAGCACTGAGGCATATGTACTTTTTACTAGGCTTTCAGCCCAGTCCACCGTTACTGTATAACAGCACCATCTCCTATGAATAAGAGTATTTCTTCATACATTCTTAGGGGTGAGAGAACTGCAAACGAGGGGCAGCAGTTCTGATGCCCTGACAATACAAAAGGTAACGCTCTTACAGAATTAGAGGCAGTCCCAGAACCCTAGAAACATATTACAAAAGTTTGACAAACTTTGTCCTTTCCTTTTAACATAATCTATGGACCTCAACACTACAGCACCAAACCAACACCACTAAGCACACTTGTGTGCTGTGCACGATCACAGTAAAGAACAGTGAGCGATCCTAAACCAACATATTGGGGAGAGACAGCAACATTAAAAAAATAATAAAATTAAAAACCAGCTGATTTTCCACATGTAAAAACTCTATGAAAGCCACAGGAGTGTGTTTTTTAACTTTAACATAAATGCAGTATTGTCACAGACACAACACCCAAAGTGAGAATAAATAAGTTATTTTCACTGTTCCACATGTATTCTCATTTCAAGTGTTTCCGTTGTCACTGACAACACTACACTTCCGGCATCACTGAAAGTGAAAGCAGCAAGGTTGTACTCTCATGCTCAGTGCATTATAAACTGATGCTCAGCCGAGACAAACCACAATGGCAGGGTCAATATCTTCGTCAGGCAGTGGCAGATACATCATTAATAAAACATCCTGCGACTGCAGGACCCTTCTTTAACCTTTGCATGAAACAGAACATATCCAACATAATATATTTCCAGCACAACCACAATTAATTTTCCTCTTTTAGTCTGTCCCCATTCATTATTGCCACAGGACCCTTTTTCAAATTCTTGGTCTAACACTACTGACAGGTCCTATAAAAAACCGAAATACTTTTCCCACAGATATAAATGTGTGCTCCACTATACTATGCCACTATACTACGCCACTTGTGAGGTCACAGAGTTCGGAATCCAATTAGTTTAGATACATGCTGTATTCTCACAGCGTACATAGCATATCCCCTATATACATTATTATATTAAGAAAAATAGAGGAAACAGGCATAGATAGTAGAATAGTGAGTTGGACCCAAAACTGGGAGAATGGTAGCTCACAAAAAGTAAGAGTCCAAGGGGAAAATCCAGACCCTATCGCTGTATCTAGCAGGGTACCGCAGGGCTCTGTGTTAGGGCCAGTCCTATTTTCATTATATATAAGTGATCTACATCTGAATATTAACAAAAAAATAATTAAATTTGTAGATGACATTAAGACAGGCGGACCACTAGCAAACATAAGTCAACATACTGAGATGATAAAAGACTTGGAAAAACTAGAAGGGTGGTCACATAGAAACAAAATGCCATTTAGTATTGACAAATGTACTGTGATGCACCCGGGTAAATGTAATAACCAACAAACATACACATTAAATGGCAAAAAGCTGAAATTAAGTGTATTGGAGAAGGTCTGTGATGCAGTAGTGGACGATAAGCTGAATTTGAAGGATAACAGGACAAATGTGATTAAGAGAACAAACTTCATGATAAAGAATCTAAAAAGAAGTTTTATAAATAAGAGTGTAGGATGTTTGTTACCACTGTACAAAACTAATATAATACCTAGCGTTGATTATGGGTCACAACTTTGGAATCCATACACACAGAGCAAGACTGATAGAATGGAGAAAGTACAAAGGCGATTTACTAAATTAAGTGGGTCCTTGAGAACCTTTAGCTAAAAGGACAGTGTTAAAAACAGGTCTATTTACCTTGCAGCAAAGAAGAACTAGAGGGGACCTATAGGCTATGTGCAAAATCACTAACGATATAAGTTTAAGGCAAGAAATGGGGATCACATTACAAGAGAAACCTATAGGATTGAGAGGACACAAAAGACAGGTCAAGTTAGATGCCGACACAAACAGTAGTAGGTATTTTTCATTCGTAAATAGGGCAGGAAGATATTGGAATAAATTGCCTAAAAATGTCCATTCCAGTTCTATAACAGCCTTTAAAAAACTAGTAGATAGGTGGCTAATAGAGAACACTTCTAAATGCCCCCCAGTGTGGGGAATGGTACACATGGGTCGAATAGCCTTCTTCTCTTCTGTTACCAGTATAAGAACCCAGTATACACATTACTAGGAATTCCACTGTCATATAATATGTATATGGAGCTAGTAGGGGCTGTCTCTTACGATGTAAGAAGGGTCTCTCACGCTTATATGCAGTCCCCTTCCCCAATCCCTTTCCCCAACACCAGGGAATGTGACCCATTTTTGCTAATATTAAATGGTATTTATACCAAAGGCAATTGTTACAAGTTATTCTGCTTCATGCAGGTAAGTAAGCTTAATTTTACTTGATCATGTCTTGGTTGCCCTATCAGGATAGTGTCCTTCCTCCAGCTGCTACTATCTGGAGATATCAAGCTGAATCTAGGTTCCATGCCTCCCAACCACTGAGTCTTCTCCCCTTCTGATACATTCTGATCCAAAACTCACGGGCTAAAACTTGCTCACGTGAATATGAGCAGCCCGAGGCTTAAACTTCAGCAATAAGAAGGCTGGGTCATCCTGTATGCCCCCGATATACTTGCTGTATCAGAGACCTGGCTAAAGTAATTCATCCTCCCCCCATGAAGTTGAATTATCTGGGTACTCCATGTTTAGGAAAGAATGGATCCGCAAGAAAAGGGGAGATGGACTTCTACATGTTGGATCCTCTCTCAGTGCATTTGTTGTAAATATCTCTGACTCGGATAATGCTGAATATGAAGCTGTAATAATTAGGCTACTACTTGGGGGCACAAAACCACTAATGTGTTTACACCCCCCGGAGTGACAACTTCCATCTTGGATTCTCTTATTGAGGTTATCTCTGACAAGGCCCTATGTGAATTAATCCTGCTTGAAGATTTCAACATAAATGGATCTCTGAGTCAAGGGGTGGACCTAAGGCTGTCCTACTAGAGGTCTAGGTTACACAAATTATCTAGGAGCCGACAAGATTAAAGGGCCGTAACAGGTTCCCCTAAATGCCTTTTTCACATAGTATGCCATTGCCAGCCATGCTTCAGATGTTGAAGCTGCAAGTCGTTTCGTAAAAAAATCTGTCAGTCATTTTATATTACGTTTCTATCAGCTTTTTTTTCTGCCTCCCCCCAATATTGTGTGTTTGCCCACACCCCCAGAATGTTTTACATACAACAACAAGGAATTCTAGGTAAATTATGAAAGTAACTTAAATGTTCATTACTCAGAGGTGCAGTCCCTTATTGTGGTAGTGGCCACTGCAGTACAGCACCTAATATGTAGACGTATTTATTTAAAGGTTTCACCTGGAAAGACATACTGAGCAGACAAGCTAGTTTCCAGATACATCCTGGCAGAAGAGGGGAATGGGGCACACAGTAGGTACATATATAGCAATGTATGTATTATGGGTACAGTACATAGCTGATTTTTCTGTCCCCCTACTCCTATTTTGCTAAAATACCAAGACTGACCAACAGAGGTCTCTGTTCCAAACCAGCAGGTGTTTAACTTCTAATAAAGAGAATACAGCTGTATTTATTGTATTTTGATGTGTAATTACTTTTTACTTTAATGATAAAATATCAGTTATTATAGTGACCCAAGTGGATTTTCACCTTTGTTTCTCACACTGCTATTAAACAATGACTGCAGAGGCATCTAAAAGCACCAAACATTCATTCTCCCTTACTAAGCATTAGCTCTTTAGAAGCTTTGTTCACCTGGCATTTCGTCACAGTTGGATGTTGCGGCAGTGAGGGGGGGAAGGGGCGGGTTATGCAAATGAAGCAGAGCACAAAAATAAAAGTATTTTTTCATGGAAAACAGCACTTCTGGGCAGTTTGAATGTTATGTCGTTAAATCACAACTCTTACAGGTTACTATTCCCATTTGTTGTGGAACATGTTGGTACGTCCCTTTAAGCAAAATGGGTAACCATACACTTCTTGACTGGGCCCTTGTCTCCAAACCAGAG
This sequence comes from Neoceratodus forsteri, assembly GCA_016271365.2. Classification (NCBI taxonomy): domain Eukaryota; kingdom Metazoa; phylum Chordata; order Ceratodontiformes; family Ceratodontidae; genus Neoceratodus; species Neoceratodus forsteri. The sequence continues at coordinate 1,688,312,132 of CM057452.1, read as the reverse complement.
CATATTAGATTCATAGGAATATTTCCAGACTCCCTTAGTGACCACTCCCCAATATTCTGTATTTCGAATAATACATTGCCCATACCTCCACCCAGAATACTCATGGCCCGTGACTATTCCAAGCTGGCTGCAAGCTCCGTCATTACCACTCTATCAGGTATACACTGCGCAACAATTAAAGTCGTTCTTGATGTGGATTCTGCATTACATTTCTTTGCGAGTAACCTCCTATCTGCTGCCAACACACATGCCCCCCTTAACAGGGCTTGTAATAACCCTCTACTGAAGTCCCCAAATGGGATTTTGGAGGATTCTGAAGCACAAAAATAAAAGCAGTGCTTCGGCACTGACCCTGTATATTGAAAGGTTTGCACTAATGTCGTTATCATTGGCAGAAAAAGTATTGGATAATGCTGCACAAAGCCACTTCAGAAATTTCTGAACCCAAGATTTTTCTGATCTGACCTCTACACTTGAAGCAGAGAGTCAAACTGACCCCCACTTTACTAGTGCAAATGCAAGCCCTGCTTTAACGAGATCAGGGTCACAGTCAACAGTCACAGTGGCTAGATCACAACCTCAGGAAATTAATGAGGTTGAGCGATAAGAGAGGGACGCTTCAAATGTTCTGGTCCAACAGCTGACTGGGTCAAGTACAGGGAGCTCAGTAATGCCTGTAAAAAGAACCTGAAGGCTTCCAAAAGAAAATACCTAAGGCACCTGCAGAAAAGAAATTTATCTGATCCCAAGCAGTTCTGGGCACAAATAAATACACTTCTGAAAGGTTGTGCTAGCTTAGTAGAATGTGACACAGTAGCAGATGGGAAGCCCCACTGGGATCCTGCTGATAAAGAAAAAGTGGCTGAAAGCATTTGCTGTGACATTGATAGGTTCATAACCTCCCTCTCCTGGCTCCACTGCACACCCCCTAAATCTGACAAATTTCATGAACTTACATCCAGAATTCCACTTGCGGAAAGTAAAAGGAAAATAAGGATTGCCTCTCTTTACTACACTTAAAGGCCGAAGGACAGACAAGATAGAAACAGAGAAATATAGACTTTGACGGCAGATAAGGACCGCTTGGCTCATCTAGTCTGCCCATTTCCCCTACCTACAGGATAAGCTGCATATCCTAGTTACCAACAGCCTATTTCTTCCTGCCCCCCCCCACAAAAATTGCCTTATGTCTGTCCCATGTATTCTTGAATTCTCCCACAGTTTTAGACCCAACCTCCTCAGGAAGGCTGTTCCATGCATCCACCACCCTCTCTATGAAAAAATACTTCCTCATATTGCCCCGGAACCGCCCCCCTTCTATCTTCAAATTGTGTCCCCTTGTTCTTGCACATCTCTTTTTCTGAAAGATGCTACCCTCTTGGACTTTGTTGATTCCACTGAGGTACTTAAAAGTTTGTATCATGTCCCCCCTCTCCCTCCTTTCTTCAAGGGTATACATATTAAGCTCCTTTAGTCTCTCCTCATATGGCTTCTCTTGCAGACCCTGCACCATTTTAGTTGCTCTCCTCTGGACTGCCTGTATCCTGTCTATGTCCTTGTGGACATGGGGTCTCCAGAACTGGACGCAGTACTCCAGATGGGGTCTCACCAACTGTCTGTACAGAGGGATAACAACTTCCTGTTTTCTGCTGGTGATGCCTCTCCCTATACATCCCAGTATCCCCCCAGCCCTCCCTACTGCCTGCTCACATTGCTTGCTAACCTTAAGGTCATCTGATATGATTACCCCCAGGTTCTTTTCCACTTTTGTTGTTGTTGTTACTACCTCCCTCCCCCACTGTGTAATCTTCCCATAGGTTTTTGTTTCCTAGGTGCATTATTTTGCACTTCTTTGCATCGAATCCAAGCTGCCATACTTCTGACCATTCCTCCAACCTTGCCAAGTCCCTTCTCATCCTTTCCACGCCTCTTTGCGTATCAACCCTGTTGCAGATCTTTAGGCCCTTTTACACACATGCTGTTGTGCCGAAACAAGCGTTACCTGTGTAGCGCCGATACAGCATGTTCCGCTCCACGTTCTGATTACACAAGTTCTACTTTTCGCCACAAAGCGCCCTGCCATCTGTACCGGTGCAGTACTCCTTGCTAGAGCTAGAGTTGTTTGCTCCGGAATGAGCACTTTACACTGCGCACTGCAATGGCACATTTGGGACAAACCACCTACACCATGGAGTGCGTTTCAGGCGACCGTTCATTTTTACAATGGAACAAATAGCGTTTACACAGCATTGGATGGAACGGTAAGGTCCTTCCATAATGCTTATTCCGTTGCAAGACTGCCAGTGTAAAAGCGCCTTTTGTGTCATCTGCAAAGAGGCATACTTTTCCTTCCAGTCCCTCTGCAATGACACTTATAAAGACATTAAAAAGGACTGGACCCAGTACTGAACCCTGCGGTACCTCACTAGTAACCCCTCTTTCTTCAGAGTGGACTCCATTTACAATTACCTTCTGTGTCCTGTTGTCCAGCCAATGTTTTACCCAAGCTACCACCCTGGGACCCACTCCCAGGCTGGTTAATTTGACTATTAGTCTTTTGTGTGGGACTGTGTCAAATTTCTTGCTAAATTCTAGGTAGGCCATGTCCACAGCCCCTCCCTAGTCTACCACCTTAGTCACCCAGTCAAAGAAATCAATTAGATTCGTCTAACATGACCTTCCCACTGTGAACCCATGCTGCCTTGGATCCTGTGCCCCACTGGCCTCTAGGTACTCAACAATTCTTTCCTTCAGAAGTGATTCCATCACTTTCCCTACCACAGAGGTCAAACTGACAGGTCTGTAGTTTCCTGCCTCTGTCTTGGTCCCACTTTTGTGAAGGGGAATCACATCCACCTTTCTCCAGTCCTCAGGTACCACACCATCCTCCATGATTTGCTAAAAAGGGTAGTCAGTGGTTTCACTAGTTCTCCCCTTAATTCTTTTAGAATTCTGGGGTGAATTCCGTCAGGCCCCATTGCTTTGTCCACCTTCAGTTTTAGGAGTTCTTTCAGAGCCCTTTTTTTCTGTGAAAGGACTGGGATCGACCCCCTATCCAGAGTGCTTCTGTTACTTGGATTAGGCACCTCCCCCTCCTCCTCTTCTGTGAATACTGAGCAGAAATATTTGTTCAGTATCCCTGCTTTTTCATTGTCCCTCTCTGCCCACTGATAATCCATTCTATTCAGCCTCACTATCCCTCCCTTTGTCTTTCTACGCTCCCTAATGTACCTATAAAAGGTTTTATCCCCCTTCTTAACCAAGTTGGCTATCTTTTCCTCAGTTTGGGCCTTCGCTATTCATACTTCCCTCCCTGCTTCCTTCTGCCTTATACAACAAACTCGAGCCAAAGATCCTACAGCTAGCTGCCCCTGCTACTGCCTCTCCTGCTGCTATGCTGATTAACAAATCCCCACTTTAAGGGAGAATTCCCAATAGCTGGAAGGTGGTGTTAGTAGTTCTGTCTACAAGAGTGGTCCCAAGGAACCTATGGAAAACTGTCACCCCATTTCCTTGCTTAGCCCCTCGGCCAAAAAAAACTTGAAAGGCTGGTATACAACCAGCTGCAGGAGTATCTGTAACAGTACCAACCTGACATTCAAGTAGCATGGTTTCAGGAAACACCATTGGACAGACACTTCATTGGTTAGATCATCTACCAATGTACTAAGAGCCATGGATAAAGGGCAATTAACTGATGCTGTCTTTACTGATCTCACTAAAGCCTTTGATCTGGTTGACCACTCCCTCCTATTAGACACATTAAAACTGCTTGGTTTCGATAATCCATCCTATAAGTGGTTCTCTCATTACTTTACAGGTCTCAGCTAATGAACTGGAAAGATGCTCAGGCTACACAGAAGCCAATAACGGATGGTGTTCCACAAAGGTCCATCTTGGGTTCTCTGCTGTTCCCTCTCTCTCTCTATTAATGATATGTCTGGTAACTATAGCACAGTTCATTTACTACTGAACACGGATGACACCGTGTTGTACAGGTGCTCTGCTGATGTCACCCAACTTGGTAGTCTGCTTATTAGTAATTTCAGGGAATTAGAGGAATGGTTAGCTGGTAACAGGGCTCCAGATAAGATTTTTTTGGATGAGTACTGTACTCCTCCTTTTGAAAGTGAGGTGGGTAAAACCAAATTCAGATGTTTACAAATGTCTGGACAGAGTGGAGTGCGAAGTACATTTTTAAAAAGAATGTAGTTTTTTCCTAGATAAGAATTGATCAGGTGCCAGCTATGCCCCAGATAATGTTGGCAGGTAGGAGTAATTCACTCGCCAGTTTTAAAATATAGTGAATAAAACAAAATTTGGATGCATACGAGTGCTGTAAATCCGTGAAAAACTGCTCTTTTTGAATCACCAGTTATGTTATGAAGCACTATTTCATGGAGTGTGGCGCATTTAGAATGTTGGGTGAGTATCAGTACTTATTAAAAATGTTTCTGAAGAGTATATCCTACAATGAGGTAAGTAAAATAGGTTAGTACTCACCTTATCTGGAGTCCTGGCTAGTAACAAGCTAGTCTCGAATACCAAGAAAACTAATGCCATCCTTGTTGGTCCCAGACACCTTGGTCCCACTAGACAACATCTGTTACCTACTGCCACAACCACTGGGGATCTAACTGAGGTGTACATAGAAACATAGAAGTTGACGGCAGATAAGGACCGCAAGGCCCATCCAGTCTGCCCATTTCTTTTTCTACCTTATAAATGTGCCATCGGCCTTTGCTCTGTCTGACTCTATCACACATCTCTGAGTATACATGTACCCGGAAGTCTCCTTTAAGCTCCATGTGGATCATGTCTGAAGTCCCTACACCAGAAAACTGGGTTACTTTACCGGCTGAACAATTATGTGCCCAATAACTCCAGGCTTGCTACTGCTAATAGTACACTACTCCCAGTTCCATTATATGGTGCTCCACTTCTTCAGACCCCAAGGTGCAGAGAGGCCAAAAGGCTAATGGTCCTCTATAATAAAACTGGTAGACTTGTCACCAGTGCTCCACCTAGTGAGCACCACTGTAATGTCTTCCACTTATTAAATTGGCCCTCCTTTGAAGGATGATTTCACTATCCTCTCCTCTGTCTAGTGTACAAACTAGTAAGAGATACTGCCCCCCGCCTCAGTGATGTGTTGGCAATTAGACCCTCCAAAGAGAATGTTCCAGTCCTTCACTTGTATGCTGCTCAAGGTTCTGAGAACAAGGTCCTGTGGAGGCAAAAGATCCTTCACCTACCCTGTTCCTTAGCCGTGGAATGCTGTACCTGTACCCCTTCAAAACTGTTCCTTGCTTGGTGGTTTTAAAAAAGGACTTAAGCACCACTGGAAATACCTTCAGCTTAGGCATGCTTTAAAAATGATTCCTGGTCCACACCTTACAGGCCTAGAATCTAACGTTCCAAACAAACTGTTGTGGCCCCCAGAAAAAGGTGTGGTAAGAAGTAAAGATATATACCAATGCCTTAAGCCTTCTCTCCGATCGTAACGCTAGGGTAAGGCATAGGAGGACAGAAGATTTAGGCCTAGAAATCCCACCACAAATATGGAATAGTTGTTGGAAGAATTTGCAAAAGACCATAAAAGACACAAACAGGTTGACCCAATTTAAGACCATGCAATGATGGCACAGAATGCCTCCCCCCCCCCTTAAATTATATGAATGGGGTCTCCTTCCATCTGGGACTTGCTGGAGATGTAACTCACACACAGGCTCCATAACACATATACTTTGGTCATGCCTGACTATCTCACTTCTGGAAGAAAATCCACCATATCTGCAGAAAAATGTTGTCATACCAAGTCACCCTAACACCTCTTTCAGTTTTGCAGGGTCTCCACCAGATTTCTCAAAATGAGGCTGACGCATGCCCCAGAAGGCAGAACTGATTGCTATGCACTCTAGTCACTGCAAACAGAATACTTCTTAGACACTGGAAGCAAAGTGCTCCCCCCTCCACACAAGAACGACTGATTGAATTGGGTAGAACTGCTTGTTATGAAAGGGTAATGTATGCCAACCAAAACAAACTGGCAACTTACACTGAAATATTTTCTGGGGGGATATCCTAAATTTTACCTTTTGCAAAGTTCCAGAAGGCTGCTTTCCCACCACATCAACAGCTAGTTCAAACCTCTCCCAGGGGGGCGCAGGCCCATCACTTCCCTGTCCTACTTGATGATTTTCCCCATATAATCCCAGGTACTTGGGACATCAACTCCCAGGCACAGGTATCTTTAAGACCATGGTTGGTGATTATGCTAAATCATAATAGGTTTTATTACTTGTATGGATGCAGACAAGTTACAGTTCCCCTCTCTTTACCACATAGAGTAGTTAGGAATGAATCTTGCATCCGATTAATTGTTTTAATAAATGCTGGGCTCTTCACCTGTTCAATTTTAAAGTTTACTTGTAGCAAATACGTATTTCTTTTATTAGCCATCTATGATATGTAGTTAAAATGATTGCTTTAGTGTTATAAATCCAAGGGGCTTGTCCCCCGGCAGGTATCTGAATTTCTGTATTGAGTTTGCTACACCAAATCAATAAAATGCAAGTACAAACCCCCAAACTACACAAACTTTTTCCTGGAATGCAGTCTCTGTACTTGTTGAAATGTACCTACCTGTTGAACCTGCTACTTTCTAAACGTAGACCTGTCTGTATGCCCACACTGTACTGTGTATATGCCAATGTCACTGGCTCTGTAACCCCATGATTTCACTGTTATTGTTATGGCTTGCACTGCTCATCCAACTTCCATGTCATTAATTCCGGGTCACTCCTGAAAAAGGGACTTTTATCCTCCATGTGCCTACCTGATCAACAACACTCAATAAATAAATAAAAGACTGTGCAGACTAAACTGGTCAGCTTAACTTCACAGTTCTGTAGCCCAAACAGCGCAAGAGACCCTTTTTACATTGTAAAAGACAGCCCCTTCTAGCCCCATATATATAGTCTCAGACATCTGCAGCAGCATTTGATCATTCCTGTGTCAGGACTTATTCATTTCTGTGCCAGAATGCAGGCTCATTATTGGTTACAATGTTATGTGATGCCATCGATGATATCACAAATTGTAATCACCTGTATAGTGCTCCGTATATATCTCTTCCTCTGCTGTACATAGCGTCTTATGTAAATATTGTTCTGCACAAATATTTCTGTATATATTGTTATTACCTACTGTTTATGTATATTCTGTCTGTTCCTGAAAAAGGCTTGTACTGCCAGTGTACTTACCGGTCAACAAAGGTAAATAAATAAACAAGCATAGAGGAAGGGCTTCAAGATAAACAAAGAGGGGAGGGGTGTCAGGCACTATAGAAAAACTGTATATATGAATAAAAAACCTAGAGCAACAAATTATGTGACACTACATATATTCTGTGGCATTATGCAGGTTCTGCAGAACATTGTGCGCCATGGAAACGCAGTCCACCAGGGGTCTTGGTTATAGAAGATCCTCACGTACAACCAGACCCTCCTTAGCACAGACTGGCTGAATCAGCACTGATGATTTATAATGTTTAATAGCACATCATCTCTTGTGTAACAGGTGTCAAAATTAGCACCTGCTACTAGCCAAATGCTGGTAGTTTTGTATCAGGCTAGTAAGATTTTCCTCCAACTAGTCATGCAGCCTGTACTGGAGAAGGTAACATTTTAATAGGTAATATTTCAGTAAGTAAACCAACTGTGCCAATGGAAAAGTCTGTGGCGCTATAGATTTTCCTAGTCACTAGCCCTGCTGGCTAGTGGCTGCCAGACTTAATTATGAGCCCTGTGTAACTACAACTGGTTTAAAGACCCAGACACACAAGCAGCTGAGAGGACTCGTGTTGCAACAAGTTCTCGCATTTGGACCCAAATGTTGTTGCTGTAAAAACTTGCTGAAGTGCTATGAAAGCCAGTCTGGTTCGTTTGTTTTGCTGCCGTTCCCCCCACCACCACCACCACCACCAAAAAGAAAAACACACACACTTGTTAACAGCGAATCTGAAAACACTTCCAGATGCAGCACTTTAAATTAAAAACAGAACTTCTGTGTCATGAATATAATTACAGTAGTCCGCATGTCTCAGCTTGTAGCACATCTGCCTCTCAGCCAGACGGTCCTGTGTTCTAGTTCCACACTGGGACTAAGTTCATGCCATAGCATTAGCACCCGACTGCGGTACTACTAAGGGGATTCTGTACTGTTGGGGTGTGCTGTTCTTCGGATAACATGTTAAACTGAGGTCCTGTCTGCCTTTCTGGAGGTTGTCAGGTGGACACTGAAGATCCCATGTCACTTCTCAGAAAAGAGTAGGGGAAAGTTCCCCAGTGTCCTGGCCAAATTTCCCCCATTCACTAAAAATACCACTGACAGCTTAAGCTGATTCAGTTTCAGTTGGTTGGCTGAAAATAGGCAGTACAGCCTAGCACTCCTTTCCCGGTCAGCAAAAACTAAAATATAAATAGTTATGCTACCTGTCTCCATGCAATTTATCTGACATTAAAAGAGCATATACAGGAGAGACCATGCACTAACCAGTTAAAGCCCCCAAAGGATTTCCTTATTAAAACTTAAAAATAAACAAACTCCCTCACATTCAAGCTCGAATCACTAGTTTTAAGCGCAGCTCAAATTCTCCACATTTCAGTCCTGGCACCTGGTTAGAATTAAAGATTATATTAATTTCTAATCTTCTAAGTATACCATATATTAAAGCATTAGTAAATGAAAAAAGGGGTAAAGTAGGTACATAAGGAGCTTAAAGTGAGACTAATTCTATTGTTACAAGAACTACTCTGTTTGCAGGGAAATAAATGAATGCCACTTCATTTGTAAACCTTGTGATTGAGCATTTGCTTATAAGCTAAGAAGATATCTGAAAACTGAGATGACAGTAGGTTAAAGCAGCCCATTCACTCATTCTGTATGAACACATCTGCAATCTAGAGCATTTTTACTTGCAATTTTTTATTTGGCCAGGAAAGACCGAGTTTTGACAGCTCATTTCAAGGTGTGTCCTGAGGAGGGTTACACAGACCTGTTTTATTGACGAGGGGAATGTTGGTACAACGTGGAACATCCCAATGCCTTACAATAAGTGCCATGGGATCTTGAACTTACACCTGGACAGCCACCAGAGATGGGCAGAAGGGACCTTAGTTTACAAGGCATCTGAAGAACAGCACCTCAACAGAGAAGCATCCCCCTTCCATGTCACACTGTGTATCAGTGTTTGGTATTAACCCAAATTTCTGATGTAAGACTAGGACCCCACGACCTTCTGTTCTTCTAGCCTCAGAAACAAGCATGTACCCTACTAAGCTACTGACATGGACTTCACGGGAATCACAGAAATCTAAGTACTTAAAGGTGAACTGCACTGAATCTGAGAGTCATTTGCCCTGCAGAAGCTGATTTTTCAATACTGGTTCCATTTCTGTAATCGTTTTATATTACAGGCTTTTTAATTATCCTAGTGGGGCTTCCTAATTTACACACAGGTAGTGCCATTTTAGAACTGTATGATGTAGCTTATGTCCCTTGCTCATCTCTTCCACTGTTACCACAATGCACTTATGTTTTAGTATAGAACTCTGTGGTTGAGAGGGACATAATCTACATCATACAGTTCCAAAATGGTGCTTAACAGAGTGTAAATCAGAAACATTCACTGAGGTTACTAAGGGGCCAGTACAGGTAGAACTATAACAGAACTGGAACCAATACAAAAAAAAGTAGCTTCTACTTGGAAAATGACTTTCCGGTTCAGCACAGTTCTCCTTTAAGGAAAGAGATCCATAAAATGACTTGCCCAGCCCACCAATCAAAACCTAGTCTGTCATAAGAAGAATTAAAGGGGCATTGTCAGCTTTTTCTCTCATTTTACATGAAAGGGTAACCATTGTGCCTCTAGTCTAGGCACATATATGTAAAGCGATCACAATGCAATGTAATAGTACAGCCCAAAATCAAGGTTTTCACCTAATTCATTTAATAGTTACATTTATTACGTTCCAGTCGTCCTGAATTAAACTCTGATGTGCCCCGGAAGCACATCCACAAGTAAAGCATGCGTCTGCTCGGGAGCATGGTCCCAAAAAGCACTTTTTGACATGCCCATCAAGAAAGGGCATTTACCCAACACATCAGGCCATAACGATTCTTTCCTTGTGTCTAAATTAAAAACCCGAGCGGTAGTAATGCCGCAAAATACATTTTTAAGTGAGTGCCGAAATCATGCACATGCAGAAAAGCTGGTGCCAATATCCCGCGCATGCGCAAGAGTGTGCCGCTCTTGCGCATGCGCGGGATTTCTTTATCCTGTAGCTGTTCCGCATGCACGTGATTTTGGCAGTCATGAAAAATGTATTTACATTACTAACTACGACTTAACACACAAGGAAAGAATCGTTATGGCCAGATGTAGTAGGGGTAAATATCCTTTCTTGATGGGCACATCAGAAAGTGCACTTTGGGACCGCGTTCCTGAGCAGACCCGCATTCTGCTTGTGAATATGCTTCCGGTGAACATCGGAGTTTCATTCGGGATGACTGAAACAAGATAAATGTAAATATTAAACAAATCAGGTAAAAACCTTGTTTTTGGGCTGTACTGTTAGATTGCATTGTGATTGCTTTACATGTATGTGCATAGAGTCACAATGGTTACTCAATCATGAAAAATGAGAGAAAAAGCTGACAGTTCCCATTTAAGTGACAACATTCAGCGAGCTGGAGTATACAAAGCGATAACCGGCTTCTGTGGGGATTAAACACAGAGGTGTTTAATCAACACAGAAGCCGGTTATTATGTAGTATACCCAACTCGCTGATGAGTTGGAATGTGTTGCAAAAAAGTGTTTCACTGTCGGGAAAACTGCTGGCGCAACAGCATTTTCTACTGCTTGTTTTTTTTTTAAGTGTGGGGGGGTGATTAAACCACTATGGGGGGGGGGCAATTAAACCACTGTGGGCGTGGTTTTAGGTGAATAAACTACTCTGAGCCATTGTTTTGAAGTTTGTGGGGAAATAACTGACCAGAGTTCTAAATGCTGATTAGCTGAGTACAGATACCTGTCGTATAATGCATAATATACAAATCATCAGATTAGACGAGGCTTCCCTTATTTATCTGCATTTTAATCCCTTTAAAGAGCAAACGTACTGCCTAAAATTGATATTAGTTGCTAAAAGCGATTAACTATTACATTTTATATCCGAGGTGCTTTTTCTTTTCCCGTTGGGTAAATTGAACTTTAAATACCTGTACATTTTCTTTCTCTGATGGCTGGTCTCCGGGCTTCCTTACTCCTGGGCCGTACCTCCCGATACTGACTGACGGGCAGGAATCAGACCTCTGCAGCAGGGGACATCCAGCCCTCCACTTCCTGTCTCCCTCAGTTCTTCCTAAAGCAGTCCAATGTGGTAATACTACTTGGAGACAGAAAACAAGAATATGAATTTTAAGACATATATGGCCGTGAGGCCAGCCAACTATATACATTCTGAGAGGGAATCTGAAGCCTGGAGGCCAGCCGTCGGAGAAAGAAAATTTACAGGTATTTAAATTTCGATTTCTCTCTCCTAAGCTGGTCTCCGGGCTTCCTTACTCCTGGGATATACAAAAACAGTATGTCCCCAGATGTCCCAGGTGGGAAGAATGTCAAGAGCCCTTAAGGGTTCACCACCGTTTGAAACACTCTACAGCCAAAGGATGCCTCTGCCGAGGACATCACTTCCAGTGAGAACCTTTTTTTTTTTTATAAAGAAATTGTGAATGGATGATCAAAAGGCCACTCAGTGTAAGTGTGCTGTCGATGCTTCTCTGAATTACACCCACGAAGGGTGCCATGGACTCTCACTGGGCCAGGCAAGTTACTCTGGCCTGATCATATGCCATAGAGGTGATGGATAGAATCTTTGGCTATAGAGCCTATTGAATCCTTGCTGCCCCAATCTTTTTCTCTTTAGCTGTTATGAACACAGTTGAAATTCTGCGAATAGCTTCCTCTCTCGTAATGCCCATTTTTCTCCCTCTTCCCAGGTCTAGTATATGACATTTTCCATCCTTGTTGCTTTTAGAGAGTGGGCAGAAGGAAAGAATAATGAACCCTTGATTGTAATAGAGGGGAGACATAACTTTGGCAAACAAAAATTGGAACTGTTCTAGCCTGATGAACGAGTGTACAGCTCTTGGGCCAGCAATGCTTTTAGTTTGCTGAAACTCCTAGCAGGAGTAATAGCTTTAAGAAAAAAGGGGCAACCTTTATTTTGAGATGCATGAAGGATGGCTTGAGAGGCTCTAAGGGGGCCTTGGTCATAGCCTTGAGAACCCTATTAAGACTCCAAGGTGACAGCTTTGGTGGACTGAAGATGTTTTAATGCTGCTGCCTGAAGAAGTACCAGACATGGGGATATGAGCCCAACAATTCTCCAAGTCCGTCAAGAGTGCCCCCCAGTGCAGAAACTCTAATTTGTAAGGTGGTTGGTTGCAGTCCTTTGTCCATCTGTCTTAAAAGGAACTGCAGTAGTACAGGCGATTATACTGTGTCGTTCTGTATGTGTCTGGGATGAAGCCAGAACCAAAAATTCCTCCGGATTCTATAATGTACTTTGGAGGAAGAAGAGACATATGAGTTCCCCATCATGTCAATAACAGGAGCTCTACTGCATAGCTCCTTGAAAGTTTTTCCACTCACTTTCCCAGACCAGAGAGAGACCAGTTGTTAAAAAGAGGGTGCAGAACTTGACCTTGATGGAGAATTCCCATGGCTGAACCTGAATGCTCGAGGTGGTCGCCCTGACTAATGAATGAGAAACAACTAAGTGTGGAAAAACCATAAGGGACAGACTAGAATCATGACTGACCTGTCCAATGCCACTTTGTGGAGGACTCTTGATAGAGGCGGTATTGGAGGAAGGCATACAGGAGACTGAACAGATCCCAGTTTATGGGGAAAAGGTGTCCTGAGCCACCGCTGGTTTGTCCTTGGCTAGGGAACAGAAATGCTTTACCTTGGCGTTCTGCCAGGAAGGCATACAGAAGACCAAACAGATCCCAGTTTATGGAGAAAAGGTGTACTGAGCCACCGCTGGTTCGTCCTTAGCCAGGGAACAGAATTACTTTACCTTGGAGTTCTGCCCGCAAGCGAAAAGATCTGTTTAGTATTGCCCCACTATTCTGTCTGAATGTGCGAGGCACTGTCCTTCAGGCCAAGCATCCCTTGGTCGACTCCACTAAGGATCAGTCGCTCTACAAGGACATTTTCCTGTCCCGATACGAACATCGCTCAGTGGTGCTCAACCCACTGAAAAAGAAGGGATTCCTTTAGCATCTTTGAGCTTCTCATTTCGCCCTGATGGTCGCTGTATGTCAGTGTTGCCAGATTATCAGTTGGAAACAGGCTAGCTGGATTGAGGAATTGCTGTTCAGCATGTCTCTGGGCATGGCCTACTGTTCCCCCCTCAGAAACGTTTATACTGTACCTTGTGTCCAACAGCAATCCCCTGCTCGGTGCCTTCCCAGTTCCAGAGGCTTGCATTGGTCGCGATTTCGACTTAGTGCGGATGGCCTAACTTGTGGCCCTTCATGACCTCTGACCTCTGGGACCGTCCTGGAGGAAGGGCTTAATCCGTGTTAATGAGCTGTGTGAAAAAATAAGCAGGTAGCTGAGGAGCTTGCAAAACTCCTTGATGAGCCATTACAGATCCAAAAATCTAGGTTTCGGGGGGAGAAACCTTGTGTTACAATGAGAGTCCCCCAGGAGGATCAAGGTCTGGTTTGGAATTAGGGAGCTCTTTCTCCAGCTGATGGGAAAACCATGAGCCATAGGGGACCGGACTACCTCTGCCACTGCCTGTAATGCCTGGTTGAGCTGTGAGAAGACTGCAATGGTAGAGTTTGAATTGGAAGTACTGCTCTCCCACTCTGAATCTGGGATAGTGCGTGCGCCATTACTGCATGGGAATGTGTAAATAGGCATCTTGCAGATTTATGGGTGCTGGAAAATCCCCTTTTTGCAACTCCCTGACTCGTGACAAAGTTTCCACCTTGAAGGGTCTGCTGTGAACAAAACTATGAAGGCAGATTTAGTCTGTCCTTCAAGTATGCATGGGCTTGAATACTCTGACTGGATCCCTACGTTCAGGGTCTGCACATGCTCCTGAATTATGGTAGTTATGTTTTCGGCTCTTCTCTGGAATCTCCTATCACCTCCTTTAAAGATTATCCATACGGGAGCTCTCTCTTGTCGGGGGCATTCGCCAAGTGAGCTTTGGCAACCTGTCCGCCTGCCATGCCTGCAGCCTTAAGTATGTCAAGGCAAGGTGAGTTAAAGCATGGCTCTTGCTGTGCACCTGGCAGCCTCCTTTGAGATATCTGCTGAAAATGCCACCAATAGTCCCGCTCTGAGGCTGTTGCGGGTTGGGCTTATCTACATCTGGCTCGTCCGCACGCTGGAATGCCAGGATAGTGGCCCAAGGCATTGCGGCTCCTGCGGAAAAACAGGTTGGCTGGGCTTGCTTATATATGGCTGATCAGCACACTGGAATGCCACATCAGTGGTGTTGAGAACGGGTTGTTGGCAGCTGCTTTAAGGGAGGAGTGGAGGACTAAAAGCATCTCTTTGAGGGAGGACCTCTCCGTTCCCGTCCAATGACCATCTCAGAGGGTAGCCTTTATGGTAGTAAGTAGCTGCGAGGCCATAATTAAAATTTTGTATTTTTTTTTTTTTTAATTAGAACTTGAAGGGATTGGCCATAGGGCTAAATGCGAAAAGATTAGTTGTCACAGCCGTGAGTGATGTTGCGGACGCCAGTCTGTATTAGAGATATCCCCACTTACCTGACAGAGGGGTTCTGGGTTCAAAACCAGAGAGCCCATTCTGTGGTGGCCTGGCCCAGTTTCTGAATGTTTTTGTCGAACTTGGGTGAACCTGGAGGTTGATGCCTCCTAGATTTAGGTTGATGCCTTCTAGATTATAAACATAGAAAGTAACGCAGAATGCAACTGTGGTGGGTCTAGGTAGGATGCTGCCAGGCTTATCCTAGGATACACTGGGGGGGGGTATGTCATCCCTTGTTGCTGCCATGCCCGTCCCATAATCCACGAGATCCGGTAGTCCAAGTGCTAGGGGATAGGACCCACATCTAGATAAACTGGGGTCCTACGAGTGCCAGAAATGCCCCCTGCAACGCTTTAGTTTAACTTCTATACCTTATCTTTCTCCTATGAGGTGGAATATTGATCCACTCAGGTGAACTGTCTTTCGGGGTGAGAATATAGATGGTCCATTTTCTTGTATCCTCTAGAGAGGTCTCATATCTGGTCTTATTTAACTGTTTTATGAGGTGTGGCGTCAGAGGGGGTTGCGGATTGCTGAGTCCCTCTGGAAACTGTCTGTTAATATGACCCGTGGCCTATGATACCGAGCCGAGGAGGATCTTCCTCCGTGATGTATTCCCCATTCGCAGACGTTGCTCTCTGGACATTATAGGAGAAGCTACCCAGCCAAGGTCATCAGCAGCGGGCGACTAGCCGCGCTGACCTTTTTTGCGCCGGGAAGGCTTGCGTGAGGCCATAATACCACAAGAGGCCCTACTTCCTTTAATTCAGCTTACTCCCCCCTTCCTGATGTTATGCTGCTGAAGCAGGTAGAAAGTGTGCTGGCCCTTTAAGAATTGTGCCAGTCCTGAAAAGGCCATCAGAGCTGTAGTCCTTTTTCTAAGGTTTTTTTCATTTTACTCCCCCTAGAATATGCAGGGATCTGAAAAAACCTAGGCAGCTGGCTCACTTCTTGACGGTTTGCGGGGGGAAGGGGGCGCAGCACGGTGGACAAAGGCTCCATAATAGCGCTCCTCCCGCGCTGTAGTGTTCATCAGTGGAGTCGCTAAGCCGTGCTGCATGTCCACCGTCGACGAGCGGCTGAGGTAATCTGATTGCCAGCCATCAATGGTTGCCTCACATATAGTTTAAGCCCCTTTTCGCTCGTTGGAGTTCCTCATCCCTGCAGCACTTTGTCGAGCGGTGATTCGTCAACAAGAGCCGCTGACAAGCTGCTGGCCCACCATCGACGAGTGGCTCAATTAGAATGCCGTTGATGGGATAGAAGAAAATTCGTGGAAAAGATACGGGGCTGCCAGCTGAGGGGAGATGCAGTCTCCCTAAGTACCATTTATTCCCTTGCGCGATCCTTCACCAGTAGTAAGCACGGGAAAACAAACACACACACAGTTTCTGCCCGAAAGCTGAGGGGAGATGTATTCTCCTCAACTCCTCGTAGAAAGCGTGGGAAAACAGCCTCACGAAGAGATGGGGCCTGTCCTCCTTAAGTTCAGAAGCACTCTGGTGTTGTTCTGACCCCCTAAAAATATATGCTGCAGGTTACTGAGCACTCTGTGCCCATTCCGATTCCCTGAAAATCAAATCACTCCGGTGCCTGTTTTGATTCCCTGAAACACACTTTCCACTGCACTAAGTAGCATTTCAGGCCTAGTGCAGGATATGCAGGGAAAAAACAACCCAGTGAAAATGGGTCCAGACTGTGCAGCTTGCAAGGCTGAGACTGGCACCCAGCCTGGGATTCTAAAATACAGCGATTTCTGATCCTCACTGAAACAAAATTTCTTAACTTACAGTCTGCTGTCTTCAACTCTGCCACATGGCAGAGCTCTGCTTGCAGAGTACCTGCCAGACTGAAGGCAGGAAGTAAACTGAGGGAGACAGGAAGTGGAGGGCTGGATGTCCCCTGCTGCAGAGGTCCGATTCCTGCCTGTCAAACAGCATCAGGAGGTACAGCCCAGGAGTAAGGAAGCCCGGAGACCAGCTTAGGAGAGAGAACTAGAAGACTTTTTGTCTGATGTCAGCAGGTGTGATTAAAGAAATAATGCATGACAGGGTGTCTGTTGTGCTGGGATAACGCATCGCCTGGGGGGTTGGGCACAGCAACCTGACACACACCCTGGAATGTATTATTCCTATTATACAATGGCTTCTTGTTATATATAAAATTAAAAAATAATTTTAAAGAATGTTTTTATTAGTGTGAAAAAATATTTCTGTTTCTTAAGAGGAGATTGAAAAAAGAGAGTATCCTAGAGGTCCATAAGCTCATCTACATTGGTTCACAGTGCTGAGACTAGACCTGTGGTGTTATGCTGGGATAACAACATGGGTCCAGCCCCAAACTGACCAATCACAGTCCAAGATTCATTCTTACCATTGTATATTTATGGAGCAACACTTTGCCCTGCAGCCGAGACATCTAGTTCTATCCCCCACTACATCATCAGCATTGGGACCCCACTGCTACTCAGGAAAAGCCACTCAGTAGCTGCCAGGTCAATCACCTGTGATGTCACAGTCAGTGAGGTCACAGTGCTGATAATGTAGTATGGGGGGGTGGTGGACAGAACTAGATATGTCAGCTGCCAGGCAGAGTGCTGTTCCACACATCCTGCATAACACTGTCACACAGAAAACCTTCTACTGAGCAAGCAGAAAAAGAAAACTACTTCAGAAATAAAAAGTTACAACTGACTGCCTCTTAAAATGTTTAACACTTTCCTGTCTGCTATTTTTGGGTCTATTAGCTCTTTTGTCTGCAACTTCCCCATCAGATCAAAGACAATTAATGTTTAGTTAAAACAGCTTATAATTCAAAGGTTGCTGGTAAACAAAACACCAAGGCAAACAGAAAATAATGTCAGAACCCTTGGCCAATGTGGACCTGAGGTACTGTGCTGCACAACCATGCAGGCAACCAGGTACCAGATTGAGCGCACGTTTTCCGTGACTGAACGACCACTGTCTAAGAGTGTTGCCAGTGATCGCTCCTTCTCAAGTGGCAAAGTGGCACTGCTCCCAATGGTTACACCACCTGTGGTGGGCCAGGGGAAGCAGTCTTTCCCATCAGGCTAGCAGCAAGCTCGGGATGCCCTCACTGTGGTTGCCTGTGCCAGTCAGAGGAGAGGATGCTTCAGTACTCTGAGGCATGCACCGTAGAAACACAGCTAAATAAACCCAGGGCTTCAAACAAGCAATCTGTCTGATATTTTTGGGATCCCTTACATATTTTCCATTATTCTATGCAGAATTTGAAGGGTTCTAGTCAGATAAACTTTCCTATGTATATGTAACTGACTAGGACAGTAAGTTTTGAAGTTGCAGTGAAACAAATGGTGCATCTTTGGACTCCACCTCTTCAGAGAATCTCAAGCAAAATCAGGGACCCTGGGACTAGAAAGTATTGTAGGTATGAAAATAATCTAAGTGCAGGGAATCAAAGCTTGATTCGAGCAGCAAGTGGGTCACAACTACACAGACATAAATGAGGTTAACAGTTAGCCCCTTTACAGAACCTAACTAAAAGAATACTACCCATCTAGAACATAGATACATAGACAGTGTCGGCAGATAAGGGCCTACGGCCCACCCAGTCTCTGCCCATTTGAGCTTGTAAGTTTACTTTATGTTTTCCTAGAAGTCTGTTGCCCCTTACCCCTGACCTCCAGAATTCCTTTATGTCTATCCCATGCATTCTTAAATCCCGTGATTGTTTCAGCCCCCACCACTTCCTCTGGCAGGATGTTCCACTTGTCCACCACCCGTTCTGTGAAGAAATTCTTCCTCACGTTTCCTCTGAATCGTACTCCCTGCAACTTCATCCCATGCCCTCTAGTCCTGGAACATCTTTTTAGCTTAAAAATAGTGCATTCCTGCACCCTGTTCCTCCCTGTAAGATACTTGTATGTCTCTATCATATCCCCTCTCTCCCTCCTCTCCTCCAGGGAGTACATATTCAATTCCTTCAACCTGTCTCGTAGGGACTTATGATGCAATCCATGTACCATCTTTGTTGCCCTCTTCTGAACCTTCTCTACCCTATGTCCTTATGTAAGTAAGGTCTCCAGAACTGTACACTGTACTCCAGGTGGAGCCTCACTAGTGTCTTGTATAGTGGAATTATGACCTCCCTTTTCCTGCTGGTGATGTCCCTGCCTATGCATCCCAGCATCCTATTTGTTTTACCTGCTGCCTTGTCACACTGTTTCCCTACCTTGAGGTCATCAGAGATGATAACCCCAAGATCACGTTCCTGCTTGGTGCATGCTATATCCTCACCCCCACAACTGATATATTGTGCCAGTGTTTTTGTGTCCCATATGCATTATCTTGCACTTCTTTGCATTGAATTTCAACTGCCAAACCCCTGACCATTCTTCAAGTTTCTGCAGGTCCCTTCTCATTCTGTCTACACCCGCTCGTGTGTCAACTCTGTTACAGAGCTTTGTGTCATCAGCAAACAGGGAAATTCTGCCTGCCAGGTCCTGCGCAATGTCACTGATGAAAACGTTGAATAGGACCGGTCCCAGCACTGATCCCTGTGGTACCCCACTGGTCACTCTTTCCTCTGTGGAGTGACAGCCATTTACCACCACACTCTATGTCCTGCCGCCCAGCCAGTTACCTACCCACCACACTACTGTCCTGCCCACACCCATATTCTCATGTTTGTGTAATAGTCTTCTATGTGGTACAGTGTCAAAGGCCTTGCTGAAGTCCAGGTATGCCATGTCCACTGCCCTCCCCTGATCCACCTCCCTAGGCACCCAGTCAAAAAATTCAACGAGGTTGGTCTGATATGACCTCCCCCGGTGAAACCATGCTGCCTTGGGTCCTGTAGTTCACTGACAACCAGATGTTCCACCAATCTCTCCTTTAGCAGTGCTTCCATGATCTTCCCCACTACCAAGGTAAGGCTGACTGGTCTGTAGTTCCCCGCTTCCTCTTTGTTCCCACTTTTGTATAAGGGGACTACATCTGCTGTCCTCCAGTCTTTGGGTACCTCCCCTGATTCCAGTGATCAGCTAAACAGGATTGCCAGAGGTTCAGCCACCACTCTCTTAGTTCTTTAAGGACCTGGGGTGCACCCATCTGGCCTCATTGCTTTATCAACTCTTATTACTTCTAGTTCCTTCAGGACCCTTTCTCGTGTGAAGGGACTTGTGTCCATTTCTGCACCATTCCCACCTCTTGTACTCCCTTCAGACCCATTACCCTCCTCTTCCTCAGTAAAGGCTGAGCAAAAATACCTGTTCAATATGTCAGCTTTACTGTTGTCATCCTCTACGCGGCCCCCATCCTCCCCCTTCAGTCTCACTATCCCTCCCTTTGCCTTTCTTTTTTCACTTATGTACCTGTAAAAGGTTTTGTCCCCTCTACCCACTGATTTTGCAATGTGCTCTTCTGTCTGAGCTTTGGCTTCCCTTACTGACCTCCATGCCTCCCTCTGCTCCTCCTGGTACTTCTCCCTATCCCCTTCTGCCTGTGTCTTTTTGTATTGCCTGAATGCAATCTTTTTGGCTTTCACTTTCTCAGATACCTCCTTGGAAAACCATAATGGCCTCCTCTTCCTTTTCCCCTTGCTAACCTGCTTAATGCATAATTCTGTTGTTCTTGTAATCCCCATTTTAAATACTGCCCACTGTTCTTCAACCCCGATTCCTGCCCCATTCCTCTTAACATCTTTTTCAAGCATCTCCCCATTTTTCCAAAGTCTGTCCCCCTAAAATCCAGGATACGTATTTTTGTGTGGTTTGGTTCTGCTCCTTCTGTGATTTCAAACCACAATGCCTGGTGGTCACTGTTCCCCAGGTGCTCCCCCACTGTTACCCCCATCACACTGTCCCCGTTTGTGAGCACAAGGTCCAGTATTGCCTTCTGCCGAACTGGCTCCATGACCAGTTGCTTGAGGAAGGC
This sequence comes from Neoceratodus forsteri, assembly GCA_016271365.2. Taxonomy (NCBI): domain Eukaryota; kingdom Metazoa; phylum Chordata; order Ceratodontiformes; family Ceratodontidae; genus Neoceratodus; species Neoceratodus forsteri. The sequence goes on along the minus strand of CM057452.1, from coordinate 1,688,291,353 downwards.
ACCCTGAAGGGAGTCCAGGATAAATCTGCTCCTAGATGATGCTGCTGCTGGGATGCTGCAGTCCACATCTGGAATACTGAGGTCTCCAACCAGCACTACCTCATCCTTGTCTGCCATCCTTTGGATGGCTAGCATCAGCTCCCTATCTGTTTCTTCCTCCTGGGCTGGTGGTCTATAGACCACACCTGTGTGGACAGAAGCAGTATTTTCTTCTGAGAGCACAAACCACCTTACACTATAGTGTGGACATTAATCCACTTCTTACAATGTACATCAAGCCTCAAGAAATATCTGTCCATCGGTTTACAGCACCATGTAACATGGCTCTCTGCAGTACTTCCAAATAATAGAATGTCACTGGTTCAATGAAGACAGGTGACTACAAAGCAACCATGGATTAATTCCACAGTAGAACCATGGTTGCTTATGTAGTACCTTTTGGAACCACAACAAACGTTAGCAGAATTCCTTGCATCTCAGCACTCCCCAATGCCGCCGTACTAAATGTACCTATTTGTTCAGTCAGCAAAGTTAAAATTATGAATGCTGCACATGTATTACGTTTTCAAAAGTTTAGCTAGATTAGAATAATATTACCCGATTACAACTCTGCAGTTTGGAAGGTGTAGCCTCTCTACAGCATGTAAATTAAAGTAGGCATTAAAAGCGTGCATATTAATGAGGCAGTGTCATGCTTGCAATCCCAGAATGCAGTGCTTTGTGTCAGGAAGTAAAAATGCGTGATATTACACGTAACATTTCTTTTGTTTAAAAACAGATCTGTCGAAATTAACTATTTGTAACTGTACGGAGTTCCTCATCACACTAAATTGTTTTCTCATGAGGCAACATACCTGTAATTTATGTAAGTAGCATTACAGTGGCACAACATGGTTTTATAAATGAGACAGCGTATAAAACTCTGTATATGTGTACATTATTGTTGCAGAAAACCAAACCAACTGTGCGTAATAAACAATACTGCAAATACTCTTGCCATGTTACAAGAGCATTAAACCACTCCAGACCATGGTTCTGCAGTGGAATTAATCCATGGTTGGAGGCAGTCGGCCTCATCCCCCAACCCTCCCCAACCATAGATTAATTCTACAGTAGAACCATGGTCTGTCGTGGTTTAATGCTTACATCCCTGCCTTCCATCTAGAAAATGCTGGATTTCTTTCCCCAAGGAAGACATAATTCCATCTGGCTAATTCAATTACCATCAGACAGTGATAAACCTTTTAAAGGGAAGCTTCTAAACCCAACTTTCTACAACCCCAGGTCAGGTCTAAGCTTTTCTCAATTTAGAAAACATTTCCACATAAAATTTAAAAACAGTCGTTAGTAATGCTTACTACAGCATTATTTCTACTAAAAATGAACACAATGCCCAAGGCCTCATCTTCTTTCAAGTTTGATAAAAATATTTCATGACTGCTCACTTGCTGTAGAATTCTTTCTTTTTTTATTTGTAAAAGTGAAAACACACTTTTGGTGTTATATCAAAAGTTGTTATGTAGCAGATGATTGCTCTCATCTTACTATCTCCTTACTTAACTTTAGGAATGCTCTGTGTAACAACAATAACGCATGCTGCAGGAGTCTCCTCCCACTCCATCATAAGAGGTTAGGCTGTGCAATGATCTCTGAGCGTACGGTCACTTCAAATAAACAGACAATTGAGTATTGACTGTGTTTCAGTGTGTTAGATATTATTTTATAACATAATATTTGTGCAGTGCAGTGAAATAAGTGGGGGTTCACCTTTGCTTTTCAAACTGCCAATAAAAGAATTCAACAGAATAAAGATATTGTGATGTCAGAAAATTCCAACTGCTTAGAAGCCCAACACATTTCAGTGAGAAACTACAAATTTATGTCCATCTTTTTCAAAAGAAATAGATACTTCTTCCAGCAACAAATTGCTCCTCTTACATGTTAGTAATACTGCGGTTAATCAGGTTTCTTCTTCTTCCCAAGTAAAATTTGGTTAGGAAGAAATTATCACCTTCTGAATCATAACAAAAGCTCACACACATAGAAAATCACATAGAACCATAGAAATTTGCTTGTAGAAAAGGACCCCTTGGCCCATCCAGTCTGCATCCACCCCCCCCAACCGCCTAGTTCATCTTGCTGATCGTTGCTAGCCTTGCTTGTAGAGCAGAAAGCAACCAACTAAAAGAAGCTACATTTTCTTATTAATTTAACACTTATATCTCAGCAGGAGTCAGTGTCTGTTGAGATTAAGCAGACAGATACTTTATTAAAGGTAGGAGGAGTCTTATTTAGGGTTAAAAAAAAAGAAAGTCAGTGTGTGTTCTGTACTGGGAAGGGTACTGTATCAACTTACTTTGCTAAACCAGTAGGAGGAAAGAGAGCTTTATTGGGTGTGTGGCTTAGACACTATAAAAGTAGGTGACTCAAATTACAACTTCCTGTTGCTAGCATTTTTTCTTACTAATTGCCCTCCATCCCACCCACCTAAGCCAGTTGTACTTTTATAGCCAATGGGTTTGACTGTCAACAGGAACTTCCTGTTTGGCAGTAGGAAGGGAAAGATCATACAGACACATTGGTTTTGTCAACCTTAAAGGAAAACTACACCCAAAACTTGAAAAAATATATGCTGTGCAGAGTGTTTTAATTTGTATGTGAAGTTCTAGTGTTTCCTTCCCTCTGACTGGTATTAGGAGTTTTTCCTAAATTAGCCTGCTAGATTTAGGGTAGTTTTACGACCCCTGGAGATCTCCATATCAAATATGTTTATTGCATTTCTTTGTCCTACAATGCACCTTGTTTCATGTAATGGTGATGTAGGAGAGCCCATAAATCCAGCAGAAAGCACTGCATTACAATCAGTTCACAACAATAGAGATGGCTATATTTTAAAATCTGTAGAATTCAGCTTGGTGACCACCCTCATCCTAAAGGTTTTACTGTCCTGAAAAACTTTGCTGCTGGTAATTTTTGTGCAGTTTGTAAAGCTTCCAAGATATTTAGTTTGTTTGGCATGTGTGTGCTGAATGTTGGGTCTCTCTTACATCACAGTCACGTGAGACAAGATGCACTGTGGGAACAAGAAATCACGATTACACTATCAGGTATGAAGATCTCCAGGGGTCGTAAAACTAGCATACAGCTAGCAAGCTAATTTGGGAAAACCCTAATACCAGTCAGAGGGAAGGAAACACTAGAACTCACATACAAATTAAAACACCTGTACAACATATATATTTTTTTCAAGTTTTGGGTGTAGTTTTCCTTTAAAGGAAAGTAGCTCATCCCCCCTCCCTCCCCCCAGCTGCTGGTGGTCTGACACTGAGCAAGGAAGAAGGAGGCTACTGAAGAATATAGGAAGTTGCTGTCCCAGAACAGGAAGGGTGAGAATTGTAAGAAGAGAAGAGAGTAAGTATACAGAAAAACAGGAGAGGGGACACAAAATAGGACATGATAGGAGTGGTGCAGTGCAATGGCTGCGGGGTGGCAGTGTTCCGGGAGACATTCTGGGGGCTGCGATGCTGCCCTATTTGCAGGCACCTCTCTGGTCTGAGGGAGGAGGTTGCCAGTCTCCAGGCTGACCTGGCTAGGAATCGTGAAACCTCCTCCCCCACCCAGGGACCACCAGGACCAATGCCACTACCTCAGAGGCTGCCAAGAAAGAGGAGAGGCTGGACCAGGGTGGCCTCAGGGAGGAGAGTGGTGGAACAGAGTTGCATCCCTCCAGCTGTACCTCTCCACAATTCCATTCGCTCTTCTGGTGGACAGTGGTTCCTCTATGGAGGCACCTGCAGTGGAGAGCAAGGAGGATGCTGGGAACCTTCACAAAGGAGACCCACAGGAGGGTGGCATGGGACCCCAGAGGGAAGAAACAACCCTGGTGGGGACTCAATCATCAGGGGTAGAAATGGGGAGGAAGGGAGAGGAGGTGTGGTGCCTGCCTGGCGCCATGGCTTGGAGGGACAGGAAGCGAATCCTCAGGATCGTGGGAGCGGCTGCACGAGGGAGGGAGCTGGATGTCACTGTCCACCTAGGGACACATTACCTGGCTAGGAATGGGATCAGAGCAGTGCAAGATGAGTTTGTAGAGTTGGAGAGGGGCCTTAGACAAGTAGCACATATGGTAACCTTCTCGGAGGTGCTGCCTGTCTATGACAAGGGTGATGCTAGGGTACTCCTCACCAGGGAATTCAATGAATGGTTGAAAAACTGGTGTGGAGCTCAGGGTTTTGGCTTCATTGGGGACTGGGGAGCCACCTGGAGGGATGCAGACCTATACTGGTGCGATGGTCTGCATCTGTCCAGGATCCTAGGTGAGAGGTTTAAATGCTTCATTGGCAAGCATTTAAACTAGCCAAGGAGGGAGGCACTGAAAAGGAGCAGGGAAATCCCAGCCTTCCCCCACAAAACATGGTAATTAGTGAGGTAAACACCAAGGTAGAGAAGTCATTTGGGAGCAGGACAGAGGTAAATGTAAAAAAAAGGCAAAGGCAGTAAGGACAGGAATGAGGCTAAAAGGTGTAAGGCCATCAAAAAGTGGAGGGTGATGAGTACCAATGCCAGTAGTCTGTGTAACAAGCTCCCTGAACTAGTGGCCTTGATTGAAGAGGGATACCTAGATATTGTGGCAGTCACAGAAACATGGTACACAGAGAACCATGACTGGGATGTCAACATACCAGGATACACAATCTAGAGTAGGGACAGGGAGTGTAAACGAGGAGGAGGAGTAGCTCTCTATGTAAAGGAAGGGATCAAAGCAACAGAACTAAAGAGTAAACAGGGAGCAAATGAGGCACTCTGGGTCACCCTGGAGACAGGAAATGGCACCACAATCCGCATGGGGGTTATAAACAGACCCCCATCTCAGGGGGAGGGAACAGACAAGGAAATGATAGAAGGCTTCCTTAGAATGGCAGAAAAAGGGGAGATACTGTTGATGGGGGGACCTGAATATGCCAGATGTTAACTGGAGCACCTTTGCTGCAGGCACATCCAAGAGCAGGGTCATTCTTGATGACCTACAGGGGACATGCCTCAGACAGCTAGCACTGGAACCCACTCGGGAGGGAGCAATCTTAAACCTGGTACTTTCAAATAGGTACGGAGAAAGAATCTCAGATTTAGAAGTGGGTAGCCATCTGGGAACAAGCGACCACCAAACAGTGTGGCTCACGATAAACACAGCCATACAATCAAGACATACAAAAGCAAGAGTATTGGACTTTAGGAGGGCTGACTTTGAGAAAATGAGAGAGTGCCACAGAAAAGCACTAGCAAACAGGCAAGAAGGAGGGGTGGAGGAACAATGGGGAGTAATCAAAACAGCCATCACAGAGGCAGCAAGCCTTTGTGTAAAGCAAATCAACAAAACACAACAAAGGAGAAAAATGCTATGGTTCTCAAAAGAGGTGGCAGGGAAGGTTAAGGAGAAAAGGATAGCATTCAGGATATATAAGGAAACACAGAAGGAGCAAGACAGAGAACTTTATCAGTTAAAGCAGAAACAGGCAGGGAAGGCAATCAGAATAGCAAAGGCCCAAACCGAGGAAAGGATAGCCAACTCTGTTAAGAAGGGGGATAAGACCTTTTATAGGTACATTAGGGAGCGAAGAAAGACCAAAGGAGGGATACTGAGGCTTAGTAAATGGGAGGGAATGTGGGTAGAGGGTGACAGTGGAAAAGCAGGGATACTGAACGAATATTTCTGCTCAGTATTCACAAAGGAAGAGAAGGGGGAGGTACCTAAACCAAACAAGAGAAACACTCTGAAGACTGGGGTCGATACCAGTCTGTTTGCAGAAGAAAGGGTTCTGAAAGAACTAATAAAATTGAAAGTGGACAAAGCAATGGGGCCTGATGGGATTTGCCCAAGAATTCTAAAAGAACTAAGAGTAGAACTAGTGACACCGCTGACTACTCTCTTTAACAAATCATGGGAGGATGGGGTGATGCGATTCCTCTTCACAGAAGTGGGCGCAGGACAGAGGCAGGAAACTACAGACCAGTTAGTTTGACCTCAGTGGTAGGGAAAAGGATGGAATCACTTCTGAAGGAAAGAACTGTTGAGTACCTAGAGGCCAGTGGGGCACAGGACCCAAGGCAGCATGGATTCACGATGGGAAGGTCATGTCAGACGAATCTAATAGATTTCTTTGACTGGGTGACCAAAGTAGTAGACCAGGGAGGGGCTGCGGACATGGCCTACCTAGATTTTAGCAAGGCATCTGATACAGTCCCACACAAAAGATTAATACACAAGTTAGCCAGCCTTGGAGTGGTTCCCAAGGTGGCAGCCTGAATAAAAAATTGGCTAGACAACAGGACGCAAAGGGTAGTAGTAAATTGAGTCCACAGTGAAGAAAGGAGGGTTACTAGCGGGGTACCGCAGGGTTCAGTACTGGGAACAGTCCTTTTCAATGACTTTATAAGTGACACTGCAGAGGAACTGGAAGGAAAAGTATGTCTCTTTGCAGACGACACAAAGATCTGCAACAGGGTTGATACACAAGATGGAGTGGAAAGGATGAGAAGAGACTTGGCAAGGTTGGAGGAATGGTCAAATGTATGGCAGCTCGGATTCAATGCAAAGAAGTGCAAGGTAATGCACCTGGGAAACAAAAACCCAGGGGAAGAGTACACAATGGGGGGTGAGATACTGACAACAGTAAAAACGGAAAGGGACCTGGGGGTAATTATATCAGATGACCTAAAGGTAGGCAAGCAATGTGAGAAGGCAGTAAGGAAGGCTGGGGGGTACTGGGATGCATAGGGAGAGGCATCAATAGTAGAAAACAGGAAGTTGTTATCCCGCTGTACAGACAGTTGGTGAGACCCCATCTGGAGTACTGTGTGCAGTTCTAGAGACCCCATCTCTGCAAAGACATAGACAGAGTGGAGGCTGTCCAGAGGAGGGCAACCAAAATGGTGCAGGGTTTGCACCAGAAGACATACGAAGAAAGACTAAAGGAGCTTATATGTATACCCTTGAGGAAAGAAGGGAGAGAGGGGACATAATAGAAACTTTCAAGTACCTCAAGGAATCAACAAAGTCCAAGAGGTAGCATCTTTAAGAAAGAGGCGTGCAAGAACAAGGGCACAATTTGAAGATGAAGGGGATGGCTCAGAGGTAATGTGAGAATAATTTTTCACAGAGAGGGTTGTGGATGCATGGAACAGCCTCCCTGAGGAGGTTGTGGAGTCAAGAATAGTGGGGAATTCAAGAATGCATGGGACAGACATAAGGCAGTCCTAGTGGGGGTAGGAGGAAGCAAGCTGTTGGTTAACTAGGATCTGCAGCTTATCTGTTAGGTGGGAAAATGGGCAGATTAGGTGGGCCAAGCAGTCCTTATCTGCCGTCAAATTCTATGTTTCTATCTTACCCCCGCTGTCCCAAAATGTTACCCTTTTATTTAACCCCATGTAGTTGTCCCAAGCCCTTTTGAATTTGTCCACTGAATCTACCCCCATCACCCACTCTGGCAGCCTATTCCATGGACCCACAACCCTCTCTGTGAAGAACTGCCCACTTACATCTCTTCTAAACCCCCCCCCTTCCTCTAGTGGATTTGTTCTCACTCATTCTGAAAATGCTACCTTCCCTCACTCTGTTTATTCTCTTCAGATATTTTAAGGTTTCTACCACATTCCCCCTTTCCCTCCTCATCTCCAGTGTGTACACAAGTTTAGTTCCTCCAGTCGTTCCTCGTATGGCCTCCTGTGTAGCCCTTGAACCATCTTGGTTGCTCTCCTCTGGACCATCTCTAGCCTGTCCCCTTGTAAGTGGGGCCTCTAGAATTGGACCCTGTATTCTAGCTGTGGTCTGACCGTAGTTTTGTATAGTGGCATGATCACCTCCTTTTCCTGCTTGTAAAGCTCCTTCCTATGCAGGCCAACCTTCTGGTTGCCTTCCCCACCGCCCCATCACACTGATTTCTAACCTTCAGATTATATGAAATTGTGATCCCCCAGGTCCTGTTCCTGCTCTGTAACCTCCATATCCCCCGAGCCAGTATCTTGCCCTTGGGTGTTTACATCCAATGTGCATAATTTTACATTTTTTGCATTGAACTGTACTTGCCACTTCCCAGACCACTACTCCAGCCTGGCCAGATCCTCCCTCACTTTTTCCACACACATACCCCTGGTGTGTCCAGCCTCTCATGTTGTCAGCGAACAGACACACCTTCTCATTCAGGCCCTCTGAAATATCCCCAGTGTATATGTTAAACAGTATGGGTCCCAACGTTGACCCCTGGGGAACCCTCTCGTCACCCCTCCTTCCTCTGAGTGCACCCCATTTACCACCACCCTCCGAGTTCTCCACTCACAGCTAATTCTCTACCCACTTTGTTAGTTTGCCCCCCACCCCTAAGCTACGTAACTTGCTTATTAGCCTCCTGTGGGGGACAGTGTCGAAGGCCTTCCTGAAGTTCAGATAGGCCATGTCCACAGCCCCTCCCCTGATCACAATTCTCCATTACTCCTACAAAGAATTCAATCAGGTTGATCTGACACGACCTTCCATCCGTAAACCCGTGCTGGTTGTCATCTATGAGGCCCCCCTCCTAAAGATACTGTGCCAGCCTTTCCTTTATAAGTGCTTCCATCAGTTTTCCCACCGTGGAGGTAAGGCTAATCCCTCAAAAAATTCAACCAGGTTGGTCTGACACGACCTTCCACTCATGGACCCATGCTGGTTGTCATCTAGGAAGCCCTCCTCCACTAGATATTGTAGCAGCCTTTGCTTTATAAGTGCTTCCATCAGTTTTCCCACCACGGAGGACAGACTAACTGGGCGATAGCTGCCTGGCTCATCCTTTCCTCCCCCTTGTGTAAAGGTACCACATCAGCCCTTCTCCAATCCCCGGGGACTCTCCCCTTGTCTAGAGACAGATTAAATAACCTTGTGAGTGGTGCCACCAGTTCCTTCTTTAACTCCTTTAGTATCCTGGGGTGGATTGCATCGGAGCCCATTATTTTATCCCTCCGCCGTTTTCCTAATTCCTCCAATACCCTACCCTACCCTCTGTAAAGGGGCTTGTGTCCATCTCCCCGCTCACCCTTCCCCTGCTTCTTAGTTCTGGCCCCTTCCCTTCCTTCTCAACCGTGAAGACTGAAGTGAAGTAGTCGTTCAGCAGATTTGCCTTTTCCTCCTCCTCGCCCCCCCTCTATCTGAGCTCCCCCTTGAGTCTCATAATTCCCTGCTTGCTACTCACATACCTGAAAAACTTCATCTCCCCTTTTGGCCTCCTTGCTATTTCTCTTCCATATCCGCCTTAGCCCTCCTCACTATTTTCCCAGCTTCCCTAAGCTTCTCCTATAACTTCTTTGTCTGCCACCCCGCAAAGCTTTGCAGGGCCCTGAAAGCCTTCCTTTTCTCCCTGACTGCTTCCCTCACCTCTGTTGTAAACCAAAGTTGTTTCCTCCCCCTCTTACGTTTGCTCACGCTCCTGATGCATTGCTTTGTTGCCAGCAAAATTCCCCTTTTAACTGCCCCACCACAGCTCCTCTATGCCTTCTAGGTTCTCCTTCCCTTCAAATTCTTTTTGTAAAATTTCTTTTCATTTTCTTGAAACCCGCGTTCCTGAAGTCCAGTACCCTAGTGAAGGACCTGCCTTTTTCCGACCCCACCAGAAGGCTAAACATTACCAACCTGTGGTTACTACCTCCTAGATTTTCCCCAACCTCTACATCCTCCACACTGTCCCCATTTGTCATAACCAGGTCCAGTACGGCACCTCCCCTAGTCGGTTCCCTGACCAACTGGTGGATAAATGCTTCCTGCATGGACTCCAACAGTACCCTACCCCTTTCTGATGTTGCTGTCTGGATTTCCCAATCCACATCGGGAAGATTTAGATCTCCTACCACCAGGGTTTACCCTTTGCTGGCCATCCCTTGCATTTCCCTAGCCATCTTCCTATCCTCCCCCCCCACCACCACCACCAATTTGGCGTACACCACCCCTATCCTTACTGCCTCCCCCGTCCTCTTACTTAATGTGACCCAAAGGAACTCCACTGATCTCTGCCAATATTTCTATAAAATTTATACTATTTTAGTGTAAGACAGCTTTATTTCTCTATGAAAATCTGCAAACTGATTTCTGAGTCTCCAACTGAAATACAATGTCCGCCTTTCCAGTACAGATTTTCTGACTTCATAATACAAGGATTCTGTTGGTTTCTTTTTTACTAGTTGACAAAATAATGTAAAATTAAGTGATTACCAAGGCATCTACAGACCCCAAACGTTCATTGAGACATATATATATTTATTTTACAACTTTAACTGTTTGGAGTGGACTCAATCCAATTATAAGGCCTCCCGGATAAGAGCAGTTTCTAATGAGGCTTCTCCTGAAGAATGATCTGACGAGCAAGATCTTATTCACTGAACTCTTATATCACTGAACGTGCTGATGGTTGCATTAACAGGCGGCTGATGTAGAATACAACCTAGACAGCTGCAACTGTAGTTAACAAAACCTCTATGCACATCAGTAAATGGTCTGCTGCATCTCACACATCAAGGTTTCACCTCGGTGCTAATGTATTGCTTTGTTTAAACCAATTCCTGACTGGAGGGTTTATTGTAACCTGAGGCCAGTACCTACTAACCCCGAATGGTTCAGTGCATTCTTGCTTTCAGTCTGACCAAGTACTCCCATCATCAATAATTCTTTTTCCTCCTTACACACCAATAAAAATAAAGGTTGCAAAGGACAGGCTACAAATTAAGACTCCACACACCCCTCAGGTTGTCTGGAAGGTGATTGCTTTGTGTTTTTTTTTTTTTTTTTTTAAATTGACCTGAAAGTTTAGCCTCTCTCTGGTATCATAGTGCTGGGTTTGTTTGTACTCAGACTGCAGACTGTCCGGAAGTCTAATAAACTGATCAACTGTCTGCAGTACATGCCAATAAGAAGAACTAACTGTGCAACAAAGTGTAAATCTGTGTTATAATAAAATATTGCCTCATTTTAATTTCTCCATCAAATGCTCCCTCAGAACATGGACATATTTTCAACAATAAAATGTTTTTAAACCTACAAGAACTACTTTAATTGCCTCTTCGCAGTACTTGCGGGCCACAAGTACTTAGTGTTGTGGGTCATAAATACCGGCAGGAGGATAAGCTAAATTCCACTGGCACTTTCTTGCTAGTCAGTACCACTGCGGATGTTTACTTTGGCATCCATTTCCTCTGAAATCAATTAATTTCTAAACAAGCACACACGCGCACACACACACACACACACACGTGTAAAACTTTCCTTGTGTAAACCTTGGGACTGTAAACGTTTTCTGCAACTCTGGTGGATTCTTTCTCCCAGTAATTGCATTCCACAGACTAAACACCCTCCTACTGTGATGTGAGGGGAGTGTTATTTATTTATTTATTTTTTTACTTTGTTACTCTTCTTTGTTTACCCCAGTGGCACCCCTTCTCCCAGAGAACTTCTCAGCCCCACACTTCCCTTCTTTGCCATATACCCACTCCCTCCAACACCAGACCTATCCCTCCAGGCTGGGGTCCGTAGGGAGCTGCCAGCAAAGCTCCCACCACTCTGCACAGTTCTGGGAGGCAGTGGACAGTTGATTCATCGGGGTCTGAGAGTGCCTGCATCATCCTACACCTGTGAGCTTTTCCTTGTGTTCTTCTCTTCCCCCAGAGGATGCTGACGACAAGTGCTCGACAGAGCACTCTCATGCTAAGGTGCGACAGGGCATGCTGTAGCCAGTTGGCATCGACCCTCCCATGTCTTCCAGCTCAGCTGCACCGCTGCCCATAGTTACCCACCCAGGTGGCAGCAGCATAGCAGAGTCTGCAGTACTCCTTCCAGAGGAGGAGGAGGAGGAGAGAATTCCCTGGGATGCTCAATTCCCCTCCCTGGCCGACTGTATGATGTCCCAGGCTCATTCCTGAATCAGGTCACTCGCACTGTGAATGCCACTCTTGCCACTGGGCAGATGCCAGTGGTAATGCTAAAGAGAGAACTGAAAAACTGCAAAGGTGCTCCATGGTGCATACATTACATATACATAACAGCATTACAGCTCCCGTGTGGACAGCAGCGCTGTGGCTATTTTAGTGCATAGGCTCCCTTCCCCAATATATTTTGTTTTAAACAACTGCCCGCTCATATTCATATATTACTATAGAGAGGTGCGTCTTGTACCTGCATGTACCACCTACACCACAATATATGTAACACACATACATTGCAAAAACTTCATTAATGCATCAGTTATGGTTAAAGCAACAAAAGTAGGAAATGAGGCATTAAGGTATCCAACCCTAACACCTCTCCCACACCCAACCCTACCATTCCACCCTACCTCCACAGACCAACAGATGTCGGGGTGTGCCTTGAGGTTATCGGCCTAACGCTCACCCCATTCCATGTGTGAGAAGCTAGCATGTGGTACAACATAAGAGAATAGGGTGAGCGCTGGGGTCAATGACCTCAAGGCACACCCCAACACCTGTTGGTCTGTGAAGGGAGGGAGTGGGGAAGGGTGGCAGAGTTGGGTGTGGGGGGGAGGTGTTAGGGTTGGAAATACAGGTTACTTACCTGTAACAGGAGTTCTAGGAATGGTATATGTTGTTCATCCACACTTATTGGCAGGTTCCTTGCCGCTTTAAATCTTGCCGGAAGGTCTTCAAGCTGGCTCCTCCCACCCACCCCGGTGGTAAAACTCTCGGCTCCGACCCATGACGCCAGATCTAGCCCGCTGGAAGCTCAGGTTGTTTGTCGAAGCGGGAAGGTCGAGTGGGTGGTGTAGAATGAACAAAATATACCATTCCTAGAACTCCTGTTACAGGTGAGTAACCTGTATTTCTAGGGACATGATATGTTGTTCATCCACACTTATTGGCAGACTCTAGCAGTTCTCCGGGAGGAGGAGGCAAGCACACACCCCTACTTAGGGAATAGAGACTGGAGAACCGAGGCCCCAAAACCAGCATCCGGCGTGACTCAAGGTCGATGTGGTAATGGGTAATAAAGGTGTGCTGACTTCCAGGTAGCAGCCCTGCAGATTTCCTGGATAAGGCGTCCCTGGAAGCAGCCACCGATGCAGCAGTATGTGGGTAGGATGAGCTCTTATCCCTCTGGGAGGCTCCATGTCCGCCAACTTATAGCAGAGATCTATGCAGGAGGTGACCCACCTGCCCATCGTCCGCTTGGCTGCAGGTCTGCCAGATGCGGCTTCAGCGTAGGTGACAAACAGCTGGCGAACCTCTCCCCGAATTTCAGCCATGCGCTCCTTATAATAAGCGAGCGCCCTTCTAGGGTCCAAAGTATGGAGCCTGTATTCGGCCTCTGAGGTATGATTGGGGTAGAACACCGGCAGAGTCAACACCTGGTTAAGGTGAAACTCCGACACCACCTTCGGAAGGAATTTCGGGTTGGGGCGCAGGACAACCTTGTCCCTGTGGAAGACCAGGTAAGGAGACTCAATGCAGAGCGCCTGGAGTTCTCCCATCCTTCTGGCTGACGTGATAGCCACCAAGAAGGCGGTCTTCCACCGACAGGTGAGAGAGTTCACACCTGTGCACTGGTTCGAATGAAGCTTGCCCATGAGCTTTGCCAGTACCAGCAGTAAATCCCACGGAGGTGGAGGTTCTGCACGAGGAAATGTGATCAGGCCTTTGAAAAGCGCCAGACCACCTTCTCCTGCGCCACCGACTGCTCCCGGCCCGCGCTCGGTAAGCAGAGATGGCTGCAGGTGCACCCTTAGGGTCGTCGACCTAAGCCCTTCGACTAGAAAGGGACCACAAATAGTCCAAGATGCTTGCCAAAGGACAGGAGGAAGGGTCCAAGCCCTTGCCCTGACACCAAATGGAGAATCTCTTCCATTTGAAAGCATAGCACTTCCTGGTCGACTCCTTACGGGATGCCTCAACAACATTGAGGACCTCGTCAGAAAGACCCAAGGCCTGGAACTCTAGCCGCTCAGGAACCAGGCCGTCAGGTGCAGGGATTGAAGGTCCGGATGGAACACCTTCCCCTCACTGACTGAGAGCAGGTCCGGGCGAGCTGGAAGCTGCCTCGGAAGCCTGGAGTTGAGGCTGAGGAGATCTGGGTACCACAACTGGCGGGGCCAGTCTGGGATTATCAGAATTACCTGCGCCTTGTCCCTTCTTGCTTTGAGAAGCACCTTGTGAATCAAGGGAAATGGGGGAAAGGCGTAGAAGAGGCCCGGGGTCCACAGCCTCGAGAAGGCATCCCCCTGCAGCGAGCCCTGCTGAGGGGGGCGGGAATGAAACAGACTCAGCTTTGCGTTCTCCCTTGAGGCAAACAGGTCCACCTGAGGTGTGCCCCAGTGGGAGAACAGATCTTGTACTACCTCCGACAGGAGAGACCACTCGTGAGATGCAGCCCCTATCCGGCTCAGGGCATCGGCCAGGGTGTTGAGGCACCTGCCATGAATGGTTGGAGATCCGCCTCCAGGCTGCGCACGAGTGACCAAATGCGAGCTTCCTTGCAAAGAAGCATGGAACGTCCCGCCCTGGCGGTTTAGGTAGTACATGGTCGTGGTATTGTCCGTCTGGATTCGGACCCGGCTCGAGAAGCGGAGCAAAGCAGTGAGAGCTAGGCGGACCGCCGGAGCTCCAGCAGGTTGATGTGGCATCGGGACTCGCGGACCAGAGGCCGCGGCGCTGGTGTTCCCCAGATGGGCACCCCAACCCATCAGAGAGCATTGGTCGATAGAGAGACCGTCGGCTCGGGGCGGACAAACAGGATGCCCTCCTGCAGATGAGATGGAACGGTCCACCACGGAGAGCGTTCCACATCTCTGGGGTCACCATCACTAGCTGGTCCAATGGATCGCAGCGTTGTGACCACTGGCTGGCCAGTCCCCACTGAAGGGGGCGCATGTGCCAGCGTGCCCAACGGACCACGCTGGTACAGGCCGCCATGAGACCCAGGAGGCGCAGGAAGTCCCGGGCAGGGCGCGATTGCCCAACCAGAAATGACTGGGTAAAGGAGGTAAGAACCTCGGCCCTGTCCGCCGGGAGCCATGCTCTGGCTCGAAGAGAGTCGAGCTCTGCCCCGATAAACAGAATCACCTGCTTCGGCTCGAGTTCCGACTTGGCCTCGTTGATGAGAAGGCCGACTTGAGAGCAAACCTGGAGGGCCAGATATCTGGACCGCTCCACCTCCTGTCTGGAGGGGGCTGCTATCAGCCAATCGTCCAGGTAAGGGTACACCTGGACCCCTTGGCGCCGCAGAAAAGCTGTCACCACTGCAATGCATTTGGTGAAGACCCTGGGAGCTGGAGACAGGCCGAAGGGCATGGCTCGGAACTCGAAGAGGGATCCCTCCGCTCGAAAGCGAAGGAATCTCCGATGTGACGGACGGATAGGGACGTGAAAGAACGCATCCTGCAGGTCCAGAGAGCAGAACCACACGCCGTGTTCCAGGGATGGTATTATCTGAGCCAGAGTGACCATCCTGAAGGTTCGAGACCTTAGGAACTTGTTCAGGTCGTGTAGGTCGAGAATGGGGCGCCAGTCCCCGTCCGTTTCGGAACCAGGAAGTACCTGGACACAAACCCCGGGTCTGAGGGAGGATCCGCTACCTCCCTGATCACCTCCTTTTGGAGGAGGAGAGCGATGTTGGCCCGATGAGCCGGCAGTGAGGCTGCGGACCCCGAGGCCCCCCGAGGTGCAACGGCTCTGAAGGGCGGAGCCTGCTCGAATTCTAGAGGCAGGCCTTCTCCCACCACCTCCAGTACCCACCTGTCCGTGGTAATAATGGACCAGGCGGAAAGGAAGCGCCGGAGCCGTCCCCCCACGGGGGGAACCTGGGGTGAGGTGGCGGGGCTGGGCGGCACCCCTCAGCCGTCACTGGGCAGGCTGGAGGAGGGACGGCCGAGGGACCTCCTGGGCCTTACCTCCCTGCTTCCTGTTGGAGAAGCCTCGGGCTTAGGTTTGGATGCCAAGCCCGAGCCTGCTAGCCCTGGCGTTGCTGGGCCGGGCGCGCCGCGGGCGCAGAAGGACGAAAGGGCTTAGGCTGTGGTTTGCGGCCTTTGTCCTTCTGAGCGGAAGAGACCGAGTCCAAGGTAGCATTGGACTTCTCGATCCTCTGCAGGTAACCTTCCACCCCAGGGCTGAAGAGGTCAGTCCCCAAAAAGGGAACATCCGCCAACTTGTGCTGGGTATCCGAAGTAAAGGTGGATATCCTCAGCCAAGCCCGACGACGCATAGCCACTTCGGCCGCCACAGACCTGGCACATGAGAGTCCCCAATGTCTAAAGCAGTCTGGAGCTGCTGTTTGGCCACTGCCCTGCCCTGGTCCTGCATCTGCCTGACCGTGGTCTGCAGATCCGCGGGAAGATGAGGGACGACCTCATCCAGGGAGCCCAACAGGGCATGAGAGAAATGTGCCATGAGGACGGCCGAACTGGCCTGGCGAAGGCCGAGGGAGGACGCAGCATAGACTTTTCGCCCGGCATAGTCCAATTTCTTGGACTCCTTGTCGGGAGGTTTGTCCACATCTCTAGCGTTCCCGGCACGCCGGAAAACGCTGTCGGTAACCAACCCCTCAGCCGAGGAGTGTTCTGAAAAACTGGACAGGGAACCGGTAGGGACCGCATACTTCCTGGCCATCCTGGCCGAAGGCGCAGGACAGGAAGCAGGGCGCTGCCAGAGCTCCAAGGCTGGGCCCACTATGGCCTCGGCCACCGGACAGACCTCCGTAGGGGAATCCCCTCGGTCCAGAATCTCCATGAGGGATACCTGGCCCGGTTAGAAGCGTGTTAGAGCTTCATTCGGTGGACTCGAGATGAGGAAGCAATCCCAGGAAGGACGAAGGGCTATCGTCCACGACTGTCCTCCTGAGGACTCCAAGTCCATTCACTTGGAGAAAAGGGAGGAATCGTCTTCGGACTCGGAAGAGTCCTCAAAGAGCTGCCTCGGGCCTGAGCCACCCTCCACCTGCCGAGGTCGATCGGGAGTGAGGGTGACAGACAGCCTATGGGGCAGTCCCTGAGCCGACCGAGAATTTTTGGTCGGAGCCCCAACTAACGGTTGTGGAGGCGGAGGTTCCACCGGAATCGGTGGGGCAGCTGGTTTTGGCCGAACAACGGCCTGGGCTGAGCTCCTCGGATAAAGCGAGGGTTGTTTCGCCACTCGGTGACAGCCATTAATGGCCGGGAAGGCGGCGGCGTCAGCTTATTCCCGGTCAGAAGGAGCTGTTGCCACATGAGTTCCTCATATCTTCGGCGCAACTTGCGCGAAGCCTCCCTCTCAAGGAGGAGGAAGAGGATGGCCGGCGCCCGCTTGCGCGATGCGGGCAGGGGCCGCCTATGGACGGCGGATCGGCTGGACCGCTAGACGTCCGAACCGAGACCCTTGGCTTTGCGGAGGACGGTGCAGGGAGGTGTCGCGGGGAACTGGCACTCCCCTCGGTTCGGAAGAGTCAACTGAAGGCTCCGGAACTGGAGGCACAGACGAGCCAACAGGATCCTCAACTCCCACCGGGGGAACCGGGGAGAGGGGATTCTCGGCTTCTCCAGCAGACAACCAGTCCAACAGGTCGAGAAAAATCTCGACCGCGTCGATGGGAGTCTCGGTCAACTGGCCTGACGGGGACACCGTGAGACCAGTGGCCGAAGCCGAGAAGTCGACCGAAGTCGACGGCCGACAACTCGGGGAGAGGGATCTTTCCCGCTCCCAAGAGCGTCGACGGTGAGACTTACCCTTGTCTCTCTTTTTGGACCGAGAAAACGGTCCAGAAGAAGTTGGACCCTCACCTTTAGTCGAGAGGGTTAGACAAAGCTCCTTAAAAGAAGCTGAATAAGAGGCACCGAGAGAGAGCGGGACAAATGACGCAGCCGAGGCAGAAGCGGCCCGCGCCGCCTCCTCTTCGAGGGCGATCAGCTGCTCGAGCTGATCCGCCGAGCCTGCCGCCGGACACCGCCGACCGGGCCTCTTTTGACTTTACCGGAGGAAATCGGACACCGCCGACCGGGCCTCTTTTGACTTTACCGGAGGAAATCGCTTCTCCGGACACCCCAGTTGTAAACGGGCAGCACGGTCTTCGAGGACGAGGCTGAAAAGGAAGAGCACAGGTCGAGGCTCTGGTCGGTTTGCTCAGGCCCAAACAGTAGACGACGTGGAGTGCGGATCCGTCTGTAACATCTTTCTTCGCAAGGGCATCTCCGAAACCGGAGTCGATTTGTCCATCGCAGCGCCAGGAGAGAAGACCAAGTCTTTTAGCAAAACTTTTGATTTCAAAATTCAAGAAATAGAAACCAGTCTTATAGCAGAGCGTTATGAGGGAACCTGAGCTTCCAAGCAGTAAGGAAGATCTGGCGTCATGGGGGGGAGCCGAGAGTTTTACCACCCGGGTGGGTGGGAGGAGCCAGCTTGAAGACCTTCCGGCAAGATTTAAAGCGGCAAGGAACCTGCCAGACAGTGTGGATGAACAACATATCCATGTCCCTAGAAATGAACTTTTAAAGTGGCTGGCCTAAGGCCTAAGCCATTAAGGTGAACCAGGTAATCCAAAAGTGTAGTAATGCCAGCAGCATCTGGTAGAGTATCGTTATGGGAACACCAAATGCTGAATCTTTTCCATTTGGAATTATAAGTTTTCCTGGTAGAGGGTTTCTGAGAAACCTTAAGGATGTCCAAAACTCCATGAGAAAGATGCAGGACTGCATATTCTAACTTTTCAAGAGCCAGGCCTTGAGACTGAGAGACTGAAGATTGGGGTACCAGATCCTCCCCTGAGAGGAGGTTAGGAGATTGTGTCTTTTGGGAAGAGACAGTGGGAGTGACACTGCTAGGGACAACAACAGAGAATACCAAGGCTGTCTGGCCCGTCTGGAGCCAGTAGAATCGCTGTGCAGGGTTGTGACCTGATCTTGACTAGAACCCTGAACAACAGGCGAAAGGGAGGAAAGGCATAAAGGAACTTACCTTCCCAGTTCAATATCAGGGTATCCAGGGGAACAGTCCCTAGGACTGAGGGTCTGCAGCAGAAGAGGGGAAGTTGGTGATTGTCTGGGGCTGCGAAGAGATCCATCTCTGGAGTGCCCCACCTGGTGAAGATTACTTTCCGTATGAGAGGCTCCAAGGTCCATTCGTAATTGCCCTGGCAGATTCTGCTCAGAGCATCTGCTAGCACACTGTCCTTCCCTGGGAGGTGGACTGCCATTAGGGAAGTTTGCAGGGAGTAGGCCAGAGACCATACTTTCATGGCCTCCGTGCACAAGGCCATAGACCAAGTGCCCCATTGCTTGCTGATGTACCACATGGTGGTGGTGGTGTCGTTCCTGACCTGAACCACCTTGTCCCTTACTGAGTCCGAGAAAGCTTGAAGGGCTAGGAATACTGCCGTGAGCTCCAGAAGATTGATAAGAAGAGAGTCTTGAGGAGACCAAACACCCTGTGCTGTGAGGGCTCCTAGGTGGGCTCCCTAGCCCAGGAGAGAAGCATCTGTGGTTAGTACCACTGAATGAGATTGACTGAGTAATGGGACACCTTGTCTGAGACTGTCCTGATCCAGCCACCACTGGAGAGCTCGGACCAGAGTCTGAGTCACTTGAACCAACTTGGTGAGAGAATCTTTTTTCTGACACCAAAAAGACCTTAGGTGAAACTGAATGTCCCTCATTTGGAACCTGGATCCTTGTACCACTGCAGTGGAAGCTGCCATGTGGCCTTGGAGCTGAAGAAAATGTCTTGCTGGGCGAGAAACCAGAGGATGATATGAGGAAGCAAGATCTGTAAGGGCCTTTACCCTTGCTAGTGGGAGGAAGGCCTTTGCCTGAACAGTATCTAACGCTATCCCTATGAAAGTGAGGAATTGTACTGGTTTGAGAACTGACTTTGGCAGATTGAGAAGGAATCCCAGAGAACTGAGCAAATCTTGAGTGACTTGAAGGGCTGACCTGACTTGGTTGGGAGACTGTCCTATAATGAGCCAGTCGTCAAGGTATGGGAATAGAGAAATCCCCTGCCTTCTGAGGAAGGCCACTACTACTGCAAGGCACTCTGTAAACACTCTTGGAGCCTATGTTAGGCCGGAAGGCATGGCTCTGAACTGATAATGGCCTGAAGGCAGATCTAACCTGAGGTACTTTCTGTTGGAGTACCTGACAGGAATGTGGAAATACATCCTTTCGGTCCAGGGATGCTAACCAATCTCCTGGCCTCAAAAAGGGAAGAATTACTCCCAGAGTCACCATTTTGAACCTTGGTTTTAAGATGTGTTTGTTCAAATACCTTAAATCTAGGATGGGTCGCCACTCCTCTGTCTTTTTTGGGGTAAGGAAATATCTAGAGCACAAACCCTTGCCCCTGTGTACAGTAGGAGCTCTCTCCACGGCTCTGAGAGCCAGCAGAGAAGAAACCTCTGCTTCTAGAGCAATGGTTCTGGAGATGTTTGCAGGTGGAAAAGACCTGATCCTCATTTTTTGGAAATTTCTTGAAACAGAGGGCCAGTCCCTGGCTTACTACCTCCAGGACCCACTTGTCTGAGGTAACAGACTTCCAGGCCTGGAAGTAGTAAGCCAGATTGCCTCCTACTGGAATTGTGGAGTCAACCTGGGCTGACACATCAGGGTGTCTGCTTGGCAGGAGCCTTGGACTGGGAAGAGGATGCAGTCCTGCTCATCCCCCTCCTGCCTCTCCCTCGAAAGAACGCCCTCTGTGGGAAGGGAGAGGAGGCCTGGGCTTGGTAGAAAGGCCTGTGAAGGGGCCTGCCCCTGCCCCTAGACTGCTGCTTTTGAGAAGTGGCTTGCCATTCTTTGGCCTGTGCACTCCTGTAGGTGATCCTGTACTCATCCATTTTCTTCATGTAAGCCTCTGTCTGCTCCCCAGAGAGTTACCCAGCACAGGGAAATCCATGGCCTTAGCCTGGGTGTCCTGAGAAGGCTAATGCATCTGAGCCAAGCAAATCTCCTGGGAGAAACAGATGTAGCCATAACTACTGGTACATCGTTCAGAGTCTACAGCAGCATGGACTTGCACTTTGGATGCCTCAATCCCATCAGCAGCCACCTCCTCCAGCTCTTTGACTAGCTGGGGAGAAGCCTCTTTAGCCAGTTCCAGAACCATATCCCACCTGGACTTCTGGTATCTGGCTGTGTGAGCCATATAATTAGCCTGCCTGAGTCCCATGGAGGATGCCAAGTATTGTTTCTTGGCCATGGCATCCACCTTCCTGGAGTCTTTATCTGGGAGGTGTGAAGCCAAAGGTATATTAGCCCTATCACAGGCTGCAGCCTGGACTACCCCAACATGGCTGCAATGACTGAACAAAAACTCCATACCTGAGCCTGATAGTATATACCTCCTGTCCATTCTCTTATCCACAACAGTAAAGAATTTGGCATCTGTAAAATCTTTTGTGTCTGCTTCCCCAGGGATTTATGGAGGGGAATAGGCAACCTCTTGGACTGTGTGATGTCCATCATCTTCACAAAATCAGGCTCTTCTTCCTCCTCAACAGCTTCAACCATAGGGAACTGGAGGGTTTCAACCACCTTTTTGTAAAACAGAAAGTGAGATGGGGACTTAGAAAGCCTTGGAGGGGAGACACTGGAGGGTCTGTCTGGGGAGATGTCGGATCAATGGGCACATCCAGACCTTCATATTCATGGTTATAGTCGTAAGTAAATACGTCGTCATCATCATCATCGGTAACTCGGCCCTCCCACCTAATTCGTAATATGCATCCTGATCATATCCGATGGAGTCGATCCGACCAACCCAGCGCCCAACAGACGGCACTGGTTCGGACGGAATTGGACGGCTATTGCACAATACTGACTGCTTTGGCCATTTCTTCAGCGGTTGGAGTAAGGGATGCCGGATCCTATCCCTCAGGTTCGGCTCGCCTTTTGCCTGAGGACGTCTCACCCAGGTCAGTGGGCACCTCCTCAAGTTCGGTCGGAACCGAACTGGGCTGGCCATCTGGGTCAGCGGACTTCTCGGCCTCCTTTTCCTTTACCCTACCCTATCTTTTCTCCAGAGTAGCCTTAGGAAAGTTTTTACAGATTTGCGCCCCTCTGTCATGAATGAAGATCCCACGCATGCGCAGTAGCGTGTCATTGGTACGCATGTGCAAGATTTCAGCTCTGCTTTAAAACTGAAAATGTTACTTTTTTCTGTGCTCGGTTTACTTTGGGATGACATAGCAGTGTTTTTTCATACAGCCCCGGACAAGATAAACATTCTGGCATTCGTGGCATGTGTAAAACTCGCACTTTGGGACCGTGCTCGTGGCAGATCCGCGTTCCCGACCTGGATATGCTTCCAGGACACGGGTGCCTTATAACCAGACCGAGGGAAATCTCTATTTTACGAAAACTGTCTGTTAAAGATAAAAAGCCTTCACTTTTAAACATGTAGGGGCATTTTGTATTACATGCTTGATAGGTGTGTGCCAGGAGGCATACTTTTCACAGTTCGATCAAAACAAAGGGCCAAAGCTGACAGTGCCCCTTTAAGTATAGTAAAAAATGTATACATTAATGTAAAAATGACATGTGAGAATCACAGAAACCACACAAATTGGCGTACAAAACTTTCCAAAACTGAGATCTTGTCTCCTAGTCAGCGCATGCCAAATTTGGGGCCATTTCGTCAAATGATGCCAAAGTTATTAAGGTGCAAAGTTAGGGGTTTAACATAGAAACTCTTGGTCAACCCTAACTACACAGGTGCTACCGCTTCAGTAATATTATAAATATATATATATACACATACATACACACATACACATACATACATACACACATATATAAACATATTTTACCAAGTAAACAAACAGTCCAAGCGACTCGCTTCCAGTTGCAAGCTGGGGGTGGGGTATGGAGGGGTTAGGAGGGTTATAGAGAAGAATACATTTATCCGTAAGGGCCTTGATCATGATAAGTACAGAGACAAAAACTACATAAATATTAGAGTACATTTTTCCACATGGGACCTTGTAACAAAAAACAAAACAAAAAAAAAAAAAAAACAGCAGCTGTTCATAATGTAGGAGTCAACAGAGCTGCATATAATGTACAATATTTGGCAAGCACAGTTTAAGTCAGTACAATACAGACTCTCTTATCAATAGAGCCTGTTACCACACAGAGCAAACAACAAGCATGGGGTAACTCAGTTCTGCAGGTCCCACTAAGTGGTGTCAGGTCTCAGACAGCTGTTACCAGAGAAGGTGTTAGTTACTGGGGCAGCTGGAGCATGAGGTCTGGGAGGCATGATGAGCTTCAACTTGTCTCCTGCATGAGGGAAAGGTAGAAAAAATTATTCACCTTAGTAATGTTTCTTCTAATGGAGTCTTGCTATATTATGACATATGCAGTGAGTCCCAACCTTCAAACTGCTCCGGAGGTGAAAGAGTTAACTTTCCAAGCCAGGCATGGAACGCTGAGCTTGAGCTCGGTTGAAAACTCTGTCTGTTGTTCTTCAAACTCAAACTGTCAGATCTTTACGAGCTAAACTCACTAAGGTCCTGTGTGGAAGCTGTAAACCTACGCTAGCCAACTGGCTACTAAATATAAGAACACATTTTTTGGTCCCAAAACAAAGACTCAAGTCAGGAGACCCAAAAATGAAAAACACAACACCCAGTCACCCCAAAAAGGGAGGGTGAAAAAAACAAGGTGGGCATCTACTAAGTGCCAACACTGCACTGCCCACCCACATCCCAAAAACAGAGGTTCTGAGAGGGGCAGGCAGGGGGGGAGGTCATAATATAGCAAGACTCCATTAGAAGAAACAACATTACTAAGGTGAGTAATTTTTTCTTCAAACAACATGAAGTCTTGCTATATTATGACATATGCAGACTACACAGCAGTACCTCCATGGAGGAGGGACAGAACCTACTTAGGAAATAGGCTCTGAAGCACAGCTGTGCCAAACCGAGCATCACTCCTAGCCTGGGTGTCCAGAGAGTAATGCTTGGTAAGAGTGTGAACTGTTTTCCAGGTAGCTGCTTGACAAATCTCTAGAATGGGGATGTCCCTGGCAGCAGCCAGGGAAGCAGCTGTACCTTTGGTAGAGTGAGCCCTCAGGCCTGAGGGAGGAACCTTACCCAGCTTTTCATAACAGAATTGGATACAAGAGACAATCCACCTGGCAATGGATCTTTTACTGGCAGGTTTCCCTTTACCAACCTCACCATAAGTGAGGAACAGTTGGAGGGAGTCAAACCTGTCACCCTTGGTACACTCAATGTAGTAACTAAGGGCCCTCTTCACATCTAAGGTGTGCAGCCTCCTCTCGCCAGAGGAGGGATGGTCAGTGAAGTACACCGGAAGAGAAATAGATTGATTAAGGTGGAAATCTGAAACCACCCTAGGCAAGAACTTCCTGTTAGTCCTGAGGACCACCTTATCTCTACGAAAGGAGATAAAATCAGGCTCCACTGACAAAGCTTGTAATTCACTTATGCGTCTGGCAGAAGTGATGGCTACGAGAAACACAGTCTTCCAAATCAAATACTTAAGCTCTGCTGAAGACAAGGGCTCAAAGGGAGGTTGCATAAGCTGAGCAATGCAAACATTAAGATCCCAGGCAGGGGCAGGGTCCCTGAATGGAGGGTTGGTGTGAAGCAATCCCTTAAAAAACTTAGAGAATACAGGATGAGCTGAAAGAGAAGAGGGTTTACCTGCTGAAATAAAAGCAGACACAGCTGCCAAATGCACCTTTAGGGTAGCTGGTCTGAGCCCAAAAGTGTTCAAATGGACCATATAATCCAGGACTGTGGGTAAATCAGCAGATTCTGGGGAAATATGCTTCCCAGAGCACCATATGGAAAACCTCTTCCATTTGGAATTGTAAGTAGCCCTGGTGGAAGGCTTCCTAGAAGCCTTCAATATATCCATTACACCCTGGGAGAGGTGTAGATCAGCACACTCTAACTCTTCAAGAGCCAGGCCTTGAGATTGAGAGATTTGAGGTTCGGGTACCAAACCCTTCCCTGAGCACAGGTTAACAGATTGTGATTCCTGGGAAGACACAGGGGAAGATGGACTGCTAAGGACAGTAGGAGTGGATACCAGGGTTGTCTGGCCCAATCTGGAGCAATCAGAATCACTTTGCAGGATTGAGATCTGATTTTGACTAACACTTTGAACAGGAGAGGGAAGGGGAAAAGCATAGAGAAACTTCCCTTCCCAATTGAGAACTAAGGCATCCAGAGGGACTGAGCCCAACACTGGGGCCTGCAGCAAAAAAGGGAAGTTGGTGATTGTCTGGGGCTGCAAAAAGATCTATCTGCGGGGTGCCCCATCTGGCAAATATTACTCAGGACCAGGGATCCAGTGACCATTTGTGATGGCCCTGGGAAATCCTGCTGAGAGCATCTGCCAGGACATTGTCCTTGCCTGGGAGGTGAACTGCCGTAAGGGAGGTGTTCAGGGAGTAAGCCAGAGACCACAACTTCATTGCTTGATTGCACAAGGCCGTGGGACCGAGTGCCTCCTTGCTTGTTGATGTACCACATTGTAGTGGTGTTGTCTGTTCTGACCTGTACAACTTTGTTCTGAACAGATTTGGAAAAAGCTTGAAGTGCTAGAAAAACTGCTCTGAGCTCCAACAGGTTGATGTGGAGCACAGATTCCCGAGGGGACCACAGTCCCTGGGTAGTGAGGTCGCCCATGTGAGCTCCCCACCCCAAGAGGGATGCATGTGTAGTAAGGATTAAAGAGTGAGACTGAGTGACAAAGGGAACCCCTTGTCTCAGATTGCTCTGATCCTGCCACCACTGTAGGGCTTGGATCAGGGTTCGAGTCACTGGGATCGACTTGGTTAGAGGGTCCTTTCTTTGAGACCAAAAGGCTCCCAAATGGAACTGGATGTCCCTCATCTGAAATCTTGCTCCTTGCACTACTGCTGTAGAAGCAGCCATGTGCCCCAGGAGCTGTAGAAAATGCCTTGCTGGTCGAGAGACCTGCAGGGTGAATGAGGAGGCCAGAGAGACCAGGGCCCTTGCCCTGTCAAAGGAAGGAAGGCTCTGCTTCCTCTGTGTTCAATTCTGCGCCTATGAAGGTGAGGAGCTGGACAGGCTCTAGAACTGACTTTGGAAGATTCAGAAGGAAACCTAGAGAGGTAAGCAGTTGCTGAGTTATCTGAAGATGTAACTTGACTTGGTCTGGAGACTGGCCTACTATGAGCCAGTCGTCCAGGTAAGGGAAGATGGCAATTTTATGCATTCTTAGGTAGGCAACTGCTACTGCCAGGCATTTTGTGAATACCCTTGGAGCAGAGGTGAGGCCAAAGGGCATTGCTCTGAACTGGTAATGGCCTGAGGGCAGCTTGAACCTGAGGTACTGTCGATGGGAGCTTCTGATGAGAATATGGAAGTAGGCATCCTTGAGGTCCAGGGACACTAGCCAGTCCCCTGGCCTTAGAGAGGGTAGAATAATTCCCAGAGTCACCATTTTGAATTTTGGTTTTAAAAGGTGCTTGTTTAAGTATCTGAGATCCAGGATGGGCCGCCATTCTCCTGTCTTTTTTGGGGTAACGAAGTACCTGGAGTACAATACTTTGCCCTGGTGTAGGGGTGGAACCCTTTCCACGGCTCTGAGAGCCAGGAGGGTAGAGACTTCTGCCTCTAGGGCAAGTGCCTCTGATGGATTTGCAGGTGGAAAGGATCTGGTTCTCATCTTTGGAAAGTTTTTTAAGCTGAGAACCAGTCCCTGGCTTACTACTTCCAGGACCCACTTGTCTGATGTCAGAGACTTCCAGTCCTGGACAAAGTAAGCCAGCCTGCCACAGGTAGTTGAGAATCGGCCCTGGCCACCCCATCAGGGTGCCTGCTTGGCAGGGGCTTTAGGCTGAGGGGTGGAAGCAGGCCTGCTTGTACCCCGTCTGCCTCTCCCTCTAAAGAACCCCCTCTGGGCGTAAGCTGAAGAGGAGGCCTGGGCTTGGTAAAAAGGCCTATGAAAAGGCCTGCCCCTGCAAGGCTGCCTTTGAGGAGTTGCCTACCTTTCCTTGGCCTGTGCACTCCTATAGGTGGTCCTATACTCATCCATCTTCTTCATGTAATTCTCTGTCTGCTCCCCAAACAGAGAATTACACACAACAGGAAAATCCATGGCCTTAGTCTGGGTATCCTGTGACAGGCTAGTACATCTGAGCCAAGCCATTCTGCAAAGTGCCACAGATGTAGCCATGACTCTTGATGACACATCACTATAGTCCACTGCAGCATGGAATTGCACCTTAGATGCCTCAATACCATCAGCAGCCACCTGCTCCAGCTCCTTGGCAAGCTGGCCAGGGACCTGTTTTGCTAGAGCCATAACAGTATCCCATCTGGATTTCTGGTATCTAGCAACATAAGCCATATAATTTGCCTGTCTGAGTCCCAAGGATGCTGCCATGTACTGTTTCTTTGCCATGGCATCAATCCTCCTGGAGTCCTTGTCAGTGGGGTGTGAGGCCAAGGGAATATTTGCCTTGTCACAGGCTGCAGCCTGCACTACCCAACATGGCTGTATTGTTGTGTAAGGAACTCCGTATCAGAGCCTGACAATGTGTACCTCTTGTCCATTCTCTTATCAACAGGAGGTATAGTGTGAGGAGTTTTTAGAATTTTTACTGTCTGTTTCCCAAAAGATTTATGCAAGGGAATAGACAGTCTCCTAGACTCTGGGATATCCATCATTTCCACATAGTTAGGCTCCTCTTGATCATCCACAGCTTCCTCCATAGGGAGCTGGAGGGTTTCAGCCACTTTTTATAAAACATAAAATGAGAAGGGGACTCAGAAAGCCTAGGAGGAGACACTCCTGAAGGTCTGTCTGGGGAGATGTCCGGTTCAATGGGCACATCCAGACTTTCAAATCCACATTCACTCTCCTCATACTCCTCTTCTCCCTCCTCCGGTTCATAAAATTCCTCTAAATCATACTCTTGAACCGGTGGAACCGGCCGAACCGTACGATTACCTGATGGTGCCGGTTCGGTTGGAACCGGAGAAAGCGACTGGACAATTTTAATCACTTTGGCTATTTCTTCAGCGGTTGGAGAGGAAAGTTTTGGCTCCACACCAGCTGATTTCCTAGTCCTTTTTGCTGGAACCGACTCCTCCAAGTCGGCTCTCCTTTTTGCCCGAGGAAGTCTCGCCCTTGTCAGAGGGCACTCCCTCCGGTTGGAACCGAACCGGGCTGGCCATCCGGGTCAGCGGACTTCTTGGCCTCCCTTTCCCTGAGCCTACCAACTCTCTTTTCCAGGGTAGCTGCAGGAAAATTTTTTGCAAATCTGGCAGTCTGCATTGAGGTGGTCAAACCCCAGACAATAAACACAGGTGGTGTGGGGGTCAGCCTTAGCAAAGACTTCCCCACACACACAGTGCAGTGTTGAAACCCATTGGGCCCAGTTTTTCTTTCGGGTTTCTCAGACATAGTGCCAGTCCTAACCAAACTTGCCCGTTTATGGCAATCCGCCAAGCAAGACCCTCTTATCGGTTCCCAACCGTGTCACGGGTCGTGGAAAAAACCATAATAAAATCCGTTTTTTTTTTAGAACCGATAAGAACCGGTAACCACACTCTAAAAGACAGATTAATATATTTTAAAACAACCTGATCGGTTCAAACCGAACCGATAACCATTTACAAGTTCCACACAGAAGAAATAAATGTAAAACCTATCTAGTACTTACAATACCACAGACAGAGCTTGAACCGACCGGTTGCGGTTTAAATTCGGTCAAAAAACCGAGAAAATAATACTTTAACCAACAAAATGAACCGAGCAGAAGGAGAAAATCTCCGGAGCGACTGTTCAGTGAGGCGGAGTAAAGAATCTGACAGTTTGAGTTTGAAGAACAACAGACAAAGTTTTCAACAGAGCTCGAGCTTAGCGTTCCATGCCTGGCATGGAAAGTTAACTCTTTCACCTCCGGAGCAGTTCGAAGCTTGGGACTCACTGCATATGTCATAATATAGCAAGACTTCATGTTGTTTGAAGTGGCTGTTATAACTGTGGCAGGCAAGCAATTCCACATGGAGGGAAGTCTGTAGGTGATGGAGACCTGCCCTAGCTTTCTTCTGCAACGTGGGACCTGGAAATGCTAGCCATCCTTAGACCTGAAGGAGTAAGAGCAGTTTGTGGTCACTGTGACGAGACCCAGTAGGTAGCTGGGGAGATTTTATGCCTAATACCTAGCCCCCACCAGAGCAGTATGCACAGATTGCTTCTTTGGGGGGGGGGGAGCAACACGAGTTCCTGGTACATTATGCAGTGGTGCCTTTTTGGGGGACAAGCCAGGAAGACGCTGCACAAGGCACTGAATAGTGTTGAGAGTTTTGAAAGTGCGATTGTACTGGCACCTGCATAGACAGTATCACCATAGTCCAGCAGGGAGAATATGGAGCGCTTAACCACTAGCTTCTTGCTACGTGGCTGAGGCACCTTTTCACCCTGTACAGGGCACCAAGTTTAGCGTAATACTTGACTGTCACATGGGATATGTGGCTAGAATACACAAGATGTTGGTCCAGGTGCATGCCTAAATATCTGAAACAGGAAACAGAGT
Organism: Neoceratodus forsteri; assembly: GCA_016271365.2. Taxonomy (NCBI): domain Eukaryota; kingdom Metazoa; phylum Chordata; order Ceratodontiformes; family Ceratodontidae; genus Neoceratodus; species Neoceratodus forsteri. The sequence continues at coordinate 1,688,261,824 of CM057452.1, read as the reverse complement.
TGAGGCATTCCCCTTGTGTGGTGTGTAGGTTGAGAGAGTTGAGAACTGTGCTCAACCACTGACTACACCTGAACAGCATGAATACTGATCCCCCCACCCCACCCCATCCCATATTCATTGCTAGATGGTTTTCTTGAAACTAGTTTTGGACAACAGAGAAATCCTTTTGCAAGGGTACTTCAATGGTGGGGACAACAGTGCCAGATGCATAGGCAACTGTATCGATTGCATACATGTGCACGTCACAGAAGGAGAGTGCAAGAGGGAGCTTATTTATGAATCTCCCTCTTATCATAGCATAGTTCAGAAAAAGAGGTGTGCAAGAAGAAGGGGGTACAATTTGATGATAGAGGGGGGATGGCATAGGGGCAACGTGAGGAAGTATTTTTTCACGGAGAGGGTGGTGGACGATGAGTGACCTCCTGAGGAGGCTGTGGGTCAAAAACAGTAGGGGAATTCAAGAATGCATGGGACAGACATAAGGTAATTCTGTTCGGGGGGGGGGGTAGGAGGAAGTAGGCTGTTGGTTAACTAAGATCTGTAGCTTTTCCAATAGGTAGGGAAATGGGTAGACTGGGTGGGCCAAGCAGTCCTTCTCTGCCATCAAAGGCTATGTTTCTATGAAGACAGTGAACAAAATGGGCCCCAGAACTGACTGGTAGTGGGGGGATGTGGTTCCGATTAGCTTGACTAACTGCTCAGTTGTGAGGTAGGACCAAAACCACACTAGAGATGAGAGGAGATGCCAAAGGCAGCCAGTTTTTCCAGTAGTATGTGGTGATCTATAGTGATGAATGCTTTGGTAAGATCAATGAAGATGGTTGTTGTGCCCATGCCTTGTCCATGCTAGAATGGATGTGACTGGTGACATGGAAGAGGGAGGTGGAAGTAGAATGGTTAGGGCAGAACCAGACTTGTACGGGGTCAGGAAGCCCAAGCAGGAGTAAGAACTGACAAATTGCCTGCACACCAGCCTCTTGAAGAGAACTGACTGGCGGGAGATAGGTCAGTAGCTGGAGGAAGCATCAGCAGGATCACCTTTGTGAAAGAAGATGACTAGCATGTGTTTACAGTTACTAGGTAGCCAGCTTCAAGGGAATGGTTAAAGATGTGGGTGATGGGTGCCGCTCCGGTGGTGGTTCTTATTCTCATAATTTTGGAGGAAAATACCATCGTCTCGCAGCTGAATGACATGTTCAATGCAGAGAGCTCCTTGTGAACCTTGCCAGCTGGAATAGCCTGGTAGCAATAGCATCTGTGTAGTAGGGATGAGTAAGCACTTCTATGTCAAACCCCCAATTCTGCATTTAATAACTCGGCTCCTGTTTAACCGATTTGCCCGAAATTTAGTAGGCATGCAGTGTGGGCCAGGTTCTCCGGATCTGAAAATGTTTTATCATATTTTTATTGGTTTTTCTCAAGTACAGTACTTACAGATCTTTAAAAAAAAAAAAAAAAGAGCAAATCCATATTACAGCAGTTGATTTATCACACAGGATTACACAGTGACTTCATTCTTAAACATCACATTCCAGAGGGCATCCTAAAGTGACATCTTACTCCCATGTACTGTAATTCTAATAAAAAGGAGAACAAAAAAAAAAAAAAATTCCCAGTCTAGGAAAGAGGTGTCTTAATACCTGTATTACCTTTTAATTATCCTACCCCCCTTGTCTGAGTTTATATTTTACTTTCGAATTATAATTTAAAAGAAAGAACATTACAACAGTCTGACTATGCCTTGTTCTAAGTTTTTCTATTAAAAATAATCATCATTTGGCTGGCCCGGTGGCGCTGATGCCTTACCTCGTGCTACGCAGGCGACCCGTGTTCGGGAACGAGCATGGGCTGCCGGGGGTCGGCAGGGGAGGAGAAGGATTGAGCATCCGATGGACTGCTCTCCTCTCCGGGGGTTCATGTGGTCGGCGCTTGTCCGCCCTGCGGAGGCTGGGGACAAGGCGCTGCACCATTAGTTGAGGGAGGAGTCAGGCCAGACGCCTGGAGGGAGCACTTGCATGCGTGCCCCCCTCCATTGACGTCACTGCATGGTCTTGACTCCTGGGGACAGCAAGGTGGAAAAAGCAGCACTGCCGTGCACAATGGCGGAGGACGCCTTGCAGGCTCCACTCCCGGCTAGCCACAATGCTGGCCCACTAAATCCAGTCTTCGGTGGGGGGGGTTCAGGACACCCGCCGGCCCCACCAGGAGGGGCAAGCCCTGGGGTTCAGTCAGCGTTGGCTGGTAGACGCCGGGGGACAGGGCGCCCTCCTGAGGACAAGCCAGCAGTACAGGAGAGAAAATCATAACTGGAAAATAAATAAATACATAAATAATCATCATTTTACCCTTTTTTCTATTATTTTCTACGAAGGATTTATTCAATGACATAAGCAGCCTTGTTGGGTTAGTTATCAGGTGGAGTAAGCTTGTGGCCTATCTATGCTTAGGCTAGCTAGCCTTCTCTCAAGATTTGTTGCCTCTCCCACTGATAATGTACCCAAGAAAGCATTCCAAACCTGCAAAAATCTTTCTTCTTCACCCATTAGGAGGTATGTCAGTCTATCCACCGATAGAGCTCGAAGAACCAAGGTTTTCCACTGCTCCACCGTGAGTACGCTCTGGGATATCCACAGGTTTTGTATTCCCTGTCTGGCAACCACTAACAGAATCCTAGTTCGCCTGTGATAGAGATCCCAGTCCCCCCACCCCACCCCAGACCCCAAGGGTGCCTCAAGACTGGAAGGTGGCACATATAGTGCCTATCCACAAGGGGGGATCAAGGGAGGTGGCAGGGAACTACAGGCCTGTCAGCCTGACCTCGGTGGTGGGCAAGGTGATGGAGGGCATTGTCAAGGAGAGGCTAGGGGGGGACCTGGATAAGTCAGGGTGCCTGGACAATAGACAGCATGGATTCATCCCAGGAAATCGTGTCAGACAAACCTGGTGAAGTTCTATGACTGGGTGACAAGTGCCTTGGACCTGGGTAGACCAGTGGATGTCCTCTTTCTAGACTTCAGCAAGGCATTTGACTCTGTTCCTCACGTGGGCCTGTTGGATAAGCTGGGAGAAATGGGGGTGGGGAACCAGATGATCAGATGGATAGGCAATTGGCTCCAGGACCGGACCCAGAGGGTCGTAGTTGGTGGGATAGTCTCATTCCCAAGGAGGGTCATTAGTGGGGTCCCACAGGGATCAGTCCTTGGGCCCCTTCTGTTCAACGCCTACGTATCTGACATAAGGACAGGAATCAGGAGTGAGATGAGTCTCTTTGCGGATGACTCGAAACTGGGGCGGTGGTGGATGGGAGGAGGGAGGTGGCCTACAGGGGACCTGGAGGCTCTGGAAAGATGGTCTAGAAAGTGGAAGCTGAGGTTCAATGCAGGGAAATGCAAGGTACTCCACCTGGGGCCAGAAACCCAGGTCAAGTGTACACCCTGGGAAATGCTACAAGTCTCGATGGCTGAGAGGGACCTGGGGTGGTGGTGGATGTCAAGATGAACAACTCTGAGACTTGTAGGAGGGCAGCAGCCAAGGTCAACAGGATGCTGGGATGCATCGCTAGGGGGATCACCTCCAGAAGTAGGGAAGTGATACTCCCTCTGTATAACTGCTTGGTGAGGCCGCACCTGGAGTACTGCGTGCAGTTTTGGAGGCCACACTTAAAGCGGGACATTAACCTCCTGGAGAGGGTCCAGAGGAGGGCAACCAAAATGATTTGGGGCTTGGGGGACAGGACCCATGAGGAGAGGCTCGAAGAGCTAAATATGTACACATTGGAAGAGAGAAGGGACCGGGGGGACATGATAGAGGTCTTCAGGTACATGAAGAGGGTAAATAGGGGAGGAACAGTCGGGGTGCTTCGAAGGAAGGAGGAAGGGGCCACTAGAGGGCATGGCTGGAAGCTGGAGGGGAAGATTCAGGGAGAAAGGAGGAGGTGCTACTTCACTGAGAGGGTGGTGGAGCCATGGAATGCACTGCCTAGGGGCTGGTGGAGCAGAGACAGTGGAGGGGTTCAAGAGGGGTGGACAGGTACAGGGGAAGGGTTCTGGAAGCAAAATCCAATGCAGCAAGAATATCCGGAACTGGGAAGGGAGAAGCCAGAGAAGGCGAGGGGGACAGCAAGGTCAGCACCCAGGTTGGGGACTGACCAAACAAGCAGACACGAAAGACCATTAGGCCTATTCTGCTGGCATTTTAGTATGTTAGTATGTTAGACCCAACTCCGAAAAGCACACAGCAAGGGGAAAACTCCAATGTCTGGCCCTCTGTTTTAGCTATCTCCATAGCAACCCCTTTCCAATACTTCTGTATCCCTGGGCAATGCCAACAGTAGTGCATAAATGGACCCCTAGCTCTACCACACTTTGTACAATTGGGGGAGATACCAGGGTTAAACTTGCTCACTACACTCTGTGGATAGTACAACCTGTGAAGAAACTTAAACTGCATTTCCTTGAACTTACTGTAAGTCAGTAAACCCATGTGGGACCGTAGTAGTAATTCCCAGTTAGCCTCTGTGATTTCTATCCCCAGATCTTGTTCCCACCAAGTTTTAACTTTCTGTGTTTCTCTTTGAAAATATGCCCTATCTAATTTTGCTGCCCTACCTATCAAACCCTTTTCTTGCATTCTTGCCCCTAGAATCTCTTTTTCAATGGGGCAGATGTTTGATGGATTGTTTCCCCCCCGTTGAGGCTTATCCAATAGTTTTGTACCTGCAAATATTTGCAATGATGTGATGCTGGGATGCCCAAACCTCTCTAAGTCCTGAAATGTATAGATTCACCCACTATTTATAATATACCCAATGCATTTTACACCCTTCTCCTGCCATATCCCAAAACCTGTGTCCTCTAAACCTGATAAAAATTCTGGGTTACCTACCACCGGGACAAAAATAGTATTATGCCCTCCTCCCCCGCGTCTATCTTTCGTAGTATTCCATGCTTGTAGACTACTTGTAACCATGGGGTTAGGTTGTCGTAGATGTCTGTAGGCTTGCAAACCTGATGGACCTAAATAAACTGATAGATAGCACCTGCTGCCTCCTCCTCCTCCTCCAGGTCCAGCCATTGAGCAGCTATCCCTTTATTAATCCAGCTGTGAATAAACCTATACTGGGTTGCTAATTAGTACCCTTTAATACCAGGGAAATTCAGTCCCCCCCATTGGAAACTTTCAACTTTCTGAGGCTAATCCTCTGCTTTTTCCATTGCCATATAAATTGTCCAGATCCCCTTTCCAAGTTTTTAATATCCCTGTTTTTTAAGCCCATGGACATCATCTGTAGGGTATATAATATTCTGGGAAGTACATTCATCTTCAATACATTTATTCTGCCTAACCATGATAGGAGGAGGGCCTTCCATCTTTGTAAATCTTTCATAATAGTATCTAGTAAGGGTGTGTAGCACAGCTCATACATTTCCTGGATTTCCTGACCAACTTTAATTCCTAAGTATGTTATGGCTTTTTGAACATTTCGGAGCCCCCATGTTTTTTGCTCCTCCCCATCCACCCCCTTCTCCAACTACATGATTTCAGATTTGTTAGTATTCAACTTATAACCTGAAAAGGCAGCAAAGGAATCCACTATACCCAAAAGTGCAAGAATGGAGTGGTTTGACTTTGTTAAGAAAAAAAGAATATCATCCACATACAAGGTAATGGTATGTCGTCGTCCCCCCCCGCCCCCGTATTTGTTGTTCTTCACTGATTTTAATCGCAAGAGGTTCAATAGCTATGGGAAACAGTAGAGGGGAGAGAGGGCACCCCTGCCGCATATCCCGCTCCAAACAGGATTCCTCTGAAGGCATTCCATTAATCAAAATCCTCGTCAGAGGGGTCTTGTAGAGGCTCTTACTAATTGAATATATCTATCCCTGAGACCAAATTTCCCCATACTTTTAAACATATAGTCCCATTCAATTCGGTCAAAGGCTTTTTCTGCATCCGTAGAAAGGACACATGCTTAGTCTGGGTTCCTAGTTCCCCACATACCACATTTAATAGCCTCCTCATGTTGTGGCAGGACATTCTGCCTTGTATGAACCCCATTTGATTTGGATTGATGATGTTGGGCAGCAAGCTGCCTAATCTCTGGGTCCAAACCTTTGTCATAATTTTACAGTCCATATTCAATAATGAAATGGGCCTGTATGAGGAGCATTCTTGAGGGTCCTTATTCGATTTGGGAAGCACACAGATAGTAGCTTCGCAGCACGTCTTGGGGAGCCCTCTCTCCCCTCGAGCCCGCTCCAGCACCCATTGCAGGGGTTCAGCTACTTCCTGCCTAAGTTCTTTATAATATTCAGCCCCAAATCCATCAGGGCTTGCGGCTTTACCCCTTTTCAGGGAGCCTACTGCCCTTAGAATCTCACCCTTACTAATAGTGCCACCTAGAAGGGTTCTTTGTTCGCTTGTCATGGTCAGGAACGTGAAGCCCTCTCTAAATCTATCCATGAGATGATCAATCCCTTTACACTCAGCTGAATACAGTGCCTTATAGTATTCTTGGATCACTTCCTAATGAGTGCTTCTACTTGAAGAATCTTCCCCCCTTATCTTTTATGCTCACTATTTTATTTTGTTGTTCTACCCCCTTTCATTAATTTTATTAATGGGCCAGGTTTGTTGCCCCATTCGTAAATCCTCTGCCTCGCATACATATATCTAGATCTGGCTTCTGTCGTGAGACAGTCATTAAGCGTCTCCCGTGCCATCTGTAGTTCTTTAAGGGCTTGCTCCCCCCCCTTATTTGATGACCCTCTGTTCTAGTAGTTTTATTTTCCCTTCTAGTGCTTCCCTACATTTTTGTTTCTTTTTTTTTTTTTTTAATCTTGCTGTATGGTCAATTATTACCCCCTCATGTATGCTTTGCTGGTTTCCCAATATACCCAGTCGTCCTCCACCATACGCGGATTCATTTCAAAGTAAATTTTCCATTGATCGGATCCTGAAAATTTAGTGTGAATCGGATCGGGGGATCCAAGTAACTGAGGTGCAATAATGCTTAAAATCACCCAAATTAAACTTTTTATTTTTTTAATATTTTCATTAAAAAGTACATGCATCATAACAAAAGAACAGTAGTGAACAGCATACAGTAACTGCATAAGGTAGAGAAAAGCCATAAAGAATCCCAAATCAAAATCAAGCCCCTTCCTCTACCTACACAGCACTGGGAGTGGAGAAAACTCGAATATTACAGTAAAATCCCGAAAATCCGAATACCCCGGGGGACATAAAAAATGTTCAGACTACCAAGGTTTCAGTTAATCGGGAGTACACAGGGAAAAAATGTGCAGTCGACCAACGGAAAGGAAGAAAGAAAACAAAGTGGAACTCGTATAGTGTTTTTTGTTGCATTTACAGCCACAGGACACAAGGGTGAGTCCGATATATAAATCGTCCAAAGTACCTCTCTAGTTTATTAGTTCGGGCAGCACGCCTATTCACTACAAGTAAAACCACGGCAACTAACATGAATTGTGAAAAGGTAAGACTTACCAGTTCGTAGCTTGCAATCAATTTTAAGTTCTTATTTAATTTTAAACATTTTAATTTAATGAAAAAAAAACTTTTAAAAACAAAAACTTAAAAAAGATGTTGCTGTCCACAAATCACCAGTTGTGCTAAAATCTTATTGAAGAAGTCATTCATAGTTGTCTGCTTCTTCCTGGTATTTCGCTGTTTTACAGCTTTAAGCTTTAGCTGTCTCAGGAGAAGCATTTGCACCCCATCTATATTGTGCTGGCTTTCCAACAGCTGATGCACTTTTTGAATGACTGCAGCTTCTGCTTCTGAGGGGATGGTTCGTGGGTCAGTAACAGGTTGGGAAGGGTCCTCTTCATTGACCGTCTCATTTTTTACCATGGACAAAATGTCAGCATCATTTAGGTCTCCACAGCCGGTATCAGCCTCATCTGCTAGAGCCCATTCATCAAGCACTTCACGACTCGTATTAACCTGCTGTGCGGCAGTATGTAGGGCTGCTGTGACCTACTCCATCTGGTCATCCTGATGTGGATCTTCTGGTTCATCTACTTTGGGGGTGCAGCAGGTAACTCAAGCAAGCCTGACTTTTGCCAGGATTTTTGGAATGTTTCAGGTTTAACTTCCTTCCATGCCTCAGCAAGCATTAACAAGGAATCTTTAATAGAAACTGTTTGAGAATTTCCACTAGTGACTTGTTCTCATTTTCTTCAATGAGAACAGTTGTTAACAGCTTTGTTCCATACATAATGTTTAAGAGTCGCAAGAATACCTTGGTCCATGGGATGAATTGTAGCCGTGGTGTTGGCTGGCAGAAACTCACACCTGATAGAGCCATCTGGGGTCTGTAGAATTTCTGTGCTTGGGTGTGCTCCAGCGCTGTCTATGAGGAGTATCACTCATATAAGCAACGCCCTGGACCGCAGATGAGTCTTTACTGCTGGCACGAAATTTGACAGAAACCAGTCTGTAAAAATTTCTGAATTCATCCAAGAGCTCCCCTGAGCTTTATAAACTGCTGGTAGACTATTCATGTGCTTAAAACAGCGAGGGGATTCTGACTTGCCAATGATTAAAAGGGGGAGCTTATATGAGCCGCTGGCATTGCTGGCTGCCAAAACCATCAAATGTTCTTTGTTCTTTTTTTAATCAGGGAGCATTTCTTTCGGAGGATGAAGCTAGTGTTTTGTTTCTGGCAGGAGATGCCAGTAGCTCCCAGTTTCATAAGCATTACAGATTGCCTCAGGGGAAAGGTGCTCTTTCACAATTATGGAATTTAGCTTTCTCCTGAAGGGTCCAATACTGTCAGTGTTGCAGCCACAGCAAACTGTCTAATGCCGTGACGCAGTTTAAATCTGTCAAGCCAGCCTTTGCTGGCATAAAAGGGATAATTAGCATTCAATTGCTGGTGGAAATGAAGTGGCTTCTGTTTTAGAACAGTCCCTGAAATTGGCGTTCCCTTGCTTCTATTCTGGACAAACCGGGCAAACACAGCTTTGTCCAATGACTCGTCACGGCAAAAGTGCATTGTCTTCCAATGCTCGTGACTGAGATTGCTGTCCATCGTGGAGGCAAAATCACGAATTTTACTCTTTGCCCGTTTTATGTCATGTACCGTGGCATTACCTAAGCCAAACTGATGGGCTGCATTGACCACCTTTTGGCCCCTCTCCAAGCATTCAATTATTTTTAGTCTTTGCCCGTTGTCAACCACGGACCTTTTGAGCGTTGCCATTATGTCACAAACCACGTTCAGAGCAGAGTGTGAAAGCAGCTGTTAACGTTTAAATACCTTCTAAAGACTTAAGTTGTTAACAGCTGCAGGCAATTCTCTAATTACTTTGTGAGTGTGCTGTCATTAGGTGAAAATGGGTGAATTAGAGCAACTGAAGTGAATGCATTAACAAGGCTAGACAGTGTCTGAGACAGAGTCTATAGTATCATGGGGCACAGGACACATTCGGATAACTGAGGGATTCAGAATTACAGGGTTCGGATTTTGGGGGTTTTACTATATTGGGAACTCCCCCTTAGATAACTCTTGCCTTTGGGTTGAAATAAGGGTAAAGGCAGGGCCTACTGCCTTTCAGGCTCCATCCAACTTCTATCCCCTTTTTTATGGTTCTTCACCATTTCTACAGTCCTACTCCAGCTATGGCACAAAGCTGGCACTGTACTGCATTACATTTCACACATGTATTCCACCTAGAGGTGGAAACATCTGAGGCTGAATTTTCAGCCCATCCCAGAATTAAGCCCTCCTCCTCAACGGCCGCTGAGGACCAAAATCTCTGCAGCTGCTATGTTCCATATTTTCAGCTGGTGCAGCTGTGGGGGATGTTAATGCCAGGTCCCACCAGGCGTTAACTGTTCCCTGCAGCTGCACTGAAAAATCGTCCATAATAATAATAATTATTTTATTTATAAGGCGCCTTTCAATTGCCAAGGCGCTGTACATAAATAACAAATCAAAACAATAAAATCATTAAAAAATACAGCTGGATCAAGCTGCCGTAAATCACAGAGCTGGTCATAAATCGGCTCCCACTTTGAAAATACCGTGGCTCCAGGAAAAACTGCAGTTCTGCAAGTGAAGACCCACTTGAGCCAGTGGTTTCCTGCAACAGTACAACTTCCAGGAGCTCTGACAATCTAGCCCCTAAGCTCTCACTGAAACTGTAAGTAATTTGCTCCATATTTTATGCAAGTTACTTACAGTCTCTCTCAAGACTTTTTTTTTTTTTGCTCTCCTGTACCTAAAAAAAATGTTTGCTCTCCAGCAGCTAAAAAACATGTTTTTTTTGTAAACAAACTTACAAGTTTGATAGAGTCTGTCCCAAGGCACATGCTTTTGCAAGTTTAAAGTTTCAAAATTATATAGTTTTTAAAATGTCAGTTAAAAACTGTCCTGTTGGCTGGCCCGGTGGCGCTGAGGGCTGAGGTGCTGGATGCCTTACCTCACTCTACACTGGCAACCCAAGTTCAGGAACAACCTCAGGTCGTCAAGCTGCTGGCACGGGGGGGGGGGGGCGGAGATCAGGATCAAGCGTAGGCTTTCCTTTCCCAGGTGGGAGGGTCGCCTGTCCATAGTCCTGCCATCACCGGATAGAGGTCCGGTGGCAGGCGTAAGTGGTAACAGAGTGACTGGTAGGGTGAGGCATCCCGTAGAGCGTGACGTGCGTGTACCTCCACACGCATGCGTCATGTTGGGACGCGCAGGATCGGGACAGGGATAAAAATAAAAAAAACAGAAAAACTACCTATGGAAAAAAACTGTCCTGTTTTCTGAGCATGATGAGTTCAAAGAATGAACATAAGGATAGCTGAATTTTTGCAATCAGAGAAAAACTGACAAACAAAACTTGCTTCTGTCATTCGAAAATCACTTTCAAACATTTTCACAAACGTTCATTTTCATGAGAATCACGTTTCATAACAGTACAGAAACATTAAAAAGTGAAAAATTGGGTAGAGAAAAATACGAAAGTGATAATAATGTTACTGAAAACCTGCTTAATTTTGATACTTGCTGGACCTGGGCTTTGGTGTGACTACAGGTGCAGACAAGCAGGGCCCTACGCCAAGGGAAGAGTCCGTGTGGATGTAGTGCAGTTATGCATGCAGACACACAGAACCCCAAGACAGAATCCACATGGCTCTCCATTGGGCTGCGGAGCACTGAGCCCTGTACTTTCATGCAACTATGGATGCAAATGTAGATGCCCCTCTGGGCCCTGTGTCAAGAGAAGAATCCTCCTTCCTGTATGATTATTTATTTTTCACTAACACACTTTTCAATAAAATTATTTTCACTTTTGTATGTTTTCACTAACATGAGAATCACACTCTTGATGCGGTAGTGAAAACATACAGAAAGTGAAAAATATGAAAGTGAAAATAATGCTACTGAAAACTACGTTAGTGGGAGAAAAAAAATAGTGAAGAGGATTCTTCTCCTTGTGCAGGGCCTAGAGAGTCCTGTGCATCAGTATCCATAGCTACACAGAAGTGCAGGGCCCAGAGGTTCCTGTACCTTCGGAGCCAGATGGACTCTTCCCTTGGTGCGGGGCCCAGAGGTCCCTACTTGTCCGCATCTGTACATGTATGGAAGCACAGAGCCCAGAGCTCTGTGTTTCTGCAGCATAATGGACAGACCCACTTATTTTTGTCTTGGGGCCATGTGCATCTACATCCATAGCTGCACCGCAGCCAGACAGACTCTTCAGCAGTCAGCCTTGCAGCTGGAACTGGGACCCCTAAGCCTAGGACAGCAACCCTCAACAAAGGGGGATCCAAAAAGGAGGATCCACTGACAGATACTGTAGAAGTGGAAACCAAATTTGGTGAGGGCCAGAAGGAAGTCACTAGTATTAGGTTGGCATGCTCTGCCCAAAGCTTGAGCAAAACCCTCTAAGTGAGAAGGATCAGAGGAAAGGTATAAAGGAACCTCCTTTTTTTCTTCTTCTTCTTTCATGCTTCTGGATCCTGTTGATGACAGTGCTGCCAATGGGGGAGGCCCAGTCGATGGGACAGCCATTATTTTCAGCAGAAGCAATAGTAACAAGTGGTAAAACAGCTCAGAAAAACACCACCAACATGACCTGGAAGTCGAGGGCACCACGCAGTGGGCCTGTGACTATGGATGTCGATGGGGCAGAACCCAATGACACTGCACACTGTCCTCCATATTAGATATGGCAATGACAGAACCAGACCCTGACCTTGGTGCCTCATCCACAGTTTTTGGAGGGGGGGTTGTAGTCCATCACCACCGAAGCAGACCACGACAAGGACCCATCCACCTTCAATGAAGACTTAGACCTCACCAGCGAAAACATGAGCTTTGTCCTTATTCTTGTGATGATGGCTAAAAGAGGAGGACTTTGAAGACTTTTCTTTGTCTTTGACCTTTGACTTAGAGAACTGCATCAGTGACAGTGTTGCCAAATGCCGGGGAGTATCCTTCCCAGAGGTGGCTGTTGAGCAAAAGGGAAAAGTCAGTTTGCAGCCCGCAGCCTTGGTGGCAGCTTCCATGGTGTTAAACAATGAAGGTTTCAAACCAAGAGCCTTCTCTTTCAGCCAGTCCGGTGACTTTGAGGGCTAAGGCGCTGGCACCGTACACCTTCCCATGCCAACGACCTCAGGTCAGAAGCGACCTCAGGTCTCGGAGGGTCAGTCGGGGGGAAGGAGGAGGAGCAAGATAGTGTCCCATGGACTGCTCTCCTCCTCCAGGGAGGGTAGGTGGGGATAATCGCTGAAGCACTGGCTCCCGGTGGTGGCCAGGGATTGGTGCAGACACGGGGATCAATGTGTGTGGGTTGGTGCGGGCTGGCGTCCAGCATGCTGCATGCAAGAGCATGCACAGAAGCATCCTTGATGCTACTGCATGCCCACGCCATGGGGGACTAAGGGACACAAAAAGAGAAAGTACTAATCCTTCAGCACAAGTGACGGCTGGCTTTGATGGCACCATAGCGGACCCACTTAAGCCAGCTCCCCTTCAGCCCCCAACCTCCAGGTCTTCCGAAATGTGCGGGATAAATCCCCACTGTGATGAGACCTGGAACAGCAGGGCGAAAAGGGTTCAAGCTCTGACTGGGTCTGGAGCAGCAACTGAGAAGACTCCTGAAGAAAGAGGGGAACCATAGGACCACCCCCAGCTGAGGAGGTAACAAAAAGAAAAAAAGCCTTCTATTTCGGTGTCTCACTGTGGTCTGGTTGAATCCCTAGCAAATCCTGAAGGTCCTCACATTGTGGGACAGGCTGAAATAGCAAACACAAACTGTGTAAGCATTGTCTTTGTGGATCTCATAACTGCAGGTACGAAACCTAAATAAAGATGATTTTTAAGGCGACTTAAAAGGACATCGACAAGTAAGTAAAGTAAAGCATGAAAATAATAAAGTTGAAGAAACAACACCATTGTTTCTCTGCAGCTCCAACGAGCGGCCGACAGCAGGCGAAAGAAAAAGCAGGAGAGCAATGGGGCCACCTACATTATACAGGCACCAACTATGCGTGGCCCCCGGCTAGCAAAAGTTTCCAAGTGGTCCTGACGCTGACAGGTTATAATTCCAGTGGTGTAGCCCAGTGAAGGAGACGTCCTTGATGAAGATCTACAGCTTTTCCTGGCCCATCCTAAAACTAGCGTGCTACAAAAAAGCTAATTAGCAATGCTGAATGCCAGCCTTTTCACACATGAGAAAAGTAACATGCATCCATGGAATCAATTTGTTTAAAGTCGGATGGATGGACCGACGGACGGACGGACAGACAGAGATATGTATCTAGAGAGAAAGAGGATGTCTTTTTAAATAAATCCACTATATCAGGATTCTGCAATCACAAGGTGTAGAACCATTTTTGGAGTCCATGTGTTATGTCATTCAGAAGTATGTATATATACACACCTACAGATTTCAGCATTCTGTCAAGTGGACTATGAACATGTTTACTGAATCCTTAATTAAAGAACAGGAGTACACTGTTCCCTGTGACTGTCAGAACATGCTGGTTCAAATGTGTTTTACCAAAGAAATTCCTGCTGATAGAGCATCAGAAAATTAAGGTTAACAGCATAATCTTACCAGATACTAACAAAAGCACCAAATGCTCCAGATTGCTGGAATAAGAGACCAACATGCTTTAAAAGGTACTTTATGATTCTTTTATTTTTAATATTTCCACAAATATAATAAAAGCATGGGCCTTTAAGACGTTTGCATGTTTAATATATGTGTGTGAGTTAGTGTGACCACAGTTTATCAGCAGGAGTCTGATTTGCACTGCTTGACTGTAGACAACTTAATTAAAACCTATAGTCCCCATTCAAATGATTTAAATAAACACTTCCTGCTGATTTACTGTAAGCTTTTTATCAGCAACACCCCCACCACATCCTCACACCCCTGTCCCCACAGCTGAACTCTTACTGCCTGGCATCATCTTTTCAAAAGCCCTTTCTTCTTTCTGCAGACTCCAGCTAGCCAGCACCATTATATTGTCTGCCCCCTCACAGTTCACAAAAGCACTGCCACCCTCTGTGCTCCTCAACCCCAAGTGGGGGATAAAAACTGCAACAAAGATCTCTCAAATAAAACAAGCAAATGCTACTTATGCGCATGAACTGATCAGGGATTTAAAAACATAGTTTTATTCCATTATACGAATTAGTACAACCTCTAACTGGAAAAATGTCAAACAGAGCACAGCCAACACTGAGAGCCCATAACATACTAATTTATATACTTATTTGACAAGTTTTACTAGGAAAGACATGCTTAGCTGGAAACTACACATTTCCAGATGCATCCTGGAGTGAAGGAAGTAACAGCACAAAACAGTAAACACAACAAGATGCATGCAAAATAAATAAAGGGAAAGGGGAAAGGGAACATTGTTTAACCAGGAGTGGCACACTTGTTTCCAGATGCAACCTAGGAGCACAAGGAAGTTAAGTGACTTGCTCAGGATCACACAGTATGCACCTAGGCAGCTATGTGATTCAAACCCAGGTCTCCAGAACTGCAGCTCAGAGCCTTAACCCACTGCATTAAAAGCATACACAAAATTCCGATAATAATACATTTGCATCATGACAAAACAGTTTCACCAAAATCCATACTAGCAGCACACATATAATAGTCAACATACTATGATGCAGACTTGGGGGCAGGGGGCTGCGGACCACAAGTGCAGCACTTAGAGCAAAGAGAGGCTAGGAGGCATCAGAGACATTAGCAGGAATGAGCTGAAAAGTCACGATGGAGGGTTTTGAGAAAATAAGGAGAGTAGGTAGCTTGGATAGCAGGGGGAAGAGAAGACTAGAAATTTAGAGATTCTGAAGGAGAAAGAGGCCTGACTTGCAGAGAATTTCATAGAAGAACAGAGCGAGAGTCAGAGCCAGTGTTATGAAGGGAGCACACAGGAGTGGAGGGACAAAAGAGGGGGAATTAAAGTAAGATGGGAGGAAGCCGGGGCAGAATATGGAGACAAAGGAGGCTCAGTGAGAGAGGCGTCAGGCTTTGAGGGAGGGAAGAGAGGAGTAGAGGGAATAGTGGCGAGTACGAGGACAGTCCAAAGCAAAGTGGCAGAAGAAGTGAAACAGAGTCCAGTCTAGCCAGGGTAGATTTGGGAGTGTCGCTTCACAAAAAGTCACCATAATCGAAAATAGGGAGGATCATCTTCAAGGCGATTTCTCTGTGAGCAAGAAGAATGCATGCTTTGTTCATGTACAGTGCCCAGAGTTTAGGAGGACCATAGGTACGGACAGTGTCAGCCAGACTGCTGGCTGACTGGGAGGCAGGTAGTTAAGGAAGTAGCCGGTTGGAGGCTACCATACAGCCTAACAAAAAAAAAAAAAAATGGGGCCCCAATCAAAGATTAAAAAATCTCTTCCATCACTTCCTGTCTGCCCACTTTTTGATATTCTTCTGCCTACCCTGTCCTCATCAACGACTGCCCCCCCTTCCCTCACAATTTCAGAAGACTGCTCCTGGCTCTACGCTGCCCATCACTGGCCGATCCCAATACCTGACAATGCCATCCACTGGCTGCCCCGTGCCTGACTCATTTGTTGCACACACCTTCTGGCTCTCCTTAAGTTGTAACTACCTCACTTATTTAATTGCTGTTAACTTTCTATTATTGTAACCTGTAAGCTTGTCACAATGTTAACTGCAACACATTATCACTCTATATGTATGATTTTGTTAACAGTAGACGTGGAACCCAAGTAAGAGAGTCTCTGACTCATGGGTATTGTAATCCAAGAACTTGATAAATAAAATAAATAAAAAATGAAAATTACATACCTATCGTACTTCTTGATTTTCTTGGACGAAGTCTCCACCACTCATTCACACTAATGGGACTACACCGGAGGCGCTAGGACCCAGCGGGAGCCACAGATCTTCAGGAAGGCCGGTGCAGAGGTAGGTCCGCGCATGTGTGGCGCTGCGACTGGCTCGTGCTGTATAGGCTATCTCTGCGTCGACCCTCCAATCGCCTCAGTATCTTTTTCACAGAGGAGGTGCAGCGTAAATTAGTCTAGGAAACTAACCTATCCCGGATAAAAGACCCATATAAGAAGGATCAACTCAGCAGCATCTATACAGCCCAGCCAACGAGGGAGTAAAAACCAGAAACAGGATGAGTGAGCTTGGGGGATGGTGAGCAGGTGTGTGAATAAGTGGTGGACACTTCATCCAAGAAGATCAAGAATTACGGTAGGTACGTACTTTTCATATCTTCCTGGACTGAAAGTCTCCACCACTCATTCACACTAATGGGAGAGTACCGCGCTGAAAACAATCCCCCTGAGCAGGACAGCAGGAAGAAGGAGCTCACTCAGCCCAGAAGTCCATTAAGGACTGACCTGCCAAAAGAAGGATGCTGTCTGGCATGGACATCCAGGGTGTAGTGCTTTACGAAAGTGCACACAGTGCTCCACGTGGCAACATTACAGATGTCTGCAATGGGCACCTTCCGAATCTCCGCCAGGGATGCCGCAACCGCTGTGGTAGAGTGGGCATACACCCTGCCTTTCAGCTTGACCTGTGCCACCAAGTAGCAATGGCAAAGATATGCTACCAACCTTGCTGAAATGCATCTGATGGCAACAGGCTGACCCAGTCGGGCCATGCTGAATATTACAAAGAGTTGTTTGGATTTGCAAATCTCCTTCGTTCTGTCAATATAGAATCGCAAAACCCTTTATACATCCAGAGAGTGAAGAGTGCATTCCCTTTCATTCTGGAAATTTGCAAAGTAGGTTGGAAGGACCAAGGGCTGGTTAAGGTGAAATTCTGAGGCCACTTTGGGTAGGAATTTAGGGTGAGTTCTGAAAACCACCTTATCCTTGTGAAATACTGTGTACGGGCGGGGGTTCTGTGACCAAGGCATGTATTTCAGATACCCTGCGAGTGGAGTTAATGGCCACTAAGAAGGCTGCCTTCAAGGCCAGAAACTTCAAGTTGCAGATTGCTAGAGGCTCAAAAGGTTTATTGGTGAGCAGGCCTAGCACAAGGCTTGTATCCCCTGTGGCCATCGGTCTCCTGACAAGCGGCCTAGTGTGTAGGATATCCTTAAGGAATCTCTTGACTAATGGTAACTGTACCACTGACACATCCTGTACTGACTCGTGACAGGCAGAAATCGCGCAAAGGTGCACCTTTACTGTCGAGTATTGCAGTCCTGCATTCAACAGGTCTAGGAGGTATTCCAGCCCCTTACTTGGTGGGCAGACAAAGGGGTCTAGGGCTGACTTTGTGCACCAAATGTAAAATCGTTTCCACTTTGCCAGAGGATGGCTTGTGTGCAGCTAAGAGAATTTCTGAGATTCTTTGAGAGATGTTAAACCTACCCACTTCTATCTCCTCAGGAGCCAGGCACAGAGATGAAGGGACTGCAGGTTGGGATGGCCCACCGGACCAAGTGTCAGGAGGTTCATCTATATGGGAAGTTGTCTCGGAGGGACCTCTGATAATCCGTTGATTAACGCAAACCATATTTGATGAGGCCAGTACTGGGCAATGAGAATCATGCTGCCTCCCTTGCACCTCTAACTTGAGGATCACCCTCTAAATTAAGGGAAAAGGAGGAAATGCGTACAGAAAACGTCTTGTCCACCGCAGTCTGAATGCATCCTGACAGAAAGCATCAGGTTCTGGATCTCTGAAGCAGAAAAGAGGCAGTTTTGCACTGAGTGGAGATGCAAAAAGGTCTGGGTCCGGAGTGCCCCACTCTTTGAATAGTGACTGCACAATGTTCGAGTCAAGAGACCACTCGTGAGGATCCGCCTCCGTTCTGCGGAGGTGATCTACCAGATCATTTTGGATTCCTGGCAGGCAGACTGCCTGGATCAGAGCATTGTGCTCGAGGCACCACTCCCACATTTTCACAGCATCTCCGCAGATAAGGTAAGAGTGCGCGCCACCCTGCTTGTTGATGTAGTACATCACAGCCTTGCTGTCCATCTCAAGGAGTATTACTCTGTGACAGAGGACATCCTTCAAGGCTCGGACAATGTACAGGACAGCTCTCGTCTCCAGAACATTTATGTGTAGATGGGACTCCTCTTGGGTCCACAGACCCTGGGTGTGGAGGTCCTGACAGTGAGCTCCCTAACCAGTCAGAGATGCATCCCTGGTGATCGTTATCTGTGTCTCCAGTGGGGCAAAGGGAAAACCTTGGAAGAAGGTTGTCCTCCTGAGTCCACCAGGTGAGTGACCTCATTAGGGGCTCTGTCACCTTGCTGTGGAAGGATTGTGGATGTGTGCTTGGAGATTATTGAGTGCTGAGCATTCATTGTGTGGTTCTCATGTGTAAGCAGGCTAGGGGCACCGTGAACACGGATGATGTCATGAGACCTAGCATCTGCTGCATTGAGAGACCTCGAACCCAGTTCTCTCTGATGAAGTGAGCCATCTGGAGAATGTCGTTCCTCCTGCCCTCTGGAAGGCAGGCTCTTGACCTGGAGGTGTCCAGAAGAGCTCCTATGAAGAGAAGTTGTCGGGAGGGCTGAAGTTGCGATTATTCCAGGTTCAGCATAACTCCCATGGATGTGAGAAACTTGGAAGCTGTAGAGACCGCTTCCTGTGTCCCCTGTCCGGAAGGGCTCACTAGGAGCCAATCGTCCAGGTAAAGATACACCTCCGCTTCCTGTGTCCCCTGTCCGGAAGGGCTCGCTAGAAGCCAATCGTCCAGGTAAAGATACATCTGAATGCAGAGTTTTCTGAGATGCGCCATGAGTACCGCAAAGCACTTTGTAAAGACTTGTGGCACCGAGTAGAACCCAAAGGGCAGGACTCTGAATTAATAGTGCTGACCCAGGGCCACAAAACGTAGGTATTTGTGGTGGCTTGGGTGCATTGGAACGTGCTGGTAGGTGTCCTGCATTTCCAGAGATCCCAACCAGTCATTCTGATGAACTAGAAGCAGTAGCGTTCCCAGTGAGATCATCTTGGATTTTTCTTTTAACAGGTATCTGTTTAACTTCCTTAGGTCTACAATAAGGCACATACCGCCTGTTTTCTTTGGAACTAGGAAGTAGTGGGAGTAGAAATCTGTGTCCCGTTCTGCTTGCAGAACCACTTCTAATGCCCTGTTGTTCAGAAGGCCCTGAATCGCAGAAGCAAGGAGGTCTGACTGAGTGGTAGACAGAAAGCTTGGGCTGTCATTTGGGTGGACGATCCAGAGGGGTCTCTGAGAAATTGAGAGAGTATCCCTCCTGAATTATCCTGATTACCCATTTGGCAGTTGTGACGGACTTCCACTGGTTGTAAAATTGAGTCAGACACCCCCGTACCGCCAAAGAGGAGTCCCCCTCAGTTAACTGAGGTGAGACATTGGCCGGGTCTTCAGAGGGTGGCAATGGGCGCCATCGGGGCCTGTGCCTTCTACTGCGTTTTCTTTTGCAACTGAGGGGTTTGGTTTTTGTTAAAAGCTTCTCGGCCTTTACCTCAAAAGGACTGTTGGTTATGGAACTGTCGGCGGTTTTTGCTCCACTGAGGGGCAGCAGGGGCTGGTCTGGCAGTCTTAATAGCAGTCCTGGTTTTCTGAGTAGCCTCCAGTGCCTGCTCCACTTGAGGGCCAAACAGATAAACACCATCAAAGGGGAAATTCGTGACTCTCTGCTGAGCATCACTAGTGAAGCCTGAAGTCCTTAGCCAGGAGTGTCACCGGGTACAGATCCCAGCTGCTGCTGCTCTAGAGGCAGTGTCAAAAGTGTCCATAGCAGCTTTAAAGTGCTGATTGTTGGACTCGATGCCTCTGGCAATGGTCTGAAGAAGCTCCGAGTTAGTGTTCAACTCCGGGAGAGCCTCGACCGTCTCTTTGAGTGAATGCCAGAAGGTATACTCATGAGAGAAATGGCCCTGGTAACTAGCAATGCACATGCCCAAGGTAGCAGCAGCAAACACTTGTTTCCCCAGAGTGTCTTTTTTACGAGATTCTTTATTTACCGGATGAGCCATGGATTCCTGGGAGCACAGTTTTGTCATTTTCTGCCAGAACCACTAGGGCATCTCGAAGGCTTGAGAAGCAAGGACTGGCCTGTCCTTAGGGGAATGTACTTCCTATCTATAGACTTAGCCACGGAAGGAATCAGCGCGGTCTGTCCCACACCACTTGTGAAGGAGTCTCAAAGAGGGTTGCATCGGTGGTGTCAGATCCACAGGAATTTCCAGAATATGCAGATACTGCAGGTGCAAAAGCTTCCCAGGGTCCACCTCAGAAGTCTGGAGAGCCAGAGTGGAATTCATATTCTTCAGCAGAGATTTAAGAGAGAGGTCTTCGACCACAGGCTCAGCTGAAGTGGAAGGTTTATTTTCTACTCCATAAAACAAGTCTTCATACACATTGTCTGTCAGGCGTAGATCAGGATCAGACTCATCACAGTCTCCCTCTACCCCAGAAGGGATAGTATAGGTAGAAAAAGTGGGGAGAAGAACTGGAAACGGCACTCCCAGAATCAGAGTTGAGAACCAGGCACCCGAGAGGGAGCCAGCAACAAAACCGGCGCTGACGCTACACACGGCACCACAGATGGCACACAACGAGAGACTGGGGTTCCCAGTCCCAACGCTGGGACACCCAAAAGTTGCGACACCACTGGAGACCTGAAAGTATGAAGAGGAGAATGCAGTACCTGTGCCGGACCCTGCACCACAGCCATGTGAGGGGGGGGTAGCCATGAGGGAGCGGCATTGATGGCACCGAAGGAAAAGTCACGTGATCAAGCTGACCCAACTGCTGACCCATGCAGGCCAACGGTCCCCAGGACAGAGTCCGCAGGCAAGGGCAGTCAGGACACCCGCCGGACCCACTGCTCCACAAGAGCGGCAGAATGATGAAGCTGCTCACTGGAAGACCCCCCCAGGGGGCGGGGAGGAACTCTGGAGCAGAGGACCGCAGCTGCTAGGGACAGAGGCCACAGGTGACCTCGATGGAGCTGGGGTCAGCCTACTGTCCCCTGCCACTGATGAATTCCGTGCAGACGTACCAGAGGATGACCTCGAAGCGGTACCACTTCTTCTTCAACTGGTGGGAGGAAGAAGAGTTCAAGGCCGAGTGGTGCCGAGCCACCGACTGGGATCGGACCCGCTTCTTTTTGCACTTTTGGGAGAACCGAGGATGGTGGACCAGACCCAGCCCTGCTGCCAAAGCAGCTTTCAAGTGAAGTCTCCCTACGGTTATCGGCACTGTTCATAGTCAACTCTATCAATGGAGAGCTGAAGAAGACTTCTTTTCTTCATTACCTCAGTTTAAAATTAGAAAAATATATATATATATATATATATAAATACTACTAAAAACACTAAAACTAAATCAAATACTGAACGACTAACAACTGCTGTCATACAGACATGAAAGATTTGACTCCTGTTGGGCAATCAACATCGTCACTTAAGCACACTCAACAGTGGGGAGAAAAGGAACTGAGGCGATTGGAAGGTCAATGCCGACACAGCCTATACAGCGCGAGCCAGTCTTGCGATGCAACGCATGCATGGTCCTACCTCAGCATCGGCCCTCCTGAAGATTTTTGGCTCCTGCTGGGTCCTAGCACTTCTAGAGTAGTCCCATTAGTGTGAATGAGTGGTGGAGACTTTTAGTCCAGGAAGATCTGCACTATGTCATATGATGGACGAACCATACAGCCAAACAAAAAAACAAAGCCCTGATCAAAGATTAAAAACTGCACTATATCATTTTTATTTATTTATTTAAGAGTTTCACCAGGACGGCATACTGAGAGGTGCAACGCTCGATTCCAGATGCATCCTGGGGAGGGGGATTTAGGATAGCCAGTAAACAAAAATACAAGAATGAAGCACTTTGAAGTAACAAGAAACACACTGTACAGTTACCACCTGCTTCTTGGCAGGGGAATGCTTAATAGTGAATACTTAATGGTGCAAAACAGAGAGTAAGAGCTAACACTGAGGCCAAATGCCGCACCAGTAGAGAATTGATAACTATTAGAAGCAACGGACAGGCTAAGCAACTGGCATAGGACACACGGCTGCCTTATGGGGCTAGCTGCACGAGCAGGCAGGCGGTGGTGAAATGCTGTTTGAGGAGACGGTTGCGCTGCTGAGTGTAGGTGGAGTGTCTGAGCTCAGCTGGCAGGGAGTTCCATACACAAGGCATACGGTACTTGAAGGCTTGTCGGCCTTTGGCAGAGGACATACGCGGAAGGGAGAGGAGCCTGGAGTCGGTATTATGGAGGGAGTAAGCAGGAGTTTGGGCCTCCAAGGTTGTTGCAAGGTAAGGGGGGAGGGACTGGGTCCAGTATTTCGCTGTTATCCTAGCGCAATGCGCCATTCTCCGATCCTGTAAGGAAGGTAGATCTAGAGACCTGTAGAGGTCACAGGGATGAGTCGCTGGCGGTCCAGGGCAAAACGGCAGAAAGAGTGGAAAAGGGGGTCAAGCCTAGCAAGGGAGGACTTAGGGGCCGTGCTACAGACTACGTCCCCACAGTCAAACAACAGCAGTATCATTTTCTGAACTATTTCTTTGCGGGTGGGCAGGGGAATGCAACCTCTGTTCTGATATAGGGCTCCTAGTTTCGGGTGAAGTTTTTTGTGGATTGCTTCAATATGGACCGAGAAGTCGAGGTGCTGATCGAGCCAAATCCCGAGGTATCTGAACAAGGTGCAGGTCTCCAAGAGGGTCCCATCTAAAGTATGGAAGGTGGGGTGGGGGGTGAGGGCCCGGGAGAGCCTTTGCCTAGTCCCGAAGGTGAGTGAGAGAGTTTTCTTTGGGTTGAGAAATAGCTGGTTAGAGCCAGAGCTGGATTGTGTTAAAATCCTCCTGGAGTCTGGATGACACTGTGGCAGGGGAGGGACCTGTGACATATAGCACAGTATCATCGGCATACATGTGTAAGGATGAGAGAGGACACACTGAGGGCAGGTCATTTAGAAAGATGGAGAAGATTAGCGGGCCAAGGACCGAGCCTTGGGGAATGCCTGTTGACAGGTGGGGGGTTGGGGGCAGAGGTGTGTGATCCAGTTCTAACTGCTTGTTGCCTCCCTGCCATACAATGGACGACTTAAATACTTTAATCTGAATGGTCCAATGGAGTCTTAAGGGAGTGAATCCTATAATACCCCCTGGGTTAAGTCCTGGCTGACCTAAGCACATTAGCAGCACCTCATCTCACCCCAAAAACAAATAATCCTTACCACACATTTTTTTTTAAATTTCTATTTTATTAATTTCTGTAATACAAAGCATTACATTCCATTACCTATAGGAAGCCATTCAAATATTCATGTGGTAATCTACATTTTTACAGTAACCTCTACCGGTGTGCCCCTGAACAACGTCGCCCTAAGTGAGGGATCAGTAATGTATAGTTACACTGATTTCAGGGATTTATTACAAGGAGACGGACTGAGGTGGGGAAATTATAACCTAAATGTTGGTTTGGCAAGCTGTTTTCTCCCTTATGGTCACCTATGTTCGGGGAGGAGGGAGAGTCTCTCGTTCAAATATTTTCATAACAACTGCACTAAGTGTACAGGTTTAAAAAGTTATAATGTTTTGTATTTTACAAATGTGGAGCGTGGATATGTGTGGGAGGCGTTGCTTTATAGTAAAAAGTGATTGTAGAAGTAGATATTTAACCCTTTGATAGGGTGTACGATGTGGCTCTTTTTCTCTTTTTATCATCCCTGCTCATGGCAGCATATACCTTGTCGGACATTTGTAATTATAGAATATGGACATTACTAAATGCTATTAGCACAGTTTTACTATCTGGACTTTTTTGGGGAAATGTTTATTTATTCTATATACAGAAAACATCTTCGTAATGAAGCCCAAAATATAATTACTATATATTCAAATCTTCAAATAGCAACTTTCTCTCCCCCACTGTATCAACATATATCAATTACAAAGTTCATATTGCCTGTTCTTCCTCAGAATCAGATGCTTCTTCCCTAATAGTAAACTGTCCTTCTATTTTATCCATCAATTTAGCTGCTTCCACAGGTTCCGAAAATTGGTAAGTTTTACCTCCATACATAATTTGAAGGCTAGCCGGCATCAGGAGCACATGGTGAACCCCCAGGGCCCATAACCTCCCCCGAATGCCATCAAAACGTTTCCTCTGCATCCTCGTTGCGTAACTCAAATCAGGGAATGGGTGAACTCTGCAGCCATTCCGTGTTAGAAGGCTCAGCAGTTTGGCTTGCTGTAGCAGCCTATCCCTCTCCACGGGAGTATGAACCTCTAGCATGAAAGTTCTCGGCAACGCTATTTCTGTTGCGGCCTTGTGTCTGCCTCCATCTGGCTTGATCAGATAGGCCTTCGTCACCACAAAAGGAAAGTCCACATTTAAGAGTTTCTGCATCCAAGCTTGCAGAAAAGGTAGAGGATGTTCCCCCTCTGATTCTTCTGGTAATCCCAAAAGACGAAGATGAGTGGAGCAGGACGCATTCTCCAGATATTCCAGTCATTTGCGGAGAAGCCCATTTTCCTTGGTGAGCCCCACCGCTACTATGAAGGCTTTATCAGCCTTCTGGTTCACACCTTTAGTGTCCTCAGCAATTATATCCACCTTAGAGTGGAGCTGCTTGAGTTCGGATTCAAATTCTTCTATTTTGCGATCCAGCCCTTGGATCGCTCACAAAAGCGCTGCATTTGAAGGTTGGGGTTCCTCCAGTTCGGATGCCCTGAGATGTGTGTCCGTGCCTCCGCCCGCTCTAGTATCCTTCTGGCAGGCTCCTTCCGCAGCAGCCCCCGCTTTGTTTGTTCGACCTATAGTTGTTGCTCTGAAGGCTGCACAGCAGAAATTTTTAGATCGTTAGGTGGCTTAGAGGGAGATCTCATCTTGTATCTGCCAACTTAGGTTTTCAAGCTTCTGAATTAAAATTTAATGCTAAAATAAATTCCTATGCATGCAGCTATGTTAGGAAGCTGCTAGCCACGCCGCCCCCCCCGGCCCCAAACACTTGTTTGAATCTTTTTTTTTTTTTTTTATTTGTTGATTTTCCTCCCTACCAGTGGCCCCTGTTCAGCCAGGACATTTCCAGCCCCATCATGGACATCTGCTGTAACCTGCCAGCCAGCGCCCCTAGGGCTTGCCCCCCGGGGTTGTCGGGTTCCCCCATCCCCTTCATGAACCAGATCCAGTAGCTGCACTGGCAAGCCCAACTAGTTGGGTGTGGGGCCTGCAGGTAACCCCAGCGCCATCCTGCCACTGGCATCCATTTTTTTTTTCCTCCCCTGAATGGTGCCATGCAATGACACCATGACGTGCACCACATATACCCAGACACCCGTCAGCATCCGCCCACCCCTCCTGCCTTTGATTCAGTCTCGGGTGCCTTCCCCCAGCAATCCGCTAGGGACCAGGCAAACACTCCCAAGTTGGCCCTCCAATGGCTCAACTTGAATACTGAACCTAGTGCTCAGCATCGAGCGGTAGCACTACCTCTGTGCCAGCGCGGCTGGTGCAACTATTTGAATTCTGCTATTGAACTGAAAATGCAATGTGAAAAAAATAGCAAATTTCAACCATAACTTCAACACCCCGAAGAAACTACAAGTATCACTCTCCTTCCCAGGAAACCTGCTGCTAGTGAATTAAGCATGAAAACCATTTCCATTTCAAACTGCTTCTGGGGACAAAACTGCTACCAAGAACATTCCGAACTTGGCTGCACTTATGAAGCCGACACAACAAGATCACAAGCATGTACACAAATCCCTCCCACTGCAGTAGTGGCTTTTTACCTTTTGATTGATGGTATTGTTGTGATGCCAGCAAGCAATGGGGGAAATTGCTCTGGCATGTTGGGGACAGGGATTCGCAATCTGAGCCTGAGACATTGCGAGCCAAGGCTGTCCAGGAAAGCTCAGAGAGTCCCTTGGATGCTCACCTACGGGGGGTTCGACACACCATTCTAGTGTTGGCTCCTCATGGTGGGGGTGCAGCTGACTGCATGGGTGACCACACACTGTCGTATACCTCCCCAGGCCAACTGCAAGCGTGCACTACTGAGTGGGTGAGGTGAAAAATAGTGGATAGTCCAACCACTGCACCAGGTGACTGCCTCCACTGGTCACCTCATGCCGAGTCCCTTAGCGCACTGTGGAGGGCCCTCAAGCAAGGTGTCCCAGCTAGTCCATTCCTCCCTGCAGACACGGCGACCCCCACTTGGAACAACCTGGCACCAATGGTGGAAACTGAAAGAAAGAATCCCTTCTCCATAGGCCAGAGAAACCCCTGGCACATACACCCCCACCCTGGGACGCTGATCAGCTTGGAAGTCAGAAAGAATGCTCCACAGAAGCAAGCAGTAAGCCTGGCAGGCAGAAAAAGGTGACGTGAGGCACGAAGGAGAGGAGTACTACTGGCACAACAGGAGGAAAATAAGCATCTAAAAAATGGCTAGTCAGGATAACTTCAGCTGGGGGATGGATATTTCTATTATGGTGTTTTATTTTATTTAGTTTTTGTTGACCGGGAAAGGAGGACTAGACAATTCTGCCTATTTTCAGCCTCGTCCCAGGGAAGGGGATACATACAGATGGATGCCAACTGACATTGAACCAGATTAAGCTATTTTAAAAATACTTCTAAAACAAATTTAAAACATATTGTTAATTGTTTATTTTACTCAAGTGTTCACTGAATAATCACAATAGGGCACTCCAGGGCGTAGGTAATTATGGGAGTTTACCCACTGCTTGTGTAGTTAAATGGCACTTGGCTCTGTCGCATACCATACCACATGGCAAAGATACTACGGTATCTTTATGTTTGAAAGTTTGGCTCCACAGGAGTTACATATAGGGCAAAGACATATGTCTATATTGTTGAAACACAAGGCACGGAACTGTTCTAGAGCATTAGAAAATACGCTGAAAATTTCCTGGACTCTACCTGGCTGAGACCCTTAGCAAGGGGTACATATATGTATCAACAGAGACCAGAAAATAACAAGTCCCATGCCAACTTGCCTCAGCACTATATAAATCAGTGTGCCTCCAAATTTTCTAAACTCAAAAGCAGTCATTTTTTTCTTTTCAGTGAGTGACTGGCGCCCCCAAAAAAAACAGAACTGCAGTCCCTAAATGACACTGGTACAAACTAGCTTTTTTTGGGGGGACACAATATGTTTTAATTGCATGCCTGTGTTTTGTATGCATACGGTATGTTCACCTGCAATCTGGTGACTGTCGCTGCTGCTTCCCTGGCTTGCTAGGGGTGGGGGCTGTAGAATGCTCCATAGCAAACTCCAAGGGCAGCAGTACATAAAAATTTACCTACACATAGAAACATAGAAGTTGACGGCAGATAAGGACCGCAAGGCCCATCCAGTCTGCCCATTTCTTTTTCTACCTTATAAATGTGCCATCGCCTTTGCTATGTCAGTGACCTATCTATTCATAGTCATTTGTATTGCTCCCTTATGCCTATCCCATGCCTGTTTGAAGCCCTGCACTGTATTCATAGCCACTACTTCTTGTGGTAAGCCATTCCATGCATCTACCACCCTTTCTGTGAAAAAGAATTTCCTCACATTCCCCTTAATCGGCCTCCCTCTAATCTCATGCTGTGTCCTCTTGTCCTGCTATTTTTCTTATATTTTAAACATGTTAGACTCTTTCACCTTGTTTATGCCCTTAAGGTGTTTAAATGTCTCGATCATATCACCTCTCTCCCTCCTTTGCTCAAGGTATACATATTGAGCTCCGTTAATCTGTCCTCATATGTCTTCTGATGCAGTCCCTGCACCATTTTGGTTGCCCTTCTCTGGACTGCCTCAATTTGGTTAATGTCCTTGTGAAGGTGTGGCCTCCAATACTGCACGCAGTACTCCAGATGGGGCCTAACCAATGTCTTGTACAGAGGGATTATTACCTCCCTCTTACGACTTGTGATACCCCTACTAATACACCCTAACACCCCCTAGCCTTACCTACTGCTTTAGAGGTCTGCTTGGATGATTTCAGGTCATCAGTGATGATGATGCCCAAGTCTCTTTCTTCCTTTGTGACTGCTAGCAACTCCCCTCCCAGCCTATAAGTGGCTTCAGGGTTTCTCTTCCCTATGTGCATGATTTTGCACTTCTTTGCATTAAATCCCAGTTGCCACTCTTCTGACCATTCTGCTAGTTTATCAGATCTCTTCTCATTCTGCCCACCCCATCTGGATCATCTACTCTGTTGCAGATCTTGGTGTCATCTGCAAACAGACAAGCCTTACCCTCTAGTCCATCTGCTAGGTCACTAATGAAGATGTTGAAGGACTGGCCCCAGGACTGATCCTAGTACCCACTTGTGACTTGCATCTCTTCTGACTGTATACCATTTACCACCCTCTCTGTTTTCTGCCAGTCAACCAGTTTGCCACCCAGTTGACCAACTTCTGACCCACCCGAGCCTACCTAGCTTATTTATCAATCTTCTATGTGGAACAGTGTCAAAAGCTTTGCTGAAGTCAAGGTAGGCGACATCAACTGCTCTCTGGTCCCACCACTCTGGTTACCCAGTCAAAGAAATCTATGAGATTAGTTTGACAGGACCTTCCTTTTGTAAACCCATGCTGTCTTGGATCCTGTGCCCCTATGGATTCCAGGTGTTGCACTATCCTTTCCTTAAGGAGTGCCTCCATAATCTTGCCCACTACTGAGGTAAGACTGACCGGTCTGTAGTTCCCCGCCTCCTCCCTGCTACCACTCTTGTGGAGTGGGATCACATGAGCCCTTCTCCAGTCTTCTGGGACCTCTCCTGTGCTCAGAGACTCACTAAACAATTCTGCTAATGGCTCTGCTAGTTCCTCCTTTAGCTCCTTAAGTACCCTGGGATGTATGCCATCAGGTCCCATTGCCTTATCCACCCTGAGCTTAGCAAGCTCTTGTAGGACCCTTTCTTTTGTGAAGGAGTAGTGCTCACCTCCCTCCCCTGTGTCCATGATGCTGAGCTGTGGGCCCTGCCTACCTTCTCTTCAGTGAATACTGAGCAAAAGTATCTATTTAGGATAGATGCCTTTACAGGGTCCTCCTCCTCACATGCTCCCTTTTCTCCATTAAGCTTAGCAATACCCCCTCTGGACTTTCTCCTTTCACTAATGTATCTATAGAAAGTCTTGTCACCTTCTTTACTGTTTGTGCTAGTGTTTCCTCAGTTTGGACTTTGCCTGCCTTACTGCCTTACCTGCTTCCCTTAGGGCAGTTTGGTATGCCCCTATCTTCATCCGCTGTGTTCCCTTATATTTCTGAAGGCCAGCCTTTTGGCTCTGACCTTTTCTGCTACTGTATTTGAGAACCAAAGTGGTTTCCTTCTTCTTTTGACTTCCTTTTCTGTCTAACACAATGGGATGTTGCTTCAAGTATTGTATCCTTAATGCTTGTCCACTTTGCCTGTACCTCCTCACCTGTGTTTCTTTTGCCAGGGCTAGCTTAACTCTGTTGGCCATCTTATCAAAGTCAGCTCCTCTGAAGTCCCATATTTTTGCCTTGGAATGGGATGATTTAGATGTAGTAGCCAAATTGAACCATACCATGTGATGGTCACTGGCCCCAGGTGACCTTCTACCTGGAGATCTGTGATCCCTTCTTTGTTAGTCAGTACTAGATCTAGGATAGCCCTGTCTCTTGTGGGTTGCTGTACCAGTTGTTTGAGGCCCTCCCCTGCAGGGATCCACTATGAGTCTAGTTCTGGCAGATGTTCCTGCTGGTATTGACCAATCTGTATCTGGCATGTTGAAGTCTCCCATTATCAGAACCTCCCTTTAGCTGTCATGTTTTGTATATCTTCTAACAGTAATGTGTCTATGTCCTCCCTCTGGTCTGGGGCCTGTAGACAACCCCAGTTCTTATGGCTGTCCCATTTCCTGTTTCCAGGGTGACCCACAGTTCTTCTGGCTCCTTATGTGTATTCTGAATTTCTGTAGCTTTGATATTTTCATTAACATACAGGGCCACTCCTCCCCTTTTTGCACCTCGGTCTCTTCTGAACAATACATAGCCAGGTACTGAAGTCTCCCAAGTGTGGTTACTGGTAAACCACGTCTCACTAATTGCTACTATGTCCAGTTTAGCCTCTGACATTATTGCCTGCAGGTCTGGGATCTTATTTCCCAGGCTGTGAGCATTTTGTACATGATTTTCCATTGGCCAGATTTTGGTGTGTTAGTTGTTGGGTTAGGTTTGGCATTACCCCTGTGCATCGTGTGGGAGACAAAACCTTTTTCTTACCTGGTGATGCAAATGAGCGGCAAAACACTGAATTCCAGTTTGACCACTAGCTGAGGGGAGGGTGTTCTTCCCATTCGACGTATGGGGTGCTGCACCCCTCTCCCCAATTGCTAGTTTAAATATTCTGCAAAGACGTCAAACTTCTGCCCCAATGCACTGACTCCCTCTTTAGTCATATGCAGTCCATCAAATTTAAAGAACTTTCGCTCCCAGAACTGTTGCCAGTTCCCTACAAATCTGTGTCCTTTTTCCTGGCACCAGTCCTTGAGCCACGTGTTTAGCTCCCCTATCTCCCCTTCTCTGACCTTCCGTCCATCTGCTCCCTTCTCCCAGACTGGCAGGATCTCAGAGAAGGAGATGCCGGATGAAATAGATGATAGTTTGTCACCCAGGCTAGTCTGGTGTTCCTTGGTCTCCACAACTGACCGGCTGGCGAGATCATTAGTCCCTATGTGTACTAGGACATCAATGTTTTCTCCTGCTTTGTGAACAATTTTAGCAATGCGGTCAGTGTCTCTCCATGCTGATGTACCTGGGAGACATCTGACCATCACCCCTGGCTGGAGATGGGTATCAACTCCCCGAATCATGGAGTCTCCTATGATCAGAAGTTTTTTGGATTTCCTTTGTGCTTGTTTAGTTTTGGTTCCTGATTTGGGTGAGTATTGTTGTGCTAGCTCCTGTGCCGCAGTGTCCTGCTCTGCAGTGTCTTCTGCCTCTTTATTTGATTTCAGAGATGAGGCAGATACCTGTTTGTAGTGTTTATATGGTTTTGGAGGTAATGTGTTGGAGAGCAGAAGTGATGGGGCACCTGATTTGCTCCTCTAACCACCTGCCAACCTCCTGGACCAACTACCCTCTGCGTTGAGGGTTTTCTGTTGGATGCTGGGAAATGGCGGGTGGTTCTTATAATGTATTTCCTCTTCAATATGAAATTTGGGCGTGCAATCTCTGCCCATGCTGCCGAGGTGAGACCTAAGATCTCCAAAGGCCCAGCATGTAGGACAGTGTCCTAAATCCTGTAAGAATGTCCTTCTGAAAATTGTTCCACAGTACCTGCAGTTAATGAAATCCATTCCAAATAAGTTGCTGGGTTTGTAAACTAGTCAGAGTAATTAGAAGGAAAAAAAAAAATGCAAGTAATGGTTTAATTGTGCTTTGTTTAACTTGTTATAACAAGTTAAATTACTAGTGCCCTGTAAATGAGATCACCTTGTGGAGGCCCCACTGATCCGCCCCTTCCTGCTCTGCCACAGGAAATGTCACAACTGTGGTACCCTATAAAAGGAGGTAGCGTGGGGTTAGATGGGGTGGGCTGGGCCCTTCCCCTGCCTAAAAAGAAGAACCACGGACGAAAGAACAAGGAGGTAAGAGCAGAAACAATCAGTCAACAACAAATGCAGTAACCCTGAAAGCTTATCCTAATGTTAGATAAAACTGTAAAACCTGTAAAGCACCACCTGTAATAATTTCAGACAAGATATACCCTGTAAGAAACACTTTGCTCCAGAAAAAATAAAGCAGTAACAGAAGATATACCTTGCAAAGACAATTTGAATCAGAAGATTACAGCAGTAATCTGTTAGCACACCTGTAGGCACACCTTGTAATAATGCAGAAGAAGGTATACCAGCAACAACAATTTGAATCAGAGAAAAAATAAAGCAATGAAATGTTAGCAACAAACAGTAGCAATCCCTGTGAGTAAAAAATAAAAACACCACCACACAGTAAATCTGCTTAGCCAAACTAAGTCTTAATCCTTCTCCCTTGCTCTGGTAAGTTTCTCTACTCTGCCTTTCAAGCAGTCTTAGAAGGAAAGAGCTCAGGTGAAGCTAGGTGCCTTGGCCAGCAAACCAAGTCTTCATTCGTATCACTCCAACTCAGTCTGACCGTGGCTCCTCGTTAATGAAACAACAAACTGACAGAAATGGAACACCGGTGAAAGAGTGTGCGTCTGTGCTGGGGTGGATAAAGCTTCAATAAGTGAGGGAGGGGGACACCTGTCTAAGAACTAAAGCAACTGTGAAACACTGCAGTGCTCTCTAATGGCAAGTATACCAGTTGAGGGGCTACTTTATCAAAAAGCAACTTTTAATTTCTACACTTTTTTTTTTTTTGTATGTCTTACATAATGTCACATAAAACCCATTTTCTATGCACAATAATATCCTCCAGGAGAGGCAGTATGGGCTATACCACACTTCCCAGAGCTATAAGGCCCTCTGCCTGTGGCATCGGGACTCGTTATGCCCCTAGCCTTTCTGGTACAGCCCAATACCACCCCCCCCGCTGGTTATTATTGCTTACCCATGTATTTTATTTTTCCAGAAATACCTTGTTCAGAGACCATGTTCAATGTATGTTTATCAGAACGTACTACAAAGCAACCAGTTTAATTTGCACTGTACTATTATATGAGAATAATGCTAGGCAAGTGTGTACTATGGATTTTTTTCTGCATCAAGTGTGTGATGACCCATAAACCTCGAGTAAAGCTCAAGAGGTTTATGTGGTCATCACACACTGGGTGTGCAAAACAAATTCAGCAATACACACTTGTAATTGCTGGTGCATGATTTCAGTTTCTTTCACTTTCTCCGTTGATTGTAGCGTGACCCAGCAGTGTTTGGTCTTCTAAAGAATATTGTACAAATGTTAGAGAGAGAGCACTGTTTAGTATAAAAACATGGTTAGTTTTTTTGATTCAGCTTACTTTTTGTAGTTTCCTGACAAAGAAGCCGCCGAGTGCAGAGCGAGGAGAGCGAGTAACTCAGCGGCTTCAGAAGACTCGACGCAAGCATTAATGAGCGTTGCTAACGCTCGCGTCGAGTCTTCTGAAGCTGCCAAGTCACTCTCTTTAAACTCGGCAGCTTCTTTGTCAGGAAACTTCAAAAAGTAAGCTGAAATAAAAAAGATAACATGTTTTTATACTAAACAGTACTCTCTTTGTAACATCTGTACAGTATTCTTTAGAAGACCGAACACCAGTCAGTCACACTACAGACAACAGGGAAAGTGAAAGTTGTTTGGAATGCCGTGATAACCGGATTTCGGGTTATTACAGCGTCAAATGCTGCAATAACCAGATTTCGGGTTATTACGGCATTTGAAAAGACATAATCCGGTTGATAAATAGGGTCACCAGTAATTGTATCGTTTGTACACACGACATATATAGACAAATATTTATGTCAAAGAAATGATAATCATGGTATAACAGTTTCTATTTATAAACAAATGGTGCCAATATTTAAGACATGATATTTTCCACTTGAGGTATTTAACAATACAGAAGTATTTTGTACTTCACATGCAGGCAGGCAACCAGATATATACCACGACAGGGAGTGGGTATACTGGTGGATTTAACACGCCTGGTGTGGTTCAGTCATGAGGTGCAGCCAAGTGACTTAACCAGAGCAGAAGTGGTAAATTCACCCATATACCCACCCCCTGGAGGGGAATATTGCTAATATACAATGGCCCCCTTTTTTTGGGTAAGAAAAAAAAGAGACTTTTTTTTTTTAAGCATTTATTTTATTGCTCCGCTAAAAAAAGTTATTTATTGCTAGGCAGAGTGATGTTCCCCCCTCCCCCCGCTTCATGTCGCTTTACTTTTTTTTTTTAATACCTCTGTGTCCTGTTTACTATTGCGGCACTGTGTCTTTAAGATATTTTTTTTTTATCTTGCGTGTGGGGCTGTATTTCCTTCCTGGGTTTTGTCAGATTGATAATGCGTGTGGAAGCTTGCAGTTGTGCTTGGGGAGCGGCCGCAGATTGGTGTTCAGTTTGCAGGCAGATTGAACTTTCGGCACCAGCATTGTCTGCAGCCCTATTATCTTCTGTACTCTGTTTGGTGACGTCGTAGGACATTCTTCAATATTTAGAGGTACAGTTTTAGCATCGGAAGGTTTGTTTTCCAAATTAAATACAGTTTGAAGGTCGCCCATGTTAAATAATTGAAAGTACGCACTTAAATTTTTAAAATTTATCGCGGCTCCGTTTCATAAGCAGTGATAGAAAATGGCAGCCACTCCTTTGATGGCGAGGGTGGCAGTGATATGTTTACGATGGCAGGGGCTAAGGTTGGCTTGCAACTTTTCTCCAGTAGGTACACTAGAGGATTTACCCAGGTGAAAAGGTTCCAGTCAACCAATCAGAATGCAGGATTTGGGCCATTTAATTTGACCCACCGTACAACAGGACATTTTAATCAGCACTATGTTGAAAGTGTGCAGTAGAATTGATACCTTTTAGGACCTAGT
Source organism: Neoceratodus forsteri (assembly GCA_016271365.2). Lineage (NCBI taxonomy): Eukaryota > Metazoa > Chordata > Ceratodontiformes > Ceratodontidae > Neoceratodus > Neoceratodus forsteri. The sequence goes on along the minus strand of CM057452.1, from coordinate 1,688,226,840 downwards.
AAACATTCTACATATATGTTAAGCCATACCAGTTTGGGACATTTAAATGACAGCACGTGGGTGTTGATGTAAACAAATTTCTAAAATATATCCATATATAGTTACTGACAGTTATATAAAGCGTTATGGCCCGATGAAGGGAACTGTCGCCGAGCTTTGATTTGTGGCAGAAAAACAGAGTGAAGATTGATATTATGCACTACTAAATGGAGACAGCCCTTATTCTGTTGCAAATACAATGATTAAAAAAAACATCTTCAGCTAGAGGAATGACAAGAGGAACACACCAACGACTGTCGAATCACTGAGGAAGCAGGAAAGAGAAATTTAAGCTTTCTCTATCTGGCTTTATCACACGCTAAAACCTGTGAACAGACATAAATCTGGGTCAAAATGTTTATGTCACTGCCTGTATAATAGTGCCTCAGGCTGATGAATTGTATCTTTTTCAGAATAGCCAGCCAGCTAGTCAATTCACCTAAATACTCTGGCAACCTTCTCTTGATCAAGAAAGGCACACGAAGGCGAGGCTCATTTCAAGATGCAACCTGTGGTGGTGGTGGTGGGGGGGGGGTGAACAGTTGGCAGAAACACACTTGCAAAACTGGTAAAGTGTATTCAATAATGACAAAAAAAATTTGTACATGGTGAATGGTTCAAATTAAGAATACAGTAGTAGAAGAACACAGAATGCTATACAGGAGGGCAAGACATAAAGGTACAAAAAGAGACAAATAACGTGCAAAGAAGGAACAGATACAGTCTGAAGTTAGGTAAAGGTGCAAATACCCAAAAGCTGAAAATTAAAAAGAGTGAGTATTCCAGCCGTAGTCAGACTACAACTGAGAAAGGCCAGTGACAAAATATAAATAAGTTCAGGAAGGGTAAATAGTTTGCAGCAGACTGTGAAGCAAAAATGGTTGGGGGGGGGCCCTTCTCACTCGGCTGCAGTGAAAATGTGTGCCATTTACAGTGACTGCGCTTGAGGCAGGAAGGGCATGTACAGGAGTGAAAAGGGTGCGGGGAGGGAAGAAAACAACTGCTCACAACAGCAGTATCGCTGCTTCTTGGGGTTCCATCAATTAAAGGAGTGGTACAGTCACAATTTGCAAAAGCAGATGTTGTGCAGAGTGTTTTGATTCGTGTGTGTGCAGTCCTAGTGAGTCCATCCCTTTGTCTGCTATTATGATTTTTTTCTAAATTAGCCTGCTAGTTTTATGGTAGTTATGTGGCCTCTAGGGATCTCCATCTTACCATGATTTATTGCTCTTCTTGTTCCTACAGTACCTCTTGTCCCATGCGACATTGATATATCCAGGATCACGGAATTCAGCAAGCACTAGTTTAGAGTCAATTAACAACAGCACAGCTGTGATATTAAAGAGAATGCCCAAGATTATAAAGTGGGTCTTTTTTTGTTTAAGTCTTTTTATTGAGTTTTTCAACATAGTAAAACAGCACATAGTCAGCTTAAGAGAGGCATCACAAATCACATTTTCAGACATTCCATCTATCCTTATAAGTCCATGTTCTCTCTCATATTTCCAGCTCATTTCTCTTAAAAAAGAAAGGACCCCGTACCAAGAAGGGGCGAACAAAAAGGAAAAGGAGAAATACCCACACAGTTTACAAATTACATCTAGACTGAAAAACATCACCATAATCAAAAAAAAAAACCAAAACATACAATTCAATACATTATTTAACCTATTTACAAATCTACCAAGGTCATCCAACATACTTCCCCACAATCCATTTCTCCCATCCAACAACATCCCTAGCCATTTGGTCATACCCTCACACTCCTCAGCCTCCTTCCTACCCCTATCTCCTAGCCTATCCCGAGTTCAGGATCATAAGCTTATCCACTGAGAGTGTTCCCATGAAATGTGTCCATTGATTCAAAAATGTATCTATCCTATCCTGTAGCTGATACGATCTTTGTTCCAATGCCAGTGCCCGAAAAGACAGCAAGCGCCACTGTGCTATTGTGAGGATCTCCAGATACCCAAGTGTTAAGGATCGCCTGTCTAGCCTGTGCCAACAATATTCTGATCCACCTCTGATATGGCATCCATGCCTCTCCATCCCCCTCCTCCATACCAAAGAGTAAGCTGAGGGGAGTAGCTAAGATCTCCCTTCCCTGCATGGTACGCAGCTGTCGCCCCACCGCCTGCCAATATACCTTCAAAGTGGGGCAGTCCCAGAAGCAATGAAAATACGTGCCCCTGTGCTTCCCGCACCTTCCACAAATCTCAGACACCTCAGGATACATCCTATGACTCATCACTGGCAGACAATAGAGTCTATGAACAAATCTGCATGTGCCTTCTTTATATTTATTGCAGGTCAGAAGCCCTACAAGTGATCCCAGTATTAATCCCCAGTTATCCCGGCATATGGCAAGGCCCAAGTCCCTCTCCCATAGTTGCCTTGACTGATCCGACAGATCCTTAAAACTTAGTCTTAGGAGGTGTACCGCCTTTCTTAGAATCCCAGATGGGTTCCTCCTTGCCACTCCAATTAACCCCTTCAGCTGTTCCAGCCCTGGGCTCCCTACCTGCTGCCTGTCCACCTCCTTGATCAAGTTCCTGACCTGAAAAAATCTGTAAAGGTGGGTTGTCGGTATCCTTAGCCTCTCCTGGATCTCCTGGAAGGGCAGTATAATGCCCCCCCTACACACATCTCCTAGGCAGCGCACCCCTTTCTTCTCCCATTCCAGAAAGCCCTTATCCTCTATACTAGGTCTAAAAAAGGGGTTCCTCGCTATGGGCAACAACAGTGTCTCTCCTTCCCTGCAGCCCAAGACTGCCTTTATTCTGGCCCAGCTATCTAATACCGTCCAAACCAAGGGGTAGTATGTTTCAGGGAGGCATATCCCTTCCTGCCTCTTTCCAATAAATAAGCAGTCACCCGACCTCCCGCCTCTTCCTCCTCTAACTCTAACCAGCTGGCCATATCCGCCCCACTGAGCCAGTCCTTAATAACCCTTATCTGTGCCGCCAGAAAATAATGCTTCAAATCCAGGAAGTTCAGACCTCCATTCTCAGTAGACGCCTTCAACCTCCTCAAGGCTATCCTCGCCCACTTCCCCCTCCACAGGAACTCTTCAAACCCTCTCTCCAGTGTCTTCGTGTCCCTATTATTAAGGCCAACTGGTAGCATCTGTAATAGATACAGAATTTGGGGCAGGACGTTCATTTTAATTAAGTTAATGCGCCCTAGCCAGGAAAGGGGCAGGGCCCGCCATCTCTTCATCTCCTCCAACATCCACTTAATCATGGGAGTGTAATTCAGCCGGTATAGGTCCTCCATCTTCTTCCCAATCACTACTCCCAGGTATTTAAATGAGGAGGACACCATCCGTAGGTCCCACTCCCCCTCTCCACCTGCAGCCCAGAGCTCCCCACTAGTAGGACTTCTGATTTATCAATATTAATCTTATATCTGGAAAATTCTGCAAAATTAGCTATTGCCAGCAGTAAAGCCGGCACAGAGTTCCCTGGATCTCTGAGGTACAGAATCATGTTGTCTGCGTATAAGGACAGTTTGTGCTGTCTCCCCTCCCTCCCCCCTACTCCATTAATCTCTGGGGTTTTGTCTAATTGCAATAGCCAGGGGCTCTATTGTGAGAGCAAAGAGAAGGGGAGACAGTGGGCACCCCTGCCTCGTTCCTCTACGCAACGAGACCCACTCAGAGAGGCCTCCATTCACTAAAATCGAAGCCCGTGGAGAGGTATACAGGGCCCGTACCATCCCCATGAATTCTTTACCAAACCCATATCTCCCCAGTACCTCAAAACAGATATTCATTCCCACTCAATGTGATCAAAGGCCTTTTCAGCGTCTAGGGAAATAATCGCCGTAGTTCCTTTTGCCTTTGATGCATTCTGTATTACATTTAAAACCTTTCTTACATTGTGGTACCCCGGATAAATCCCGTCTGGTCTACATTTATCAGGTCCGGGAGAAGCTCATCCAGTCTAGAGGCCAGTATCTTAGCATAAATCTTTGCATCGGCATTGAGGAGAGATATGGGTCTGTAAGCAGCAGTCTCTTTGGTCCCTGCCCAGCTTCGGAATGACACATATAGTCGCCTCACCCATAGAATGAGGCAGGGGCCCCATCTCCCTGAAGAGGGTCCACAGATGTTCTACTATCTCCTTTCCTATTGCTTTGTAAAATTCCGCACGTAGCCCATCCGGCCTGCATGTCTTACCCGATTTTAAGCAAGCAATGGCCCTGGCAATCTCTTCCCTTGAAATCTCCATGTCCATCCTGTCCCTCCAAGATTCCGAGATCTGGGGCACTATCATCTGATGCAAGAACTGGCTCATCTTATTCTTCCCCTCTCCCTCATCTGCTCTATATAGCTCCTGATAAAACTCGGCAAAGCTACGCAGGATACCTTGTGCGTTCCTATGCAGCACTCCGTTTCTGTCCTTCACTTCATTGACCCTCTTACACCCTCTCCTCCCTTTAATCAGATTAACCACCAGGGGGCCCAGCTTATTACCCCATTCATAAAATTTATGCTTCCAGAAAAACAATTGTGTGCGGACCTCATCCATTAATGATTTATTCAGCGCTTCCCTGCTAGCTGCCAATTGCTGGGAAACCTCCACTCCTCCATTTCTCACCATCTGATGCTCTAGCTCCCTGACTCGGTTTCGTAATTCTACCTGCTTCTGACGCTTACTTTTTTATACCTGATAACATATCCCGTGATAGCACCTCTCATGAATGCTTTCCTGGCATCCCAAAACACTTGAGTGGAAGGAGCAGACAGCCGATTTGTAGAGGTGTACAATTCCCACTGTACCTTCATGTATTCCCAAACGTCCTGGGAGCCAAGAAGGTAGGATGGGAAACGCCAGTTATGGGACCAGCTCTATGAAGGCAACAACCATTGCATGGTCAGAGACATATATGGGGCCATGCTTAACAGCTGTCAATCTACAGTACCATGCTCCAGCAATATATATATAGTCTATTCGTGACCATGTTTTGTGCGGGGGTAAGAGGTGAATTCCTTTTCACGAGGGTTCGCCGTTCTCCAGGCATCTAATATATCCAGCTCACTCAGCCCCTCATACCATTTGCGCATGCAGTGCACCCCCCCTTGCCTTCAGAGTGATCCAGATTTTGGTCTGGGGTGCAATTAAAGTCTCCCCCCGTCACTAATCCCTGAAACCGCTCTCGGATCAGCAAGTCTAGGATCCTCTGATAAAACAGTGGCTCAAACACGGCTGGTGCATACACGCTCCCAAACGTTACAGGCTCCTCGTATAGCATCCCCTCCACGAAAATGTATCTCCCCTCCTTTCCATCCCTCAGCACTCTATTAACCTTAAATGGCAGACCTTTGTGCAGCAGGACCGCTACTCCTCTCTTATGGGACGTGTAGGAAGCAGCAAAACAGGCCCCTACCCAGCCCTGAATCAATTTCTGGTGCTCTGACTGTGTCAGATGAGTTTCTTGAATAAGAGCAACCTGTGCCCCTGCTCTTCTTAACGCAGTCAGAACAGCCGTCCTCTTAACCGGAGTAGAGATCCCCCTGATATTCCAAGAGACAATGTTCACCTTGTCCCTAGCCATTCCAACCTCTTATTCTCCCTTTTAAGCGCCCCTTTGTGTTCTCTCTCCATTCGCCCCAGTCTCCCTCAACCTTCCATCCCTCTCTTTCTGCTAAGTTACAAACATTAAGACCTTGGTAGTAACAACAACTAGTACAACAAATATACCAGATAACTCTGTAACAAGTATATAACTTATTTACAAATGTTTTACCCCGCTCCCTCCCCTTTCGCAAACAACATTCTAAAAAAACAAATTAGTGTGCTGTCCCCAACTCAGTTTACGCTACCACCTTTGGGTTTGGAATAAACATCCAATCTTCTCTCCCCCCTCCCCCCCAGTCCAACTTTTTATTCCTTTTATTTCTTTCTGGCTAACAAGCCTATTAATCTCACATCATTTGAGAATTATTTGCATATATATCATAGTATAATTTAGCTTCCATCAAACTTTCCAGTGTCCTTGATTTAGTTGCCCCAAGCCTTATAATCAAAATGATCCCTCTCCAGATGTAACTTGCCTCAGTACTTTAAGCACTGTTCTAACCCGTAACAAGGCCCGTTCCTCTCTTATCGACCCCATGCCCGTCTGCATCGCACACCCCCTCCCTCAGCCCTCCCTTATATCAGCTTTAAAAATGTTATCTAGTGTCTAAGCCTGCAGCGACCCAGCAGTGTGAGGATATCCAACCTTTGAGTCCATCAGTGATACTCCCCTTCCCCACCCTGTCCCAATGCAGCACCACAGGAGGCCCAGCAAGTGAAATCCAATGCCTGGGTCTCCCGTAGGCCACTACTCATGGCACCAGTGCAAAGCAGGGATTCCATCTGTGGTTCCTCTTCTACATCGGTACATCTCCACATGGCCTGCAACCTTATGTGCGATCATAGTTTTCAGTTCATTACTTGCTTTGGTCCCGACACCAGAGGAGAACCGGAGGGGGTACAGCAAAGGGAAATCCCAGTTCCGAGAACACTCCCTCTCAAGTCCTCCTCTGCTGCTTCGGATAGATTCCCTTTCTCAAGTCTCTCAGTCACACACCAGCCGGTCACTTCTCAGGCCCAGACCCATGACATCAAAACACAGTTATCTCTCAGACTTTTACCCATGTTCGGGCCTTTCTGGGTGTGTCTTCCCTCTCAACCCAGCTTCTTCTTGAGTTCTGCCACAAATCCAGCCGCTTACTCCGCCTGCCAGAAACTGTAAGAAGCTCCTTCATGCTTAATTCGTAGCGTGGCTGGAAAAACCATAAACCACTCCAGCTTCAATTGTTGGCACATCGCAATTACATCGTTAAAGGCTCTTCTCTTTCTCCCAGTCCTGGGCGAGTGGTCTTGAGCTAGTTGTAGTTTACATCCGTCATATTGCAGTTCCTGCACTGCCCGAAACTTATTCCACATTTCCTGGTGATCTTGAAAGTTGTGAAATCTGAACACAATCTGTCACAGGGGCTAGCCTGGTGGTGGGTCCGGAAGCACTGCTCGATGGGCCCGCTCTAACTTGCATCTTCCCCCTTTAGGCTACAGGCCCATAACAGCAGGCAAAGTGCTAGCACAGAAATCCAATATATTGGCTCCTTCTCTTCCCTCTAGGAGGCCCTTTGGCATGAGTGCGGTAATTTTCCTGATAATCTAGGGCTTCTCGCAACTCAGCCACTTCTTTTTCCAGTTTCTCTATGCGTCGTGGAAGTGGGGCCACGAGGTCTTCCGTATTCGAGATACGGCCCTCTGCTTCCTCTATTCTCTCCTGTTGCTGGGCAATCTGGGCATCCACACTTTCTAGGCGGCGATCTATCTTCTCCTCTACCTGATTCAGCTGTGGGGTGAGGACCTCCGTTAACTGCTCTCGTAGCTCTCTCCAAGTAGCAGACATCTCGGCGGCCGACAACGAGATAGGCCCCGCCGCATTACTCGGGAGCACCGCCGGCTGCTTTTTGTTGCCCTTCGCGCCACCTCGTTGCGATTTACCTCCAGTGGTCAAAATATAATCATCCATGCTTCCAGCACTCTGTTAACTCTCAAAACGGTTTTTGTAGCAGCCAGAATACACCAAAAATTAACTTTACAGTTGGACTGGGGTGGAGCTCGTGAAGACACGTCTCTCGCCGATTAGCGGTCACGGCCCCCCAAAGTGGGTCTTTTTGTCCTTAAGCCATTACTAGATCCTGGTGAAAGTCTTTTTAGCTATTGCCCAAATTTTATAGTTTTCCTATTCCAAAGGGAAGGGACCGTAAATTCAACCTAACAGTCAGCCAGTCGATCCCTTCCACTTCCCGGTCTGTCGGACCCATGTTTTGTGACCCACAGCTAGGGAGAGCGCAGGGGCACACCCCATTAAAGTCTATGGGGCCAATTTTGAGAAAAGCTTTATGTATTTTTAAGCAACGCTCAATATAAATGAAAGCTAGCGTTTAACTAAAGAGGACCTCTGTTAGTTAAACACTGGTTTTCATTTATATCAACAACAGAGAAATACATCAACCTCTTTCAAAGTTGGCCCAAAGACTATTAGTCTTCCACTTTCCCTAGTTAGACATCACAAAACGTCTGAGCAAGTGGGGAGGGCCAACAGACCGGAAATGGAAGGAATCGCCTGGCAGTCTGTTCAGCTGAATTACAATCCCTTCCCTTTAGAATAGAAAACTATAAAATTAGGCAAAACTAAAAGACTTTGGGATGGAACCTTCTGACAGCAAGGCGAAGCCTGAAAGGCTAAGTTGTTTGATACATTACTTCTAACTTAATCTAAGACAGTTCTGCTCCTGTTACTTGTTCCATAATTACTGTAAATACTTTAAACAGGAAAAGTCAGTAGCCGGGTACAAATCTGGACGCTTAGCTGGGATGGGTTAGCTACTCCAGTCTTAGAAACATAGAAGATGACAGCAGAAGGGGACCTGTGGTCCATCGAGTCTGCCCAAGCGAGGTATCCCAGGACCTACTGTGCACTGGTGTTATGTATTCCTAGACATCCAGCCTAGCCCTTGCCTGTGCAGGGTATTAAATAAGCTGAAAAAATCGATTAGCAGTTTTACACGTGAAAGTGCTAATCAGCTGTAAAAATGCATAGCACTTGGCACAGAATGGTTAGCAAAATTTAAAAATATGCTTAATTTTCTTCATTTTGTCCAATGTGCTACAGACTCATTGAAAAAAATGGTTAGCAGTCTACTGCTACGCATTACGCATTTTTGGAAATAGTTAGCATTACCACGTTTTGCATAGCGTTTTGCTATGCTATACTAGCAATTTAAAACCCTTCTGTGCCATTGTTTGTTCCCACTCCTTGTCCCACCCACCTGTGCTTAAAGCTTGATACTGACTTTGCAGCCACCACCTTGGGAGGTACTCTATTCCAAGGTTCCACCACCCTCTCTGAGAAGTAATACTTTCTGATGTCTCTCTTGAACACTCTACCCTTCAATTTCCACTTGTGCCCTACTGTAGTAGAAATTGACATTCCTGGTAAAATGCTGCACTTCTGGCACCTTGTTGATGCTTTTAAGGAACTTGAAAGTCTCAATCATATCTCCCCTCTCCCTCCTAGTATCTAGCAAGTACAATTTCAGATCCCAAGCCTCTCTTCATAGGTGATTTCCTGAAGGCCATGTATCATTTTTGTTGCCCTTCTATGGACCACTTCCAGTCTATCAATGTCCTTTCTTAGGTGAGGCCTCCAGAACTGCACACAGTACTCCAGATGAGGTCAGTCTGGACTCTCGTATGGCAGCTTTTTAGACATTCTGCGTGATAAAGACAGCGAAATTTGGTTTAGGGTCAGCACTGTGAGCACCAATCCATTTCACACTAAGTGTTTCTGAACTATAATGTGCTGTCTCATTTGGTGCAATTCTGCAAAACAGGACTTTTGGTACATCTGGACCTTAACGGTTTCTGGACCCCTTGAGTAAAAACTCTGTGATCCCAGACAAAAAAATCCTAAAAGCCCTGCAGGGTTTGTCTGGCGCCCTGTGTTGGGTCATGCTACAGTGTGAGCTGCTACTAGGCTGTGGACTGTGCATCCTCTTGTACAGGCAGGGCTTCCCAGGGACACAAAACACTGATGGAGGCTGTTGCCAGACTCATAATGACTGCATTTTTTTTTTATTCTGTATATGGCTCTCTGGCCAGGGCGGAGATGTACCCCCATATCTGCCCACAGTACTAGCAAAATATCCCCCCCCCGGTTTCTCCCAAGCAGCCCTGTCCAGGAGGACCATGACCTTAGGGAAAAACCAAGACTACCCTAAGTCCATGGCCAAGATTTACACTAGCATGTCTTGGCAGCGGCAGAGGCAGCAGTCTTGGGGTGTCACTCTGCTTCCTGCCCCAGAGGAAATTTTTTTTCCTTCTTGTTGTTGTGGTCCCCAAGGAGGCACAGCTGTGCAACGACAGCAAGCACGTGGCCTTGCATGCTTCCACGCACAGCAAGCACGTGGCCAAGCATGCTCCCATGCATAGCTCGTGGATGTCTGCAGATGCCTCCCACCTTTCTTTTGTGCTGTCCCTGGCTGGTGAGCTCCTAGCTTCTGCTGGTGGGCTGCCATTAACTGCATTTTCTTGTTATCACAACTGATTAGCAGATGTTATTTGCACAGTCAAGATTTTGAAGGCATCTGTTGTCATTCTAGAGTATACCAGTGTTCTGGTTTAAAAGTAGATTTCCTAAAGATAGGATCCCTGGGGATACCCCCAAACACAGATAATTCCAGTTTCAACTGCAGGTTAAGCAGATATGTTTTCATATAATGCAACTGCAAACAGGTCAGCAAAGTTGAATGAAATTAAATACCAAAACAGCGCTCTGGGGAGCTACAATCACAACTACTGCATCTTAAAAACAGATCTCGTGCATGTGGACTGCACTCCATTTCCTTAGTGCGTTTATTCAAAACAGGCTTTTGGGACTGGATATGACCGAAATGCAGCCTGCCAAGTCTGAGGCCAAACTCTGTTCCTATTTCCATATGATTATCTTCCTCCATGTAACTATAAACATTAGTTGACTTATGCAGAAATGCATTGCTACATCCTGTCTTACTGGTAAAAGAACATGACAGAGTCTGTTAGAACTTTATACTTCCCATGTATAACCATAACACTGCTGCTCCATTATGAAACTGCTAAGCAGTGGCACCAAGCAATGGCTGACGACAATAATAAAATGACTGTTTTTGAAAATAAATTTGGCTTTATTAGCCATGTCTCCTACGTCATAGGCACCCACTAAAACCGTATCGCAGCCTACTGCTACGCAATTCAGAAAATAGTTTGCATAACCCTCAAATTGGTGTTATGTGCTATGCAAGACCAGCTGTTTTCCATCCTGAAATCACATACATCATCACTGATGGCATCAACATCTGATAGGAGGAGTTACAGGCACTTTAATTACTACCCCTATTCCCAAATTACAAGAAGTTGGGATTGTGTCCAGGACTGATGACTTGGATCCATCCTGTTTTTTAATGTACCCAATACATTTTTTCACAAGCCTTGCTGGAGTCTGATGTAACATATTACTGTATCACTATGGTAAAAACAAAATAATAACATGGTCTTTTCCCAAGAGCAGTCATTATAACAACTCAAAAGCCTTGTAAAGAGGAGTCCTTTTGTGCCTAATCAGAGCATTTCAAAAACAGAACTAGAGGGACTTTATTGTCAAGTCATGGTTCGCAAAGCATCGAAATTTGGCTTCCACCCTTCAGACTAGGAGCAGACTTTGTAGTGAACAGGTATATTTTTTTAAACCTGTACGTTTTTTTTCTTTTCAGAATGTTGTGACAAGTGGAATGTTTGAGGGAGCAGACTAAGGCTCCCTTCTATAATGGACAAACAAGTCCAAAGATGAATGACCTTACCTGAAAGAAATGAGTCAGTGACACAGAACAAAGGCAGCTTCCTTTACAAAGAAACACAATCCATCAAAAACTGCTTCATCACTCCTTAAGAATTAGGAGTATCCAGTCAGATGAAAGAAAGCTAAAGAAAATCCACACTACTTTTTTTCGTCATGTTGTCAATATTGATATCAAACATTCACGTGTGTTAACACACAATCCTGCTAAACACAAATATTGTACATATCTTTGAGGAAGACTAATAATTTTACTTATGAAATTAGGGGTTTAGTAACATACACATGCTAGCAAAACGTTGGGCTACAAGGAGGCATCAAGCATGTCAGAACTAGTAAAACACAACTCCAGTTATACAGCACAGGACGTGCCATGAAAGGTGCAAGGAAGCAACAGGACCCACCATCAGTGGAGTACACAAAAAATTGCAAGTTACATATACAGTAGGCAGAGCTACAAAACAAATAAAAGCAAGTATTGAATACTTTATCATAGTAGTTCTCCATTATAATAATCTGGAGAAAATCTGTGAGGTGGAATCCAGGTTCCTGAAGTTCAGTGGTCTTATCTTGGATAGTCAGCTATTATTGATAAAAGGTGGGGTTCTGAAGAAATGCACTATTTATTAACCAGAGTATCATCACTTAATGTCATAGTCTAGGCATGCTGCATAAATCAGTCACACTGTGCAAATATCTACCAATTTAGTTACAAAATGTAGCTATTCATGTGCCACACTGGTTCTACTCTGCTTAACCAGCGTGTGCTCATTTTTTTAATTTTTTTTTATTTAGTTGTTTAACCAGGTATAGCACACTAAGCTGGAAGCTTTTTTACAGGAGCGACCTGGGAGCACAAGGAGGTTAAGTGACTTGCTCAGGGTCACACAGTATGCAAGTGGAAGCTGTGGGATTCAAACCCAGGTCTGGTCTGCTAGATGTCACCAGATTTGCAGCTCAGAGCCTTAGACCACTGCGCTATACTGCCTCATTGAGGTGTACATTTGTACACAGAACATTAACAGAGTAATGGCACTTGTAGAAAACATCTCTCACAATCTGTTCCCTCTCACCCACCCCCACAAAAAGTAAGGCAGTGGGCAGACTACGATCGTCAGGGGTGTACCTAGGGAATTAGATTTGTACACACATTATTGTCTGTTCCTCTCTACCATGTTTACATGACTCTTGCCCAAAGGTTACACAGAAACGTAGAATTTGACGCCAGATAAGGACCGCTTGGCCAACCTAGTCTGCCCATTTTCCCCCTACCTACTGTATCACCGTAGACCCTACTTGATCTCCAGCTTATCCCCCCCATGTCTTATCACTAAGGTTCCCTTATGCCTATCCCATGCTTTCTTGAACCCCATTACAGGTTTTGCCCCCATTACCTCTGCTGGGAAGCTGTTCCAGGCATCCACCACCGTCTCCATGAAGAAGTACTTCCTCACATCTCCCCCGAGTCTACCCCCTCCAACTTCATAGCATGACCCCTTGTCCTTAAGCATCTTTTTTCTGAAAGATGCTTCCCTCTTGAACCTTATCTATATTGGTGAGGCATTTGAAAGTTTCTACCATATCCCCCCCTCTCCCTCTGTTCCTCCGGTGTATTCATGTTAAGGTCCTTCAGTCTTTCCTCATAGAGCTTTTGATGCAGACCCTGCACCATTTTGGTAGCCCTCCTCTAGACCGCCTCCACTCTTTCTATGTCCTTCCGGAGACTAGGTCTCCAGAACTGGACACAGTACTCCAGGTGAGGTCTCACCAGTGATCTATACAGGGGTAACATCACTTCCCTCTTTCTGCTAGTGAGCCCCCTCCCTATGCACCTCAGCATCCCGCTAGCTCTCCCAACTGCCTTGTCACACTGCCTAGCCACCTTTAGGTCATCAGATATGATAACTCCCTGTCTCTTTCCTGTTTGGTGGTCATCAATACCTCTCCTCCCATTCTGTACTCTTCCCCTGGGTTTCTGTGACCCAAGTGCATGATTTTGCACTTTGCTGCACTGAAGCCCAGTTGCCATACCTTTGACCACTCCTCTAAACTTTTCAGATCCCCCCTCATTTTTCCACCCTCCCGGACTGTCTATTCTGTTGCAGATTTTAGTGCCATCTGCAAACAGGCATACCTTTCCCTCCAGTCCCTCTGCAATGTCACTAATAAAGACATTAAAGAGGACTGGTTCCAGTACAGATCCCTAAGGTACCCCACTGGTCACCCTCCCTTCCTCGGAGTGAACTCCATTTACCACCACCATCTGTCTCCTATCCCTTAGCCAATTTCTTATCCAGTTTACCACTTCTGGTCCCGTGCCTAGGCTGCCCAGCTTGCTTACTAATCTCCAATGTGAGACAGTGTTAAAGACCTTGCTGAAATCCAGGTAAGCCACATCCACCGCTCCTCCCTGATCCAATTCCCTGCTCACGCAGTCAAAGAAATCTATTAGATTCGTTTGACAAGACACTCTCCTCCCCCTCCTCTCTCCACCACCCCCACCGTGAATCCATGCTGTCTTGTAACCTGTAAGCCCACTGGATTCAAGATATTCCACTATTCCTTCATCAGAAGCAATTCCAATAATTTCCCCACCACTGAAGTCAGGCTGACTGGCCTGTAGTTACCAGCCTCCTTCCTACTACCACGTTTGTGAAGTGGGACTACATCTGCCCTCTTCCATTCCCCCAGAACCTCTCTTGTCTCCAGTGAGGGACTGAACAGAACTGTCAGAGGTGCAGTCAACACCTCCCTGAGTTCCCTCAGTATCCTTGGATGGACTCAGGCTGACCCCACTGCCTTATCCATTTTCAGATTTGCGAGTTCCTTCAGGACTCTCTCCTCTGTACATGGATTAGTGTCCACCTCCCTTCCTTTGATGCTCCTGTCACTTTTCTGTTGCCCCTCTCCTTTCTCTTCTTCTGTGAACACTGAACAAAAGTATTTGTTCAAGATGTCTGCTTTGTCTTGTTCCCCCTGCACACAATCCACCCTCTCTTACTTTCTTAGCCTTACAATCCCTCCCTTGGTCTTTCCCTTTTCGATTACATATCTAAAAAGTGTCTCGTCTCCTGGGCTATTTTCACCCCTACCTGATTTCCCTGCCTTCCTCCGTTTCTCCAGATATAGCACCCAATCCTCCTCTTTCTGTGTCTTCTTATACCTCCTGAATGGTAACTTTTTTGCCCTTGCCTTCCCAGTCACCTCCTCAGAGAACCATAGCGGTCTCTTTTTCCTCTTGGCTTTGCTTGCTAGCCTAACGCAGAGGATGGTGGCCTTCTCTATGCCCCTTTTTAGTTTCGCCCAAAGTTCCTCCATTCCACCCAAGTCCTCCCCCGTGTCAGGGCATCACAGAGGCCTTCCTCCTTCTTTTTAAAATCAGCCCTCCTGAAGTCCAGGACCCTCGCCTTTTTGTGGCTCAGTTCTGCCCCATCCTTCTATTGAACCACATAGTACAGCGTTCACTGGCCCCCAGGTGGCCCACCAGTGATCGCAACACTGTCCTCGTTAGTACAAGGTTCCAGTGTGCCCCTACAAGAGCTCCCTAACTAGTTGCCTGAGGACGCCTCCTGCAGGGAGTCCCTGCTGCTAGCTGTAGCTGGGATGTTCCAATCTACATCTGGCAGACTGAAGTCTCCCACCACCTCCCCCTTATTTGCCATCTTTTGGATGGCTTCCCCAGAATTGTATTCAACCCCCACCCACCCCCAATGAACAGAACCTTGGCAGATTGTTTTTTTTTTTCTATCTTGGCCCAACAATTTGAAATGCCATACCCTGTCAACTGAGACCAGATAAAGGCCTAATATTATTTAATAGAATTAAATAATTTTTTTTTTGATACCTCAAAGTCCCCAATACAGTGTTGCCCTAATTTTGATGTCCCATAGATAAATATTTGTTGGTAATGTAACAGGTGGTAATTGTCACACCAATCGACATGACCTAGAACAAAGTACAAAAATGGAACATCTTAAGTGACTGTATAGTCTTAGAGACGTGCGCAATATGTTGTATGCAGTTTCTTGAAATTAGTTTTCATTCTGTATTTTTAAATCTGAAACTTGTATTTGTATTACAATCATGTGTTCACTTGTTTTCATTTTTGCTTATTTGTATTAGTTGATTCGTAACCTTATACATTTTATAATGCTCTGGATCCCACTGGAAATGATCTTCGGCTCAAATGGGTTATCCACATTCACGGTAAGTTTACGACTGAATAAAATAAACTACAACTGCTGTGCTGGAGGTCTGCAGATCTCAGCCCCCAGAATGTAGAGGGATGGAGGGTGGGTCAATGTAGCCTGATGAAACAGATTCTCTCGAAGATCTACTGTTAAGGTGAGGACATAACTATTCTATCTTCTTCAAGGACATCTCTTTCATAAGGCCACACCTATAGAACAAGTACCAAGTAGTGTTGACAGAGAACCAGTCTGGGTGGCTGAAGCCTACAGGCCTAAGAAAATAGGTCTGCTTTCTGATGCAAATAGCAGAGGCAGCTGCCCTGGCAGAGGCATCGGAGATATCATAGGTGGAATGTAGATGGCCAACAGAGTTAGGCTAGCCCTTGCAAGAAGAAATACAGGTGAGGGGGTACAGGCAAAGTGGGCAAGTATTAAGGATGCAATACTTGAAGCAACAACCCACTGTGTTAGAGAGAAAAGGAAGTGCAAAAGAAGAAGGAAACCACTTTGGTTCTCAAAAACAGTAGCACAAAAAGTCAGAGCCAAAAGGCTGGCCTTCAGGAAATATAAGGGAATGCAGCGGGATGAAGATAGGGAGGCATACCAAACTTCCCTAAGGGAAGCAGGGAAGGCAGTAATACAGGCAAAGGCTGAAACCAAGGAAACACTAGCACGAACAGTAAAAGAAGACGACAAGACTTTCTATAGATACATTAGTGAAAGGAGAAAGTCCAGAGAGGTATTGCTAAGATCAAAGGGGATAAGGAGGCATGTGAGGAGGAGGAGGACCATGTAAAAGCATCTATCCTAAATAGATACTTCTGCTCAGTATTTACTCAGGAGACGGTAGGGCAGGGCCCACAGCTCAGCACCATGGACACTTGGGGGACGGAGGTGTTCACTAGTCCCTTCACAAAAGAAAGGGTCCTACAAGAGCTCGATAAGCTCAGGAAGAACAAGGCAATGGGACCTGATGGCATACATCCCAGGGTACTAAGGGAACTAAGGGTGGAACTAGCAGAGCCATTATCAGAACTGTTTAGTGAGTCTCTGAGCACAGGAGAGGTCCCAGAAGACTGAAGAAGGGCTCATGTGATCCCACTCCACAAGAGTGGTAGCAGGGAGGAGGCAGGGAACTACAGACCAGTCAGTCTTACCTCAGTAGTGGGTAAGATTATGGAGGAACTCCTTAAGGAAAGGATAGTGCAACACCTGGAATCCACAGGAGCACAGGAACCAAGACAGCATGGGTTTACAACAGGAAGGTCCTGTCAAACTGATCTCATAGATTTCTTTGGGTAACCAAGTGGTGGACCAAGGGGGAGCAGCTGATGTTGACTTCAGCAAAGCTTTCAATACCATTCCACACAGAAGACTGATTAATAAGCTGGGTAGGCTCGGGGTGGGTCAAAAGCTGGTCAACTGGGTGGCAAACTGGTTGACAGGCAGAAAACAGAGTGTGGTGGTAAACGGTACACAGTCAGAAGAGATGCAAGTCACAAGTGGGGTACCTCAAGGATCAGTCCTGGGGCCAGTCCTCTTCAATATCTTAAATCAGTGACATTGCAGATGGACTGGAAGGTAAGGTTTGTCTGTTTGCAGATGACGCCAAGATCTGCCACAGGGCAGATGACCCAGATGGGGTGGGCAGAATGAGAAGAGATCTGGATAAACTGGCAAAATGGTCGGAAGAGTGGCAACTGGGGTTTAACGCAAAGAAGTGCAGGATCATGCACATAGGGAAGAGAAACCCTGAAGCCACCTATAGGTTGGGAGGGGAGTTGCTGGCAGTCACAAGGGAAGAAAGAGACTTGGGCATCATCATCACAGATGACCTGAAATCATCCAAGCATTGCTGCCCTATTTGCAGGCACCTCTCTGGTCTGAGGGAGGAGGTTGTTCGTCTCCATGCTGACCTGGAAAGGATTCAGGAAACCTGCTCCCCCACCCAGGCCACCGCCACTACCTCAGAGGTTGCCAAGAAAGAGGAGTGGTTGAACCACGGTGGGCTCAGGGAAGGTGAGGATGGTGTAACACAGGCGCATCCCTCCAGTTGTGCTCTCCACAATTCATTCACCACTCTGGTGGAGCATGGTTCCTCTATGGAGGCACCCGCAGTGGACACCAAGGAGGATGCTGGGAACCTCCACAATGGAGACCCACAGGAGGGTGGCACAGGACCCCACAGGGGAAGGAAACAACTCCTGGTGGAGAACTCAACTGTTAGGGGTGTTGAACTGGGGAAGGCAGGGGAAAGGGAGGTAAGGTGCTTCCCGGCGCCATGGCTTGGAGGGAAAAGAAACAAATCCTCAGGATCGTGGGAGCAGCTGCAAGGGGGAGTGAGCTGGATGTCATTATCCACCTAGGGACAAATTACCTGGCTGAGAATGGGATCAGAGCAGTGCAACAGGAGTTTGTGGAGTTAGGGAGGGGCCTTAGACAAGAAGCACACATGGTAACTTTCTCGGAAGGGCTACCTGTCTATGGCATGGATGAAGCTAGGGTACTCCGCACCATGGGATTCAATGACTGGTTGAAAACTGGTGCGGAGCTCAGGGATTTCACTTCATTGGGAACTGGGACTCCACCTGGAAGGATGCAGGCCTATACTGGCACGATGGTCTTCATCTATCCAGGAGGGGAACCAGGATCTTAGGTGATAGGTTTAAATACTTCATTGACAAGCATTTAAACTAGCCAAGGAAGGCACTGAAAAGGAGAAGGGAAATCCTAGCCCCCTAGTTAATGAGGTAAACAGCAAGATCATGCAGTCAATAGGGAGTAGGGCAGGGGTAAGCGGAGAAAAAGACAAAGGCAGTAAGGACAGGGATGGGGCAAAAAGAAATAAAGCCATAAAAAAAATGGAGGGTTATAAGTACCAATGCCCGTAGTCTAGGTAAAATGTTCCCCGAAATGGTGGCCTTGATGGAAGAGGGATGCCTGGATATCGTGGCAGCCACAGAAACATGGTACACAGAGAACCATCACTGGGATGTCAACATACCAGGGTACAGAATCTACAGGAGGGACAGGGAGGGAATAAGAGAAGGAGTAGCAGCTCTCTATGTAAGGAAAGGGATCAAAGCAACAGAACTAAAGGGTAAACAGGGAGGAGGAGGAGGCAATGTGGGTCACCCTGGAGACTGGAAATGGCACCACAATCCGCACAGGGGTTGTATACAGACCCCCATCTCAGGGGGAGGAAATGGACAAGGAAATGATAGAAGGCATCCTTAGGATGGCAGAGAAAGGGGAGATATTGCTGATCGGGGACCTGAATATGCCAGATGTTAACTGGAGCACCGTTGCTGCAGCCACAGACAGCTAGTTTTGGAACCCACTCGGGATGGAGCAATCTTAGGCCCGATACTCTCAAATGGCGATAGAGAGAGGATCTCCGATTTTGAAGTGGGTAGCCATCTGGGAACAAGTGACCACCAAACAGTGTGGTTCACAATAAACGTAGCTGTAGAGTCAAGCCATACAAAAAAGTGAAGGTACTGGACTTCAGGAGGGCTGATTTTGTCAAAATGGGAGTGTGCCTCAGAAAAGCACTAGCAAACAGAGAAGAAGGTGGGGTGGAGCAACAATGAGGAACATCAAAACCACCATCACAGAGGCAACAAGCCTTTGTGTGAAGCAAATAAATCAAAATGAAAGAAAAAAACACTATGGTTCTCAAAAGTGGCAGGGAAGGTTAGGGAGAAAAAGATAGCATTCAAGAGGTATAAGGAAACAAAGAAGGAGCAGGACAGAGAACTGTACCAGTTAAAGCAGAAGGAGGCGGGGAAGGCAGTCAGAATAGCAAAGGCCCAAACCAAGGAAAAGATAGCCAACTCGGTTAAGAAGGGGGATAAAACCTTTTATCGGTACATTAGGGAGCAAACAAAGACTAAGGCAGGGATACTGAGGCTGAATAAAGAGGAACGTGGTTGGGCAGAGAGCGGCAGTGAAAAAGCAGGGATACTGAACAAATACATCTGCTCTGTATTCACAATGGAAAAGCAGGGGGAGATACCTAATCCAGTCAATAAAAGCACTCTGGATAGGGGGTTGATACCAGTCCATTCACAGAAGAAAGGGTTCTGGAAGAACTAGTAAAACTTAAGGTGGATAAAGTAATGGGGCCTGATGGGATTCACCCCAGAATTCTAAAATAACTAAGGGAAGAACTAGTAACACCATGGACTACCCTTTTTAATAAATCATGGGAGGATGGTGTAGTACGTGAGGACTGCAGGAGGGTGTATGTGATTCCCCTTCACAAACGTGGGAGCAAGACAGAGGCAGGAAACTACAGACCTGTCAGTCTGACCTTAGTGATAGGGAAAATGATGGAATCACTTCTGGAGGAAAGAACTGTTGAGTACCTAGAGGCCAGTGGGGCATGGGAACCAATGCAGCATGGATTCACAGCAGGAAGGTCATGTCAAACAAATCCAATTGATTTCTTTGACTGGGTGACCAAAGTAGTAGACCAGGGAGGGGCTGTGGACATGGCCTACTTAGACTTTAGCAAGGCATTTGACACAGTCCCGCACAAAGGATTCATAAACAAATTAACCAGCCTGTGAGTGGGTCCCAGGGTGGTAGCCTGGGTAAAACGCCGGCTGGACAACAGGACACAGAGTGTAATAATAGTAAATGGAATCCACAGTTAAGAAAGGGGGGTTACTAGTGGGGTACTGCAGGGTTCAGTACTAGGGCCGGTCCTTTTTAATGTCTTTATAAGTGACATTATCCAGTTAGAAAGCAACCTTATCAATGCCAAGCTTCTCTTAAATGCCAGAAAAACCAAGACAATGATTTTCTCGAGACTTGCCCTGTCTGGTGCCCTACCTACCCCACCTAAAAACTTCATAGTTACCTCCCCAGGTGAACCCTTGGAAGTCGTACCTAAATTTAAATATCTAGGTACGTGGATAGACAACAAACTTTCCTTCAATGACCACATCAAGGATCTATCAAAGAGGCTTAAAGCACGCTGGGTTTCTTCTTTAGAAATAGGATCCTCTTTTCTCTAGCAACCCGTGAAAGACTTGTCCAAGCAACATTCCTTCCCTTGCTTGACTACGGAGACATTATTTTTATCTCCTCCCCAACCTTGAGCCTATCTAATCTTGACGTACTCTATCACCGTGCTCTTCGCCTCATTACTAACTCTGTGTACAGGACCCACCACTGTGATCTTTATGCAGCAGTTGGGTGGATCTCTCTTGCCACCAGACGCCTCCTGCATGCTGGCATTTGGACCCTCAAATTACTACTTCACAAACTGCCTGTCTATTTAACGTCTCTCATACACATCTCACATAGCGCCTACTCCCTAAGGAAATCCAACCTTATCCTACTAGATGTTCCCAGGACACGTACCACAGCTGGCCAAAGAGCTGTCTCATACGCCCTCCCAAACATCTGGAACCAACTACTAGCCATGCTGAAGCTAACCAACATCGTATCAATTAACTCCTACAAAACACTAGCTATCTCTAAATTAAAGACATATGTAGGAATTCTACTAGGCCCCCAATACCAAGTCAGCAACTTCCTAGGTACCAACTGGCCCTCTACTTATTGAGCTGAAATGTATTTGCATAATTTAGGGCAAGGTTAAAGCTGGAATGTACTGCATATATAGCATAAAGACTTGTATTGTGTATACCTCTTGTATTATATATTTTTTCTTTGTTATTCTACATTTTATATCTCCTGTCTATGTAATTGCGAACTGTATGTGTATGTGCCTCAGGACCTCCTTGTGAATGAGCTTGCTCAACTGAGTCTTTCCTGCAATAAACTTGAACTTGAACACTGCAGAGGGACTAGAAGGGAAAGTATGTCTCTTTGCAGATGACACAAAGCTCTGCAACAGGGTTGATACACAAGGTGGGGTGGAAAGGATGAAAAGGGACTTGGTAAGGTTGGATGAATGGTCAAATGTGTGGCAGCTTAGATTCAACACAAAGAAGTGCAAAGTAATGCACCTGGGAAACAAAAACCCAGGGGAAGAGTGCACAGTGGGGGGTGAGATACTGACAACAACAAAAATGGAAAGGGACCTGGGGTAGTCTATCAGACGACCTAAAGGTGGGCCAGCAATGTGAGAAGGCAGTAAGGAGGGCTGGGTGGATATTGGGATGCATAGGGAGAGGTATCACCAGTAGAAAACAGGAAGTTGTTGGTACAGACAGTTGGTAAGACCACATCTGGAGTACTGTGTACAGTTCTGGAGACCCCATCTCCAGAAAGACATAGACAGGGTGGAGGCTGTCCAGACGAGGGCAACCAAAATGGTGCAGGGTCTGCACCAGAAGACATATGAAGAAAGACTAAAGGAGCTTAAGATGTATTACCTTTAGGAAAGGAGGGAAGAGGGGGGACATGATAGAAACTTTCAAATACCTCAAGGGAATCAACTGAGTCAAGAGGTAGCATCTTTAAGAAAGAGATGTGCAAAAACAAGGGGGCACAATTTGAAGACAGAAGGGGATGGCTCAGAGGTAATGTGAGGAAGTATTTCTTCACAGAGAGGGTTGTAGATGCATGGAACAGCCTTCCTGAGGAGGTCGTAGGGTCAAAAACAGTGGGGGAATTCAAGAATGCATGGGACAGACATAAGGCAATTCTAGTGGGGGTTAGGAGGAAGTAGGCTGCTGGTTAACTAGGATCTGCAGCTTATCCGTTAGGTAGGGAAATGGGCAGACTAGGTGGGCCAAGCGGTCCTCATCTGCCATCAGATTCTATGTTTCTAGGACCACTAAAGCATTAGGTAAGGCTAGGGGGATGTTAGGGTGTATTAGTAGGGGTATCACAAGTCGTAAGAGGGAGGTGACAATCCCTCTTTACTAGACATTGATTAGGCTCCATCTGGAGTACTGCGTGCAGTATTGGAGGCCACACCTTCACAAGGACATTAACCAAATTGAGGCAGTCCAAGGAAGGGCAACCAAAATGGTGCAGGGACTGCATCAGAAAACATATGAGAACAGATTAACGGAACTCAATATGTATACCCTGGAGCAAAGGAGGGAGAGAGGTGATATGATTGAAACATTCAAACACCTTAAGGGCATTAACAAGGTGAAAGAGTCTAACAAGTTTCAATATAAGAAAAATAGCAGGACAAGAGGACACAGCATGAGATTAGAGGGAGGCTGATTAAGGGATGCTGTGAGGAAGTTATTTTTCACAGAAAGGGTGGTGGATGCATGGAATGGCCTACCTCAGGACGTGGTGGATATGAATACAGTGCAGTGCTTCAAACAGGTATGGGATAGGCATAAGGGAGCAATACAGATAAGTATGAATAGATAGGCCATTGACTGCAAATGCCAGTGGCACATTCACAAGGTAGAAAAAGAAATGGGCAGACTGGATGGGCCTTGCAGTCCTTATCTGCCATCAACTTCTATGTTGCTATGTTTTCCTATGCTGGCACCTGCAGATACGGCATTCAGTATCTCCTGCTTGGCAGTATTCTGTGGAAGGGCCTGCTGCCTTGGCCTTCCTCCAGAGAGTATTCTGGTATTTCACCATGTGAGCTTCATAATTTGCAGTCCTCAGCCCTAGAGAAGCAGAAGCAAAGGTTCATTTACCCAAGACATCAAGTCTTCTGGACTCCTTGTAAGGAGGAAGGGAACTAAGGTGCTTTGGAACCTTAGACCCGTCATGGGCCGCATTGATGACCACAGAATCCGCCTCAGGCTGACCTGCAAAAAAGGGGCTTGCCTGCCGGCCCGGTGGTGCAGAGGGTTGAGGCATCTAGCCTTACCTCGCATCACACTTCACACTGGTGACCCGAGTTTGGGAATGACCTCGGGTCATTAGGGAGACAGCCGGGAGGGGGGGTAGGAGCAGGACTGAGCCGCCTATCGGCAGCTCTCCTCTCCTGGGAGTGGACACTGTCCCTCCGTTAGTCCTGTCACCACCAGGTGGAGGTCCACTGGTGGCGCAGGTGGGGAAGGGGGAGGCTAGTAGGGTGGTGTGCTCCACAGTGCCTGGTGTGCGTGTGCCTCCACATGCATATGTCAGTGCCCCGGACATGTGCAGGCAGGGACGGGGAAGAAAATGAGAAAGACCTACAAACTGTAAATTAAAAACCAGCTTGCCTGAGGGTGCCTGCTACAGCTTATCTGCCTTCCTTGGCAAGCAGGTATCATGTTAGGCCTGTGCCAGGAAGCAAAGACAGCAGCCTCTAGGGCTGACAGGAGGTGAGAGATAACTATAGGTGGAGTATCAGGCAGTTCCAAGAAGTCTACGAACTTTTTCTTAGTAATGTCCTGCTCCTCTGCATCAAACTCCATTGCAGACTGAAGTTCCTGCATCACTGTTATAAAGGAGGGATCTTCAGGGGAGACCTGGGGGTAAGAACCACCAAGTCTTTACTCCTAGTAGAGACTGTGGAATTGGTTCTATTATAGGTGTCCACAAATTCCTCTCCCTCTTCCTCCTCCTCCTCATCCAAAATAAGATCTGGATTATATTCCTGGTCCTTAATAACGTGGTCTGGAGGATGCAGTGGTGGAGCTGAAGAAGCCATCTACAGCCTGGAAGGTATCTGGCACATTGACCTGGCAGGTGTCGTCACTGGGGTCTGTTGTGTGGACCCCACCGACGGAAAGTTCGTCAACAGAGGAGGAGGAGGTAACAGGCGTTTAAGAATGTCCATGAAGGACACAAGCACAGCCTGAAGATCGGCACCTGTGATGTTGAAGGGGGAGACAATGGCCCAGACATCGATTACAAACACACCAGCCATAATAGATCTGGAGGCACTAGGGGTCGACCCAGCCGTGTCGGTCTGGGCGACTGGCTGTGTCACCGCCGGAGTGGTTGACGGTCCAGAGGAAGTCTACCTGAGCGAATGGGTGACCTGCACTTGTGGTGGTGAAACCCAGACATTTTATCCCGGGATTCCGAGTCTTTCAATCTAGAGGAGATGGCTGGCAACATGGCGGGGGGTTTCCTGGTGGAGCTCCTTAAGCGCTGTTTTAACAGATGCTTTTCTAAAGCGCCTCTTCTGCATCACCGGGTAGCCATATTAAAGCCCTTATAAATCAGGCACGCCTTGATGTGGTAGTCTGGGCCGAGAAAAAACATGCAGACCTCATGCAGGTCTTTCGAATAAATTTTCTCACCACACTCTTAATATCTGAAGAGTCTGGATGGCAATGGCTCTGGAGAACAGAAACACACTGCCAAAAACCACTTTTAAAAAGTGATTACTTTCAGAATAAAGGACGATTTCAGCAACAGCGTTTCCGTGGCAGGGTCCAATGAGAATGATCGACAGCGGGAAAAGAACGGAGGAGGGAAGGGCCACCCATGTTTATATACAAAGAGCCGATGTAAGACGTCGTCGTGGGCAGCCCCTAGTGGACTGCTTGCAAAAAGTTTCCGTGTGGCCCTAGTGCCCGACAGCTATGTTCCCACAGGTGTGGCCTGACGAAAGAGATATCCTTGAAGATCAGATTTTTCCATCCAACTGGTTCAGCAAAATAATATCTGGATTTAGCTAAAACTGCCAAGGTAAAGGGGGGTCAACTTCTATGACAGATCGATTTATAGGCGAGTATATAGGCCGTCACTGACAATCTTCCTTAATGCACTGCAAGATAATGAAGCATAGGGAGACATCACTTAACTGCAGCATTTTCAGTAAGACTGCATACACTTTGAAAGCATAAAGCAGCAATGTATGTTATGGTGCAAATTTTAACCTATACATTTTTATTCCATTTTAGACTGTCCCTTACCTCCTGTCTTGTATGATACACTTCTTTCCCATTTGAGTCTGCTTAACAGATTTTTTACATTTGAAATAAAAAAAGAGCACTCCTTTTATCATGTCTTGTACCAGATTGTCATCGGTGTTTTCATCTGTCTCTGTACATCCAATGTCCAATCAGGTCACACAGCAGTGTGTGTGTGTTTAATTTACTACACTTTTACTACCTTCTAGCCTGACTGGTCCCCATCAGTCCTGCCGACTCATCCAGCCCTGTCACCCACCATCTCTAGGAGTTACCTTCTTTACTCACCGTTCCCCATGAATACTCCTCAAGGGAAGAGTTGCTAGGAGGCTGACCCTTACTGCCCCTGGACAGAAGTTTTGTGTCGGTCAGAAAAGAACAACAACACAGTTGACAGTGCGGGGCCTGCAGCAGGCAGTGAACAGCATCCTACTGCAGTCGGGGTGTTTATCCGCATTTTCTGTTCCACCCCCTGATGTTTGCAAGGCCTTGCTGATGCACTGCATCATGCTGCTGACGTCCCCCTCCCTCAGTCCATGCTGCTGATATTCCCCCTCCCTCAGTCCATGCCGCTGACATCCCCCTGCCTCAGTCCATGGCTCCTGTTGCACCACCGTCTGTGGTCACCCATATGCAGGGCGCCCCTGGTGTTCTGCAGCAGAATTTTCTGATTTCTGAGGCAGGGCTCCTTGACTTCTGCGGCAGCATTTTCTGATTTCTACGGCATGATTTATTCATTTCTCTGGCAGAATGCAGTCCTGTCATTGGTTAACTATGATGTGAGGTCATCGACGACATCATATGCTGAGCATAGAGGAGGGGCTTCAGGATAAACGAGGTGGGAAAGAAAGCCTGACACTATGGAAAACAGTATATTTATATGAAAATTCACCAAAAACAATGAATTCTGCGGCTATATATATATATATATATATATATATATATATTCTGACATGATATGAAATTCTACCTAACTGCAGAATTCCAGGGGCCTTGCCCATACAGCAGTGTGGTAGTGGAGACCATACTTCCTCCTCGAAGGAGGCGAGTATTTATGGGACACTCAGCCAGCTTCTCCCCGACGGCCCTCCGACGATGCAGGCTTGTTCTCCACATCATTGGTGTGACAAGCGGTAGTACTACCACTGTGAGACAACCCTGCAGCCCTGATGGACCAGGCCCTTCTATTCCCCTGTTGCCAGCATCTCTTTAGGGTCAATATACTCCCACTAGGCCCTTCCCCCCAGCACTTAGCTAGCTCTCCTGGAGGCCACCTCCCCTTTAGTGTTGCCTCCTCCTGCTCTCTCCTGTTTGCCAACCCCTCCAACCTTCTCTGTGTCTCCCCTCCCCCCACGCACGAGGTTGAGTTTTAGATTAGGCAATTTAGCTATGTTCTGCATTCACCACCTAAGCTATTTTAAGTTGTTTTTACTTTTTATTACACAGTCTTACTATCTGTCCTACACAAACTATTATGTCTTGTTATCGAATATGTCCTATGTGTCCAGGACCATCTTGAAAATGAGCCTGCTCAACGATGTAACTGCCGCAAGTGCGGCTGAACAGCTGATTGAGGGACGGAGACTCTAAATTGATTCCCTATATATCTATGTAACATCATTAGGCGGCTGCTCTGTTGAGTGGAAATCTGTGGGAGTGATGGAGTCACTAACGGGAGTCAACGGAGGGAGACTGCATGTAATTTATGCACTGTTACTGTACATTAGATAATATGGGCAAGTATCTCTATAGGTCATTTGTTGGTTATCTGGTTAGCTAACATGTGGGGCTTAAAGATATTTACGACGTGTTGTATGGGATTAATCTTGTTTGATCAAGGTGTAATGTATACCATCGATCCTATTACACTAACAAATGTTAAAATTTATTCACTTACCGATTATACGTTTTCAAATTCACTAAAGGCCTCTACCTTCTGTTTTTCCTTAACTGTTAGGAACTTGGGTAGTCTTAACAAGAGAAATACATATGAGATGGGGGCCTTTTCTTCTACATCTAGTGTAAAGTTTTCTTTTGTTTCCCTGTTGCTTGGTACTATGTGGTGCATCCTACTTTTATCTGGCAATGTGGAAACAAACCCTGGACCTTTAATTCCAGATACAGTAATTTATGAAAATTATTGGCAAACTAAAGGTTTAAGAATAGCCCATCTAAATGTTAGAAGTTTTATGTCTAAACAAGCTGAAATTGAGGCCTGGGTCACTAATTATGACCCAGACATATTCAGTGTGGTTGAAACCTTCAGTTTTAGATAACCTTGTTGCTCTTGAAGGTTATAATGTAATACAGAAAAATAGGAATGGAAAAAAGAAGGGAGAGGGTATAATGGTATACTATAAACCTGAATTAAAATTACTTGAGATTTCTCCTGGATATAAACGTACTTCTGACTTTGAATGGCTGTTGTTGGTACTGAAGTTGGGTGGTTGCCAAAAATTAAGATATTGTACAGTTTACAATCCCCCAAAAACTGCTGAAAAAGGGTTAGATGATATTTTGAAGTTTGTAACAACTATTCAATCAGGTAGTGATCTTTTGATTACTGGAGATTTCAATATTCATTGGGACCCTATAAATGAACCTTCTATAGAGACGTTATTGGCCAATGTTGGTTTGTCTCAGCTCATTAACTCATTTACTCATATGAATATGAATAGTCAGAACCACACAATTTTAGATTGGGTTCTTGTTAATAAGCGGGTAAACATTTCTGGTGTTGGTGTACTTCCCGATGTAATAAGTGACCATTTGGTATTTGCATATGGAGATCTAAAAGGCCTAAATTGCCTCCTAGGTTCATTTCATACCGTAGGTTTGTTAATGAGGTGAGTGGTGATTTTCTTGTTGATTTACAGAATATTGATTGGACCTTTTTGGATGCAATCCCTGACGTAAATATTGCCGTTGATTATTTTACTTCCACTCTTCTGGAATTACAAAACAAATATTTTCCTACAGTGGTTAGGAGAGTCAGAGGTTCCTTGAATAAATGGATTACTGCCCCCTTGTTACATTTAATGAAACTGAGAGATGCTGCTTGGAAATTGTATAAGGTAACTAAATCAATGAGAGAGAGAGATTCTAATAGTTATAGGAAGCTTGGAAATGAATGTAAAATAAAAGTTAGGCAAAGTAAATCTAGTTATTTTCAGAACGTACAAACTTCTAGTTTAAATAACCCAAAAAGGTTTTGGTCTTCTGTAAATGCTTTAACTAATCCATCTAGGAAATAATCTATTGGGGCTTTCAGCAAGGATGGTCAAGTGATTTCTGATGTTCAGGTTATTTATGATTCTTTTTTGGATAAATTTTTTGATTTGTCTACATATACACAGGCCTTTTAATCAGGGTCTGTGTATAGATGAACAATCTTATGTTATTTCTGAATCTGGTTTTTTTTATTTTTCACTTATTGAACCATATCGGGTTTACAATCTCTTGAAACATATGCCAATTTGTTCAAGTGCGTGTGAACTTGAGACTAGGTTCTTAAAATTGATTTTTGAATATATTACTTATCCACTTGCTTCTATTTTCAGTTTATCTTTGCTTACTGGATGTTTCCCTGATGAATGGAAACAGACAGTAATCAAACCCATTTAAAAATCAGGTGACAGAATGGATATGGACAATTATCGTCCTATTTCCCTTTTGCCACCTTTGGGTAAGATTTTTGAGAGACTTGTGAATGAGCAGTTTTCTGCATACTTACAAGATAATGGTCTTAGGACTCCTGATCAGCATGGGTTTCGAAAATTCCATGGGACGGGGACGGCCTTGGCCAGGTTCACGAACCACACCAGTGTTGTTATGGATGAGGGTTTGCTCACTAGTGCTGTGTTCGTGGACCTGTCCAAGGCCTTTGATTTAGTGAGTCATCCCTTGCTGATCAGGACGCTCCGAAGCTATGGTATGGCGGAGACTGCTGTTGACTGGTTTCATAGTTATTTGTCCAAACGACCACTTAGAGTAGGATTAAATGGAGCATTTTCCTCTAGTAGAATCTTATTACAGGGGGTGCTCCAGGGATCCATTATGGGCCCACTTTTGTTTACTGTGTTTGTAGATATTGCTCCATCCTTATTGCATGATACACATTGTCTGATTTATGCAGATGACATTATTTTGTATAAAAGTTCGATTTCAGTGGAACTTAATAAGTCTTTAAATAAGGACTTTGCTATACTTTGTAGGTGGTTAAATGGGAATTGCTTGGCATTGAATAACACAAAAACAAAATATATACTTTTTGGATCTAGAATTAGACTTAATAGATCTCAGAATTTGTCCATCTCTGATTCATTGGGTGATGGGATGGAGCAGGTAAAACAATTTAAATATCTTGGAGTCCTGTTGGACCAATACTTTTAAAATTTTCTGATCATGTAAATTTTATTTCTCATCAAATAAATCAGAGATTGGGCGTTCTATTCAAGTTTCAATCGTTGTTGACTTTACCAGCAAGGCGTGCAATAGCTGAGGGTGTATTACTACCTCAATTAAACTATAATGCATTTCTTTTTTCTAATTCGTCTAATAGAGCGTTATCTCTTCTTACTAATGTGTTTCATGGTATCTGTAGATTTAGTTTTAAGCTGCCCTATTCTACACATTACTGTGAACTGTACAGACTATCTGCCTGGCTTCCACCTAGGCTGGGTTGTTTATACAGTTTATGTTCATTAACGGATAAAGTTCTCCTCAAGGTATAGATTCTCCATTGTAGCCATTATTACATATTAAAATAAATTCACGGGAACTTCATTCAGATTACCAAATTAAGTTAAATGTTCCCAAGACCAAGACTAAAATGGGTGATGGTTCTTTTTCTTATTCTGCTGCTAAAAATTGGAATGAGCTCCCTATTATTTTATATGAGAATGTTTGTCATCAAACTTTTAAAATTAGGCTAAGAAATTATTTTCTAGATAAATCACACTGTTGTTTTCAATGAGTATTTTTTTTATTATGTTTTCTTTATTTATTATTGTAGTGAAATTGTGTGATGTATGTCTTAAAATGTTGAAATTGTATTGTGGTGTGAGTTTTGTTAATTGTAGACATCTTAACTGTATATGTATTCGGTCCCCGGGTCGTACATGAAAACGGGCCTTGGCTCATTGTACTTACCCGGTAAACAAAGGTTTAAAATAAAAAAAAAAAAAAATTTGATTGATTGAGACAGCAATATCTTCTGTATTCTAGTTCATTTTAGTCACAAGAGAAGTGATGTTAAACTAGGGGTGTTCAAAAACAGAGAATACTGATGAAAACCTGGATTGGCCATGTTAAAAGGAATGCTCCTTTTATTATTTCAAATTTACAAAAAAATGCTAAAACAAACTCCAACTTGGGGGAAGGGGTATCATATAAGTCAGTAGATAAGGAGCAATCAGAATAAA
The DNA here is from genome assembly GCA_016271365.2 of Neoceratodus forsteri. Classification (NCBI taxonomy): domain Eukaryota; kingdom Metazoa; phylum Chordata; order Ceratodontiformes; family Ceratodontidae; genus Neoceratodus; species Neoceratodus forsteri. Next base: position 1,688,196,039 of record CM057452.1, on the reverse strand, counting down.
AAGATACGGGACAAAACGGTCACTGCTATCATGCATTGCTGCTTTAAACAAAGAATAGGGAGCTCCCTTACCTGAATGGGAGCTCCTCAGTGGTGTTCAATAATATATATTTTTTTTTTTGTGTAGCCCCCAAAGGAAAGGAAGGGTAGGGATCGTAATTTGCACTCGAGGGGCTGGCAGCATGCTGCTCTGTGGGTGCACTCCAGTCACTTCTATGGTGCGTCATTTCTAAAGCAGATTTACCAATTTTAAATCAGGTTTTGGTGAAGACTGATGCCAGAGTTCAACTAATAAGGCTCTTATTAGTTAAACCCTGGCATTGATCTTTATCAACACCCGTGTTAAAAAAAAAAAAAGGTAAATCTGCTTTAGAAAAGACACTCTGGACAGCTTGGTGACGCGGAGTGTTGAGGCGCTGGATGCCTTACCTTGCGCCACACCAGCAACCCAGGTTCGGGAATGGACTCAGGTCGCTTGTGGGTCAGCCGGGGGAGGAACAATAGAACGTCCGGAGGACTGCTCTCCTTCCTCGGGGTGGGGGATTTGTGCTGTGTGCTGTAGACCGACACCTAGCGTTGGCTGGGGGTTGGCACAGGCACACAGCCACGTAAGGGACTGGCTCAAATTCAGAGCGACTAGCTGCCTCCGTGGAGGTGGAGACAGTCTACCCGCCCATTGCATAGATGTGGGTGCGGGAGCAGAACAGAGGAAAATTCCAGGACTCATCAGGACCCGTGATGGCCCGATCACTCCGGTGGGTCATCCCCCCACACCACATCTGACGTACTGGGGAGAGGAGCATGCTGGCACTCCTTGTCCTGGCCCTACCGCAGAGGGGGAATCCATGGGGGAACCTCGGAGAATGGACGGGCTGGGGGTTCATTGGCTGGAGGATGTAGCCCTCCGAGGAAGGGAGGGATCATAGCCCCTGACAGGTCTGAAGAGGAGGTAAAATCTGTGAAAAAAAAAAGGAAAAGACACTCCATATAAGTGAATGGAGCACGTCCCCACACTCTCCCTATACAGACGTCGTAAAACGTCACAGCGCAAGGGCGGAGCAGACTAGTAGGAAGAAGAAAGGGATCATACTGCCATCCCCTTGGGGGCAAATTATGATACCTTCCCTTCCTTTGAGGGTGGCACAAAATAATTACTGAAGACCACAGAGGAGGTCCCACTCAGGTAAGGGAGCTCCTTGTCCATTTTGAAAAGAAAAACATTTTCAGGAAATGTGCTCTTTAAAGTGCACCTTTAAGTCACTGTAAATTGTCAATAATTTAAGTTATTTGTATGTAGATTTATGCTGTGTATGCACGTATTATATAAACTGCAATTTTGTATTCTACTACTGTTTGTATGAACTTAAACCAGGTTAATGGTTGCTGTAAAATGCTATATATAAGTTTACCAACTATAGCAAAGCAAGGGACTAAGATTTTCAGAGATCAAAAGCACTGCTTACTAGGCCACTTCTAATGCAATTAGCAAAATCAATTCTTAATGACCTGTTTTTACTAACAGCATATTTTGTCTTTCTGTTTTAACTGTGTATTATGGTTTCAAATGCATTTCTGTAATTATGTTTTACAGGACCATAATAACATACTAAAATGCCAGAAGAATAGGCCTAACGGCCTTTCGTGTCTGCTCGTTTGGTCAGCCCCCACTCTGGGAGCTGACCTTGCTCCTCCTCTCGCCTTCTCTGGCTTCTCCCTTCCCAGTTCCGGTTATTCTCACTGCATTCGATTTTGCTTTCAGAACCCTTTCCCTGTACCTGTCCCACCCCCTCTTGAACCCCTCCACCGTCTCTGCCTCCACCAGCCCCCTGGGCAGCGCATTCCATGGCTCCACCACCCTCTCAGTGAAGTAGTACCTCCTCCTTTCTCCCCTGAATCTTCCCCCCTCCAGCTTCCACCCATGCCCTCTAGTTGCCCCCTCCTCCTTCCTTCAAGCACCCTGACTGCTCCTCCCCTATTTACCCCTTCATGTACCTGAAGACCTCATCATGTCCCCCGGTCCCTTCTCTCTTCCAATGTGTACATATTTAGCTCTTCAAGCCTCTCCCCATAGGTCCTGTCCCAGGCCCCAAATCATTTTGTTGCCCTCCTCTGGACCTTCTCCAGGAGTTTAATGTCCCTCTTTAAGTGTGGCCTCCAAAACTGCCGCAGTACTTGAGTGCTGGCCTCACCAAGCAGTTATACAGAGGGAGTATCACTTCCTCCTTCTGGAGGTGATCCCCTAGCGATGCATCCCAGCATCCTGTTGGCCTTGGCTGCTGCCCTCCTACAAGTCTCAGAGTTGTTCATCTTGAAATCCACCACCACCACCCCCCCCCCAGGTCCCTCTCAGCCATCGAGACTTGTAGCATAACTGGGGGCCGTTTTGCTCATAGGAGAAGCAGGTTATATTGCGCCATTATAACCGCGTTATAATGGCAAACAAGTGTCAGCTTTCCTCAGCCCCACTCGCATTCAGTCACCCACGCTGCTCTCATAATTGCCATTAATCACCAAATGTAAATATGGTACCACAGTACCACATTTCCCAGTCAAATATCAGAAAAACAAATACCACAACATTGCTGAGAAGTGGATTTAGCATGGATTCTCAATATTTTGTTCAGATCTGGTTTGCCGATGTCACAGTGATATGCAAATGAGACTCAGACTTACAACTCTGAACACTGAACTCTGCACCTCATTTCCATTTTGCCAGGACAACCATGAACCGGACCTGAACAAAATCTTTAGAATCTGGTCTAAATACACTTCTCAGCAATGTTTTCATACTTCTTTTTCTGATATTTGACAACCTACCATTATTATTTATTTAATTATTTAGTTATAGAATATGGTTAGGGCTTATTGTGTATGGAGATCCGTGACTACTCAAAAGTTGCTGTGCACATTCCATCATCAGTGCACCTTTGTACCTGCTCGTGCCGACCCCCAACTGGTACCCGCTTTCACTTTCACTTAGCGTGGCTTGTGCAGGCTGCAGCTGCCTTCCGACTGCAGTAGTAGTTTGCGGTGCTGCCTGGCTTAGGGTATGAGAGGGGATTCCGCTTACTGGGCAGAGTTGCTCCTCAAGTTGCACACTCTCTCTGTACCAGATTTTACAGTTTGACATAGGAAACGTTTACTCAGCTGAGCCGCTCCTCAGCTTCCACTCTCTCTGCACTGGTGCTTGCCGCTGCTTGCTAGTTCCCTCTGCAGAACAATATACTTAAAAAAACAATCAAATATATCTAACCATGAATAACTCACCTTGTGTTTCCATCTCAGGGTCGCGATAACAGCATTCGCTCTTGAGGTCCATATGCTGTTATTGCAATATCCTGATGGAAACACAGGCTTGTTGTGTATGGTCACCCATATATTATTCCTTATATCATTACTATTTTGGAATTTATTTGCTCATGAAAACCACTGTAAGATCAAATCACAGTGATCAAAGCCCTGCTTTCATCCAATTATAGAGTATCCTATCATATCAACTGCTGTAACCACTAGACCACTTCAGTTTCCTCCTCTGTAACGTGTTAACCTTCATTTGTGGTACCTTCCCAAAAAAGAGGGAAGACCACGTGGAACAATGATTGGTCTGTCGAGGTTTCCAACTAACAAAAAACAAAACAAAACCACCATATCCACAACAGGCTTCAGATTAATCTTACACAGCAATGTGCCCAACTTTCTGTAGTGGACTGGTCATGTGCCATAGTTTTTTTTTGTTTTTTTTTAACCATCAAGATTTGCACCCTAGTCTGTGTGTTATGAGGCATTTGTCCACTGCAGCATTTGAAAGAGTAAATGTCTTAAGCAGGTCAACTGAATCACAGACGTGAGGCTACCTTTTCCCACAGCAGAAGGAACAGAATTGCAACCTAACTTCACTTGGTGCGTAGAGCCGTGTCTTCAGATTCTCTGTAACCAATGTTTTAAGTGTCAAGACTCAACTGGGCACAGTGCCTTGCTGAAATGCTCAAGAACTGTAATCATGGATTCAGTGCTTCAGCACTGCAGTCCCTTTTCCTCTGCTTGGCCAAAGCCCAGTGTCAAGAACTGTGGCTGAACTGAATAAAATCCAACTTTCCCTAGCTGAAATTTGTCCAGGCAAGACATCTCTAGATTAGCAACGTGCATTTTGTAGTGGTTCTTGAAATGCTCTGCTTTTTTTTTTTTTTTTTTAAACAGATAAATTCCTTGTTGCCATACATCATCCCTCCTGGCAGTAGCTTCCAGTAAACACTGGACCACATCACTTCCTTCTACAAGCACCCCCAGCCTCAGTTCAACTAACAATTCCTGAAGGTGCCAGAAAGCAGTAAGAATTTGAGCAGTGTCAAACCAAGTCTCTCTGCCAAGTCAAAGTCGAAAAAAGGTGTCCAATAACAGTAAACTGACAAACTGGGTTGAAGTTAATTATAATACAAGCCTTTAAACTACAAACCTTCAACAGTTAAAAAAAAAAAAGAAAACTCACAAAAGCTGGATCTGTTGCATCAAGAAATAGGGGCCACTCTGGCACACTGGCAAACCAGGGTTTGTGGTACGAACCTGGGACATCAGGAGCAGAGGACAGCAGGAAGGGTACAACAGCATCCATCTGGATGCGCTCTGTCGAGAGTGGGAGGCTTGCGAAGACGCAGTTAGCAACACCTAGCGGGGCCATGTGTTGGTGCGAATGATGCTGTGGGTGACTTCACAGCAGCAGTAAGCGTACATTCATGCACGCAAGGAGGTGAATTGACAGAGAAATCTCCCCCATAATGGCCAAATCATGGAGGGCCGCCCACATCTGAAAGACCTGCAAAACATGCCGTCCTGTCCCCGTGCCGCTGCACTCACAGTGAATGCTTTTCTGTCCCTAGTATGCCACAGCCAAGCAAGTGAAGGACCCCTCCTTGGGATCAAATCGTGGGAGATATTTGACACTAGGGAACAGTGGCCTGGCTAGGAAGGGCAGCCAGCACAGAGAAAAGATGTTCCAGAATAGGAAGACCATCAAGGGATGGGGACCCAGACAGAAAATGCCAGAGGGAAAAGAAAGTGCAGATGGAAATGAAAAGTACCTCTAAAGCTCATATCAAAAATAAAATAACAATCAATTCACTAACATACATATATAGAGAATTAGTTGTTTTTACCTTTAAATAATCTGCCTTAGAAGCAAGGTTACATAGAGGTAACTGACACCCCAGAGGTATAAATGTTAAGAGGCAACAATCACATTTTGCACCAAGGTTCCACCGATGTGCTTTCTTGGGCATGATAATGCCTTGCTCCAACACAGTATGTGTCCAAGGCCTCCTAGCTACCACACTTGGTTGAACTCATGGAGATAATATGAAGTATAGCTGAACCTGCAGACAGACCATTTTTCTCCCAAATCCGCTACCTAAGCGCTCAAAAAGAAAGTCAAGGCCCTCAAACATAGCCGTGATAGGTGCAAGCAGTGTTCTCCTCAAAGATCTCCTCAGATCCCACTCTGAACCCAGACGCAGGACGCACTGGAGTGTGATGCGCTATTACTCTCCTTCCCAGAAAACAAGAGTACCCCTTCTACGATGCTTCGTCCCCAGTGGGACCCAAGGCCACACCAAACTTGCGTCTCTGGCATGGCAGTTAACCACACCGATTCAGATAAATGATGTAAATCTACAGCACAGAAGCATTCTTTTTTTTTTTTTTTTAAACTTAATTTATGGTTTCTCCCCTGGTCATACCTCAGCTCCCACCCTCTCAGGTCAGGTCGAGCCACCACCCCCCCCAACTTCCCTACTGTTTACCTGCCTCGGATTTCAACCCCACAGGTTTACACCCACCCCTGTGGAGCAGTGCAGGAGAGCTGGATCCAACCTCCCACTCCCTGTTACTTACAAGAGGCAGACATTCCGAGTGTTCCAGAGCAGTGGGTAGTGGCCAGGGTTGGGCTCAATGCCACCTTGGTGCATCATGCTTGAGGCAAGCATTTCGATTTTTCCCCAGCCTCTGGGATGTCAGTGAACTGGAAGGCCCAAGTTGACACATGCTGAGCATACCTCTCACAGGCCTCGGTCGATGTTCACCCTTCCCACTCGTGATGCTGCTGCACACCCACTTGTGGTCCAGTAGATGGTAGTGTTATAGCAGATGCAGCCTTCCCTCTCCAAAGAGGGAGTGAGTATCCTCCAGGAAGCTCGGTTTTTCCTCCCTCAGCTGGACCATGACGGTCAGAGCTTCTTCCTGAACTTGGCTCACCACTGTCATAAGCGGTAGCCATACCACTGCACCAATAAGCTGGCTCTGCATGAGGACATCCTGAAACGCAAAGAGGTCCTCACATGCAAATTTAGAAAATCTGGATTGTTCCACTTTGAGAGGGAATTTTTTTTTAATCTTTTTTGGCATTTGTCGATATTTTATCATTTTTACAATGTATTTACATTGTTGTTTGCTGTAAGTGCACTAGGCAAACAAATGCCTATTTTCAGGCATGACCAAGGAGATAAAATTAGAGGTTGATACAAGGAAATGACAATCTGTATAACAGATATCAGCAAGAATAAGTCATACATACATAACTACAACAGTAGATTTATAAAATATTATTACAGATGCCAGGCTTCTATACACTCTAAACGTGTTATCCCCCGCATCCTTTGGGAGTCAGACCTGCTTATATTTCGGTCTACAGTCCTCTCACTGAAAAAAAAATGCAAGACATCAGACTTGGAAGGGTAGACACATCTCAGTTTTGTATTTACATCTACAGTAAATACGTTTCCAAGCTGAACTCTCATGACACTGCCCTACAACTTCAGAAACATCAGAATATTAAATGAAGGCCTATTCATTTTCTGCCGTCACATATGAAATGTCTACCAATTTAGCATCTCTCCCCTTTCTCTCTCTCTCTCATTGTGCTGCAGCAAAGTCCCTCCCTCCCTCCTCAGTGGGAGCAGCTGCAAGACTCACAGTTTAACTTGACATACTGCACAACTAACCTATCTGCCAGTATTTCAATAATTTCTCCTCTATATCTGTAGTCTGAGAAATGCTCACTAAGACTGCAGGGGCATTCTTCAGAGTTTAATAGCTCTCACTTGCTGGTTTTTTTTTTTTATGCCTTGAGACTTTTTTAATTATTAAATAGCATGTCTTGCAAATCCCTTGATAAAATTTACACTGGAATTCCCCAGATATATTTTATTATCCACCTACTTTCCATACAACTTGTATTTCACCCTCATTTCAAAATTGGCTTTTTTTTTTTTTTTTTTTTTTAATTTAGATTCAGACTGTGACCACTTTCCATTTGTGTCCAACACAGCCTACTACTGCTTGGGCATACAAATTCTCAGCTGTGAATAAGGCAACTAAAGAAATAATTCAGTCAGACATACCACAATTTATTTTTCCGTTAGTTCCAACATTGTCACTAGGCATTCATTTACTACAGGTTACAAATTTCATTTAACTGTTTTACTCATATCCCCACACCAGGCACTTGGGTTAACCCTTTGAGAACTGAATATGTGTGAACGTATATAGATTCTGGACGTATATATACGTCCACAGTCTTCTAAGAGTTTTAAATCCCAATACTGACACGTTAGTGCAGCATGAGGGGGGTGCTGCACTCCTGAGGTGCCATCTTTAGGATGATACTTTAAACCGAGGTCCCATCTGCCTCTTCTGGTCGTAGTTCCGGTGGATGTTAAAGATCCCATGGCACTTCTCGGAAAAAAAACAGGGGAATTTCCCCCATTCATTAAAAATACCACCAACAGCTTAATCTGGTTCAAGGTCAGTTGGCATTCATCTGTATCCCCCTCCCCCGGGTCATGCCTGAAAATAGGCAGAACTTGTCTAGTGCACTTACCTGATCAACAAAAACGAACAAATAAATAAAAATAAAATCTAAGTATGAACAAGGACAAACTCAATTTAGCCAAGGCTCATTTACGAGGACTCAAAACAGTTCTTTTATGAGATAGCACAGATATTAAAATTCAATTAAATAATTTTGAAATAAACCATGAGTAATAATTAACACCACAAGAGGTAAAAACAGTTATAGAAAATGAAAAGTAAAATAACTACAAATAATACATGCCAATAAAAAGTTTAAAATGTCTAACAACAACACAGAAGTTCTTTGGCTTTATCATCAAGCCATTGTTTTACCTCACCCCAGCAAATGCTCAACTACTAAGGGCCAGTACACTCCAAAGCTGTGACATCATCATAGAAGCACCCCATTTTGAGTCAGTTAGCCAAGAATGTTCGGTCATAAATCTTTCACAGTTGTACAGCAACATGACAATGCCAGGGTTAATTTACAAAGGTTTTAAAAGATACAGAAAAATTGCAGCCTGCCTTACAGGAATGTGTATACAAAGTCAAGCTTTCCATCGTTGTTGCATCTCTGCTTTAGTGAGTCAGTGTCTCCAACTTCTCCAACATAATTTCTGCACTGGCTGTTTCAATACTTTGATTTATTTATTTATTTATTTTTATTTGTAGTTGTTGATCAGGAAAGGCACACTGAGCTGCGACAGCTCATTTCCAGGTGCGTCCCAGGGGTGGGGGGAGGGGTTACATGGACCTGTTTTGACATTGTAATACTGAACTCCATCTAGTGAAACAGAATAAACAAAATACTGCACTAAATAATATGTGCTTGAAATAAATAATAGCTTTCCTCATATGAAATTCAATCAAATTCTCAGTTGTATAACGAGAGAGAGAATATTATTCCCGGTTTAGTTGGCCATCCCTTTATTGCTGCTTGAAGCACATTTCACCTAAAGGCCATATCAGAGCTCTGACTGTCCAATCAGTAATGTTTTGCGAATGTGTGCAAGGAAGATCAGGTTCATGCCTTGTACAAGTCAGTCACTGAGGCCTCTGCCCTAGATGACAGGTTGCGATATCCCTGGTTGAATGCGCTTTAGTCACAGCTGACAGTTACAATTCTGCCACCACATAAGCCTTTGCTATACATGTTCTGACCACCTAGCCAAGGTCGAAAGCTTTGTAGTCCTTTGTAACTGCTCTTAACATTACAAAAAGGTTATCTACCACCCCTCTCCAAAAAAAGTCACAGTATTTTTATTTATTTCAATGGTTCAGAAGCAACCTTTGAACAAGATGCTCTTTTGCAAAGGTTCCACGTCATAAAACATGAACAGACTGAGTTACACAAAATAAACAGCCAGTGACAACAGAAAAAACAGCCACAGAGTGATGGTTACAATAAACTCCCTGGAACAGGGGGCAGTTACAATAATTTCCCAGGATCTCCCAAGAGTTAGGCGTACAGCTTGGCATTGACAAGGAGCAGCCTGGTAACGAGGCATTGTCTAGGGGCAGCCTAGAAGATAGGCATTGTCAATCAAACTGTTTCTGGTTAAGGTGAGGGAGGACAGATAAGGGTTTGAGTTAGAGTCATGGGAGAGGAGGGTATGGTAAGTGCACTGACAATTGAGGGGGAAGGCAGAACTGGTGGACTGCAGCCAAAGGAGGAGAGGAGCGGGAGGGAAGGGGAGAAGGGAGAATGGAAAGACATCTGGGGCTAGGTTGTCAGAGGGAAGGAGTATGCATCCTATCAGTGGCCAGAAGCGAGTCTGTGTAGGCATAAAGACCTGACGTAGAGTTGGTCAAATCACTTTCGTACAAGTACAGGTTCCCAGCGAAGGCAAGGTGCTGTTTCAGCTCGAGTTCAAAGGTGGGGAGGGTTGCAATGTTGTAAATTTCTGTAGGGATCTCACTCAGCCAAATGGGGGGCTCTGTAAGTGAACAAGCACTGGCCAAGAGTGGTTCTTCTATATGGGACACTGAGATGGCATCTAGTCCTGCCCCTAGTGGAGTAGCTGCAGTGGGCAGCTTGCAGAGTATCTTCAATGCAGGGTGGTGTTTGGCCTAGCAGTGCTTTTTTTCCTAGGAGGCAAATCTGATACTTTATCCTGTTATTCAGGTTAAACCATTTGGTTTGTTTGTATAGATTACAGGAGTGTGTTAGGTTATCAGCCCCCAGTGTTAGTCTACATGCCTTCCTGAGGGCTGTGACCACCCGATTGAGCACAGTGTCTGAGGCTGCCCCATAAACAACTAGCCCATAATCAAGACAGAATGGAGCTGGTGACCGAGAGGCGGAGAGCGTTGGGTGTCAGATAGTGCCTGTGTCTGTGTAGGACCCCTAATTTAGCATTTATTGCTTTTACCACCAGATCTGAGCTACAGTATACAGTACTCTGTTTTTTTATAGACATTCAACAGCTTCTCCTTAGCGTTCACAGGTTTGGACAAAAAGGAAAGGGAGGCTTCTGTCTTGGTGAACATTAAACTCAGTAAAAATCTTAGGAACTGCAGGTTACACTGCCTTATCCTGATTAAAAATAAATATATGGTTCCGCCAATAGCTCTATTCGTCTAGGAGTGCAAACAGCGTCTAGAAAACATGTCCTAATGCAGTGTCACAGTGTCAGTGGCTCAGCAGGTTGCACACTCCTCTCTGAGGCTGGACAATCGCAAAGTTGTGGGTTCTAGACCCAAACCAGGCACTTGGAGTAAATTCCAATACAGTGCATCATGAGGGGGATGCTGCACTCCTGAGGTGCAGTCTTTCAGATTAGACATTATACTGAGGTCCTGTCTGCCTGTTCTGGTGGTTGTTAAGGTGAACATTCAAGATCTCATGGCACTTCTCGAAAAGAGTAAGGGAATTTTATTGAGAAAATTTGGACTTCATTACACATCCAAACAGAAATACACATTCTACATAAACATAACATACATTTGTAACAAATATCTCAGTAATATTTCAATGCAATACTTATCTTTCCCATATTTATACATGAATTTTATAAGAGCTTTACTCATGCCAAATTCCATGCATCACTGTTTACCCAAAACCTATTATACAATAACTTAGATATAGATTTAAAATCTCTCTGTTGAACGTACTGTACTGCCTTTCTAATATTATTCATAATCTCTTGAACTGACTCTTTAAATTGTTGCAATACCAATAAACATCTGGTCTACCATAAATAATATCTTATAATGGAAAGCACAATATCAATGGTTTCCCCATTATATTTGTCATTCAGAATGTCATTATTTCCAAACAATATCTCTACATATGAGAGTCTAGCAAAGAGTGACTCCTCCCATTCCTCTGCTAATAATTCCCAATATACTTTGGAGAACTGACATTCAAAAAATAAATGTTTTTGCGTTTCCACTATTTGGAAACAAGAGCCTCTAGGACAATACCTTTCTGTTACTGTCTTGTGCTTATTATTGCCCCTTACACTCAATCTACCATAATTACTTCTCCTTATGCTGTCCCACACATATACAGGAATTATTTTATTCACTAGTTGTTTCAAAACCCATGTAACATGCCCCTGTGGACACTCTGGAAATAACACACCCTCTTGATTCCCAGACCTCATTTCCTGTCTGTATAAGACCTTCCTATTTAATCTCAAACAATCATTGGGCATCAGACCCCATGTTATTGCTTGTTTTATGACCTCAACTCTAAAGGCTGGAACTCCTGTAACTTTTCTTACCAATCTGCTCTGTTTTTGTTCCCACACTGGGATACAAGGGACTAACCAGCAAGTTGCTAGAGATTTCCATATTTTATAGCTTGGTTTTAAAGCCTAACCTGTATTATAACTTAAAAACATAGAAAAAAAAAAAAACAACACAGGGTTAACCATCCCCACTCCACCCTCCGTAAATCGGCCTATAGGTTATCTCGCTTTTAATGGGGTTTAAGTGTGACCCCCAAAAACCCTGAAAAAAAATACTAAATAATCTTGCATACATATTCATAGGAAGAGGAAGAATACAGCATACATATAAAAAAATGGCACCAATAGTGATTTAATTAAATAGACTTTTTTCCCCCAATCTGATGCTGTCTCCATCCTGCTATCAATCTATCTCCCCTAGCTAGGGCCATTCCCCAGTTTTCTGTCTGCATATCCCCAGGACCAAAGAGAATTCCCACAACTTTCAGAGGTTCCAAAGTAATCTTTATATCTACTACGGCTCCTGTCTCGGGGATCTGCATACCTCCTACTGGTACTCCCAGACTTTATAGTTTTTATTTATCTGGGATCCTGACATCCTTGAATACTGGGCTATCACATGGCCCAAAACTTCCTCCACTGAGTCACTTCCTAATGTTAGGACATCATCTGCATACGCTAATGCTTTGGCAGGGGATTTCTCTTTACCTGTATCTCTACAACCTCTGGGCATTGTTCAAGGGCTTTTAAAAATATACCTATCCCGAAGATGTATAAGAGGGGACTTAAGGGACATGCCTGCCGTACTCCCCTCCTTACAATTATTTTTTTTCCCCCCATCCAGCCATTCACTTTAGGGATTATTACTGCTTTTGGATATAATGCTCTTACCCAACCTATAAAATCTGGTGGAATACCAAATGCAGCAAGAACTGAAAACAAGAATTTATGAGCTAATCTATCAAAAGCTTTTTCCTGGTCCACCCCTATTACCCACCCTTTCACAGTGTTCCCCTCTGCCTGAGAAAATAATTCTCTTAACATGATCAGGTTATCGTTTTGATTTCTACCAGGAATACCACAAGTCTGAACAGGGCTGATTACTTGGGCCACTGTTATGAGTCTTACCAATAAAATTTTGGCAATGAGTTTTCGGTCAATATTAAGTAGACTAAGCGGTCTTCAATTATCGAACTCGTTTGTGGGGCTTTTCTTGTGGATTAGCACCAAAACTGCTTAATGCATCAATTTGGAAAATTTCGCTTTGGATAACATATCATTAAATAATATTGTTAAGGCTGGGACTAATTCCTCCTGAAAGGCTTTATATAACCCAACAGTAAGGCCATCAGATCCTGGAGCCGTATCAGATTTTAACCCACTTATGGCTTGAGCCACCTCAAATTCAGTGATGTCTTTGATTAAGTTGACTCTCTCCTCCTCAGTGATCTGAGGTAGGTCTAATGCTTTTAAAAATCCTTCTCCGTCTGGGCATATAGCTTCTTCTCCAAATTGGGCAAGCGTCTGTTGATCCACTATTTCCACCAGCTCCTTGGGGGAGCTTACCCTGTTCTCTGACAGAGAAATGAATTCATTTTTTTTTTAAATATCATCTTTATTTAGATTTTGCAACATATATACAGACAAGTCATCCAGATCCAAGTGATAAACTGCACTTACACAGATTTTACAATTTCAGCTTAGTTATAACAAAGTCTCTATAAAGGAGGGCAGTATATCTATGATTGGTAGTGTCCATAGGGGTTAGGTAGTCTAGAGCGTTGTCCATCCTGGCTACGAGACAAAGAAACAGAGGAAGTTCTCCTAGACCCATGATCCATTTAGATTATTCCGGAGGGAAAAGAAATCAGACAAATTCCAAAGTACCTTGCTTATTATGCTTCAGGCCTGTCTCTAGTGTAATTGTGGCCTATTTTAATAGGTAAAATTGTTTTTGAGGGTATATTCTCAAATGACAGATCCCGGGCTCCTGGATAGAATGTCCCCCAAATGGCTCTCCGCAAACACATCCCGGGCGACCAGTCAGCAGGCTTTACCTGGCCGTATGGGGGAGAGAGGCCGTCCTGGAGGCATTCAGTAGATTTAAGGTTTCCCACTCTAAGGAGCAGAAGTAGGGTCTTTTAACATGTAGTATATTTGCCCTCTGGCCCATCTGGTAGTGAACTTTTCTTCTTGGTTGTTAGAAATTAATTCATACATAATTCTAGATTCAGTCCTTCCTTTACACGCTTTGTATGAATCAAACCCTCCTTTAGTTAACTGTGTCCCAAATCTAGCCTCTTGATCTAATGATTGTGCTCTGTCATACTGTAATTCCCTCATTTTATCACTGACATTCTTAATCTGCGGGCTGTAATCCCCAGAGGTGCTGTCTGCTAGTGAAATGAGATACTGTACCTGGTGCCTCAGTGTTAACTACTGAATATACCTGTTGTTACTTATCCTTGTTGCACGTTTCTGAAATATCTGTTTCCAGGCTATTTTAGTATCCTCCCACCATTCAGTCATATCGTCATAACAAACTGTCACCGATAACCTAGCTGCCCATTCTTGAGCCCATGCCCTCTTAATTTGGGGGTTTTGTAGTAGAGCTTCATTTAACCTCCAGGTTTTTTTTTTTGTTATTTTTTTTTTTTTTTAACACTGGGGGGTGTCTTCTCAAGTTATCTTGGCCTGAACTGCAACATGGTCTGAAAATTCCTGTGCCACAGTTTTGCATTCTTACACCTTCAAAATGTCGGATACAAAAATAAAATCTATTCTTGTTTTGATTATACATCGAAAATATGTGAACCCACCCCCGAAGGATGTAAACACCTGTATGCATCCTTAAGGTTGGCTGTGGCTATAATTCGGTTAAGACATACTGAATCACTAAACATTTTGGATGTTCTCAAACCCCTGTCAGCCTGCTGCATTGCACAATTAAAGTCCCCTGTCCAAACAGTGAAGCAAGAGGTGTGTAAATAAGGATGTACCTGTTTGAACAAAGCTGACCGCTGAGCTTTTGTTTGTGGTGCACATATAGCGATCAACCTGAACCACTCATTCCAATAGGAAAACTCCAATAACATAGCCCTACCCAGACATAGATCCACAAGACTAGACATTTTGAAGTTTGTTTTAGTAAAAAGTATTCCTATCCCATCGCATCAGTCACTCCCAGTGGACCAAAAAGATGGACCCAATTGCCATGCCCTAGAGGCCTGCTGTAATTCTCTCTTAGATTTTATCCTAGTATCTACCAGACAGATTATATCACTGTGATAGTTCTTTAAGGACACCATTACCCCACCTAATTCCCTTTCCCCTTTGATACTATTAATGTTAAGGGAGGTTATGGATAGGCAATCCATAATGTATATAGCAAATTAATTGCTTTTACTTCTCATGCCCTGCCTGGTACACTTGGCAATAGGGTTCAACACCCCTCTGTATCGGTGTTTTATATAACAGAAGAGGAATCCGTTTCCTCCCCTTCTGACTCACTATCTGTAGCATCAGAGGATAATAAAGCATATTTATTACCCGTTTTCCATTATTTTGATTCTCCCCTCTTACTATCTTGTTTTGGAACCACCACCCCATGTCTGTTTCTCTTTTGCTGTACTGTTTTCAATGTTTCCATGCTCGGGGGGGGGGGGGGTGGCATCTCGATCATGACTCCCTGAGGACCTATAACACTCTGTTCCCCTTCTTGCTCTACTTCTACACTGCTCTCTGCCATACTGGGAGTTGCCAAGTCTGTATCCCCCCCCGATTTACATTTCTCTTAGGATCATTCTGCTTTGCTTGGGCTAGTTCTGCCCTCAAACTTTGTTCAGCTACTCTCCTGGCTAGTTGTTGTTGGGCCTGATTAATCAGGCCTTCATGTAAGAGGCAGTCCTCTCTTAAGTCAAGCCCATGGACAATGCCCGTAGGCATGACCCGTGTGCTCACACAAATTACACTTGAATAAGTTCAGACATGACCCAGAATTATGTCCAAACTGTAGACAATGGCTGCATTTGACGGTGTCACACGCTGAGCTGGTGTGCCCTTGAGCCACATTTAAAACATGACTTGGGCTGACCAGCATAAAAAATCATCCCCTTATCCTTACCTAACTAGAAAAAACTGGGCAAGTGACTAGGCCCTGAATTAGTGGTATACAACTTTATTTTAACCCTCCACCGACTGTCCCAAATTTGTTCGCTATCAAGGGTGGGGGTTGGCTGTTCAAAACTTCACACCGTTTCCGTAACCAGAAAAGGATGTCCTCAATTTTTACTCCCTCGTTTTTGAACGTGATGGTAATGTTCTTGATAGCTGGTTTCGTTACGGGAATTACATGAAAAGGAGACCAAACCACAGTGTTTTTACTAGTGGCATACTGGGCTCAAAATTGATCCAAGCTAGATACATGTTTAAAGCTCACATCGGAATTTGAATTACCCAACACAATTAATGCAAAAATTTCAGATGGGGAAAAAAAAAAGTCGCATATAGCCCTTTAGCAGATTTTTTGCAACATAAACGCTATCCGGGGGGCTTTCCAATCCCCCTTTATATAAAATTCTGATAGCGTTCTGTCTTGGAACTGGTTCCGCTTTATTCATAAATAAATCCGTTAGCTTAAAACCAACCCCCTGCCTTCCTTGTTCCTCACCTCTCTTCTGAATTAACCCAGCAGCAGGGCTAAGCCTGACTTGCTCCTCATTTTCTGACACATTAGCAGTTGTTAGTTCAATCGCCCTGGTGCAAGATCCAGCCATCACACTGTTCCCCTGCATTCTGTCCAGATTCATATGCTCCCTCTCCCCAACATAAATATACGAGACCTCATCCCCCTGATTATCTTGTTCCATGCTCCTTTCTGGCGTTATTGCGAGAGCAGGACTTGATTCATTCTGACCATTCTTGCCTACGGCCTCCTCCCCTGTATGCACACCCGCCGTTTGAGCCCTGGAGCGCGATCAACCCTCCTTCCCCTGTATACCTTTCTGGCCCATAAACCTTCCCTCCTCTTCACCTGAAACATCGTTATTAGCATCAACATTTTTGTTAACATCAGTGTTCATAATAAAACCAGTATTGTTACTCCGGGGTTTGTTGGAGGTCGGCATCGTAACTTCATTGGTGGCCACCGCGTCCGTGCTCTTTTTCAGCATATTAATATATGACAGGTCCTGAGAGTCCAGGGACCAGGAGCCGTCCATCACTTGTTCCCATCCCGCGTTCTTTAAAGCAGTTTCAGGGAACCAATTAGTGCCTCCTACTTCCAAGTCCAGCCCTGATTTCTGATGCTCCAAGTTTGCCTGCTGAAAAAAAAAAAAAAAGATTACTTCTGCCCGGTTCTGTTCCTTACTCCAACCAGGCCTCCGATTGTGAGAAAAAAAAGAACACTTCCGCATCGGATTTGCTACGTGCTTTATCTTGAATTGGCTCATTTTGTTGTTAGCTGCTTAGCCTCTTCATGCCGAGGCATTTATTTTTTCTTTACTTTTTTCTCTGACGTGGGCTTTTGGCACTCGGGATTACCCCTGATTTTACC
Source organism: Neoceratodus forsteri (assembly GCA_016271365.2). Classification (NCBI taxonomy): domain Eukaryota; kingdom Metazoa; phylum Chordata; order Ceratodontiformes; family Ceratodontidae; genus Neoceratodus; species Neoceratodus forsteri. The sequence continues at coordinate 1,688,178,952 of CM057452.1, read as the reverse complement.
GCCAGCCCTCTCTTTGTCTCCAGTTTTGTTTTTCGCTAGTCTTTGGGCATAGCTGTACTGTTTGACAGGCCCTCAACCTGATTTTTTACCATGTCAGCACTAGGCACTTTCACTGCCGTTCTGACAGCAGCCACTGACTGGATGACAGGCTCTAAAACTTACAGGGAGCGCCTCAAGTTCTTTTTCTAACCACAGTACCTTCTCCAGTAGAGCTTGTTTCTCAGCCAACAAACGATTCTTGTTTTCTTCCACTTCTGTCTCACTAGCTATTGCCATTTTTGAGCATACACGTTTAGGCTCACCATCCTTCATTTCAATTATATTTTCCTCCAAAACTCCAGCCACAACTATTGTTTCTTCCACAGCCTATTGCACTAGTGCAGGAGAGAAGGCCTGCTCTCCTGCACCATCTACATCCATCTCCTATCGGATCTCTGCTGAACTGGCCATCCTGTAACAGATGGCCAAGGGGTCCTCCTACAGCTCAGTAGGGGAATTTCCCCAGTGTCCTGGCCAAATTTCCCTCATTCGCTAAAAATACCACCAACAAGCTGGCCCATCGGCAGCAAGAGCTCTTGAAAAAAACAACTAAATTCTGAGTGCAGGCCTATGGGATGCCCTTGTAAGGACCGAGCACTGCGTCCAAAGACAAGACTTGCATTCACAAAATTCTGAGGGCCATATTTTGATCTGCCCCCTTGTGAAGGAAAATGCAAAATTTGGGACACAGATGCCTCCTTAGATTGAATACCTGCCTGCTTGGCCCAAAAGGAAAAAGTCAACCACATTCTTATCATAAGCCACTAATGTAGACTGCTTCCCTGGTGGCATTAGGCCAGGGTACCAACAACTCTCTCAGCATATCCTAGATCCAGAAGACTCGCTCGCGCGTGCCGCTCTCTCTCTCTCTCTCTCTCTCTCAGGAGCCAAGTTAACAGCTGCAGCACAGCCAGTTAGGGATGAAGAATCTGACCTTGGTGTAGAAGATCGCGCTACTGTGGAAGTCAGAAGGACTCTTCTATTGCCTTTCTGAACAAGCCTGAGAACCACTGTCTTCTCTGCCACTCAGCTGAACAAACTATATGATCAACATATATGAGAACTGCCAGAAGGAGAATGACAAGAACAGATATGCCCTGTTGAACGTCCATGGTTGAGAGACAGCATTAGTCACTTCCACAAATAGACATCTGTATTGACTGTCAAACCTCGCCACCTCAGCATGGAGGTCTAGTTCCAGATACCAGATTATGCAACAAAGTCTTTGAAATGTCTCCTGATTCAGACACCATTATCCTAGATGTACTCAATGGCATAGAGACAGTCTGCTTGGGGGGATGTACTGTTCCACGAGATGATTCACTGACAGATTCCAGATTGGTTTCTGTCCACTGAAGAAGTGAGGACATGTCTGTCAGCATTATCTCTCTTCTTGTACCAGCTTGCTAGTTTGTGTAAACGCTGGTCAATTTCTGATGAGGTCTGCCCTTAAGTGCCTCAACACCAGCAAGACAGATCCAGTCTCTAGAAAGCTTATTTCAAAGGTTTTGCTACTCCAAGAACTATGCTCCCTGTTCTAGGACCTAGTCCAGCACTGCACCTCAACCAGTCAGACTGGTGGTGGTCAGAATGATCTGCTCTGCCAGAGTTAATGGAGACCCCTTCAGAGGGTTTTGAAGGTTCTCCCACCACTTCAATGACTGGTACCCAAACCTTGGTGGCCGGATCGGGGCTTGGTACGCTTCCAATGCTGGTGACTAATGAGATAGCAGGAAGACCTGAAGAGGTCTTATGTACAGTCTGTCTCAAAGGAACAATCTCTATGGCGGTCATAAGTAAATCTTTGATCTGAAGACAAATGTGGGCTAACAACTTTGTGCTACCAGACTGTTATCGAGGCATAGGTCAGGAAGCACCGGAAATCCAGCAGCACTTTCAAAATTCACAAGTGGAGCTTTATTATCAACAACAGAATAAAACAAAAAAATGTTCAGGGTAGCTATATACAAAAGGCAATAAAACAGAGAAAACAAAAGTCCTTCATCTGAGGATTTCTTTTCAATTTCAAATTTCTGTTTCTCTAGCAAAAATACTACTGCTCTTTTTAGAAAAGTGTTTGCCTGACAATTAACTTCTTTATCCTGAACTTGTTAAGAAGACATCCTGTTTCTTACAAAATATATCAGAGTTCTTGTCAGTTTATTTGCAGAGCAGGGGCAGGATTCACAAACCATATGAAAGTCCCGCAGCTGCGGCAAAACTTCAGCGCCAAAGGGTGGCCACTTGCAGAGCCGCAGGAGTCCCACAGTGATGGGTACTCACAAAGGTGGAGCTGGATTACGACTGGCTCCACAACTTATGGCAGCTTGTGGGTGGTGTCACCAAGGAGATCACCGCAGCTGCCGAATGGTGCTACGGCCGGTGGGAGCAGCCGTAACACCCTCTGCAATCGCTGCGGCTGTGAATCTCAACCACCACCACTGCAGGCAATTTCAGTCCACTACTGAAGCTGCGGAGTGGGACTTAGGTCCCGAACAGTTTGTGAATCCTGCCCCAGGCTTGTAACTAGAACAGTGTCCCAAGCTGGCCTCCTGCTGACAGCTCTGCTAAAGAGTTTGCAAACAAGCCTGAGAGGAGCTCAAACTGAATCTCAGGTTAACCCCTTAAATTCCAAATAGCTTTTTGCAGTCATTTCAACAGTATAACTATATACCTTTTTAAAATCAAGGGATCCCAGTTTCACATTGATTCACATATATTTTTATAACTGCAGATATGCATGGGGGAATAAAAAACAGAAACAGCAAGTGAAGGCAGAGAGCTAGTGGGAGGCCGGGGAATCACGAGTCTGCCAGCATGATCAATTCCTAGGTCTCATAAGAACATTTGGTTGCGCAACCAGACAGACAAGAAACAGAAAAGGAGAGGACAGAACAGATCCTTTCGTTTAACTCTTTCTGCACAACAAATGGGACAGGTCCTTATTCAACCCTGTCACACAGACTTGCTGAAAAAAGAAAAAAAAAACAAAAAAAAAAACACATTGCGTGGACATGCAAAACAGTCCTTGTAGTTCATTCTCATGTCTTTTGTGACCTTCTTTAATTCACTTTTGTGAGTTCTGAACATCGTAGAGGAAACTCAAAATGGTAACAGACCCATTCCGCATGTCCAAGCAGTATGGAGGAGAAAACTGTGCTACAGAAGTTCATATACACCTCCATTGCACCTCTCCTACTACGGTCATCATGCTGTCAGTTTTACCTGAGCCACCCTCGTTTTATGGTCGCTCTCTAGTGTCATAGTGCTCCCAATTTGAAATCTTTAAAAAGAAAAAGAATCTGTAACCATAATATCCACTTCTGTCCATTAAGCATAACAACAGATGGTGGGGAGTACAAAATGGTGCTGGCTACAGGTTCGAGGAATGGCTGCAAAGGTACTATAACCCTTTAAGCTTCTCCAGGATTGATATGGCAGCCATGTCTCTTAGCCTGCATCAGCACCATTCTGCACGTCTATTATAATTTCTTATCCTAACAGATTCTTGAGTGGATATTAGCTTTTTTTTTTTTGTTTAAGATGGCAAGTTTTGAAACTGGCACTGGCCCACCACCCAAATGCTGGTGGATTTTGTACCAGGCCAGTTAAAGTTTCCATTACATAGCCCTGCTGGCTACATCGAATAAGGCAACCTTCTATAAGTACCACTGTTAAGCCATTGGAAACATCCGTTGGGTCAGGGTCTTTCTCAGCAACTTGCCCTGCTGGCTGGTTGATATGTTAAACAAATAAATACATTTCCACCACTGAATGGGTCCCTGTTTTGTTTTGTCCTAGATTACTGTCCTGGAACTCACTCCCCCATCATATTAAGAACACTTCATCTCACCTTGAGTTTAAGCGTTCACTGTTTTCTCACTTCTATTCTCTCGGTAACTGCAATTGCTTTTGACCACTGTATTGCCCCAGTTGTGTTTACACTATCTCTGGATAATGTTCTAAAGTTATATTTTGTCTATTTGTGGACTGTCTTTAACCTTTTCTCTCCTAGCCAGGATACTAGGTCTGTTCCAATGCATTTTGCTATTACTGCATCTAACCTCAATTGTGTGTTTATTCTTTAATTTTATCTCTGTTTGCATTCTAATTACTGTGTTATTGTTGGCATGACAGGTATGTTCCTACTTGCCTAAGTTGTAGAATTTGCTGTACTTTTACTGTTTGCTACTACTGTGTTGTTACTTTGTCTGCTATTATTATTTTGTTCATTTTGTACTCTCCCGGCTTGTGCCTGAAAATAGGCAGGCTTGTTGCCTAGTGCACTTACCTGGTTACCAAAAGCTAATAAATGAATCTTTGAGGCAGGGTGCAGAGAGATATGGTCTGACAGAACACATTTTGTTCTCTTAAATAGATATTTTAAAGGTTAAGAGTGAGTCCAGACAATCTCTGCATGGTTCAGCCCACCTCGGTAGAAATAACACGTTTAATGGGAGAAGCTCAAATCCAATCAAGTGCATGGACTGAGGAACCAACACAGAACAGGAGTGGAAGACAGAAAGTGGATGTCCAAGGAAGATACTGAAGGACTATTTAATGTTGAACTCTCATTTGATTTGGGCTGTTCCAGACCAGAAGACAGCTCCACATACGCCTCTATATAGAGGGAAGGCATGAACAGCAGTCTAAGCAGACACCTGCACTTTCCATTTGCTCAGACTACCATGGGCCATCTGAGAATGCCTACCTAGAGGATGCTGAAGCTGTCTTACATAGGAGGCAGCAGACTAGAAACACTTGCTTTTCCAGTTTGGATCCAGAAAGTACTGAATACAACCTAGGCATCCAAGATTTATTTTGACAATTAAAAAAAATTCAGAATCAGAGAACTGAATCATTTTTTCAATCAAATTACCCTTGAACGCTATCTTGAAAAAGGGTGGGCACCCAGAGGATTACGGAAAGACAAATTTCCAACCTGTGACCTGCATGAAGAGAACTTTAAGACATAATGAGAAGGGACTCTAACAGAATGCACAGTTAAACTTATGACAGCATTTATCAAAATGGACAAAAAACAGAGGATAATGGATGGGCAACAGCTAACAACAACCCTGTTGTTAACTCCGGAGGTTGTCATGACAACCAAGTAAACCACGAGAGCGTAGCTCGAGAGGTTTACGGTTGGCAGACAACTTTGAGAAGTTAACGCAGGGTTGTTGTTAACTGTTGCCCATACATTATCTTGTATAGTGTATGGGCATCAGTTGAACATTTCTTGATCGTGACCCACCTGCCGCCAACACGACAAGAAGCCCCGCTCACTCCAAGTTCTCACAATGTCCCAGACTCAAGTTTCCCATATCAAAATGAAGCTACCCACCAATTCAGAAGATTGGGACTATCCTTTCTACAGCACTGCTGTATTTTATTTCACGGATCTCGCGCTGCCGGCCGTTTACCCATGATCTGTCCACAACGCTCGCTGGCTGCACATGTGCAATGAGGATGCTGTTGTACCATCATGGTAACGTCCTCAGGATGGTACAACACCCTCATGATATCGCCACGATGGTACAACAGCTGTGTCTTTCTATTGAATTTAGCCAACAACAACGTTCCACCATACACTATAAATTTAGATATCATTGGAAATGAAAAAAAAATTACTCACCTTAGTAATGTTGTTTCTTCTAATGGAGTCTTGCTGTATTCTGACTATTGCAGTGATCTCCAACCTTTGAACTGCCCCGGAGAACAAAGAGTTAACTTTCCATGCAAGGCATGGAGCGCTGAGCTCGAGCTCGGTTGAAGCCCCTGTCTGCTGTTGTTTGAACCCCAACCGCCAGATCTTTACGAGCTATACTCACTGGGCGTCCTGTGTGGAAACTGTAAACTCACACTAGCCAACTGGCAACTAAATTTAATAAAAAGGGTTTTTTGGTTTCAAAGCAAAGACTCAAGTCAGGAAACCCAAAAAACAAAACACAACACACACCCAAAAATTAAAGAGGGTGAGAAAAGGAGGCACCTCTAGGGTGCCAACACTGCTCTTGCCCACCCACATCCCAAAACCAGGTTCTGAGAAGGGAGGCGGGGAGGTCAGAATACAGCAAGACTCCATTAGAAGAAACAACATTACTAAGGTGATTAATTTTTTCTTCAAACAACATGAAGTCTTGCTGTATTCTGACTATTGCAGACTACCAAGCAGTACCTCCATGGAGAAGGGACAGAACCTACTTTGGGAACAGGCTCTGAAGTACTGCTGTGCTAAACCGAGCATCACTCCTAGCCTGGATATCCAGAGAGTAATGCTTGGTAAAAGTATGGACTGTTTTCCAGGTGGCTGCTTGACAAATCTCTAAGATAGGAATATCCCTCGCAGCAGCCAGGGAAGCAGCTGTACCTCTAGTAGAGTGAGCCCTCAGGCCTGAGGGTGGGATTCTACCCAATTTTTCGTAGCAGAATTGTATGCAAGAGACAATCCACCTGGCAATAGATCTTTTAGTGGCAGGTTTTCCCTTACCGACCTCTCCATAAGTGAGGAACAATTGGAGGGAGTCAAACCTGTGACCCTCGGTGCGCTCTATATAGCAGCTAAGGGCCCTTTTTACATCCAGGCTGTGCAGCCTCCTCTCTCCAGAGGAGGAATGGTCAGTGAAGAAAACAGGGAGAGACACAGATTGGTTAAGGTGGAAATCTGAGACCACCTTAGGCAAAAACTTCCTGTTAGTTCTTAGGACCACCTTATCTCTATGAAAAGAAATAAAATCAGGCTCCACTGACAGGGCTTGCAATTCACTGACGCGCCTGGCAGAGGTAATGGCTACCAAAAACACAGTTTTCCAAGTCAAGTACTTAAGTTCTGCAGAAGACAAAGGCTCAAAAGGGGGTTGCATAAGCTGAACAATGCAAACATTTAGGTCCCAAGCAGGAGCAGGGTCCCTGAAGGGAGGATTGGTGTGCAACAATCCCTTGAAGAATTTGCAAAATACAGGATGAGCTGAAAGAGAAGAGGGCTTGCCTACTGACAAAAAAGCAGAAACAGCTGCCAAATGTACTTTGAGTGTAGCTGGTCTGAGTCCCAAGCCATTGAGATGAACCATATAGTCCAGGACTGCAGGCAACCCAGCAGATTCTGGAGGAATATGCTTACCAGAGCACCAAATAGTGAACCTTTTCCATTTGGAGTTGTAAGTCTTTCTGGTGGAAGGCTTTCAAGAAGTCTTTAGAATATCCAAAACACCTTGAAAGAGGTGCAGATCAGCAAACTAACTCTTCAAGAGCCAGGCCTTGAGATTGAGACATTTAAGATTCGGATACCTAACCCTCCCCTGAGAGGATGTCAACAGGTTGTAATTCCTGGGAAGAGACAGGGGAAGGTGGACTGCTAAGGACAGCAACAGTGGGTACCAGGGCTGTCTGGCCCAGTCTGGAGCAATCAGAATCACTTTGCAGGGTTGAGACCTGATTTTGACTAGTACCTTGAACAGAAGAGGGAAGGGGAGGAAGCATACAGGAACTTCCCTTCCCAATTGAGAACTAGAGCATCCAGGGGGACTGAGCCCAATACTGGGGGTCTGCAGCTAAAAAGAGGAAGTTGGTGAATGTCTGGGGCTGCAAAAAGATCTATCTGTGGAGTGCCCCATCTGGAGAAAATCATCTTCAAAATAAGGGGATCTAGGGACCATTCGTGGTGGACCTGAGATATCCTGCTGAGAACATCTGCCAGGACATTGTCCTTCCCTGGGAAGTGCACTGCTGTCAGAGAAGTTTGCAGAGAACAGGCCAGAGACCACAACTTCATTGCTTCTGTGCACAAGGCCGAAGACAGAGTGCCCCCCTTGCTTGTTGATGTACCACATTGTGGTGGTATTGTCTGTTCTGATCTGGACTACTTTGTTCTGAACAGACTTGGAAAAAACTTGCAGTGCCAGAAACACTGCTCTGAGTTCCAAGAGACTGATGTGAAGCAGAGATTCTTGAGGTGACCACAGCCCTTGGGTGGTCAGATCCCCCAAGTGGGCTCCCCAGCCCAAGAGGGAGGCATCTGTGGTAAAGATTAGAGAATGAGATTGAGTGACAAAAGGAACTCCTTGCCTTAGATTGTCCTGATCCTGCCACCTTTGCAAAGCCTGGATCAGGGTTCGAGTCACTGGGACTAGTTTGGTCAGGGAATCCTTTTTCTGGGACCAGAAGGCTCTTAAGTGGAACTGAACGTCCCTCATCTGAAATCTTGCTCCCTGGACCACTGCCTTAGAGGCTGCCATGTGGCCCAGGAGCTGCAGAAAGTGCCTTGCTGGTCGAGACACCTGAAGGGTGAAAGAAGAGGCCAGTTTCATACGGGTCCTTGCCCTGTCCAGGGGAAGGAAGGCTCTTGCCCTTATCGTATCCAGTTCCGCCCCTATAAAGGTGAGGAGCTGTACTGGCTCCAGAACTGACTTTGAAAGATTTAGGAGGAATCCTAAGGAAGTGAGCAGTTGCTGAGTTATCTGGAGATGTGACTTGACTTGGTCTGGAGACTGACCCACTATGAGCCAGTCGTCCAGGTATGGAAAGATGGAGATCTTTTTTCTCCTTAGGAAAGCAACCACTACTGCCAGGCATTTTGTGAACACCCTTGGGGCTGATGTTAGGCCAAAGGACATTGCTCTGAATTGATAGTGGCCTGAGGGCAACTCGAACCTGAAGTACTTTCTGTGGGAGCACCTGATGGGAATGTGAAAATAGGCATCCTTGAGGTCCAAGGAGGCTAGCCAGTCCCCTGGCCTTAGAGGGGCAGAATTATTCCCAGAGTCACCATTTTGAATTTTGGCTTTAAAAGGTGCTTGTTTAAATATCTCAGATCCAGGATGGGCCGCCATTCTCCTGTCTTTTTGGGAGTTAGGAAGTACCTGGAGTACAATCCTTTTCCCCTGTGTAGGGGTGGAACCCTTTCTATGGCTCTGAGAGCCAAGAGGGAAGAGACCTCTGCCTCTAGGACAAGGGCCTCTGAAGGATTTGCAGGTGGAAAGGATCTGGTTCTCATCTTGGGAAATTTTTGAAGCTGAGAACCAGTCCCTGGCTTACTACTTCCAGGACCCACTTGTCTGATGTTAAAGACTTCCAGTCCTGGACAAAGTAAGCCAGCCTGCCCCTACAGGTAGTGGAGAATCGGCCCGGGCAGACCCATCAGGGTGCCTGCTTGGCAGGGGCTTTAGGCTGAGGGGTGAGAGCAGGCCTGCTCATACCCCGTCTGTCTCTCCCTCTAAAGAACCCTCTCTGAGCAAAGGCAGAAGAGGAGGCCTGGGCTTGGTAAAAAGGCCTATGAAAAGGCCTGCCCCTGCCACTGGAATGCTGCCTCTGGGGAGTGGCTTGCCTTTCTTTGGCCTGAGCACTCCTGTAGGTGGTCCTGTACTCGTCCATTTTCTTCATGTAGTTCTCTGTCTGCTCCCCAAACAGAGAATTACCAATGACAGGAAAATCCATGGCCTTAGCCTAGGTATCCTGTGACAGGCTAGCACATCTGAGCCAAGCCATCCTTCGAAGGGCCACAGATGTAGCCATGACTCTTGATTAAACATCACTGGAGTCCACAGCAGCATGAAATTGCACCTTGGATGCCTCCATCCCATCCGCAGCCACCCGCTCCAGCTCCTTGGCAAGCTGGTCAGGGGCCTGTTTAAGTAGAGCTATCACAGTGTCCCACCTGGACTTCTGGTATCTAGCTGTGTAGGCCATATAATTAGCCTGCCTGAGTTCCAAAGATGCTGCCATGTACTGTTTCTTTGCCATGGCATCAATCCTCCTGGAGTCCTTATCTGGGGGGTGTGAAGCCAAGGGTATATTTGCCTTATCACAGGCAGCAGCCTGCACTACCCCAACATGGCTGCATTGCTGGGAAAGGAACTCCGTATCTGAGCCTGAAAGAGTATACCTCTTGTCCATTCTTCTGTCCACAGGAGGTATGGAATTAGGAGTTTTCAAAATCTTAAATGTCTGTTTCCCAAAAGACTTATGGAGGGGAATAGACAATCTCCTGGACTCTGGGATGTCCATCATCTCAACGTAATCAGGCTCCTCCTGATCCTCTACTGCTTCTTCCATAGGAAGCTGGAGGGTTTCAGCCACTTTTTTATAAAACATAAAGTGGGAAGGGGACTCAGAAAGCCTAGGAGGAGAAACACCTGAAGGTCTGTCTGGGGAGATGTCCGGGTCAATGGGCACATCCAGACTTTCATAATCACCATCACTATCTTCATACTCTCCCTCCTCCTCTTCCGGTTCATAAAATTCTGCTAAATTATAATCCGGAACCGGGGGAACCGACCGAACCGAGCCCCTAACCGATGGTGCCGGTTCAGTCGGAACCGAAGTTAGCGATTGAACTATCCTTATCGCTTTGACTATTTCATCAGCGGTCGTAGCAAGAACATGTGGATCCGAACCGGCTGACTTATCCCTTCTTTTTCTTTTAACCGGAACCAACTCCTCAGAGTCGGTTCTCCTTTTGCCCAAAGAAGTTTCGCCCTGGTCAGAGGGCACTCCTTCTGGTTCAGCCGGAACCGAACCGGGCTGGCCATCTGGGTCAGCGGATTTCTCGGCCTCTCTTTCCCTCAGTTTACCTACTCTCTTATCCAGGGTAGCTTTGGGAAAACTTTTACAAATCTGGCAGTCTGAATCGAGGTGGTCAAACCCCAGACAATAAACACAGGTGGTGTGGGGATCAGCCTTAGCAAAGGCTTCCCCACACACACTACAGTGTTGAAACCCAGTGGGCCCGGTTTTTTTCTTAGGTTTCTCAGACATGGCCAGTCCTAACCAAAACTTACCCTTTTTTCGGCAATCCGCCAGGCAAGACACCCCTATCTGTTCCTGACCGTGTTACGGGTCTTGGAAAAAAACGTAATGAAATCCGTTTTTTTTAGAACCGATTCGGACCGGTTACCACACTTTAATAAAATAGAAAAAACTTTTTCACAAACCTGATCGGTTCAAACCGAACCGATCCAATGTTTACAAGTTCCACACAGAAAACTAATATAGAAAACCTATCTAGTACTCACGGTACTACAGACAGAGACTTAACCGACAGGTTAGATTGTAGAAATTCGGTTGAAACCGAGAGAAAAAACGACACTTTAACCGACTTTTCTGAACCGAGCGAAGGAGAAATCTCCGGAGCGACTGTTCAGTGAGGTGGAGTAAAGAATCTGGCGGTTGGGGTTCAAACAACAGCAGACAGGGGCTTCAACCGAGCTCGAGCTCAGCGTTCCATGCCTTGCATGGAAAGTTACTCTTTGTTCTCTGGGGCACTTCAAAGGTTGGAGATCACTGCAATAGTCAGAATACAGCAAGACTTCATGTTGTTTGAAAGACAAAACATACAAGAGCAACTTCAACAGAAGAAAACACACTCAGACTTGTTATACAATACATTCATTTGTTCCTGGTGGCCATTCTGGGTCAGTTCTAACAATGGATAGTTCTGACGTCATATGGTGTCTATGGGAACAAATGAGTTAACAAAATAACCAAAGTAGAAAAATAACTTTTTGCCACAAAGAAATCTACGTTGTCAAGAAATTCTGCTGACTACAAACGTGGTGAAATCTTTACTTGGGAAAGAAAATTACGTTCCAGAAGTAGAGACAGATCTCAGTCCAGGACATAAAACAAATGAGACGGACCACATTCTAGATCTGTTCAACTTAAGGACCCGCAAGGAATTCACACAATACATGACTCAGACTCACCTACAAGCTCACAGCCTTCTGGTGTCCCTATAAGGACAAACAACAACACAAACAGAAAGAACAACAAAAAGGCTCCTTACACATGAGGGCCTGAAGCTCGGAAATACTCTGAGCGGAAGTAACTGCAACTAAAAACAATGCTTTCCATGATAAATGCAAGCTCACGTCTGCCGGCGCAGCGGTGGATTTGCCGTGACGCCGGGCAACCCGGTTCGGAACGGACCCAGTCGCCGGAGGGCTGGCCGGGGAGATGGAGTTGAGCGTCCGCTGACTGCCCCTTCTCCGAGGAGGTTCGGCAGCATCCGGGCGATGGGGACTCTAGCGGAGGCTAGGACACCCAGCTGCACGCTTCAAAGAGCATTGAGGCGGGCAGGACGTCATGCGTCATTGCACGTCCCCGCCTTCCCCAGAAAACGGAAAAAGGGACGGTTGCCAGCCACCCTCCATGAAGCCCGCCGCGGCTTCGATTAGCCCCCCAGGCCAAGTCCTCCAACCGATTACGGTCTCTGCAGGATGTTCCCTCCTCCATCCCGTGGCCCCACCGTGGGGGGTAAGCCACGGGGTATCGGAGGACTAGAGGCCGATCTGGGGGGGTGGAAGCCGGCGGTCCGTGACCGGGTTGAGAGTACCGGGTGGCCGGCAACCAGGTTGGTGGAAAAAATGTAAAAAAAAAAATAAATAAATAAATAAATAGCATAGCTCGCAACTCGGGGCCAGCTCGAAAGGAGGCCGGGTGAGCTTTTCTAACACAAAACTGAGGTCCCAAGCCAGGACAGGGTTACGGATTGGGGGTTTTCAAATGCAGAATACCTCTTAAAAAGGTAAGGGCCACAGATCACCTATCAACAGGTATGTGATACTGTGATATGCAGAGATGGCAGACAAATGTACCTTTTTTTTTTTTTTTAATACTTTTTTTTTTTACAATAAACAAGTTCTATTCATTATACAAACCACATATGATAAAAAATACAGTTGTTTTCAAAATGTGAGTTTTACATTAACATCTGCATGTGGTTAGATCTCAGTGTATACTTGGAAGTATTCTGACAAATACTTTACATAACTTATGTCTAACTATTGTAACAATATTAAACAATTTCATCTAATAAACTTAACACTCAACTCTAACAAGTGCCACTTTAAGAAAGAACTTTCCTTCACTGAACTATACTCTTCTATGCATAGTATAACTAAACACTTATTTAATAAGATATATTTGGGTCTGAAATAAGGCCTAGAAAATGTTTTCTCAATTTAACGTACTTGAAGTAACATAAAAACTTACTTATCGGAGCCCGCAGCACAAGTTTACCCTTGCAAATGAAGTTCCTGGTCTATTTCGTCTGTAAAATGTTAATATAAAGGTCTTCTTATGGAGGTAATTTCTTATTAATCTTTTTCAAAAGAAATATTCTCTTGGCATAAGTCCCACCTGGTCCACCTATCTATGTAGGTGGCAACCCTCTCTGTGTTGGACTGCAAATGTAATTCTTTCCATTTCTTGTATTCGTTGCACGACAGATATCCAGTCTCGGAGTGTGAGGGGAGCTTCCAAACGCCATTTCTTAGTTACAGCCTGATGTGCGGCAATTACTACTATTGCCCAAAGATAATGGCCTCCCATGCCTGTTATGTCTGGAGGAGAAATACCTAAAAGAAGATTCACCGGCCCCACAGGAGACGAGATACCTAGTAAGACCCTTAAATGCTGCTGTATTTGGTCCCAATATAGTTGACATTTTTGGACAATCCCAAAATACATGGGTGTGGGTGGCAGTCTGCTCCCCACACTGTCTCCAATGAATAGGACTGGAAGCTATACTTCTCAACCTGTAACTGTGGAGTTATAAAGTACCTAATTTTAAGCCTCCAAGCAAATTCCTTCCATGTAGGTGATGAGGTTGTTAACCAAGTAGATTTCCAAACCCTTAGCCAGTCTTGTCTATCTAGTCTGAACTGCAATTCCTGTGCCCACCTATGTTGCAATTTCTGAATACTGCAGCAGAGGAACAATATCTGGAGAGGCCAAAATGGGGAGGGGATCATGGTCGCCCCCTCCATCTGCAGCTTGAGGAGAACTCACTGAAGAAGAGGGCAGGGAGGAAAGGCATAAAGAAACCTCCCATTCCAGGAGAGAGACAACGCATCTCGCCAGAAAACTCCAGGCCCTGAAGTGAGCAAGCAGAAAAGTGGCAGTTTTGTGTTGAGTGGGGACGTAAAAAGGTCCAACTCTGGGTGACCCCAGTGGTAGAACAGACATTCTACTACAGAGGGCAGAAGCTCCCATCCGTGCACCGGAGACCGGCTTAAGCTGTCTCCTAAGACGTTTTGCATGCCTGGGACATGCACGGCCGAAAGATGAAGGCTGTGGTCCAGTGCCCAATACCATACTCACATCGCCTCCAAACACAGGGGATATGAGTAGGCCCCCACTTGTTGATGTAGTGGACCACGCTGGTGTTGTCTTGTCTGGACTAGCAACGGGCCTGAGGAAGAGATGAGTCTTGGGTGTACAGAACGGCCCGCATCTCCAAACATTTATATGCAGATGTCCCTCGGCCACTGACCACAGCCCTTGGGTCTGATGAGCCCCCCCCATCCTGAGTTGGACGAGTCCGTGGTCAGAATTTGCTGAGGAGGGTGAATAAGGAAGGGGAACCCCCGAAGGAGACTGCTGGGCTACAGCAACCACAATAGATCCCTCCTGACGGGGTCTGACACCATGACCATCTGGTCGAGATTATCTGTATGCTGATCCAACTGAACTCAGAGTGTCCACTAAGGGACTGACATGCGCAGTCTGATGGCTGGCCAGAGGGACAGTTACCCAGAAGGCGTAGGAACAAGCAGGCAGGGACATGATGAGAGGAGTAGAGAAGTTTGGTCAGCTCTATGAAGTGGTCTGCTCTGTCCTGGGAGAGGAAGGCCATGCCCTGAGCCATGTTCAGGACTGCCCAATATACTGAAGATGCTGGGAGGGGGAAAGGAAGGACTTGGCCAGATTGATGGGCACCCGAAGGTCCAGAAACTGGCTGTGGATATGTTCCAGGGTTAGCAGGAGATGCTCCTTGGATGGGGCTGCCAAGAGTCAATCGTCCAGGTAGGGAAAGACATAGAATCCCTGGCGCCAGAGGGCAGATGCTACCACTACCAGGCATTGGTAAAAAACCCTGGGAGTTGAGGACAAACCAAAAGGGAGTGCTTGAAACTGGAAGCATCTCCGAGACACACATATTTTGATGTGAAGGTATGCATCCTGCATGTCCAGGGAACAGATCCAGTCCCCCTGATGTAATAGGGAGAGAAGGCGTTGCAGCGTAACCATTCTGAATTTCTTGTACTGAATGGAGAGATTTAGTTTGCTCAGGTCCAAGATGGGCCTGAGGTCTCCCGTGCACTTAGGAACTAGGAAGAAATGAGAGTAGTACCCCTACCCTTATTGGGATACAGGTACCGGCTCTATAGCCCGCTTTCACAGAAGGGTGTGGATTTCCTCCTATATCAGGGGGTGCATGATGAGGAGGGTAGTGGGACAGAGATGGGGGGGAGGCCATTCCAGGAACTCCGGAGTGGCCCTGCTCAATTATCTGAAGTACCCAGCTGTCTGTTGTGATCTCCCTCCACTTGGACAGGTAGTGGAAGAAACTATCCCCATCACCACCTCCTGCTCTGCCCGAGGGAGGGGGTGGGGCAAGGAGTCAAGGGGGCAGCGGCGGATGCAGGGGGGCTGCTGGTCCCCCCTGGGGATTTTATTAGTGGAGGAGGCTGAGGTAGGCAAGGCAGCTGTTGTAGTTTTATATTTGCCTTGGGTTCTAGCCGGCTGCCTGGCTTGGAGCGGAGACTGGCGACGAAAGGGCTGCTTCTGGGCAAGACTGGGCTGGGTATGATAATGGGAGTGGACTGATCTTACTGCCCTCCGAGGCCTAAAGCTTGGCTAGGATGTCCTCCATGTCTCCTCTGAGCAGCAAGGAGCCTCTCAAAGAGGCGTTCAGTATAAACTGCTGCACATCCTGAGCAAACCCTGAGACTCTGAGCCAAGAGTACCGGCAAAGGCAGAGGACGGTGGCTGCAGCTCTAACCGACACATCCACAGTCTCATAGGTGGTCCTGAGAAGGTGGTCACCGACGTTGGGAGACCGCTTTCAGGTGGTTCTGCAACTCCGACTTAGGAGCCCCTTCGGGGAGAGGGGAGGAGGAGGACAATCACCTGGACCTTGTCCCACAGAGAATTTTGATACTGCAGCATGTGGCCAAGGTAGTTAAGGGCCTGAATAGCAAGAGTGGAGGAGGCAAACATCCTTTTGCCAAAAAGGTCCAAACAGTGGCCAGTCTGGGGGCAGGGAACTGAGGTGTTTCGGTCATTTGGAACGGTTATGGGTGGCATTAATGACCACCGAATCTGCCTGAGTTTCTTCTCCCAAAAAGGGCCTGCCCTCTGGGACATGATAAAGCCAGTCTGCCTTGCAAGACATGGCAGGGAGGAGATGGGGCAGACGCCAAGCCACAGCAACGGCGGGCGGCAGCACCCCACGAGGCCACCATTGTTACATCCTTGTAAGCATCTATCAGCACGGGAATCACCAATGGTGGCGCATCAGGCTTACGTAGGTATATGGCTAACTGCCAATGTTCGAGGTCTTGCTCCTCCGAGCTGAAGACCATCGCTGTCTGGATGCAGCACATGACCACAGAAAAGGAGGGATCATCCAGGGGAGAGACTGTGGAATGTCCTTGGGAGCAGAGACTCCTTCGGAAGACCCAGAGGGGGAGGGGGAGCCAGAGTCCCCATCCCCTTCATCTGGAGCACACTCATCCCCAGAATCAGGGAGAACCAAGTCAGGGTGGTATTCATCCCCTTTGTCGGCTGGGGGAGGAGGGAAAAGGAAATGGCCCGCCGTGATGTCTGAGGGGGATGCTGAGGGGTTGGCGATGTAGGCCCCTGCAATGGGTCCTCTGGAGGAGGCAGTGGGTCGGCGTTGGTACCTGGGAGTGCAGGACACCAGTACTTGAATATCCACCATGACTAGCGTAGGACCTGACAGAGGTGGATAACGGTAACCCAGTGGAGCCCCCAGCGTAGGTAGGCCAGGATAAGGCCCTGTGGGTGCTGGATGAGGGTAATAAGGACCCTCAAGTATAGGCTGGAGAGGGTCCTGCATTGGAGCAGGCAACACAAGTGCTGGCAAAAGGTGAGCCCTGCGTGGGGTAAAGTGAGGGCTAGGAGTCGGCCAAAAGCCTATCTCCAGAGGGGGCACGGACCCGCGAGATGTTTCCAACTCCAGTGAAGCAGGCGATGGAAGGGGTGATGAAGGTGCCCCTGCATCTATGGAACCCACATCGGCGAAAGGACCTCCAACAGGGCCACTCTACCGTGTACCCAAGGAGGATTAGGGCCTAAGCAGCAGGGGCCTGGTGGGCTGGGAAGATCCCTGGCCCAAAGCTCTTCCACCAGTGATGGACATAGTGGTAGGAGGAGGAACCGCCATTTGTCCTGTGGTAGGGGAGTGTTTGTGGGACGTGGGGCTGACCCACCAGTGGTGGACCCCGACGGGGCCTAGCGAGAGTGTGGCGACCGCAAGTGGGAAGACGAAGACCGGGACTGGTGCTTCTCTTTGTCCCAGTGCTTGTACTTCCAGCAGATTTGTCCTGGGGTTTGGCCAGTGCCGAGCCAGAGGACTGGAACTGGGAGGACGAAGACTGGGCCTAAGTGACTGGAGGTTGGGCCTGGGAGGCTGGAGAAGAAAGTGCCTGCAGCTCCTGCTCCACTGAGGTGATCTTCAGCTTGAGCAAGTGCCCCTCGAGGGTCTGCTGATGGTGGCGCCGGGTTGTGGCGTTGAACCTCTGGCAGAAATCACAGGACAAGACGTTGTGATCTGGGCCTAAGCATAAAAGGAAAGCTGAGTGACTATCGTTTATAGGAATTTGCTGTCCACAGGAGCACTTGTCCGATGCCCCGAAATCGACCAGGAAGGAGAAGAAGACATAAAAGAAAAAGAAAAAACATTGAAAGATAGGGAAAACTAAAGTGAGAAAGACACGTGACTAGGTCAACAGCGGGAAAGAAATACAGGTTACTCACCTGTAAAACAGGAGTTCTAGGAATGGCATATGTTGTTCATCCACACTGTCTGGCAGGTTCCTTGCAGCTTTAAATCTTGCCGGAAGGTCTTCAAGCTGGCTCCTCCCACCCACCCGGGTGGTAAAACTCTCAGCTCCGCCCCATGATGCCAGATCTAGCCCCGCTGGAAGCCAGGTTGTGCGTCGAAGCCGGTGAGGCCGGGTGGGTCGTGAGGATGAACAACATATACCATTCCCAGAACACCTGTTACAGGTGAGTAACCTGTATTTCTAGGGACATGGACATGTTGTTCATCCACACTGTCTCCTAGCAGTTCTCCGGGAGGAGGGAGGCAAGGCGCACACCCCTACTTAGGGAATAATGACTGGAGAACCGAGGCCCGAAAACCAGCATCCCGGTGTGACTCAAGGTCGATGTGGTAATGGGTAATGAAGGTGTGCTGACTTCCAGGTAGAAGCCCCGCAGATTTCCTGGATAGGGACGTCCCTGGAAGCAGCCACCGACGCAGTGGTATGGCAGGTAGAATGAGCTCTTATCCCTCTGGGAGGCTCCATGCCCGCCAACCTATAGCAGAGATCTATGCAGGAGGTGACCCACCTGCCTATCGTCCGCTTGGCTGCAGGTCTGCCAGGTGCGGCTTCAGTGTAGATGACAAACAGCTGGCGAACCTCTCCCCAAACTTCAGCCGTCGACTCCTTGTAATAAGCGAGCGCTCTTCTAGGGTCCAAAGTATGGTGCCTATATTCGGCCTCCGAGGTGTGATTGGGGTAGAACACCAGCAGAGTCAACACCTGGTTAAGGTGAAACTCCGACAACACCTTCAGAAGGAATTTCGGGTTGGGGCGCAGGACAACCTTGTCCCTGTGGAACACCAGATAAGGAGACTCGATGGAAAGCGCCTGGAGGTCTCCCATCCTTCTGGTTGACGTGATAGCCACCAAGAAGGCGGTCTTCCACGACAGGTGAGAGATGTCACACCTGTGCATCGGTTTGAATGGCTTGCCCATGAGCTTAGCCAGTACCAGCAATAGATCCCACGGAGGTGGAGGTTCTCGCACCGGAGAGGATATGTGATCAAGGCCTTTGAAAAAGCACCCGACCACCTTCTCCTGCGCCACCGACTGCTTCTCGGCGCGCCGGTAAGCAGAGATGGCTTGCACGTCTGTAAGGGTGCGTCGACCTAAGCCCTTGCTGAGAAAGGGACCACAGGTAGTCCGGAATGCTTGTCAAGGAGCAGAAGGAAGGGTCCAGGCCCTTGCCCTGACACCAAATGGAGAATCTCTTCCATTTAAAAGCGTAGCATTTTCTGGTCGACTCCTTACGGGAAGCCTCAACAACGTTGAGGACCTCGTCGGAAAGACCCAAGGCCTGGAACTCTAGCCACTCAGGAACCAGGCCGTCAGGTGCAGGGATTGAAGATCCGGATGGAATACCTTCCCCTGATTGACTGAGATCAGGTCCTGGCATACTGGAAGCCACCTCGGGAGCCTGAAGCTGAGACTCAGGAGATGTGGATACCAGAACTGGCGAGGCCAGTCTGGGGCTACCAGAATCACCTGCGCCTTGTCCCTCCTTGCCTTGAGAAGCACCTTGTGGATCAAGGGAAATGGGGGAAATGCGTAGAAGAGGCCCGGGGTCCACAGCCTTGAGAAGGCATCCCCCTGCAGCGAGCCCTGCTGAGGGGGGCCGGCTTGAAACAGTCTCAGCTTCGCATTCTCCCTGGAGGCAAACAGGTCCACCTGAGGCATGCCCCAGTGGGAGAACAGATCTTGTACTACCTCCAGCAGGAAACCACTTGTGGGACGCAGCTCCTATCCAGCTTAGGGCATCGGCCAGAATGTTGGAGGCTCCTGCCACATGGATGGCAAGGAGATCCGCCTCCAGGCTGTGCAGGAGGGACCAAATGCGGAGAGCTTCCCTGCACAGAGGCATGGAGCGCGTCCCGCCCTGGCGGTTTAAGTAGTGCATGGTCGTGGTATTGTCCGTCTGGACCTGGACCACCTGACCCCGTACAAACGGAGCGAAGGCGGTGAGGGCTACATGAACCACTCGAAGCTCAAGCAGGTTGATGTGGCATCGGGACTCCCGAGGGGACCAGAGGCAGTGCGCTCTGTGCTCCTCCAGATGGGCACCCCAACTCATCAGAGAGGCGTTGGTCGATAGAGAGACAGTCGGCTCGGGGCGGACAAACGGGATGCCTTCCTACAGATGAGTTGGAACGATCCACCACTGGAGAGCGTTCCACATCTCCTGGGTCACTATCACTGGCTGATCCAAAGGACTGGAGTGCTGTGACCATTGTCTGGCCAGTCCCCATTGTAGGGGATGCATGTGCCAACGGGCCCAATGGACCACGCTGGTGCAGGCCACCATGAGGCCCAGGAGGCGCAGGAAGTCCTGGGCAGAGCGCAATTGCCCAACCTGAAATGATTGAGCAAAGGAGGAAAGAACCTCGGCCCTGTCCACCGGGAGCCATGCTCTGGCTCGCAGAGAGTCGAGCTCTGCCCGATGAATGGATCACCTACTTTGGCACGAGTTCGACTTGGCCTTGTTGATAAGGAGGCCAACTTGAGAGCAAACCTGGAGGGCCAGATCCCTGGACCGCTCCACCTCCATTCTGGAGGAGGCCGCAATCAGCCAGTCATCCAGGCAGGGGTAAACCCGGACCCTACGGTGCCGCAGGAATGCTGTCACCACTGCCATGCATTTGGTGAAGACCCTGGGAACTAGAGAAAGGCCATAGGGCATGGCCCAGAACTCGTATAGGGACCCCTCTGCCCTGAAGTGGAGGAATCGCTGGTGGGATGGACTGGGACGTGAAAGAACGCGTCCTGGAGGTCCAGAGAACAGAACCACACACCTTGTTCCAAGGATGGAATGATCTGAGCCAGAGTGACCATACTGAAGGTTCGAGACCTTAGGAACCTGTTCAGGTCATGCAGGTCTAGAATGGGGCGCCAGCCCCCCGTCCGTTTCGGGACCAGGAAGTACCTGGACATAAAGCCTGGGTCTGGTGGAGGATCCGCCACCTTCCTGATCACCTCCTTTTCGAGGAGCAGGGCAATGTCGGCTCGACGAGCAGACAGAGAGGCTGCGGACCCTGTAGCCCGCTGTGGGGCGATGGCTCGGAAGGGCGGGGCCTGCTCGAACTCCAGAGGCAGACCCCTTCCTACCACCTCCAACACCCAACGGTCTGTGGTGATAGCAGACCAGGCGGAAAGGAAGTGGCGGAGCCATCCCCCCATGGGGGGAACCCAGGAGGGAGTGACGGGGCTGGAGGCGACACCCCTCAACCCGTCACTGGGCAGGCTTGGAGGAAGGACCGGCTGAGAGACCTCCTGGGCCTTTTCCTCCCTGCTTCCTGTTGGAGGAAGCTGCAGGCTTGGCTTTAGGGTGCCAAGTGCAAGCCTGCTGGCCCTGATGCTGGTGTTGCTGGGCCGGCCGTGCCGCAGGGGCAGAAGGTCAAAGGACTTATGCTGCTGACGACGGCCCTTGTCCTTCTGAACGGACATGACCGAGTCCAAGGTGGCGTTGGACTTTTCGATCCTCAGGAGGTGGCCTTCCACTCCAGGGCCGAACAGGTCAGTCCCCAAGAAGGGGACGTCCACCAACTTGTGCTGGGTATCCACCATAAAGGTGGATATCCTCAGTCAGGCTCTGCGGCGCATGGCCACTGCGGCCGCTACTGACCAGGCACAGGAGTCTCAGATATCTAGAGCCGTTTGGAACTGCTGTTTGCCACTGCCCTTCCCTGATCCCACACCTGCTTGACTGTAGTCTGCAGGTCAGCCGGGAGATGAGGGATCACCTCATCCAAGGAGCCCATGAGGGCGTGGGAGAAGAGCGCCATCGGTATGGTCAAACTGGCCTGACGGAGGCCGAGGGAGGATGCAGCGTATACCTTGCACCCGGCATAGTCCAGCTTTTTGGACTCCTTTTCGGGGGGGCTTATCCACATCCCTAGCATTCCCGGAGTGCCAGAAAACGCTCTCGGTGACCAACCCCTCCGCAGAGGGTGCTCCGAAAAACTGGGCAAGAGCGGTGGGGACTGCATACTTCCTGGCCATCCTGGCCCGGCGGTGCAGGACAGGAGCCGAGCCGCTGCCAAGCGCCAGGCTGGGCCAACAATGGCTTCAGCCACTGCAAAGGCCTCCGTGGGAGAATCCCCTCGGTCCAGTATCTCTATGAGGGGATACTTGGCCCGCTTGGATACAGGCTCGAGCTGCATCCCGGTGGACTCCAAGATGAGCCGGAGCAGGCCCATGAACGATGATGGGCTCTCGTCCATCGACTGCCCCCCGGAGGACTCCAGGTCAAGGGGCCTGGAAAACAGGGAAGAGTCGTTGTCAGACTCCGTGGAGTCTGCGAAGAGCTGCCTGGGGCCTGAGCCACCCTCCACCTGCCGAGGACGGTCGGGAGTGAGGATGACCAACAACCGGTGGGGCAGACCCTGACCTGACCGAGAATCCTTGGTCAGAGCCCCCGATTTCGGTTGTGGAGGCGGAGGTTCCACCACAATCGGTGGGGCAGCTTGTTTCGGCCGAACAACCGGCCCAGGCTTGGGCACATCGACTACCGTGAGGGGTTGTTTCGGCCTTTCGGGTGACAGCCACTTAATGGCCGGGGAAGGCGACGGCGTCGGCTTGTTCCCGGACAAAAGGAGCTGCTGCCACATTAAGTCCCAGTAGCGTCGACGCAATTTGCACCGAAGCCTCTCCTCTTCTGAGGAGGAAGACGAGGACGAGCGGCGCTGCCGCTTTCCTCGGTGCCGAGACCGAGACCACCGGTGTCAGCAGGATCGGCTGGACTGAGACGAGGTCCGAGACTGAGACCGAGACCCTCGGTGTTTCCGACGGTGGGTCTGGGAGGGGGCCGGGGACACCTGCTCCTCCCTTGGCTCGGGAGCCTTGACCGGGGACTCCGGCACAGGAGGTGCAGGCAAGTCCTCGGTTTCCTCCGGGGGAACCGGTGATGAAGGGTTGTAGACTTCACCAGTCAACAGCCCGATCCGGCCGAGTTGAGAAAAAATCTCGACCGCGTCGACGGGTGTCTCGGCCAACTGACCTGACGGGGACACCGAGAAGCCAGCAGCCTTAGCCGCAACCTTGACCGAAGTCGAGTGTCGACTGTCCGAGGAAGAGGACCTCTCCCGCTCCCACGAAAGTCGATGGTGGGACTTACACTTCGAGTCCTTCTTTTTGACAGAGAAGAGTGCCCCGATGGCCCTTCATCCTTCGTGGAGAGGGATTGGCAAAGCTCCTTAAAAGAAGCTGTGTAGGAGGATCCCAAAGAGAGCGGGATAAATACAGGACGAGGAAGAAGGAGGATGCGGCCTGGGCCACCTTCTCCTCGAGCGCGATCATCTGCTCGAATTGCTCAGCCGAGCCAGCCACCACGGACACCGCCCAACAGGCCTCCTTGGACTTCACCGGCGGGTAACGTTTCTCAGGGCACCCAAGTTGTAGCTGGGCAGCGCTGTCTTCAAAGACGTTGGCCGAAAAAGACCTGCACAACTCGCAGGCCTGCGGGTCGTGGTCAAGCCCGAGGCAGTAGACGCACATGGAGTGAGGATCTGTCCTGGACATATTCTGCCCACATGGGCACCGCCGAAAACCGGGAGTCGATTTGTCCATCGCAGCCGCGAAGGAAGAATTAGACCCGAAGTCTGGAAAATTTTAAAATTATTTATTTTAGGGTGAACCCGAAGAGTTAGGATCAGTCTATCGCGATGCGTTCACGGAGGGAACCTTAGCTAGCAGTGAGGAAGATCTGGCGTCATGGGGCGAAGCCGGGAGTTTTACCACCCCGGTGGGTGGGAGGAGCCAGCTAGAAGACCTTCCGGCAAGATTTAAAGTGGCAAGGAACCTGCCAGACAGTGTGGATGAACAACATATCCATGTCCCTAGAACTGGTGAGGACGTGGAGGGCCTCGCACCTATATAGGGTAGCTGACGACAGAGAGTGACGTCGGAGGTGGGCGGCCCTCTCTGGTAGGCTGCTAGCTGGAAAGTTTCTGTGTGGTCCTAGTGCCTGACAGCAGAGTCCTACCTGTGATGCCCTGCTGCAAGATATTCCCCTGACATAAGATCCTTTCTGACCAACATTCTTTCGAATCACAAGCCATTTCCAGTCATAAGACAAAGAGCTTATTTAAAGGTTTAAGACCAGAAGCTATGAAACAGATGCTAAATCAAGATTATCAAAAAGTCACTCTAGTGAACTGAAATGAACTGTTAACACCTAAAGTAAAGACAGAGCAGAGCACCCAGCAAGGACCAAGATTGATTAATTTTGTAACAGACTTTAATCCCCTGGCAGGCCAAACAGGGATTGTAGTGCATAAACTGCGGCCGATTTTGAATGCTGACCCCATACTGAAGAATGCTATACAAAACAAGTCCAGGGTAACATTTCGTAGGGGTACCACAACAGGTGACCAAATAATGTCAAGTCACTTCAATGCAACTAAAGTAAATGAGCCTACTTTGAAATGGCTACCCCCTCCCCCCGGCTTCTATTAATGTGGTAAATGTAGTGATCTGTAAAGTTCCCAAGGAAGGTAACTATTTTGCAACGGAGTCTAAAAAGGTAGAAACTGCACAATTTATACAATGTAGCACCCCATTTATAGTGTATATTGCCTGGTGCGCCAATACTATGTAGGGCGAGATGTAAAGCATATTACAAAATGGATACAAGAACATGTAAGGGCGATACTGCCATTTCTCTGAAACACACAGGACAGAAACCAGTCAACTCTGATTCATGGCCTTGGGTCATGTCCCTACTGCACCCAGAGCTAGTGATCATACCAAACTGTCACTCCAGAGGGAAACAAGACAGAATGTGCCACTCAACAGCAATTCCCCATATAAGCTGAATAAAGAAACTGTCTCTTTCTTATCAAATAACACCCGTGTATAAGTTACACAACTATGTACATTATTTTCTCTAGATTCTTTCACCACTACCATCCATCTCTCTAAGCTCTTCAACACTTAAAGGAATTAGTCACCAGCAGGTTTGACTATTAACTGCAATAATCTCTGTAACTGTGAATGCATTTAGTCTTCTTGTATTTCTAACATACTAACATACTAAAATGCCAGCAGAATAGGCCTAACGGTCTTTCGTGTCTGCTCGTTTGGTCAGTCCCCAACCTGGGTGCTGACCTTGCTGTCCCCCTCGCCTTCTCTGGCTTCTCCCTTCCCAGTTCCGGATATTCTTGCTGCATTGGATTTTGCTTCCAGAACCCTTCCCCTGTACCTGTCCCAACCCCTCTTGAACCCCTCCACTGTCTCTGCCTCCACCAGCCCCCTAGGCAGTGCATTCCATGGCTCCACCACCCTCTCAGTGAGTAGCACCTCCTCCTTTCTCCCTCCAGCTTCCAGCCATGCCCTCTAGTGGCCCCTTCCTCCCTTCCTTCAAGCACCCGACTGTTCCTCCCTATTTACCCTCTTCATGTACCTAAGACCTCTATCATGTCCCCATGGTCCTTCTCTCTTCCAATGTGTACATATTTAGCTCTTGAGCCTCTCCTCCTGAGTCCTGTCCCCCAAGCCCCAAATCATTTTGGTTGCCCTCCTCTGGACCCTCTCCAGGAGGTTAATGTCCCGCTTTAAGTGTGGCCTCCAAAACTGCACGCAGTACTCAAGGTGCGGCCTCACCAAGCAGTTATACAGAGGGAGTATCACTTCCCTCCTTCTGGAGGTGATCCCCCTAGCGATGCATCCCAGCATCCTGTTGGCCTTGGCTGCTGCCCTCCTACAAGTCTCAGAGTTGTTCATCTTGACATCCACCACCACCCCCAGGTCCCTCTCAGCCATCGAGACTTGTAGCATTTCCCCCAGGGTGTACACTTGACCTGGGTTTCAGCCCCAGGTGGAGTACCTTGCATTTCCTTGCATTGAACCTCAGCTTCCACTTTCTAGACCATCTTTCCAGAGCCTCCAGGTCCCCTGTGGAGCCACCTCCCCTCCTCCCCATCCACCACCGCCCCCAGTTTCGAGTCATCTGCAAAGAGACTCATCTCAC
The DNA here is from genome assembly GCA_016271365.2 of Neoceratodus forsteri. Taxonomy (NCBI): domain Eukaryota; kingdom Metazoa; phylum Chordata; order Ceratodontiformes; family Ceratodontidae; genus Neoceratodus; species Neoceratodus forsteri. Next base: position 1,688,153,095 of record CM057452.1, on the reverse strand, counting down.
TCCTGATTCCTGTCCTTATGTCCGATACGTAGGCGTTGAACAGAAGTTCTCCTACAGTTGAACAATTTCTCCTGCTGTAACTTTGCAACTTTACCACCATCTTTCTCTGGTCCTGAAATGTTAACTTTTATCATGGTTATTCCATCTCGAATTGTACCTTAGACTACTTACAAAAACAGTATTTACAAAAACCCTGAACCTCAGTTAAACAAGTAATTTTTTTCTAGTCCCCCCCCCCATCCTTACCTCCCGACGACATGAACTCTTGTAAGATTTATGTCCTAGAGACACATCCATGGAGGTCGAATATCCATGTTTAACGTTGATGCATAATTTCTAACAGTATAACTAGTTACCAAACAGAAACAGATTCATTCATTTATTTACCCTTGCAAAAGTCTGCATCCACCATATAGTATATTATGAAACTACTGAATAGCAAATTCATTGCCCCCAATAATCAATTCTTTTAGAAGATCTGGATGCAAATTAACATGGGATTAATTTTATTTATTGTGTGTACATATATTTTTTTTTTCAAATTGTATAGGTTTATACATGTTTAATATACAAAAAAATAGCATCTTTTTCACAAAATATATTATACGAGATTTACAGGATTTGTTGAATTCACTTCTATTACATTTATGCACTATTTAGCCTATCCCTTTAAAGCACAAACTTTATGTCCTACTGGCCACGCCCTCTGAGGAAGACCCCTGTGGTAGAAGTGCAGAGGTACAAGAGTCAGCCTCCTTTTGGAGCTCACAATATACAGCGCTGCCTGAATTTAACAGCTTATACTGTTTTCTCTACTAGAGTGCTTTTTTTTTTTTTTTTTTTTTGCAAAGCTCTGCAGCTTGGCTACCCAAGATTGCACTGTCTTGACATCCTTGAGCGCCCTGCAACTTTCTTGTTTGTTTCTAACCAACTGGCTGGCACATCTGAACCAGAAGTGCACCTTCTTGTGGAGGACAGATTGAGTATGTGGACTTTAACTTATCAACTCTGAGATGAGGGGTGGAGTCGGGGGATAGGAGTGGCCTGATCTAGCAGTAAATCAGTTAGCTACTGTAGCCCTGATTATTGTGCAGGTACTGTAGCAGTGATCACTGGGCAATCTGGTGGTTCACTCAGAGAAACCTACTATGAGGGGGATGGGACCACATGTCATTAGAGCTAGCATCTTTGGGAGGGTGGTTGGGTGTACAGGGTGCGGGGCGGCCATGGTCCTTGACTGGGCTTGGAAGTTCAGGAGTTGCCCAGTGTGCTACCAGCTGGTAAAGCTCAGATAGGAGGCTGAGGGGATTAGGAGGCAGCTAGAAGATCGGAGGGGTATGGAGGGTGGGGAAAAGGGCAGGGTCACCCACATGGCTGCACCAATTACTAAAGACAGCAGCATAGGGACAGGAGCACGGGGGCACATGGGGACCCTGACAGAGGGGTCCAAAATGAGGAAACTTCCAAAGAAGCAGGCAGCCATCTGGGTTGGACAGAGGGAACCAGGGTTGGGGGGAGGGGTTGGGAGAGGGAGTCTTGGGGTTGGGAATTTAGGCTCAGCAACAGTTTCAACCCTCTATGTCCGCTAGTGGAGGAGGGGAGCACCTGGGGGGATGCAGCTACGACAACAGGGGCGGTTAGGGCTGGGAAGGGAGGAGGAGGACAAGAGACAGGGTCCGGAAATCAGGAAAAATAAGGGGAAGCATGGAGTGCAAGAAAGTGGGGCGGCGGGGGGATCAGAGCAGGCAGAGGGAGAGGGTATAGTGGGGGGAAGGGCAATGAGGAAAAACAGGCATACAAAGGGAAGGATGCAGTAAATGGAGCTGAGGGTTTGGATCAGGGGGGCATGGCAGGCAAGGAGGTGTTGAATGCAGACAGGATGGATGGGAGGATGAGCCAGGCTAGACCAATGGATGGGGGAAGGGCCAGTCGTGAGCAGGGATGGGGTGCATGCAAAGGATACTCGGGAGGGAGGAAGCCGGGATCGGAGGGGTTGCCACTGTCAATGAGGAGAGAGCAGCATATGACACCCAGATAGTGGGAGGAGCGAGGAACCGGCTGGGGGGAAGGGTCGGGGAAAAAGGAAGAGAAGGGGCATGGAAGGAGAGGAAACCTGGGGGGTGAGAATGGAGGCAAGGGAGTGGTTAGAGTGCTCCTGTTGGGGGATTCCATGATCTGGGGTATCAAATGGGATAGGGAGGGGGAAGCCTGCCCAGTTAGAACCAAATGCTTCCCTGGCCTGATGGTGCACAAGGCCAAGTACAAGGTATACTCACTAGCAAGGGAATAGGGAGGTTCCCCGGACATACTGGTGCACCTGGGTACAAATGACAGAGGGAAATAGTGAACTAGAGATACAGGCAAGGTTTCGGGAGCAAGCAAGGGATTGCCATTCCATAGGATGCTTGATTTCCTTCTCGGAAATCCTGCCAGTTCCGAGGACTAGTGGGAAGAACAAGCAGAAAATTAGGGAGGTAAATCAGTGGCTCAGTGAGTGGTGTGAGGCCAGGGGGTATGGGTTGATGGCAGACTGGGGGGAAACCTGGGAGGATAAGGGGCTGTACACTAGGGGTAGGCTACACCTCAATTTGGAAAGGAGGAAATCCTTAAGCTGAAGATAGAGGGGTTCATCAGTGAAAGGTGGGGTTTAAACTTGTGAAGGAGGGAGAGACAGGAGTAGGGACTGTTGAAGGGGGTCCAGCAAAAGAAAGACTTGGTCTCCACCCCCTTAGGGAGTTGGAGGAATATGGAAAAAAGGTCAACAGGTAGGGTGCAGGAGAGGGGAAGAGACTACAGTCACACGGAAACACGAGGGGGGGAATGGGAAGGGAGGAAAGGGGTGGAGGGTGGTCCTGCTAAATGCCAGGAGCTTAGGAAATAAGATGCCAGAGCTCCAGGTGATGCTAGCTGAGGGGGCAGAGGATGTGGCAGCTGTCACTGAGACCTGGGCCACCCCAGGGCACAACTGGGATCTAAACCTGGAGGGCTACACTATGTTCAGGAAGGACAGAGGAGGGAAGGGGGTGGCACTGATAGTCAAAAACTGCACTGGAATAGGAGGGGGTGGAGGGGACTGTGGAGGCGATTTGGGTCACCCTGAAAACAAAGGGGGTCAAGAGAGTTAAAACAGGGAGTGGAATGCACTGCCCAGGGGACTAGTGGAGGGGTTCAAGAAGGGTTGGGACAGGTACGGGGTAGGGTTGTGCTGGCAAAGTCCAATACAGGTGGAATATCTCGGACTGGGAATGGAGAAGCCCGAGGGGGTTGGGGAGGAGACATCAAGGTCAGCTCCCAGGTTGGGGGCTGATGAAACGAGCAGACACGAAAGACAGGCCTACTCTGCTAGCATTTTAGTATGTTAGTATGTCATTTTGAATTAAGGTTAAGTAATGGAATCCTCAGACTTCAAAAAGCGCTACTGGAGCCAGTGAGTACACACTATTAATTGAATTAAATATTTTACTATTTTGTTCAGGTGTCAGCGTGGCTCAGTTGGTAGCACATCCGCCTCTGGACCAAAAGGTCGTGGGTTCTCGTTCCACACTGGGATTGGACTTGCACCTAAAAATCGCTGGCATCCGAGTGCAGTATTGGGGGGTGCTGTACTGCTGGGGTGTGCCGTCCTTTGGATGAGACGTTAAACCGAGGTCCCTTCTGCCCATCCTGGTGTTGTCCTGGTGGGTGTCCAGGAGGAAGTAAAAGAACCCAGGGTACTCTTCGCAAAGAGTAGGGAACATTCCCGGTGTCCTGGCCAACATTCCCCTTCCCATAAACCAGTTCATGCAATCATCCAGGCTGTGTGTGGGTGATGATGTGCGATATGGCCGCCACCACACATTCAGTCACTTCACTACCAGTCTAATATTGCTTGTAAAGCGCTTTGGATGTATGAAAAGCACTATATAAATGCTGATTCTTCTTCTTCTTCTTATAAGATGCCTGCCATCTAGAATATTGAGGGGTTTCAATATTTTGTCATGAGTAATTCTGAAGGACTAAAGAAAGTCACTGAGAACAGGTCTATCCCCCTGATTATAACAGAAACTGAAGAACATGTTTTACAGGGTTTCAAGAGTGAACAACAGTTTACTGGTCCCACAAACTCAAAAATCAACCAAAGACCAGTCTGAGTTCTTAAAAACACAAGCAAGTCAAACTTGAATGGCATGCACTCACTTTAACTGAATACCTCAAACAAAAAAGAATTCCTACAGGTCTCAGGGTTGGATATTCAGACTGAGCTGGGCAGGAGCGCAAGCCCGGGTGCAACGCAATGTATGGACCAGGCAATATTCAACGGTGCTGCACCATGGCTCAGCACCGTTGAATATGGCACTGAGGGTGCATGCACTGCGCCAGCGCAAGTGGCAGAACGGGAGCAGGGGGATGCGCCAGCGCAAGTGCAGTTGCGCTAGGCACATCACCCGCGATATTCAGCACTGGGCATACAAATGAGGTCATTAAGCATACAAGGCGCAAATGGGGCCATTTGCATGTCATTATGGCCCCATTTGCATGCAGTGCACCGATCCCCGGTGACTTGCGCCTGGCACCCTGCCAGGCTGTAGCCGTCGGGGACCAAGTCCCATGGTGGTCCCTCGCTTCCATATGCCCTATCGTAAGCATAAATAAAATTAGACTCCCTGGTGGTCCAGTGGACCCCCCCCAAAATCGCCCGATCGAGGGCATAAGTTTAAAGACATTCCCTGGTGGTCCAGTGGAAACTCTTCCCCCAACTCTGCATGGAAATAGCAATAGAAACCCTGGTAATCCAGTGGCACCCCCCTCCTCACCCGCTTCACTGAGGTCCCCGCCACCCAGCACCCCTGTCAACGGGCGTCGCAGCACCCCACCCGCATGCCACCCAGCCGCCAGTCAGAATGACAGCGTACAATGCACGGTCTGTACGCCTATTGGTCCACATTCATTCACATATCGGGCCTGTGTAGTACAGTATGGTCTACACGGACCAACCAGCACTGAACCGTACTATACGCTGTCATTCGGTGGGTGGCTAACCAGGCATCACGGAAGAAGTGCTGCGCCCACCGATGGCAAGGGGTGCTGGTGGCGAGGACCTCGTGGGTGGGTGGGGGAAGAAACCTCACTGGACCTGAATTTCTGTCCGTCGCGTGATTGAGAGGGGGCCCTGGACCACCATGGACTTCTATGACATATGCCCATAACAGCCCCCAATGCTCCCGGGACAGGGAGCTTGTGGACAGTGTTCTGGGTGGGCAGGTGGCCTCCCACTGGCTGGCGGCTGCTGTGTTGCATCCTACAATACTGCAGCTCGCCTGTGGGTGGCCAGGAATTGTTCCTGGTTTTGCCAGGCACATCTCTACACCCCTAGGTGGCACAAGGCGGAGCTGTGCCAGCATATCGCCACACATCCCAGGCTGAATATGGAATGCACCACATATGCATGAGACACGCCCCGCACTTGTGCCGCTACATTACCGATGCGCCCTGGCACATCGGATTGGGGATCGAAACTTGCCCCTTTGAATATCTCGCCGGGGCGCACTGGTGGGTTGCGCATGGTGCATCCCTGTTGTGCCATGTGCAACCCTTTTAAATATCCAGGCCTCAGAATTCATGTGGAGCCTAATGTGGGCTTTATTAACCAGGACTTAGAAACCAAGTGGGGTGGGGCATGAGACAGGTGCTCTAGAGATTTTGTGTTGACAATCATGGAAGCAATAACTAATGAGCTACACAGAACAGAGCCTGACATAGAGACAACAGAGACAGAAGTTAACAAATTCTCTATTAAGGACTGTATAACATTTCTTAAGTAAAGAAAAATTTGAATGAAGCTGAGCCTGAAATTAGAGCAACAAAGCTGAATAAATGTAAATGAGATTTTAACAACTGTAGGGACAACAAGGCATATTCCAGGTTTAAAAATAAGAAAAATCCAACACAAGCAGGCTATACTTACAATCTAGACTCAGACTCATCATTATAGAGTTCCAGCAGAGATACGGAGGCTGACATGGGACAACAAAAGAAAAGGCCAGTTATTTATTTTTTTAAGGAGAGGAAAACACAGGAGCAGGACACCATAAGCTCAAAGGAACAGACAAGGACATCAGTACATGAGGGACTAGCCACCAATAGAAACATCAGAGCTAGGGGAAGGTCTAAAGAGAGCAGGAGACGGTACACAACAGCAAGGAAAGAGAAAAGCGAACAAAACTAAAGATCCCCAACAAATGAATGTGATGACCAGATCACAGGCCAAAATGTGGTTATCAAAAAGGGAACTGACACAAGAGGAAAAGAATGTATGAAGTAAAGAACTGCCCTTCTGTCCACATGAAAAAAATAAATTGCTTTGAACTGAAGTTAGACTTGAACCAGATCTTCAGGAAATTGAGACTCATTATTTTGACAAACTGCAACCATCACCTAACATTAATAGAGTGAAAAAAGACATATACTTAGCCAAAAATTAAAGCTCAAGTCTATGTACCTACCACCTGGACCTACTGCACACACAATAGAGACATGCATGTCCCTAGTCAACCAAGGCACTGAAACTTTATTTTAAAAAAAAAAAAAAAAAATATGAATAGGAGAATTAGACTTTGCAGCACTCAGTTAGAAAATGGCACTAACATAATAATCAAAAAGGCAGATCAAAAGCAGTATGGTAGTCATCATCCAAGACTATGAAACATAAAAGGAGCAATGCTGAAGACTACCAAATGACAATACCAACTATTTAGGACGAGAAAGAGACTCCTGTTCAACCACTTCCTGGAGACGGGAGTGGTTCCAGAGGACTGGAGGAGGGCAGATGTAGTCCCTCTTGACAAACATGGTAGGAAGGAGGAGGCTGGCAATTACAGGCCAATCAGCCTCACTTCAGTGGTGTGGAAATTAATGGAATCACTACTGATGGAAAGGTCTGTGAAATATCTTGAATCCAGCTCCTTACGAGATCCGAGGCAGCATGGATTCATTTGGGGGAGGTCATGTCAAACAAATCTGATAAATTTCTTTGACTGGGTGACCAGGGAATTAGATCAGGGTGGAGAGGTGGATGTGGCCTAGCGGTGTTCGACACTGTTTCACATAGGAGACTCATAAACAAGTTGAGCAGCCTAAGAGTGGGTCCAAAGGTGGTAATCTGGGTAAGGAATTAGTTGGGGGACAGGTGACAGAGGGTGGTGGTAAACAGAGTTCACTCCAAGGAAGGGAGGGTGACCAGCAGGGTGCTATAAGGATCAGTACTTGGACCACTCCTCTTTAAATGTTTTTATTAGCAACACTGCAGAGGGGCTAGAAGGGAACATATGCCTTTATGCACACGACACTAAGATCTGCAACAGGGTAGACACTCCCAGGGAGGATGGAAAAAATGAAGAGAGATCTAAGAAAGCTGGAAGAGTGGTCAAGAGTGTGGCAACTAAGTTTCAATGCGAAGAAGTGCAAAATTATGCAGTTGGGGCACAGAAATCCAGGGGTGCAGTACAAAATGGAAGAGTGGTGCTGACAACCACCAAACAGGAAAGAGACCTGGGAGGTCATCATATCTGATGACCTAAAGGTGGCAAAACAGTGCAATAAGGCAGTGGGGAGAGATAGTGGGATGCTAGGGTACATAGGGAGGGGTATCACCAGCAGAAAGAGAAGGTGACGATACAGCTGTATAAATCGACTGGTGAGACCTCACCTAAAGTACTGTGTCCAGTTCTGGAGACCACATCACTGGAAGGATACAGAGTAGAGGCGGACCAGAGCAGGGTCTGTATCAAAAGCCCTATGAGGAGAGACTAAAGGACTTCAATATGTACAACCTGGAGGAAAGGAGGGAGAGGGGGATATGACAGACTTTCAGATACCTCACTGGTATAAATAAGGTTCAAGAGGGAAGCATCTTTCAGAAAAAAAGATGCTCAAGAACAAGAGGTCTTGTTATGGGAAGACCCAGGGGAGATGTGAGGAAGACTTCTTTACAAAAGGAGTGGTGGATGCCTGGAATAGCCTCCCAGTGGAGGTGGTGGGGCAAAACTGTAACAGGATTCAAGAAGGCATGGGATAGGCATAAAGGACTGGTGGTAAGGAAGGGGGGGGGTAAAGCCAGAGATCAAGTAGGGTCTGCGGTGTTACAGTAGGTAGGGAAAACTGACAGACTACGTGTGCCAAGCGGTCCTTATCGGTCTACAAAATCTATGTTTCTATCTGTGTATTTTTAAGATTAATGGAAAAGTGAGTATCAAGCTGCAAAGAAAACCTACATATAGAAATGCAATATTACATGCCAGAATTTATCATCCTAAAAACATCATTAATTCTATCCCTTTCAGCTAATTCTTGAGGGCAAAAAGAAGCTGCAGGCTAGAATCAGATGATGTCACTGCGAGCAGGGATATGGAACAGATGTTCCTGGACAGGGGGTACCAACAGGAAACTATTTCTAATGTCCTAGAAAGAGTAGAAAGTACGGACAGGGTGCATCTATTAACAACAGGAGGCAGGCAGAGGGAAAAACAACCAAACCAGGTACTTTTGAAGAAAGAGTACAGCGATGTTTTTTATGATGTCAAAAGAATTAAACATTGGAATGTCTTAAAATCTAAAAAAGCAGGAGAGACATAATTCATTCATCTGCCCTTAGTGGTCCCAAAGAAAGTTAAATCCACCGGAGACAAGATTACCCAAAAAAACATAAGTTTCCACAGAAAAGGGAGGAAAACTGACAAGTATGGACCTTGGGGTAACTACCACTGTGGATGGTGCAATAACTGTAACAATACCTACAGAGTATATATATGTAATAGATAACCCACTCTTAGGTGTGCGGTCACGCTCTGATATACGCATGGTCATGTGATGATGATTGTCCACTAGATGAGCTACTTTTTTTCTACCCATTTTATATATATACACACATACATACACACACACACACATATATACATATATATATATATATATATATATATATATATATATATATATATATATATATATATATATATATACATACACACACACACACACACAGTATATAAATTTGCAAATGTATGTGTGTGTGTGTATATAGAGTGGGGTGAGAGGACATGGAAATCAAGACATTTATCAACTATCAAACTAACAAGGTTATTTATGGACTCAAATGTCCATGTGATAAAATTTACACTGGAAAAACCTTCAGGCAGCTGAAGTTAAGGATAGGGGAACATGAAGGATATAAGAAGACAGGACATTACATCTCCCATTGCATGTCATTTCACAACAGCAAGGTACACCCTCCCACAACTCAGGTTCTTTGGAACTAAAAAGGACACTAAGGACAGACAAGGTGGAGATTGACAAGAAAAATGTTGATTAGAGAGGCAGTTTATAGCAACCTTTTTCGATAGACTGACCCAAGGTACAGACTGAATGACACTACTGACTGGCTATCCATTTTATAAAACAAGCATAAGGATGCTCAGGATTCTGTATTTGATTTGATTTGATTTGTATACAGGTAAGTACACTGGGATACAATCCCTTTTACAGGTACGACCCGTGGTCAATCAAGATACAAAGACATTATTATACAAAATATGACATAATACAAAAAACATATTTAAATAGGAAGTATAAATTTCACGTTCACATAATTAATGTTGATTAAAACTTTAATACAGAAATTTCAATCTAAGAAACATCCACACTGAGACAGATTCATAAAGTACAATTTCAGACTTGTGGTAAATGACCCATAACTACTCCTACTTCTGATGTGTACCAGTATATCATTCCATATGTTAGGTGCACCGTAAGCAAATGAACGCTGACCTCTAGTAGTATACTTAAAAGGAATTTTTAACATAGTAAGATCCCCAGAAGATCTAGTATGTGATTTGAAACTAAAAGTTGTAAGCTGATTTTTCAATGTTAAAGGTACCCCGTTTGTTGAGTTTTATAAACAAATTTGGACAGTACAAGCTTATAATGATATTTAACTGGTAACCATCCAAGATTCTCTCTCACACACACACACCATCAAAATTTAGATAAGTTGCAGCAATTGGACTTTGACAGGATTTATAATGGTTAGTAGAGGGAAAAGGGAAATAAATCACAAAAGAATATAAAAAACAGGTTATGTATTAATCAAGACGACTATCGGCCCATAAGGAAAAAAGAATAATAGATTGTAAAAAGTAATGCTTATGTCTGCTGAAACAGAGATGGGAAAGCATACCTGGAAAATATTTATTTGCTGATCCGTATTTCCCAAAAGCTAGGAGCAGTCCCAGAGGAGAAGGGAAAGTTTTATACACACCAGTTTTACAGCAACTTCTCAGTGCGGCTAAACAAGTACAGTACTTTCTAGCCAGACATTCAGATGCATACCCTATGCACCAGCAGGTGCCGCTAAGTGGATCAGGAGGAAGGCCAGGCACAGCCAGTGCGCAAACGCACATTACCACGTGACGTTTATGCATGCTGCCATGGGGGGGATGCACATGATTGTACCCAACTCTGGCAGGCATCCACTATAACTAGTGGGTCTGCAAAGCCGGCAAGCGCTCTGCAAAAGCAGGGACAGAAAGCCAAGAGGGAGAGTAGGAATAACCTGGTAAGCAAAACTTAACTCTGCACAATACAAAAACAAACAACCCGTAAGGTAGCTAAAAGCTTAATACAGGCTGTCTCCCCACAGGCTTCTAACAAGTTAAAACGAAGGCAAAACGCCAAGCCAAGATGTGAGTAAAAAGGTTTGTACTGTGCAGAATCACAAGAGTGCTACTGGTGACATGTTTATAAGAAAGCAATTTAATTTACCATGCAAACACGAAGTTTTGTAGCGACTTAAGGGGGCACGGAATACTGTAAAAAGGATCAGAACTGATTAAGATAAGCTGTTAATTTCTTATAGAAATTGTTAAACAGAAAGCTAAGAAGAGAATGTATTCTACAGCACCATGAGGTGATATTTGCATTCTATTTTTAAATTATACAAGAATTAATTTTTATAAAGGATTACAGCCGGCATACTAATATTCGGATCAGCTATTCATGCAGGAGGATTTCCCGAACCCCACTTATGTCTCAGCCTGTCTTAGGCCCACTTCAGGTCACACAGAGGTCCGACCGCTGTCATCCCACTTTCTCCCAGGTTATACTTTCTCCTTACTTTGCACCCACTGTATTCCCTCCCCATGGTGGAAGTCCTCAGGCTGGCCCAAGTTCCTCAGAGAAGCCATAGTTTGCGTGCAGGGAGACAGCCTTGGTTGATGGGAGCAGGGTCTGCGACCTCCTGTGTGCCTGTCATAGCACCCCCTCAGCCAACACATGCTTAAACCTGCCTCCTGGCTTTCTCCAACCCCCTTGATATATACCCCACACAAAACCCAGGGACCCAATCAAACTCCTACCCACCTTTCTACCTCTGAGTTATCACCCCTCACAAGGCTAAAAAATACCTCATAAAAGCTCTCGGAAATTCCAGGACTAGTAGTGATCAGCTTGACCTCAAACTAGTTAGACTTACCTTCGACATAATTCTCACTCCCCTCACCAAAATCCTAAATCTTTCCCTGATCTCTAGTGAATTCCCATGGATCTGGAAGGCGGTGGTGGTCACCCCTTTCTTCAAAAGTGGAGACAGAGCCAACTTTGCAAACTACTGCCCAATATCAATCTTATCCCCTCTCTCAAAAGCATTAGACAGCATTGTTTCTGACCAACCGACAGACTATCTAGACAAATACAAACTGCAATGCCGGCAACAACACGGCTTTTGCAAACAACACAGTACTACAACCGCTCTATTCACAATGCCCTGGAGAGAGGGCTCTTGGTGGGGGCTACGTACATTGACCTCACCAAGGCCTTTGACACCGTAAACCATAATCTGCTCCTGGGTCAACTCTCCCTTTCCGGCCTCTCCTCTGAATCTGTAGACTGGTTCAGCAGCTACCCCAACGGAAGGGTCCAAAAAGTGAAAATACAAGACACCTTCTCTGAAAATCGTAGTGTTACCACAGGAGTTCTCCAAGGCTCTATCCTTGGCTCCGTACTGTTCAGTTTATTTCTAAACAACCTCCCACAATCTGTAAACGACCACATTCTGCTTTACGCAGATGACGCAGTCCTAAATTCATGCAATGCTGATCCCACTATGCTTGAAGAACAAATGCAGGCTAATTTCTACTCTGTAGGGCATTGGTTCCTTCAATCCAAATTACTCCTTAATTACAAAAAAAAAAAAACAAGACCATGTTATTCACATCGTCACGTAACAAACACCGTACTCACCAACTTCACATTGTTAACAGTCAGAACTCTCCCCTTGAAATGGTCCAAACATTTAAGTACCTGAGAGTGACACTAGACAGCCTCCTATCATTCAGCCAACAAAACTGGGATTATTGTACAGACATTGTCAATGTTTTACTGCTCAAGCACTAAAAATTGCAGTTAACAACTCAGTGCTCTCAGTGATCAACTATGGTCTAGCAGTCTATGGGGCTGCCTCCCAATCCTCACTAAAATGTATCAGAACAGCACTTAAAGCATGTGGTCTAGTCCTAGGCATACCCCACCTCACCCACACCTGTGAGCTATACTCTCAGATGGGGTGGCTCAACCTTGATTGCCGCATTCAGTATCAAGTTTGCCTTCTCACCAAGAAATCTACTCTTGGACTTACCACTCCAGGACTGCAAAGCCTCCTTAACACTTGCTTATTACAAGATGCACCGGTGGGAGTAACAATTTGACCTAAGCGTCCCCTTCTGCGAACCACACTAGTTCAATGGTCCCTCTATACTGCCAGGCGCGCTTATGGCTCATAGCAAGCTGACATAGGGCATTACAAAGAAGTAAAGCTAGGACCTTTTAAATCCCAAACTCCATACGGCCCTAGCATCAAACAGCAACTGCAACTGTGGGACCTGATCCCCCTCCCAACTACTCTCCTCTCATCAGTCTTCCACTTTCCTACTTGCCCTCTAATCTTGCTCTTCTCCCCTCCCTACTTTCTGTTCTACCCCCAAGCTCTCCTCCTCCTTTCCCTCTCATTTTCCCCTTCTCCCCCCACCCTGCTGTCCTGTGTCCCAGTGACACTCCTATTTCCCTCATTCCCTCTCCTCTCCCTCCCTGTGTACCTCCTCCCGTTTCCTTCCCTTTGTTTCCCCCCTTCTTCCCACCCCCCCTCTCTGCCCCAGGCTTTCCCATGCTCTCCTATCCTACCACCCCTCTCTGCCCATAATCATTATTTTGCCTCCCCCTGCCTCCCTCTCCGCCTCTCTCTTCCTCTCATTTCTCATTTCTCCTACCCTCTCCATCTCCCTCAATTTTCTCTTGTTATCCTTCTCTCTCATTTTTACTTTTTTTCACCTCCCCTTCCCACCCTGGTAAGTCACTGCCCCCCTATAGGCTTCAGGGTCTCTGCCTTGTCACTTCTCACCCTGGTAACATGGGCCTCCCTGCTGTCTATTCCTATTAGCACTTCAGACAATAGAACTGATGCTTTAACATGTTCTGGCAACCTAGATAAGTGTTTTCATAGCTTACCTAATTTTAGTTCTGATGCTCCCCGTGGTTCCTGAAACATCCTATATTACTAACTGCCTTGTTTTCTTAAAGACAAACTGCACCCTCATGTCTTCTAAAAGTCATTTGCTTCCATGTCAGACAACTCTTTTCATGTAGCTGTTAAAGATGTATTCAACTGCTTCACTTAGTTTTCACACTTCATAGTAGGCCCTGTGACTCTCCTGGGATGGTCCATTTCATGGTTGTTGAAATCTCATTGTTCCTGAGAGCTGCATTAGCATATGAGAATGTGATGCGTAATCAACCTTTAAACTCCCCAGTATGCCTGTCTGCTTAAGTAGTTTTAAAAGAACCAAGCTGCAAGAAGGTGTGAAATACCACATTTACCTTCAGTGAGTTTTACAAGTTATCTGAGTTGTAATGCAGGTTTTTTTCCCCCATTTAAACTCCATTCAGTTTAAAAGTTTCCAGAGAGTTTTTTCAGGGTATTTGTTATTTTAGCGTTGAGATACAGGATATAAATGGTTGATCTGACATCATGTTCTTATATGCTAATGCAGCTCTCAGGGACAATGAGATTTCAACAATCATGAAGTGGACCTTCCCAGGACAGTGACAGGGCCTAGTAAGAAGTGTGAAAACTAACTGAAGCAGTTGCATATATCTTTAACAGCTACATGAAAATAGTTGTCTGTTGACATGGAAACAAACAACATTTAGAAGATATAAGGGTGCAGTTTCCCTTTAACTGGGCCAAGTGGCCTTGTCCTGGTTATACTACTACTGTGTGACACCCCGACCCCAAAGCAACTGTCTATATCTGCAAAAGTGCACAACATTACCAACTGGACCTGTTCTAGCATTTTCTGCTCAGTATTTTGTGCTCCTCGTTTGATACTTTTACTAGTTATAACATTGCTTTACTGTAAACTAAACATTTTATGATTGTGTATATGTAACCTCTGTATTTTGAATTTGTACATATGTGATTGCTATGATGTGGAACCTTTGTAAAAGAGCCTTTAGCTCAAAGGTACTTTCCTAGATAATAAATAAGCCCACAGGATGCAAGGAATCCATTCAGCTCAGTGAATGGGGTCCCTCCTTACCCCTATGCATACTCCAGCCTGCACTGCCAGCCACAGTCACCCAGGTGGCAGCTGTAAGGCAGTAGTGGGTCCCCCTTCCCGCCCAGGGAGGACAGCATCCTGTGGGACGCTCAATCCGCCCTCCATGGCTGGCCCTCTGATGACCCGGGCTCATTCCCAAAACAGGGTTGCCAGCTTCACGAGCGGTTGCTCTACCGCTCCGCTGGCAGGACTGACTTCTTTCCCAATAGTTTGAGAAATGTATAGCTAACAAAAATTAAGAGATTCTACATTTAAGTGCAGTTCTGCTACTGAATTCACTCCCAAGCAAATGATATTTATCAACAGCAAAACATTTTTTTTTTTTGTTTAAATCACGAAAGACCGTTAGGCCTATTCTGCTGGCATTTTAGTATGTTAGTAAATGTGTTTAGACTATTACTAGACTCCCTGATGAAGGGGTGAGGTTACCCCGAAATGCTGGAGTTTCAGCTATCTAGTCTGGAAGTTACTTGCCAACAAACAGATATATTGAAAATTATTTGGTGAGTGAGCCTCTTGAGAGAACAGTGAGTTCAGACCTGTGTTCCCCACTAGGATTTGTCTTTTGATAGCCACTGTGGTTAAAACACTAAACATTTTAGACAAGCAAAAATACTTCAAGGGCAGCCATAGTTCTGATACAGAAAATGCTCATTATTTTATGTGTGGCGCATTCTCTGCCTTTTAACACTTTTGTCACTGTGGCAGACTGGTTAGAAATTATTTTGGCCTGTTATGTAATCTCTTAGCTTTGGCCAGGTGGCTGTTGGGAACCTAACAGACAGCACATAGGTTTTCAGCATTTATTTTTAAACCTGAAGTCACTTAGCTACTGCATCTTCATTTGCAGGTCAGTGGTAGACTCCCTGTAGTTAGATCTCTTCAGTAGTCAAAAAGTCTATTTACATGGCCACTCCGCATTATTATGTGGTCCATTTCAGTGCTCTCCTGAGCAGAGTCATAACTGCCTTTACATAGCCCTCTCTCTCTCTCTGTCGATGCAACCCATGCCAGAGAGGGGCAGCAAGTCTGGAGGGGTGGTGGAGTACGCTGAGAGCAAAGCGACTAGCCTTTCCACTGCTGCTTAGCTACTCGCTCCAGAATGCATCCTACTACTCACCGAAGACGAGGATTACAGGAAAACTTACCACACTATGGTAAGTGTCCATATGGCTGCCTTTTGTACCGCTGCAACCTGCGAGTTCGGGTTGCTGGAGTACAAAGGCGGCTGTGTAAACACGCCTAAGGGCTGATTAGTGAGTACTCCCTATGGATCAGTTCCGTGATTAAATGGTAGTTGGAGGAATACTATCTACCCCCAGGATCTACAAATAACTTGTTATTAGTCACTGATCTGAATTCCACACGTTTCCACCAAAGGCATGTGTGCGTGGCTCAGACAGTAAGGTACCACAATTCCTACCAGGAACATTTCCTACCACACAAGTTGTTTTTAACCAGGTGTGTTCTCCAAAAAATGGACTACAACTCCAAACCATGGATCACCACACTAGTGGAATTCTAAGAGAATTTTTTTTTTTTTTAAAGTTCCTGTTAGGATTTGAACTGTGGTCTCTTGCAGAGAGTAGAAAACTGTTATATTGAACCTGGATTCAAACCTCTGGTTCTTTTCCTTGCTTACCAAGACACATACAGTGTGTCAACCGGCTTTACTGAACTGACTGGCAGGCAGCTCCTACAGTGTACAGTTTATGTCAGCCTGCAAAGCAGGTAATGTGGGGTTCGGATCCCAGTGGGGCTTTTATACTACAAACTACACAGAAACCAAATTGTTCCGACAGGAACAAATGTGTGGCATCTTTCCTACCATATCATATGCATGAGGAAGGGTTGTCTTCATGCTTTGCTTGTTTGTTTTTTTTTTTTTTTTAATTCTCCCATGCTTCCCACCAGTTTAAAGCCGAGCCCTGTTCCTCAATATTTTTATTTATTTATTTTTTTTACTTACTATGCTTTATCTATCTTCCAGCAGCTCCCCTTCAGCCACCCTGTCACCGCCGCCACACTGGGGATCTTCCCCAAGTGTAGTGCCCCCAGACTGCCCCCCAAGGCGGGTTGCCAGAGGCCCCCATAGCCCAACAAATTATATCATGCATGTGCTGGGGAGACTACCAGAACCTGGCAGGAGATATCATGCAGCACCGGAGGCTATTTCTTTCTTGTTTCACTGGGGGAGGCGTGTCAAGGAGATGCTGCGATGCAACCATATCATCATCGCCCAAGGGCGATGCTCTTAGGTGCTCTGGTAACTGTGCATCCTGTGGTCACCCGGGAGCACTCAACCCTCTCCCCCCCCTCGGGAGGGGGAGCATGCAATGGCCACTCAATTCACCTCCGCCCCTGGCCGGCCCTCAGGTGTCCCAAGTCTGTTCCCAAACCCTTGTCGCCCTCATCACAGTGGTAAATCTTTCTGCTGTGCTGGTGGGTGAGCCCTCCTCAGTATTGTTTTAGTAACAGCATTTAAAGGCACTAGCTCTGTTGTTCGCTACTGGAGCCAAAACAAGATAAACTTCTATTTATTAAAAATGTTCAGGTTTACAATGGCAAGGGGCCAGTAGAAAGGATGAGGGACATGGAAGGGGGGGAAATGGAGGAAAAGGAGCGGTCAGAGTGCTCCTGTTGGGGGATTCTATGATCAGGGGTATCAAATGGGATAGGGAGGGAGAAGCCTGGCCAGTTAGAACAAAATGCTTCCCTGGATTAATGGTGCACAGGGCCAAGCACGAGGTATATCAGCTGGCAAAGGATTGTGGGGGTTCCCCAGACATACTGGTCCACCTGGGTACAAATGACATTGAGGGAAATAGCGAGCTAGAGATACAGGCAAGATTCAGGGAGCTTGCCAGGGTCTGTCATGACATAGGATGCACAGTTTTCTTCTCAGAAATCCTGCTGGTGCCAAGGGCTAGTGGGGAACACAAAAGGAAGAGTAGGGAGATAAACCAGTGGCTCAGGGAGTGGTGTGAGGCCAGAGGGTATGGGTTGATGGGGGAAGACCTGGGAGGATAAGGAGCTGTATGCTAGAGATAGGCTCCATCTCAATTTGGAGGGGAGGGGGAAGGGAATCCTTAAGTTGAAAATAGAGGGGTTCATTGGTGAAAAGTGGGGTTTAAACTTGTGAAGGGGGGAGGGATGAGAGAAAAGGCTGTCGAGGGGGTGCCGATAAAGGAGGGACTCTGTCTCCACCCCCTGGGGAGTTGGAGGAATGCGGGAAAAGGTCGACTGGTAAAGTGCAGACCAGGGGAAAACAGAATCCCCATGGGAACATGAGCAGGGGAAATGGAAGTATAGGGAAAGGGTGGAAGGTAGTCCTGCTAAATCCCAGGAGTTTGGGCAATAAAATGCCTGAGCTCCAGGCGATGCTAACTGAGGGAGCGGTGGATGTGGCAGTGGTCACTGAGACCTGGGCCACCGCACAACACGACTGGGACCTGAACCTGGAGGGTTACACTATGTTCAGGAAGGACAGGGGGGAAGGGAAGGGGAGGAGGGGTAGCAATGATAGTCAAAAACTGCATTGGCATAGGGGGAGTAGAAGAGGCAGAGGAACCGTGGAGCGATTTGGGTCACCTTGATAACAAGGGGAGCAAGAGAGTAAAATAAGAGTGGTGTATAGACCCCTGCACTGGCGGAGGAGCTGGAGGAAGTCTGGTGGCAGATGTTGGGAGACACTGCAGACTGGGCAGGGAAGGTGGTGGTGTTGGGGACTTAAACATGCCAGGAACAGACTGGGAGACTATGACATCCTTGGTGGCCAGGAACAGAGGTTGTTGGATGTCTTTCAAGATCGTTCCTAACTCAGCAGGTGGGGAACCGACCAGGAGGCGGTGTACTGGATGTGGTCCTGGCAGACAGTGGCAGATTGGGAGCCTGGAGGTAAGGGACCCGTTGGCTGGGAGTGACCATGCCATGGTCTGGTTCTGCCTGGACCTAGGAGGGGTAGAAGGCTGCACAAAGACGGAGGTAACTGATTTCAGGGGGTGGATTTTAAGGAACTGGGAAGGCTCCTTAAGGAGCATTTAGATGGGATTGGGTCAGACATGGACGCTGATAGTAGGTGGGAAATCATCAGGAGAGGGGTGCAGGATGCTACCAGCACCTGTGCAAGAGTAATAAAATGCGGTAGGGCCCAAAAATCCCTGCTGGTGGACCAGGGAGGTCCAGGAGGTGGTCGGGAAAGAAAAGGCAGCCTATAGGCAATTCAAGTGCTCAAGGGTGAAAGGGATCAAGGGAGTCACGAGCTGATGGCTAGAAGGGCCACTAGGGTGGTGAGGGCAGCTAAGGCAAGGAAGGAGCAGAACCTGGCCAGGGAAATTAGGAGAGGGAACAAGGGGTTCTTTAGATACATTGGGGAAAAACGAAGGGTGAAGGGGCAGATTAGCAGGATTAAAACAGAGGAGAGATGGGCACAAGACCCGGGGGAGCAGGCTGAGGTACTAAATGAGTACTTCACCTCAGTTTTCACCAAGGAAAATGGGGGTGCTGCATCATACATTGGAGGAGACAGTGATACTGAGGAAGGGGGGACCCTTACCGATCGGCAGGTCTGGGGAGAGGGGGAGGCATCACTGGCAGCAGGGGGGAAGGTTAAGCAAGGAGAAGAGGTAGCGGAAGTGGAAATCACAACAGAGAGAGTGAGGGAAGCCCTCAGGTCCCTTAAGACGGAGAAAGCACAAGGGCCGGATAAATTACATCCCAGAGTGCTGAAGGAACTTGCGGATGTCCTGGCGAAACCCCTGGCGGAGCTTTTCACCATCTCTCTGAGGACAGGGTAGGTGCCCCAGGACTGGAAGGTGGCACATATAGTGCCTATCCACAAGGGGGGATCAAGGGAGGTGGCAGGGAACTACAGGCCTGTCAGCCTGACATCGGTGGTGGGCAAGGTGATGGAGGGCATTGTCAAGGAGAGGCTGGGGGACCTGGAAAAGTCAGGGTGCCTGGACGATAGACAGCATGGATCGTTCCCGGGAATCGTGTCAGACAAACCTTGTGGAGTTCTACGACTAGGTGACGAGTGCCTTGGACCTGGGTAGACCAGTGGATGTCCTCTTTCTAGACTTCAGCAAGGTATTTGACTCTGTTCCTCACGTGAGCCTGTTGGATAAGCTGGGAGAAATGGGGGTGGGGAACCAGATGATCAGATGGATAGGCAATTGGCTCCAGGACCGGACCCAGAGGGTCGTAGTTAGTGGATAGTCTCATCCCAAGGAGGGTCATTAGTGGGGTCCCACAGGATTAGTCCTTGGCCCCCTCCTGTTCAACACCTACATCTCTGACACAAGGACAGGTATCAGTGAGATGAGTCCTCATGATAACCCAAAACTGGGGGCGGTGGGGGAGGGGAGGGTGGCCCTACAGAGGACCTGAAGGCTCTGGAAAGATAGTCTAGAAAGTGGAAGCTGAGGTTCAATGCAGGGAAATGCAAGGTACTGCACCTGGGGGCCAGAAACCCGGGCCAAGTGTACACCCTGGGGGCAAATGCTGCAAGTCTCGATGGCTGAGAGGGACCTGGGGGTGGTGGTGGATGTCAAGATGAACAACTTGGAGACTTGCAGGAGGGCAGCAGCCAAGGCCAACAGGAGGCTGGGATGCATCGCTAGGGGGATCACCTCCAGAAGGAGGGAAGTGATACTCCCTCTGTATAACTGCTTGGTGAGGCTGCACCTCGAGTACTGCGTGCAGTTTTGGAGGCCACACTTAAAGAGGGACATTAAACTCCTGGAGAAGGTCCAGAGGAGGGCAACCAAAATGATTTGGGGCTTGGGGGACAGGACCTATGAGGAGAGGCTCGAAGAGCTAAATATGTACACACTGGAAGAGAGAAGGGACCGGGGGGACATGATAGAGGTCTTCAGGTACATGAAGGGGGTAAATAGGGGAGAAACGGTCAGGGTGCTTCAAAGGAAGGAGGAGGGGGCCACTAGAGGGCACAGGTGGAAGTTGGAGGGGGGAAGATTCATGGGAGAAAGGAGGAAGTGCTACTTCACTGTGAGGGTGGTGGAGCCATGGAATGTGCTGCCTAGGGGGCTGGTGGAGGCAGAGACGGTGGAGGAGTTCAAGAGGGGGTGGGACAGGTACAGGGGAAGGATTCTGGAAGCAAAATCCAATGCAGCGAGAATATCTGGAACTGGGAAGGGAGAAGCCAGAGAAGGCGAGGGGGGCAGCAAGGTCAGCTCCCAGGGTGGGGGCTGACCAAACGAGCAGACGCGAAAGACCGTTAGGCCTATTCTGCTGGCATTTTAGTATGTTAGTAATACAACATAGACACACAAAGAACATTA
Organism: Neoceratodus forsteri; assembly: GCA_016271365.2. Taxonomy (NCBI): domain Eukaryota; kingdom Metazoa; phylum Chordata; order Ceratodontiformes; family Ceratodontidae; genus Neoceratodus; species Neoceratodus forsteri. Next base: position 1,688,132,151 of record CM057452.1, on the reverse strand, counting down.
CACTTTATCTCATGCTTCTAAATATACTGTTCATAAGATCATTACCATCTTAAGCATTATATATATGATCAGACAGTGAAAGTTGATATGAATAATATGCAGCTAGAAACAGACAGAACAAACATGAAACTGTAAAACATATAACAGACACACATAAAATCCAGTTGTCAGTGGTTCACGTACAAAAGAAGTGATACTCGTATCTATTCCTAGACGATATTTCATGCGGTTTATTACAATCACTAGCACCAGAGGCTGAAAACTCTCCCTGCCAAACCAAAAGGGTGACCCACTCTCCCCTCCAAGCTCACCCCCCAAGGACCCCGCTTGTTAACCAGCTGGCCTAATCACAGCAGCATCCAACGGAGAGAGTGTATTCAAGTACAGGCCCCACTGTCTATCAAATCTGTCACCCCACCCTCTTAATTCATATTCGAGATGCTCCAAGGGGAGAACCCTCTTCAGAAGCTCCTGCCACCCTTAAAGGGCTGGGCATAGGAAACCCACGTGTTCAATATACATTTTCGTGCCAAGAGTGCATAATGCACACCACCCTGGGGTACAAGTCCCAGTCCTCTCCATCCTGAGCTTCCACTCCCAGCAACAGGGGTATGAGGTCATCCCTGACCCATATCACCTGTAGAGATGTGATTTCTTCAGCAATCTCCATTCAGAAACTTTGCAGTTGTGGACATGTCCAAAAACAGTGGAAGAAGGTGCCCAGGACCCCTTTACAGTGTACGCACAGCGGAGAGAACCCCTTGTGAAACTTATTTACCACTTGGGGAGGCATATAGAGATTATGAAGGAACTTGTACTGAGCTTTTTTAAATTTGTTACAGGCCAGAAGACCCACATACGACTCACACAAAGTGGTCCAGGCCTTTTCTGGATGGAATGTGGAGGTCCAGGTCCCCCCTCCCACTGCTGCCTAGCTTTAACCAAAAGATCCTGGGTGTGATCACACAATGTCTTAGAGGCCCTTTCAGAACCTCCCTTTGGGGTTCACTCTATTCTGAAGTATGCACAGTTCTATGTCAAAAAGTGGGAAGGACTCTGGAGACAACCTGTCTATCCAACGAGCACAGTCCCTGACCTGCAAGTATCTGAATTATACGAGACTCCCAGTTGGGTCTGTATCATGTCAAAGTCAACCTTCCTCCCTGGAAAAGATCTCCCAGACAAGTGACTCCTCCCTCCTCCCATTGCAAGAAACCGGGGTCCTCCAACCCTGGCAAGAACTCAGGATTGTGCACTATTGGGGCAAGAATCATCTTTGCCTCACGTGCTTTTACATATTTTTTCACCCTCCCCCATGCCGATAACATGTAGCCCACCAGTGGTGCATCATCTGTCAGATGTTTGACAACCCTCATGCACTCCAAATTCAAGTGGGATGTGACTAGGGAAGCAGCCGCCACATGTTCCAGTGCAACCCAAGCCACCCCCCTCCACCCCTTAACCCACTCCGAAAGCAACTGAAGTTGGGCAGCCCAGGAGTAAAGTGTGAAATCTGGGAACCCTAGACCCCCTTATTAGTGGACACCACAAGCGTGTCAACCTCACCTGCGGTTTCCTTCCCCCCATAAACTCTGAATGCCACTTATCCAAGCTTTTCAAGTCCTTATTCAATCCAAACGGTAACATCTGTAAAGGGTATAAAATCCTGGAGATGATATTCATCTTAATCAGGTTTATCCTTCCCAGCCAGGATATCAGAAGGCCCGCCATCGTCTCAGGTCATTTTTTTACAGTCAACAAAACTGATTTATAATTTTGTTTATACAGAGAATACGGGGAGAGGCCCACCTGTATGCCCGATTATAACCATGTCAATCAGTCAACCAATCAAACTTTATTTAACCAGGCAGTTACATCATTGAGCGAGCTCATTTGCAAGATGGTCCTGGACACACAGAACAAATTTCATTAACAGTTTACAACAACATATCAAGACATATCATACAGGAGAATAGTATAATTATAAATAATACCGGATAGGTGATATCGGGAACAAATCTTATATAGCAAGAGTTGTATACATACACAGATACTCATCATAGAATGTTTGGGGACAGTAGGTGAGAGAGGCGTGAGAGGACAGCAGCGGCACACAGGATACAGTGGGAAGGGGGATAGAAACCACATAACGGGGAGGAGGGTTAACCATGCTATATTAGAGTCCCACAGAGGGGGTTGCCACAGAGAGGGACGCAGGGAGGGAGCTAGAGGAGGTGTAGTTACCCTGCAACTCCTCCTTAGACATTAGACCTATACCCATTAGTCCATACTTTTTCAAAGTTAACTTTGTAACTCAACCCCAAAAAAAAAAAACAGCAAAATTCTCTATGACGCATGTGACCTCTGGAATGGAGGTGGCTGGCTCCATCAAATACACATCAACAGCATAAAGAGTCACCTTGTGCTGCACCCCCAAGGCACCCTCTATACCCCGTACTGCCGCACTGCTGTGAAATCGCCTCTGTGAGGTGCTTGATGGCCAACACATACAGCAGTAGGGACAGAGGACACCTTTGACGGGTCCCACTACTCATCTCAAACAACCTCGAAAGCTCGCCATTAACCAACACGCTTGCTCAAGGCGTTCGGTATAACTCTCCAACCATGTCAATAAACTGCTCCCCTAGACCGAAGACCTCTAGGATCTTAAACATGTACCCCCATTCTAACCTATCAAAAGCTTTTTCAGCATCCAGGGAGAGGGCATAGGGTCCCCCCGGATGATGACCCCCTCCAGAGGACCCCCAGCAGCCTCCTGAGATTATGGTAGGAATGGCACCCTTTAACGAAGCCAGTCTAGTCTACCTTAAACAAATCCGGGAGGAACTCCTCCAATCAGCAAGCCAACGCCTTGGCTAGAATTTTAATATCACTGTTCAAAAGCGAGATAGGTCTATAGACCGCACAGTCGAAAGGGTCCTTCCTTTCTTTGTGAATAACTAACAGTCGTGTACCAGCCCAGTGGTGCAGAGGGTTAAGGCACTACACCTCGTGCCATGCCGGCGAGCCAGGTTCGGGAACAAGCCTGGGTCATCAGGGGTCAGCAGACAGGGAGGGAGAGGACGTTGAGCAGGCTGCTGGCAGGCAGCTCTCCTCCTCGGGAGAGCATAAGGGGGCCTCTCAGTGCTTGGCTGCCACCCAGTGGAGGCTGGGTGACAATGCTGCCTCCGAGAAGCTCAGTACTAGACCACAGGGAGGGTAGGTGGAGCCAGTGTGGAGCTGTGGTGCGCATGTGCGCCTCCATGCACATGCAACGCTACTTCTGGGGCTCAGGGTAGAATCAAGGGGAGGGAGTAAACCTCAGATGGAAAATCAGGGGTCGCCGTGACTGTAGCCTCCGGGCCTGCACGGGAGCTCCACCGGGACGCGCATAATGCATGGAAGACCCCGAAAGACCCCGATGGCAAGTAAGGGTGACAGAGGACAGCAGCGATCCGCCGCGATGGATAAAGAAAGTTGAAAAAACAAAACTGTAATAGCCATAAGCCCACACATACAAAGAGGCTCCCCCTATTCTATCCCATCCTTGAATGTGTCAAGCATATCCTGCCAAAGGAAGTCGTCCAATGCCCTGTAGTATTCCACGGGGAGTCCATCAGGGTTCACTGCTTTACCGGCAGCCATCCCAGCAGCCGCTCCTCACAGCTCCCCCAGGGTGAGAGGACTGTTCAACTGAGTGATCTGTTCCTGGGTGGGGGTTGGAAGATTCAGGGATCCCAGGAACATCCACCATCTCTGCTTCCCTAATATGGCATTCCCTTGTATACAACTTATGGTACAATTGAACAAACATCTCTCTAATTTCTCCACTCTTGTCCGTCACCCCGCTCATTTGCTTCCTGATTGAAGCAATTACATTAGACCTTTTCCAGCCCTTGGCAAAATGAGCTGACAAGATTTTTTTTAATGGCAACTTTTAAAATTGGTGCATTCAAATGAAGATTAAAATAGTTGCTGCCTACAAGGAACAACAATAATAATCAAAGATAATGGCACAAAAAAAAAAAAAGATCCAGCCCTGATTTAGGGGACCAGAGAGGATAACTGTATAAGAGACGGACAGAAACTTATCGGACCTGGAGAAAGAAATGAGGAGTAAAAATCAAATAACAGGGAAGGAAACAGTACTACCATATCTACGCTGAGCAAGAAATGCCCACGTCCTTCCAATTTACTGTGTGGGGGGCATGCACATTATACAAATGTTGTTCTCAATCTGGAAAGAAGTGTTGGCACAGTTACTAAGATTGTCCTTTTAAGCTCCAGAGTTCAGATTAAAAACTGCTCAACTGAAGAACTAGAACACAACCACAGATGCACTACCAAAACCCCTAATTAATACAAAGGCTGCACTCTACAGCACAAGAGCAAAATTCCATGTCACGTCTCTCAGAAACACTGCATTCCAACAAAAGGTAGGGCTGGCTTAGGTATTTACTATGCCAAGGCAATTCCACTACCTGCTCAGACGCCCAGCCTCAACAAGTCTCATTATTAAAAGGGAAGCTAAACCCTTCTAATTGAGACAATTTCACTCGTGATTAGGAAAACTGCAGGCCAATTAGATTTTGTCTGCTAAACCTACTGAGATTTATAAATCAGTCACTGACATGTTCAAAAACCTTACCAAAAAAAAAAAAAAAAAAAAGATTAAGCAGTAGTACTTCAAAGGTTAGTTGAAGGTGAAAAGTCCAGATTAGCAAACAAAACAAAAACACTCTCTCACTCCCCCCCCACACAGTACCAGTCACACATAAGCTGAAGAATAGTGTTAGAAATTTTACACCCAGTATTTTTTGTTCTTGACTACTGTACTGTATTGCAAACCAGAAGAATGAAAAGTAAAACAGAACCCAATACTGTCAATATTATTCAATGACAGTTTATTGAGATCAAGAGGAATGCAAGAGATTTCAAAATACTGTATGCCCTTACGAGTCAGAAAGCAAACATTTCTATCTATAATTTAAGCCACAGTAATGTACGTTAATACTGTCAAGGAGACCACTGGGTGTAACAGTAGTTTCACATGCATTCTTGAGTGAGCAGTTCTGAGGGAAATAAGAGTGGTCGCTACAGCAGTAATGACATATGATTGATCGAGATTGATCAAATAGTATATTAAACATTTAAAAAACTTCATTTCCAAGGCACCTCCGTATAAAGCACTCTTTCACAGAAGAGTGTCGCATGCACAATGGAAAGAAGCACCCTGGTCGAAAGCATTGTCTTGATCTATAATGTGTTAAAAGCACTAAATCATCCAAAAAGACAAAGAAACCGCAGCACCGTGTCATGTTAACCAGGCAATCCACTGCTTCCTTATCTGACACTTTTAACAGAAGGAACCCATAAACAATTTCAATTTTTTTCCAATCAAAACATCCTTTCATTAGATTGTAAACAAACAGCACTCCTAGTGAGAATAAGGTCAGAATTTAGACGAATGCTTGGTTACCATAGCAACAGCAAACAAGCAGCTACCTGCAGTTTTGGAACAGTACCAACTGCCTGAAACATTGAACAGTGAGACTACTGTAAATAAACAGTGGAACACAGCAGTTCATAAAGCTTTACTCGTATTAGTCTGTTCAAGGGTGAAACAACTTCTATTTTCACATAGAAACAGAATTTGACGGCAGAAAAGGACTGCTTGGCCCACCTAGTCTGCCCATTTCCCTACCTGACTGATAAGCTGCAGCTTACTTTCTCCTACCCCCACTAGAACTGCTTTATGTCTGTCCCATGCATTCTTGAATTCTCCCACTATTCCTGATTCCACAACCTCCTCAGGAAGGCTGTTCCATGCATCCACAACCCCCTCTGTGAAAAAATACATTCTAACATTACCTCTGAGCCGTCCCCCCTCTATCTTCAAATTGTGCCCCCTTGTTCTTGCACATCTCTTCTTCTGAAAGATACTACCCTCTTGTACTTTGTTAATTCCCTTGAGATACTTGAAAGTTTCTATCATGTCCCCCCCTCTCTTTCCATGAAGGGTATACATATTAAGCTGCTTTAGTCTCTCCTTGTACGTCTTCTGGTGCAGACCCTGCACTATTTTGTTGCCCTCCTCAAACAGATTCCACTCAATGTCTTTCTGGAGATGGAGTCTCCAGAATTGCACGCAGTACTCCAGATGGGGTCTCACCAACTGTCTGTACAGAGGGATAACAACTTCCTGTTTTCTACTGTTGATGCCTCTCCCAATGCATCCCAGTATCCCCAACCCTCCTTATTGCCTTCTCACATTGCTTGCCCACCTTTAGGTCATCTGATATAATTACTCCTAGGTCTCTTTAGATTTTTTGTTGTTATTCTCTCACCCCCGCCATACATTGTGTACTCTTCCCTGGGTTTTGTTTCCCAGATGCATTACCTTGCACTTCTTTGCATTTCTTGTTTTTGTTTATCCCCTCCTCTGGCTGGCTCATCAGTACTGCCACTCCCCCAGCCCTATCACCCGCCATGCCTGGGACCCATCCGTTACCATATTCCTCCATGGATAGCCCCCCAGAGCGGGGTTGGAGTGAGCCCATTCCTCCTTTGGCATTAATTTTCAGTCCTGCCACCAGAGACATGGTCAGCGGAGCAGGGCCTATGAGGAACAGTGGACAGCATACTGCAGCAGTCAGCATTTTCCTATTTTCTTCCACACCTGGACGATGGTGGAGGCCCTTTTATCCAGCGTGCAAGGGTGTGCACTGTGTCACAAACGCGCTCCACAGGTCAGGCCCTCTGCTCCCACAGTGCCAACCTCAGAGCACAATAGTGTGAACAGGTAACAGACAGGGTAACCCTCCTGTCTGCTTTTGGGTCCAAATCACCTTCAGTCTTATGTTCTGGGGGGATTCAAACTGTGAACCTTATGCTAGAACAGCTGTCAGACTTAACCACGTATACATCACATGCAAAAAGAACTTGGAAGACACACCCAGGCAGTATCTTAAAAACATGTACTTCACTAAAAAATGATAAAAATATGAAAAATGTAAACACAGAACACTACATCAAATAGCTCACAATCACATAAAAGAACAAGGGAAAATTACAAAGCAAAACTCCTACCACAATACAGTTAGATTTTTTTCTATCTGAGGTACTACCTCTGGGAGTGCGTTTTAAAGTTAGATCAGAGAGCTGTCTCTCTCTAGAGTCCCAAGATGATGGGATAACATTTTAGACACAAGTTTTAAAACGTTGTCTCCACACCCCTTCTGTGAGTCATCTAGCTTCTCCTTTTAGGATATAAAATTACAAAAAATTATTTCCTATCAGGAGGTATTTTAAATAAGGTGCCATCAGAAGAAGAAAAAACATTTCCTATATATAACTCTAATTACACATGTTTCCTTTGAACTTAGCAATCCCACACTGGCACCAATGTGTTAAAAAGCTAACAGGAATCAGCCTAATGACGTCCTGTTTCTGAAGTCATAAAGTCACATTTGGTTTGCACTTCAAAAAGCCTAGGCATGTCATAAACGGTAATAAAATGCCATTCTGAAGGAAGTCAGTTAATTAAATGGTTCCTGGTCAGTTTTCATATCCTGTAGCTTCACTGAAACCTGGGGGGCACCCATGGAAGCACAGGCTGCCTTATGTGAGACAATCACATACTGTATTTTTATATTACAAATATCGTACAACAATCATAACCAGCTGGCCAAGCATCACACACTGGAGTGCAGTAACATCCCCCTCTTTCTCTCTTCCAGTGTCCCCACATGCAACCACCATCTGGGGTACCAGGTGGCAGTAGCGCAGAGGGGAACCAGAGCCCTCCCTCCCCCTGAGGTGGCGAGTGCCCCTGGGTCACTCCACCGTCCTCCTCTGGCTGGTCCTCCAGCAGCCCAGGTTGCATGTGTTGCGAACAGTAATGCTGCCGCTGTGCCACTGGGCCAGCTTAAATGAAAGCTTCTTAAAAACAGAGTCCCATGCACACACCTTCCCTGGGACCCCTCCAACCATGGCGCCACAAACAGTCTTGGGACTCTTACAATGGGATTCCTCCTGCACCCCCAAGGAACCCTGCAATCATCTCCCTCCACAGCAGGCCCCATGGGTGGCATTTAGGGGAGACAGCCACGTCAGATGGAGCTGGGGCAGCAGGGATGTGTTTAAACAGCGCACAGAGATGCCAGTGTTGGTGTAGGATGGACTGTGTTCAAAACTTTGCCCCAAGTCCTGCCTGCATGTTTATCATCACTGACAGGGCTCAAAATTAATGGTATTTGCCCTGCGTTGCATACCAGTTTCCAAGGCAGAATATAATTTTCATCACACTGGTACTCAGACTGGAGCACTACTACTTTATGCAAATGAATCTACAGCAATGCTCTTTCACAGAATCCGAATACTGAACCTTGAGAAGGAAAACCAAATTTTGGATTTGGGTTTTAGTATTCAGCCTCCCCTCCCACAATACTGGACCATGAGAAAGAAAACCAAATTTGGGGTTTTAGTATTTCACCTCGCCTCCCATACCGTATTTTTCTCTTAATCTCTATCCCTGACTGATCAGGAAGCCACAGGAGAGTTCCCAGATTCATTATAACTCTCCCTTGCTCTTGGGTCACCAGGCAGCAGCTGTGCAGCAGGACTTCCTGCCATTTCAGCCCCTAAGGTCATATACACCTCAGATGACAGAACGTTACCTCCGTGCTGACCCAAGTGGGAGATCCCAAGCTCAAGGCATCAAGTGGCCCCCAAATGGATTTTGTGTACAGAAAAATCAATGTTTGAAAGCAAGAGTTCAGTTCCACGTAATTTATAAGATGCACCACCCTGTTTCCTCACAAAGAAAAAGTTACTAACATACTAAAACGCCAGCAGAATAGGCCTAACGGTCTTTTGTGTCTGCTCGTTTGTTCAGCCCCCACCCTAGGAGCTGACCTTGCTGCCCTCCTCTCCCTCTCTGGCTTCTCCCTTCCCAGTGCCGGATATTCTCGCTGCACTGGATTTTGCTTCAGAACCCTTCCCTGTAACTGTCCCACCCCTCTTGAACCTCTCCACCATCTCTGCCTCCACCAGCCCCTGGGCAGCGCATTCCATGGCTCCACCACCCTCTCAGTGAAGTAGCACCTCCTCCTTTCTCCCCTGAATCTCCCCCTCCAGCTTCCACCCATGCCCTCTAGTTGCACCCCCTCCTTTGAAGCACCCTGACTGCTCCTCCCTATTTACCCACTTCATGTACCTGAAGACCTCTATCATGTCCCCCCGGTCCCTTCTCTCATCCAATGTGTACATATTTAGCTCTTTGAGCCTCTCCCCATAGGTCCTGTCTCCCAAGCCCCAAATCATTTTGGTTGCCCTCCTCTGGACCCTCTCCAGGAGTTCAAAGTTAAAAAAATACATCATAAAAAAATAAAAATAAATAAATTGTCCAGGTAATCACTACAGGCTACTAGGAGGTGGGGAAATGTCCCACAGGATACTCCCATCTCCAGGGAGAGAGTTTCTGCTCCCATCACGCAACTGCCACCTGATCATCCAGGTCTGCTAGGGATGTAACCAGCAGGGGGTGGGGAGGGATCTGAGGGGTGGGTGGAAATGACAAGCAGCTTTGACTTTAGGCATGACATGTTGGCTCATCCTTTTAGTGTCACTCGAGGTACAATAAAAAGATGGAGAAATGGTGCTAGTGGCAGAAAAAGTTGGTGAATCCCCCTCCCCCCACATCCTACGCGGGTCTCCAGGAGCCTTGCACATGCGGCCCACCTACAGCTAGATTCAATCACCCAGCTAAGTATAGGAGGCCTGCTGCAGGGACTGCCACTATGGGACAGCCCAAACTGAGGGAAGGCGGCCTGTGGGACTATATGGAGGGACAACTGGGAAAATGCAGGTGACTGACAGAAGCCCACTGAGGAATCAGGGGAGGAACAAACATAAGAAAAAGATAAAATAAAACCACTGTTTATAATCAACATAAAGACTGAGTGAACTTAGTCTAAAATAATCAACGCAAGGATCACTCACAGTACAAACACAGTACTTCTATCTCCTGTTAAATTTTTAAATGCACAAATTACAAGATCTGCAGTCATTTCCAGAAATACTGCAGAATACTTGGGCAACCAAAGCTGTTCGACGATACTGATACTAGAAAATCTTAAGATTACTTCCTACAAAATGCCCCCCCCCGATGCTCATAATAAAAAGGCAATTGTGTCTCAGATTTAAAATATTATCAATCTAATTTTCAGAGAACCTCAATAATAATAATTATGAAAAAAGGAGTTCTGCTGTTACAACAGCAGTGCTACCACCTACCAGACTGATGACTGAAGTTCAGGAGTGGACTCGCGTCGTTTGGGGGTCAGCTGGGGGAGAGAGGATTTAGAGTCCAAAGGACAGCTCTTCTCTCTCTGTGTGGGGGCAGCGTCCAGTTCTTAGGCTGCTACCTGGTGGAGGCCAGGTAATAGTGCAGCAGAATCGCCCTAGCAGTTGGAGGCCCGCCTAGAACTAAGCAAAATAAATCTGATAATCTACTATACTACAGTAAACAGTAAGAAAACCGAGGGTGCTGTTGAGCGCGCTCTCCGAGAAGACGCTCCTCAGTTCAGCTCCATGAACTTTGGGAGCTTTTTGGCATTTAATCAGCACTTTTGTTTTTTGAACTTTAATTTTATCTGCAGCAACAGATTCCTGGCATTGTGCTGCGCAAACTGTTACCAGATTCGGAATGGGTCATCCCAAAGGGGTGGGAGGAGGATCGAAAAACCAGCCACCACAGACCAGCAGGCCGGGAAATCATTGACACAGCATGCTACCCGTAGCGGGACAGATCTGCCCTGGACATTGATGATGACCACTATGAAAGCCATCGATGCAAAAGTGGAAGCAATTCTTGCCAGAATAGGAGAGCAGGATATTAAAACAGAGGTGGCTAGCAAAACCGCGACCTCAGCAGAGCAAACAGCGACCCGAGCAATGGCTGCGATCAGCAAAATGGCGCAAGAGAACACGCAGCTCCGATACTGCCTGGAGGCCCTGGAAAATTCACAAAGAGCACCTAATGTAAGACTGGTTGGCCTTCCAGAGGGTAACAAGGGCGAGCAGTTTCTCTCTCTTTTTTTTTTTTTTTTTTAAACTGGTTACCAGAGGCTCTAGGGCTTGTTTCTTAAAATAACACCCCCAGCTTTATTAAAGCATATCGGATCTCTGCTTGGTCCTTGAATCTGCAAGACGGACAGTGATGCTAGTTACCACATCTGCAGAAAACAGAGATGTGCTGCTACAGGCTTCCAAGGAATCACAGAATTTTAACTACAATGGCTCAACCCTGTATCTGTTTCCAGATCTATCATACGCAACAAGATACTGATGGAAAAAATCTGATGCTGTCTGGGCTCAACTTAAAAACCTAGGGGTAACCCATTCCTTGCTAATGCCTGCCAGACTCCGTATCTTCTACGGTGGACATACCTATCAATTTTCCGACGGAGAGGAGGCTGGCAAAAGGGCAGAAATTATCCACCATGAATTTTAGACTGTAGCTGCTGCTTGACTGAGGGACCAAGAGGATGACGACGACACTGGATGAGTGAACAGACTTTGAGTGACTTTTTCATTAGAACTGTAAGATATTGTCTCAGGGGAGGAATGGGTCACAATGTGAGAGCTTCCTGGTATATTAGTTTATGAACAGCACAGAATGTTTAACGGAGGGGTCACCTGGGTCACGTCAGGCTTGGGAGGAAATGTCTGAATATTTCATACTTCATCTGAGTCATGTACTGTGCCTGATGGTTACGATGGCCACCACGTGGCGAAGAGCAGATCTTAGTAAGCATTAGAGTGATTGTCAAGATGGAGTCTGATCTGCGATGCTGTTCAGTTTTGTGAGGTCGGCAGTTGTTCCTTTCCATACCAAGCAGCGTGCCTTACAAGTGTTGCAGGGGCTGAAATTAAGTTTTGCAGCCACTACCCAGGGGCTAGTGACTGGGAGAATTCGCTAGCCCCACATACTTTTGCACTGGCCCAACTGGTGCACATACTGAAATGGTAACTTCTCGCATACAAGCCAGCAGGGCTAGCTGCTAGAACATTTTACTAGCCTGACACAATCTACCAGCATTTGGCTAGTGGGCCAGTGCCAATTTCAATCTCTGGTGTTAGGGTTCCTTGTATATTCTATAGAATGTTTAATGGTTCCGTTTTAATGGATATCCCCGTTAGAGGGTTCTATTTGGATTAGAGATGTTATTTAAAGTTGTTACTTAACGTTTATATTAAATCTTATGTTACTCAATAATTGCTGTAGATTTTTTTTACACTACGTAGTGCTGATTGCTATGCTGAACTCCTGGAGGGATGGGCTGGGAGGGGGTTGCTCCCCTGTTTGGATGCATTTTTTGTGGGTGGAGAGCACATCCCATTTCTTATATGGTAATCTAAGATATGGTGGATTACAGGTTTGCTTGCTGGACGCTCTCTCACTCTGGCGAAGTGCAGCTATCTGGTTTATAATAATTTTATATACTTTTTTTTTTTTTTTTGGCCGGGCCACCAGTCATTTTTCGGCCCTGGTCACGGCCCCGGGAAGCCTCAGCCACCATCTTATGGCTGCCGGGGTCCCCCAGTCACCCCCGGAGGGTGGGGCCGTGGCCACGGTCTTCCCGTGGTCACGGAACTGTATCTAGTCGGGGGACCCGCAGCGAAGGTAGCCACTCGAGGTCTTTCCCGGGAGGGCTTCAGAGACTGTGGCCCTGCCCACCTGATTTTCTATTTTTCCTTTACGGAGGTGGGGACATGCAATGACGCCAGCATCCGCCCCACCTCCCGGATGTTTAGCGTCAGCAGCGTGAGATCTCCCGGCCTCCGCCAGGAGTCCTCAGTGCTCTCAGCGCTACCCTCGCCCTCCCCCCAGAGAAGGAGAGCGGTCCATAGGGCGCTCCATCCTTTTCCCCCGGCCAGCCCTCCGACGACCCGGGTCCGTTCCCGAATCGGCTGCTTGCCGTCCTGGGAAATCCCACTCGCGCCAAAATCTATGCGCTGGCTAATAATAATTTAATGCTAACATGATGAAGTAATACCCCGAGATCCGTAATCCTGATTGTTTAGGTTTAATAATTCTTTCATACATTAGATTTATTTATTTATTTTTTTAATCAGGAGAGACACACTAAGCTGAAGCTTGTTTACAGGTGCTACCTGGGAGGCCAAGGAAGTTATTCGACTTGCTCAAGGTCAGACAATATGCAAGTGGGGACTGTGAGATTCAAACCCAGGTCTCCAGGTTTGCAGCTCAGAGCCTTAAAACACTGCGCTATACTGCCTCCTCTAGATGTATCCTGTTAATGTACCCAACTGCCTGACATGAGTGTACCAACTTAATGTTTTTTTTTTAATTGTAAACGCAATAAAACTGTTCAATGCCTACATCTTGGATATAGGGAGGGGGGTCAAAAATAGGTCGCGTCTCTTTGCGGATGACTCAAAACTGGGAGCAATGATGGATTATGTAGAAGTGAGAGAGTCAGTCCCAAGGGGGATCTGGATACCCTGGAGGGATGATCAAGAAGGTGGGGACTGAAATTTAATGCCGGGAAATGTACGGTACTTCATTTGGGGATTAAAAACCCCGAGTCATGTATACACCTGGGGGGTGTCACACTGCAAACTACATTGGGAGAAAGGGATTTAGGAGTGGTGGTAGATGTCAAAATGAATAACTCTGAAAACTACAGAAGAACAGCAGCCAAAGCAAACAGGATACTGGGATGCATAGCCTGGGGTATTACGTCCAGAAGAAGGGAGGTAATCCTCCCTCTGTATAATGCCTTGGTCAGGCCGCAGCTTGAGTACTGTGTACAGTTCTGGAGACCTCATCTGAAGAAGGATATAGTACTGCTGGAGAGGGTTCAGAGGAGAGCAACCAGGATGATTCAGGGCATGGAGGGGAGGCCTTATGAGGAGAGATTGGAAGAGCTTGGGCTTTTCTCTCTGGAGGAGAGGAGGGATAGGGGAGACATGATAGAGGTTTTCAAGTATGTAAAGGGAATAACCAGGAGTGGAACAAAGGAGCTGTTTAGGTTAAAGAAGGTGGGGAACAACCAGGGGCCATGAGTGGAAGCTGGAGGGGGGAATTTATAGGGGCAGCGTAGGAGGCATTTTTTCACTGAGAGGGTGGTGGAGCCGTGGAATGCACTGCCTGGGAGACTGATGGAAGGGGGTACAGTGGAGAGCTTCAAGAAAGGGTGGGATAGGTACAAGGGGAAACTGAAACAAATGAAGACCCTCCTGGGGGCTGGGGGGGATGGTAAGGCGAGCAGCCATTAGGTTGCTGGCTTTCGAGCAGACAAGACAGACTATTTGGTCTTTTCTGCTGGCTTTTAGTATGTTAAAATATAAAAACAAAACAAAAAAAAAAAAACAGTAAGCAAACAAAAATGTTTCTGCACACAAAGTGCACATTGGGACCAGCTCCACACTTGAGTAGGGGGTCCTTTGTGCTGACCACTTCCCTTTAAAGTACCAAAGAAGATGGGTAGGAAGAGGTACAGTAAGTGTTTTTCGGTGTTTTGTTTCAGGAGTTGCTTACCTTGTCGTGGAAGGAAGCACAGACCAAACCAAGGCCCAGTAGGAGAGGTTATAGAAGAGCTCTCAAGCAGGAAATAAAGAGGAGTACTTCCAAGTTGTGAAGCATTAGGAACAGTATGTTGATGTGTTTTTATTTGCTGTACTCAACTGTTACTGCTGTTCATTCTTGTGTCGTAACCCTCCCGGGTCGTGCCTGAAAATAGGCAATATGGTTTGTCTAGTGCACTGACCGGTAAACAAAAACTAAATAAATAAATAAAGTGTGTAAGGGCACGTCTCGCAAGTGTAATGAGTCGTGCGTAGTAATTGTGTCACTCAGTGAAGTGCCACAAGGTTAAGTGCCGTGTAGGGATACAACAGAAGAGGGATAGGTGGCAGACCGCTCTGGCCAAAAATAACACAAGGAGAGGAAGGTTGCTCGAGAGAAGTGCACTGCAGTACATATCCAAGCAAAATCAATAGTACATGTTAGCTCCATGTTTGGACAGGCAGGTGGATGCGAAGGAGAGCTGGTCAGCTGCATGGGACACAGTGCCATCGTCTTCCAGAGACTGCTCTAGAAATATGGAGGATACTCAGTATGTATGAAGACTGGGGCCCTTCCACCTGAGGTCGTTGCTCTCAGGGGCACAGTGAGGTTCCTATGGAACATCTCCAGGCAGGGTGCTATGGCAACTGCTAGTCCACTCCCCCAGAGGCCCCACAGGGTCACTGCAGGTGGATGGACTGTCGTTTGGAAGGAGGGGAGAAGAGGAGGTACTATACTCCACACTGGGGAATGGGGTGGGAATACCAGGGTAGAGACTAGGAATTGGTTCACACTGCTGATAGAGCCTATTCAAGCTGCTGACCACAAAGGTAAGCAGACTCAGCGCTTGACTGGCCTCTGGTGGAAGCCAGAGGCACAGCAAGCAAGGAGCATAAAGAGAGGGGTTGGGGCATGGTGGGTGTCTGCAAAAAAATGTCTTGATGTCAGGGTGCACGTCACGCCACCAGAACAAGGAAAAACAGTGCCAGAGCACCAAGATGAAGGAGCGCCAAAGTGCAAACCCTAATAGCTCCTGCCTGCCTGATCTACCGAGGACCCGATGAAACAAGAAGCATCTTGGGGTGTACGGGCCCCACCTCGTACCCATGGGGGTCCACCGCGGAAGTCAGGCAGGACAGTGAAGTGAGGCAGACATATGTGTGCCTTCCGATGGAGCAGGGCTCCGGCATGAGGGGAAGGATAAACAGAAATAAAAAAATAAAATAAAAAAGACATAATGAACTAACAAGAGCTCATTTTCAGATGCGTCGGGGGATGTGTGTGGAGGGGAGTACACTTGAAAATACACAGAGTTGAAAACAATGTGTTACAACATGTTCCCCAGGGGACGGTGCTGGGACCACTGCTGTTTAACTTATTTGTGGCAGATATAACGGAGGGACTAAGGGGAAGGGTGTGCCTCTTCGCGGATGATGCAAAGGTCTTTAATAGGGTGGATAGCCAAGAGGGGATGGAGAATATGCACAAGGACCTGAGGCTGTTAGAGGCTTGGTCAAGGAAATGGAAATTGGCCTTTAACATAAAAAAAGTGCAAAATCATGCACTTAGGGAGGAAAAACCCGAGAGAGACTTACTATCTGAGCGGTCAGACCCTGGAAGTAACTGAGGAGGAGAGGGACCTGGGAATTATTGTGTCGGGGGACCTCAAGGTAGCTAAACAGTGCAAGATGGCGGTAGCCAAGGCTAACAGGATGTTGGGTTGCATCGGGAGGGGATTCACTGGCAAGAGAAGAGAGAGATCATCATCCCTCTCTATAAGCAGCTGGTTAGATCACATCTGGAGTATGGGGTGCAATTCTGGAGGCCGCTCCTGAGAAGGGATGAGGACAGGCTGGAGGTGTACAGAGGAGAGCAACCAAGATGGTGGCAGGGCTTAGTCACTTGCCATATGAGGATGGATTGAGGGAACTGGGCATGTACTCCCTTGAGCAGAGGAGGGATGGGGGGATATGATTGAGACTTTTTAATATGTTAAGGACATCAGAGAGCTGGTAGAGAAACTTTTTAAACTACAGGGGTGGAAGAGGACCAGGGGAATGCAATACAGGTAGAAGGAGGCAAGTTCCGAGGAAACACCAGAACTTTTTCACAGAAAGAGTGGTGGATAAGTGGACTGGGCTTTCGAAGGCGGTGGTAGGGAGGCCAACGTAAAGGGCTTCAGAGGCATGGGACGGCTACATGGGTCTGGTATCGGGGACGGATAAGGTCCTAGCCATCAGCTAGCACCTTGGGCAGACTGAGTGGGCCAGGTGGTCCTTTTCTGCCATCACGTTTCTATGTTTCTTAACTGTAAACAGCAGAGAAATAAATACAAAAGCAACTATGTACAGTAAATTGTGTACATGGATTTAACCCAGGCAAATGAAAAAATAGATAAACAGTGTGAGAACTCATAAACCATGCACCACTGCATTGAAAATTATAGCTGCTAAAGCTGAATGTGTGCCAGCACCAGCTCGTAGTAGAACAATACATGTTACAATGGGGAAGGGGCTTGAGGGGGAACACAGAAACAGAGTTACGTTAGGTAGGTTTGGTGTGGGAAGGGAGAGATGGATGAGCGGAAGGATTAGGAGTAAGGAAAGGGTTATGAGAGGAGGTGGAGGAGGAAATGAGAGGAGAAGAGGTGGAGTAGGGAAAGGTGGGCGGGGGGTAGGGTGAGATGGCATATGGATGGATCGTCGCCTACATAAACGTAGTGGCTATATTGCTGCAGTCAAAATGTAGTGTGAAGAAACAGTCGCCGGGCAAACTGTTGCTGAGTAAATGTCCCATTCGCAACCAAAACAACGACTCACTCACAGTGCGACATTTCACATTATACGCTCACATTTGACCTTTTACTCGAGTGCAGTCCCATATACTTACGGATCCCATACTGCTACCCCCCCAGATTCCAGTGTGTCTCAGCTATCTGGTTCAAATGTAAATCAGGCAGCTTACTATATCATCTAGAACATCGGCTTTTATTTACTGATTTGTCATATGTTATAATAAACTACGCTTCTGTGCCACCAATGTGCTTAGCTGTGTTAATGGGGGTGGGTGGGATGGTTACTGCATGCTATTAAAAAACAAGTTACTGTCACTTTAAGGATACTGGTTCAGGGAGCGGAGACACTGATAGAGGAATTATGAGGAGGACAGATACTGAGTGTGAGTGTAAATTCAGTTGGGGAGGTAAAAGCTGTAAGCGGCTTTGTGGGAGCAGAGACAATGAGTATGTAGATGTAAATTCGGGGGGGGGTGAAAACTGTTAACGGCAATATCAGTAGCAGACACACTGAGCATGTTAGTGCAGGTTCTTGGGGGGAGAGGGCAATTTGTCCTGCAATCATTTTGTGCGTCAACAATTTGACTGCTACATATTTGACTTCACGACATTTTGAGGTGCTTTATTTTGTCCACTCGACATTATGTCTGTGACATTATGACCGTAACATTTTATACAGCGGCAGAACGTCTGTACACGGGTGAGACAGTAGAGGGAATGGGATAGGGTTGTGAGAGGAGGGGGAGGAGAACAGGGAAGAGGGGAGGTGGTATAGAGAAAGGAAGTAGGGAGGGTAAGAGATGGGGGAGGAGATAGATTGGATATAGGGGAAAAATTAGTTGAGGTTACAGGTTATACTTGCAGGTGTGGGAGGAGAGATTCTGTTTCACAACTTCCTAAATGGAAGGTGGCATGGCTCTCCCCGATCCGACACTCTACCATGAGGCAGCACAGCTCCATGTTGCATTATACTGGTGGTTAACAGACAGCTATAAAGCTCACTGGAAAACTCTGGAGTTGATGGAGGCAGATCTCACTTGCCCTGCAAAATATTTGTTAACAATACCTCCTCCCCCTCCCTGCACCCAAGTTGATAATCCTTTTATGGCTACTACACTTCACACCTGGGTCCAGTTGCTACATATAAAAGGAGTTGAACCTGTATAAACATAGGTTCTTAACTATCGCTGGTACCCCAGATTTTCTACCTTCCTGTACGGACTTTAGCTTTAAAAGATGGTTGCAATTAGGCCTTCGATATTGGTCTCAGCTCTTACAGGGCTCAACCATTTGAGCCTTTGCGGAGTGGGAGATCGCTTACAATATACCACCTACACATTTGTTTTGCTAAATTTGCATATACAATCTGAACCACCTCTTAGGGAAATCCCTACCTTAGCATCTTTAACAGTACGCACTCTGCGAGGGGAAGACCATACCAAACATTTGATCTCTCAACTATATCAAGCCCTACCGCCCCTCCAGGACAATTCTATTTACCATGTTAAACTGGTCTGGCAGAAGGACCTCAATATTAATCTCATGGAACAGTGGCGGTCTAGCCTGTATTCTATTCGTAAGGTAACTTCCTGATATCTTTGGCGGGTGTTCACATGGCAAACACTAATAATGTATTTCACCACCCCAGCCAAGCAAGTGAAATTCATGCCCCATAGAGGTGCAGAATGCTGCAGAAAATGTGGGACCTCTCCCACCACCTTCGGCCGTGTAATGTGGTCTTGCCCTGTTTTGGCTCCTTTCCTACAGCAACTCCAGCAAGCCCTTGAGGAGATATGGACACAAGCCAGAAGCTTGATCCCTTGATTTTCCTTTTTCTAGAAGCTTCCATGGGTTTACATAACCCAGAAACACATAAAACTGCTGAATAGTCAAACTGTTGCTGCTAGGAAATCAATGACTAAATCTTGGTTAGCTCCTCAGGCCCCCTCTACAGAAATGTGGCATAACTTAATTTGCAGTATTTATCAAATGGAAAAGATCACAGCTAATCTTAATAGCTCATATCCAGCCTTTGAAATTCACTGGCTCAGATTGGTGGTATACATTAGGAGTAAAAAACCTGATTTTGATCCATAATGTATTATCTGATACGTGTAGCATTATTCTGACTTCACAGACGTATTTACAAATATATCAAATTATATCATCTTAGCTGGCAAGGCTCATGCCTTAATGCATTCAACAGTTTATTTAATTAACTGTCTTCGAGTTAGGGGTGGGTTTCTTCTTGTCTGTTTTAATGTGTCATTGTTAATAATGGGGCTGGCAGTATAGCCTAGAGGTTAGAGTAACGAGCGGAGAATGAGATTGGTATATCCAGCCGACCAGACCTTGGTTTGATTCTCACTACCTCCACTTGCATACTGTGTGACTCTGAGCAAGTCACTTAACCGCCCAGTGATCCCAGGTCACCCTTGAAAACAGGCACTTGTGCCTAGTAGGCCTTACCCATTACCAAAGACTAAAATGAAACAAAAATAAAAACGTTTTTATAAACATTTTCATAATCAATTTTTTTGATAATTCCACATACGAATAACACCTGTTGCCTAGTAATTATCTCCCCCCATACAGCTCACTTCCACCCCCTACAATCTACCCTTCGACCATCAGCACTGCTCTCAGCTGCCAGTCCACTCCATCGTCTAAAACTGGCCTTGCCACAAGGATTAGTCCATTGGTGTGTCCAATATATTGCTATTTTGCTACAATATTTATTTTGTTTTTGTTTACCAGGTAGGTGCGCTAGCCACAGAAATGACTATTTTCAGGCACGACCTGGGAGGTTACGGAGTAGAATTACATAAAACACAGAAACAAGGCTTTCAACAATAGAATCAGTGGCCGTGCTGTATTACCTGTATACATGTGCATATTATGTCTGTGTACTTCTAATTATGTATTTCTTTTTGATTGCTTATTGTTAAAAAGTATATGATTCTGTACAATGTTCTCTTGATTGTTGGCTTTCGCCCCCCCTATGTTAATCCCCCACGGATGCTTCTGTATACGAGCTGTTCACAGGTCTTGTTGCTTTCCTGGTGAATCACTTCAAAATAAATAAAAAAAATTATGAATTAAAGTTAAAAAAATTAAAGTTTGCTCCTCTGAAACCTCTTCTCTAAGGAATTTTATGGACACGTTCTCCCCTCCTGCAGCTCTATAGAGGGGTCCCTCCAACTCACATACACCCGCAAACCTATCTAAAAACATACCGAAGCACCACAAACCACACCGTCTATTCAAGCCCCATAGATACTGTACTATACTGTGTAGTATCCTGCATATCACTGCATCATTTCATTTGAACTGCTCTGTACTTCGGTGTGTTAATGTCTGTAGGACTCATGTGTAAAGCGTGTTCCACAAACTCATATCACAGGGACTGAAACTGGCACGAGTAGATTTTGCTAGAAAAGTTCTCCTTTACCCCTGCCGGCTTCTACTGCAGATAGAGGTGGACAAGTCAGAGAAGGCTCAAGAGGACTCAAGCCCAGTGCCTGGCTCAGCTCAACCTCTATGAGCAACTGAGAACCAAGGCAAAGTCAAGCCATTTTTGTCAGCCTGAGTGGTTACTGCAGTGGCTGAAACGTTCAACTCATTTTGAGCAAGCCACAATCAGTAATGCAGGGCAACCTGTGCCAGACATGGCATGGCTCTTGCTCTGACTCGTAGAGTCAAGCCAGACCCCTGGATTGGCTCTGGCTTGGCTTTAGATGATAACTTCCTGGCTTACTTACCTCCAACTGCAGAAGGTAACATTTCAGTAGGTACACCGCTTGGGCTAGTGGAAAAGTCTGTAGGCCACTGAATACTCCCAGTCACTAACTCTGATGGCTAGTGGCTACAAAAACCTGAACTCTGAAAGCCGGCTCAGTGGCTAAGAGGGCCAAGGTGCTGTGTGAGCCTCACATTTTCCTATGCCAGCAACCAGAGTCTGGGAATGGATTAGGGTTGCCGGGGGGGGGGGTGGTGTCTACTGGGACAGGAAAGGATCATGTGTCTGAGGGACTGCTGTACTCTCCTGGGGAGGCATGTCAGCTCAGCACACAACTGCCACCAGGGGAGACCTGGTGGCAGTGCAGCGTGGGCAACAAGAACAGCAGGGTGCCGGCATGCGAAGTCGAGCACGCACACCTCCACGCACATGCTTGATGCTCTTACAGCAAGGGGTGCGGACAAGGAAAACAGAAAAATGGAGGCCTGGACTTTGTGAAGCCCTGCATGTGCCCCAGCAATCCGCCCTGCCACTCCAGTCTGAGGCTTCACTGGATATGTATGTTGGAGGGGAAGGGATAGCCTTCCCCCTCCCACCGCGCTGTGGGGGAAAAATCTGTGGGGTACTTGAATATAGCCAGACAGAGGTAAGGAAAGACTGCTAGGAACAAGGACAAGGCTGATAAGCCACCCAAGACCTGCCAAGGAGGATAATAACCTTTGTGGAATAAAAACTTCACTTTGACCTCTGTGCCAGCAATCCTGGTAAATCACAGGACGAGACTGAAAACAGGCAGCATTGCCTAGTCCTCCTTTTCCAGTAAACAAATACATAAACTAAATAAAACTGTAAAAAAATATTTCCAATCAACCCCTGGACCATATGAAGTATAAAGTGTGCCAACGACTTACCCTCACCGGGGGGCTCCGTGCTTGAACCCTTAGTTGCTGCCCTGTGCTCTGTGCATCTCTCATGCCGCAGTTCACAGTAGTGCCATTTGGGGTCCTTAATGCATTATTGCTGCCAGTCCCACCACCACCACCACCAGTGATGCCAGATCGTCGAGGTCTCTGACGGATGCCATCGAGTAGCCGGACGAGTAAGATGTTGCTGGGCAGTTCTTCAACACTGCACTCGACCAAGGTCCTACACTCAGGGCAGCGCAGCTCACCGCGTGAGGTGACAATCCCCAACAGACAGCGCTTACAGAATGTGTGCTGGCAGGGCAGCACCTTTGCACTAGCATCGAGCCTCTCAAAGCAAACTGGGCACTCCAGTAGGTCCAGCAAGGCAGATTCATCCATCATTCCTTAAATTTATGTTTGGGAAAACTCATAACTGCTTATGGCTACGAAATATTATATCACATCCATGCCCTTAAAGTTCTTCACATCATTTTTGTTCCTCCTGAAGGGGGAAAAAGGTGTTGGTTACCTTCTGCGGTTAAGTTGCATAAAATGAAGTTTACATCATATTGAGAAAAAAATCGGTACCCTGTGCATGTTGACACTTCGTAAATCGAACGGACTGTAAAAAACAAATCATGCTCATAACCAACTAAAAAAATTAAATAGCAGCTAGCAGAGGGTCATAACCTTATTTACCATTGGAGCAGTAAAGAATCTTAAAATCATCACTTACAGCCACAAATCTGATGTGCCCAGCAGATAAAGTCCAGCAGTGCGAGTCCCCATCGGATGTCAGCATAAGGGTTCATCTGTGACTTCTCGCTAATAGCGATAAGGAAAGATATCCCTAAACGTGAAGAAAGAAAAGATATTTTGTATTAAAAAAGAACCCACTTCCGACTTCGGAGATTTTTACAGGAACACAGAACAGTAACAGCTCTGTATGGCGAGGGAAGGGGGGGGAGGGTCTCATCACTTACAATCAACCACAGTGAATGTGTAATGTATTTTAATGAGAAAGTTGAACCAGTTAATGCCGTTTTCGTTCCGTTGTCCACTAATCGCGGCAGATTCAGGAACAGTAGCAGGCAGTACCTAAGCAACACCCAATTCGGACTACAGCCCGGGAGTCGGGACCCAGAGACAAAAAAAATCACAACAAAGCTCGTTGGCGGCTCCGGCTGACTGTAGTACTACTCCTGAACGTGCAGTTGTAACATCGCTACAGTGCAGCCAGTCTGTGTGCTCAAGAAACAAGCCCGCAGCAAAAGCGACTGGAACGGCATTTATGAAGCAGTATCTACTGCTGTTGTTGGCTCGCATGGAACGATTTCTGAACAAGGAGCTGCCAAGGGAACACATTCACTGGGCAGCTGCCCAGGGCCCCCCGCACCGCTGCTCCTC
Source organism: Neoceratodus forsteri (assembly GCA_016271365.2). NCBI lineage: Eukaryota > Metazoa > Chordata > Ceratodontiformes > Ceratodontidae > Neoceratodus > Neoceratodus forsteri. The sequence continues at coordinate 1,688,108,710 of CM057452.1, read as the reverse complement.
AGGGGTCCCCCAGCGGCCACCCCGACCAGACCAAGTACCTACAAACCTGGTGCTGTGCCTACAAGTCCTCTGATCCGCTGTCCTCTCCACAACGGTCAGTTCCCTGATATGCGACCAGCTGCAACAGAACACCGGCAACTACGCTCCCCATCCAAGCTGCACCGCCAGCCGACTGACTGCTGACGGACAGAGGCGAGTGCCCAGCCCTGACCGCCCCGACGCCTCGCCATTGGCCAACGCTATGCCGCACGTCTGACGTGCAGGAACGGGGTATACTGCTGGCTGTGTGTTGCCATAGGCATCGTCACGTGCTCTCATAGTAGTACTTACCACCACGATCCTACCCCCACACACACACGTGGTCTACCCCGCCTTCTATGAATGAATAGTCTCTCAATTAGTTTTCTAAGTCAGTTACAGCGCAAGAAAAAATGTAGAGACCGCTACTTTCCTGCATACCTCTCAACTGTCCCTAATTTTCAGGGATGTCCCTGATTTTGCCTCAACATTTTACTTTGTCCCTCCTAAACATTGTGTTCCCATGACCAAATAGCGGGGGTTATAAGCACAAAATAATGTCAAACATAAAGTTACAGACTTGTTCTTCCTTTGAAAATGCATTTTACACTAAGCCCTTTATTCTACCAGCTTCTTGAGTGGATATCTCTAATTTTGAAGACATGACCCTGATTTTGGTCCTTTGTCCCTGATTTTTTTTAAGCCTTGCCCCTGATCTGTGAGGCAGGAGGTTGAGAGGTATGCTTTCCTGTCTGAGTAAAACATTTAATGATTAAATTGACAGTGTAGCAGGTGTGGAGGCTCAGTCTTTCGGTAGACTGAGATGCTGCTCCATTTGTATTATACAATGGCTTAAAAATTCCTGTGTTCTGATTGGCTGGCTGGCACCTTTTCCCTATAGTAAAACTGAGCATTATACAACGGCATAAAAATACTGGCTCCTGATTGGCTTTACAATGTGTTAATCGTGGTATGACCCCACCGGAAGAAGTGCCAGTACCAGCCAGCCTCATCTATTGCCCAACGAGTATCGCTCCGACACCGCCAAAATAAAAAATTCCTCGCCCCACACTGGTCCCCTACTGCCCACTAATGCTAACTGCGGAAACTAGCAGCCACCATGTTCACCCACCCACTAACCAGCAAATTCAAAAACTAAAAATATACCACCACAGGGTGTGGGGTAATGCTGGATTTACCCACGCCTGGTGTGGTTTGGTCACACAGCCGTAGGCCGAGTGAATAAACCACACCAGAAGTGGATAAATTTATTTATTTATTGAAATGTTTCACCAGGAAGGCACACTGAGCGACAAGTCGCTCATCTCCCAGTGCAACCTGGGGGGAAGGGGGTACAATAGAAGTGAGACATTAAACAATCAAGTTACAAGATCAACATTAACATACAGTTGTAAGGCAGGAGTTACAACAGTGTTAGCATAATAGGTAGAAGAGTGGACAATAATAAGTGTCGGGTTCGTAAATAAACAAGTGCTTATGTGAAAGAAAAGGGGGGAAAGGAGAGGGGGGGTGAGGAAGGGGGGAGAGTCATGTCCCTGCATCCAGCATTACTCCACACCCTGGAGTGGGATATTGCAATTATACAATGTCCCCCCTTTTTGTAAAGAAAAACAGTTTATTTGTTATATTTTGTATTATTTTTTATTGTATTTATTGTTCTGCAAGAAAAAATAGTCCTGTTTGCAAGGGTTGTGAGTTACAAGCTGCAGTGGCACTGGTGTCTCTAGCTGGTTTGAGTATATTTAAAAATAGTGCTGAGAGAGACTGTTACTTTTTTTTTTTAAATGTGTGAGCTGGGTGCAGTACAGTTGCTCTTCTGCCTAAAGTTTATGTAGGACCATATTGCCAGTGTTAATGAGCTGCCATTTTTAGTGTCTCCTTCCTGGGTGAGGACAGCGTGACTCATCTAAGTTGTTTTTATTTATTAATTTTTTGTGGAGGGGGTCATTTTTGTTTTATGGGAACAGTACTACACTTGTGTGCTTTATGGTTTTTATAATCCCTGTGTGTGTGCTGCATTTATTGGGCTGCTAGTGGGGTCTGTAGGAGTGGTGTACGGCAGGTAGTTGGCAAATATGAGGAGGACTAGCTGACAGTTTTTATGGAGTGAGCGCTAACGGGCCACCATCTCACTTTATGCTTCCGGGATTCAGTTTGCGGTCACGAAAACACAACAGTGTGACTCGGGGGTTGGGGGGTATTTTCTTTTTTTGAGGGGGGATCTGGAAACTATTGGAAGGTACTGACATTTATTTCTGAAGATGTGTGTTTTGTGTGGGAGTGGCAAGCAGCCAGTCGCAGACACTGAAGGTGGTTTGAAAGGTGAGGAGGCAGAACCATGGAAACAATGACACATATTTCTTTAGTTATAAAACTGGGTTTGGCAGCTTTATTTTAAATTAGTAATTGAATTACATTGCCAAGTGCCAAACTGGGGGGCTTAACAGAGTTAATCTGTAGTCCATTTTTTGAAAGTCCCACTTTGGTGGTGGAGTTTTGTGGGTGGGCATCTCCGCATCTGGGTTTGTCATGGTCAGAGTGATTTATGGGGGGAGGGGGAGTGTTCTTGATGCGTCTGACTGGCGGCTGCCACTTTTTCCCATGGGGTAATGCTAGATTTTACAATGGGGAAAAGGTGCCAGCCAGCCAATCAGAACACATGATGTTTTAAGCCATTTAAGCCATTTTATAATGCTTAACTCACTGCCACCTCTTTGGATTGAGGGCGGAGGCATCTGGACTCCAGCCAAACTGGCAAGGGTGCAGAGAACCTTCTGCCCCACCCAGGGGGCCACTGCTTCCCAGAAAATAGGCATCTTAGGCAGACAGAATGGTTGGACCTTGGTGGGTTCTGGGATGGTGGGGGTGAGGGTGTAGGTAAATACGGCACTGGAAAGTTCGGAACAGGAGCAATCACCACAGGAAAGTTTGATAAAAGAAACCTCAGCACAAAAAAATTAAACAGCCAGAAATTTGGTCCACACAGCCAGAGCTTCAGTTAAGTTCATTTTGGAAGTATGTGACTCAAAAAAATAAGGCAAAAACTTCCAAAATGAAGGGGGAGGAAGTCATTGACTTCCAAATATAAAAAACAGAATTGGACAGCTTCTAGAATGGAAGGCACAGAAGCTAAGAAACGATGGATTTGTCTAAAAGAATAGTATTTTACCACTTGTGTTGGTATGAACATCCATAAATTGATCCATCCTAGAATATTGGCTTACAAATTGTGGGATCTGGGAAGTATTTTGACTTCCCAAAAATTGGAATGACTTCCAGATTTTCACTCATGAAAGTATTTGACTCCTACTAAAAATTAAATAACTGAACCCCTGAACACCGCCATGGACCACCACTCCAGTGAAATTTCAGGTTCGGGACGGCCCATCGGTACAGCAGTTGGATTTCTGCTTGTGACATCAGTGACCCGAGTTCAAGAACAGAACCTGGTCATTGGAGGGCCAACCAGGGGAGAAGGATTGAGCATCCCAGGGACAGTGGGCAGACTAGGTGGGCCAAGCGGTCCTTATCTCCCGTTAAAGTCTATGTTTCTATGCTCTCCTTCTCCGGGGGAGGGCGGGGAATGTGTCTTGTGCTTGATAGACCCCTGGCGGAGGCCAGAGGTACTACAGCTACTGGCACCATAATATTATATGAGGGGTAGAGTGGACGCTGGTCATCATTGCACGTCCCCACCCCCACATATAGGGGGACAAAAGCCAGCTGCCTGCCACTTGGATGATGCCTTCCCCTCCGCTCTGATGAGCTCCCAGGCTGACTCCTTAACCTGTCTCATCGCTTGCAGCACTTAGAGCCAGTGCTGCAACCCTGCCCTGGGGGGTAAGCCGGGGGTATCAGGGAGTTGCGGCTAATGTGGGAGCGGAGGGGGCCATGGCCGAGGTGGAAGGAACGGCAGCACAGCAACACAAAAAAAAAAAATAAATAAAAAACATTCAGGTTCAAATGTAGAGCTATTTATTTTATTTTATCAGGAAAAGACTCTGTTGAGCAAAGCTCATTCACAAGGAGGTCCTGGGAAGGACAACATATAATTTACAACAGAAATAAAATACAGCAAGACATTTGAGTGCACTGTCAGGCTAATGTCAACTAGATAGTACAACTGCAGATGTACTGTTCCAACATCATGCTGCCATGGAACACTACTCCAGTGAAATTTGAGGTATAAGCTTAGGTTTACTATTACAACACCACACCACCATGGGTCATCACTCCAGTGAAACGTGTGACCACATTTCTGGCTGTTTAATTTTTTTGTGCCAAAATTTCCTTTACCGAACTTTCCTGTGGGGAACTTCCCTGTTCTGAACTTTCCAGTGCTGTATTTGCCGTGCCCTGGGTGTGATGGGAAGGGTACACACTCCTCAGCCTGCACCATTGGGAACTGGAGGCCAACCTGGGAAGATATAGGCCTCTATAGGGACGATGGCTTGCGTCTGTCCAAGAAAGGAACCAACCACAGTCCTTGGTGGGAGGTTTAAATGCTAACAAACACAGCAAAACAGCGCACACCTAAGCAGATATATAATACATCAAAGATTTATTCAGCCATCATCCAGCAAATCAGTAACTCTGATAATTTTGCCTTGTATCACAGCAGCACACCATTTCAGCACCTGCGCAGCATGCAGTTCTTTGTATTTGTTTTGGAGGTTTAATTGCTACTGGTATGAGCATTTAAACTATTTGGGGGGGCTATAGAGCTAAGGGAGGCAACAGTTGCCCTCCTCTGATGATTAAGCAGCAGGGAGGAAAGGCCTGAGGGGAGCAAACTCCCCTTGGGCAGGGGCACAAGAAAATGGATGGGGACAAGGCAGAGGACAAATAGGGTATAAATAAGGGAAATAAAAAGGAAGGAGTAAAGGAAACAGGAATCGGTGATGATAACAAAGGAACAGGTGGGTCAGAGGGAGTGTCGGGGAACAGCACAGGCAGGAGCGGGAAGGCAGACAGGGATAGAGTAAGTTATGGAGAGCCATGTGCACCAATGCAAGGATACTGGGAAACAACATTCTGGACCTGGATGCTATAATGGTGGAGGCTAGCCGGGATTTGGTAGTCATAAAAGAGTCATAGTGCACTGACAGACACAACTGGGACATGACCATTCCAGGCTAGTCTCTGTTCAGGACAGACAAGGAGGGGAGGAGGAGGAGGAGTTATAAATGTACTATATGTAATGGAGGGAATCAAAGCCATGGAAGTGGAGGAGCATCTGGAGGAAAGGGAAGGGCTGGACGTGCTGTGGGTCATCCTGAAGACAGGCACTGGCACCCCATCCATACAGGGGTGGTATACAGACCTCCAGCACATGGAAAGAAGTTGGATAAGGCACTTGAGGAAGCCATGATCTGGATGGCAAGTAAGGGGACATGCTGCTAGTTGGTGACTTTGGTCTGTAAGAAGGGGACTGAAGCTTCCAACTGCAGCTTCGGCAAGGAGCAGGGTACACTTGACTGATTGTTCCTATGGTGGTTGGTTCCTATTTTTGATTTTGCATTTGTTTGCAAGTGTCTGAAATGGCTAAATAAATGACTAATTTAAGCCTTGACTATTCAGAGTCTAATGCTATTTCTTGCTCCTGAGTGTGGGTCTGATTGTCTCTTTGGTTTCATATTGGGGAAGCACACCCCAGACCCTGCACCAACTCACTGTTACAGGTGTAGCTTCTTTCAATGTGGTTTATACTTGACCCCCCTACAAGGGGCCTTTTTCAGGCAGCAAGTCATTATTCCCTCTCAGGATGGGGTAGTGCTGGACCCGGTGCTTACAAACAGGGATGGCATTGCAGATGTCACAGTGGGCTGTACCCTAGATATCAGTAATCACCGTACAGTGTGGTTTATCATTAAGACAAGTACAGAGGCAAACCACATGAGGACGAGGTTTACAGACGAAGAAGGGAGGGGGCCAAAAAAAGTAACAAAAGCTTTGGAGGCAGAGAGGTGGACACTAGTCCTTTTTTGGAGGTGATAGTCCTGAAGGGACTTGCTAACCTGAAGGTGGACAAAGCAGTGGGGTGCATCCAAGGGTATTGAGGGAGCTCAGGGAAATATTGGCTGCACCTCTGACAGTTCTATCCACCAGCTCACTGGAAACAGGAGTGGTTCTGGAGGACTGCAGGAGGGCAGATTTAGTCCCACTACCCAAAAGTAGTAGCAGAGAGGAGGCTGGCAATTATAGGCCACTCAGCCTGACATTGGTGATGGGAAAGTTAATGGAATCACTGCTGAAGGAAAGGATTGTGGAATATCTTGAATCCAGTGGGTTACAAGACCTGAGGCAGCATGGTTTCACAGGGGGGAGATCACGTCAAATGAATCTGATAGAGCTCTTTGATTGGTTGCCTAAGGAACTATATCAGGGTGGAGCGGTGGATGTGGCCTACCTAGATTTCAGTAAGGCATTCAACAACGTTCCACATAAGACACTAGTAAGCAAGCTGGATAACTTAGGAGTGGGTCCAAAGGTGGTAAATAGGATAAGGAATTGGTTACGGGATAGAGAACAGAGGGTGGTGGTAGACGGAGTTCACTCCAAGGAAGGGAGGGTGACCAGCGGGGTGCCTCATGGATCAGTGCTGGGACCGGTCCACTTTAATGTCTTTATAAATGACATTGCAGGGGAGCTGGAAGGGAAGGTCTGCCTCTTTGTGGAAGACACCAAAATCTGCAATAGGGTGGACAGTCTGGGAAGTTGGAACGGATGAGCAGAGGCCTGAGAAAACTAGAGCAGTGGTCAGGGTTGTTGCAGCTGGGCTTCAATGCAAAAAAAGTGCAAAATAATGCACTTAGGACACAGAAACCCAGGGGTGGAGTACAAAACAAGTGGAATGGTATTAACTACCAGCAAGCAGGAAAGAGACCTGGGGGTAATCATACTGGATGACCTAAAGATGTCCAGGCAGTGAGACAAGGCAGCAGGAAAAGAGAGAGGGATGCTGGGGTGCACTGGGAGGAGTAACACTAACAGAAAGAAGGAGGCGGTGTTGCCTCTGTATAGATCACTGGTAAGACCCTTCTTAGAGTACTGTGTCCAGTTCTGGAGACCACATCTCCAAGACATAAAATGGAGGAGGTCCAGAGAAGGGCAGTTATAATGCTGTATAGGGTCTGCATCAAAAGTCCTACAAGGAGAGACTAAAGGACCTCAATATGTTCACCCTGAAACAGAGGAAGATGAGGAGGGATATGACAGAAACCTTTAAATACCTCACAGAAGTAAATAAGGTACTGGAGGGGAGTATTTTTCAGAAGAAAAGGTGTGTAACCCCTAGGTGGCGCTATCCTTTTTTTTTTTTTACTTTCAATTTTTCTCACCTTAGCTCCCACCAGCTCCGATATCCATCGGGAGCACCTAGGAGTCATCCCTCTGCAAGCTGTGTTACCTGGTCTTCCTCATCACCCGTGGAGCCTTGGATTACCGCCCCCCCCAGGCGGGGACAAGGTGGGACCCAAACACCCCGCACATCTAGTTTTGTCAGTCGAGTGGTGCCAGGAAGGCAGCTGCAAATCGAGGGCAAGCTCGGGTGCTCCGTCTCCATCGGACCTGGAAGGTATTTCCCTGTGGTGTGAGGTGTGGTGTCCAGCACCTCAACTCTCAGTGCCACTGGAACAGCTAGGGGGCACTATCCTTAGGGCTACTACCCTTGCCTACGTGACTAGGCGCAGGTTGAGGGGCCTGAGCTCATTGAATGGGTGCCTCCACCCGAAGGAATGGTTCTGGGGTAGTGTAACTGCTATTGGTATAGCCCTCCAGGATGCTATAACCCCCCCCCACCAACCCCTCTAGTGGCCTAAACAGTATAGCAGCAAAACTTTCACATATACCATATGGCAGTAATGACTTGCTCACACCCCTTGCACTTACCACCTGGGCTGGATCGTCAGCAGCTGCCCTGAAGAACACCTGTAAAATAAGACCTGTGATGCAACAGTTCATAGGCAGTACAATACACCCATCAAAAAGGTACACACTAACCAAATAAAATGGAAAAACAACACAATCTGATTTATTCAGGGGAATGTGAACAGGGATGGGGCATGAATCTAGCAGATTTATAGATCTGATTATTTCAGGCTGAAAATGCATGTACAAAGAGTCCCTTGTATACAGTCACACAACCCTTGGTACCCAGTTGTAAGCAGGCTAGCCTGAAGAAATGCCCGGGGCAGGCCAGCGTTTCAGCTGTTGTTGGGGCCCTTAGGAAAGAAAACAATTAGCATGCACATCAACCCAGAATTTGTAATCCGGAGCCGGATGGCTCAGTTCATTGTAATAAACCCAAACAAATAAATCAGATGACACACAATAATTGCAGCTTTGTTACAGGGAGCTACCCTGTTTGGTACTCATGCTACCCAGACCAGGAGGCAGGACTGACAAGATGAAGACCTCTGGGTGGTGTTCTGGTTTGCCAGGGGAAGCAGGGCCCATACGGCTCACTGAGGTGGTCGCTACCTGTTTGATAGTGTTGGGCAGGGAGCCAAATCTCAGAGCGGGTCTTTCTTCGGAAAATGTCTCTGCGATGGGAGCGGCAGTCTAGGCCAAGATGGCAGGGCCCAGACCAGAGCAAGTAGTTCAGATTTAGTCTGTGTGAGTGCTGGAGCAGCTTCCAGCTAGCATAACACACTTGAAGGTGGGGAACCAAATCTCGACCCACACAGCACATTCAGCACACTTATAAGCAACACAACTCTTAGTCATAGTTTGGGTAAAGTCTGGTTGCAATTTAGCAGAAATTCTCCGCAAACCTCTCAATCCGTGACTCACTTCGGTACCTGGCAGGCCGATCGCTTCTGGAGCAAGTCTTCAGTCCCAAATTCAGGCAATGATCACTCTCTTTCTCTTCATGCTTCAGATCTCAAACAAATGAATTAGATTTAAGTCCAACTTTCGCATTCGCAGGATTTCTCACTGGAAGATGTGACAGGCAGGCCAGTGCAGCCTTCCTGCAGATTCTCCTGTGCTCCTATGCAGGAGCAGCTGCTCAATGGCTCGAGCTGTTCACTCTCCAGACTCCAGCTCACAATAGACTCTGCTGCAGGCAGTTCTGGGGATTTCCTCTGAGATCCAAAAGGTTTGGTTGGCTGAGGGAACTGTCTGTCACAACAAGGGCTCCCCCTCTAGGTCCATTTAGGCGCCAAACCTTAAAAACTGCAATTCCTACAGATTTTCAATCCCACAAGACCTCTGGGGACAGTCTCCATTTTAGGCCCCCTGAGGTTGGATTGGTCCAACTCTGGCAGTCCAGAACCAAAATGGTGACTCATGCAAAGAGTCCAAGCTGCAAGAGAAGGCAGGTTAAACAAATTTTTATACTATTATTATTAAGACAGATAAACAATAAATGAATGTAGTTCCCTGACAGAGCTCCCTCTGTGTATATAGCGACTGCAGAATGGAGCAGAAATACCACTCACCTGGCCAGTCATGAGCCCTAAACTATTCGGACCCAGCCCAGACTAATTTCTAACACAGCATAATGACTCTCTTAAAGAGACAGGCATGGAGGCTTTCTAAAACTCTCTCATTCAGACACATGCAGCTACTGCAGACACAGGACACCATCCTGACAGTGGGCATTAAGCAGCAAAGGAAGACATTTTAGTAAACTCCAGTTTGTAGAGGGGGTTACACACTTCCCTGCCTGGAAAAACTTGGTTGTCCGCGTCAAGTCTATTCTTACTATAACATTTCATATGGAACACATTATACGAAAAGATACATACATGTTTCATCTGGCATATCTCAGTAGTTTAGAATTAAAATATTTCATATTAAACAGAATCACAATTTCAGTAACATTACCATATTTTTTCATAGAATTTCACCTTATTCCCATCGCTCTAACTTTATACCTCTTGTTACACTGAATGGGCACCTTAACTTGGGTGGAGACTTTGGTTTGGGTAGAGGCAGTGAACACAAGTTTTGGCAAAGAATTGGGCATGACATAGACTCCTTTGTGCACAACATTCATGGGCAAGTTAACAGGCTGTCCTGGAGTGTCATACGTGAGCTTTAAGATTGGTTTCACAGATCTTTCTAGGTGGCGTGGCAACTCTGCCACTGGCACTTCTTGATGATGAAGCTTACTGTCATTTGCCAGAGGAATTTCCACAAAGTCAGAATCATCCAAGAGACATCTTTCTGGCTCTTGAATGATACTTTCATTAGCATGAAACAGTTCGCTTAGCCCACTTAGTTCATTAGCACTTGTATGGTCGCTTGTAGGTTCACTACTTGCCTCACTGTGTTCGGGTTAACTGATTGCCATTAATTCTACCATGCAGAGAGACTCAGCCTCTTCATGATCCACACCGTGAGCATCACTTTCTGGAGGTTCAGGTGCTATGGATGAATTGGGATCTGTTAACTCAGCTGGAGGTTCAGAGTCATCACCACAGTTAATGGAAGGAATTCCCTGGAAAACTCACTCAAGCTCAAGAGATGGGTAGAAAGCAGGATAGAATTCACTTTCGTCACCACTTTCAGCATTTTCAATATCTGCAATGTCTGCAGGATTGGAGACATCATTGGGAGCAACAGGCTGGGAAGCATGAGTTTGCTGAATTTGTTGCTTGGCCCGAGCAGCAGATCTAGTTACAGGGCACTGAGGGGCTTCAGACTCTTGAACAGTATTGATTACTATTTGGCTGATAGGTAACAGATGGTTCCTGTGAATGGTTTTAACAGCGCAAGGGTCCCCCTCTAGACGTACTGTACTTTATACACTGGCAGATCACGCAGCTTACTGATTACTATATATGGAACATGACTCCAGCAGTCGGCTAATTTGTGTTTACCTGGAAGTACAAAGTTTCTCATTAGTACTCTGTTACCTGGTTGGAGCTCTTGGGCCTTAATACGTTTGTCATGGAGTTTTATTAGTCAGGTTTCTCTTTGCTGCCATGGTGTTTGCAAGCTGATAGGCATGGTCTATTTGGGCTTTTAGAGTCTTTTTTTTTTTTTAATATAGCTTTTTATTTTATTTTGAGATAGAATATCACATACAGTACATAATCACATTTTATGCAACATATTAGTTGTTGAGGTTCCTTGTTACAGCATATACAGGCAAATAATTTACAGGCATTTAATTTATATACATATGACTGTTTAACATATCCCTGTAGTAGCATCCTACTGTCTTTCTCTGTTTGATAAATGGACCAATGTAAGATCTCATAGACTATAGTCTTAAATAAATATTGTTCCCTAGCATCCCCCTCCCATGTTTTCCAGCTCAACGTCCCTCTCGGTCTGGGTCTCCTCCCCTTATCAGCAAAGAATCCAAGATAATATAATATCCCAACTACGATTAACTTGGAAATCATAAGATATTCATCTTTTTGTTTCATGGTACAAAATCTGGATAGGTCTCTAACTGATATGCAACTCATAGTCCCCATCTAGTATAAAAGGTATTTATCCTGTTGTTTATCTTATACAAGAGACGTTCCAAATTATATACTTCATAGGTGAGGTTACTCCAGGAGGCTTTATCAGGGACCGTTTAAGTGAGCCATAGTCTGGTAATAACTTTTTTAGCTATTAAGATTAAAAGTGTGACAAGTTTATATTGAGACCAGTTGATCTGTATATCCTGTGGTGGCGTTGCTGTCAGGATAAATCCTGGGGTAAATAGATCAGAGGTGCCAAAAATATTGTTAAGTTCCACTATGATATCTCTCCAATAATCAGATAGGAGGGGACAAGCCCATAATATATGTTCTTGGCCTGCAGGAGAATATCCACATCCTCTCCAGCAAAGACTTCCATCTGGTGCCCCCAATTTTACCTGGATATCTGGAGTTCTAAAGAATCTAACCCTGGTCTTCCAGGCAGATTCCCTCCAATAAGACGTTGCTGAATTCTTAGAATAACAGTAGGTGGATTGTAACCATCTATCTGGGTCTAGTTCTAATTTAAGTTCCCTTACCCATCTAGCTCTCACTTGGTCATGTTCCTGTGTGGACATAGGGCACACTGCCTGATATACATTACTAATAATGTGTTCCTGTGATCTACCTTCTGTGGCCTGGATAATCAATTGTACCTTTTTAGACAGAGCTTTTGCTATTCCAGTTAAAGAGTCAACCATCTCAAGTAAAGCAGCATGTAGTGCCCCATAAGTTGGGCGCTCTCTCTGGGGTAATCCATATGAGGATTGTAAATATGTGAATGGATGAATTCCCGAGGGGCCCACCAGTTGGAATACATATCTGATGGAGTAATGCTCCCATCTTAGTAGATCTGTCTCCAGCGAGGAAGAGAAAAGATCTTTATTAGAAGCTAAGGCATTTAAAAAATATTTCTTCTGAGAGGTTAACCTATACTGAGTCACATAAAGGCAGTTTTTTAAAAATTCTGTAGTCATTTTCAGAAACTGGGTCAGGGGATAGCACCTGGTGAGGTCTCCCAGTAGATACGTTGGTAAAGATTCCAGTCCATTTAAGGTTATCTCTATTGTTTTCCAGTGTGCCTTGTAAGAGGGATTAATGAGTAATAGGGCTGTATGGGTTTGAGTTGCTCTGGAAAATTCTTTCAGGTTAGGTAAATTTAGCCCTCCCTGTGTCCTAGGAAGTTGTAATAAGGTGTATTTTACCCTTGGGGGTTTTCCTCCCCAGATAAACCTAGAGATGAGCTTATCCCAGGATCGAAAATAAAAGTCTGAGAGAACAGTTGGCAACGTTTGTAGGAAAAATAATAAACGAGGAAAAATATTTTGTTGGATTGTTTCCACTCGATTAATTAGACCTAGGGGAAGTTGTGTCCACCTAGACTTATCCAAAGTGATTTGCTGTGCAATTGGCTCCATATTCACCATTTCAAGGTGTATTAGCTTGGCTGGGATTTTTATCCCTAGGTACCTCATCTCAAGTCTGTGCCAGCAGAAGAGAAATTCCAGTTTAATTCGTCTGGAGGGGGAGAAGGAAAAATTAAGTACTTCGGTTTTTGAACAATTTATTTTATAACCAGGTAAGGTGCTAAAAAGCTGAAGTTGTTCCCATACCACCGGGACAGATGTCTCTGGGGAAGTCAGGGTCAACAAAATATCATCTGCAAAAAGGGATAATTTAAACATTTTGCCTCCTAGTGGGATCCCTTTGGCAGCTAGGGGTTCCAAATAAAGTGCAAAAAGAAGTGGGGATGGGGGCACCCTTATTGTGTACCTCTGTATAAAGTAAATGGTGAAGAAATTGAGCCACCTAGTTTCAGATATGCCACTGGGGAGTGGTACATGGCCTGGATTTGGGATATAAACTTTTCAGGGAAATTAAACTCTTTAAGGGTAGCCCATAAGAAGGGCCACGACACCCTATCAAAGGCTTTCTCGGCATCGAGCCCGAGCAAAATTAAAGGAATTTTTCTTTGAGTGGCATGTTCAACTAATAGTAGAACCCTTCGTACTGCATCCGTTTCATAATAAATCCCACTTGATCTCTATCAATTAGCTGAGGTAGAAATCTGTCTAATCTGTGAGCCAGAATAGACATAAAAACGTTATAGTCACAGTTTAATTTAGATATGGGACAACAGGAAGCGGCTAGGGTTGGGTCTTTTCCAGGTTTTGGAATAGCTGTAATTTCAGCATATCGCCAGAATGGGGGGGGGGGGAGGACCTCCCTCCTGTATTTCTCTGAAAACAGAATGGGTATAAGTAATTTCTGAAATTGTTTAAGAAACTCATTCAGGTATCTGGTCCCGGGGCCTTTTGTGTCTTGGTCAACTTAAGGGTAGCTATAATCTCTTGATCGGTAATAGGGCATATCAGGGACTCAGCTTGGTGAACATTTAGACGTGGTAATTTAATGCTCTGGAGGTATGTGGCCAGTTGATGTGGGCTCGGGGAAATATCTTCAGTATATAAAAGTTTGTAAAAATCAGCCATAGCTTGTCTGATGGCAGTGGGATTGGACAATAATTGATTAGTTTGTGGATGCCGAAGTTTGGTAACTGCAGCCCTGCCTCTGGACCCTCAAAGACGTCTCATCAAGTTCCTGGTTGCCCAGGGCCCCCCTTCCACTGAATTTAGTTTCAAGTACAGCAGTTGTTGCTCTATTTTTTGGTCAGTTATTTTTTTAAGTTTTTGCTTAATTATTAACATCTCAGATTTGACAGTTATCACCCTGACATAACTTAGCTTGTAGCCTCGATAAAGCCTCTTGCAATTCCCGTTCCCTTTTTTCTCTACCTCTTTTTTTCAAAGAAGCGTATTTGATAATATCACTCCTGAGCACTGTTTTGAGAGTGTCCCATTTAATAGTAGCTGCTGTATCCGGAGAAGCATTATCTGCCTGGATAATCGGTATGCGGGACTTAACCAGTTGAATGAATTCTGGATCCTGTAAGTGAGTTATATTAAACCTCCAAAAGTTTTGTTTTTTAGTTCTCTCCACATCTATTTTTAAAAAAACAGGAGTGTGATCTGACAAAAGGGAAGTCCCTTTATATATGTCCCTAACATACTCAAGGTGTTCATTTGAGGTTAGAATATAATCTAGTTGTGCTGAGGTATTAGTTTTGGGCGAGTAATGTGTAAAAGCCCTTACTGAAGGGAAAAAGTGACCCCAAGTATCAATGAGCCCCAGTTCAGGGAGGGTTTGTCTTAAATATTTTTGGATAGCTGACCGCAGATGTTTAGTGGGATTAGATGAATCCAACTTAATATTCAGGGTGATATTTAAATCCCCTCCAATAACACACATGCCTTGAATGGCTGGCAATAAGGTATCCAGGAATCTTCGCACCACCGTGACTTTACTCCCCGGGGGAAGGTAGAGTGAGGCTAACATGATCTGCCTTGAATAAAGTTGACCCACAACAATTACATAGTTTTCATCTGTGTCTATGATCTGTTTTTGCATTTGGAACTGTGTGCCATGTGGAATTAGGATTGCAGTACATTGCCTCCGTCCAGAGGCATGGACTGAGACCACCACTTTATCAAACCCCCACGCCCTTAATTTTGAATGTTCCAATTGAGAAAGATGGGTCTCTTGAAGCATAATCACATCCGGCTTACTTTGTTTAAAATAACGTAGTAATCTTCTATGTTTTACCGGATTGTGAATGCCATTTACATTAAAGGACATAATAACAGCAGAGTTAGCCATAATTACTTATAAAGAAAGTAATCTTTTTCTCTCCAGCCCTAACAGGGATCCACAATCCTGACTATTCTGATGTGTATAGGGCCTAGATCTAAATCTCCAGGAAGTTGTTTTTTTATCACTTCGATTGGCCCCTAGCAATTTCTTTCTGAGCAGGATAAAAATATTAGGCCTCTTGCCTGACACCTTAATATTCTGTGTTGCAGATTGTCGAATCTTAAGCCATAACTCGCATGCCAACAGGGCATGATTAAACATTAAGTACCTCATTAACCCTAAAAAAAAACCTTTTAGTATGGTCAATATTATTAGGGCTTTCACAGACTGATCAAAAGCAGTTATCTCTTTTGCCATATTTCTTACAAATAATATAAAAATAAAAAATGTGTAAGCTTCCAAGGTAGGGGAAACTATTACCCGTTTCCCTTTAAGTACTGGTTGTGTGTTGGTGCAACAAGACTTAAACCCAGCGGGAGGGTTAAGATCGGGGCATATTTTGCCTCGAGCCCTCTGTGAGCTGTTAAGGCCCACAAATAAAAAGAGGGACACAATATGTAATAACAAATGACAAAAATGGTAAGCACTATGTCCCAATTTATAAAAGTAAATTGATGGTCGTCCCATAGGGATATTGTACAAAGTCCAACTCTCAAACACCAATCCCCTTCCTGCATGGATTGTCCCTAAAGAAAATCAATATACTTCGGGTCTTCATATTCTAGTCCCAGTCTTTAACAGTACTCCTGGTCTGTTTTCAAGCACTCTTTTGCCCAGGGCAGTTAGATGATATGTCCGATAAGTAAATATAGATATGGGCATAATTCAACCATATGTGCTTCCCATAGGGAGAGAGGCAGGATTTGGTCAGTTCCAGGTGGTAACCTTAATTTGTGCCTCCTCTCAAAATCTGCGTGGTATAAATTTTTGCAGAGAGTTCGTCAGGAAGCATGTAATGCCTGCTTCAGGGCTCAATTATGTTGTTTCCCAGGGTCCGTTGGAGAAGGGCGGGCTAACAGAAAAGCATTGCAGCAGGAACAAGGCCGTCCGCATATCCCTGACAAGTGTCCAAATGTCGCCCAGATTTTAGAGGGCTAAACACTAGGAGCTAGAGTCAAGGGCAGCCACCAGGCCTAGTTTGGAGGTATCTGAATTAGTTCCTCACCGCTTCCGTTTCACCTCCAGCCCCCCACCCCCCAGGGCCACTCGCGACTAAACGCGAATGATGTCACCAAAAAGTACCAATAAAAAATTTCAGGCTTCTTTCTCAGGAATAGTAGTGGTGTCCCAAACAAACTTTGCCAACTGCTGTCTAGGGTCCCTTATATTTATCTGGTTTCTCTTTTTTTCTACGGCAGTCGGTTTTGGTTGTACTGTTTGCCAGCACGACGGCTGTGTGGAGTGGGATACACCAGGCTGCGGCCTTTCTGGGAACGTCAGACCCTTTTCCGTTAGTAGCTCACAGGCCGACAAGGAGCTTTGCCGGATAAGGGGTCTGAAACTTGATGCCCTGGTTTTTCACCGTAGGTAGTAACGGGAGGTAGGCCCTTCATTGTTTCATTGTCCGAGGTGCATAATCATGATCCACATAGAATCTGGTTTGTCCAAAGAAGATCTTTTGTTTGCACCAAGCTGTCAGCAATATATATATTCTTTCACTGCTTATTTATTGAATCTGGCAATTATGGATCTGGGTGCAGCAGTCACTGTGGAGGGTTTTGGGGCCAAAGCTCTATGTACACTCTCAAAATCAAACTGATAGTCCTCAGGGAGGTCTAAAGCTGAGCAGAGTAGGCCAGACACGAATTCTTTTATTTTAGAGCCCTCACTTCCCTCCGGGATACAATAAAGATGAATATTTTTACGGCGTGCTCTATTCTCAACATCTTCTTGGCGTGCTTCTAAGAGGCCTTGTTGTTCTTGTACTTGTTGCATTGCATTTTCCAAGACATCTACTCGATTCTCTGTTGCTGTAATTTGGCACTCTGAATTGTCTGCTCGCTGTTCCAATTGCTGCACATCTCTGCGTAGTTGTGAGTATAGCTGTTTAATGTCCGCCCTGAATGCACATAGTTCGTGGTATATCTAGTTTAATTTTTTTTGTTCTGTTCTTTGGTGTGCGATACTCCAGCTGGGTAGCCCTAGCAGATGATGGTGCGTTTTGCATCTGAACCGATTCGGACTCTGAGATCTCAGACTCTGATCTGGGATCATCTTCCACGACATCATCCATTTTCTTTAATTTTATAGATGTAGAACCTTTGTTCCCTCTCTTGTGCATGTTGTATTCATATTATTTTGAGGATTCTGGATGTAAGAGGGAGGATTTTCTCGGAAGGGGGATCGGAGCAGTTGTCTTAGGCTACCATCACCATCGGGGGCGGAACCGGAAGTTGGGCTTTTAGATTTTTGACATACTGCAGGTAGTTGTCTGATTGAACACCATCAGGAGACACTCTGAAATATACTTCAACTGGAAGGAAAGCTTCTCTGCCAAACATAAGGTGGTACGGTGAAAAAAACAGTAGCATCGTTCTTTGTGCAATTATAAGCATGAACAAGGGCGCTGATTTATTGGCTCCACTTTGGTTTGTCTTTGGGTTGCAGTGTGTCCAGCATATCGAGTAGGGTTCTGTTAAATCTTTCTGGCTGTGGATCCCCCTGAGGGTGATAAGAGGTTGTTCTGGATTTTCTTACACCCCATAGAGGCAACAGTTCTTTAATAAGCCTGCTCTCAAAGTCCTGGCCTTGATCTGAATGAATATGCTGGGGGACACCGTAATGTACCAAAAACTTTTCAACAAGGACTTTGGCTACAGTTGAGGCCTTTTGGTCTTTGATTGGGTAGGCCTGTGCATATCTCATGAAGTGATCTGTGACTACCAATACATTTGCAATGCCTTTGGAATCTGGCTCAAGACTAAGAAAATAGATACAGACAAGCTCCATGGGCGCACTTGTGACAATATTGATCAGAGGGACTGCTCTTTGTGATGGAGCCTTGCGCTGAAGACACCTACTGCAGGTTTTAATGTGTTGTTCTATGTCTAGGCCCATATTAGACCAGTAGAAACGGGAATGGTCCAGATCAAGGGTTCTTTCACTACCCAGATGACCCATTTGGTCGTGCAAAGCTTTTAGGGCAATATTTTTGAATTTAGCTGGCAGTACTAGCTGTTTTCTCACAATTTCACCTTGGCTGTCCGTAAGCTCTCGGTACAATAACTGGTTTTGAAGCTTGAGCTTGCTCCCTTCCCGAAGAAGCAAAGCAGTTTTAGGGTCTTTGGACCACATCTTAGAGATATCTTCCACTTTTTTAAGAGCGTCAACTACTGGTCTGAGCATTGGATCATAGTACTGCTCTTTGTGGATATCAGCCAGAGTTACCTGTGGTAAAGAACTCAAGTCCAATACCGCAAAACTACAGTAGGCAATTGCTATACAAGTCTCTGGAGGTCCCAAGCAATCTGCCAGACAGCTTACAATTTCAGATAACAAGTTTTTTTCCTGATCAAACTTGTGGTATAGTGCTTTTACAGATTTTTCAGGGATATGAACCCACTGTTGGTCAGAAACAGGTCTTCGTGAAAGAGCATCGGCATCTACATGATTTAAGTCTGGTCAATTTTCCACCACATAATCATAGGTTGCTAGAGCAGAAAGCCATCTGTGTCCAGTAGCATCTAGTTTAGCTGTGGTTTGGACATATGTTAATGGATTGTTATCGGTCTTGACCAAGATTTTAGTACCATACAAGTATTCATGAAATTGGTCAACTATGGCCCACTTGAGAGCGAGAAATTCAAATTTATGCACTGGATAGTTTTTCTCTGACGATGTCAGACTTCTGCTAGCAAAGGCGACAGGACGCAGTCCTTCTAGATGTTCTTGATAGAGTACTGCTCTGAGACCACTCAAACTGGTACCTGTATGTAACGCATAAGGCTTGGATGGATCAGCATAAGCAAGTATGGGAGCGTGAGTAGGTCTGAAAATTATTTCTTCAAAAGCAATGTTGCAATCAGGCGTCCATCTCTGCCCAAAGAGCTCATTTGGTCTGAAACAGGTCTTCTCGGCATCTTTGTCAGTGCTCTTTCTAAACTTTTTGTGCATAGGCGGATACCCTTGAGTTAAGTTTAGTAGAGGCGGATCACCTTGGTATAGTTTTTGAAAAATTGGCAATAATAGCCAAAGAATCCGAGAAACCTTTGCAGTTCTTTCAAGTTTTTGGGCTTTGGCCAGCTGGTTAAGGCTTCCACTTTACTGGAGTCGGTTTGGATGCCTTCTGATGACACAATGTGGCTCACGTATTTGAAGAGAACGGAAAACCATTTACTTCCATTTAGACAGTCCAGGGCATCCTGTATACGTGGCATTGTATACTGATCAGGTACAGTTCTTTTGTCGAGGGTCCTGTAATCAACACACATGTGAACAGAGCCATTCTTTTTCTGCACCACAATGTTTGGGGAAGCGTATGGGCTGCGTGACTCTTGTATGATGCCAGCCGCTAACATCTCTTGTAGGAGATGTCAGACATCATCTATGTCAGCAAGAGCTAAGTGTCTAGATCTCTCTCTGAAGGGTCTCTCATTGTTCAAGCGAATGTGGTGTTCAGCACCCATGACACAACCAACATCCCATTCCTTGAGGGAGAATACTTTGGTTCTCTGGGCCAGCTTGTTACTGATCCTGGTTCTCCAGCTGTTTGGAAGAGGTGAATCCCCCAAATCAAACATAACCGGCGATACCTCACATCCTTTTTCAGCTCTGCACTGGGATAGGAGCACAGCAGTGTCAGCACAATAGACTTTAGCCAGAGTGCATCCTCTGTGTACTGTGATGTCTTGGTCTGTAACATTTTGTATTCATACCACCACTCGTCGGGTGTAAACATGAGCCTGGGCCAGAAGCAGATTGGGTTTAATCAGCAGTTCTTCGGATAATTTTCCCTTGTCTGGGGCATCCAGCATCAAAATCTTGTTAGTGACATCTTTCTGCAGCCATACTTCACCATCGATACTGCATTCTGCATTGGGAGGTAACGTAATAGTAGCAGGATCCTTCTTCCAAACCATCCCCACAGGCTCATTTTGGTCACCTTGCTCGGGGTGCATGTGCTTCTCATAAGCCTTTTGGATCAGGGCGTGAACTCGCAGGGCTTTTCCTATCTTTCTCTTCTGCCTTTCTTCACATAGCTGGGCCAGGTGCCCGAACGTGTGCGTTGGTGCCAATCAGTACAGGGATACCATCATAAAGTCTGGTGGAAGGGCAGACCAGGGCCAGTGTCTCCACAGAATCTCCTATGCTAGCCACAGAGGAAGGGAAAGAAAGCCACACTTTCAAATAGACAAAATAAGGATACAATGTTTCACTTAACCCCCACAGATGCAGTCCATCAAGAGGTTGTAATGGGTGGTCTGACAGATGCTGCTCATACCAGTCTTGGAAAATTATTGTGACTTGAGACCCACTGTCTAAAACTGCTCGGGCCAGAATCCCATCTATATATACAGTAGTGTCCATGGAAGGGCCCACCAGTCTAGACCAGTCTGGAGGGACTTTAGGATGAACCTGGACAGATGATTTAGCCACAAAGAAATTGAAATTTGGATTTCCTGAACCTCCACTTTAATCATTTCTTGCACCCTCTGCAATTGGTTTGCTTTTCAGACTCTCCTTGGAGTCTGTTTACCACCATTTTAAATCCTTTTGAGACCGACATTCTTTCTTCATATGCCCATCCTTTCCACAGTTGTGACGGATTACAAGTTCTTGAGTCCATCTTAGCTGAAACACTACATTAGGGCCGGCCCCGGTGGCGCAGAGGGCTGAGGCGTTGAACGCCACACCTCGTTCCATGCCGGTGACCCGGGTTCGGGAGCGGACTCGGGTAGCCAGTGGGTCGGCCGGGGGGAGTTAGGCTCGAGAGTCCGATGACAGCTCGCCTACTCCAGGGTGGGGATTTGGCCATATTCTGGCTCTTGTGCGACCCCGAGCGGAGGCTCGAGGAAGCACATGCCCGCACAGGGGATTGGTCGGACGGCCGCCAAGCAGATCAAGACGTCGACGTACGCGTCATGACATCAGGGGGGAGTATCTGCTAAGGGGAGGGAGAAAACAGGGAAAATGGAAGCCTGCCTCGTCCGGGAGGAAGCGGGGCCCTGGGACATGCCCGCGATTTGCCAGCGCCCACTCGACAGTCCACGGGGCTGACGAAACTGTAAGTTATGGGGGAGTGCCCCCTACCTCGTTCCCGCCCGGGGGGTAAACCGCGGCTCCATGGGGGCCTGTGGACTGTGTGAGCTGGGTCGCGGGTAGTGGGATGTCCGCGGGACAACGCCGAAGGGTTGGAGGAGGCAGGCTAGAGGAGAATAAAATACAATTTCAAAAAAAAAGAGAAACACTACATTAGGAGCTTGGCTCCATTCACAGTTATAGGGTTGGGCAGAGTACACATTGGGTGCTGAAGAAGGAGCACTAACAACAGAAGATCGGGGTTTGCCCACTGCCTGTGGCTTTGGAGGTGATACACTATGTCTAAGCAACTCTTTTATGGTGGCCATCTATTCACTGATCTCAGTCTTGGAGCTGCCCTCAGTAGAGGATGCATGAGCGTGCACCATCACCCCATAGCAGATACGCTCTGAGATGGACCAGGATCTTTGTCCATGGGAGGAACTTTTGTAGAGGCACCTGTTTTAACTTCTCTGACTTTTCTCAACAGCTCAGCCCACAGCTGAATATCCTTAGCAGTCTCTAAGTGCTCATTGGGTGCTAGATTCCACCTTTGAATGTCACTCACCTGATCACCCTCTGTTACTTGGGCAGCAGCAGCAGATATGCGAGAATGCCCCCCATGTGACTGCCTTTGCTCGACCCCCTGAATTTCTCTCATTAATTCATCATAGGAGGGAAGTGAATCCAACTGGGTTGCAAGTCGTAACTAAAGCAGTAATAGTTCAGAGAATGGGGCAGACTTAAGGATCCGGTCCAACTCAGTCTGATCTAACTTGTCTGAGGCCACGCTACCCTTTCGGAGGCATTCCTGTAGCACCTTTTCAAGTCGAGGTACATACACTGATAAAGGCTCTCCTTGGTCTTGCTGAATGTTCCTTACCTTCCACCATAGGTCCTCATCTGAATCTGGACTCCTGTTTACATTTTCCAATGCATCTAAATAGTCCAGTGCAGTTGCTTTGGGGTTAGTAGCCCGCTTGGCACAGATAGTAGCCAGAGCAGGATCTCAGAGGCATTCACTCAACCTCTTTCTCTTCTCTGCTTCAGATCATTGCCATTCGGGTACCAAGGTTGCAACATAGTCTATCCAGGTCTCTCAATCATCCTCCCCCTTGGGGGGGGTGGGAAGAGTGCCAGAGAATATCCTTAGCCTGCAGTAAGAGTCATGACTAACTGCGGGCACAGGAGTGGATACCGGTACTCATGTGGGCACAGAAGCTGGTGAAGGGACAGGTGCTGGGGCTGGTGTGGGCAGCAGGGAAGGAACACCCCCAGGTGGCATGAATAACTTTTTAAAATCCTCTATGGTTTTACCTTCCTCCAATAACTTGGCAAACTTTTCCTAAAAGGTCTCAGATAATGGTGGGGGCTCATTCTCTAAGGGGTCATTACTATCTTTAGTCACCATTCTCCAGGCGGCTGGGGACCCCTCAGCAGCAATAGTCTGGGGCACCTTTGTGCTGTCCATGGGGTTGCTACACTCCACTAAGGCCATTAATGTCTGGGCAGTCAAGTCAGCATGTCGGCTTACCACCACAGCTTTTCCCAAACATTCAGTTTTTGGAAGTGCCCCTTCCACAGTGACTTTACTAGTGCCCGGGGTATATCCAGTATTATCAAGGCATTGTGGGGGTCAATCTCAAGCCCCGTACACCATCCCACCAACTGATGCACAACCGTTTCTACAGTGGTGCCTATTAAACTTTTTGCAATAATTCTTGATTTTGACAACTAGGCACTAATCCTGGCAGTGCCTTCCAGATGTAACCCCTAGGTGGCACTATCCTAAGGGCTACTACCCATGCCTACGTGACTAGGCGCAGGTTGATGGGCCTGAACTCATTGAACAGGTGCCTCCACCCAGAGGAATGGTTCTGGGGTAACGTAACTGCTGTTGGTATAGCCCTCTGGAATGCCATAACCCTCCACCAACCCCTCTAGTGGCCTAAACATTATAGCAGCAAAACCTTCACATATAACATATGGCAATAATGACTTGCTCACACTACTTGCACTTACCACGAGGGTTGGATCATCTGCAGCTGTCATGAAGACCCCTTGTAAAATAAGACCTGTAATGCAACAGTTCAGTGGCAGTACAATACCCCACCAAAAAGGTACACATCATAATGACTGTCTTAAAGAGACAGGCACGGAGGCTTTCTATAGCACTCTCATTCAGACACGTACAGCTACTGCAGACACAGGACACCATCCTGACAGTGGGCACTAGCCCAGGAAGGCATTTTAGTAAACCCCAATTTGTAGGGGGCGGTTTACAGGTGCACAAGAACAAGGGAACATACTATGAAGCTAGAGGGGTAGATTCAGGAGAGATGTGAGGAAGTACCTCTTCACAGAAAGAGTGGTGGATTCCTGGAACAGTCTTCCAGCGGAGGTGATGGGTGCAAAAACAGTGGTGGGGTTCAAGAATGCATGCGATAAGCACAAGGGAATCATAGTGGAAAGGAAGGAGGGCGGGAGAATGAGCTGTAGGGCAGGCACAGTGTGCAGTAACAGTGTAGGTAGAGAGAAATGGGCAGACTGGATGGGCCAATAGGTCCATATCTGCCGTCAAATTCTGTGTTTCTAGGAGGGTCCTGGACTTCAGGAGGGCTGATTTTACAGAAATCAGGAACTGCCTCATAAGGGGGGATCACCAGAGAGGGGTAGAGGTATGGTGGGGAAAAATAAGGGAGGGCATAATTAAGGCAGCCAGCCTCTGCAGGAAGGAAAATGAGACCATTACTGTTCTCTTGGGAAGTGGCCAAGTTGGTGAAGGAAAAAGAAAAGTTGGCATTCTAGAGGTATGAGGAAATGCAGAGGGAGAAAGACAGGGAGGTGTTCCAAGTAAAACAGGGGAGCAGGCAAGGCAGTGACGGGAACAAGGGTGCAGAGAGAGGAAAGGATAGTTAAGGAGGTAGCTAAAGGGGATAAGACTTTTTTTCAGGTACATAAGTGAAAAATGGAAAGCAAGGGGCAGGACAGTGAAGATAAGGAGGGCGGCAGGGGGACTGTGCAGAGAGGACCAAGAAACCCATAGACATCTTGAACAGATACTTCTGCTCAGTCTTCACGGGGGGGGGGGGGGACCGACCACTAGGCAACAGCAGGAGTGGGGGGGAAGGGACTTAAAGAGTTAGGGGAACCAAAACAGACAGCCAGGAAAATGATACAAATGTTAAGAAGTAACAGTTGTAACCTTTTCTTTCTGAAGTATTTTTCCTTTTCCTTTTGCTCATTAGAAAGTTTTCTATGTGCTAACACTGTGCTGGAGGTGTGGAACAGCTTTCAGCCTGGCAGCTCACATACAGTATCTATCTCTATTTTCACCCACTACATCTTCAGCATTGTGACATCACAGGTACTTAGGATGGGCCACCCAGTAGCTCCCAGGTTAGTAATCTGTGATGCCACAATCAGCGAGATCGCAATGCTGATGATGTAGTGGGGGGAATAGAACTAGATATGTCAGCTGCCAGGCAGAGTGCTGTTCCACATGTAACCCCCTTTGGGGCATGGGGCTTACCTGGAGTCCCGTGGGCTGCCTCAAATTTGACTCTCTTCTCTTCTCTTGCTCAGGCCCCATGACTGGAGCTGAAATAGGGACCAGAGTCAGAAAAGAAACTGCCACACTTGCGGCTCCAGCACAGATGTTTCTGTGCTGGAAGTGCCCACCAGCCCAGAGCTTTGCAAGCCACATCAGCAGCCTGTCCGCAGGTCCCACAGTGTGCTCTGGCCCTGGGGACTTCAGTTAACATCAGGGGCTCAGCGACACTGTGGGGATGGAAGGAAGGATCGGGACATTTGGTGTGCTGCACCTTTAAGAGAGCGGCTCCTTGCCGCCACATGGAAAGACTGCCAGCTATATGAGGGGGGAGGTCAGAGAAAGAGAATGGAGCTCCTAATTGGGAACACAATGGCCATACCCTTGCCACTCTGCCACTGGAAAGTCAGGCACAGTTGTGCCCATCAGATGGGGGGCTAGCACTCTGAAAGGGGTAGAAAAAAATAAGAGAAAATAAAGGCATTTGGCGCATAGGGCTCCATTGAAGAAAAGGGGCACCATCTCTGTGACCCACGACCTGTTAAGCAACCAACTGGGGAACAGCATGGCAGACAACGGACTGTGGGAGATGATGCAACAGGTTTCTCCCTTTTGGACTGGCAAGCTTTTTAAGCTAATCAGAGAGAAAGACAAAGCAAGAGGACTGACAGACAGCCCTGTCTGCCCAATGAGAAGTGGAAGAAACAGAAAGAAGTCTGGGAGCTCTTAAGAAGAAGGGGCAGTTTGGCTGGGATGCCAAGCAGTGCAGAGCTGAGTGGCAGTTAGGGAGCGTGGCCTCCTCAGGCCTGCTCCATGTGGATCCTCCCCAGGGCCCACTATGTAGTAGTTCCCTGAGTCCCCAGGTCCCACTCCTTGAAAGTTCAGTGAGCTCTCTCCTGGGCTCAAGTCTGTCAGAGAGAGAGAGAGAGAGAGAGAGAGAGAGACAGAGAGATATGAAGTGTTTGTGCCAGAAGGGCACCATCAGATACCTGAAATGTTTGAGCCAGAAAGGGCACTGACAGAGATGAAGAGTTTGTTCCAGAAGGGCATCATCAGAACTGAAGAGTCTGTGTCAGAAGGACACTGTCAGAGTGAAGTGTTTGTGCCAGAAGGACACTGTGAGAGCTGAAGTAATTGTGCCAGGAAGGGTACCGTGAGTGGAAGAGAGTGACTTAGCTAGGCCATACATCCTCCAAGTCCTCTCCTGGGCTCATCCTGAAGAGTTGTTTGAGTCTTCCCCATGGTAGTCTGTGACAATAGTGACCGTGATTGGGAACTTTCAAAAAAGGTGACTCAATCACAGTGCCTGTCGACAGGGCTACTGAGCAGGGAGGGTGACCAGATGGTGGGGTCTGCGAATATAGCGATAGGATGTCACTATATGTACAAGCGCATGGGGTGGAGCAAGCACGCCGAGTGACGGGCGGAAGTGGAGAGAGGGTTTGTGAGGCATAGTGTGGCGGTGGGCTGCTGAGCTGGCTCCTTGGTGTGGTGGGTGGATGGCAGGCTAGGGTTGCGAGGCTGCCGGGTTCGGGTCCAGGCATGCATACATTTTGTTATGCCTGGCCGTGAATTTTTTCCCCCAGTTTTGCACCCTTCCCGACACGCCCCTGGAGTTGAGAATACATTTATTGGGGGTGTGGGCAAAGCATAAAAAGTCCCCGCGCCCTTTTGCTGTGTGCCGGGAGTGTACATCACTGAAATTGATTTTCGGCAATATACACTTGCCTAACGGCGATCGCCTTTCCGTGATCATCATTCTCACATAGAACCATCCCCATAGCTCATCCAGAAGACTACTGGTAGTCCTGCCCAGGACTCCTTCCTTGTGAACCTACATCTTGGGTTTACCCATTTACAGTGACTGCATCCTGTTCAGGCCGCCTCAGAGCCAGGTAAAGGGTCAGCTAGCCCTTATCAAGTGGGGTGGTTCAGGGAACAGGGAGCCATGGGCACAGGCCCGAGTGCTAGGGTACTCTCAACCCCTTTTGGGGAGTCGACTGTGGGGTCACTCCTGGGCCTGGGTTCCTTGGGAAATGGGAAGCCGCTGCACATTGCTCCTGTATCCTGGGTATGAGTTTGAAGAGCTGTGACCAGAGAAGTTGTGCCAGAGGGGTTCGGCATCCAAAGAAGTGTGGGCCAGAAGAGTATTGTAGCCAAGAGGTATGAGCTAGAAGAGCTGCATTCAGAGAGTTGAGTCTGAAGGGTTGTGGCTTGAGAGATGACACAGAAGAGCTGTGTTCACAGAGGTGTGAGACAAGAAAGGCTGATCTGTTGTCGCTGGCTCAAAAGAATCTCAGGCTTCTGGGCTGCTTTCCTGCTCCTGTGTGCTGCTCATTCTGATACACCGTTCTACTTCTGGTCTGCTGCATCCAAGGGGCATGTGAGTGCTGGCATTGCTGGCAAGACTTTCTGTTTTCCTTGTTGGATTACAATTTGGGTTCCAATTTGTTCAAAAGTCAAGCAAATTTGTTGGGGCTTCTTTTCCTTTTAAATTCCTGCTAGTACACTATGGCCTGTTTGGAAGTCAAAATGTAAGCTTGCTGAATTTCCCTCGGGTGCACCACCAAAAGATCTCAGGCAGCTCTACAATCAGGCCTACACTGGGACTGTATCCTAACTCCTGAGTCTATTGGTAGTAGTTTTATTACTTAGAGCTATAGTTCTACTACTGGTACCAGTTTCAGAATATTCCACACCCTGTGTAATATTTTTATCTCAGTGGGCCCATTGCTTGGGTGGGTACACTGTGTATGGTGTACTGATTGTGGGGAAAATGTTCCATGGTAACCTGCAAGTGCTTAACCCATTTTTCCTTCTCCAGCTACCCAAGGCTGTGTGCTAAAATAAAGCACTCTTAATTGTTTGTATTTCTGTGTGTACCCTCGGTTTGTGCATTCTGACTGAATTATTGTTGGACAGAGGTAATGGCTATTGCTGGTCTCCAGCTGGTGGTCTTGTCTAGTGCAGGGCGGTGGGTAGATACTGCTTCCCAGTGGGCAGTGTCACACACAGCATCTGGCCCACTTATTCACTCTGGGTGGAGACACTGTGCTATATA
Organism: Neoceratodus forsteri; assembly: GCA_016271365.2. Lineage (NCBI taxonomy): Eukaryota > Metazoa > Chordata > Ceratodontiformes > Ceratodontidae > Neoceratodus > Neoceratodus forsteri. The sequence continues at coordinate 1,688,080,686 of CM057452.1, read as the reverse complement.
CTAATTTGGGACAACCCTCCCCCAACTGCAGGAGAAGAATCAAACCCAACCCCCTCAGCCAGGTATGCTACTGTATGGCCACCAGGCAGTGGGTGTGAACCCGGGTCGCTGCACCAACCACGGTGGGGGGTCACACACACATCACACCTACTAACAGTAGGTAAACAGTCTTCTACTTACCCAAAGGGAAAAGAAAAGAGTATCTCAGATATAAAAGGCAAAGGCTGACTGCTCTTAAAAACTAATATTAGTTTTAGGTAGTACACTAGGGCCCAGATATTCAAAAGGGTTGAGCATGGTGCAATAGTGTTGTGCCATGCTCAACCCACTGATGCGCCCTGGCGCGATATTTAAAAGGGAAAAGTGCGCCACACAAATCCCAATGCGCCGAAGCGCATCAGTAATGAATGCAGGCACAGGTGGGGGGGGCGTGCCCATGCATAACCTGCACAGCCCGATATTCAGCCCGGGATGTGCAGAGTCATGCATGCGTAACCCCTACCTGCGCCTGCACAAAAGTACGCCAGAAAAAAGGAACAAGTGATGGCCACCCACAGGTGAGCTGCCGCGTACAGACGCAACACAGCAGCTGCCACCTGTGGGTGCGTACCAGATCCTACCCGCGCCAGCGGCGCCCCCCATGCCCATGACAGGCATCTGTGAACCCCCAAGTCCAATATTCCTGGTGGTCCAGTGGACCGCACTGAGCCAGTGCGGGCATCTGTAAGCACCACCCCCAAGTCCAATATCCTGGTGGTCCAGTGGACGATCGCTGCCAATCACGGGCATCAGTACCTCATCAATACCCCCACTACCCTGGTGGTCTGGTGTACCCCACCCGCCCACTGGCCCACCGCCCCGTTACCCCGTCAGCGGCGGCGGCAGCACCCACCGCCTGCTGCCCGCGCCCGCCGACTGACAGCTCAAGTAAGGCTGCGCCCATTGGTTCACAGCATGAGCCAATGGCGCAGCTACCGTACTACTCAGTCCAGATATGTGAATGAATTCATTCACATATCTGGACTATTAATATAATATCTAACGCCCATTGGCTCATGCTGTGAACCAATGGGCGTGCAGCCGATGACGGTGGTGGGCGGCGCAAGCAGGTGAGGTGCTGCCGCCCGCCAGCTGATGGGGTGCGGAGCGGTGGGGCTCAGTGGGCTGGTGGGGTGGGGGTACACTAGACCACCAGGGTAGTGAGGATTTGATGAGGTACTGATGCCCGCTGATCGGGCAGCGATGATCCACTGGACCACCAGGGATATAGACTTGGGGATTGTACTGATGCCCGCGATCGGGCACATAGAGTCCACTGGACCACCAGGGATATTGGACGGTTTTCTTTTATATTACAGGAATGCCTCGATCGGGCTGCAGGGGCGTCGGTCCCCGATGGCTGCTGCCTGGCAGGGTGCCAGGCGCAGTCGTCGGGATCGAGCGCACCTGCATGCTAATAACATGCAAATGGGGCCCATAATGAGATGCAAATGGACCCCTGTCTGCCTTGCATAAATTATGGCCCCATTTACATGTCCCGTTTGAATATACGCAGGTGCTGTGCATGGCGCAATGGCACTTGCGCAGGCATCTCCATGCTCCACTCTGGCCACTTGCGCAGTGCCACTGTGCCATGCACAGTGGGGGTGGCCAGGGTGCGATATTCAAAGCTGCTGTGCCATAGCGCAGCTCCGTTGAATATCGCCCAGGCCACACCCCTGCGCAACAAAGTTGAGCTGTGCCCAGGTTTGCGCCACAGCCTGGCGCAGTTTGAATATCCGGGCCTAGTTGTTTAAGTTCATTTTTAGAGGAAAGAGTCCTGAAGAGACTTGAAGCTCTATGGGACTGGACAGGATACACCGATGGGAAGGAAGTCAGGGAGGTGCTAGCTGCCCAGCTTATAGCCTTAATCAACAGCTCTCTCTGGAGACAGGCATGGTGCCTGAGGACTGGACGAAAGCAGAAATCCCTTTACATAAGAGTGGCAGCAGGGAGGAGGCTGGCTACTATAGGTCGGTCAGTCTTACCTTAAAGGTGGGGAAATTAATGGAAACCCTCTTAAAAAAAAGACTGGCTGCAAGTCAAGTCCACAGACACGATGGATTCATGGGGGGGGGGGTCATGCGGGATGAGTATGACTGATTTCTTTGACTGGGTGATCAGGGAAATAAATTAGGGAGGGCAGTGAACGTAGTCTATCTGAATTTTAGCAAGGCCTTCAACACTGTGTCACACAGGAGACTGGTAAAGAAATTGAGCAGCCACAGAGTGGGATCCAAAGTGGGGAACTGGGTTAGAAACTGGTTAATGGATAAGAGGCAGAGAGTGGTGGTTACCAGCACTCACTGGAATGATTTGAGAGTGATCATCAGGGTGGCGCAAAGCTCAGTACTGAGACCGATCCCCTCAAAGTCTTCATAAACAACATTGCAGAAGAACTGGAAGAGAAGATATGCTTTTTTACGGAGGATATAAAAATCTGTCATAGGCTATAAACTTACCTATTTACCTACCTACCAACCTACCTATTTACAAACCAATTTATTACTGCTGGCAGCAAAGAAGCTGATAACCAGACTCTGGGGCACGGACAAGCCACCCACCAAAGGGGCTTGGAATAACTGAGTTAGAGAAATATATGGATTAGAGAGGAGGACAGCCAGGCTGAGGGACAGGGCTGAAGCTTTTGACAACAAATGGCGAAAGTGGGTCCTGTACCAGCTGACTACCTACACTGACTTCGTACCATGAAGCTAAACAGATATACTGTATTAAAAAGAAGTAGTCCAATAATGCATAAAAAGAAAAATGTATGTATTTGACTATACATTTTTTATCTGTCCAACACCTCTTGACTGAAGGGGGTTATCAATGTGATGCAGCTCACTGTTCCCTGAACTCTGTCTGCAGTGGAGCTACCGAGAATTAAGCCTTGATAAATTGCAGTGTATGCCTATATGTGCTGAACAATTTAGCTCTGTATAAACTGTATGAATGTATGTAAAGGACCCTTGTACCTAATAAAACAATTTTATTATAAAAAAAACAACAATCTGTCATAGGCTGGACACTAGGGAAAGGGTGGAGAAAATGTGCAGAGATCTTGGGCAACTCAGGGAGTGGACAAAAGCATGGCAGTAGTGGTTCAGTGCCAAAACGTACAACATCATGCACCTGTAGAGTAGGCTACCCCTCCACAAACATTAAAAAACTATACACTTACCCCATGTTGGGGTTCAGCTGCCTCAGCCTGTGGGGATCCTTGGTTTCCCCTTCCCTGGTGTTTCTGCTGGGTAGAAGGGAACAGCATGTGTACCCAAGTTCAGGCCCTACTTGGTGCCAGCTATTTTTCCTTTTATAAATAAACAAGTTTGTTCCCTCTAGAGCATGCCTTGCTTGGGAGGATTGTGTTATTCACTTCCCTGAGTTTTCCTATTAGGGGAGGGATGTGCTTTATAGTGATGTTCATTACAGCAACAAAAAACTAAAATAATTTGTTAGATGTCTCCCAAGTGTGCCTTGCTCGGGAGGATCATTTTCCCTCCTCCACTTTTTGTGGCACAAGTGCAGCAGTTCCGGATGCAGTGCTCCAGTGTTGGTGTAACACGGACTGGCCTAGGAGATGTTTCTGGTCTCTTAGACAATGGGGGCCACCAGCTGGAGTCAGCAGAGTGAGCTGGCTCAGAATGGAGCTGTGGCTCATGCTATATGAATGCTGCAGCATTTGTTTTTTTTTTTTTTTTTTTAATAAAAAAAGGGTTCCAATTAGGGCAGTTAAGCTGGGTAGGAGCTATGAGAGGAGTGGAATAGCAGCGTTGTGTCATCGACCACTACCATCACCAACAACATGAAGAGACAGAGAGACATAAGGACAGAGAGAGAGAGAAAGACAGAGCTAAAGAGGAAACAAGGAAAGAAAGAGATAAAGAGAAAGAGATGCAGGGACAGAGAGCCCCTAACAGAAGAAACTGAGAGAGATGACTGGCATTAAACTGCACTAACCCCACCGAGAATATTTTTTTAAAAGAAACAGCGCTGATAGAAACAGAGACAGATAAAGGGGGAGGAAAGAAAGGGAGAAAGGGCAGGGGAGTTATGACCAGTGTCAACTGCCCCCCCAACACTTTATGTGTAAAGAGACAATGGGCCTGATTTTCAAAAGACTTGTGAATGCCGTAAGCTCCTGGTGCGCCAAACATACGGTGTAGGGGACTTGCGGCATTCACTTGTCACTGATTGTGATTTTCTGTCCTGTGCACCAAAACCACTTGCGTTAGATTAACTCCCCGGTCTAACTTGCACCATTGAGGACCCTTTTTTATGGGGTTTGTGACAAATCTGTGGTGCAAGCTGCCATAACTGTCACACCCCTAATGTACTAAACGGGTGCAGTTGATTACAGGTGTTTCATGAAGCTGTGCCAAACAACAGGATTGATGCAAAGTCTGACACAAGGCCTGTGTCAACCTTTGTAAATCGTGGCCAGAAAGTCAATAGCAAAAGAGAGGTGGAGATCCAGAGACAGACAGAGAGAGAGAGAGAGACAGAGAGAGAGAGAGAGAGAGAGAGAGGAGAGAGAGAGAGAGAGAGAGAGAGAGAGAGAGAGAGAGAGAGAGAGAGAGAGAGAGAGAGAGAGAGAGAGAGAGATCACACACTGGGGCAGTCACTTCCTACCAAACCCAAGACTGAGGAGGTGAATGAGACTTGCAGTAGCAACCTGCCACTAAAGAAACGAGTGCATCTTCTTGCTGCTGGGGGCATTTCAGAGAGATGAATTTCCAGAAGGACAGATGACAGAAGAAGCAGAGCTGAAAGGGACAGTCAAGGAAATGTAGGGCAGAGGAGGACCTGGAGGCAGGTACTGGTGAGAGGTTGTGAATACACGTGAGTACTGGCAGGCAAGAATCTCATGGCCCTAGGCACCCCATTACAAATTCATTTAACCAGTCTAGGCCACTGGTTGTTAGTCCGCAGTGGTCAGACAGGTTCTAGTATAAGTATACTTGAGGGTTGGAGCTAGAGAGTATGGTCTAGGAAGCCTGACAGTCACCTGGGGTGCCTGAGAGGAAATTGTGTGATGCTGGGATCTGAACACAGTGGCCACAAGGGAAGTCCAGTGGTTGCTCCAAAAATCCAAGAATGTGTGGAGCTCAGAGGTTTCCTAGGGCATAAAATTAGGGGCCAGAGCCTGCCACCAGATTTTGCCTTCTGGGAGAAGCGGTTCTGCAGATGCCCAGCATCCACAGTTCCAGTGGCACTCAGCTTCATCATCTCCAGCAGTGTCCAGCACCAGAAGCTCCAGTGATTTCCAACGTCATCTTCAGTGGCACTCAACTTCATCATCTCCAGCAGTGTCCAGCACCAGAAGCTTCAGTGGTTTCCAACGTCAGCTTCAGTGACACTCAACTTCATCATCTCCAGCAGTGTCCAGCACCAGAAGCTCCAGTGGTTTCCAACGTCAGCTTCAGTGGCACTCAACTTCATCATCTCCAGCAGTGTCCAGCACCAGAAGCTCCAGTGGTTTCCAACGTCAGCTTCAGTGGCACTCAACTTCATCATCTCCAGCAGTGTCCAGCACCAGAAGCTCCAGTGGTTTCCAACGTCAGCTTCAGTGGCACTCAACTTCATCATCTCCAGCAGTGTCCAGCACCAGAAGCTCCAGTGGTTTCCAACGTCAGCTTCAGTGGCACTCAACTTCATCATCTCCAGCAGTGTCCAGCACCAGAAGCTCCAGTGGTTTCCAACGTCCAGCTTCAGTGGCACTCAACTTCATCATCTCCAGCAGTTTCCAGCACCAGAAGCTCCAGTGGTTTCCAACGTCAGCTTCAGTGGCACTCAACTTCATCATCTCCAGCAGTGTCCAGCACCAGAAGCTCCAGTGGTTTCCAACATCAGCTTCAGTGGCATCCAGCTTCAGCAGCTCCATCAGTGTCCAGTGCCAGCAGCTCTACTGGTTCCCAGCACCAGTGGTTTCCAGTGTCAGCTTTGGCGGTGTCCAGATTCATCAGCTTCAGAGGTGCCCGGCACCAGCAAATCCATTGTGTACTCCTTGACTTCATTTCAGACATACTTTGTAGCATCACGTACTACCTACAGATAAGTAGCCTCTCTCTTGGTTTAGACTATGGTTGGGGTGTTCAGATATAGGCGGTGCCCCTCTAGAATAAGCAAATAAATAAACCTTTACCTCACCCTCAAGTAGTATCTCCCCCTCTCTGTCTGTCTACTCGCTTGGGTATTGCCCTCAAGTGTAGAGTTTAAGGACCACTTGCTTAAAGTAAGAGTTATAATTTCTCTTAACCGATACAATACTTCAGTTTTCATGATTGCTTTGTATAGAAATATTGTTTAGAGTTCTAAGTATACTTTTAAAGTGTTTCACCCTTGGTAAAGTTTTCCATTGGCTCTACCTTTGTTCCCTCATCCCTAAATAAATCCCTAGTTATTCACTGAGTTTCGGATATTAGCCTTATTTTGTGTTCTGTTTTCCTGTACAGGTGGTGGGAGGCCACGACTACAGTAAGGGTAAACAGTGTTCACTGCACCCCTTAGGTTATGCCCCTGTTACACACCCAGGGAATAGGAACCCAGGAGCCAAGCATAGGATGGGGGGACAGAGGTACTGACAGTCACTTAGCAGGAAAGGGACCTTGGGGTATCATATCTGATGACCTCAAAGCTGCTGGGCAGTGTGACAAAGCAGTTGGGCAACATGTTCTTTTGACTACTGTACCATTAAATCATTTCTGCATTTGGCAACTGCTTTGCTTGATAGTTTTTTTTTGTTTGTTTTTTACTCGAGTGCAGTTTTTATGTGCACTTCCAAAGCTGTGGGGAGGGCCACTGGGATGCATAGGAAGAGGTATCTCCAGCAGGAGGAGGGAGGGAGGTGGTGTTGGCACTATATTGCTCGTTGGTGAGACCCACCTGGAGTATTGTGTCCAGTTGCTGGTGCGGGTGGTGGGTGGAGAGTCCATTCAATATTGCGGAGGACTTCCAGCTGCTCAGTTTGGTAGGTTGCCTGTTGCTGAATCAGGAGCCCCTGCTGGCGAACAGTTTGTTAAAGCAGGGCATCACAGCCCTTGGTGACTTCAGGGTTGCTATGGACAGGCCGTTGTCATTGGGCATCTATAAGGAAAAAGAAAATGCCGTACGTGAACTGTTCAGATACAGTGGACTATGTAGGGTATGCCAGCACACATAGCAAAATCCCCCCAACAAAGACTGCAACTGGCATGAACAATGAGGACACGAGTGACAGGGCGCCCCATTGAGGGGAGATCCACCATGCCACTGGACAACAGGCTGTGTGTGGCTGCCACACATGCAATGGAACACTTTACTGGGGGAATGGGAGTCTGCCTGGTTCAATGCCGCACCAAGGGCAGCTGTGTCTAATGTGTACCTCACCACAATATGTGGCACAGCATGAATGCAGTGGAACCCTAGGACGGTATAGTGCAGTGTGGACAGGAGGCATGGCTAGGACTGACTAAACCACCCCATGCCCTTCCTGTAGAATTGTTTGCATGGCATGCCGAGACTGGCACATGGGCAGCTTATACCACCGGGACACACAGGCATGGAGCAGAACATGTGGTGGCATGGCTGCATAGGTCAGCCATGTGGTTACCATGGCAGCGGGATGGTGCAGACACATATGTGGGACATGCAGATGCTTTGGTACAAATACGCTGGCTGCCAGAGGGAGGATGCAGGACAGCCAGCTGGCATGCTGTAGTGTAAGCCTATGGCTGAGGAGGGGAGTACAATCTGCAGGGCACCTGTAGCGTACCAGCCAGGCTGGCCCATGGCACTGCAATGTGGCATGGCAGGTCAGACAGGCACATTTAGGGCAAGACAGCAGTGGATGACAGGCTGGGCAGTGGCAAGCAGCAAGCCATTATAGGCTGGGGCACATGCCCCTGAAGGGGTGTGTACTGCGATGCAGTGCTGCACACAGGTCGCAGCTCCACCAGAGTGTTGGAGCAACACGTGCAGCATGCATTGTGGAATGCTGCCCTGCACTGCCACCATAGCTGCCAGCTGACCAACATGACTGGGAGCAGTGGCCTCAGCACCCTGGAAAAGCCCACTGTATCCCAAGTCCATGTTACTGTCACACAGGGTACACTGCAAGTGGGGGGCACCAGTCCACAAAATGGCAAAACACATATATGTATATATGCAAGCGGCACACAACCGTTGTCGAATGAAACACACCTGTACACTGGGTCCAGAGCCTTCAGCCATGGTAGCTGTATAGATGTCCCACATGCTGTGTAGCCTAACCACATTGTGATATACAATGTCACAGAGCTGGTGGTCATAGGAAGAGAGGTGTGGCAACCACAGCACCCAGGAGGGCCGGGAGCCAGGGATGTGTGGCCAGTAGCAGAATTGTCAGTGGACTTGGAGGACCCAAAGGTGGTGGGTCCAGCAACTGTGCAATCAGGCCACACAGGCCATGGTGCAGGTGTTGCCCCCTTCCAGGAATGGAGGCCCAGTACCCAGCACAGTGGAGGCCCTGGGGGCACACGGGCAACACACTGGCTGTGGGATGCAAGCCTCAGAAAGTCACAGGGGGCTGTCCCTGGGACATGGATTGCAGACCCCACAGGAGCACTACCTGGTATGGCTAGGTGTCCTTTGCGTGATGGGGAACATGTTGGTAGCGAACATGAGGAGCACGACCCCCATCTGGATGCCCATATGACCATTGGAACATGGACACAGTGGTGATATGCAGACCAAGCCAAGGTGAGATTGGGCAATGTGCATCAGGAACAGGAAGAGTATCTGGGTATTCCACACAATACCCTGGCCTGTCCTGGGTGCCCAGGGGCAGAACAGGGCTATGCCAGATGAAAGCAAGGGGTGCCATGCAGCCAGGGGCAACCATTGTGGTCACCACGGGACACAGTGACAGTATATGGCAGGCACACAGGTGGACTGTGGAAGCACACGTGATGTTGGCAGGGGATATCCACCCATGCCTCTGTCATAGCCCCATGCAACATGTGAAGTGGTACAGTGCAGAATGGGGGCATGTGGCGTGGACATGGTAGGCTTGGAAGATAATGCTGTGGTATGCAACTATAGTTTGGCCATGGGTTGAAGCAACAATAGAGCATACTTATATGATCTGTGCCTCTCTGCAGACCTGGAGGGAACCCTGTCATGGCCTGGGGACTGCTCTCCCGCAAACCTTCCCATCTGTGCCTGGCTGCATCTCAACACTCTGGCTGCTCAATCTGCAGGTGTGAAAAAAAGGTGTGGTCAGACCCAGACCCCCCCCCCATGGGCTGTACCAACCGGATGGTGAGACACAGCCACTCTTGTTGGGTATGGAAAACCTGCCTGGGTGTGGCATTGCACATCATGAGCGCAGCAGGTGCACTATGGGAATGCCACACCCAGCGAGTGCCACCCTGGTGTGCATCAGTGGCCCAGTTATGCCACAGCAGCCAAAGCACATGGCAGCTGTGGGCCACTGCCATGCAGCATCTGATGTTGGTAATAGGACACAGGCAGCCAGACCCATCACTATTGGCGTATCCCTGCAGCGCAGCCAAGCGGTATCCCACTGGGTTTGGTTTTTACCCCATGGAAGTGGCCCCACAGATGGAACGTGGTGAGAGTTCCTCCTAAAGGCCATAGACGTGGCTGTGGCAGAGTGTGGACCCCACAATCAGGCGTTCGTCCAGAATGGACACATCTACACAGACAGCACTGCAGGGCAACATGGGTGGAGCCTTGATACAGCACATGTACCAGACAGCAACAGAGTGCACATGGGGTGTATCATCATGACAATGTGCTATCACATGTAACCTCAACCATAAAATGAATCAGTTTATATAACATATGCACAGGGAGAGAAGCATCAAACAATGCAGTCACAACTCACAGCAAAGAATTTAAGGGGAGCTGTACATGAACCCACTGTGAAATATATTTGAAGCCTGTATAGCAGGTCACGCCCATCTGATCATGTTTCACAGGTCAATGTAGAAACTGCAGTACTGGCACCACGGGACAGTGCAAGACTGCAGAATGCAGCAGAAACCCCAGCAGTTGCCCCAAGAAGGCTACATGCCTGGGGTCATGATCCATACCCTGCACAATCTATGCCCAAACATGTAAGTGCCACACACCACACATCACCTACTTGGCCGTGGGATGATGCCATCCGCCACCATTCTTCTGAAGTGGTAGAGCCATTGTTGGTCCCGCCAGACCGTGTCGTTATACTGGTGCATGCACTGGTGACCGGTTCTGATCACTGTTGTTTGTATTAAGAGGTATGGTGCCTCAATGTATTTTCTATTAGTACCTCTTACATGCACTGTGTCTGCATTCTTTACACTGTACGTGATTTGGAAAAAGATTAAACATAGAGTTAAAAAAAAACACTTGTCTGGGTAGTGAAGCACCACCTCACTGAGTTCCCAAGCTCCCTCCTGGGCCTCTCTGCCCTGGACTGGTCACACAGAAGCTGAACCTCTCTTGCTGCCATGAGGTCTACCAGATTTGCCAGTTTGAACTCTGACAACCTCTGGTAGATGATCCTTCTACTAGATCCTGCTATGTTGCAGCTCAGTACTAGTGCCAGCAGAGTGCTGTGCATGTTTTCCCAGGAAGTGGAAGAGTGTGCTGTTTGCGCAGTGTTAAACATAGGCTGTGCTGCGCAACATCTAGTTGCACTGCACAAAATGTACAGGGAAGCATCGATGTGGAGACATTGCACATGCACAATCTGCACATGGCCTGCGCAACCCCATGCTACATGACAGTGCGTCGCAAGGTATATGACATAACTGGCAGAAATTCTAACCTCTCTATAGCCATGCAAATGATTTGCGCACCTCGGCCCATTGTGCACATGCAGATACACATAGCACAATGAGCAATAGCGCTATATTCAGACAAGCATGCAAATGAGCTACTTGAGCAGTCAGCGGGCAAGTCAGCCAGTCTGCATGTCATTCTAGAGCCTTCCCCATACATAAGCATAGCAGACTGCACCCAGACTATTAAAGGGATGGGATCCACCTAGATAGCACAGTGGAACTGCAACCAAATGAACAGTTCAAAAATGCAACACAGTGAAGCCTGCAGGATTTTTCCTGGATTGTTTTTTACAGACTCAGGTAGGTGTGCTGTATCCCAGATACACACATTGATGTTGGCTATCTTGTTACACACTCTGTAACCGGGATACAATAAGGAAATAGCTGGGAGTAAAAAGGATGTTGCTACGTCGAGCCTGTATTGTACTGTACACTGCAGTGTCCAGCCTTGCACAGGGCTGCACCTTTACACTGAGCCCTGACATGGTGCTGGCATCCCACATTGTTCCCCTGCAGCAGCACAGGTTACTGGGAGACAAGGGTCACACTAGACTCATACAGAGGGATGACCCAGGACAGAACAGTCCCTGACAATATATGCTATGGGAGAGGTTGCATGGGATTGGTATTCCATAGTGGTATGCAGGGTCCCACTGCAACAACTGCCTCAGTCCCATTGACGTGAGGACACACACCATGACACTACCTGCCTAGACAATGCAACACAGACATCTTAGGCCCTGCATTGTGGCCGTATCAGTCACAAGCCATGCAGGATTGTGTTCAACAGCCATCCACCTGCACTGCTACTGTCTGACACATAGAGGAATGGTGCAGGGAAGGATCACACCTGAGGATGGGTGGGCCAGTGGTAGGCCAACATACTGTTTCCACATTGTGCATGACATGTGAATGGTGCCATCCCGCATGGGTCATCCCAGTGCCGTGCTCCTGTGTGCACCGGTGTGATGCCCTATCTCAAAGAGTGTACCTGTGTTACTCAGCATGTCACAGACCTTGCAGTACCATACCCAGGGGTTGGGGATGATGGCTACATTTGCAGTGCTCATGCGACTGCCACTCTGCCCAACATTGGTGGACCCCCCCATCAACACCATGGGCCACTATTGTCCATACACACAACTGGGCTGTTGCCCACACCCATCTGCCCCAGTGGTGCGCAGTGTTAGGGATCTCACCCCCCCCCCGGACACTGCAGGCTGCCGGTCTGAGGGTGTGTGCGACCCACACACCTGCTATGTTGGGCAGCTGCACATCAGGCAGGTGTGTTCCTGGGGGAGAGACCATGACGGGCTTCACTGCACACAGGACACCATGCCCACCTCCGGTACCCTTTACCTGGCATTGTTGCCCCACGTAGACACTGTGGGTCTGCATATGCCCACATGCATCTCAATCTCACACACACCACTGACTGCTATCATACCACTTCCCCCAGCAGGTCCCATGGATGACAGATCACATCTGAGGGTGCACCGCTTCAGTGTGGATGAGCAGCATGCCCTGGAACAGGCCTACCAGGCGAGAGAAGCGGTCCTGTCCTGCAGTTGCAGCATGGATTCTGTCATCTGGAAGGCCTGGGAGGACATCACTGATGAGGTGAATACTGTCAGTGGCCTTGGAAGGCCAGTGGACACCATCCAGAAATGCTTCAGGGACCAGCCCCACCACATGAAGGAAAATCTAGCTGCACGGTAATGGGAACAATGCACCACAGGTGGTGGCCGACATGCAGCTATGGAACCAGCAGAGGAAGTGGTGGCATCCATGCTGTGGTCTGTGGAGGTGACAGGAGTACTGGGGGTTGGCTATGAGTCACAGGTACCAGCCAGCCACATAGGTGCATGCCAGGTTCCCCCCCCTTGTATGCATGAATACACGTACAGGTCCCTGTTGTCGAGGCACAGATCAGGAAGCATAGGGAAAATCCTGGAGCAGTTGTAAAATTCCACAAAACTGTTTATTTGTAGTTGCAGTAACATAAAAAAAATATATAGAATAGTGGATGGTTGACTATCCACAACAAGGCTATGTTTCTATCGAGGGAGTTAATGATGTCATAGAGACCCGGAGAGCAAAGCTCGAGAAGTCTCCATGGCATCATCAACTCCCAAGATGGAAACATAGAAACATAACATAGAAACATAGATTTTGACGGCAGATAAGGACCACTTGGCCCACCCAGTCTGCCCATTTCCCTACCTAATGGATAAGCTGCAGATCCTAGTTAGCCAGCAGCCTACTTCTTCCTACCCCCACCCCCTAGAATTGCCTTATGACTGTCCCAAGCATGCTTGAATTCCACCACTGTTTTTGACTCCACAACCTCCTCTGGAAGGCCGTTCCATGCATCCACAACCCTTTCTGTGAAAAAATACTTCCCTTGTTCTTGCACACCTCATTTTTTGAAAGATGCTACCCTCTTGGACTTTGTTGATTCCCTTGAGGTACTTGAAAGTTTCTATCATGTCTCCCTCTCCTCCTTTCCTCGAGGCTATACATATTCAGCTCCTTAAGTCTCTCTTCATATGTCTTCCGTTGCAGACCCTGCACCATTTGGTGCCCTCCTCTGGACAGCCTCCATCCTGTCTATGTCTTTCGTGATTGGGTTTCCAGAACTACGCAATACTCAGATGGGGTCTCACCAACTGTCTGTACAGAGGATAATAACTTCCTGTTTTCTACTGGTGATGCCTCTCCCTATGCATCCCAGTATCACTAACCCTCCTTGCTGCCCACTCACATTGTTTGCCCACCTTTAGGTCATCTGATATGACTACCCCCAGCTCCCTTTCCATTTTTGTTGTTGTTAGTATCTCACCCCCATTCAGTACTCTTCCCTGGGTTTTGTTTCCCAGGTGCATTACCTTGCACTTCTTAGCACTGAATCTAAGCTGCCATACATTTGACCATTCCTCTAACCTTGCCAAGTCCTTCTCATTACTTCCACCCACCTTGTGCATCAACTCTGTTGCAGATCTTTGTGTCATCTGCAAAGAGACATCTTTCCTTCAGTCCCTCTGCAATGTAAGCTTATAAAGACATTGAAGAGGACCAGTCTAATACTGAACCCTGCGGTGCCCACTAGTAACCCCCTTTCTTCAGAGTGGAGTCCATTTACTATTACTCTCTGTGTCCTATTCTCCAGCCAATTCTTTACCCAGGCTGTCATCTTGGGACCCACTCCCAGGCTGGCTAACTTGTATATTAATCTTTTCGTGGGACTGTGTCAAATGCCTTGCTAAAGTCTAGGTAGGCCATGTCCACAGCCCCTCCCTGATCTACTACTTTGGTCACCCAGTCAAAGAAATCTATCAGATTTGTCTGGCATGACCTTCCACTGTGAATCCATGCTGCCTTCGGTCCTGAGCCCCTCTGGCTTCTAGATACTCAACAATTCTTTCCTTCAGAAGTGATTCCATCATTTTCCCTACCACTGAGGTTAAACTAACAGGTCTCTAGTTTCCTGCTTCTGCCTTGCTCCCACTTTTGTGAAGGGGAATCACATCCGCCCTTCTCCAGTCCTTGGGTACCACCCCATCCTCCCATGATTTGTTAAAGAGGGTAGTCAGTGGTGTCACTAGTTCTACCCTTAGTTCTTTTAGAATTCTGGGATGAATCCATCAGGCCCATTGCTTTGTCCACCTTCAATTTTAAGAGTTCTTTCAGAACCCTTTCTTCTGTAAATGGGCTGGTATCCACTTCCGTATCCAGAGTGTTTCTACTGTTTGTTTTAGGTACCTCCCCCATTTCCTTTGTAAATACTGAGCAAAAATATTTGTTTAGTATCTCTTCCTTTTCACAGTCACCCTCTGCCCACCCTCCCTCCTCTTTATTAAGCCTCACTAACCCTCCCTTGGTCTTCCTTCGCTCCCTGATGTACCCATAAAAGGTTTTATCCCCCTTCTTAACTGAGTTGGCTATCTTTTCCTCGGTTTGGGCCTTTGCTGTTCTGACTGCCTTCCCAGCTTTCTTTTGCTTTAACTGATACAGTTCTCTTCCTGCTCCTTCTGTGATTCCTTGTACTTCCGGAATGCTTTCTTTTCTCTTGAACCTTCACTGCCACTTCCTTTGAGATCCATAGTGGTTTCTTACATTGTTTCATTTTATTTATTGCTTCACACAAGGCTTTTTACCTCTGTGATGGCAGTTTTATTATTCCCATTGTTCTTCCACCCTCCTTCCTGCCCATTTGCTAGTGCATTCCTTAGGCACTCACCCATTTTAGCAAAGTCAGCCCTCCTAAAGTCCAGTACTTTTGCCTTTGTGTGAGCTTGACTGTATTGCTTTGTTTATTGTGAACCATACTGTTCGATGGTCACTAGTTCCCAGATAGCTACCCACTTCATCTGTGATCTCTCTTCATCTCCATTTGAGAGAACCAGGTCTAGATTGCTCCCTCTCGAGTGGGCTCCAATACTAGTTGTCTAAGACATGTCCCTGTAGGGGCATCTAGAATAACCCCACTCTTTGAAGTGGCTGCTGCAACTGCACTCCAGTTAACATCTGGCATATTCAGATCACCCATCAGCAATATCTCCCCTTTTTCTGCCATTCTAAGTATTCTTGCTATCATTTCCTTGTCCATCCCCGAGAAGGGGGTCTGTATACAACCCCTGTGCAGATTGTGGTGCCATTGCCAGTCTCCAAATTTACCCACAGTGCTTCTTCTCCTCCCTGTTTTCCGTTTTGTTCTGTTACTTTGATTCCTTCCCTTATGTAAAGAGCTACTCCTCCTCCTCTTTCACCCTCCCTGTCCCTCCTGTAGATAGTGTATCCTGGTATGTTTATGTCCCAGTCATGGTTTTGTGTGTACCATGTTTCTGTGACTGCCACAATATCCAGATGTTCCTCCTCCATCAAGGCCACTAATTCAGGAAGCTTGTTACTCAGACTACGGGCATTGGTACTCGTTGCTCTCCATTTTTTGATGGCTTTACCTTATTTTGCAGCATCCCCACTGACCTTTCTACCTTGGTCTTTTTCTCATTTTCTACCCTGTTTTGTAGGGAGAGGCTGGGATTTTCCTGCTGCTTATCAGTGCCTCCCCCCTTGACTAGTTTAAAAGTTTGCCAATGAAGCATTTAAACTGATTGCTCAAAAGACTTGTTCCCTTCCTGGACAGATGCAGACCATCCTGCCAGTATAGGCTGGTGTCCTCAGGTGGAACCCCAGTCCCCAATGAAGCCAAACCCCTGTGCTCCACACCATTTTTTCAACCATTCATTAAACTGCATGGTGCAAAGTACCCTTGCCTCACTCATGCCATTGACAGGCAGCACTTCAGAGAAGGATATTGTGTGTGCTACTTGTCTTATGCCCCTCCCCAATTCTACAAGGTTCTTCTGTGCTGCTCTAATCTCATGATTAGCCAAGTCATTTGTCCCTAGGTGGACAATGACGTCCAGCTCAGACTCCCGTGCAGACTTAGTTGTGGATAGTCAACTGTCCACTATTTTTTATAGTATATGGTTCCCCCAAAATGGACACAAGGTTCATACCATGCGTTGACACTCCTGCACTGGTCCTTGCTGGAGTCCCCCAAGATACTGGTCCTCCTCACTGCGGTTATGCTGTTCCGGTCACGTCATCGAATATAGTGGCACTAATCGCAACGGTTCTGCTCTGCTTTCGCTGTAACTGTGCCAGAGACTAAAAACAAACAAAAAAACTGCAAATTGAGAATTTGGATACATGAAGCCAATTATGGCAGTCCGTGTCCAAACTGTCTGCTCGCCCGACCACTCGCTAAGTGAATGTGCCATTTTAGAATGTATTTTTTTTTAATCACTGCCTGTTTCCACCAATCAGGTAGGAGCTCAAGGGGCAAAAGTTGTTGTACTATCGATGTGATGTCAGAACGATAGTACAACCACTTTTTTGACCTTTGAACTGTCCTACAACAGAATTTGGAAAACCATCTTTTTCCATCCGCAATAAACCCTAACCATATACTATAAACCTGTTCAGAATAACTATGTACAGAGGAATAAATATAAAATCTTCTTTCAGTCTGTGTCCCTTTTTCTTGTAAAATCTCTTTTTTGCAGTCCAACTTAGCTCTTTTATAAATCTTTTCAAGCCCCATCCTTAGCAAGCATCCTGTTTTTTGCAAAATGTTCTGTTCTCGTAAATATCAGGAGCTGCTAGAACTGAGTATGCTTCCTGAGGCCCCTACAGCCCTTGCAAAAGGCTCAGACATTTGTACCCAAGTAACCTCTAGCTTTCTACAGTCATCTCAAATTATATATATATATATACGTTTCAAAGGTAACACCATATTTTCCAAACAAAAGCAATCCCATTATCAATTTCATTCCATACATTAATTTGCACATATTTGTTATATTACCTAATATAGATATGCAAGGGAGAAAAACAGGCAGCAAGAGAAAACTGAGAGACAGTGAGAGGCAAAGAATTGCGAGACTGTTCGGGTTGATCAAGTTCTAGGGCTCACACTAAAATTTGGTTGCGCAACCAGACAGAGAAGAGACAGGAAAGGAAAGATCCTTGCATTTAAACACATCTCCATAACAAATGGGACAGGGTCCTATTCCACCCTGTCACATACACCCCCTCCTTAAGAGGAAACCTGTTTCATTAAACAGGTTTCCAAAACATTTTATTAATTCTCTACTAACATTTTCTACTTTCAGAAATGAAGCACATTTGCATCCATTTTTTTTATAACAGTACAGTTAAACTCATACATTTGTTTTTCAGCCTCCAGAATCCTCAATTCCTGAGTCATATCTTGACAGAAAATCAGCACTGCTATTCTCTTTACCAGAATTTAAATGGCTGTAGTGCCAGGTACCACCTTGTGATTCTGGAATTTTTATCTTTCATCTGGTTAAGCCGACATAGAGGATTGTGATCAGTTACAAGAACAAAATCAGTTCCTAGCAAATAAAATTTGAGGGACTCCATGGACAACTTTGCTGCTAAACACTCCTTTTCGGTAGTCAAGTACCTTTTCTCTCTGTCATGCAATTTCCTACTTGTATACAGAATAGGATGTTCTTTCCCATCTACATTTTGACTTAGGACAGCACCTAGGTCTACCTCAGATGCATCTGTTTGTAGCAGAAATGGTTTCTCAAAGTCTGGGCTTCTTAAACCAGGGGCTGAACATGATGCAGCCTTTATTGCTTGAAAAGCTTCATCACACTCTGGGGCCCATTTCACATTATTTGGGTACCATTTCTTTGTGAGTTCAGTGACGGGAAGTAGCTAACTCAGCAAAGTTGGGAACAAATCTCCGATGATAACCAGCCAGCCCTAAAAATGACCTGACATGTTTCTTTGTTTCAGGGATAGGGCTGTTAGCTACAGCTTCTATTTTAGAAATCTCTGGTTTGACTTCTTCATTTCCCAACACATAGCCCAAATATCTGGTTCCCTGCATGCCCAGTGCACATTTGACAGGGTTAATAGTCAGACCTGCATTTTTGATAGCTTGGATAACTGCTTGTAGGTGTTCCACGTGACTTTTCCAGTCTGGACTGTACACCACAACATCATCCAGGTACGCAGCACAGTAACCAGTGTGAGGGGATAAAATTACATCCATGTATTGCTGGAATGTAGCTGGCGCACCATGTAAACCAAAGGGCATGGTGGTGAACTGACAGAATCCTATAGGGGTGGCAAATGCAGTTTTAGCTCTGGATTCTTTAGCTAAAGGTATTTGCCAGTAACCCTTGGTGAGATCGAGGGTACTGATATACTTTGCACGCCCCAGTCTGTCCACCAAATCATCTATTCCGGGCATAGGAGAACTGTCAAATTCTGACACTTGATTAAGTTTCTTAAAATCAAGGCAGATTCTAACACCCCCTTCTTTTTTGTTTACATTTACCATGGGAGATGACCAAGCACTCCTCGACTCCTCTAAGATACCCAGTTCTTTCATTTTTTGTATTTCCTTAACCACATTAACTCTTAACCGCTCTGGCAACCTGTATGACTTTTGTCTAATAGGATGAGCTTTCTTTGTCACTATTACGTGCTCAACCCCTTTTGCTCAGCCTGGTACCATGGTAAAAGTACTATTAAATGTCTTTAGAACTTTATGAATGTCTGCAGTTTGTTCTGTGGTTAAGGAAACATTCACCTTTACAGCATTAGCATTTACAGTTTGTTCCAGTCTATCATAAGCTACATCAATATCTTCCTTATCAGTTTCTGGTACAGCTAGCAAGGCAGCTTTAGGCATTTTTTCAACCCATTTCTTGAGGAGGTTAGCATGGTATATCTTAGAAGGATTTTTCTTGTCAGGGGTCTCAGTCTCATAGTTATCAGTGCCAGTATGTCTAAGAACCTTATGTGGCCCTTGCCACTTCATTAACAACTTATTTTCTGTTGTGGGTAACAGTAGCAAAACCTCCCGCAAAACCTTTTCACCTGGCTCTAAAACGTTTTCTTTTACCCCATGGTCATAATATACCTTCTGCTGGTTTTGAACCTCTTTCTGATTATTATGGGCAATTTCAACATATTTTGCCTGCTTCTTTCTTAGGGCACATGTATAAGATGTTATAGATTGTTTCTGGATGGGGTTATCTCCCCACTTTTCTTTTGTTATATTGCCCACCATTTGAAAAAGTCCATCAGGCTTTCAGGTTCTGCCACTGCCTGTTATTTTCTCATAACTTGTGCTGGCTGTACAATCTCAGACTGGACTTCTGTCGCTGCAAGTTTGGCTGCTATTCTCCTGGTAACCACTACTGGACTTGCTGCTGCAGAATCCATACCTTCCTCTCTGCTTCCCTGATACTAGGTCCAGTACCCATGCACAAACTCCTGTCCTAGGGTATGCACAGCTTAAATCCCACATCTGACATCATCTGTCATCGAGGCACAGATCAGGAAGCACAGTGAAAATCCAGGAGCAGTTGTAAAATTCCACAAAACTGTTTATTTGTAATTGCAGTAACATAAAAAAATAAGCCTGTTCAGAATAACTATGTATAGAGGAATAAAAATAAAATCTTCTTTTAGTCTGCGTCCCCTTTTCTTGTAAAATCTCCTTTTTGCAGTTCAACTTAGCTCTTTTATAAGTCTTTTCAACCCCCATCCTTAGCAAGCATTCTATTTTTGCAAAATGTTCTGTTCTTGTAAATATCAGGAGCTGCTAGAACAGAGTATGCTTTCTGAGGCCCCTACAGCCCTTGCAAAAGGCTCAGACATTTGCACCCAAGTAACCTCTAGCTTTCTAGAGTCATCTCAAATTATAAATATATACATTTCAACAGTAACACCATATTTTCCAAACAAAAGCGATCCCATTATCAGTTTCATTCCATACATTTATTTGCACATATGTGTTAAATTAGCTAATATAGATATGCAAGAAAGAAAAACAGACAGCAAGAGGAAACTGAGAGACAGTGAGAGGCAAAGAATTGCGAGACTGTTCGGGTTGATCAAGTCTGAGGTCTCACAGGAAAATTTGGTTGCGCAACCAGACGGAGAAGAGGCAGGAAAGGAAAGATCCTTGCATTTAAACACTATCTCCATAACAAATGGCACAGGGTCCTATTCCACCCTGTCACAGTCCCCCAACTGTTGGGGCACACTGGACACATGCCCATAGCACACATAGTGTGGCCCACAGTGCCCAGGCCACTCCGTAACACAGTAGCCCACTGTGGATCTGCCCTGTGGCCCCCCCCATACAGCGTGTTGCCCAGACACCCCACCATGTCTTGACTGTGCATCCAGGACCATTGGTGTGTGTCCATGCACATGAGGCTAGTGTGCATTGTTGCTCCAGCTGTGTTCCACAGATGATGGGGCATGCCATCACTTGTGATAGGTGTGTGGGTTTTGGTGTTGGGCTATGGTCTGCACTGTGTGTGTTACTATGCATGTGTGTGGCCTGTGTGTGCACCGTGGTCAGGAAGCACTGTCATACTTGCATGGCTCACCCTCCATAGGTTGCTGTGTGACCAGTGTGGGTCTGGGTTGGGATGTCCTGCAGACAACAGCTGTACGCTGACACTGTGACACTGGGCACCATCCACCAGGGTGTGCATGCACCACCAGCACACTGCTTGGCATACTGTGGTGTGTGTGCAACACTGATGGTCCCCTCCTCTCACTACAGTGCAGGTTCTTGTGCCAGAAATGCATGACGAGGATGAAGCTAGGCTATCCAGCTTTGTACGGCAGCCACCACACATCCAGCCAGACCTCAGAGATGACTGCAGTGATGAGGCCTTGGAGGAAAGCGAGGAGGCAACAGATGACCACAGCCCATTGCACATGGCAATGGTCTACCAGTTGGAGGGACAATCCCCCCCAGCCAGCCCACCCCATCAGTGCCTAGACAGATGTGCACAGCAGCCCTCTAGCACACGTGTAGCCCAGGACTAGGACCCTGGCACCACCATGTGTGGCACAACAGTGCCCATTACCATCACGGCTACCATAGCTGCACTGACCTCCACCAGTACCACCCATGCCACCTGTCGCCTTCCCAGGAGGGGTTGGACAGCCTGTCAACACCACCGTCATTCCACATGCTTTCTGCACAGTCCAACACTGTCACAGTAGCCCCACCAACTCCCCCACCCAGTGTGGATGTGGTGCACCTGCATGCCTCACAGTGCCCCCACAGGAACAGCCACACCCTGTCCCCCCAACAGTGTTCTGCAACTTCCCCAGCAGTGGGACACGGTGCAGACCAGGCAGGTGCAGCACTCCACTGTAGAGACCCAGGACACTGCACAGCAGGAACTCATGCATTTCCGGAAGGTGATGCACAATGACCTGACCAGCCTCTGCCACCTCCGGCATGAAGACCTGCAGATGGCTGAACAGTGTGCAGAGGACCATGAGGCTGGCTTCCTGGAGGCCCTGCAGCATATGTTTGGGGAACTCACTAGGGCAGTGCGGATGTCGCATCTGCAGTACTGGATGCTGTGAGGGCTGGTCGCAGCCCAGGCCTCTCCAGTGTGTACAGCCCCAGTGCCCAGGGGACACCACAGCAGGTGCTGATGCCACAAGGTAGCATCCCAGACACTGGCAGCATGCCTGTGTCCCCCTCTTCCACTGGCACTCCCTGCACACCTGGGTGCAACCTGACCCTCCATGCATCAGCACCCCACTGGGCCGCACCCAGTCCAGGGTAACACTGTTGCCATGGGCATCCCTCTTATTCCCCTTCCCATTATCAAGGGCCACAATCCCCCTCACCCATAGGTCAGCATCGGCAGATGGTCTGCACACATGGCGGTCGCAGTGAACATAGGTGGAATGGCTCCCCTAACCCACCCCTGAATATCCCAAGCAACTTCAGGACCACAGATGGTAGAGGGGCCACTTATGTTGCCCTCAGGCCCTGGCACTGGGGCCTGCCTGTCTGACCTTGTGACTTGTCTTGGGAGTCTATCCCAGGTGCCCTGATGGGCCCACACCCCTCCGTCTGCCATGGTACAGGTGTACCAATGTGCCATTCCTCTGTTCTGTTGTCCCTTATACCCCAGCTGCTCCTCCCCTTCTCCAGACCTGCGTGTACCATGGCAGCCCTGGGCCCCCATCTCCACCCCCCCCCCGCATTCATGTGTTGGGTCTTGTGCATGGGCAGGTGTGATAGGCACCTGTGTCACCCTGTCTACGCCCATACCTTTCCACATGCATTTTCCCCACCTGTACGGCACCCTCTGTTGTGTCTACACTTTTTCACACTGTTTGCCCACTGCCAGCTTGTGTTGTGTATATTCACAATGAAGTTCTGAAACATGCAACAATGTCCTGTGTGGTTGCTGCTCGCCTTCTGCTTCCTGCAAGATTTCTTATGATGGTGGCTCTTTACTTCTGAGCCCTCCTGGCCATGCGGGGTCATGCCTCTCAAGCTGCTCCACTATCCCATGCTTATGTGGCTCCCTGTCAGATGCACTGTGTTCCTCTTGGACTGGCAGGCATATTCCATGGGAGAGCACCATATTGTGTAAGAAACAATAGGCTAGGAATATGGCACAGGCCTTGTGAAGGGTATATTGTAGGACACATCTGAACGGTCTAGGCACCAAACCCACATTTTTAGCATGCCAAAGATGTGCTCAATGATGTTGCATGCGGCGGTATATGCTGCATTGTACCTGTCCTATGCCATAGATTTGGGATGGAGGACAGGTGTGATGAGCCAGGGGTGCAAGAGATAGGCTCTGTCCCCTATAAAGAAAGAAGCATATGTTAGCATCTGTTAACGGTCTAGCTACCTGTGTTCAGCCAAAAGGCCACAGCTAGTGGCACGTCCTGTGCCCCTGTCCACCCTCCCCTTCCCATGGCATGATATCTGAGTGCTTAGCTACAACTGTACACCCCTTGTGGGGGGTTCATGTGCAGAGCGTGCTCCATGTACTCACTGAGAAGGTGTCCACTGGGTATGTAGCTGCCTTCAAATCTTTGGCACAGGATGGAATTATGTCATATGAAGGCATTGTGGGCTCTGCCAGGGCATCATACCAGGACATTGCTTATGCATCCTGTTGCATCGCACACCACCTGGCAATTTTTGGAGTGGTAGCCTTTCCTAAGCATCTGCATCATCACCAGTGGGTGCCCAGATGGCAACATGGGTGCAGTCAATTGCACCAAGCACTGCTGGTAGGTGCGCAACCCAACAGAACTGCTGCATTGTTGCTATATGCTCCGCTGGTGTGTTGGGGAATATGATGAACTCCCCAGCATGTGGCAGCAGGGTGTCTAGGAATTGGGACAGCAGGCACAAGGTGGCAGACTGCAAGACACTGGTGGTGTCCCCTACCCGTGTCTGGAATGATCCCATTGCCAGGAAGCACATGGCAGCTGTTACCTTGAGCTGAACTGACATGGCATGGCTGCACTGGGTGTCACTGTGCAGCTGGTTATGCAGTAGCTCACAAAGATGCCTCAGCATGGCCCTATTGAGGTGGTACCAGCCAATAAGTTGGTCATAGGTGAGGCCCTCAAAGAAGACTCATGGCTGATACCGTCTGTGCACAGCATAGTGCCTCTGTGGCCTACGGATGTGCCCAGGGTGGGCATGTGTCTTATCTTCCTCCTGCAGGGCCTCATGGAGCATGATGAGCATGTGTGCTCCTACGAACGCCATCTTGTGTAGTAGCTGCAAGGCCTCAGGCCACCTCTAGGGTTTGCCCTGAGTAAGCTGGCCTTTTTATAGGCAGTATTTGCACTGTGCAAAGTGGCTGTGCTAACCCTTTTGCACTGTGCAAACATGTTGAATATAGCACTGCACCTGTATTCATGTCCCCACCCCTTCCTTTGCCCGATGCATACATTATTTTTTTTGCCCACATGCTATCTCTTTTAGTGCATGCAAAAGGCCCCTCTGAATATTGCGCTTGGGTGCAAACTGTGCGCAAATGGCATGCAATCAGTTTCCCCACCGGGCAAACTTTTGAATATCTGGCCTCATATGTCACAGGCTTCAAAAGAAAGTAAACAAGTTTTTGACTCTGTGATCAATTATATTTAACAATCAATAACGGAAAAAACCAAAATGTTAATTTTCTCAAATATAAGAAATAAAAATACCCTTCTGTTTTTAGTACTCATTCAAAAATTGAAACTGTTTTATATTACGACTATTTGAGCTCGCGATTTTTGGCAGGTTTTTCATTGGCGTCCCAGATGGATAGTATTAAAAATAATAAGGTCGCCAGCCCACCAGTACAGTGGCAGGGTGTCTGTCTGTTACGCTGACATCCCAGGTTCGGGAACAGACCCAAGAGTTGGAGGGCTTGCCGGGGAATGACTGAGCATCCCAGAGACTGCTCTCCTTCTCTGGGGAGAGGGGAAGGGAGGGATGTGTGTCCAGCAAACCCCTGACCTCTGGCAGAGGCCAGGGGATCGGCAGTGACCGGGGCCTGCACTTGTGGGAGGCGGGACTGACATCAGCATTTGTGTGACATCAGCATTTGCGTCTTGCACATCATTGCAGGTCCCGCCTCCCTGGGGATTACTGAATAACTGTCCCTCAACTGGATGACATCTGCGACTGGGCCTTGCACTGTGGACTGTGACCCCTTGCCACTCGGTGCCACTGAAATACTGCCAAGGAACCAGCAGCCCCAACTGTAAGCCAGAGTGCCTGGAGGCTCTCACTCTTCCCCAGTAGGTGTCCGTCGGGGAGCCCGTGGAGCCACCCTGGGGGGTAAGCCAGGGTGCTCAGGGGGGAAGCAGAGGTGTGTCCCGGGAAATGGTGGTCAGGGCAGAGCTGTACAGATAGATGGGGGTTGGTTGGACTCCAAAAAGCACAGTAAATAAAAAAAAGAAAATATTAATATTAATATGGTCAAATCTACTGGGGATTTCAGGAGAGTTAATAAGCTATATGGGGGAATCTCTAACTGGTATACTGGTGTACTCATGGCGATGAATGCAAAAATGAAATCTAGTATATTTTATAGTGCTGAGATCCAGGATTCCAATGAAGCTATACTAAACAAGATGTATAGATATATGTTGGGAAGTCTTGGATTTGTTGGGGCATATTTTCTGACTGCAGAGTTGGGTCAATATTCCTTGAAGACAACAATTTGTGAAAGAATAACAATGTATCATCTTAACATCATGAATTTGCCTGAATATCATATTCCTAAAATGTGTTTTGAAGAACAACATAACAACTCGCTGAGAGGTATGACTTTTTCTTTCATTGATTTTGTCAAAAAGGTTGTACAGTATATCCATCAGGTTTAAAGAGCCCCTGACACCGTTAGAAAAACTAGGAAAAAATTTGAGATTTAGACAGTTCACTTCATGTTTCATGTATTTTCTATAATTATTTACCTTTTTTCTTTATTACTGAGGACAGCTGTACGAAAGAGGCTTACTGCCCCTTAGACGTTATCTGCTCTTTCTGCTATCCTACATATGACATCAGAATCCGGGTTGCACCTGGAAATGAGCTTCTGTTCATGGTGCTTTTCCCAGTTATCAACTTTTAAATAAATAAAATAAATAATCCCCCATTTATGGCATTGTAATTATCCCCATAGCTACAGATTGTGATGTCATAAACAGAACTGTGATGTCAGATGTAGGCAAGCAGCCAGAACAGACTAAAGAGTAATAAAGGAGAATGAGAAATACAGAAACAATATTAAAATATAAGCTGACTTGTGCTAAACAGTACGTTTTCTCAAAGTTGTCATAACGGTGTCAGGGGCTCTTTAAGTTCACTATTTATAGATGTTTCTCGTTTTCCTACTTTGCATATTATTACAAACATAAGGCAAAGCTATTGTGATATTGTTGTTCAGGGAGATCTGACATTAATACAGGAAGCTAAACTGCATAATCAGCATACTGCCACTAAGTGAATGCTCAACAGGGAACCTTATTTGTTCGTATTAATTACTCCTAAAGAGAAGAACATATTAATGAGGTACAGATTAGAAATCTTTCAGAGTAACAACTTCATATACATACAAAAAAAGACTGAAAACCAATTACCATTATGTAAGTGTGGTTCAAACGAAAATGATAAAGTCAAACACTTGGTTCTCTTCTGTCTACTTGATAAGAACAAAAGGGACAAATGCTGGGCAAAATTCTGGCAAATATGTACAATTTGACAGATAATGTTATCGTTACTTTATTGACATCTGCAGATAAAACTGGTTTGTCACAGGTGGCCAAATTTCTGGTGTCACTGAACATTTGGTAGTCAGAGTTACTTTTAAGATAACCCTTATAGCTGACCTGGACTGGTTAATAAACAGAGAAGGGGTGACATTGCCCAGGATATGACCATCAGTGTCATGACTGAGGTCATACTTAAATTGAGGGCTATGTCATGACTCATGAAAAGATTACTCTGCATATTTCACTTGATGTTAAAAACTTCATTTTTTGAGTAGTATAGGGATTACCATGTATCTCAGGAATGTAGGTAACTAGACCCAAACTTGGGTATATACCATATGGTTTCATATCTATGATATTTGTTAATGACCTAGAAATTTCTCACACCAAGATTATGTATTATATTAATATGCAGTCTGAAATACTTTTTATTAATCATTGTAACTTATGTATAGCTAATAGGGTTGTATGTCATTTTCTATCTTTTTTTTTAAATTGTAAAGGCTAAAACAGCTTATCAATATACAAATGTTCATACCGATCTTGGTGTCTTAAACCTCTAGTGCTGTTTCAGTCCAGCTGGTAAGAGCATATAGTGGTTGACTTTGAGTTCCCACTGAAGGGATTGTGACCCGTCAAACCTCTTTCTTCTTTGGCAGGTGCTGTAGCTCAGATATGAAAACAGTTTAATACAAGACCAGGTTTTACCTCACAAACATGCTTAGTAAAAAGTCAATATGCACAGCATTTTTCAGTGTATAAATTTAGTGCTCATGAAAGATGCTGGACTTTTTTTGAATTAGTGCTCTTTATTCTCTTACAGCTGACTGGCCCCCATTGGTCCGATGCTTGCGCCCAGCCCCGTAGTCCGCTTTTCAGGACATACCTCTGGACTTCCTTAGGCACCCTGGCTTTCCCTCCAAGGTGGGGCCACCAGGGACTCCCCTTTAAGCCATTCAAGCAAGGTCTGAAGATACGTATTTTCAAAATAGCTTTTGGAACCCAGCTATAGTTTAATACTCTACTGCTGATCTGTTTTATTGGGATTTATTTATTTATTTTATAGTGCTCTGTTATGACCCATTTGACTGTGTTTTAAAATTGTTGTGTTTATTGTTTATTGTACCTGCCTCATGTACAGAGCCCAGAGCCTCCAGATTGGGTGCTAAAGAAATACATTTTTACTTACTTATTTACCCTGGCAGAGACATGGTCAATACAGTAGGGAGCAAGTGCCATGGTCAGCAGTGTGGGGCCTGCAATGCAGGATGCATTTTTCCCAATTTTTTCTCCCCCTCAGGATGACACGCACATGCACATGCACATGGAGACATGCACATGTGCAGGGGATTCCTGTGTCTTCCCTCCCTTGTCCGACAGTGCTGGTTAAACCTTTACCCATGGTCACCCAGGTGGCAGTAGAGCAACAGCAGCCATTCACCCTTCCTCCCCGAGGTGGAGAGTGTCTGAAAAGATGCTCAACACATCTCCCCCCAGCTAGCCCTCTGACAACTCAAGCTCATTCCTGAACCCAGGTTACCAGTGTCACAGGTAGTAGCACTACTGCTGCGCTGGTGGACTGGTGAAAGGTGCTGGATTGACAGCACTGGAACCTGAAGTTCTCCATTTATCCATGTGACAGGTACAGCATGGGCGATCACAGTTCAAGTTTCCCCACACTGCCCCACCAACAGTCCTCAACCCTGCCATGGAGGGACCACCACGTAGGTGACAGGGTAGTTCAGATTCCATGCCCATTCAGTCCTTAGCCTCTCATGTGAGACTGCCAACAAGAGTGCCAGTTAGTGCCAATTGTGTTGGTGGTTTTTGAGATGTAGACACCTGCCCACTGGGAACTGGACTGAGACCACCACAACTCATTTCACATAGGCCATTGAACAGCTTTCAAGGCTTTTGACCAGTATTGGCCTGTGTTGGATTTTAACCCATGACCTAGAGATGAAAGGCTTTTTAACCCATTACCAACCCACTGAGCCATCCAGTTCCCCTGCACAACTTTTCTTTAAAGAATAGTCATGAGTCTTTAAAGTTTGTCTTACCAGACAAGTTTTTACTCATCCATTTCCTTCACCATAGTACAGTGCAGCGCAGTAAACACATAGTAAACACATGCGACTGTCTTCTCTAACGTGCTGTTCCCTTTTTGGCAGTTGTCCCTTCTCATCCACCCCTCTATTCTCCCTCTCTACCTTCCCTTCCTCCTCCTCCTCTTACTTGCACTTTCCACTTGCACTTCCTGTGTGTTTTGACAATTGCCTCTGGCAGCATCTTCTTTTCGTGTCTCACCAAGTTCTCGTTATTAATGTTATCCCTGTCCTGTGCATGCCCCTAGTACCGCCTAAGCTCTATGTACTCATGTGATGATAAACAACTGTAACCTGTTATTCTGTAATAATTAATGTCCTGCTTGTTTGTTCTCATCCTGACATGGAACCTTTGTAAAAGAGCCTTGGCTCAAAGGTAATTGTAATCCTAGACTCTAATAAATAAATAAATAAATAAATAACTAAATAGTAGCTGTCACTTCTTATTACTAACATCCACAGCATTTTAATCAGAATTCATCTGGCTAAATTATCTAAAATATTCCAAAAGTTACTTTTCAATCTCAAATAGCAAACTCACTCAATACTTTATTCCAGTGCCATAATTTAATTAAAGTGCCACTCCATAGCTAAGGAGACAGGTTGCCAGCCTCAGGGAGGACTAATGTGAATGTGCACATCCACACATCAGCTGGGTGCTTCATAGCTAAGGACACAGACTGCTGGGGAGGATTAACATGAATGTTTTACTTTGAGCATCACTCATTTTAATGCTTCAACACCTTTTCACAGCAAGTGGCAAAAAGTTCCTCTCCTCGGAGTTCTCAACAATTAATAGGGCAGTGTGCACATAGTTCTCCATACCTCATGTTCAGTGTGGATTTACCCAGTAGGGCCTTTTGATTACCACATCTGTTTGCAAAGAAAGCACTGTTGGTAACCAGTCTTTTAAATATTAAGAGAAGTCTTTACCCTCCAATCCCACAGGCAGACCAATAAGTCTCAGATTGACAGCCCCGAGACATTTTCTAAGATCTCCAAGCAAGCTTGCAAGACTGAGTACTCTTTTACTAGACCCAAACAGGTAACCAGGCCTTTCTCCACTGCCTCCCCTGCCTTGGTAGTATTTGCCTGTGCTAGGTCAGCTTTTTTCTCTAGCAGCGTGGTCTTAGAATTGAAGTCTTCAATGTTCTTGCTGAGTGCTTGTATTGCCAACAGTAAGGAGGACAGTATTGGTTCTTTAGCACAGGTGGCAGATGGTTCAGCCTCTAAGGCTGTTTTAGATGTTTGCTCCTTGGATTTCAGTGTTTCTGGACCCAAGGTAACTTTCAGCTTTCCCATGACTTTCAGCTTTCCTATGACCAATCTGGATAATTTTTAGTTCTGTATGTGTGCAGGGACCAGAGTATTCGGCCAAGTATGTAAAATAATAAAAAACAGCAGATTATTTGTCCGATTTCAATTTTTAAATAAATCTTACAACCAGAACTCTCCAACCACATGGCAAATTTCACTGGCGGTCAGGCCACGCACACCCTACTGTAGCTTTCTTAAGTACTCTATTTCTTAGAACTTGTACTTTGAAATTTAGTATCAGCATGCAACAGTATTACATCAGAGTCTATGTGGATGCGTTGATGCCATAGATCATTTGGTAGAAGAATTTTAGAAGCAAAGAAACAGTGAGCACGAGCTTCCATTGTCCGGCTTAAGGAACTGACATTTTTATAAGAGCAAAGAACTTGGAACCTCTGGGCAGTGATGAAACCCCAGGAATGAGAACAAACAAAGATTTTTTCCACAGATACCAAACTTGTAGAGCCTCTGCGCCATTACCAAGGACCCCGGGAAAGAACAGTAGCACTTGTAACTACCAAAGGACTTGACAAAATGAAGAGCCTCTGGGCCATCACCATGGACCCTGGGAAAGAACCTGATGAACTAGATGTGGTCAAACTGAACAGTCTCTGGGCCATCAGAGTGGACCCTGAGAAAGGACCAGTAGAACGTGGCATAACTAAAGTGCTTGACAAAACTTGAAGAGCCTCTGGGCCAGCACCATGGGCCCTAAAAGGATATCAAGAAATGCAGACCTTCTTTGGTGCAGTGGTTGGATTTCCGCTTGCGACACCGGTGACCTGGGTTTGGGAACGGACTCGGGTCACTGGAGAGCCAGCCGGGGAGAAGGAAAGGAGTGTCCCAGGACGGCTTGCTTTCTCCGGGGAGAGGGTAGGGATGCACCTCAGTGCTTGCTGGCCCGAGGCTGGAGGCACAGCACAGACACCAGAGGTGAAATTGCTGGGGGAGTGGCAGACATCAGCGTGCACCTTGACGTCAGTGGCACGCCGCTCCCTGAGGAGTAAACCAGGAAACCGCCTTGGTTGACCAGATGATGGTCCCTCCGGTCCTCGACTGCTGCCAGGCCTCCCAACTGACACCACTGCCTCAGTGACACCCCCGGGCCAATACAGATGCGCTGGCCCACCCCTACCGGCACCTTCCCTCTTGGAGGAGTGGGACCCATCCGGCGAAGGGATACACCGGGTTACCTGGGGGGGAATCATGATTTGAGGTGAGTGGTAGCCAGGGCTGAGGGAGAGTGTGCAGTATAAGTGACACTGGGGGACCCGAAGTAGTGGCCAACCAGGGGTAGTAGGAGGGGGGGGAAAAAAAAAAAGAACCGCAGACCTGGATGAAGCTGAACATCCTGAACACCCTCTAGGCATTGCCCTTGGTAAAGCACTTGAAGAAGGCTTCCACGTGAAAACTGCGAAAACAAAATAGCGATTGCTTTTATAGCGAGTACATTAGGGCGACTGCAAAATTAGCACAGTGTAGCCCACTCTCAGCAGCAAGCAAGGCCTGAATACAGACAGCATCAACACCTCCACGGGCTATTGCAAATTACTGGCCCCACTTTTTATCACTGCACAGAAGGTGATAGTAAGCGTGCATTATTATTAGTGAAGTGGAGTCACTCAGACTGAAATTGGGAGGGACCACCTCGTGAGGTATGGCTCGATTGTTCACAGACCAAGCTTGGGTGCGATTATGGCATTCGCTATTTTGTGGCTGCTAAATTCACTTTTATGTGCTCACGCTATTTTGTTATGGTTGCTAATTTGTATTTCACCATCTTTGACTCGATAGTTTTAATTTGCGATTTTTGACTCGCTATTATGACGGGACACCTGAAGGGCTTGTAAGAAAAAAAAATAACATCACTTGGAATCAGCTCCCTATCTGTGAACCAATGTGGTTCCCTGTACTGCCAAGTCCACATTTAGGAAGGGGCTGGCCTGGTGAAAAGAATGCAGGTGACAGGTAGTTCCTTAGTGGATTACACTATTCCTATCTGATGACCGGTCCTTAACTTGTCAGCATGCAGCTGGATGTTTCATGATCTCTGAATCATACAAAAAGATTTATATAGCATGCAGATGTTGCAGGTGGCAGGACTAAAACTTGGTTACAAAAGGTGTACTAGCTCTTTAACTTGTGGTAATGGATTTCAACTGTCCTTGAGTCAGGCAACAGTATGGGGCAATTTCTAAAACATGCAAGGGCAAACAAGCAGTTTGGAGCAAGCACAATCACTTCAAGTGAATTCAAAGCAAGCTAAACTCTCGAAGCATACAGCAACCATTTAAGTAGTTTTGGGGCAACTGAGGGAAATTCAAATTTTCTTATAGCAAACCAGGCCACTTTAATAGCAAACGGAGCAATTTGGTGCATACATGGACAGTTACACAGTCTCAGAGCATGCAATGGCAGTTTGGTGCTGTTCTCAATCACTAAACCCTTCCCTCTATCCCATACATGCCTGCAACCACTGATGGGTTTGGCACCCACCACATCAGCAGGCAGACTGTTCTGTGACTCAACCACCTTTGCAGTAAAATAAAACTTTCTCACGTCTCTCTTGAACCTCCCCCCTAATCTTCCACTCGTGCCCCTGGATGCTTGTTCTGCTGCTTATACTAAAACAGTTCTTCACAGTTTACCTGGTTTATTCCTTTCAGGAACTTGAAGGTCTCTGTCATATCTCCCCTCTTCTCTGGTCTCCAGCGAGTACATATTTAGTGCCTTGAGCCGATCATCATAAGATCTGCCCTGCTAGTTCCGAGCCATTTTGGTCACCCTCCGTTGCACCATTTCCAGCCTGTCCTTATCTTTCCCGAGGTGAGAACTCCAAAAATGGGCACAGTACTCCAGGTTTGGCCTCACCAGTAATCTACAGAGAGATAGTATTACCTCTTTTCTCCTGCTGTCAGTTCCCCTGCCTATACACCCCGGCTTCCTCTTTGCCTTACTGCAGATATTGTTACATAGTTCTAGCTTTTTAAAATATATTCGTTCAACAGTTCAGCACTGTCCCTTTAAGTACACTTGCACATTAAACGTTCTTTGAAGTATTCAGCACAGTCACTTTAATAACAGTTCAGTTACTCTTGTACTTAAAATACTAGTTTGGCTTGGAACCAGGGACACTATACCAGGACAGATGTTCGTGAGGGGAGGCCTGAATTTAAATGGCTGGGTGTGGCTACACCTCAGCTGTGAGGCCAAATTCAGGCTGTAAATGGGCTTGGATGTACCAAGCTACAGCAGGCTCCACGGGCTATGCCTTCTCTCCCAATAGAAGACAAGCTATCTTCTCGGTGTAAATAGCAGGGTGGAAGTCTTTTACCTAATTTACGTAAATCAGGCACTCTCCAATCCTGTCGTACCCTCTGCTTTGGCTCCAGTTATTTGGCTCCCTTTCTCGGGGTAAATCACAACTGACAGATTTGCATACATATTATGTACTAGATCCCCCTTATCACACTCTGGGGCTTATTTTACTCTCTCAATGAACCTCATTTGGTTGAGGCTTGTGGCAGCTATGTTGCTGTTCTGAGGAACCTGGAGTGCAGTACACAGTTCATTATATTATTTAATAAGTGGCCCCTTGGTTTTGGGTCACCTGGTGCACTAGCCCTTTGACCCTGGGCTAACTGGGCTCCCCTTGGGTTACTAGCCCATTTTACTGCTTGCCCTTGACCTCCAGGTGTCTACAGCTGGGGCCTGCCCTGCTTCTTGCTCCACTCTCATGGCATTTCTTAACTCTGGGTTCAATTTTGAAACATAGGATTTGTCAGCAGATAAGGACTGCTTGACCAAACTAGTGTTCCCATTTGTCCCTGTCTGTGCTGTCACAGCAAACTCTAGTTGATCTCCGGCTCCCCCACCCTCAGTTTCTCAGCTAAGATTCCCTTGTGCCTATCCCATGCATGCTTGAAACCCGCCACCACTCTTTCACTGAAGAAGTACTTCCTCACATCTTTCTTGCATCTCCCCCTTCCAGCTTCATAGCATGTTCTCCTTGTTCTCATGCATGTTCTCCTCTGAAAAATGCTCCCCTCCTGTACCTTGTTCAACTCTGTGAAGTATTTATAGGTTTCTGTCATGTCCCCCTCTCATCCAGGGTGTACATACTGAGATCCCTCAGTCTCTCCTTGTACTGCTTCTGATGCAGCCCCATCAACATTTTAGTCTCCCTGCTGTGGACAGCCACTACCCTGTCTATGTCCTTCCTGAGATGTGGTCTTTAGAACTGGGGAGTTTAAATGTGGGTCCTTGCTCTGTCCCCTTCCCCTGCTCCTGGGTGTTTCTTTTCTTATCGGGGCCTCGCCCCTTAGTCCCGCCCTTCTGGTGTTCCTTCATTCAAGGTCTGTTTTGCCCTAGGTTCTTTATTACGTCCATCATGGCTGGTATCCTGGGTCCAGGGACCTGCCTTGTCCTGTGGCCTCAACCACTGACTGCTGTGACATCTGACATGGACTTAAAAAAACACTTTTTATTAAAATGGTGGTCAGCACTTGCCATGATGGTGCTGCTGCCATCCCACTGCCTGACTGGGTCATTCTGCTTGCTATGGGAAGGCTGTTGGGTTGAAGCCCATCTAGCCTGAGCTGCTGCGACTACCTCCATTGAAGAAATCACAGTGGTTTGTCTGCTGGAGGTCATTCTGCTGCCAGCCCTGACTCCTGATGATGTTGTTGCTGTGCCCGCCTCTCACTGCCATGGCCACTGGTGCTCTCTCCATGCTGCTAACAAGAACATGACTTTAATTAATTAATTAAATAATAGATGGAGCTACAGAGCTCTCACTGAACCACTGACTGGATCCGCTGAACTGCTAGAAGCTACTTCTCTCTGTCGGACTGCTTCTGGTGAGGCCTCTGCCAAACTGGACTACCGATGGAAAAAAGGGGGGCTGCTCACATTGCTGGACTATCCAGGATACAGTGAGGGACCCTGCAAGGCTGAGTTGAGTCCCTTCTGTTGTCACTAGCCAGCCAGTCTCTCACTCTTTGCGTCTTCTTAAAATGCTGTGGCGCTTGATGAAAGATCCTCATTCGTGCTACACCAGAGCCTATATAGCTCCCTAATGGGGCTATATAGTACTCTGTACTCTGTTTGCAATGTCCACATTGTTGTAATGTCTGTCTTGATGTTCTCCATAATTTGTATTTCTCTGACGTGGAACCTTTGTAAAAGATCCAAGGCTCAAAGGTATTTGTAATCCTAGACTTGATAAATAAATAAATAAATAAAAATAATGTTCAAGATGCTGAGTTCCTGGCAATGTTGGGGGGAGCAACTTGGAGGGGGTTATAAAAAGTACTACTGAGGAAAACAAAATCATAGCCATTCATATGGGAACGAATGATACAGGCAAGAGACCACTGAACGAGATAAAGGAAGACTATATGGAACTAGGAAATAAATAAAAAACATTGAAATGTAATGTAGTTTTTTCAGAAATCTTGCCTGTACTAAGAGATTCAAATAAGAAGGAAAAAGATATAATTGAACTAAACAAGAGGCTGGATGAATGGATGTTTAGGGAGGATTTCTATTTTCTAAAAAATGGGGAATGTTTCTGGAAGCAGCAGCACCTATATGCTAAAGATGGATTATACCTGAGTAGAGCAGGAACTTGGGTAGTAGCGAAAAGGCTAAACGAAATAGAAGTTTAAACTAATACTTTGGGGTGTTGGGTTAAGAAAAACAATTAAGGAAGATGTATCAAACCAATAAAATCAGGAAGTGGTCAAAGAAAACTTAAGGAATTAAAAATTATGACATTAAATGTTAGAAGTCTAGGCAACAAAACAGATAAACTTAGACTTAAAGTAAATCAACCAGATCCAGATATTATAGCACAAATAGAGACATGGTGGGACAACATGGAAGGCTGGAAAAGAAACATTATGGGTTATTAGTTGCTCAGTAAAGAAAGAAAAAGCAAAAGGGGAGGGGAAGTGGCTACTTATTGTAGGGAGTCACTATAGCCTACGGAGTGGGATCCTAAGGACGACAACAAAACGTGATCAACAGGGATAAGAATAAATAATATCGGGGTAGGCCACTCATAATAGGAAATTATTAGACAAAGAACCTCTGTGCGCAAACACTGAGGCAAGGGTTACCCCAAAGGGCATTTGGCTGGGAAGCCAAGTTTCAAGAAAATACAAAATCACACATGCCCCCACAATGCAAAGCATCATGGGCTGCATATGCAAATCACCACAGAATGTTATGCTGGTCCAACTTTAAGCAGAATTGCATGGTGCCGAAAGGCCTCACACAGTTTGCAAAGGGTGCTAACAGAAGACATAGACACGTGTTTCGTCCTACCAGGACTCATCAGTATGCCTCGTCTGTTTGACACCCCAGTGGAATGGACCAGCTACCCTTAAGGCAGTGTGCCTTGGATATATTGTGGTGAACCCATTAAAATAAAAAACTATTTAAAAGACAAAGAACCTCTGTGCGCAAACACTGAGGCAAGGGTTACCCCATAGGAAATTATTATATCCCACCGGACAAAAAAGGTGCTGAAACTATTAAACTATACTCTGACATCTTCAACACATCCTGTAGTACCAACGACACTCTAATTTTGGGAGACTAATTTGCCAGAAATTTACCAGATGAATAACATAGCTAATACTAAAATAGGTAATGATTTCCTGGAAATTATTAATGAAAGTAGCATGACACAACACATCAGCAAACCTACTGGAGTGGGAATGTTTTAGATCTTATTCTCACAAACTTTAAAGATAGTTGCCATTGTGAGATATTGGAACCCTTGTCCAATAGTGATCATAACACTATACAGATTAAAATAAATAGATGCACTATATCCGATAATGGAGTGACAGAAAAGTTCGACTATAACAGGGGAGATTACAAAAGTATAAAGCTTAGTATATGAAAGTGGGACTGGAAAACTGATACATGTGGGGAAAAATACAGAACTGGTCTGGAATATACTTATAAGTAAAATCCATAGAGTCGACCCAGTGGCTCGGCGGGTTAAGGCATCCATGCCCCCCTGCTGCCACACTGGTGACTCGAGTTCGGCAATGGACTCAGATCACTCGGGGGCTCGGCCTGGGAGGGAAGACTGAGTGTCCATAGTACAGCTCTCTTCCCTTGGCGATGGGGGGTCACGTGACTTGCTGTTCGACTGTCACCTGATGAAAACCAGGTGGTTGCACGGGTGAGTCCTGTAACTATGGGGAAAGGCAGGCATACAGCGTGTTTGGAGCACTTCCTCGTAGGAGGAGTGCGCTTACACCACATTCAACATACGCCATGCCTCAGGGAGAAAACTGTAGGAAAAAATCAAGGTTGGGCTTCATGAAGCCCTCCCTGCAAGCACTGGTGGCCTACCCAGTCTAGGAGAGACGGCGGGACATGTGGGATCGCTGCAGTGCACTGGGACAGGGCTGCTACAGCCACCCAGCCTGTCACAAGGAGATAGTAAGTGAAAATATGGGGAAAAAAGTAAAATCTATGAATGAAGAGACATATTTATTCCCAAAGGAAGGATGTATAACAAAACAGGGAAGGTACCAGCATGTCTTACACCCAAAGTAAGCAAATTATTATCTAGAAAGAAGGGTTTTTATAAAATTATGAGACAATGCAACAGAAGCAAATATAAAGAAATAAAAGGACACTACAAAATCATGTGAAAAGGAAATAAGAAAATCAAAAATGAAGCTTGAGGAGATACTGGCTAAAAACAAATCAATATTATTATTATGGTTTCGTGCCGACCATTATCCTTTCTCTCTCTCTTTCATACTTAATGAACTGTGAACCACGTACATCAATATTTGTTGAAACTGTAACTGATGGCAATGTATACTATGTACTTTCTTGTCAATGTATGTCACATCAATTTGTATTTCATACTGTGTGCTTCTTGCCCATTTATAGCTTGTTATATTGTAGTTTGTCTATTAACTTGGTTGTACTCTCCTGGGTTGCACCTGGAAATAGGCATTTAATTGCCTAGTGTGCCTAGCAGTAAACAAAAGCTAAATAAATAACCCCCAAACTATTTTACAGCTACAGTGGTGCCCACTTAAGTGCACATTGGATAAGTGCACATCCCTCTTAAATGCACAATTTTTGCATATCCTGTTGTTTTCCCTATTTAGCCAATGTTACATTTATCTTTTAAGTGCGCACTATGTAAGTGCCCATTTCAGTAAGTGCACTTTTTTGGTTTTCCCATTGATTATATGTCCATCCCAGTTGTAAGTGCACATTTTCTCTTAAAAATGTTACAGCTTTTGCCCTGTGCTGACCACCTTCAGTAGTCCATCTTATTATTCTAATTAGATTAGTACCTTAATTTTCCAATTATCCAATGTACCCTACTGTACTATTTAAATGAACTACAGGTTAGCAACCTTTCTAAACACTGTCACAACGATAGAGCAAGTCAAGAAGAACACTCTTACTCTGGAGTAGAAGGCTGCCTTGCTGCATAAACTAGCATAGCCAGATGCCAAGCATTCAGTCCTGGCCAGAGAGTATGGCATAGACATCTCCACAGTATCCAGAATTTATGTCTCCAGGGACTGCTCGCATTCAAATGGGAAAGTGGAGGAAATATATAAAGAAAGCAGAAACGTACCAGCAAGAGTGAATCTGTAGAGACTGCCTATTACGCTGCTTCACTGCCAGACAAGTTGTTGATGCCCCCATTAGTGGACCTATACTGCTGCAAAAGGCCCAGCAACTAGCTGCCATGCTTATAATTTCCTTTGCCCACCAATGGGTGGCTATGCCACTGGAAGGAAAGGCACAGCATAGTTTACAAACTGTGCCATGGAGAGAAAAGGGATGCTGATGCTGAGTCTGCCACGCACTGGGTCACTGAGATTTTGCCCCAGATTTTAAATGGGTAGACCCCCATTGATATTTTTAACTCTGATGAGATGGGGCTGTACTTCAGGGCTACACCAGAGGACACCTCATCATTTAAAGCAAATGCTACCAGGGGAGGGAAAAAAAGCATGTGAATGAATCTTAGTGCTGCTATGCACCAACATGGCAGGATCTGAGAAACTGAAACCTATTGTCATCTCCAAATCGCGTAAGCCTAGGTGTTTCACTGGCAACTAAATCCTCACACTGCCAGTCATTTATGAGGCAAACTCCAACTCGTGGATGACTGCAGAGATTTTCATAAGGTGGCTGCAGACTGTTAATGCCCAAAGAGGGAGAGCATGAATACGCAGATGGAAGATCCTTTACTCATAGTAATTGCACGGCATCACCTCCAACATTAAACTGTTCAACATAAAAATTGTTTTCTTGCCCCCTAACTTGACATCACTTATCCAACCAATGGATATGGGCACAATTAAAAATGTGAAGCATCTCTACAGGTGAAAGGTGTGTGTCACAAGTCTCTGCATTCTACTCCTGATCCATACCTTCATATTCATTGCTAACCTGTCTTTGTTGTTGTTCTTTCATGGATCATTGAACGTCTTCTGCTTCACATTAACTCCAGATCAACTCTAAGTTTTGATGGGCTGGTGAAGAAGGTCTCGATCCTGGATGCCATACAGATGCTGGACTTGGTGTGGTCTGCTGTCAGTCAAGAGACAATCATCAATTGTTACTGCAAGGCTGGGCTCACATCATGGACAACATCAGAGGAGAGAACCATGGACCAGGAAGTGTACAGTAGCGAAATGCCACTGATTCCAGTTCTGCCTGCCAGTATGTCTGTGTATGATTTTGTGAACTACACCAGGATAGATGACATTGTACCAACTGTTGGCCCAGTTAGCGATCAGGACATATGTGGGGATATCCGTGGAGACTCACAGGACAATGACCAGGATGACAGGAGCCAAGAAGAGGAACTGGTGACTGCAATGGAGGTGTTTAGCAGCATGGAAACAGTAAAAAAAAATTGTTTTAACAAAGGAAAAGACTGACTTTAGCATAATGTTTAATTCTGAATCATATGTGCAAAAGCTTGTACTAAAAAACTCCAAACAAAAGAAAATTGCCGACTTCTTTAAATAGTAAAGTATAGTCTGGTACTGATTGATCAGGACCGATTCTGTCAGATGTTTGAAACGTGAAATGCAAACAAACAACATAAGATTATGTCTCTTTTTTTTGTATTTTAAAATACTATACTGTCATGCTTTATTTTATATAGGAAAGTACTATTCGTACTGTATTTAGTGAAGTATTGTCATGATTGTTTGATTTGTTTTGATTTTGTTTAAATGCTACGCCCTTATGTAATAAAGCGCATTACAGAACACTGAACTGCAGCTGGAAAGTTATTTTTCATTTTAATGCACAGCCCACTTTAGTGCACAAAAAAAACTCAATATCCCCTTAATTCACTAAGTAATACCTCATCAATCAGTAGTGGGGGCCCTTAAGTGCGATGGCAAAGTATTCAGTGACAAGACAGAAATGGCTGAGGCATTTAATAAATATTTTGGCAGTATGTTTCAAAATTTTGCTGTGACACATATCATGAGCAAAGTAGCAGGTAATGAAAATAGTTCATGGACAATTGAACATACCGAGGTATTTAACAATCTTCTTAATAGGACAGATCAAAATCAGTTGGCCGAATGATTTAGGACCAAGACTGATAAAAGAAATTGCATGTGAATTGGCTACTCCTTTGGCTCATATATTCAATATGTCATTAGGCAAGTGTGAAATTTCTGTTGATTGGAGAAGAGTGGACGTGGTCCCAATATTTAAAAAAGGCCTCACAACTAAGTAACCCACAAAATTACAGGCCTATCAGCTAACAAGTATACTGGGGAAGGATATGGAAGCTGTATTAAGGACAGGAGAAACATTCAGACAGACCAACTGAACATAAAAAAACAAGCATCAGAATGGATTTACTAAGGGGTGATCACGTACAACCAATTTGCTGTGTTTTTCTGAAAACGTAAGCCTGGATCTTGATAATGGAATACCATCTAATGTCATCTATCTTGATTTTAGGAAGGCCTTTGATGAGGTTCCTCATACAAAACTGATAAGCAAATTGGCTGAATTGAAATTTGACCAGAATTTGATAAATTGGCTAGAGAGTTGGCTGTATAATAGGAATTAAAGAGTTACAATAAATGGATATGCATTGTCATCCATTAAAGTGACCAGTGGGGTGCCACAGGGGTCAATATTGGGCCCTGTTTTGTTTAAGTTGTGCATTTCAGATATAGGGAATGAGTTAAAAACTTGGTGCAGTATTTTGGCAAATGATACTAAGTTGGATGGTAGGGTCGACACTACAGAGAACTAAAAGGCATTACAGAGTGATCCTAGACAAGTGGGAAATTTAGGCAAGAGAGTGGGGAATGTGATTCAACATCTTGAAATGCAAAGTCATGTATTTTGGGAACTTGAACCCTAGCTACAAATATCGCCTGCAAAATGAGTTACTCCAGGAAACAACCAAAGAAAGAGATCTGGGGATTATTATAACTAATTATCTTAAATCACACAACCAGTGTACTGAGGTGTATAAAAAAAGTATTTGCTAAATGCTATCAACAGATAACCAAAAGAGCTGAGATTACCTATATGCAGTGCATATAAGAGACCACATTTGGATTATTGCTCTCAATTTTGGGGTGGACTAAACAATAGTGACAGCAATAAGTTAGAACAAATACAAATGAAGGCAATGGGATCTATGAAAGGATTAGAAGACAAACCTTATGAAGATTGTCTGAAATACCTAAAATCGAATACACTACATAATTAGGGGTGACTGGTTGTTAATGTATACAACTGTAAATTATGTGGATCTTATGGAGGATATGAATTTTAAATCCAGACTTCATCATAACTTAAGAGGTCATAATAAACA
Organism: Neoceratodus forsteri; assembly: GCA_016271365.2. Classification (NCBI taxonomy): domain Eukaryota; kingdom Metazoa; phylum Chordata; order Ceratodontiformes; family Ceratodontidae; genus Neoceratodus; species Neoceratodus forsteri. Next base: position 1,688,038,918 of record CM057452.1, on the reverse strand, counting down.
CATTCAATCATGAAATTTAAAAACTGAAAAACGTAAAAGGTACTACACACAGAGAACAGTAAATATCTGGAATAGTTTGCCATCAGCGGTGGCAAATAATGATAAGTAAAACATTTTTTAAATAGATTGGATATATATTTGGTTGATAAAGGACTTGAGGATTATTATCACTGAAGGACGGTACAGCATATATGGGCATTGTTGCCTTCTGCCGTCTCTAAAATTCCAAATGAAATCCAAGTGAAAGTGAAACCAACTGACCAGAACGAGCTGGCAATATTTGAAAAAAACTTAGCTGGCATATAAGTTTCAGTACACCAGCAGGGATTTTTATGTGAGTGGCCCCACTTTACTTTCGAATCCCCTTCTTGCTATCCCATTACTGTACTGGACAAGTGGTCTGAAGGGCACCTTATTGGGGAGGCTGGGGTGTACTGGGGACCTTCCTTAAAGATCAAATGCATATATTTAATAAAAGCTTGAATTCAGGCCCCTGTGTCATGATTAATGTTTCCTGAAAATGGTTTACCTATGACATGACAACAATGTTGTTGACGTTCTGCACAGAGACATCCCCTATGTTGACAGGTGAAATTTCACCTGCCAACATCGGTCCATGTTTCTATTGGGGGGCTGCACGCTGCACCCCCTTTCTATAGGATTGTTAACTCCAGTCAGAGTTAAGGCAAAGGGGGGGGGGGGGGGGCTAAAGTTGGTGAAAGGGTGAAATTTCACTGGCAGGTCTCCCACAGTGACAGTTTTGATTCTTGTCAAAACTGTTGCTGTGGGGCATTTCGCAAACGGGGTTTTGCTCTTACATTGGTACACCCCTGAAAATATCATGCTGTTTGGTTTTGTGGTTTTCTTTAAATCAGCATCTGTTAATGTGCTCTGTGGTAACTGAAAACAGTGAAGATGTTTCTGTCCCTATCAGTGAATGATAACATAATTTTTGCCTAGCCTGCTGCTGCAGCAGTTAAATCCCTGACTGACTGAAGAAGCTGTTGCACTTCCCAGTCAGAGCCATCTATAGAGCTAATTGTTTTCATTCCATGTGTGTTACTATCCCATCTGGTTTGTGTTTAGATAGATTAGCTAACAATCTGTCATTATGTTCTTATAAAAAGTGATCATTTGAGTTTCAGTGCTGAACTGGTATGAATGAATGTTTATGAGTTTGCTAGATCTAATGAAGGTGAAGAGGGTAATTATAGACATAGCCTTAATATTATCAAGGATGTATTAGGCACTACTATAAATGGACTTAAAAGTCTACTGTGGACTTCAGCCCTGTATAATAATGAACAAGTGGTAGTTGAGGAGGATAGCAGAACAGTGCAACAGTGTCCATTTTTAAATAAAAATATCTTGAAGTTGCTTAAAGATTCCTATATAGCCAATGTTTTAATAATGGAACAAATAGTGATAATTAAAAATGTGATTTCCTCTTTAAAGGAGGACAGTGTGATAAATGGGGCTTGATTGTATGATATTTTATCTGGATTGAATAAACTAGGTGTTAAGAGCATAGAATGGTAGTCAAGCCTTGGTGGTGCTGAGGGTTGAGGTGCTGAATGCCAGACCTCATGCTACGCCTGTGACCCAGGTTTGGAAGCAAGCTCGGGCTGCTTGGGGTCAGCAGGGGGAGGATGGGACTGAGTGTCCAGAAGACTGCTCTCCTGTCCTGTGAGGGAGGGAGGGTGATATTGATCCTGGGCTCTAGTGTCTCCTGGTGGTGGCTGGGGGCACAGCAAGCTTGCAATCCAACAACCACAGGGATTGGCTGTGGTGGCAATCCTGTAGGTGCACAAAGGAGCATGTGCACCTGCATTGGATGCATTGCATGTCCGAGCCAAAGGGGAGGGACCCAACAAGGAAAAAAAAACATGCAGCTGAGGAAGGCAATGGAGTCCTCCAGGAACTGTGGCACTCATGCCCAACACTGGACTGTCCTCTGGCCATCATCTCAAGCCCTTGCTTCTCCTCCAGACCCGGCTGCTTAGATTTCAGAAAGGTCACCCAGGTAAGGAGTCAGATTGTCCCACCCCAGGAGGCTTAGATTCGGGGCAGGAGGGTTGGCTGGGATCTGTGAGGGAGGTGGGGTGTTTCAAATACCATGTTGGGCCAGGGGGAGGTTTCAGGTGGGCAGAAGATGCCCAGATTGAGTGTGACACTCCTGAGAGATGGCCCGAGGTTGCAGGCAAGAAAAAGAAGATACTAAAATGAAAAAAGTGAATAGAATGGTCAAAAAGTGAAAGTATAGTCTTGGAAGACGTTTTGGAAGGGGAAGGTGCTGCAAAACACAAAGAAAGAAGAAACTGAGAGGATTATGTGTTTGGATTAGAATTTAGCCCTGTTAACATTAAGAAAAAGGAGATCTTGAGAGAGAGACAGAACAATTAATAACAATAAAAAGAAGAAAAGAGGAAAAATTAAGATGCTAGAGGACAAAGAGCTCATAAAATAAAATCAAACAAAAAACAGAGAGAAGGCTCTGATTGTTTATTATTAGAGAATATGCACCAGGAAATAAGTGATAAGCTAGAATAGTTGCCCAGGAAGTCGAATGCTGAGATAGTAAAACCAACACCAAATGTTAATACTGTACTGTGGCAATAGGAAAACCTCACCCCAATAATAGTATAAGACCACTTCCTACATCTAAGGAGACTTGGCCTGTGGCCCCTTCCAATGCTCAGACTAGATGGGACAAGGGGAAAGCTGCTGAAAATAAATAAGAGAGGTAGTAGATGGAGTCATCTTGAGGTTAAGAGATCTCTCAAAACCAGATTTTAGACCTCAGAAATGTAAAAATCCAAGGTTATGGTGATATTAAATGGGAAATGGATTTGGTCATTGAATCTGATGACGTATTTGACATTGTTAGATATGAAGATGTACATATAAAAGACAACACTCTGATCTCTGTGGTGAATATGAGATTGGTCCATTATACACTGTATGGAGGAATTCAGTGGTCTTGGGAAAATTGGATTTACACCTACATAAACTTACATCAATGAACTGTATTGGTAAAAAGAATTGTGATGTGCCACAAACTGACAAAATAATTGAACTATTAACTAATAATCCAAATAAATCTGGAGTGGTTAGAGGATGAAAGAATGCATATGGTTCCCCCAAGATGTGACTGTTATCTCAGTTACTGGTATAAAACAGAATGGCTATGAACCTGGCTTTAAAATAAAGAGCATGATTAGAAACCTCTTTGAAACTTTCATGGGTATGGATTTACAATATAATGACACAATCTTTGCCAAATGGATTGGTAGTATGGATGTAGTATCACACCTGGATGTTGTCTTAAGAACTCAGGATCTGGTATCCCAGGGTTTGGAACTACAATATAAATTACAACCACTTGGAATTATAATTCAAAAAGGTAGAAGAGAAGGATATGTAAAGGGTGGGTTGGCCATAAAGGAAAAAGAAACACAGAATATTTGGAGCAAAACAGATGTATTGTCCACCAAAAACACTTCTGAAGTTTGGTTTAATGTACCAACCAGTAATCACTTTAGTCACCTTGAACAGGATAATAACAATATCAAATAATGCCATTGCATTCATATGGAAAATATGATAGAGGATATAACTATGGTTAAGAAAGAGAGAACTGAAGGAAGTTGGGAAGATGGTATACTCTTCCTGTCCTGGAATGTAGCAGGACACCTAATGAAATGCACAGTTCATATATCTGCTAGAAGGGGATACAAAAATTGGCAGACTGAGTGGTGGGCTTATCTTATATGTGTAGGTTGATGAGTTATTACAGGATCCGGTACTCGTGTTTAGTTCATATTATCTATTTTATTTATTTATTAGCTTTTGTTGACCAGGTAAGTGCATTAGGCAAAAACCCTGCCTATTTTCAAGCACGACCCAGGAGAGTACAGTATACAGTTTTACAAAAAACAGGACAAAGGTGAAGGTACAAAGCAGTAGATAATACAGAAACCCATGGATATTCTCGCAGGGATAATAGGGGAAATCAGAAACATACTTTTAGCAGTAGCCATCCACGCAGGGATGGAAGGCAGGAGGGAATGGGAAACAAGACATATAACTGTTTGATGGTAAAGAGTTTATATTGATAAGACCTCCTACTGTTGTTAATGCTTACAGTAGCCCTAAAAATTCTACATTTCGTGATCCAAATTTCTCAATAGCATTATCAGATGCACTTCTAAAGTATTTGAAGAAGGCAGACTTTTGTGAAACATTGTTCATGGGGATTTTAATACAAGAGTGGGGAATCTTACAGAAGGGATCCAGAAGAAACCTTTCCATAAATGGTACAGTAATATACCAGCAAGAATAAGTTTAGATGATAAAACAAATGTGAATGCAGACTTTTTATTAGAATTCATTAGTAATCATCAATTGGTACTTATGAATGGTAGACTACATGGAGATAATTCAGGTAATTGTACTCATTTTTCTTATCAAAGGACATCAGTTATAGATTATTTTTTGTGTCACCTGAATGATTTAGCTAACTATCAATGGATGAAAATCATCTTGTTGGAATCAGGTACCACTGGATTCTAATCAACTTTTGGAACTTAAAAATAATTTAGAAATCACTGTAAACTGTGATAAGAGCCATCTTGTACTTTACAAACTTTTCATGGATCAAATAGATAATATAAAGAACAATATAAATAAACAGATGAGAGATAATGAAACTCATACTGTCAAATCCTGGTTTAATAGTGGATGTAAGCTAAAAAAACTTGGGAGAATTATTTGATTCATGAAAAATATCCCTCAAGAGAAAATAAAAGAAATCTGAGTATCTTCAGGAAATACTATAATACATATATTACAAAAGCTAAAGAGGAATATGCCAAAAGCTTATGGGAAAAAATGTTAAGTGTGGTAAATCTGGGGGATGATAGAAGTTTCTGGCATCCTGTGGACTATGGTACTTTGAACTATAAAACCCAAAGTGATAGTTATATTGAACCACATGTATGGGTTACATATTTTTCATATTTGTTGTTCAAGCCTGATGAACCTTCTAACATGGTATTTGCTGGAGAATATGACAAGATTTCCTCAAGTTTCCAATGGAATCAGGAAACAAAAATCTTGGAGGACATCTTAGCTAGTTAATAGTAGTAAATATTATTGTTCGGTCATAGACCTTTACAATAAAACCTGACACACAGCTATACATTCATATATAATTAAAATAAAAACATGTTTAAAATTACACACAGAAAATACATATATATTCCAATTACGCAGAATACAGTTAATGTTTGTGCAAAAAGTCCCATGATTGTGCAAATTGTTCTGTCTAACATACTCTCCTTATACTAACCCATTTTTCTCAATCAAATTCTAGAAATAGCCTCTAGGTAGGAGGCAACACTTTTAATTATTAACTCATCATTAGAAGTAAAAAGTATATTCAGGATTAGAGCAGCATCATTAGACTGTATAGAATCTCACAATGGCTGAAGTCACTTTGTTCTAAATTCCGTATATCATTTGCAATTAAAAATAACATGCTGTAAATGTTCTCATTCCTGATTATTACATGCACAGCAGCCAGTCTGTTTATCTAAAGACTTACAGCGCCTAGCATTCAGCACATTACTTGGAAAAAGTTCCAACAGATATTTGGAATGTAACTTTCTCTGATTACTATCCGTGAGCACATCTAAATAATATCTGTACTGATGCATCACATCATTTTGTACTAACCAATGTATAAATTTCTAATGGCTCTTAGATCTTGCTCATGGCATTTTTCTGAAATTTTCCAGGTAACACATTTCTGATATTTAAGGCTTAAACCAATCCCGTTATCAACATAATTTTCCAAGAACTCCAGATCATTTGTTTTCAAAATGTACAGTATTTTCCCCAGCCAGCTTAAATGTAAGTAGTTGCAACTTTTCCAGTGATATTTTTCTTTTAGACACATTTTTGGGATGCGTCTATCATCCAGTTGTAATAATTTTAACCAATAATTAACTTTTTTGGCGCAAACAAGGGCCTTAACCCCTGCGATCCCTAACTCAGCTCTAATCAGTGATGCAGGGACAGAATGACCTCATCTTAGCTACTAAAAGTAATAAGATCCCTGGACCAGATAATTTTCCAGTGGATTTTTATAAGCTGGATCCTGAATGTGGAGTGTGCTGCTCACTTTTTTCTTTAATAAATGCATCCAACATAACTGCTGTACCCTTCTTGGAAAGGTAATTACATCGCACCAATATACAAAAAGGTTATAAAACTAACGCCTCAATATTCAGGCCCATTAGCCTCATAGATATAATGGTTAAATTATATGAAAGAGTACTTTTGGGAAAGTTACAAAAATCCTTAGAAAATAATGCTTTCTTGTCTGAGTTACAAGCTGGATTTCGAGAGGGTAGAAGCATGATAGATAATTGCTTCATTTTTGCTCATCTGGTTGAGATATATGTCAAGATTATGAAGAATAAATTGTTTACCATTTTTATTGACTTTAGCTCTGCTTTCAACACTCTGGTTAAAAGTAAACTTTGGGGAACATGATTCATAGTGGCATTGACCCAGATTTAGTTTTCTTAATTAAGAATCTCTACATGGATACATGGGCCAAGGCGAAATATAGCAGAAGTGTTAACTTAAAGAGAATCCATATGTGTTCTTATAAAATTATTACAGAAGTTACTATGAGGATCCAGTCTGTAAATTGATGGGTTATATTTAGAAAATGTTTTCATTAAGACAGAAAATGTTTTCTAAATAGGGATGTGGAGGTATCCATTTTGTGGATAGAAAGGGTGCTGTGATGATGTCACTGCCTCACCAGTGTTAACAGTGTGCAATGCAGCAGGTGAGAATAGTTCAACTGTGCTGTTAGGGATTCGATTATATTTTGAGGAACACCCATGATTTTATGTTTGGCAGAGTGCAAGAAAATCCAGTGCTTCTCTTCATGATAGAATAGGATCCCTAGCTGTAGGAGCAGTTTGTTTTAACCTGCTTAATTGCATACTGTCAGAGCTCGTGAGGCAGTGACATCAGCACATCACTCTTCCTGTCCACAAAATGGATGTCTCCACATCACAATTTTATATGCATTTTTCTGTCTTACTGAAAACATTTTCTAACTATAACCCAACAATTTACATACTGGATCCTCATAGTAACCTTCACAATAATTTCATAAGGAAATGTATAGATTCCCTTTAATTGAAAGAGTTGCTTCTAATCATGGTGTGAGGCAGGTCTGTGTCCCCAAATCTTTTTAATATTTGTTTAAATGACATTGATGAGTGTTGGGAATTGTTAAAGAACATTCTCGAAGAACAAGAAAAAAAGTATATCCCCTTTAAAGAAATCATGCAATAAAAAGGGCAAAATTCCAATATGGTTGGCAACAAAATTATGAGGCAAATTCATAAAAAAGAGAGAGCATTTAAAAATGTCAAAAGAACCCCACTGATGTAACAAAAGCTAAATATAAGGCAGAACAGAAACTAACTAAAAGATGAATTAAACAGGAAAGATGTAAATTAGAATTTAAAATAACACATACTAAAGACAACCCAAAAACTTTTTTTAATATGTAAATAGTGATAAGAGAGGAGATAAATCAGTAGGACCCCTCATTGACAATGGTGAGTTAATGTGTGACCCGAGCTTGATTGCTAATAATTTTAATAACTTTTTCTGTTATGTTTTTGAAATAAAGGACCATGACAAAGTAGTAGGTGTCCCCCTGCATCTGAGTTTTTGGGTTTTTCGATTGAAGATGTCCTTTTGTCCTTAAAGTCAGTTAAGCCTTAATCTTCCTGTAGCCCAGATGGTATCCGTCTAAAAGTCATAAAGGAGCTATCTGATCCTTTGTTCATTCCACTCACATTGTTGTTTAACAAATCATACGAGCAGGGAGTGATACCCATTGAATGAAAGAAGGCCATACTTATTCTTATCCATAAAAAGGGTAGTAAAGTTTTGGCAGGTAACTATAGGCCTATTAGTCTCACTGCAGTTATTTGTAAAACTATTGAGAAATTATTAAAGGATAAACTTGAGGATGAAGCCACAGCTATGGGTGTACATGATATAACTCAGTATGGCTTTACTCCTGGGAGGTCCTGTACTACCAACCTTATTAGTTTTTATGATGAGGTTAGGCATAGTATCGACAAAGGAACCCTGGTTGATGTTATATACCTTGATGTCAAAAAGGTGTTTGATACTGTTCCCCATTTCAAACTAATTAACAAAATAAAGACCTGGATTTTAATTTATATTTGGTTAAGTGGGTAGAAGAATGGCTAACCAATAGGACATAGCAAGTCAGAGTGAGTAATATACTATCACGGGAGGTAGAGGTTAGTAGTGGTGTCCCACAGGGTTTAGTACTTTCCCACAGGGCTTAGTACTGGGGCCCACCTTTATCTGGAATGTTTATAAGTGACATACACATCGTGAGTAAAAACTGCTGATGGTGAAGCCTCAACGGGGTCCCTCCCCATGCTCCTAGCATATGCCTTCATCCAGAGGTGCCTGTAGTGGTGGGAATGGGGAAGCTCCAGTTTTCCTTGCAACTCTGCAGAGGTCTGAACCCCCCCCCCATGTGTACATCTCTGAGACACCAGATGCCCCATTCCTCCCAGTCCTTAAATGGTCTATCTTCCAATCCAGGGTTTCCTGCCATTGTTACCAGTAAGGTTTTGTTGTCTGATGCCCCACACCACTTCTAAGTCACCTCCCAGGCCTCCAAGACATAATGTGCAATGGGACTAGGAGAATCCCCCTGATGACAGGCATAGGGGTCCGTGTTACCCAGTGGTACCCTTCCTGTCCAGGCTTGCAGCTGCAACCGTAAGACAGAATCCACCTGCTTTCCCCAGTAATGACCATCCCAGAACAGTCAACAGTTTCTCACTCCAAATACATTTGTGTATGTAACTGGTGGGTTACCCCAGGGGTCGGGTTGGTGGTATTTTTGTGTTATTAGTGCTGTGCGGTGCCTCCATATGTAACCCCCTACCTGGGACCTGGGCTCGGGAAGAAAACTGTTGCTCGGTGTTTTGGCTAGGTTTAACTTCTAGTCAGGGGCACCCAAGTAACTCCGGACACAGGAAGCAATAACTGTAATGTCCAATACCAGAAGTTGGGATTCTAAAGTGTGGCTTTTATTCACATCCAACAGAATAAAAAAGCATAGATGGACCCCCGGGCTACACTCCTGGTAATGCAGATTTATGGAGATCAGAACACATCCTCTTTACACTGAAACCCTCAGGTCTCGAAACACTCTGGGCACTCTGCCCTAACTGAACTCTTTTTCGGTTTCCCTGGCTTGGCTCCATTGCCAGCCCTTTGGACACTTTCATTATAGCATGGAACATTTACTGGTGGCTCCCTAAACCACCTATGAGCACTTCTGGCTCCCTCAGGGAATCTTCCTCATCAATCCCACATCTGGGTACTTTCTTCAGGCACTGGCCAAGTACCTGAGAGAAAGCAACAGGTGTCCCAAAGCAAACCCATAGAGGTGAATTTGGTTACCACTGATGGGAGGGGGTCTCCCACCTCTCACTCTCATAACTCATACCCGGCCATATCTCTGGACTGTAACACCTCATCCTTAGAACACTTTGCTGTGTAGATTCTCTTTAAATGTATATCACATCCAGTCTACTGTTTTTCCATACCATTTGTGCTGAACTTGAACATACTTAAAAAGTTGCTGTGTCCATTACTCTAGACCCCCCACAGGGTTAAGCAGTCCAATCCCCACATCTTCCAAACAGTACTTGGCTGTCTTTTCCTGACCCCACAGTAACAGTCACTTTAGTTTCATCTTGTCTCAGATAAAACACATTGGCCCTTTAACAGAGCGAACTCACCTCTTGGTTGCAGGTGCCCCACAGGCGCTGTCTCTTCCAAAGAAATCTCATCCAGAACTTCTGGTGCCTCAGCACAAACTTAAACTCAGGCAGCTTCTTGTTCCCTAGCCGAACCAGGGGGTTTGCCCCTTGAAACAGGCTGATTCCTTCCCCCCATCCCCGCAGGGATGGGGCCCTGAACCACTGAAAGCGGTCTCTGCCACTTCACTTGGCTCTTCTTGTGTTCCTCTCTAGGTGAGAACACACACCTCTAAAAAAAAAATATAACTCTTTGATAGAGCTTAGAACTCTGAGGGCCTGCTTACAGCAGAGCACCTACTTCCTCTACTACAGACTGCAACAGACTCACTTCAGATTCCCCAATGTTCTACGCTAACCTCCAACTGCAACATTCCAGTGTGGCTTATGCAGCTGCGACAGTTCTAAATGATGTCATAGCTCCAGCTCAGCAGAGACTGAAAACAGAGCAAGACATAGTGAAATCCATTAAACTAGAGTTTCACTAGCTGCCTGTTACCTGCCTGCCACTAGGTCTTACTAGGATTCTAGTAACCCCGGGTAACAGGGGGGTTACACGTAGAATGAACGAATAAGAAAAACACATACAGCTGTGGAAAACATCATCAACCAACAGTAACATGAACTTTGTGTAATGCACCAGATCACATATGCAGTGGACTAAAAAGCATTAAACCTCACAACACTGCATGTCAGACATCTTCAAGGAAACTCACTTCTTATGTTCGATGTTATGCAGGATCCATATTTAATGTACGAATTAAACATTGAATACAAAGTAATCATACAGACACCAGGGCCCGATATGCAAAACTGGGCAAAGCAGAGTGCAAATATATGCGCTGCGGGTTGCAGTTGCCCAGGTATCCAAAAATGCTATATTCAGTGGAATAGCACACCGCTAGACAGAAAGTTTTATTTTTACATCGGGCCTATGATCATCGGAGAGCACTAACACCAGGGAATGACTTTATTCATACATTGGGCTGGCAATCAGTGGGGGGGGGGTGTCAAGAGCACCATGACTTTATTCATACTTTGGGCCAGCAATCAATTGGGGGGGACCACTGAACACCAGGGAAAGAGTTTTTTCTTACATCACCTATCGGTGGGGAGGGCACACTAGCACCAGGGACTGACTTCTTTTTGTACATTGGTCCAGCGATTGGTGGGAAGGGCACCACTACACACCAGAGACTACTGTGTTGGGGGTCTTGGGGGGGGCACCACACTTCCTCCACCAATCACTAGGGTTGTGCAGGAGTAAATTGAGGTTTCCATCGGTGGCATGTATGCTGTGCAAGGGGGTCAAGCAAAATGGTCTTGCGCAATGCACATACTCTGAATGTTGGACTGCTCCAATATTCAGGTCCCTGCCCCTTCATTGCATTGTGCCCCCTCTCTGAATATTGCCCGGGTGCAAACCCTGTTTGCCCACACTAACCGAGCTTTTGAATATGGGAAATCCATGCAAAGCCCGGTTTGTGCAAGCAAACTGGGATTTGTGTCCGGGCAGTTTTGAATATCAGACCCCAGAGGACACCCATTACAGATCTGTGGATAAAGATTTAATCTTCCTGAAAGACAATATTTCTTTACTCAATATACAGTTAAAGCTTGGAACTCATTACCGCTTGAAATTGTAGTAAGTAAAAACCAAGACAACTCTAGACTAGAGATGCAGCGAAATTTTATGTCGCAGGCAAAATTCCAGTGAAATCGCCAGTTTTGCCCGGCAAAACTTTTTTACGTAATTATGGCCTTTTGATGAAATTTTGCCTTGACTTTCACCTTGCGCTTCAATAAGGCAAAATTAGGCCAAATTGGGCTTTTCTTTCTGCTGGTGGTCACATGGTTGAATCTAAACAGGCAGGAAGTGAGTGGTTCATTTCCTTTGCTATATGTCTCTAGAAGAAGCAGGCAGCATCTAGACTTGGAGTCAGAGCCCACCTCACAGATCTCATACTGAAGCTTCTGCCACCATTTACCAAGGATTACAGGCCTAATTTTGGTGCTGCCACCGTCGAACATGCCCCAGAAGTCCAGAAATGTTTCCCTTAAAATGTTCAAGAAAATTGAAACTGAAATCTGATGTCAGTCATGCTGTTATATGGTCCACATCCACCACCAGGACCGAAATCTGCTGTTTTCTGCACCGTTTACAATGGTTTTCATGCCTAATCTTGGTGCTGCCAATGCCGAACATGCCCCAGAAGTCCAGAAATGTTTCCCCAAAAATGTTCAAGTAAATTGTGACAGAAATCTGGTGTCATTCATGCTGTTATATGGTGTCCCCCCCCACCTCATGGACCTCAACTCCAGGGAGTGGAAGCTCCACCGCTACTATGCCCACTGCTCGAGAGAGAAAAGGATTCCTCACACTCATCCTCCACTTACCCACTCAGCCCTACCTCCTCCTGCTTTATTGCACTGCTGTCACTAACATTAAGCTTGACAAGGGAAGTTCCACCAACAGCTCTGGCATCTTTCTGTTGTTGGTGCCAGTGCAATGGGTGCTTGTTTTTCAAGTGGGCATGCTGGCCACCAGTGCCTTTGTGACTGACCTTTTTTCCACGACTGACACGTGCTTGACACAGCTGACATATCGCCATGGTGTCATCAACTGCATCAAGCAAAAAAATCCCAAACTAGGGACTTTACACCTCTAGATTCGACATGGTACTGGGACTTGCGCAGCAGAGCCAAAGGTGTGGAAGTTTTTGCTTTTGGAGCCACTTGCATGATTTCCACCATACTACATTTGGGAGGGGGTTACAGGACTGCTTGTTGTAGGCTTGCTGATAGCCTCACCCTCAGGCTTGTCATCCAAATGACTACATCATCACCCCTCAGCTTTTCACTTCTGGCTCCCACAGGGCATCCAACACCTCGTCATCATCTGTACCGAAACATATTATATCCTCCTCCTCCTCCTCCTCCCTCCCTATCACTGTCTACTTCCAGAGAACCTTTTCCCTTCTCTGGCACCTCTTCACTCGGGGGGGGGGGGCTGACTTTCCTTATCTCTTTCTCCAGGACATACAGACTGAAGCTGGATTCTATCACCCTCACCACCATCAGCTCCTCCTTGAGCAGAAACAACAGTCACATTGACAATTTTTTCAACCTCCTCCTAGACTTCTGTGACTCTATTGGTGTGAGTGTCTCCCTTATTCCCAATATCATCCCTAACAAGCATGCTAGCTACAGATTGTGCAGTAAAAATGGGTCACAGACTTGAAGCCACTTCTAACTTCGATTTTGCCGGCACTAGCTGCCACAGCTGCACCGGCACTGATTCAGAAACAGGTTTGCTCACTGGAAGTGGAACTGTATTTCTACTTTTTCCAACAGACTTCTTTGAGCCACCTCCCACCCAGTCACTTTTCCCTGAACTGAAAAGTCTCTTGGCAGGCATATTTATATGCTTGTTCTGTTTGCCTTCCTCCAGAAGTACAGTATATGATTATGTATTTCTATTGAATAAGTGTGATTTAACACCTGCTGTACTATCTGCAAAGGGCAAACAGAAATCAGAACAGTAGTCTATACAACTACCTACAACTGCTACTGTACCCTATTCAAGTGTTAAAACACCATTTTATTTTTTCAATTACAAAAACATGAATTAAATAACATGGGATAACAGAAGGACAGAAGTAAGAGACTTTAAATACCAAACCAATAGAAGAACACCACCACAACAAGGATGTGCAGTAACTCTGAACAAATACTTAAGTTGTTCTTAATAAAATGTCAGTTTTTAAATAGAATGGTTATTACACAACTTGATAATAACCGGGTAGATACTGGTAGGTTCACGCAAACTAAATTGTAAATCAACCGCACAGAGCACCTCACAGTCACAATACGATCCACGGTCCAGATAAGTGGTGTCTGGAGAAGGCAAGTACTGCAATATGTTAGTACTTGCTGAATACAAGTTTGTCTTATAGATATAGCAGACAGAAGGGACAACAACATTTGAAATGAACAAAGTTGCCTCCAACAATCTTGCAGGGACCACCACTCTCTTGAAAACTTTGTTGTTTTTTATATAGTACAGGTCAGGTAGTAAACACCAGTGGTGTAACAGAGAGGAAAGGGTTAATATGATAAGCAAATTAAACAGAAAAGCAGGAACGCTGCAATGCAGAGGCTAGATCTCAATATCATATTCTGTGATCAATTCAACAATGCAGTGTACCTGGATACGGACAAGTGTTCAATGTCCACGAATACTTCCAATACAAAAAAAAGCAGAAAAGTGATTAAACAAAGGGAAAGGGGAACAGAACTACTCAGAATGAGTAATTTTTCAGATAAAGTTACCCAAAATAGGGTCAATATGGAAGAAAATATTACAAATAAGTAGCACACCAACAAAAATATTAAGACTTAAAAGAAATTACAGAAACGTACTCACAACTTGTGAGAAATCTGTGAAATATTAGGAACTAGCCAGCTCTGCTTTCACACACACACACACACACACACACACACACACACACACACCCACACCCCACAGGGTTGACGCTTCCCCACTGAACTCCCTCACAGACACAGTTACTCAGAAAACTGAAAACACTAACCAAGTTTAACTAAGTATTATCCAAAGATACCAAAACAATGTAATCCTCCTACAAATGGGGGTTCCTGAAAAGTCTTTCTTGAGTGTGCCTAAATGCTCACTGCCACGCTGGTTTCCTGTATTTTAGCAGTTTAAATGTGATTGCCGGAGAGTGCCTGTATAGCCTTTGTGCACTGTCTCTTTAAGAGCTGCCTGGATTGCAGTCATAAGTAATCTGACAGGGAGCTCTGTTGAAAGATGTAACTATTTGCTGAAAATGATTTACTGTGGAGTGATAATGATAATGTAGTTTGTCTAACCTGCCTTCTTTGCAGCAAGGACTGTTTTGTTTATCTCCACTATCTTGGTCCTGGACTGCAAATTGGACCAATCAGTACTGGTGGGACCTAAAATGGAGCTGGACTACAGAAGCTGTCAGGAGTCAAAATCTGTAGGAATTGTAATTTTGGGCTTTTGGCGCCTTTTTGCACCTGAAGGGGGAGCCTTTGTTGTGACTGACAGGAAGATCAGCCAACCGAACCTTTTGGATCTTGAGGAATTTCCCAGGCTGCTGCAGCTAGTTTCAGTTTTGAGTTGAGAAGTGAAGAAGTAATAGTTCAAGTGATTTTGAGCAGCAGTTCTGTGTAGTTTTGCATGGGAGAACTGTGAAAGGGCTGAGTTTTGGCCTGCCTGCTGTCCCTGAGAGGGAAAATAGAGTTTATTCGGACTGAATCCGAGTTGTGAGGACTATTTAAGCCACTGGACTGTGACCAGGCTTTAACCTGAAGAAGACCGAAGATTTGCTGAATGCGATCGGCCTGTCAGGATTTCCAGCTGCTTTTGAATCCCTGGTTTGTGCAGATACTTTGCAATTGTGACTGGAGAACGGTTTGCCTGGTACAGCAGAATTTCCTTACATGTAAATATGCTGTGTATTGAAAGTAGGTCATGATTTGATTCCCCACTGTGTGAACTGTGTTCTGCTTGCTGGTATCATGGAATCCTTTACATGTAAATGTGCTATGTATTGAAAGTGGGTCGTGATTTGGTTCCCCACTGTGTGAACTGTGTTCTGCTTGCTGGAAGCTTTATCCAGCCTAATCGGACTGAATCTGCGTTCATCTCCATTCGGCCTGGGCCATGCCACGCTGGCCCTGCCAGACTACCCCACTGCACAGAGAAAGCCTCCGATGAGAGACCAGCCTGGGGATCAGCCCCCTGCTCCATGCTTGAACAGGAACGACACCTCAGCGAATCGTGTGGGCCCTGCTTCTCCTGGCACTCCAGATTAACCATCTGCTTTCTCGATTTTTGTCCAGCCTGTGTCCAGTCTTGGGCATCATGAGTAATCACCAGGGTAGCTCCCTGCAACAACAGCCTAATCTAAAAGTGTGTCATCTGATTGTCTTGTTGTTTTCTTTTCACGAACTGAACCCTCCGGCTCTGGATTACAAATAGCGTGTGTTGTGCGTGTTGTTTTCTTCCATCACAAGGCCCCAACCAGCAGCAACGTTCCTGGCTAGACCACCATTCTCCATATGGGTACCCAGAGTGTGAAACTGTTTGATTGATAGAGCCTTTAAGCAAATTAACCTGATTACGCCGCTCCCTGGTACAAGCCCCTTAAATAAATCAGATCTAACTCTTTTTTGCATTTACCCTGAAAGTGATTCCAGTTTGTGCAAGAGTACTGTATTGCTGTTATTTGCCATATATAACCTTGTTTTACAGGGGGTTCCCAGGGCCGTGCCAGAGGAAAGCCCTGGTGGTAAGTGCAAACAGTGTGGGTACTTATGTGGTGTATCAGGGGTATTGTGAAAGTGATTATTGTGTTTTATTCCGGCCACTAGTAAGAAAAGAGGGGGGGTTACAGTGTCCTGGAGAGCTGTGCCCAGGTTAGCTTGACCACTACCAACCCTGACCTCCAGGTGGAGGCACCCGTTTCAGAACTCAGGCCCCTTAACCTGCTACTAGCCAAACAGGCAGGGGTAGTAGCCCTTGGGATAGTGCCACCTAGGGGTTACATTTTGGAGGCTCACCGCTGGGATTTTGTGCCTTCTGGTGGCCAAAAATGATGAATTATTGTTAAAGATTAATAGCTACCCCAGTAGAAATGGCTGTACACCAGTTGGTGGGGTGGTGTACTGGGCAGGAGATCGACCGCCAAAATGCTCTACTTATACTGGATATTCCCATGGGTGCCAGTAAAGACACTGTAGAGGGAACACTCTCCAAAGTTGAATGTTTAAAAATCCTTGTGGTGGTGGGTCAACAGACTGATTTGATCACCCAAACTTTCATAACCTTGGTAGAGTGTAGTGACCTTGTAGACAGCTCTAAAGTGCCACAGACTGTTGCCCCAGAAGGGGTTCCAGCTGCCTGGAGAGTGATAACAAAAGACAGTAAAGACCCCGGGGAGGTTGAGCTCCCACCATTATCTGAGACTTTTGAGGAGAAATTTGCTAAGTTGTTACTGGAGGAAGGGAAAACTGTAGAGGACTTTAAGAAACTATTCCTGCCACCTGGGAGTGTTCCTTCCCCAACACCCTCTCCTGCTCCAGCACCTGTTACTGCCCCGCCTTCTGTGCCCATGCCAGTGCTGGACCCTATATCTATACCTGCCATTAGTCACGACTCCTACTGAAGGTTGAGAATCTTCTCAGGCACCCTTCCCACCCCCCCCGGGGGAGGATGACTGGGAGACCTGGATAGACTATGTTGCCCCTCTAGTACTTGAATGGCAATGTTCAGAAGCAGAGACATGAAAGATGTAGAGTGAGAGCCTTTGAGGTCCTGCCCTGGCTACCATCCATGCCAAGCGGGCCAATAACCCCGAAGCAACTGCACAGAACTATCTTGATCCATTGGAAAATGTGTATGGGAGCCCAGATTCAGAATAGAATCTGTGGTGGAGAGTAAGAAATGCTCAGCAGTACCCAGGGGAGCCATTTTCTGTGTATGTACCTCGGCTTGAAAAGCTGCTACAAGGGTGCCTCAGAAAGGGTAGTTTGCCGTCAAATGAATTAGATCAAACTAGGCTGGACTGGATCCTTAAGTCTGTTCTATTTTCAGAATTGTTACTGCTTCAGCTGCACCTTGCCACCCGACTGGAATCACCCCCCCAGCTATGATGAGCCAATGAAAGAAATTCGGGGGGTTGAGCAAAGGTGACCCCGTGGGGGAATTGCACCCATATCTGCTGCTGCTGCGCAAGTGACCGAGAGTGATCAGCCAAGTGAGGCTCAGGGGCAAAAGTCGCCATTTAACGAGCACTCTGAGAATGCAAAGGACTTCCCGGCCTGGACCCAGCATTGGAAAGATGAGCTACTAAAGGAAGTCCGAGAGTTGGACATGGGTGCCTCTGCAAGGGTTTCCCCCATGGAACAAGATTCTGGTCCCTTTCAGGATGTGACTGCCATGGGGGTTGGGGTGCACCCTCAGGCATCCACTAGCGAGGGTGGCTCCAAGGCTGAGATCACTGGGTTGACTGCCACTCTAAAGGAACTGTTAAGAAACGTTGCACCACTCTCACCACTGCAAGCAGATACTAGACCCCAGTCTCTTACTACTGCTTCAGCTCCTCATACGATGTTCTCTCCCAGGATGACCCAGGCGTCTATCATTTGTCACAATTGTGGAAAGGATGGCCATATGAAAAGAGAATGACGGTCTCAGAAGGACTTAGAAAGAGTAGTAAACAGACTCCAAAGGGAGCTCTGAAAAGCAAATTAATGGCCAAGAGGTGACCAAAATGACCGCAGTGAGGGTTCGAGAAACCTTAACTCAAATTTCTTTGTGGCTAAATCATCTGTCCAGGCCTCTGCTACTGCCTTTCCAGACTGGTCCAAAATAGTAGGCCCTTCAATGGAGACTAATGTGGCTGTGAATGGAATTCATACTCGGGCTGTGCTTGACAGTGGGTCACAAGTGATCATTGTATTCCAGGACTGGTATGACAAACACTTATCTGATGTGCCTTTGCAATCCCTGGAAGGCCTACATGTGTGGGGCCTGAGTGACAAGTCTTATCCTTACCTACAGTATGTCCACCTCTGGTTGTCTTTTCCTGCAACTGTAACGGGTGTAGAGGAGCGAGTAGAGACATTGGCCCTAGTGTGTCTCCCCGCCGGACTGTATGATGGGGTCCCCCTGTTCACTGGGACAAACGCCCATATGTTTGGGAGACTGGTGCAACTTTGTCATGAGAAACAAGGGCGACAGACTGTGAGGGCCCTGAGAATTCCGGCTCTGATCAAGAGGGCCTATGAGTTGCAACAGAAACCTGAGGAAGTAGACCAGAATGAACTGGTGGGGATCGTGTGGAAGAAGGATCCCGATTCAGTGGTACTGGCCTCTAATGCCCAGTGTACCATTCGAGGGGAGGTCTGCCTCCAGAAAGTTGTCAAAAACAAAATACTGATGTTGGATGTGCCAGGTGATGGAAAATTGCCAGAAGGATTATTGGTCAAGCTCAGCATCTTGCCTGCTCGTGCCCATGCCTATGCACGATGAGTGATGGTCCAGATTCACAATGTGTCAGATTGGGAGATCCGGGTGAACAAAGGGTGCACCCTAGCTATGATACATTGTGCAGACACTGAAGTACTGCCCAGCCACAAGCACCCTGGTGAGCAGGAAAGAGTGACCCCAGACTTGTTTGACTTTGGTGACTCCCCATTGCCAGCTGAATGGAAGGCTGGAATTAGCAAGAGACTTGCCCAGAGAGACAAAGTGTTTTCATTGAGGGAATGGGATGTGGGATGTGTCCAGGGTGTGGAGCATCACATACGCTTGCATGATGAACTGCCATTTTGAGAGAGGTCCCGACGCCTAGCCCCAGCAGACATAGATGATGTGAGAAGACACCTGCCGGAAATGCTCGCTGCTGGCGTGATACAAGAATCCAGGAACCCATACACCTCTCCCATTGTGGTTGTGCGTAAGAAGAATGGGTCTGTGAGGATGTGTGTTGATTATCGAACCCTGAACCGGTGGACCATCCCAGACCAATACACTATGCCTCGTATACAAGATGCCTTGGACTGCTTGAATGGGAGCAAATGTTTCTTGGTGTTGGATCTTCGCAGCGGATACTATCAGATCCTGATGGCCCCCGGAAGACCATGAGAAAACAGCCTTCATCTGTTCATTGGGGTACTATGAGTTTCTGAGGATGCCACGGGGGATATCGGGTGCCCCGGTCACCTTTCAGCGACTGATGGAATGTGCGGTGGGAGATATGAATTTGCTGGAATGCCTGGTGTACTTGGATGATGTCATTGTGTTTGGGAGCACCTTAGAGGAGCATGAGAACTGACTATTTAAAGTCCTAGACCAATTGGAAGACTTCGGCCTCAAGCTGTCCATTGACAAGTGCCAATTTTTCCAAACATCTGTGAAGTATGTGGGGCACATAGCATCTACAAAAGGGATAGAGACTGATCCCAGTGAGGTTGAAGTACTGACTACTTGGCCCCAGCGCCATAATCTGAAAGAACTACAATGTTTCCTGGGGTTCTGTGGCTACTACTGCAGGTTCATAAAAGACTATTCCAAGGTGATTCACCCACTCTTGAACCTTACCCATGGTTAGCCTCCTACCAATCGTAAATACAAAAAAGGGGCCGTTAAAGAACCAGAAAAAGTATACTTCTACTGAGGTGAACACTTTGTGCCCCGCTGTATGCCCGACTGTGAAGCAGCCTTCCATGAGATCATATACCAGCTCACCCATGCCCCCATCCTTGCCTATGCTGACCCCACCAAACCCTATGTGCTGCATACGGATGTTAGTCTGCAGGGTCTAGGAGTGGTGCTGTATTAAGACCATGAGGATGACCTGAGACCAGTAGCAGCTTGACCCTGTCTGAACGAAACTACCCTATGCATAAGTTGGAGTTCCTTGTGCTGAAATGGGCCATCATTGATCAGTTTCATGAATACCTTTGTGGGGCAAAGATATTGGTGAAGACTGACAATAACCCGTTGACCTATGTACAGATTTCACCTAAGTTAGACGCCACTGGGCATTGGTGGCTTTCTGCAATATCAACCTATGATTATGCTGTTGAATACAGACTGGGTCTGAACCATATTAATGCTGATGCCCTATCACGAAGGCCCACTTTCAAGAGTGATTGGGTCAGGCTGTCTGAACCTGACATTCGAGCATTGTGCCAAACGTTGGATAGAGATGAACAGATGTCTGCGGACACAGTGGACTGTTTAGTAGATTGCTTGGGCCCTTCTGACACCTGCATACCAGCTGCTTATTGCCACTTCTCTGCTCTAGATATTAATGCACTACCTCAATTTGACAATGACAGCATTCAGTGGGCTCAATCCCAAGATCCTATGATTCAGCCAGCCCTGTGTGCGGGGAAAGATCTTTCTTAGTTACATTCCACTGACTTGTGAACTGCTTTATTGTTTAAAGAAGGCCCCAGATTGAAGTTAGTCAGTCAGTTGTATAGCGAGACAGTAGATCATAGTGGCAAAGTAGACAAGCAACAATTGGTTCTGCCCATAGCCTTTAAAGATTTGGTACTGAGGTCCCTCCACAATCACATGGGACACCTCGGTATTGACAGAACCCTTGACCTGGTATGATCTCGCTTCTACTGGCCCAAAATGGGGGCCAATGTTGAGCACCATCTAAAGACTTGTAGTCACTTGTAGTCACTGCCTGCAAAGAAAAGCCCTGCCTCAGAGGGCTGCCCCCCCTTGATAATATTACTACCAGCGCCCCCATGAAACTAGTCTACGTAGACTTCTTGTGTTTAGAACCTGATCAGCGGAACATTGGCAATCTGTTAGTGGTTACAGATCATTTCACATGGTATGCACAAGCTTTTCCCACCAAAGATCAAAAGGCATCTACCGTGGCCAAGGTACTAGTGCAAAATTTCTTCGTCCTCTATGGTGCCCCCCAGCGGATTCATTCTGATCAAGGCAGAGACTTTGAGAGTTGGCTAATCAAAGAAATGCTCTCTCTATGGGGGGTGTGAAAGTCAAGAACCACTCCCTATCACCTGCAGGGAGACCCTCAGCCAGAACATTTTAACCACACCCTTCTAGACATGCTGGGCACCATCCACCCAAAAGACAAGCATAAATGTAGCCAGCAGATTAGTAGCTTGGTACACGCATACAATTGCATGAAAAATAATGCTACTGGGTTCTCCCCCTACTGCCTCATGCTCGGGAGAAAGGCCCGGCTGCCAGTTGATGTCTGTTTTGGTGTCTCTCCAGATGGGGTCCGAGCCGAAAACTACTTGCAATATGTACAAAAACTGAAAGCTCAATTGAACCATGCCTATCAACTGGCCCAGACAATGGCTGCCAAGAGAAATCTAGCCAACAAAGAGATGCATGATAAAAAAGTAAAGGCTCAAGAACTTCGACCTGGAGACTGTGTGTTGTTACGCAATTTGGGACTACATGGTAAACACAAAATTGTTGATTGGTGGCGCCATCTTCCCCATGTAGTAGTTGGAAAGTTCGATGATTTACCAGTGTACAAGGTACAGAGAACAACTCCAAAGCTGTCAAGACCATGCACCGTAACCACTTGCTACCTTTCGTTCAAGTCATGATTGAGGATGAACCCCCAGAAATTGAGACCCTTGGGCCAGAGACTCGTGCTGCTGCAAGAAAGAGACAGAGTCAACCTGCCCCAGTGGTCACAGATTTAAGGTTTACTTGCAGCAGGCCCAGAATGATTGTGACTGTCAGTCGACTTCTTTTTTTTTTTTTTAATTTTCCTATTTTTTCCCCACGCCTCTCGTCGACCATCGACTCTGGTCACGGACCCCTGGAGCCCTGGCCACCAGATATTGCCGTCTCCCCCGGTCATCCCTGAGCACCCCCAGAGAGTGGGGCCGCGGAACCGACACCTATATCGGACCGTGGAACTATGACTGGTTGAGGCAGCTCCAGTGGCCAATCAGGGCTTTCCTGGGGCAGGCGTCACTGAGGCATAGTAGCGGGATTTTGTTCCCTCCATTTTCCCTCCCCGAGGAGGCGGGGGCGTGCAATGATGCCTCGTCAACCGCCTCCTCCCTCCCCATTTGAGCGTCGGCCACGAGTTCTCCCGGCCTCCGCCAGGAGTCCTCAGTGCTCGATGTTGCCCGCACCCTCCCCAGAAGGAGGCTGCCCGCCGGACGCTCAATCCTTCTCCCCCCAGCCGGCCCTCCGACGATCCGGGTCCATTCCCGAACCCTGGTCGTCGGTGTCGCAAGCGGAAATCCCACCGCTGCGCCAGCGGGCCAGCCCGTCAGTCCACTTCTGACAAAAGTGAATACGACTATGCCTATTACCCCTCTTATGAACTGAGTCAGCTGTTTTGAGGTAACCCCCTGATAAATTGTGGGGATGAAGCTGGGCCTTCTGGACTGCCTTACCCTCCCCAGCTTCATCCTTGGAGCCAATGCTCCCAGAAAGTGACGTGCAAAGTAACATGTCTGAAGATGTTGAGTCTCTGTGTATTGTGGAACTGTATGATTTGCCTGAAGAAGGGGCTGAGGGTTTGAGTTTTTCTGGTGGCATACCAGAACTTGAAGATCAATATGAGAGTGCTGACCACCCTCTTCAGTGCCTCAAAGCTTGATTGTGTCTGAGCCTTCGCAAAATGGGTCAAGTGTTGTAGAAACAGAGCCTGCAGAGCAAGGAGCCAACAGTGCCCCAAGTTTGGACATTCCCACCCAGGCAGAAGCACTCTTCACAAGTGACGAGAGTCCCCAGACCAGTGCTGAGAGTACAGAGACTGTAGTTGTCCCTCTCAGAAACACTGGCCAAGCTGTCAAGCCAGTAGAATACCTCAGTTATGATTCTCCCAGGAGGCCAATGGATTTGCCTCTCAATGTGGTGCACAAAGGTATTTATGTCTCACCAAGCTCACTGCCCAAATTGAGCTTGACAGCCAATTCTAGGTTACTTGTCTTTCCCTCTCACCATGGTGCCCCTGCCCCCTGTAGCCCCAAGTTAGCTGATAGGGAAGGGTCCCCTCTTGCATTGTTTAAGGTACAAAAGGTTATTACCTGATTCAATATAGTAATCTTCAATTTACCTGTGTGAAATATGCACAGCGTGTTGTCAGAATGGATATAGTATCACGAAATGTAGTGAATATGTACAGTAAAGTAATAAGTTTATGTTAACTGATGCATGATGGTACAGACTTGACGTGGACGCCAAGTTTTCTCCAGGCAAGGAAGGATGTAACCCCCCTACAAATGGGGGGTCCTGAAAAGTCTTCCTTGAGCTTGCCTAAATGCTCACTGCCACGCTGGTGTCCTGTGTTTTAGCAGTTTAAATGTGATTGCCAGAGAGTGCCTGTATAGCCTCTGTGCACTGTCTCTTTAAGAGCTGCCGGGATTGCAGTCATAAGTAATCTGACAGGGAGCTCTGTTGAAAGATGTAACTATTTGCTGAAAATCATTTAAAGTGATAATGATAATTAAGCAATAAGGCACGACAGGGTGTGTGTTATTGTGTATTATACCATGGACCTCGGACACCGACCAATGAAAACGGCTGGCTGGCACCTTACCTCTGTTGTAAAGGCAGTATAGCGCAGTGGTCTAAGGCTCTGAGCTGCAAATTTGGTGACATCCAGCAGACCAGACCTGGGTTTGAATCCCACAGCTTCCACTTGCATACTGTGTGACCCTGAGCAAGTCACTTAACCTCCTTGTGCTCCCAGGTTGCTCCTGTAAAAAAGCTTTCAGCTTAGTGTGCTATACCTGGTTAAATAAAAAAATAAATAAATCCTCTGATAATCACTGCAAAAGGTACCAGCCAGCCGCATCTCAATAACAACAACAAAAAAATTTGAAATCATTCCGAGCCTCCATCTTCGTTTCCTCGCTAAACGTTGGTGTGCTAACTAGCCCTCTACCTGTGTTATTCATACAAAAAAAAATTAAACAGCCAGCAAAAATCCCTGCAATAAATTCCCATCAATACCATTTTCGCTGCTTACCCGGAAACAAAACAAAAAAAAACACGATCTCGGAAGCTCCACTCTGCCCAGTCGTAGCGCTGAACAAAATGTATGCCTTGTTTGACCTCATTGACGTAACTGAACTCAATCAAATCTTTCGATTGCCTTCAAAACGGCAGTACATTTTATAAGCAACAAGAAAATGTACCTCAGCCAAATACAGCTATGCTGTACATCGCTCCGGTCCCACCATCTGAAACCCCGATTCTCCAGTCATCCCTACAGCCGACTACATCACCTCGAGTCTCCGCAGCTACCAGCTTGAACTCTGCGACTCTCTCCACCTCAGACGCAGCAGCCCTTTCTCCTTTCCTCAATAGGTCAAAGGTCTCACATTACTACATCCACAGAATGAAATGCAGCCTACCTTACAATAATTTAAAGAAGCAGACCCAAACAAACTGCACTGCACCACAGCATAATAAAAAAATCTACACACTATATGAGCTGTTTAAAAAACTCCTTTCTAATAAAAAGAATGGCACCTTACATTGCAGTATTTTTTTTCTAATAGAATGTACTAGTATTTAACAATTTTTTTACAATTTACTACTGTTTAACATCTTAAAACCCTCATTTCATATTATTTACCACTGAAAACCTCACTGTCTGTTATTATCACCCACTTCACAAAGCTTAAATAAAGAATTGCATTGAAAACCCTGGACTACTTTTTTCCATGGGAGGATATTTTTTAATAAAATCATTTTTTTCCACAAGAAAAAATTAAATAAAACAATTTAGACTTTCATCCATGACAGGTTGTGATGGTATAATCGCAATAAGCCACTCGGGGGTGTGGGTTATTGGGGGATTGCCGAGTGGGTAAATCCTCGCCAGCCGTAGTAAATCCCCCGATAACCCACACACCCTTGTGGCTTATTGCTTAAATAACGTCACTCCTGGGGTGGGTTGAAGCATGAGGTGAAGCCGAGTGCTTCCACCACCCCAGGAGTGACGTTATTACACAATAACACACTCACTGGAGTGCCTTATTGCTATTATACAATGGCTTGTTGTTATACAAAATAAAAAACATTTAAAAAAATGTTTTTAGTAGATTTTTAGTGTGGCAGTATATCTTTGTTTCTTAAGAAAAGATGAGCAAAACAATAGCCTCAGCCATACAGTGATGTTATTGTGTAATATCATCACTGTCTCAGGCATACACTGACCAATCAGAGTCAATGATTCTTTCTTGCCATTGTATTATGTAGTTTGTCTAACCTGCCTTCTTTGCAGCAAGGACTGTTTTGTTTATCTCCACTATCTTGGTCCTGGACTGCACAAAGCCCTCCACAACACAACTTTTACTTCCCTAACTGCACCTGCTTCAGACCCCCCATTGCCACCTCTTTACATCCCCTACTTTCTCTCTCTCTCTCCCTATATCAGTCCTTCCATCAGTCCCTATACCCTTTTGCACTCTCCTTATCCCTAGTACCCCTTCTTCCCTCTGTCACTCGCCTACTCCTAGCTCCACCTTCTCTCCCACCCCTTAATCTACCAACCTTTGCACAATTAAATCTCCCCTTCAATCCCCTACTCCTCTGCCTAACCTCCTACCCAGCCTTCACGTTTGCTCCACCCTAGTCCAGATTATTTCTTCTCCTTCAGCATCCCACACCTGTGCTCCCCTTCTAGCTCAGATGCGGACTTATTTTCCTCACCCCTGTCGCACATCTATCTGCCCCTTTATTGTCTAACTTCTAATCTCCATACTTCCCACCCCCATGCCTCAACCTACTTTCTCTGCTCACTTCCAATGCCCCGCTATTTCTTTTCCTCTCCCCTCCATAGTTAACTTTCCCCCATTCCCCTCCTCCCTTCTCCCTTCTCCCTCCTCTTACACTTCCCTTATGGTCCTGCCGCTCCTTGCAGGGTTCCTAACACCCTAAAGGTTGGTTCTTTGGCCCTAACTTCCCTCCCCTACCCTTCTCCCCCTTCTCCTTCTAACCTGTTCTCTCACTTGCACTTCCAAAAATCCTGCCCACAACTCTTGCACTTATGATTTACTTTGTTTGCATTAGATCCTTGTTATGTTGTAGTCAGCTGCTCTGTAATGTAATTAATTGTCACTGATTTGTCTGATGTCTGCTCTATGTTTGCCTCTCCTTCCTTGTAACCCCCGCCGATGCTTCTGGAAACAAGCTGCTTGTCAGCTCATGTTGTCTCTCCTGGTGAAACATTTTGTAAATAAATAAATAAAATAAATACTGTATTTGTTCTGGTTAATAGCACTTTTGTAAGTGCATATAGAATCCCTGTTTATTCTCCCTAATGGACAAAACCACTACCATTGAAGCAGCTGGCATTAATGGGACATTTTGGTAATTTTTTTTAACTTTTCTGTTACCCCCCACACACACACACTCCTTTTGTACAAGATTGCAAGGTGTTTAACTTGTGTATCATTTTCGTTCCTGCCATGGCATGTATTGCTGTATCCGTTTGATCTTTTTTATGAGAACGTAGTCTGTATTGTTTGTCTACTTGAAAAACAATAAACAGAAAGTATGAAAAAAAGTATGTTTTAAATCAAATCTCGTTTAATGGGATGGGTCTGACAGGCCTCACACCAAACTGCTCTTGATGGCCCCCCTTCCCTTGCAAAGTAATTGATGTCTCCAATGTTAAGTCACCCCTAGGAAGAGCAAGGATACCTCCCCCTTCCCCCCACCTAGAGGTGTCCCCTGAGGCTGAAAACCTCAGGTGCCACATATCCCCCAGCCACGGCTCCAGCTATCCTTGTCCCCCTCTCTCCCGCAGCAGCTCTGCTACAGTCCTAAACAGTCATTGGTATACTATGACAAGAAGCATAGAGTGCAATTCACAAAATCTTTTTGTAGGATCCCAAGAAATCCCAGGCTCAGTGGCAGCCATACAACCCTTTATCTGCAGAGGTTCTGGCCATAGGGGCCAGAGGGGGGACCACTTCCTCAACATACAGCATGCGTGGCACTCTATCCGACCTCCCCCCAGGTCCGTCTTACCTGCCGTTGCCTGCTGTTCCATCAGCTCTGACACAAGACTGCACTGTAGATTCTGCAGTCGTGGCCATCATTTTTCCTCCCTCTACCACCCAGCTGCTCAGAAGTCCCAGGGTGGTGATTCAAGCCATGCACCTGAGTTGAAGGCAGTAGGCAGTCTAGGCTGCACATGGTGCACCACCACCCAAAAGTCTGAGTGTCCCAAACCAAGCGTCTCTTCAGTGGCAGTGCAAACTGTGTCCAGTTTTGGAGACCACACCATAAAAAGGACATACACTGACTAGAGTTGGTGCCAAGGAGAGCTACAAAGATGGTCCAAGACCTCCACCATGAACCCTATGAGACCAGACTTAGGCGATTGGACTTGTACTCTTTGGAATAAAGGAGAAACAGGGGAGACATGATAGAGATCTTTAAATACCTCAGGGGAATCAATTCAGTACAGGAGGAGAGTCTCTTCACTGATAATAGAGAGGCACGCACCAGAGGGCATAGCAAACGTTTGGTAGGGGATAAATGTCAGAAAGTTTGTCATAGAAAGGGTCATGGAGCCTTGTAACAGACTACCACAGGAGGTAGTGGATGCAAAGACAAATAGGAAATTCAAGCTATCCTGTGATAGGCATTATAGGATACTAAAACAAGGAAATATATCATGGGGTAGTCAAACAAAAGACACGGGCAGACTAGATGGATCATGCGATCCCCATCTGCCATCACATTCTTATGTTCTTATGTTTTTAAGCTATACAACATCTTGGAGAAGTCACAGCAGAAAGGAGTGGTGCAGCACTGACACCATTACCAGGGGTAAGACATCAGAGGCAGTCTAAGTTCAACAGGAACAGTAAATAACACAGCAACTGGAACAGATTGTCTTTCAGCCTAGTTTTGTGTCCCACTCCTGCACAAACTTCTTCACCTTCCCACCTCCCCAAAATTATTGGTAGCTCCCTCATGGTGCACTTTCACAATGGCCAGGTAAGAAAAGGTGAACTCCAACTTGCGCTCAAGAAGCATATCAAAGACAGGGCCAAATATCTTCCTCTTTTACTGCAGACAGGACAAGAAATCCTGATAAAGAAAGAAAGAGTCTGTGCCCCTCAAACTTCAGCTCCTTTAGTTTCCTATACACATTGAGGATGGTCTGCCAATCTACAGAGAGATGCATTCAGAAAATAATCTGACTGGGAGGTTCATCTTGCAGTGGCCTTGGGGCAATTTTCAGTCATTTGCCCATTTGCATTCCCAACAGTTTCAGCAGAGTTTGAGAGCAGATGTCCAGCATTCTTGCCATCTCCAGACCATTCAGGAGCCCTCACAGCTGCAGATTACTTCTACAATTATAATTTTCTTGATAGTTGAGTTGTCCCTGGAGGTCATCTAGGTCTTTTTCCAACTTAGCAACTGTGTCTGGTAATGGTCCCTGTTTGTCCTCAGTGTTGCACACCCGCTTCTCAACCTCCATCAAACATTTGGCTTGTCTAGCACACTGTGTGGAGATCTCGATCAGTTTGCCTGCAAGGGTGTCATGTTTTGGGTTGAGTGCTTCCAACAACTGCTCAGTCACTGTATGACCTAGTGCTCCAATTTCTGTTGCAGACAAGGAGATCAGTCCAGAGCCTACAGGCTGAGCCGGCGCCGTTGTCTTCTTACTAACTTACTAGCTTTGCCATCTGTCTGTCTGTCTGTCTGTCTGTCTGTCTGTCTATCTATCTATCTATCTATCCGTCTATCTATATTTTTGTCCATGGCCTGCATAGACTTAATCACTGTGTTACAGGGGGATACGGCATTGGCACTGGGCTGCTGGTTCCAGGGCTATCCAAGGCTTCCACCGCCTGCTGTGTGACAGGAGGCGGGTCTCTTGACAGTCCTTCCTGATGCAGTTTTGGTTTACCATTCTGATTTTGGTATCCTTCTGCTCAGGAAATGAAACTGCAGCAAACCGTTCATATAGAAACTTGAGATTTGCACTTTGGAAAACTTTTGTTAGCAAACTGCCTTTCTGAAGTGGAGCGCTCTTGTTGAGTGCTTCCTGACTGGAAGATGGCTCTTTAGCACATCCCACATTGTTTTTGGAAGTGAGGCCAATGTTATATCCTGATTGCTTAAACGTGGGACCTCTGCTGTCGAATCTTTATCTTTCCCAGCCACTTTCAGTTTGAAACCGTCCTGGGAGGCCCCCGGTTCATTTTTGGGTTTTCCCATGGTCACAACTGTTCTAAACTTCATACAGTAACACTCTGGAGTTCCACTTACACAGCACATCTGAAGAAAACCAATACAGTTTAACTTGTTTTTTTATCTTTATAGGTTCAGCAATGTGATCGCTCACAAGGAACATGTCTGGAAGAAGCCCGTCCCGTGATTTATGTAGTGCACCACTGCTACATTGTCCATTATTAGAAGAATGAATATGTTTGTTCTCTTTTCGGTGAGGCGTCTGTCAGCAAAGTCTGCTGCCAGGTGTTTCTGGCAATTGATGTGGAAGAGTTGTCCCTCAGTTGACCATTCACCACCGTCTGATGCTCCTTTGCACAAGGCTCCCTAGCCTCTTCTGCTCGAACTGGACTCTATAATCAGTGCCGATTCTGAGCAGAATATTGCTCTTCGGTTCCATGTGTCCCTCCGACATGATCACCATATCAGCGCTTTCTAACCTCTTATGAGATGGGAATTGGGGCATTGTGAAAACCTGTGTGATGGAAAGCCTGAATTTTGAATTTTTGTAGTGTTCTGTAGTTGAGGGGAGCTGTGAAAATTGCCTGAATGGAGGCGCACATGACAGCAGTCATCCAGTCACCCATGCAAGGTCTCTGGTGGGAACCATAAGATTCTCTGAATATCTTTTCCTTTTTTTTGTTGGTAGATGATTATTTTAGAACAGCTTTAACAAAAAGAACTTCAAAATCCAAGAAATTAAGGGACTAACTCAGAATTAGGTTCAACTTTGGTGCATTTATGACAAGATCCAGAAGTTCCAAAAAGTGGACCACCATGGCCGCTTCTTCTGTTAACCGAGTCACATCTTCAGCCATGATGAGAATCTCATTTAGGTAAATTATCAGTCTGATTTCTGCTGCCCTGAGACAGACACCTGGCTGATAGAGGATCTTTGTAAAATACCAAGGAGCTGAGGACAGACTGAATGGAAGGCTGATGAACTGATGCATCACCTGTTCCTATAAAAATCCTAGCCACCTTTGATCACCTTGGTGCATTGGAACTGAAAAACTGGTGTTTTTGAGATCCACTCAAACTAACCAGTCCTGTCTCAGCATGGTATCTCTGAGTAGGTGGATGTCCTCCATATTGTTTTTTATACAGTGTTTTGCTCTCTAGCTTCTGCCTTCTCCTACCTTCAGACACTGATCTGATGACCTCCCAGCTCCATCTACCATTGATCCCCTTTGTCAAAGTCAGTAGGTATTCACATGATGAGCTGGACCTGTGACCACCATGTATGGCAGCAGGGAGACATGATTTTTCTACTGTCTCCTCCCCTGATACCAGGCACAGCCCATATGTGGTCAAGCATCAGCCCTTACACCCATGTAGACATGCCCTGTGGGGGAGATGAGCTCCCCTGAGCCACCGCAGAGGTTGCTGCAGCTCATGAACATGAGCACTTCTCTCCCCTGGCTGGGAGAGCTGCCACACAGCAGCACCATCTCAGGCCCCTGGCTACCCAACCTGACTCCCCAAGTTCACTCCCAAACCTGTGACCTGTGTTGCTGGCACGGAAGGGTATGTTGCTTCAGCTGGGCCCTCAGGTAGCCAAGAGGCCCTCCATTTTGAAGTGCCAGTAGGTGATATGATCGTTGTGTCCAGAGGTTGAATATCAGCTAGCAACCACCATCCTTTTTATAGACCAAGAACAGGGAACTGATAAAGGTCTGAAGGTCTTGGAGAAGAAACTACTACTGTGCCATTTGTCTGCATGTAATGAATTTCCTCTCTGATGGGGGTTCTATCCTCTGCAGAGAAATGGAGAAGGGAAGGTGAAAAAAAGAATTGAAGGAGGGAACTCGAACTCCAGATTGTAATCCCTCACTGCTTGGCTCATCCAC
Source organism: Neoceratodus forsteri (assembly GCA_016271365.2). NCBI lineage: Eukaryota > Metazoa > Chordata > Ceratodontiformes > Ceratodontidae > Neoceratodus > Neoceratodus forsteri. The sequence continues at coordinate 1,688,007,371 of CM057452.1, read as the reverse complement.
AGATCTTGAGAAATAAGACCCCAATTGTGATCAAAGGCCTTGCGGCCTGCTAATTGTAGGGGGCCCTGGAGATATGAGAATTTGTTGATTCTGGCAGAGAGGTCTGGAAGGATAGTACTTATCTGTGGGGTTGGTTGAAGCAGGGATCTGTGTCTGCTGGGTCTAAAACTTGTTTCTTCTCTCCCTCTAAAATTTCCATGTGGAGTAGGGGCTAGAGAGGGATGCTTGGGGGTTCTAGTCAAGAGGTGGCTTCTGCCTCTTCTGGCTCATCCACAAATGGTAGCTGAGGGAGTAGAATGTGTATTTTGTCTCCTGAATCCTGTGGAAGGTTTTGCTGAGCTTGCTGAGGTCTTTTAGGAGGGATTCTCCAAAAAGCTTCCTTTCAGCCTGGGAAGTGAGGTCTGTGGCCTGAGGACAAAACAAAGGAGAGAAATTAGACTTCTTTCCATAAAAATCATCACTTTTGCGTTGCCATGGAGGCAAACTGCACACTGGAATAAGGCTCTAATATGTAATGGGTCCATCAGGGTGTCTGCTGCATCCCTTAATAGGTTTGGTTACCAAAGTTCCGAAAGGGATGATACCCCCCCTTGGGATTGCCTGCGCTGGCCCTCACCTTCTTGACTCCGTTGGGGTGCTGTGGCCTTGCACTGATGTTTAGACATTGGGAGATAGTCCTTCTTATCCTGCACATCCTGCAAGACAGAATCCAGACCAGACCCAAACAATAAGCCTCCTTCAAATGGAAGGCTAATTAATAGGTCCAGCAGCCTGACACATCCAGGAGTTTCTCCTTATATGTCTGTAGGCTCCTGTTGAGGCCTCTCATTGGGTCCTTACTTGCTTTCTCCAAATCTGTGGAGAAAAGTTCATCAAATTCCCAGAATCAGTCTGACTTGATGGTCCAACTGGGGTTAGGGAGAGCATACCTCTCAACCTCCTGCCTCATAAATCAGGGACAAGGCTTAAAAAAATCAGGGACAAAGGACCAAAATCAGGGACACATCTTCTAAATTGATGATATCCTCTCAGGAAGCTGGTAATATAAGGGGCTTGGTGTAAAATGCATTTTCTAAGTAGCAACAAGTCTGTAACTTTAATGTGTGACATTATTTTGTGCTTACAAGCTCCACTGTTTGGTCACGGAAACACAATTTTAAGGAGGGACAGGGTAAAATGTTGAGGCAAAATCAGGGACATCCCTGAAAATCAGGGACAGTTGAGAGGTATGAGGAGAGTATTTTGAGATTCTGCATCTATCTCTTCTGTCCAGACTTTTGAGAAAACAGAGTTGAGCTGCTAGACAGCCCTGCACAGACCATTTTTACACATGTATTATTTATTTCATATGTTTACTTTTATCACTGCCTTGTATTGCGCGCCTTCACTTTACTTGTGTGATTTGTTTACACCTAGCTTACATTATTTATTTACACATTACTCCTTGTTATTGTATTAATTGCATTGTTTTGGTTCCCCCCTTCCCCGACTCACCTGGACACAGTCTGTTAACTAAGTACTATATACTATGTCTTCCTTATTTATTTATTTTAATTTTGATGACCGGGTGGGCCCTCTGGGACATACTGTCCCTATTTCAGGGGCAGCCCGGGGAATAATACATTCCAAGAATAAAGCGGTATGATCCTATACAGCAGTAAGCTAGGTACAAACATGTAAGAATACAGTGGTAATACAACAGCACATTCAGATGAGGACAGAGAATAAAAATTCAGTGTGTAAACAGAGTCACTGATTAATCCAAGAAATTCAGTCATGTGACAGTTGTTATACAGATAGTATTCCTGGTAAAACTTGTGAAATAAATAAGTGGCATTAGGTAAATAAAATTCCCTCTACTTCCTGCATGGCAGTCTTTACAGCCAACAAAGCAGAAAGGGAGTTTTTCTGTGTGCAGAAGAGTTCTCTTAAAAAATGCTAAATCACCTTTTTTCTGAGTTGAAAAAGATAACAGTATCTCACTACAGTCATTGAGGATTAATGGCCTCATTTTCACCTTGTCTGGCAGACAATGGGACATGATTGCTTAAAGGAAAGATAATGAGTCAGTTTTGACTGAGGCGGATGGCAGATAAAAGGGAGGCAATGAGCTATAAATGATCTTGCTGCATCAAGCAGACCTGTTTTTTTTTTTGCTTTTTTCTTTATTTGATTTTGTAAGTAAAACTTACATCACAGTTTTACATAGGAGGATAGCATTATTCAGCAATATACGCAGTATTCTCTTATAAAGGACTAGTGAAAGACACCCCCTCTTATGTTACAGCATGGGGGGAATTGACCATACTTTCTCCTATTGGTTAGCTATAACTGACCCTATAACCAAGGAAGACCAAAGGGGAATCAGATTAAGGATTATATCACACTGTGTGCCTTATTATCATCATTAGTGATTTATGTCTAAAACGATTCTACCAGTGTTCCTAGCAACTATTAGAAAGGAATTATATGTTCCCAGGCTCTCAGGAAGAAAAATAACAACAGTTTTACCTAACAGAAATAATAATAAAAAAAAAAACAGATTAATTATGCATCCTAAACCAGTGTGTACCAAAATGGTATTAAGATTAAATAGCCATATGTATTTGTATATTTTAAAGGAAAGCATCCGAACATCAGAACAGTTTCATTTAGTCCAGGGAGGTCTTAAAAAACAGTTCCTGAGTCCACCACCTGGATAGGCAGCACATCTTTTAATTGATTTTAGTCACCAATTATGACCCCAGAAAATATAACTATATGGACCCAAAAAAGAAGAAGAAGGGCCATTATCATGTATATATATATTAGAGGCAAAAAACTCAGTTTAATGCATCAGTTAGGGTTGTTCCACAGCGACAAACGTGAGGAAATTCGGTGTTAGGGTTGAAACCCACTTTGCACCCCTTCAGCCCACCCCCCCAACTGGAATCAGGGTGCGTGTTGGGGTCGTCGGTGCTAACTCTCACCCCATCACATGTGAAAAGAAGCTGAGGAATAGGGGAATGGGGTGAGAGTTAAGACCGATGACCCCAACACACACCCCGATTCCAGTTGGGGGGGTGGGCTGGAGGGATGCAAAGGGGGTTTCAACCCTAACATTGAATTTCCTCACTTTTGTCGCTGATGCATTAAACTGAGTTTTTTGCCTCTAATTTCCCTTTTTTTTTGAGAATAACAATAAATAGTGAATGTAATGCGGCAGCGAGAGCGCGGGGCCATAGTAGTAACATTGTACCCGCAAATGCAAATCGTAATGCGCATGGTGATGCAAAGCAAAACAGAAAGAGAAACAGTACTGTAGACAGAAATGTTAAAAACAACGCAAATGCAACCACAAATGAAAACGCAAAGGATAACGCACATGGTGGCGTAAACGTGGACAGTAAGTGAAATGGGTACGGAACCGCAGGAAGAAATGGTAATGGTAACAGTAATTTAAGCACACAGGCTGGTTTTCCCCAAAAGCTGTATAGAGAAAGACAATGAGTACAAAGAATGTATGCAAAATAATGACTCTCGGAACAGAAAAATGAGGACTTGGAATAGTAAATTGCTTATATCTCAGGAACCGTACGACATAGAAAAAAAATGTAAAAGTCACATGAATTATCACTTTCCTGGCTAGTTTTACACTTAACCCCATTGGGGGGCTAAGTGTCTTTTTGACAAAAAGTCCATATCTCGCACTGTTTCCGAGACACGGGCCCTGAAAGGCGCAGCTAACGCCATAATGTTATTCTATGGGAAAAGAACAGAAGTTCAGAGTGCCATAACTTTGCCCCCCTGCAACATTTTTTCACCAAAATACTGAAAGGCTCATCTGTGGGATGTTGGCTATGTTTCCTGCAAATTTCAGCCCAAAAGACCAAACCGTTATTTTGCAACAGGGCGCTAAACGATTGCTGCAATGCGTCGTACGCCGTAATGTTATCCTATGGGAAAAAGCGTCAACTTTGGAGTACTGTAACTTTGCCGCTGTGTAATATTTTTTCAACAAAATACTGAAAGGCACATTTGTGAGATGTCGGCTGTGTTCTTTCCACATTTCAGCCCCAAACTCCAAACCGTTCTTTTGCAGCGAGGTGCCAAAGAATTGCTGTCATTTTCCCACAGCCTAGAAAAGTACTGTCGCAATTTGCGAAAGCTTTCGCAAAAATTTGCGACACTTTCATGAGTGCGACACTACTTTCTAAAATTACTTTTTCCAGAAATCTGAAAAACATATTTCTGGGGTGTTTTGCCCTAAAATAAAGACATTGCTAGCATCCTCAGGGTCCGACTAGGTCAGGGGTTCTCAAATAGTGAGGCCAGCCCCCCTTGGGAGGCCCCAACCTGTTCCAGGGGAGGCTCAAGCAAGTCTTGAAAAAGTACTTTATTTCAGTTTTGAACTTTATAGTTTTTGTGTGAAGGGATAAATAAAGCAAACTGAAAGAGGATAATAGTAGGTGAATTTATGTATTTATTCACAAGTCTGTGACCAGGGAAGGTACTGTACACCGAGCCATGGCTTATTTCAGGTGTACCCAGGGAAGGGTAGTGAGAGAATACAATTTGAAATGTAACTGCAAAACACTTAAGCAATACAAAATTAATAAAAGTGCAAACAAATTACGAACAATAAACGAACAATGTGAGGAACAATTGATCAAATAGACTGGCAGCAGAACTGTCCAAACACAAGAGCTAACTATACAGATACTAGGAATAAGAGCAGGAGGGAGCAAAATGATCCCTGAGAAGTTGCTTAAGAGCAGGGGGAGAGGGGGAGAGGCAGAGGTCAGCAGGAAGGTTATTCCAGATAGAGGGGAAACAGAAAAGCAGTCTGACCCATGAAGGTATGGCAGTAAGGGGTAATGGTTCGAGAATCAAAATATTGGAGCAAGTAGGTTGTCCTGTTTGGGGGGGAAGGGGGTTACAATAAGCTGAATAACATGAGAGCCAGCTATGCAAAGAGGTTTCAATTTATTACTGATGTACTGTGAAAAGTAGGCTATTTTTCTATAGGGAGGCCCAAAAATATTTCAGTATTTTGTGGGAGTCTCACAATCTTTTCCATGGCTTAGGGGAGGCTCACTATGACAAAGTTTGAGAACTATTGGACTAGGTGAATACAAAAAGAATTAGGTTGCTACAGGGTCCCAAATTTAAATGCCAAGCATTTTTCTGATCACCAACTGAAAACAAAATGGCAGATTTGCGACAGTAAAAGGGCTATTTGCGAAAGTAAAAACTGCATTTGTGACACTATCGAACTTTTTGTTAACTTTTCCCATTGACTTATAATGGGAACTTGTTTTTTGAATAACTTTTGAACCATTTAATATTTTTTCACAAAATCTTTGAAAGGCACATTGGGGACCCTGGCTGCACATTCCCTGAAGATTTTGGACCAGTCACACAAACCGTGCGACCTGTAGGTGCGACCGTAGAATTCCCCAAAAAGCGTAAACGCACACGCAGATCACGCTTAATAACTCCACTGCCGTATATCTGACCAGTATGAAACTTGGCAGATCCCAAGGCATATGGGTCTTGATTCTGTATTCCAAATTTCAGCCAAATATTTTGAACGGTTGCAAAGTTATTAAGGTGCAAAATTCTGGGTTTAACATGTAAGTGGCTCCTCAACCCTAACTATAGTGGCACTACCATGCCACTATTATATATATATATATATATATATATATATATATATATATATATATATATAAATATTTGAAACCCAAAAAAACTCACATCTCACAAATAAGTGGGAAGGAAACATATTTCTTCTAGGCCCTTCAAAATTCCAAAGTACGTTACCGGCCCCACAAACCAGTTTTAATCTCCTTCCGAAGAGGAACCTTTCTCGTCCACAGCAAGGTCCGATTCCATGTGGGCAACCAGCTTCTCTGCCTCCTGGGCTTCGTTAAACAAATACTGTTGATCTCTCCACAAGATTCGCAGCTTGGCCGGTAACAGCAGTTGGTGGTGAATTTTCATCAGGCGGAGCCGGCCTCGGAGACTGTCAAAGGCTTTGCGCCGTTGGTGTGTGCTGTAAGATAGGTCCAGAAATAGTAGAAGCGAGTCTTCTCTGTATCTGAGAGCTCTACGGGAGCATGCAACCCTCAAAGCTCTATCTCTGTTCCTTATCCCAGTGCAAACTATAAGAAAAGTCCGGGCAGTCATAGGATTTGGCAGAAGCACATCATGGGGTGATCCTGAAGGGCTTCTCAAGAGATAGTGGGGGATTGGTTTCCTCTAGGCCCAAGATAACTGGAAGCATGGATCTGGTAAAGAATAAAGGGTAATCTCCCTCAGCACCCTCCATCAGGCTGGGTACTCATAAGTTTTGTTGCCCAAAGTGGACCCCTAATTCAAATAACACACCACACTGTATTTTGGTATAAAAAAGGCCACAGTTCTTTTTACTTATTCAAAAATTGTTTGCATTACATGGAACACTTAACATTTATAAAGCCTAATATGTACATAACATCTTACAGTTATGCACCTTACACTACATATCTATATACATACATCACTATACATAACATCATTTCAATCATATGTACATTAAGTATCCCATCCCGTAAGACCCCTTGGGCAGCCACAATTCATGTATTGCTGGAACCCCGGCTCCTTCATCCACTTATTTGAGGGTAACTCTGGCCCTTTAGTCCAACAGACCCATTGAGGGCCGTGTCTTCCCTCAAGACAGTTCCCCTTCCCATCTTCCTGAATTTAGGGCCTCCTAGACCTTTGACGAGGAGCATGCCCATCCGGGGCTGCACTCCCCATCTCTAAATCTTGGCTCCCAGCGTTTTGGTGCACGGCCCTGCCTGGGTGCCTTCCTCCCCTGATCTCCGAGGCATACCCATCCTAGGGTTGTGCCTCTCACCGGTGACACCCAATCACAGCTCTTCTTCTCATGTCCAGAGCCTCTCTTACCCAGGGTCAGCCATGAATTACCACCACTTACATATGGTGCCAACACATATCCCCCACTAATGCTCAAGGGATGTTACTTTTACCAAACAGTACTGTCTTGCAAAAATCATTTAGGGTATTGTTAAACATATAATTTCCCATGTCCAACAAATGAACCCCATCCTGGCTATATGGGCCCTTATCCATTTTGGTGATCAAGAAATGCCTGATAACCTCTAATCCCAGCGAGGCCGCAAAATGGGACACCTCCCTATTCACAGACCTACGTGCTTTTTCCATGGCTCCTGCCTTTCACTCACCATACCACTGCTGGCGTGGTATCATTCTTGTCCATGCCAGAATGGTGCGAGGCAACATTTGTTTTAAGTGGGCCAAACCCCTCTTAATATCCCCAATTAATCTGGGTGCCCCTAGGGTGACCAAGTCATTCCCTCCCAGGTGAATAACCAGCGCGACCGGTGGTTGACGATGTAGGCCCAGTCTAAAAATAATTTTTTCCAATGCCCCCCCACTTCATCTCCCCTTTCCTCCCAATGAATCACAGCTCGACTTCTTGGAATGCCCAGCTGTGTTGTGTAAGGCCGTTTTTTCGCCCTCATGTATGCCTCCCTCACGTGTGAATGACCCACGATCCATATCCGAGGGGATGTTGCAGCCATGCCTGTAAGACAAAACAGAAACATGTGAGTATTCTCCCACTTTGAGCTTCATAGAAACATAGACTTTGACAGCAGATAAAGACCACTTGGCCCACCCAGTCTGCCCATTTCCTACCTACTGGATAAGCTGCAGATTCTAGTTAACCAACAGCCTACTTCCTGCCATCCCCCACTACAATTGCCTTATGTCTGTCCCATGCATGTTTGAATTCCCCCACTGTTTTAGACCCAACAACCTCCCCAGGAAGGTGGTTCCATGCATCCACCACTCTCCGTGAAAAAAAATGTCCTTACATTACCCCTGAGCCGTCCCCCCTCCATCTTTAAATTGTGCCTCCTTGTTCTTACACATCTCTTTTTCTGAAAGATGCTACCCTCCTGGACTTTGTTGATTCCCTTGAGGTACTTGAACATTTCTATCATGTCCCCCCTGTCCCTCCTTTCATCAAGGGTATACATATTAAGCTCTCTCAGTCTCTCTCCATATGATTTCTGATGCAGACCCTGCACCATTTTAGTTGCCCTCCTCTGGACTGCTTCCATCCTGTCTACGTCCTTGTGTAGCTGAGGTCTCCAAAACTGCACACAGTACTCCAGATGGGGTCTCACAAACTGTCTGTACAGAGGGATTACCACTTCCCTTTTTCTACTTGTGATGCCCCTTCCTATGCATCCCAGTATCCCCCTGGCTCTCCTTACTGACTTCTCACATTGCTTAGCAACCTTTAGATCGTCTGATATGACTACCCCCAAGTCCCGTTCCATTTTTGTTGTTGTTAGTACCTCCCTGCTATTGTGTACTCTTCTCCTGGGTTTTGTTTCCCAGGTGCATTACTTACTTCTTTGCATTGAATCTAAGTTGCCATATGTCTGACCATTCCTCCAACCTTGCCAAGTCCTTCTCATCCTTTCTACCCCCCATGTATCAACTCTGTTACAGATTTTGTGTCTTCTGCAAAGTGGCATACCTTTCCCTCAGACCCTCTGCAATGTCACCTATAAAGATGTTAAAGAGGACTGGACCCAATACTGAGCCATGAGGTACTCCACTAGTGACCCCCTTCTTCGGAATGTGTTCCACTCACTATTATCTTCTGTGTCCTGTTGTGCAGCCAGTTTGCTACCCAGGCTACCACCCTGGGACCCACTCCCAGGCTGGCTAACTTGATTATTAATCTTTTGTGCGGGACTGTGTCAAATGCCTTGCTAAAGTCTAGGTAGGCCATATCCACAGCCCCATCCTGGTCTATTACTTTGGTCACCCTGTCAAAGAAATCTATCAGATTCATCTGACATGACCTTCCTGCTGTAAATCCATGCTGCTTTGGGTCCTGTGCCCCGCTGGCCTCTAGATACTCAACAAGTCTTTCTTTCAGAAATGATTCCATCATTTTCCCTACCACTGAGGTCAAACTTACAGGTCTGTAGTTTCCTGCTTCTGCCTTGCTCCCACTTTTGTGAAGGGGAATCACACCTGCCCTCCTCCAGTCCTCAGGTACCACCCCATCCTCCCATGATTTGTTAAAAAGTGTGGTCAGTGATGTCACTAGGTCCTCCCTTAGTTCTTTTAGGATTCTGGGACAAATCCCATCAGGCCCCATTGCTTTGTCCACCTTGAGTTTTATGAGTTCTTTCAGGACTCTTTCTTCTGTAAATGGACTGGTGTCAAACCCCCCCACCCAGAGTGCTTCTATTGTCTGGTTTAGGTAACTCCTCCTCATCTTCTTTTGTGAATACTGAGCAAAAGTATTCATTCAGTATCTCTGCCTTTTCACTGTCTCCCTCTGCCCACCTCCCCTCTCCCTTATTAATCTTCACTATTCCTCCCTTAACCTTTCTATGCTCCCTAATGTACCTATAAAATGTTTTACCCCCCTCCTTAACTGAATTGGCTATTTTTATCTCGGTTTGGTCTTTTGCTATTCTGACTGCCTTCCCCACTTCTTTCTGCTTTAATTGATACAGTTCCCTGTCGTGCTGCTTCTGTGATTCCTTATACTTTCTGAATGCAGCCTTTTTCTCCTTAACCTTCCCTGCCACCTCTTTTGAGAACCATAGAGGTTTTTTATTCCTCTTTGTTTTCTTTATCTGTTTCACACAAAGGCTTGTTGCCTCTATGATGGCAGTTTTGATTTTTCTCCATTGCTCTTCCACCCCTCCTTTTTGGCCATTTGCTAGTGTATTCCTCAGGTAATCACCCATTTTGCCAAAGTCAGTTACAACTTGTGCTGAGTTCCCTAGTGTCACTTCCTGATGTGTTATGCTGAGGCCTAATATAACCCATGTATGCTTTTGATGCCCATCTGCCGACCCCTTTTATTTGTTCTTCTTTTAACCCACACCTGGCTGCCTCGGTGGCTGCTCCAATTCTGAATGAATGGGTGTTGTATGAGGTCAGGTTTTCACCTGCCATCCATAAACCCTTCCTTAGGACGGCCGTGAACTGCCGCCTTGTGACTGCTTTTCCATCCCCATGCACAAACAAATGCCCCGGTCCTGCTGGATGACCCACCACATACTCCTTCATTGACAACCATGGACAAATGTTCCCTGGGAGAGCCATAAACAGTGTTATAATGGCGGGGGGGGGCTGCACTGGTTCGTTTTTGATTTTCGCAGCTGAAGAAACAGTCTGTCTTGCCAGATGACAAGATCACTGAACTGGAGATTGGTGTTCTGACCCGATGAGTTAGACTGTGGTACCAACTCTGACACCTGGAAGGCCCCGAAAAATGCACATATGTATACGGCCCTGAAAAGCTTGGTTTTGTAGCCCAAGCTGCAAGTAACTGCTAGTGTTTTCAGGAGGCTGGACAGTTCAGCTATACCTATGGGCTTCCTTGTGTCCAACTTTTTTCCCACGAGTCTAGACATGCCTTGTATCATTTTCTTTGTAATGAAACTGTTGGTTGGGTCAGGGTTGGGTCAGGGAAACCCTTGGATTTGCGAAGAAAGGCAATGCCCGCCAGTTAGAGGCGTATAGCTGCCAGAGACTTTCCGTGGCTTTCTAAGAGGAGGATGTAGCCTTGAACTTGTCTTTGGGTATTGTGTAGTTCCACGCTTACCTCGTGACCACAGAATTGCTGGAAAGACCCATAGCTACCTACATACTTCCTCCATGTCGAAGGGACCACAGCGAGCTGTACCAGTTGCTGCAATCTTGGTTCCCAAGTCTCCAGACCGCTTCCGGTATCTGTGTGGGGAACTGGTCCGCCCACGGGGCTAGCCACCTGAAGTGCTCAAGCTGAAATCGAGACAGGGCATCAGCTATAACATTTTCTTTTCCTGACAAATGAAGTGCCTTAAAAGAGATGTTGTACTGTAGGCAGCATAACACAAAGACCTGCAGGACCTTCACTACTTCTTCAGAACGAGACGTCTGTGAGTTCAATATGTCTGCTACAGCCCTGTTGTCTGTGTGAAACAGCACTTTTTTATTCCGAATTTTGTGACCCCACATCCTTATAGCTACCATGATAGGAAACAATTTGACAAGAGTGATTTTTTTGTGAGCTCTTTCGATATCCAATCCTGCAGCCAGTGTCCTGCAAACCACGCACCTTGCCAGAATGCCCCAAAGCCAATGCCACTGGAAGCATCGGTCACCATGTGCAGATCCAACCGTTGGTCTGCCGGTGTCTGCCAGATGGTGATATCATTGAAATCTTGTAAGAAGAGTTTGCAAACCTGTAAGTCTGCTTTTATGCCCTGCATTAGTCTGATGTGGTGAAATGGTTTTAGAGCCCCCCCAATGCCATCCGCCTGAGGAATGGCCTGCCTGTGCAAATTGACCGGCATGCAAAATTCAAGTGACCTATAACCGATTGCAGCTGTTGTAAGGTCACCTTCTTTGCCCTTCCCATCTCACCTAACAGTTTGCTCAAAAGTGCCACCTTGTCTTGTGGTAGCCGGGAAACCATGGCCTTGGAGTCTATTTCTATGCCCAGGTATTAGAGACAGGTAGCAGTGCCCTCTGTTTTTTCCTGTGCTAGCGGGACACTGAAATACCCCATTAGTGAGGTGAAACCCTGCAGCATCTCCGCACATGTGGTTCCCGCCCAGGGGCCCACAAATAGGAAATTGTCAAGATAATGAACTATATGTGTGTTCTGTGTGTGTTTTCTGGTGGCCCACTCCAAGAAGGTTGAGAATTCTTTGAAGGCTGAGCAGCTTATGGAGCATCCCATGGGCATAGCCTTGTCCATATAGCATTGACCTCCAACTTTAAAACCCAGTAGATCCTGATCACTCAGATTTACTGGTAACAGGCGGAAAGTGGATTTAATGTCACTTTTTGCCATCATTGTCCCAAGGCCTAGCTCATGTATGTGGCGCAGTGCCACATCAAAAGTTGTGTATTGCACTGTGCAGTCCTCTGGGTTGATGAAGTCATTCACTGAACTACCTTTCGGGTAGGACAGGTGATGAATGAGCCTGTATTCCCCTACTTCCTTCTTGGGGACCAGCCCCAATAGGGATACCCTGAGGTTGTGAACTGGGGGGTAGTAGAATGGTCCCGCCACCCTGCCTGCCTCTACCTCTTTGGCAATTTTCTTCTCCAGGATATTGGGAAGTAAACTTGCAGACTTGAGACTGTGAGTTGTAGTTTCTACCCTTGGCCCCTTGTATGGTATCCTAAAACCATACTTGAAACCGTCATGTACATATTTAGCTATTGTTTTTTCCGGGTAGCAGTCAAGTCAGGGGTCCATCCGGTCTAACCGTACAAGTGAATTAGCTAAACTTCCCAGACCCCTTTCCTTTTTCACTGCTTGTTCCTTCATTGTTTGGTTTCTTGGAGGATTGTTGTGTGCATTCCGAGACCTTGTATTCTCCTCCGCACAGCTTGCAGATATGGCTGTATTTACAAAAGGAATGAAAACATTTTCCTTTATTGTAGTCATAACATGCCTTCCTCCCTGACCTCTTCCTCTGTTCTTTCCTATACTCTCCCCCTGTTTGTCTGGCAATAACATGACCACCATCAGTGTAAGTTACTACATTGGGCTGGCCGCGCATCATATAGTGGACCCATAGGTCTATGTGTGTCTTTTCCCAGTTGAGATTGGGTTGCTGAGATAGTTTTAAATGAAACCGCTTGTACTTTAGCCACGCATATCCATCAAAGGACAGATGTGCGAATTTTATGGTATCCCTGTATTTTAGCAGAGCAATTAACTTATCAGGGTGTTTCATCCCATAAACTGACATAAATATGTCAAATGCTGCTGCCCAATTCTCAAATGTAAAAGGCACCTTTGGCCGCCGTGGCCTCTCTTGTTTATTCTTTTTCTCATCGTTCACTTCTGGGATCTCCCTGTGCAATAACAAGAACATGTCTATAAATTCCCCTTTCCAGATTTCCTCCCTGACAGTGTCAGATAAGTGGTCCCCTAATGGGTCTTCCACCCCGGCATATGCCCAATGCTCTGGTGCTGTTGTTTTTGAGCTGGTTAAAATGTCACCTGCCGAAGTATTGGGAGTGGATCCGGTTTGAGAGGCAACCATTTCCTGTGCTTCTAAGCCTGACGTCAAACTTTCTTTGTTGGCTGGAGGATGCTGTATTGTAGAGGGCACAGCACCTGTCCATACCTGAACTGCTGCTCCTTGAGCATTATCTCATCCTGCCGCCGCCCCGTGGGAATCAATTGATTGAGGAGGCTGAACCCACAATTGCTCGATCCCATGGGTGATCTGCTGTCCACCCCCTAGATGACTTGAGGGGGCCTTTTCCAGCCCTACACATGCGGGTTGTATACTCCTTTGTGTCATCCCCCCCATCTATCTATTGGGACCTGGTATCCTACCGCAGCGGGCTATGCCCACTGATGTGTCCTAAAACCAAAGCTATCTATTGGTGCTTGCGCTTTGCCCCCCTGCCAGTCTCTGGGAGGCACCCTTGCCTGGCTCAGTGGCCGAAGATGCCCGCGACCCTGTGTTGGGAGCGGTCGTGCTCCCATGCTGGGTTGTTGGGAGACTAGGAGCGAAGGGGCCCCATGGATTCATTGTTGCCCAAGGGGTGGGCAAATTACCTGGCCCCCCCATACATGAATGGCCACATGAAGGGGTTGTGTTGCCATATTTGGTGCCATGGCATTGCCGGCACTGAATTGTCCCCTGAAGGCCCGTGCTGCCCTATCTGGCTGACTACCTTTTCTCCCCCTTGATCTCCCTGTGTTTTACCAAAATCTAACTGATGATGGCGGCCCCCCGTCCTGTCTCCCAAGAGCCTGGCCCCCTTCCGTTCCCTTACCTTTGTAGCCTTAGCCACATCTTCCAGGTTTTTTCTCCATTTTTTATACCTTGTCTCTTCTGTTACTGCTTCCCGTGGTAGCCATTCCCGGCTCTCACTGCATTGCTCATCTTTGCTATCGGAATCAGACCACACCAATTCCACTGACACATCACTGTCCTGATCTCCCTCATACTCACCGATTTTTGGCTGGACCATTGTTGCCACTGGGTAGTTTTTAATTTCTTCATTCGGTGCCCTGGGCTGGACCACGGACTCGCTCTCCTCGACTCCGCTCCGTTTTTTCTCCATACGCTTTCTGCATGTCTCTGCCCCTGCTTGAGCCTTACGCTTCTTCTGCCCACCTTGCCCCTTTTTATTACCAGCTTTTTTCTGAGCCACGGATTCCAATAATCGGGCCAATGGCTGACTACATCTAGGTTGACGCCCCTCATCCTCAGCCGGCCCCTGAGGTCTGTGTTCCACTATGGTGGGGGAGTCTACTTCTGGCAGCTGTTGCTCGCCTGGACGGGCAACCCGCAGTTCTGGTTCCAGCCTGGATATGGCTGCCAGCCAATCTGACCCGCCAATGTCTTTTAAGCGATGCAGGGCCTTGCGTAAAACTTGGTCCTGACCTTGTGCTGGGGTAGCCAGTTCCACAGCTTGTGTCTGGCTTCCTGGACCTGAAAGGTCTTGACTGATACCCTGTGCTGGTGTAAAATTTTGGGAGGCCTGGCTGTCCAGAACCTGCTTATCCTGGGATTCAGTCATTGTACAGGTATTAATTGTAAGGGGCAAAGTGGTTCTATGTGATGCAATACCTATTTGAGACAAAACATATTTGTTATTCCTGCCTATGTTTTAAATGCCCTCTACCAATTAGCACTCTAGCCGACTGTACCAAGGCTATTCTTTGAATATACTGCTCCTTAACATACAATCGCTACCTTGATGGGGTGGGGAGCGAGTCTTTCTTCCCTTTTCTCCCCCTTTCTTTTTTATTCTCCTGCAGGGAATGCGTGGGGGCTCCTAACATCTAGTATTGAAACATACTCACTAACTTGGACTCAGAATACCACCCTAAAATACGACAGACACCAACAAAGGCTAATTGGGAAAAAAAAAAGGCCCCCACCACCCAGGAAGGAAACCGACCAGCAGGCAAAGGATCTACTACAGCTTAACTTATACCCTAATACTGATTAAGTCCTACCCAGTGTCTACATTGCAAGCCATTATAAAGATGCCCCAACTAAAGGCTAAAGAAGAAATGGGAGAAACAGCAGAAGCTGGGCAATATCTGCTGAAGTGAAGGGTTACATATAAAGATAGAGAGGGGGTGCAGGTGGAGCAGGGATGGCGGGGAGGGCAAAAGGGGACCCAGCCCCCCCGAGGCGAGCCAGCTACTCCACCGAGCGCAGACAACCCGGGGTAACCTGCAGGGGGGGGCCTACCAACTGCCAAAAGCTGGGGAGGCAACAGTAAAATAACCAAAAGGCTGACCAAAAACCCAGATGCACACACAGACAATACGGAAACAAAAGGGAAGGGGTCTCCCAAAAGCAAAACGAGTATGAGCACACCAAAAGCCGAAAACAGACAAATCTCCTATTAAAGAATAGAAAACTGATCTAACTTGAACTGCTTCTGAATGTAATTTCCAGGATTTCTTTGCAGTGGGAAGTAGCAACCCCCACACACACACACACACACACACGTACGCACTTTTTCAAACATTTTATCATATGAATCATGCAAATTTTATTTTTTATTTTGCAGGTAAGGGCTTTAAAAGAGGCTTCATGCCAGGAACACCATCAAACCAAAAGCACAGAAAGAAACGACCCACAGTTCACAGGCAGGAACTGCAGCAGTCCTGAGGCTGGAAAAAAAGAGCAGGGTTAGAAAACAAAAGACAGAAAAGCAGAGGGAAAATTTTCCCTGAGCTGGAGAATATCATCCCTCTTGCTAGCCCCTGAACTTATGAGAAATGATGGTGGGGAGTAGCGGGGGAAGAACAGGGCCTCCGAGGAGGAAAATTGCATGAAAGGGAGAACTGGAGGGCAGAAGGGTTTGGAGGAAAGGGGGGGCTGGGCCAAAAGCCACCAGGAGAAGCAGAGGAATGGTGACAAAGTGGGTACGCAACATGGTAAGGTGGGTGCGGAGGGGACCTGTGGCCCAGGTGGGCATGAAAAATTTTTGCAAGACAGGCAAGCTGAGAGGTGACGAGAGTGAGGGAGGAGGAGAAGAGTTGAGCCTGGATAGAAAATAAAGGGGGGGTGACCAGAGCGTGGATCCACGTGGCTAGGCCAGGCCAAGCCAGCACGGTGGGGGGCCGGACGCTGCCCGAGAAACCCAGTCACACTAACCTGCAAAGACATGACTGTTCGGGGACAAAGGAAATTCCAGGAATCTGTATCTTCCACTGCACAATACGTTGTGGGAAAGAGCACAATGATAGCTGCGGCTCGACCTGCGGTGGAACTGTTTGCTTTTTATCCTTTAGAGGGAAAGAACGTGCCCTACCTGCTGGCTGAAAAGCTTGAGCTTGGGAGGAGGAGAAAAAGAAAGCACTTACCTCCCGACAATGAAGCCTGGGAATTGTAGCTCACATGCGGGAATCACCAAACGGGGAACCGATACTAAGCCGGTGGGCGACAGGCACAACTGGGGATAAAGAGGTGCTGCAAGGCAGAAACGAGGAAAAACTGGAGGAAAAAATGGCAGGATACAAAACTGAAAACTTCACTGTGAGGAGCTGTTCCAGGAGGGTGAGATCCCCTGGGAACGCTCCTTAAGAGACCCTGCCATGCCACTCCCTGCAGGGGCCATCAGGGCCAGCCCTCTCCGAGGAGATCCTTGGACTGGGTCATTTGCTCGTGGGGCCGTCTCTTCCTATGATGGTGGGTGGCCCTCCTAGCCCCACCCTCTTGGAGGCCATCAGCAAGTCGCCCCCCTGGTGAGAGTCTGGTGGGGCCATTCTCTAGTTTGATTTTCCACCGTCTCCAAACGCTGATGGAGCATATTTTCCTTCACCAACTTCGCTGTAGCATCCACCGATTTGAGCACCGAGGCATCTATTCTCAGGACTGTAGCCTCACATTGATCCATTCTAGTTTCCAGTGTGGACACCCTAGGAGTTAGGGTGTCAAATTTTTTGTCTAAGTCCTGCACAATTTTTACCAATTGATGTAGGGTGGACTGGATAGACGTAAGGGAAGCTTCCTCAGGTGGCCCAGGAACACAGTCCGAAGTCGTGCCACGTTGCAGAGGCATCTCCTCCCAACTCCATCCTTTGGGAGCAAAAAAAAATCACCTGTTGCCACAGCTGTTCCTTTATTTTTGCCCATCTTGGTGACTCTCAGCAAAACACTGTTCCACTAAGAATTTCAGCCAGGATTTGGATGCAGAATAAGTAATATTTTAGATTTAAAACTTATGTTCTCCCGGGAGCTTGAGCTAAATGCTACTTCCTATCAGGCTGCTCAGCAGTGCGCCCCAGACCTGGATTTTGATTCCTATAATTTCCACTTGCATACTTTGTTACCCTGAGCAACTCACTTAACCTCCCCGTGCTCCCAGGATGCACCTGGAAGTGAACCTCAGCTCAGTGTGCCTTTCCCAGCCAACAGTTAGAAACATACAAACATAGACAATGAGGGCAGAAAAAGACATGTGGTCCCTCAATTCTAAATTAAATAAATAAATCCAGGGAGCACGCTGCGCTCCTTGCCCTGCTCCCCATGCTGCATTCTGCCCATGTTGCATGTTTCCTCATGCCACGTTCCATACACTACACTCTGAGAATTTAAAATACTGCATGGGGAATGGGCACAGGTAAACCAGAATCCCTGGATTTGGACAGTCCAGGGTGTGTGGGTGGATGTATGTACCCACCTGTCCCTTTCCCCATTCTTAATACAGTGTATGTGTGCCCACTAGCCCAGCTTGAAGCATTCACCCCAGCCAGACATGACCATGTCTATAAAGAATTGGGTGGGGAAAACCTTATATATATCTGACCCAGTTTTACTCAGGAAACACCATAAAGTCCATTAAGGAAGTGCAACACCAATATGGCCTGGCAAGGAGGGACTTTTACTGCTGCCTCTAGGTGCACCTCTTTTTCACATTCCAAGCCCCTGGTGAGGAGGGACTTTTACTGCTACCTTCAGGTGTGTCACTTTGTCACATCCCAACCCTTAGAAATAAGAGACCACACTAAAATGCTGTCATTTACTGCATATTTAATTTTATACAGAGTCACAGAACACAAGACAACATATTTCTGTTCTGTACAAAGCCATCCAGGAGTCACAGTGGCAAGATACTGTATACATTGGTAAACAATGGTAAGAGGAGCTGAATAAAGTTTTCAAAAAGTCAGAATGGTAGAGGGGATGCTGGGAGGCAAGTAGGGTGTCATCCTTACATGTGTAGAAAGAGTATTCAGGAAATATGTAACCAGTTTTTTTTTTAGGACACTGGTAATAACCTCTCAGTATGGGGCACGTGAGAGTACAGCATGGTGGTGACAGTGTTACATGAGCATGCCCTGGAATCTCAGCTTTTATGAAGGAACTTGAGAGGACAATCTCTGATGCCCTGCAGTCTCTGATACAAAAGATTTGTATCAGTACCCAAAAGGGTGTAAAGATAAACATATTAAAGACCTACTGAGGATAATGCTATCTGCTGCCAAAAAACATATAACAAAGAAATGGCTAACCACTCAGCAAACTCAAACTGAAGACTGGAGGGGGACAGTTAACTCCATATACAAACTAGAGAACATCATCTTTGGGATGCATGATAGGGCTGAGGTCTTTACCTAAAGATGGAACATGTGAGTGATGTAAGTGATGCAGTTTGACCCATCTTTTCTACCCTGAGCAGCCAGGCCTGAAGATGACAGACTGGGGGTGAGATGGACCCCCAGGCTTAATATGGAGAACTGGAGGATTACCTGACCCTCTCCTCTGCCTCTGATCTAATCTAATGTTGGAACAAAACCCACATTGTTATAATGGTGTTATTTGGTGCTTTGGTTAGTTCGGATGTTTTCTGTACAAAGAATACTGACAGCACTGTAAACAGGTTGTACACTGTGTATAACCTTAGTGGGATACTAAACAAAGGATCCCCCACATGACCTGTTTGTAATGAAGCACAAGTTTCTTAAAAAAAAAAATGCTGCCTGCTTGGTATCTTGTTAGTGCAGCTCACTGCTCCCGGCAGCATCTCCTTTCTCGTCTGCTCAGCAGAAAACACCATGGCTACATAAAACTCCAACTGCCAACTGCAGCATTCATAACAAACACCTCTAACCCAATGCAGTGACTTTATCAAAATGAGCAAGGTGACCTCAAGATGTCTTCTTACCCGAAATGCAAGGTAAGGCAAAAACATACCAGATGTTCCCTGAAACTCTGCAATTCACATGACAGGGACACTGAAGGTCAGGACTGGTGCATGAAAAAGCTACTGAGAAACACTACAGATCTTTCTATAGGTGTTAATAAAAGGGAAATTTATGGGTCAAAATGTTAACTGAGATGAGCTGAAGCCCCCAAACTGAGTATCCAGTCCGCATATGACTGGATTCCCATCACAGTGAGTCCTTGCATGGCAGTGGGGACTCAAACTTGGGTGCACAGGTTCAATCCATCTCCCCCAGTGACTAGTTTCACATCACAGTGTGAGTCCTTGCATGGCAGTGGGGGAGACTCAAACCTGGGTGCACAGGTGAAACCCATTCCCCCACCAGTAACTGGATTCCCATCACAATGTAACTCCTTGTATGACAGTGGGGGGACTCACATGCATGGCAGTGGGGGGACTCAAACGTGGGTGTCCAGTGCAGCCCCCCCGTGACTGGATTGGCTTTCTATTACAATATGAGTCCTTGCATGGCAGTGGTGGGGCTCAAACCTGGGTGTACAGGCGCAGCTCCCCCTCCCGTGACTGGATTCCCATCACAGTGAGTCCTTGCATAGTAGTGGTGGGACTCAAACCTGGGTGTACAGGTGCAGTCCCCCTTCCCCATGACTGAATTCTCATCACAGTGAGTCTTTGCATGGCAGTGGTGGGACTCAAACCTGGGTGTACAGGTGCAGCCCTCCTCATTACTGGATTCCCATCACAGTGAATCCTTGCATGGCAGTGGGGGGACTCAAACCTGGGTACATAGGCCAGCCAGGCCAGGCCAGTTCCATATTCCCTACCTTGTGACTGGCTTCCCATTTCAAAGTGAGTCCATGAATGCCATTGGTGGGAGATTGTCCCCCAAACCTGGGTATACAGGTACTTGGCCCAGCACCATCGCCCCCTCCCTGGCGATTGACTTCTTGTCGCAGAGTGAGTCCACATGTGGCATTGTGGTGGTGCATTGGATGTGTCTTGAGTCAGCTAGTGCATCCCCTCCTCTGTCTCACTAGATTTTCTAAGCAGCTGCTGTACCGTGTTCTCTGAACTGAGGCTGGCACCATGTGATAACCCTCTCTTGGTGGCAGCTAGGTAGGAATGGCCCAGGGAGACCCCTTGTATTTATGGTATGACAGACTGCTCGCCAGAAGGCTCCCTTTCAATCAGTACCAACTGTGGCTATCCTTGACCTTGGGGGTGAGTCAGCTCAGACATTTCCTCGGACAGGAAAAATCACACTGTATGGCAGTACAAGCAGCAGTCACACTTTATTTACATGCATTTGGTTACAGACGGGAGCACAATCCTCGATTGTTTTTCTGGTTAGAACTATGCAGACAGGTTCGATCCTGACCCTAGACATGTGTCAAGACCTTAGGGTGCCTTAGTAAAGCTTGTACTCTCCTGTCATAGCAGGAGACAGACAATCCCTAGGTTAGGTTATACTGCACCTTGGGTCACAGCTTGTTCTACTCTGCATAGAATTATAAGTTCTCGCACTATGTTATTAGCTCATGGGTTTCCAAATGTTTTACACATCTTTGGCACCATATCATCTAATGTTACAAGAGGCATCACTTCTGTAGGAACATCGCACATGGACTACAGTTTATTGGCAGGCATCCATGGGTTCCCTGGTCCTAACAGCAGCCATTCCATACCAGGCTAGTCTCCTGGCTGGAGCTCAGAGGCCACCCCTGTCCTGGGTACCTTATATCAGTTTCTACATATTCACCAGACAGTGTGTTTGGCATAGCTTAGTACTGCATACTCTAGCTTGCCAGCTGGTAATGGCTGGCAGTTACCCAAGCCCTCTGCCAGAGGCAGCAGCTTTGGTACCCATCCCAGCTTGGGACCACCTGTACACAATGTAGGCATATTTCCTACCTTGTAGAACTGTCCATTTAGCTAGGCACAAACACTCATTCTCCTTTTTTTTATCATTGTATTCTTTTCTCCCCATAGCTCCTAACTGGCCCCCTTTGGTCTTTCACTCTGTCCAGCCCTGTCACCCACCTTTCCCGGGACTTATCTTGCTTCTTGTTCCATTGTGGATGACTCCCCATGGGAAGGGCTGCCCGGGGTCAACCTCTTACTCGGGAACCGAGTTGAGCTTCGGTTGTGGAGTGAGAGTCTTGGTCAGTGGTGTGGGGCTTGCAGCAGGACAGTTGATAGCATCCTGCACCATCTGGGGATTTTTCACCTTTTCTCCCTCACCGTCAAGCGTCATGCAGGAAATGCAACTGACGCCATAGCATCAGAATAATGCCGCCCCCTCCGTGATACTGGCTCCAGCCTGCACTGCCACCTGTGGTCACCTAGGTGGGAGTATTGTGACAGAGACAAGAAGCCCTCCCAGCCCCCGAGGAGGTGAGTGTCCATGAGATGTTCAACCATGCTTTCCTGGCCGTCCTTCAGTGACCCGGGCTCGTTCCCAAACCGTGGTCATTGGTGTTGCAAGCAGTAGTGCTACCGCTGTGCCAGTGGGCCAGCCAGCACACACACACACTCTCTCTTTCAAAAGCATGATTTTTCAAACTGGAGTAGGTATCAAAGGGTTTATTAATACATACATACATGCCACAGGTCAAAAACACTCTTTTCATCAGCAGTAGCAGAAAGAAAATGACCCCCCCTGGTGCCAACGTTTTGCGCAGCTCTCATGCCTTTTCAAGGCTGATGTAGGTGCACAATGATGCTCTTTTTATGGAGAAGTCAACTATAAACCTGTACAAACATACTACCAATGCATGTGTGATATGCTATCTAAAAAAATAGGTGAAGTGTGCTTCATACTAATTGTAACAATATGAAGATGGCGAAAATGGATTGGGGAAGGATAGGATGGAGATGGGAAAAGGAAGAACAGATGAGGGGAAAGTGAATACACCTAAAAACACATCTAAACAGCTAGCCCAGTGGCATGGAGGGCTGAGGGGCTGAGTGAAAATGGGGGGACAAAACATTCTTTAGGTATATAAGCGAAAAGAGGAAGAACAAGGCAGGGATAGTAAGACTAAAAGGGGAAAGAGGAAACTGTGGAACAGGACCAGAAGAAAGCTGACATATTGAACAAGTACTTTTGCTCAGTATTTACAAAAGAAAGGGCAGGTGACAGGCCATAGATAGGGAAAAAGGGCCTTAAAAGGACAGGAGGTGGACACTGACCCTTTTATGGAAGAGAGAGCCCTCAGGGAACTAGTGCAACTGAAAGTGAATAAGGTAATGGGGCCAGATGGGGTTCATCCCAAGATACTGAGGGAACTTAAGGAGGAGCTGACTGCTCCTCTAATGGACCTTTTCAGCCTATCTCTGGATACAGGGGGAGTCCCGGGTAACTTAAAGAGGGTAGATGTGGTGGGAGGATGCAGAAAACTGCAGACCTGTAAGCCTGACTTCAGTAGTGGGCAAAGTTATGGAGACACTACTAAAAGAAAGGATTAGGAAATACCTTCTGACCAGTGGATTGCAGAATCTGAGGCAGAATGGGTTCATAGGGGGGAGATCTTGCCAGACAAACCTGATCAAATTGTTTGATTGGGTGACCAGGGAAGTGGATCAAGGAGGAGTAGTGGATGTGGCCTACCTGGATTTTAGTAAGGCCTTTGACACCATTTCACACAGGAGACTGGTAAACAAGCTGGGCAACCTAGGGGTGGGTCCAAAAGTAGTAAAATGGGTACGTAGTTGGCTAAGTAACAGGAGTCAGAGGGTGGTGGTAAATGGGGTTCACTCAGAAGAAGGCAAGGTAACCAGCGAGGTGCCACAGGGGTCAGTACTTTATTAGTGACATCGCAGGGGGACTGGAAAGAAGGGTATGCCTGTTCGGGGCTGACACAAAAATCTACAACAGAGTGGACACTTCGGGGGGGGGTGCAAAGAATGAGGGAAGATCTGAAAAAGCTGGAAGATTAGTCAAAGGTTTGGCAACCAGGCTTCAATGCCAAAAAGTGCAAAATTATGCATATAGGACTCAAAAACCCAAGGGCAGCATACCAAATTGGGGGGGGGGGTGACAACTATAAAACAGGAAAGGACTCGGGGGTCATCATATCTGATGACCTGAAGGTAGCAAAGCAGTGTGATAAGGCAGTGGAAAAGGCTAGTAGAATGTTGGGGTACAGAGGGAAGGGTATCACCAGCAGAAAAAAGGAGGCAGTGTTACCCCTGTATAGGTTGATGGTGACTCCCTACCTGGAGTACTGTGTCCAGTACTGGAGGTCCCATCTCCAGAAAGACATAGAACGGGTGGAACCAGTGCAGAGGAGGGCAGCCAAAATGGTGCATGGCCTGCATCAAAAGCCCTACGTGGAAAGACTCAAGGAACTGAATCTGTACTCTATAGAGGAAAGGAGGGAAAGGGGAGCAATATAGAAATGTTCAGATACCTCAGGGGTATTAATAAGATATAGGAGGGGGGTATTTTCCATAGAAAAAGATGCTCAAGGACAAGGGGGCACAATATGAGGCTGGGGGAACTCAGAGGGGATGTGAGGAAGTACTTCATTGAAGACATATTTATTCGAGTTGGCATACCCTGATACGTCTTGAATTTTATTTTTAGTTATAATGGAAAGTATGATATGATCTGGGATTTTAATCTGAATCAGTTTTTAGTAACCTTTTGTACAGGTGCTTTGATTTTGAAAAGTGCCTTTTATAAATAAAGTTGACTTTGACTTCTTCATGGAAAGGGTGGTGGATGTCAGGAACAGCCTCTCAGTGTAGGTGGTGGGTACTAAAACAGTAGCAGGATTCAAGCATGCTTGGGGTAGACACAAGGGAACCGTAGTAACAGGGCTGGGGGGGGATAAGGCCATAGATCATATAGGGTCTGCGGCAGCACAGTAGGTAGGGAATATAGGGCAGACTAGGTGGGCCAAGAGGTCCTTATCTACTGACATCTTCTATGTTTCTATGTTTCCTGCCACGTCAGTGACACGAGCTTGGGAATGAGTTCAGGTTGCTGGGGTTGACTGGGGTGGGAGAGGATCGAGTGTCTGATGGACTGTTCTACTCTCCCAGGGAAGGGGTGGCATGTTGGCCTGACCTTTGACTGCTGCCAGGTGGAGGTCTGGCAGCAGTGCAGCTTCGGGCGTCATGAAAGGAGGATCTGCTGCAATGTGCTGCTTGTGTGCCTCCAGTTGCACACATGAAAAGACGATGGCATGGATTACACAAAAAAAGGAAAATGGGAGTCAGGTGGGCTTCATGAAGTCCCACCCAGTCCTACTCAGTCTCACCACAAGCCAGTCCTTGGTACTTTTGGATATGTGAATAGAGAGGGGGAGGAAACCCCTCTCCCTCTGGCCCCACCATGGGGGAGTCTATGGGGGGACTTAGCCTGAGGACCAGAGGAGGTGTGCATTGGTTGGGAGGAGCAGGAGTGGGGCTGAGAGCTTGCCCGCCTGATCCCACCAGGTCTCTCTCCATCAGCAGTTCGGATGGCAGCATCTCTCAGGCATAGGACCAAAACTACCCCCCCAAAGGTGACCACTCCTCTTCTGTGATATCCTTCCTGTGCCACAAAACTGTGAGGGACTCCCCTTGAGTGGCAGCCCTCATGGTTCCCACACCCTCCTGGTGTATCCCCTACATACTCCCCAGAATTAACCACGATGCACATTAAATGCAACCAGATCCCTTCTCTAGGATCTCCACTACCATCTTGGGCTCATCGCTGGAGGCTACCAGGCAAGTGCGCATCGAGGTGAAGACAGAAAAAAGTTCCATCTCGAAGCTAAAAATACCTCTATGCACCTGTCTGCAATGGGAAGTTGTATGGGACAAGTAAACAGGACACAAACCTCTTCCCACTCTTCCTGCATTGGGGCTAGCACCAAAGGTTAATTAGGACTAAAGATTGCTTGAGATTGTCATACAGAATTTTTTTCTAAATATCCACCAGGCATAAACTTAACCTCAATAGCACAAACTGTTTTTGAGGACCAAATTAGATTCAGTCGGAACAGGCACAAAGACACTGGGCAGGATTTTCAAAGCGTAGCACAAAGCTTGCATCCAGCCCTGCGCCACAGCACTTAGGTTCTGGAGGTGCACCAAACTCTTCATTGCAACTGCACCCGATTTTGCAATCTTGCGACAGTTTCCACGAATTATGGCAGCTTGCACCAAATATCTGGTGAAAGCTTCATAAAAACAGCCCCCAGGACTGCTGCAAATTAGACCAGAAAAAGTTGGTCTATCTTGTGGCAGTTGACGCACGGGATAGAAAATCCCATTAAATCGCTGCAAGCCCCATGTGCCATATCATCAGTGCACCAGGGCTTGTGGCAATCTAAGACATTTGAAAATCCTGCCCACTGAGTTTGTCCTGACTAAAAAAATGTATTTGATTAGAGGGACATGCTTGCAATTAAGTCACACTAAAAGTGCCCAATTAAAGATCCTTATTTCCTGGTAATTATTCAGTAATATTATATGCCCAAGGTAAATAATTCACATTGAGAAAGCACATTCCAAACCTGATAATTCCCAGAGTTTAATTCTCAAATTGCAATAATCCATGGCTAGCTGTGAATTATCACAATTTGACTGACAGGTTGTGATAATCCACAACTAGCCATGGATTATCACCCCCCGTCAATCAAATTCCATGAATTATCACAATCTGTGAATCAAATTTCTGTACATTTTTCAAGCACCACATTGCTCATTTTCCTTGTTTTTCTACCCAACCTCCTGCCCCTAACGATTTCTTCTGACTAAGCCACAAAACCATCATTGTACGCGATTCCTATTTACTACTGTCATGTTGAATAAGCCCTGTAATATAAAAAAAACATAAAACAACTGGCAAGTGTGAATTACAAGGTGAAAGTTCAATCTTGGGGTTTATAGATCATCATAATCCACTCAGCCTACGGCCTTGTCAATAATTATGCTCCATATACCCCTCAATTGAATTATCACATTGTAACTCACACTTGCCCACTCTTTATTCTGTGGGCCAGATATTCAAAAGGGTTGCGCCATGCGCAATAGGGTTGCGCATGAGCAAGTCCGAAATTGCGCCATTCTGCGATATTCAGCAGGAGGCAGTTGCGCCATTGAAAACAGGCTGAGCAACAGCGCAATGCAAATGAATGCAAGCTCAACTGGAAGGGGAGGAACCATGCATAAACTGCACAGCCGATATTCAGCCGGGCTGTGCAGGAGATGTCTGGCGCAACTCCAACCTGCGCCTGCAGGACTTTGAGCAAAAAAAAAGGCTTAAGTCGAGGCCACCCACAGGTGAGCTGCTGTATTGCAGGCGCAACACAGCAGCTGCCACCTGTGCTTGAGCTAACCCAATCCCTGCCCCCCATGCAGCCCGATCGTGGGCATAGTGTCCTCCCCACCAGCCCGATCGCGGGCAGCAATTATGTCCCCCAACACATCCCTGGTGGTCCAGTGGACTGATAAGCCCGATTGCGGGCTGAAGTAATGAACACCCCCACCTCCCGAATATATCCCTGGTGGTCCAGTGGACCCGAAAATCCCAATCGCGGGATGTAGTTGTCAACCTCCCCAACACATCCCTGGTGATCTAGTGTCCCCCACCACCCATACAAGACAGTTCAGTTTGTGAATGAAATTCATTCACAAAACTGGACTATCTATTATAATGTCTACATCCATTGGCTCTTCGCTGCACCAATGGGCATGCAGCCCTACGAGCAGTTAGTCGGTAGGCGGCGCGGGCGGCAGGCGGGTGGGATGCTGCTGCCCCGGCTGTGGGGAGGCGGTGGGGGGGGCGTGGTGGGTGGGTGGGGACACTAGGTCACCAGGGATGTGCTGGGGGTTGACAACTACATCCCGTGATCGGGATTTTCGGTCCACTGGATCACCAGGGATATGATCGGGAGGTGGGGGTGTGTGTTTGAAAACTCCAGCCCGCGATCGGGCTTATCGGTCCACTGGACCACCAGGGATATATTCGGGAGGTGGGGGTGTTTCATTACTTCAGCCCACGATCGGGCTTATCGGTCCACTGGACCACCAGGGATATGTTGTGGGGGGGACACATTGCTGCCTGCGATCGGGCTGGTGAGGCGGGGGGGGTATTTAAGCTATGCCCGTGATCGGGCCAGTGGGGGAGTGGTGGTGGTGGTGTTTTCTCTTTTGCCTGCGGATTGGGCTGCAGGGGTGCCGTTCCTAGCGGCTGCTGCCTGGCAGGCGCCAGGCACAAGTTCTCAGGGATCTGCACGCTGCATGCTAATAGCATGCAAATGGGACCATAATCAGATGCAAATGGCCCCCCCCTGCGCCTTGCATGATTATAGCCCCATTTGCATGTCACCTTTTGAATATCGGATTTTGCATGGCGCAATGGTACTGCGCCACCGCCAGGTTGAATGCTCCACTTTGTCAACTTGCGGTGGCATGAAGTTCCACTGCGCCATGCACAGTGGCTGTGGCTGGGGTGATATTCAAAGGGTTGCTCAATGGCGCCAGCTCCTTTGAATATACTCGACACACCCTCGCAACTATTTTAGCGCTTAGCGCGAAACTTAGCCTATGAATGACGCAGTTTGAATATCCAGCCCTGTATTTTTAGTCATTCCTCAAGCCTGTTAAATATTTTAAATGCTCTCTTTCAAGTTTCTCCAGGATAGGTCATTGGTACATTTCTTAAACAAAAGTGCAAATACTGCATGTCATGTGCAAATCACAAAAAGTACCAAACAGTCATATCTGTTCAAATAGGTCTCTTATGCAAAGCATCAAACAGAGAGCAATATTATAAAGTGCATCAAAGTCAATAAATACAGGTAACCTTTTCTTCAGTAGCTTGATAATATTACTAAGGGCTTCGAAGGTGATTTGGTCTCAAAGTCTGGATCCATCGCATAGGCATCAGCAGGCATACGCAGTGTACTTTACTGATGTGAGGCTAGCCAGCTGTTCATAGCCTACACTGAAACTGTGCATGGCAGACTGGCAGCTAAGTGGTTGATTGCCACGTGGATTACATCCTGAATTGACCTCTGTGATAGGTTGGTTGGTAGGGCTCAGGGCACATTCCACCAGACTTACTGCTGCCTCGGTGGTTCCTTCTAGGGACATCCCTATCCAGGAGATCTGCAGCAGAGTACACACCTTCATTTCCCATTATAGAATTGAAATTATATAGAAACATAGAAACATAGATTTTGACGGCAGATAAGGACCGCTTGGCCCACTCAGTCTGCCCATTTCCCTACCTAATGGATAAGCTGCAGATCCTAGTTAACCAGCAGCCTACTTCTTCCTACCCCCACCCCCTAGAATTGCCTTATGACTGTCCCATGTATGCTTGAATTCTACCACTGTTTTTGATTCCACAACCTCCTCCGGAAGGCTGTTCCATGCATCCACAACCCTCTCTGTGAAAAAATACTTCCTTAAATTACCTCTGAGCCACCCCCTTCTATCTTCAAATTGTGCCCCCTTGTTCTTGCACACCTCTTTTTTTGAAAGATGCTACCCTCTTGGACTTTGTTGATTCCCTTGAGGTACTTGAAAGTTTCTATCATGTCCCCCCTCTCCCTCCTTTCCTCGAGGCTATACATATTCAGCTCCTTAAGTCTCTCTTCATATGTCTTCCAGTGCAGACCCTGCACCATTTAGTGCCCTCCTCTGGACAGCCTCCATCCTGTCTATGTCTTTGTGGAGATTGGGTCTCCAGAACTGCACACAGTACTCCAGATGGGGTCTCACCAACTGTCTGTACAGAGGGATAATAACTTCCTGTTTTCTACTGGTGATGCCTCTCCCTATGCATCCCAGTATCCCCCCAGCCCTTCTTGCTGCCCTCTCACATTGCTTGCCCACCTTTAGGTCATCTAACATGACTACCCCCAGGTCCCTTTCCATTTTTGTTGTTGTTAGTATCTCACGCCCCATTGAGTACTCTTCCCCTTGGTTTTTGTTTCCCAAGTGCATTACCTTGCACTTCTTAGCATTGAATCTAAGCTGCCATACATTTGACCATTCCTCTAACCTTGCCAAGTCCCTACTCATCCTTTCCACCCCACCTTGTGCATCAACTCTGTTGCAGATCTTTGTGTCATCTGCAAAGAGACATACTTTTCCTTCCAGTCCCTCTGCAATGTTGCTTATAAAGACATTGAAGAGGACCGGTCTAATACTGAACCCTGCAGTACCCCACTAGTAACCCCTTTCTTCAGAGTGGACTCCATTTACTATTACTCTCTGTGTCCTATTCTCCAGCCAATTCTTTACCCAGGCTGTCATCTTGGGACCCACTCCCAGGCTGGCTAACTTGTATATTAATCTTTTGTGTGGACTGTGTCAAATGCCTTGCTAAAGTCTAGGTAGGCCATGTCCACAGCCCCTCCCTGATCTACTACTTTGGTCACCCAGTCAAAGAAATGTATCAGATTTGTCTGGCATGATCTTCCGCTGTGAATCCATGCTGCCTTGGGTCCTGAGCCCTCTGGCCTCTAGATACTCAACAATTCTTTCCTTCAGAAGTGATTCCATCATTTTCCCTATCACTGAGGTTAAACTAACAGGTCTGTAGTTTTCTGCTTCTGCCTTGCTCCCACTTTTGTGAAGGGAATCACATCTGCCTTCTCCAGTCCTCGGTACCACCCATCCTCCATGATTTGTTAAAGAGGGTAGTCAGTGGTGTCACTAGTTCTACCTTAGTTCTTTTAGAATTCTGGGATGAATCCCATCAGGCCCCATTGCTTTGTCCACCTTCAGTTTTAAGAGTTCTTTCAGAACCCTTTCTTCTGTAAATGGGCTGGTATCAACTTCTGTATCCAGAGTGTTTCTACTGTTTGGATGCTGGTTTTGGGTCCTCAGTCCTACAATCTCTGTTCATCAAATGGCGATGTGTGCCTTGCCCCCTGCTCCTGGAGAACTACTTGTAGTGTGCCAGAATGTGGATAGTGAGCTGTATCCACACCCTTAGAAATACAGGTTACCCACCTGTAACCCTAGTTCTAGGGGTGGTATACATTTAACATCTGCACAACCCACCTGGCCTCCCCTGGCAAGTGGCACATGGATCCCTGCATCTAGCATGCAAAGATCTAATGTCAGGGGTGGAGCAGAAGGCTATACCGCCCAGGTGCAGGGAAGAGCATAGCTTAAAGACATCCAAATGATTGGCCTGCTCCAGTAAACTGCCAGAGTGTAGATGTGAACTGTATACCACCCCTAGAACTATGGTTGCAGGTGAGTAACCTATATATTTTGTTCACTGCTCCAGGAAAACGTCCAGAAAAGTCTCAGGATTAACATTTTTTATTCCTTCTGCTGTAAGCACAAACCAGAGTGAATATCAATCTGTAAACAACACAGCTGTACTTATTATCATCTAAACAGTGACTGTTTCCTTTTAGATTGTCTGTCACCCTTGGTTTAAAAGCATTCATAGAAAGTGGATCAGTAATATGTGTGGTGTTTTTTTGTATGCTCCACCACTGAAAGACCCCTTACCTTCTCTGTGGTCTGCCAGACCCTTCGGTTGCTGCAGGTGCTACTGGTGAGGACCCCATCTGGACCGTACGAATGACTAGACGGACGCATAAAATAAAGAAAAGTGCCAGAGGGGCTCTGGTAGTAGTAGTAGTAGTAGTAGATTTTTTTGTTGTTGTTGTTGTGTGCTCGATTATTTATTGATGGCCCTTTTCCTTTTCTTTGTTGTGGAGTGTGGCTGCGTGGCAGCTTTGTTTGGCAGCAGTGGTGAATCGGGGAGAGAAGCTGCAGCAGGCACTCTGGTGAGTCAGGGTGCGGGATCACTCTGTATGGCTGCTTTGGAGAGGGGGAAGCCTCAGTTGCAGTGGAGGGACTACGTGGCTATGTTCCAATGGGAGTGGTGCTGCGAGAGAAGGGGAAGTGAGGAGCACAGCTCCGGTTCTGTCCTTTGTGCGCCCTGGGGTTTGCTGTCAGGAGTGAGTGTGGTTTGGAGCCATGAGGCAGGAGGCAGAAGGGTGCTGAATCTGGTTTCAGGAGGCTGCAGGGAGGTAACTGTCTGTTGTGACTGTAATTGAGGCCACCCTTGAGGAGTCAGGGATCCGTGGACCTGAGCAGGAGGCAATAGGCTTGTGGCCTGACTGGGGGGAAAGCAGCTGGAGGGCTGTGAAGGAACCGCGGTCCTTGTAGTGCTGGCAGGGCAGCTTTCTTCTGTTGCTCTGAGGGGAGCGCTGCTACACTGAATTGGGGAGCGGAGCGCTCTGTACAGCTGCTGGGCTGAGGGGGAAGACACAATTGCTGTCTGTGCAGCTGCAGGCCCCTCTAAGAAGCCAAGGTCGGGAGGTAACAGAGTTCCGTGGTATGTTGCGCTGTGGGGAGTGCACATCAACTTGCTGAGTGGCTGGAGAGTGAGGTAGAGCAGAGCTGCAATTGCGAGGAGGGTAGAAGGCCCAGGCTAAGCGCTGTGGTACAGCACTAGGGATTTTATTTTAAATTTATTTTTTTTTCTTTGTGTGCTGCTGTCTTATGTATTCTCTCTTTCTGGAGCAGTGTTCCTGCACTGTGGAGTGGAGCGGGAAGCACTAACTCTGCTACGAGGTAGGAGCTGGCCCAGTTGGGGGTGCACAGTTCGTAGCTCCATGGGGCAGAGAGATGGGAGAATTAACTCTGGCAGGTATTTTATTTCCCCAGTTGACTAGCACTGCTGAACATTTTTGTTCTGTTTCTTTCTTTCTTTCTTTCTTTTTTTTTTTCTTCAGTACAGTACGAGGGCTGTAGGCTGCTTTACCACAGGAGACAGTTCAGCTTTTCCTCTGGTAGCCAGGGCTGTAGTTAAATCATCAGCATTCAGACAATTCAGGGATACTGGGTGATGATTTTGGGGTAACCAGCGACGCAGGCAACGTGAGATGGGGTCTGGAGAGTAGAAGGGCCTCATTCTCCACCGTGTGTGCCGTTTTTTCGTATGGTCCACCACTAAAAGACCCCTTACCTTCTCTGTGGTCTGCCAGATCCTTTGCTTGCATTAGGTGCTACTGGTGAGGACCCCACCTGGATCGTGCGAATGACTAGATGGATGCATAAAATAAAGAATAAAGCAGGTTTATTTGCTGTACTGCAGTTGTTCTCTTTGTGAGGTCTAGCCCCAGGCTGACAATTCTCTGACTGACAGACCAACATGGCACTGTCAGGCAGTGCAACAATTAGATACATGCAGTTCTAAGTGCTCTTAAAGGGGTGTCAGCTAAACATTAAGCCTCATGTTTAATGTGTGCTTCACATATGTAACTCATACTGCAGTCAGTTCCATGTCCTGGGAGCCTGATAATGAAAGTTTTTCTTTCCATGTTCCAACTGCTATATATGGGATGCTTCTTGCAGAGATAGACTATAAAAGGGACCTAGGGTTTATTATAGATGAGAAGCAAATCTAACATTAGATTCAGTGGTTTTTGGTTCCACAGATTCAAATCTTAAATTAAATTATCTAGGAGAGAGATGCAGCAAGGCAGTTCCACTAGCTGAGACACCACTCTTCCTAAGATTCTGTCTTCATGAATAATAATCCACAGAGATAATCCTCCAAATATTAACTACTCAAAACAGGGTCCTTGCCTCCTCACAGTCGTGTATACTTCAGGGTCTCAGTTATCAAAGGGCCCAACATGGCCAAGGGACTAAGTCATTGTGTGCAGCTCCCTAGTGTGAGGAAAAACCACAGTACCTGCAAACATTCTATTTTCAGCATTTTAAGCGCACTGGCGGCATTTTTCCTTTTTTTTCCTGCAGCTGCCTAAAAAATGCTGCACCTGGTAAACCCAGGCATAGCATTTTTCCACAGTTGCACAAAAACTATGCACAAACTGCTGTAAACTGTGAAAAAGTCTGCGAAAAGGCAACCTTGTTGTAAATTGAGCACATGTGAAAAAACTGAAGTTGCGCAAGGAAACCCTCCCTTGCGTTAAGTGCACAATTCTTCTACTTTTGAAAATCTAACCCCAGAAAGCTCCCAGAGCCATTAAAGGATGTCATCATATAATGAACTCAAATTACTAAGGTATCAATCCTTTAAATGTCATAACTAAAACCTGATTAAAATAACCTGGACCTGTTGAGAGGAATGTTTTGAAAAGGGTCCAACATTATGATATCAGCCCTATCTACTAAACATAAATATGGAGTCAAACAAAGCACAAACCAAAACTGTTGTATTTTGCTTCACCCCACTCCTCCCAAAAAAAAACAATCCAAAAGTTCCTCTGAATATTACCTTCTCACATAGGCATTCATAGACACCTCCAATGTAAAATTTTCCATTCAGCGTCCTGTGTCAGCAAAGCAAGGAAAATCATATGCTAAGTTGCATAGAAAGGGAGGATGGAAAGTAGATCCACGCATGTGGTTTGACTACTCTAGGGCACTGGTAAGGCCACACATGGAGTAGAGTACTCTGTGCGGTACTGGTCAACATAATGCAAGAAAAACATGGAGGAAGTTGAGAAGCACAGAGCAACCAAGCTGATCAAGGGGTTGGAGAAGCTGCGTCATGAGGAAATATGAAAGCATCTGAAGAGAAGAGTATGGGGATGATTTTGTTTCTGTCAGACAGGGTGAGACGGTCTCCTAGTTAGAGACAGGACATCCTCTCCGTGCATTGGACAGCTAAAGAGATCTCTGTGGGATCATAAGAAGAGCAGAACTTGGAAGCACCGTGGGCTCCACAGATGAGCCAATCAAGTTCTCATTGAAACATAGAAACATAGACTTTGACGGCAGATAAGGACCGCTTGGCCCACCTAGTCTGCCCATTTCCCTACCTAGAGGATAAGCTGCAGATCCTATTTAACCAACAGCCTATTTCTTCCTACCCCCCACAAAAATTGCCTTATGTCTGTCCCATGCATTCTTGAATTCTCCCACAGTTTTAGACCCCACAACCTCCTCAGGAAGGCTGTTCCATGCATCCACCACCCTCTCTGTGAAAAAATACTTCTCACATTGCCCTAGCGTTCCCTCTCTATCTTTAAATTGTGTCCCTTGTTCTTGCACATCTCTTTTCTGAAAGATGCTACCCTCTTGGACTTTGTTGATTCCACTGAGGTACTTAAATGTTTCTATCATGTCCCCTCTCCTCCTTTCCTCAAGGGTATACATATTAAGCTCCTTTAATCTCTCTCCTCAGTATGTCTTCTCTTGCAGACCCTGCACCATTTTAGTTACCCTCCTCTGAACTGCCTCCATCCTGTCTATGTCCTTGCACAGATGGGGTCTCCAGAACTGGACGAGTACTCAGATGGGGTCTCACCAACTGTCTGTACAGGGGATAGCAACTTCCTGTTTTCTGCTGGTGATACTCTCCCTATACATCCCAGTATACCCCCAGCCCTCCTACCACCTTCTCGCATATGCTTGCCAACCCTAAGGTCATCTGATATGATTACCCTAGGTCTCTTTCCATTTTGTTGTTGTTACTACCCCCCACCATTGTGTAATCTTCCCTGGGTTTTGTTTCCCAGGTGCATTACTTACACTTCTTTGCATTGAATCCAAGCTGCCATTACTTCTGACCATTCCTCCAACCTTGCCAAGTCCCTTCTCATCCTTTCCATACCTCCTTGTGTATCAACCCTGTAGCAGATCTTTGTGTCATCTGCAAAGAGGCATACTTTTCCTTCTAGTCCCCCTGCAATGTCACTTATAAAGACATTAAAAAGGACTGGACCCAGTACTGAACCCTGTGGTACCCCACTAGTAACCCCTCTTTCTTCAGAGTGGACTCCATTTACAATTACCTTCTGTGTCTTGTTGTTCAGCCAATGTTTTACCCAGGCTACCACCTTGGGACCCACTCCCAGGCTGGTAAATTTGACTACTTTTGTGTGAGACTGTATCAAATGCCTTGCTAAAGTCTAGGTAGGCCATGTCCAGAGCCCCTCCCTGGTCTACTACTTTGGTCACCCAGTCAAAGAAATCAATTAAATTCGTCTGACATGACCTTCCCGCTGTGAACCCATGCTGCCTTGGGTCCTGTGCCCCACTGACCTCTAGGTACTCAACAATTCTTTCCTTCAGAAGTGATTCCATCACTTTCCCTACCACAGAGGTCAAACTAACAGGTCTGTAGTTTTCTGCCTCTGTCTTGGTCCTACTTTTGTGAAGGGGAATCACATCTGCCTTCTTCCAGTCCTCAGGTACCACACCATCTAGGGTTGCCACCTACCCGGTAATTTTCTGGATCATCCGGAAATCAGGACTCTCCTCTGGTTACCCAGTTTTCTCCCTTTCGAGTCCGGTAATCGATGCGGCCGGGCTGACAGCTGTGTTTTTTTGTTTTTTTTTAATAAACACGTCGCTTTGTTCGCTAGCCTAACCTAAACTGCAGCACAGACACAGACAGTACTTGCATTGCACAACAGCAGCCGCGTGGCTGCCGAATCCATCCTAACTGAGGCTTTTAAAAATGTTTTCCCTTTTAATCCCTTTCCCTGGTCCTGGACCTGTACCCACACTGTGTCACAAAAACTACTTTCATTCATCTCCAGCCAGCAGCACATTTTGGCAAAGCAGGCACTTACTTTAACTTTAAGGTTACGGTCTGGTCTGGTCTCCCGGTCTCCGACTCCACTTCAGCTCGCACTCGCAGCTCAGCCCCCGTCCCGACAGACTCTGCAGCAGGCAGCAGCAGATGAATCTCCTTTCTCCAGTTTTCTCCTCCCGACCCGAGACTAGTCCTAGTGCAGATTTGCCACGGCTGACTCCCGAGTCCGGGTTTCTTCACTTTCTTGCCAGTTTGTATTTGTAATGCTGCCAGCCTGCCATGGAGACCGCGGTGCTTCCCCCGACTCATCTGATCCAAGAAAAGAGACAACAGATGGCAGACGCTCATTCAGCCGACAGCACAAGTTGCCCCCTCACCCTCAGTGTCAGTCTGTCTCTCTCCTCTCTCGTAATCTGCCGCGGCGACCCCTCCAACCTGACATCTACATGGCTGCTAAGCTTCTGGCTGGCTTGGAAGACTGGACTCCTGGAAGGATTAGGACTGGAGGCAGCAGGAGCAAGCAAGCATTGAGGCTGAGGGCTGAGCATTAAAGCATCTGAAGGACTCAGCATACCAGCCAATCAAGATACTGTATTTGCCGGCAAGCGTTAATGACCAATCAGTAACAGGCATGACAGTGAACTCTGATTGGTGAGCAAGTCACCAGCAATTGGTCCGTTATGAGGACCAATCATTGTGGTCATCTCATGCAATGTTACGGCGGGAAAAACAAAAGCATCAAAGGACACATTGCCCTATATTAATCCTTGGCTGCTAGGTTAGCCCAGTACAACAGCGTTGGAGGAGGAGTCGTGGCTGAATCCAGAGTCCAGAAAGAAAACCAGGAGGAAGGAATTGATATTGCCATTGGGATCATCGGATCAGAGGACTTCCAGGCTGAGTGGGAGCTGAGCAAGAAACCATACCCGAACAGAGAACCAGGAGGTCGGTTGGATTTTTAAAATTACTGGCAGCAGATTGACAGCGCCTTCAGCGCTCCACAGCAATTGGGGAATCTGATTGCACTTTATCCATCCCAGGCCCAGGCGCAGCAAGTGTAAGGTAAGGTAGGCTGTCATTATAAGTCTCAGTCTATCATTCTCTAGTCAGTCTAGTTAGTAATCACTCAGGTGGGGTAGGTAAGAACCAGGTTACTAGAAACACAGGCAGCTGTAGTTAGGCTAGCTTAGCAGCAATAGAGACTGTAAATTAAAAAGTATTTTTCTGATATATATATACATATATATATATATATATATATATATATATATATTAGAAACACCGGCAGCCTTAGTTAGCCTAGTTTAACAGCAATAGAGACTGCAACTTAAAAAGTTTTATTCTGCTATATGCATGTTCTTTGCTCTGCTGACGGTCTGATAATCAGACTGTCAGCAGGGCAAAGAGCATGCATATAGCAGAATAAAACTTTTTAAGTAAGTCT
The DNA here is from genome assembly GCA_016271365.2 of Neoceratodus forsteri. NCBI lineage: Eukaryota > Metazoa > Chordata > Ceratodontiformes > Ceratodontidae > Neoceratodus > Neoceratodus forsteri. Next base: position 1,687,970,211 of record CM057452.1, on the reverse strand, counting down.
GATTTAATTACTTTTACTTAATGTCTGTCATTTTATTTATTAGAATTGGAACTGCAACAGAGTTGCACAGTGTGTATTCTTTATGTTAGGCTCAGTGGGCTGACAGTTATTAGTTATGCTTAATGGTTGACAGCCTTGATAACAGTGGGCTGGTGTCTGTTATTATTCAATGTTTTTTTTTTATATGTGATTATGCCTTAGCAGCAGCAACATAACATATTAGTTCTCTGAGTGGTATTATGCTAAGCTGAATAGCCATTTGTTATGAAGATCATGATTATAACAGTTTTGTCCATGCTGCTGCATTTAAAAACATGTATGTGAGAACTGTGAGATCATGACATGATGTATAGGAACTTAGGAAGTGATATTACATGGTGGGCAAGGACAATAAGCTGTGAACCTGGAAACCGGGGTTTGAACCCCATCAGTTGGCCCCACTTGCTTACTTGTGTGACCTTGAGAAAGTGACTTGACTTTCTTGTGCTCCCAGGTTGAACCTGGAAACAAGCTTCAGCTTAGTGTGCCTCTGCCTCTTCTGGTGAAACAATTTCCCTTTCCCTTCCCCAAATAAATTAGAATTATTGGAATCAATCATGCATTTTTTCATGTTCAGAGTCCCATTCCCTTATGCTCATGTTATTGTTATGATTATTAGTCATATTAATTAATAGGTGTCAGCGTGGCTCAGTTGGTAGCACATCCACCTCTGGACCAAAAAAATCACTGGCATCCGACTGCAGTATTGCGGGGTGCTGACGCTGTACTGCTGGGATGAGATGTTAAACCAAGATCCCTTCTGCCCATCCTGATGTTGTTCTGGTGGGTGTCCGGGTGGAAGTAAAAGAACTCTGGGCACTCTTCACAAAAGAGTAGGGAACATTCCCGGTATCCTGCCCAGCATTCCCCTTCCCATAAACCGGTTCATGCAATTATCCAGGCTGTGTGTGGGTGTGGTGATGGTGTGTGATATGTTCCTGTTTTCAAGTGATGGACTAGTGTAGCCCGGAGTGCTGTCTACGCTGTGAGATTGCTCACGTGGCAGCATGTGCCCATTAATAACAGACATTGCGTGGTAGTAATGTACATATACATCATTGCTGGACTTTAATTATTTGCAGTGATGGTGCGGTGGAGGTTGAGCAATCTTCTTTATGTACTGACTTTTCTATTGATGCTGATGTCATAATTACATTTTCAAAGCAAGTACAGCAATATCACTAATAAAAATAAAGTACCGATATTATGAGTGGATAGAATTTGAATATACATGCAATACCCTGTTGGTATTGTACCACACATGTGAGTGCTCAGATGTTTGAACACTTGCAGATGTTTTGAAGTAACGCAAAATAGCAATAACTAATATTAAGACAGATTTGTGGCACTCTGCAGAAGGTCTTCAAACTCCTTTTTCAGAATGATACACAAATATCTTGTACAACTGCTCCATCATGCTACAATCCACATACCCACTGTAGTTTGATGCAGCAATACTAATGATCGAGGTAGAGCCAGAGCCTGTATTGAAACAAAAATTGCAGTGTAACCTGTAAATTGGTTCAGGCCAGGCAAAATCAGTATGCATTACCTCAATACATCGTGTATGGAAAGGGGAGTGTTAGTGGAAAGCAGTGCCACCACGGCAAGGTCCTCCCCGTGGGCACTGATTTGTTGTTGAGCTGTTGTTACATTGGCCTTACACAGGATGGCAATTAAAGTTTGTTTATGTTTGTACTTTTAGTTAACTTGCCATCACACGTCTGTGTAACGCAAGCGACAGTGCCACGGTGTGACAGCGGGTTTTCGTACGGTGACACTGAGGATGAACACTTTTGGAAAGAGAGCACGGGCTTCAGAGCCACAAAGCCATGCCACCAGTGGGAGCCTGGCAAAGAAGGCAAAAGGGTTCTGCAATTATAATAAAGCCTGGGAGCAGAACTATTCGTGGGTGCGGTCAGTACCAGGCCCACAGGGAGTGGCAAAATGTGCATCCTGCGGCACTGTCTTCACACTGAAATGGGATGGTGAAAAGGATTTGAAGACTCATCAAAAATCAGAGAAGCACCAGCAAAGCCTACAGACTCAGAAGGAGAACCTGTTTATGACCAAGTTCATGCAGCCATGGACCATAACAAGTGAGAGCTTGAAGATTACTGCAGTGGAGGTGACATCAGTGTACCATGGAGTGAAGCACAACCACTCCTATTTATCCATGGACTGTGAAGCAAACTGGCACAGACCATTTATGCAGACTCTACCGTTGCATCCAAACTGAGTTGTGGGAAGACCAAAGCAGAGTGCATAGTCACCAATGTGTTGGTGCCACATTCAGAGGAACTTCTTTTACATGACCTGGGCACATTCTATTTTTCTGTAGCTTCAGACGCCTCTAATAAGGGCAACAAGAAAATGTTCCCTGTGGTTATTCAGTACTTTCACGAAACGCATGGAATTCAGCAGAAACTCCTGGACTTCTACAAGGACCACAACGAGACTTCTGAAGCCATATTTAATCAAATTAAGGACTGTCTTCATCAGAAAGGATTGCTACAGCAAAACCTGTCCAGTTATGCTGCAGACAATGCTTCAGTTAATTATGGCAAGCACCGCTCTGTGTTTAAGCAGTTTAAAACAGAAGTGCCACACATCATCTCTGCCAACTGCTTATGTCATGTGCTACACAATTGTGCAAGGAATGCAAGCAAGGCTCTTGCACGATTTGATGTAGAAACTTTAGTGTTAAAAATCGACAGTGAATTTTCATCTTCTGCCAAGAAAGTTGCACAGCTGAAAGAAATGTTCGCTTTCATTGACCAGGACTGGAAGGAGATTCTGCAGCATGTAATAACCAGGTGGCTGTCATACCTTCCTGCAGTGGCAAGGCTTGTGGAATGTTGGCCAGCTATAAAAAGCTATTTCATAAGTCAGAGACCAGATGAATGCCACCCCCTGATATGGAAATTTGTTGAAGCTGATGAAGATGGCTACAGCGATAAGGATGCTGTGTTAGAGGCGGAGTGCTACCTGCATTTTATGCATTACATTCTACAGCTGTTCCATAAATCCATTGCCAAGCTTGAGAGCAACAGCCTGACTGCTCCAGAGGTCTATTGTGTAATGCATAATCTGCGTAATGAACTGCAAAAAAGACTTGATGTCATGTTCTTTGGTTTTAAAGTGTCATCAGCTGTAAAGGACTTTCCCTCAACTGTCAGGGAAAGAGTGTCACAAGTCTGTAGTGGGTTTTTTGTCCGTGTACTTGCCTATCTAAATAAATGGTTTGATTTTGAAAATAGCCCTTTCAAGGCAATGCAATTATTCTCTTTGCAACGTCAATTACCTGGGATGAACTGTATAAATCTGTAGAGACACTGAAGCTACAAAAAGAACTTGACATGGATGCACTCTACTCAGATTACAATACACTGACTGCAGCATTGCCTTTTTTATTAGAAATGACAGAAATCTGTCAGTGACCGATGGGTGGCCTTTTCCAATAAAGCGCCTGAGTGCAGGACACTGTACAAAGCTGTTCAGTTTGTGTTGTCCATCCCTGGCAGTAACAGCTTTGTGGAGCGTGTGTTTTCGCTCATGGGCAATACATGGACTGATCAAAGAAACAGAATGCTTGTGCCCTTGGTGAAAGCTGCATTACAGGTAAAATTAAATTATAGCTTCACATGCACCCGATTCCATGCCTTTGTTAAAACAAACAACAAACTTCTGGAGGCTGCAAAGTCAAACGAAAAGTACACTTTTAAATATAAAGTGTGATCCTTCTGGTCTTGACAGCTGAGATGTTTGATTTGTTGAAGCCTTGTTGTACCACTACTTGTGGTTCTAATGCCGTTTGCACAGTTTTGATTGCTATTTAGTAAAGAGAGTTTGCTCAATTTTATTGTCTGTGTGGTGTGTGTGACAACCCACCTCTCCCTCTGGGCTGAAACAGCTTTTAGAGAGGTGTGTGTCCTCGGGTATTCACTGCCACCAGCCGGACTTTCCTTCCGGCACCTCTTTCAAGTGTACAAACTTCAATAATCACACGTGCAATTGCACAAGTTAAAGTCTGGTAGTGTGTCTCTTTCAGGTGGCGGATGCTACACAGAGTTTACCCTAGCCAGTGGAAACCAAATCTTACCTTAGAAAATGACATCAGAGACACAACTGTTGAGCAAATAAATAGCTTTTACTTAACAGAAAGTGCAATGAGCATTTACAGGAAATGTATTTACAACACAAGAGAATAACACTCATACAGGAAAAGTAAACAAATGTTTTTAAACAACAGATGGCAAAAGAAGAAGGCTATTACTGAAATATACTATCACTAAACTTACCCTTCCCTGTCCTTACAAGAGACACTGGACCCTGTTCTAACTGCCAGCTCCCACGGACATACCAGGTAGGCTCCAAGCTTATGTTTCCTCACAGCTTCCAGGGCAAGAGAGGAGTTCTCTGTCTTACAGAAGCTTATATAGTCTATGGAGACTAGGTCATTCCTATTCTCCCTTAAATGCACCAACCAACTAACATGTATGCATTTAATTGTCCCAATCAGAGTGAACACCTAATGGTGACCAATTATATTCCCTTTTCACCTTAAGTTTATATTTGAATGATCCAATCCATTCAAACTGCCCTGTGTCCGTCTTGTCCGCAAGGTCTGTGTGTGGGTCTGAGATGTCCACTGAGATTTATGACCCAGCTCTTATCTAGCAGTTAGGAATTCCACAAGCTGGTTGCTGCTGGAGAATTTCAGCCTCAGTGTATTTTTTCCACACTGCTAAAAAAATAAGGCATCTACAGAATCCAAACCATTAACTCTTTCCTTCCCATTTCTGTCACAGTGTGCTTGTTCTTTTTTTACATATATATACTCTTAGTAATTAATGCATATCATTCACCTCATGTAATGTCATGTAACAATGCAATTTGTAGACGGTATGTAGTTCGCACAGTTTTGCACAATTTTGATTGCTTGTAATAATAAAGTTTGCACATTTTAATTATCAGTGTGTGCATGTGTTCTTGGGATTATATTCATTTGAAGTGCACCACCACAGTAAGAGACCAATTTGTTTTTTGTAACCACTCACCACAGTATAGGTGACTGTGCCTGAAATTTGACAGGCCATGTGACAGAAACGAGAAAAAGGGTGTGGACAGCAACAAAGGGGTGTGGCTTCAGGCCAGTCGGGGGCGGAGCTTATCAGTCAGGTATTGGCCCGATTCAAAGGTGGCAACCCTAACACCATCCTCCCATGATTTGTTAAAAAGCGTAGTCAGTGGTGTCACTAGTTCTCTGCTTAATTCTTTTAGAATTCTGGGGTGAATTACATCTGGCCCTATTGCTTTGTCCACCTTCAGTTTTAGGAGTTCTTTCAGAACCCTTTCTTCTGTGAAAGGACTGGATCAACCCCCCCTCTCCAGAGTGCTTCTGTTAATTGGATTAGGCACCTCCCCACTTCCTCTTTGCTGAATACTGAACAGAAGTATTCATTCAGTATTCCTGCTTTATCACTGTCACCTCTGCCCACCCACCATCCATTCTATTCAGCCTCACTATCCCTCCCTTTGTCTTTCTACGCTCCCTGATATACCTATAAAAGGTTTTATCCCCCTTCTTAACCGAGTCAGCTATCTTTTCCTCAGTGTGTGCCTTTGCTATTCTGACTACCCTTCCTGCTTCCTTCTGCCTTAACTGGTACAGTTCTCTGTCCTGCTCCTTCTGTGTTTCCTTATACTTTCTAAATGCTATATTTTTCTCCCTAACCTTCACTGCCACCTCTTTTGAGAACCATAGTGGCTTTTTCTTTCATTTTGATTTATTTGCATCACACAAAGGCTTGTTGCCTCTGTGATGGCAGTTTTGATATTTGCCCATTGTTGCTCCACCCTCCTTCTAGCCTGTTTGCTAGTGCTTACAGGCACTCTCCCATCTTGCCAAAGTCAGCCCTCCTTAAGTCCAGAACCCTCACTTTTTGTGGCTTTGACTCTGTAGCAGAGTTTATCATGAACCACACTGTTTGGTGGTCACTTGTTCCCAAATGGCTACCCACTTCTAGATCTGAGATCCTCTCACTGTCCCCATTTAAGAGTACGAGGTCTAAGATTGCTCCCTCACGAGTGGTTTCCAAAACTAGCTGTTTGAGGCATGCCACCTGAAGGCATCAAGAATGGCCCTGCTTTTGGATGTGGCTGCCGCAAAGGTGCTCCAGTTAACATCTGGCATGTTAAGGTCCCCCATCAACAGTATCTTCCTTTTCTCTGCCATCCTAAGTATGCCTTCTATCATATCCTTGTCCATTCCCTTCCCCTGACATGGGGGTCTATATACAGTCCCTGTGCAGATTGCACCTCCCTCCTCACACAGCAGCCAATCCCGGGTACTGCCTGGCAACCGTGAAGTAAGCAGGGGAGTTAGCCCCCCCGTGGTCATTAGCCACCACTGCTGTTTCTGTTGGGCAGGGCGAGAGGGTCTCGTATGTGGAGACAGGACAATCTCCCCCTGCATCAGACAGCTAGAAAGCTGGGATCCATGGGATCATAAGAAGAGCAGAGCTTGGAAGCTCCATGATGCTCCACAGAGAAGCCAATTAGGGTCCAGCCATGCCTCCCTCCCTACATGGCAGCCAGTCTTGGATGCTTCCTGGAAACCAAGTTTGCATTCTTGAGGACATAGGTTATCAAGCAACCCTCCACGTGAAGGACAAATGCACAAAGGACATTGGAGTCTTCCCCCTAGAGTCAGGGCAATGAGGCAGCCAGCAGCCAACCACTCTGCTCCCCAGCTGACCCCAAGAGGAGCAAGTGACGCCCTTCAGGACAAGTAGGATACCACAAGTTTGAACACAAAAAGGCTACACAAGGAATGGTGGTGCTCCAAGCAAAACAAATCAGTACAGTATGAGTGGGCACTCACCAACCACATCAAGAACAACATTTGGTCGTTAGTGAAGAAGGTTTCATTTCAATACAATATGAGTTTCCACACTTTATGGTGTTTTGGACAATGGCTTTGATAAAGGACCATTGTCCGAAACGCATAAAGTGTGCAGACCATGTGTGTCTTGGAATAAAAATTGCTTCTTTGTATCACTGGAGCCAAGTGTTGTTCTTAATGTGGTTGGTGAGTGCCCACTTGCGACTGTACTGAGGATACCACAAGTCTTACTTAATGCTTGTCTGCTGAGCCTAACTTGTCTCCTTCTGGAAATTAAACCACTATAAGCCGAAATTTACCCCTGCTTTTAGATACCTGGCTACTTCCACCATAGGGCAGGCTTACTACTGCCCAGCCATCCCTGGGTCCTGTAGATCTTGACTTAACTAACTTCATCTACCCCACCTAGTATCCCTTTGAAAGGTCAGCTGAACACTCTTTGGTAGATATGCATATTGTACACTTTTTAGAGCCAGGCTAAACTTCATCTATTGGGTAAGACAATATCTGAATCAGATTGCTTTTTCCCCACAGACACCCTAGCTATAGGCAAGGCATCCTAGCCAACTCTCAGTATACAGTAGGCCTAGCTAGGGGAGACATTAAGTACATTAACTGCAGTCTCTGTGGTATTGTCTTATAGTACTGAACATATCAACTGCTTAGTAGACATTATGGAAATTGTTAGCTGTAGCGGATGTGGGACACTCATTTCCAGAATGGTACTCTGGAGGAGTGGGCACTACCCCATTTGCCGGTTGATGTCAGAGCTCAGGACACAGCTGGGGGTAGCAGGGGTGGAGATATCCAAGCTGTGTCTCCAACTCAGCTGGAGCTGGAGCGCATGCTCATCACTCCTACTTCCTCAGAGGCCCACTGACATGGTGAGGATGGAGAGTGGTGGGGAGGTAAGGGCTCTGCGGAACAAGGCCAGCCAGTAAGGGGCTGCCCTAGCCAAACCCATACTGACTGCAAAGTGCTTTGCTCCCTAGGAGGGGACCAGGAACCCAGCTCCACTGGGGAAGATTCGCAATCGATTGGTGGGGTAAGACAAGACAACTCAGTGGCTCCCAAGTGTCACAAAGTCAGGAAATTCCTGGTCGTCAGGGATTCTATGGTCTGGGGAGTGAAAAGATCATGGGGGATGGGTCATCTAGGTGGGGCACAGTTACGTACCTCACCCAGCAGATATTTAACCCGTATGGGGGGATGGTGGAGAGGGAGAAGGAGGGGGTGAGTATGCTGCCACCATACCCTACTCTTTAAAAAGGGAACCAGTCTTTACTATTTTTCTTTCTTGCTTATTGAGACTGGTTTCCAGTCTTTTTACTTATGTCTATGAATACAATTCTACTTGAAGAAAAGGAGGAGTGGAGTCTTCCAATTCAATTCTTTGAAGTTCTCCTTTTTTAATTATTCTACCTTTAAAAAACAGTTTTGCTCCATCCCTTTAGTGTTAGATGCCATTCCTAATGTGAATCTTTTTTTTTCAGAGACTCACTAAAAAATAGTAATAGACATCCCTGCTATACACAATTATCACAAACACGGGAACACCTTTTTGCCCTCCAACCTTTTAGTTCCAGGACCTATTTTCACAGTCCTCTTTTTCTCATTTATTATGTTTGCTTGCACGCATGTGCAAGAAACATAGTGCCATCATCCGAGTTTTCAGAGGTGTGTCACCCCCTCTTCCAATTCAGTCAGTGTGTTGGCAGGCGCGGCCCCAGTCCTCCAATCCATGCTGGAGCTGTCTATGACAGCTCCAAAATGCAGTGGTGTACAGTTGAAAGAGAGACGCTTCAGTGAGCAGCGATCAGATATTGCCTGCTCATGGGCAGTTCCCCCTACACACATACACACACACACACACACACACACACACACACATACTGCGTGCTGCCCCCCCCAAGCACACATTGTATTGCTGCGCTCCCCCTCTCCAAAGCCTTCCACATGCCACGCTGGGTGCTCACCCCAGCGTGGCAACTCATGGTATAGCCGATGGGGGGTGCCCAATCCCCCGTCGGCTCCACTGTCCCCCCCCAGAGTACAGGGTGCCACGCTGGAAACCCACCCCAGCGTGGCAATAGATGCTATGGCCGACGGGGGTGCCCAATCCCCCATCAGCTCCACGGCCTCCCAACCAGCCGTCCTTGTGCCACGCTGGGGCAAATGTCCTGCGTCGTCATTTAAAAAAAAACCAAAACCTGTAAAGCAAAAACGGTCCCACGCAGTCTCCCTGCCCCCCCGCAACCCGCACCTACCCACTGCACACAATGCCTCCCCACACCCCCCCTCACCCCATACTTACCTCTGGAGTCCGACGCGACGATCTTCGGTGGACCGGGAACACGTCTGCACTCTTCAAAGCCGACTGGGAACTGAGGAAATGCCGATAAGCTGTATAATGGGATAGATAGGGTTTTTTCAACTTTGTTGCATATCTCAGGCATTTTTTGGAATTTTTGCACCAAATTTTCAACATGGGGTTTTTGGGACTCCTTCTCATGAATGCTGCCACTGTCATGGCGTTATTCAGGCCTGAAGGGTGATTTCGCAGTCACTGTGCGAAATCACCTTTCGGGACCGATTGATGAAACGACACTGCCAGTGTTCATAAGGTGGGCTCTCAAGAAGCCTATTTTGAAAATTTGGTGGAAAAATTCCAAAAAATGACTGTTTTACGAGCGAGCATTGCGCGTTTCCTACGCACGCTCGTAGGTTCGTGAATTTTCAATATTTTCACTCCAGATTTTCAACATTGCCATTTTACCACACCTTCTTATGAGTAGTACAGCTGTCATTTTTCACATCTCACCCAAAACGTGTTTCCGCCCATGTAGCGCACAATGGTGCAGATGGTGTATGAAATCAATGTACGGACAAATTAAGAAAATCACAGTGACACTGTTCATGAGTAGAGGTCTTTAAATGGCTATGTTGAAAATTTGGTGAAAAAATTCCTAAGAATAACTGTTTTACGGTAATGCAGTGCTGCGCAGTTCCTACACGCGCTCGTAAGTTCACGAATTTTCAATATTTTCACTCCAGATTTTCAACATTGCCATTTTACCACACCTTCTTATGAGTAGTACAGCTGTCATTTTTCACATCTCACCCAAAATGTGTTTCCACCCATGTAGCGCACAATGGTGCAGTCAGTGTGCAAAATCAATGTATGGGACAAATTAAGAACATCACAGTGACACTGTTCATTAGCAGAGGTCTTAAAATGGCTATGTTGAAAGTTTGGTGAAAAGATTCCTAAGAAATAACTGTTTTACGAGCATGCGTTGCGCAGTTCCTACACACGCTCGTAAGTTCGTGAATTTTCAATATTTTCACTCCAGATTTTCAACATTGCCATTTTACCACACCTTCTTATGAGCAGTACAGCTGTCATTTTTCATATCTTGCCCAAAATGTGTGTCCGCCTATGTAGCGCACAATGGCGCAGTCGATGTGCGAAATCAATGTATGGGACACAGTAAGAAAATCACAGTGACACTGTTCATGAGCAGAGGTCTTAAAATGGCTATATTGAAAATTTGGTGAAAAAATTCCTAAAAATGACTGTTTTACGAGCGTGCGTTGCGCAGTTCCTATGCATGCTCATAAGTTTGCGAATTTAATATTTTCACTCCAGATTTTCAACATTGCCATTTTATTACACTTCCTTATGAACAGTACAGCTACCATTTTCATATATCGCCAAAAATGTGTTTTCGCACATGTAGCACACAATGGTGCTGTTGGTGTGCGAAAGCAATGTTTGAGACAGATTTCGAAAATCACAGTTACGCTGTTCATGAGCAGAGATCTTAAAATGGCTATGTTGAAAATTTGGTGGCAAAAGTCCATAAAATAACTGTGTTACGAGTGAGCATTGCACAGTTTCCACGCACCCTTGTAAGTTCATGACTTCTGTAATATTTTCAGTCCAGATTTTCACCAGTGGCATTTTTCCATACTTCCTTATGAACAGTACAGCTGTCATTTTTCACAACATGGCCGAAGTGTGTTTTCACACTTTCAGCGCAGAGATGCTGTGGGAAATCATTGTTCAGGTCAGATAAAGAAAATCACACTGACACTGTTCATGATCGGAGGCACCAAAATGCCTAAGTTGACAATCTGCTGTAAAAAATCCCCAACCTAATTATATTACGGGTGTGCGTTGCACAGTTTCTATGTACGCTCATGACTTCACCAGTTTTTTAATATTTTTACTGCAGATTTGCAACATTGCCATTTTTACACCTCCATGAACAGTACAGCTGTCATTTTTACATCCTGTTCGAATGTTTTTGCACCTGTGGTGCTAAATGCCATAGTCGCTGTGCATAAGCAGCTTTGGCTAACAAACTGATATTCCCCTGTTCATGAGGTGGGGTCACAAAAAAAATTTTGAAAATTTGGAGGAAAATACCAATGAATGCCTGAGGTATTAGGGTTTCCAACCATAACGCCCAACCCTGTAGAGAATGACAGGCATCAGGGGTGTGACTTGGGATTCTTGCCTGTAATGCTCATACCATTCCACACCCTGCAGCCAGTGAGAGGCATCGAGGTATGTTTTGGACTCTTCGGCCCCAAAGTTCACCCCATTCTCCTATATTGCACCCATCTCACCGTATTTCCTAATGGAATGGGGTGCGCATAAAGACCAAAGACCCCAAAGGAACACCATGACACTTGTCAGTGTCTGCAGGGTGGGGTGTGGTGAAATGGCGTGGCCATTATGCCTGATAACCCAAAGGCACACCCCAATGGCTGTCACTCTCTGCAGGGTGGTGGTGGGGTTGGCTTCAGTTCAGTACTTCACTGCCATTCCTATTACGCAGCTCTGTAACTTCTACACTACCACTGCCAATGCCAGCAAGCAAACATTCGGCATTGACAAATGCTTGTTTACCTTGAGACAGGACTTCTTACTTGACTCCCGCTATGTTTAAATTTCAGCTGCCATACATTTTCAGATTAACTTTTAACTCACATCCCCAAAATCTTTCAGGAGTATTCACAAATTTCAATAAGCATATTGACTTAACATTACCAACATTTCTCTATTTCATTATCATTTCAGACACTACTAACATTTTTCTATTTCAAATCCATATTATCTACCTTAGGTGGAAAGTCAATTTTTTTTCTGACCCCAACCAAGACCTCTTCTTTAGGTCTGGTTTCCCTCAGGTCAGTACTCTTTCCACCTCTTTGGGATGTTTTCCATTCTCCCTTGAGAACTATTCTAGCTGCTACAGTAGCAATAGCCACTACCTTGTGACAAACAGGGCAGGTTTTGCAATATTGTGCCACCTATTTATGCACACCAGGCAATAGTATTGGTTCAGCAACTTTTCCAGCATTCCCTGACACTTTGGATGCCCTCTACCAGGATCAACATGTTCAAGTTCAAGTTTATTGCAGGAAAGACTCCATTGAGCAAGCTCATTCACAAGGAGGTCCTGAGGCACATACACATACAGTTCGCAATTACATAGATAGGAGATATAAAATGTAGAACAACAAAGAAAAAATATATAATACAAGAGGTTTACACAATAGAAGTCCTTATGCTATATATACAGTACATTCCAGCTTTAACCTTGCCCTAAATTATGCAACACATTTCAGCTTAATAAGTAGAGGGCCAGTTGGTACCTAGGAAGCTGGCTTGGCGTTGGGGGCCTAGTAGCACCTACATATGTCTTTTAATTTAGTGATAGCTAGTGTTTTGTAGGAGTTCATTGATATGAGGCTGGTCAGCTTCAGCATGGCTTGTAGTTGGTTCCAAATGTTTGGGAAGAAGCGTATGAGACAGCTCTTTGGCCAGCTGTAGTACGTGTCCTGGGAACATCTAGTAGGACAAGGTCAGATTTCCTTAGGGTAGAAGCTATCACGAGATGTATGAGAGACGTTAAATAGACAGGCAGTTTGTGGAGTAGTAATTTGAGGGTCCAAATGCCAGCATGCAGGAGGTGTCTGGTGGCAAGAGAGATCCACCCAACTGCTGCATAAAGATCACAGTGGTGGGTCCTGTATGTAGAGTTAGTAATGAAGCGAAGAGCACGGTGATAGAGTACGTCCAGTTTAGATAGGCTCAAGGTTGGGGAGGAGATGAAGATAATGTCTCCGTAGTCAAACAAGGGAAGGAATGTTGCTTGGACAAGTCTTTTGCGGGTCACAAGAGAAAAGAGGGTCCTATTCCTAAAGAAGAAACCCAAGCGTGCTTTAAGCCTCTTTGATAGATCCTTGATATGGTCGTTGAAGGAAAGCTTGTTGTCTATCCACATACCTAGATATTTAAATTTAGGTACGACTTCCAAGGGTTCACCTAGGGAGGTAACTATGAAGTTTTTAGGTGGGGTAGGTAGGGCACCAGATAAGGCAATTCTCGAGAAAATCATTGTCTTGATTTTTTTGGCATTTAAGAGAAGCTTGGCATTGATAAGGTTGCTTTCTAACTGGATAAGGTCAGCTTGGAGTGCTTCCCTGACTTCAGTTAAGGACGAGCCTGATGTGTACAAAACCGTATAGTCCGCAAAGAAATGTGACATGTGCCGTTTTGTACAACTTGCATGCTGTACAGATCTTGTACAATCAACTGTTTCTCCCTTATTTTGGTCTTGGAGTTAAGATGCCACCAATACATAACTCTCTTTTCGATAGCAATTACAGGTTTAGAATAGTCTGCCTTCCCCTTACAGACAGGAACATTATCAATTGTCTGGACATAGGCCTACAATTTCTTGATTTTCATATCATTAGTTTGCATCTTACTCAAGTCCACCTCATCACAGGGAATCACCTCATGAAACAATGATTCAGTTCCTTCTGGTCTAAAGCAGACCTCTTCGATGCTGCCTCCTATAGAGCTTCCATGCCCCGTCTGGATGCTTGGACCCAAGTCCTGAAAAAGTCCACATGGCAATCTCTGTTCCTCTTTTCCTCTTCATTCTAACTCCTTTAGCTCAGGCAGTATTACCACCATTTTCTCATGCTCTTTCAGCTTAGGTAACAGTACCTCTGCTTTCTCCAGCTCTGCTAGCTCAGGCAATAGCGACTCCACTTTCTCATGTTCCTCCAACTCAGGTAACAGTGCATCTGCTATGGTTGTCAGACTGGTTTCAGTATAGTTTTCATCTAGAACAAAATGGGAATTCTCAATCTTTTGTAGGGCCTCAAGAGTCTCATCCCATCTCCATTTAATTTGTTGCCATTTTTTCTGCCACTGGCTTTCACAACTTTGTCTCATGTCCTCCTGATGTCTGTTAATCAGGCACTTAGACAGTTTTGCCAAAGTCTCTACAATTTGCTGCATGACAGACATCTCCATCAAATATTCATTCTGTCTCTGCATCAGGCCTTCAACTTGCACACCAAACACTTGCCATCTTTACAGGTTTGCTGACAACCTTTCCTTGACAACCTTTCTTCAACCTTCCACTGTCCTCCAATGGTACCAGTTCTGGTACCTCCATGTCACCCTCTCTGGGCCTGAGTTTGCCACAGAATCTCCCTTCTGACACCACATGTAGCAGGGTCCCATTAAGTGAAAGACAGACAGGCAGGTATGCAGTTAAAAATGCATTGGCTTGGCATATGTTTATTGTAAAACAACCAAGAGTCACTTTCAAGACGGCTGAAACAGTTCTTTTCAAACAGGTTGAAAAAGACAAAATATCAGTTACCATGAGACTTTCTTTGTTCAGGCAGAAATAAGGAGTTGCAAAATATGTAGAAGGACTTCCTTGGACATCTTCAGCTATCCTTCTCCAGGCACAGAAAAGGGAAAAGATATAGGTCTCAAAGCTGCTTCTAACTCCTCCCTTTCATTAGGTCCTTGTCTCAAACAGGTCAGTTACAACTGCAACACAGGTCACCCCAACACAGGCAACCCACACCCCTTTAATACCTCTACAAAGGGTCACCTGACAACCAAGTCTCATGCTTCTGACATCACAACAGCTTAATTAACTTTTTATTTCTCTTTTCAAATGAGTATTCTTCACATAGGACAGGCATTCTTTTGCAGACATTTGCAAACATTCAAAATAACCTATTATGAACATAAACATCTTCGAAAAAAACAGAAATACAAACATACAAACATAATTACTTCGGACCTTTCCATAATAAGTCTCTCCCCATTCTTCCTCTGTTTCTGGATAACCAATCACAGACGAACCCAATAAGCCTCTCAGACACACCTCTGCTTCACATAGGAAAGAATGTTTTGTTTTGGGCTTCTTGCAAATTCAAAGCAGTTTACACAGAATAAAACACAAAGTACAAGGCTTTGTGTTTGAGTTATTTCTAGTTACTTACTTTCCCTCTGTGTTTGCCTGTAGTACAGCACAGGAGAAAGCAAGCAACCTACTGGCTCCTGTCTTATTTGTATGTTCCTCATACTTAGGAGAAGGGGGAGGACTACAGGACTGAAAGTGGGCAGATTTCAGCCTATAGCTAGAAGAATAAGCTTACGAGAACAGGACAGTGTAAAGGAAAATGCAGCACAAACAGACAGGGGCTCCAATCCTGTCACAGTACACCTTGGCATCAATGATCTTGCCAACCAGTCGGTGGAGGATGTTAATCACAGTTTCCAGGGGCTGGGGAACAGATTGGCAGCATGCTTGGCCTCCCTGGCCTTCTCTGAGGCCCTCCCTGTTTGGAGCAAAGGGGGGGGAGACAGAATAAGAAGACAGGAGACAGAGGAGTTTAATATATGGCTTAAGGAATGGTGTCAGGAGGAGGGATATCATTTTTTTAAGGGACTGGGGGGGACTTTTGGGATAGGAGGCTTTTTAAGTCGGATGGACTCTATTTGACAAGGGAGAGACCAATGCACTGGGGCAAAAGTTTGACATCTTCCTCAGATGTTTAAACTAACTGTTGGGGAGACTAGCACTGGGGATCCATATTAACTAATGTAGGGAGTGGAATCCTAACTAGTCCTCCCCCTTGTCTGGGGACTAACAGCACTCAGGTTCAGACTGATAGACTGAAATTAGATATGCACATTAAGGATGCTTCAAACCAAAGGAGCCCAGGAAAGACTAAAAGAAGTTTGGTTGAAGTAGAAGAAAGGCATGTTAGATAGCTGGAAAGGGGTCTGTATTAACACCAGGAGTCTAGGCAATAAAACTGGTGAGCTGCGGGGGATGATGGCAGAATCCAAGCTAGATATCATGGCCATGACAGAAACTTGGGCTACAGATAAAAATGACTGGGACCTAACTGTGCCTGGATACATACTACTTATTAAGGAGAGGGGAACAGGGAAGGGGGCAGCGTAGCCACTTATGTCAGGGTACTGAGGTATCGGAGGGCAGGAATATTAGATACAACTCAGACTCAGAGACTGAGTCTCTGTGGGTTCAACTTACAGTGGCATCTGGGAAAAGCTACACCTGGGGATATGCTAGAGACCTCCAGGCCAAGGAGAGGTAGAAGACAGAGAGCTCAGCAAAGAAATTAGAAGGGGAACAGCAAAGGAAGAAATTGTGATAGTGGGGGACTTGAACGTACCTAGTGTAGACTGGGACATTCTGGTGGTTAGAAGCAAGAGAAGTCAAGCTTTACTTGATGCCTGTCAAGACTGCCTTCTAGTGCAACTTGTAAGGGAAACCTCAAGACAGGATGTTGTCCTAGATGTGGTGCTCACTAACACAGATACAGTTAAATCAGTAGTAGCTGGAGAGCTGCTCTCAAATAGCGACCACAATTCCTTTTTTTATATATTTTATTTTTATAAGTTTCAGTACTATACATCATAGTAACAGAGATCCATAGCCATGACTATGTCAAGTTCGATAACAACCACTAGGGGACGCAACCACCTTAATCAAAGGATTGCTGTAGCATAGATATTTTGATACCACATATAGGGGTAAAACAAAATGTAATAAGTAAACTAAAACAAATGCTGTAAGTTCAAGCCCATGAGCAGTATGACTTAATTCGATTATCTAAAGTCCTAAAAACAAATGTCCAGCTTTCGCATGCCTATATTCAAGCTACTGGCATCATACTTTACCCTGGTAAGACAATACTTAAATTCTATAAGGCAGTAAAATATCAGAAAAGTGATCTATAGTGGTCAACAGTTCAGACAGCTTAAACACATATATATATATATATATATATATATATATATATGCACAGTAGTGCTACCATGGTAGGGTTGAGGAGCCATTTACTGTACATGTTATACCTAAACTTTTGCACCTTAATAACTTTGCAACCATTCAACAGATTTGCCTGAAATTTGGAATACACAATCAAGAACTATACATCTTGGGATCTGCCAACTTTTGTACTGTTCAGATATACAGCTGTGGAGTTATTAAGCGTGATCTGCGTGCGCGTTTGTGCTTTTTTGCAATTCTTTGGTCGTCTCTACAGGTCGCATGGTTTGCGCGACCAGTCTGAAATCTTTAGGGAACATGCGGCTGGGGTCCCTGATGTGCCTTTTGAAGGTTTTGTTAAAAAATATTAAATGGTTCAAAAGTTATTCAAAAAACAGTTTCCCATTATAAGTCAATGGGAAAAGTTAACAAAAAGTTCAACACTTTCGCAAATGCAGTTTTTACTTTCGCAAATGGCCCTTTTACTTTTGCAAATCCACCATTTTGTTTTCAGTTGGTGATCAGAAAAATGCTTGGCATTTAAATGTGGGACCCTCTAGCAACACAATTCTTTATGTGTTTACCTAGTCGGACCCTGAGGATGCTAGGCATGTCTTTATTTTGAGGTTAAGCACCCTAGAAATGGTTTTCAAGTTTCTGGAAAAAGTACTTTCGCAAAGTAGTGTCGCACTCACGACAGTGCCGAAAATTTTTGCGAAACCTTTCGTAAATTGCAACACTACTTTTCCAGGCTATGGCCAAATGACAGCAATTCTTTGCCACCCTGCTACAAAAGAATGATTTGGTCTTTTGGGCTGAAATTTGGAGGGAACGTAGCCAACATCTCACAGATATGCCTTTCAGCATTTTGGTGAAAAAATATTACAGGACAGCAAAGTTACAGCACTCCAAATTTGACGCTTTTTCCCATAGGATAACATTACGGCGTCCGCCACATTACAAGAATCCTTTGCCGCCCTGCTGCAAAATAACAGTTTAGTCTTTTGGGCTGAAATTTGGAAGGAAGAAAGCCAACATCTCACAGATATGTCTTTCAGTAGTTTGGTGAAAATATATTACAGGTAACTAACGTTATCGCACTCTGAACTTCTCTTTTTTCCCCCATAGGATAACATTACTGCGTTCGCCGCGCCTTTCAGGGACTGTATCTCGGAAACGGTATGAGATACAGACTTTTCGTCAGAAAAATGGGGGCTAAGTGTAAAACTAGCCAGGAAAGTCATACATCATATGACTTTTAAATTTTTTTTCTACGTCATACGGTTCCTGAGATATAAACAATTTAGTATTCCAACTCCTCATTTTCTGCTCCGAGACCCATTATTATGCATACATTCTTTGTACTCACTGTCTTTCTCTATGCAGCTTTTAGGAAAACCAGCCTGTGCACTCATTACTGTTACCCTTACTGCTTCCGCTTGCGGTTCCGTACTTGTTTCACTTACCGTTCCCGTCTACGTCACCATGTGCGTTACCGTTTGCGTTTTCATTTGCGCTTGCGTTTGCATTATTTTAACCATTTGTGTCTACGGTACTGTTTATCTTTCTGTTTTGCTTTGCATCACCATGCACATTACCATTTGCGTTTGTGGGCACCGTGTTACTATGTGACAAGACATCACATGGCAGGAGGGCCCCGCATTACATTCACTATTTCTCGTTATCATTCTCAAAAAGAAGGGAAATTAGAGGCAAAAAACTCTGTTTAATGCATTAGTTAGGGTTGTTCCACAGCGACAAAAGTGAGGTAATTCGGTGTTAGGGTTGAAAGCCCTCCTTTGAGCCCCCCGTCCACACCCCCAACCGGCATCGGGGTGCGTGTTGGGGTTGTTGGTCCTAACTCTCACCCCATTCTCCTATACCTCTGCTTCTTCACACATCTGATGGGGTGAGAGTTAGGGCCGACAACCCCAACGAGCACCCCAATGCCGGTTGGGGGTGTGGACGGGGGGGTCAAAGGGGGTTTCAACCCTAACACCAAATTTCCTCGCTTTTGTCGCTGTGAAACAACCCTAACTAATGCATTAAACAGAGTTTTTTGCCTCTAATATATATATATATGTATATATAAACTTGACGACCCTTACGGTTATAGAAAGAACAGAGCAAAATCTAGTAGGACTACCCCAGAAACCAAACTTTTTCACAAAACTGGAGGAGATTAGAAATACAATATCGCCAGTGGAATACCCATCATAACCTCCGTGAGAAATACTGTTAGATCCATCCCTCCCAAACTCCTAAACAAATAAGTCAGAGAGAGTATGTATAAGTCCTGGGGGCATTATAAGGCAGTCTGCATGCTCTGCATTAATCCAATTAAGCAAGAATAAAACAGAAAGTTCAGTTCAGTTCCGAAGTATAGAGCAGAACAAAATGAAGCTCACACAATGTTTTCAGTCCCCCTCATCCTCTTCAAAACCATGACTCTCCGGCTCCTCTGCCAAATGCTGGTCTCAGTGCTGTGTCTGGATATGGGAGGCCCATTTTCCAGCTTCTATAGGATCCAAGATGATCCAGACTTTGCTCTTTCATACAATACACAATCTGGCCGGGTAGAGGATAGCATGAGGAATTGAAACTTCTCTCAGCTTTTAATGAACTTCCAGGGCTGGCCGTAGCTAGGTGCAAACTGTGCCCCTGCACCTTGGGGACCCCATACTTTTTTCTTGGGGAAACAAAAAAATTTAAAACATATAAAAATGCTAACATTTTGTTATAGATGAAAATGTTTACCAGCAAATCAAAGTGGAAGACAACTGGCTCTGCTACTTTGACAAAAGTTGGGGGCAGCTTTGCTGCAGTGGAAAAGATTAGGTTAAGCAAGTGCTAATGGTGTTAATGACCATACTTTACACCTCCCAGGCTGACTGCTTTCACAAACAAAGGGCTATATTGACACGAGACCATGTTTGTAACCTGGACATGTAGCTGAAACAATGAATGATATGACAAAATCTGTTTCAAAAGTATGTGATCACTCAAAATCAGGAGTCGACCTTAACATTGTTTTACTAGTGCAAATTGTCCAGGGCTAATGCAGCTAACTCTCTACTTGTCCGTCTTGACTAGTGCAGGTTTTCATGACTGTTCATGAAGTTAAAAATGTCTACTTTAGCAGGCTCTAGTCCTCATGCTAATCTCACTCAGTGTTCCAGATGGCCTGGTGTGGTTAACAGCTCATTAACAGCTGCAATTATCTGGCAGTTCAAGAGATGGATCCCACAAAAGACTCAATGTGAGTCATTATCACTTCACTGTTAGGACTTTCAGCTAGTGTCCAGGGTGTGATCAAGGGTAGAGTGCTGTTAAGTCACTAGCTTCCAGTTTTCTGAATTTGTCTCTGTCTAAAAATGTGTCCCATATTATTAAGACCAGTGCCCCTCATTTCCCTACATTTTGAGTGTCGGTGTCCAATATTTCAGTGACAAAATGCGAAGAGGTATACAGGATCGGCCCTGCATATGGCTGTTTTTTTCCCAGCCTCACCATAACATCCCTCTCCCTTCCAAATCTCTTAACTCTGTTCTTTCCCTGGACACCACTGCAGACTCTGAAATGACCATCCACAGATCCATGCTGCCAATACTGGCAAGTGTGGGGGGCCCCCAGCTCTCCTAAATGGACCATGCCAGCCATCATTATCCATACAATCTCACCCTTATCCTACCCAGCATGTCATTTCATCCTAAAAACAAAACTAAGGATCATGTATGGTACAAAAATAAACTTCCCCATGTTATGTCTACGACAATGCCTCTGGCTGCGCTTCTCCTCTATAGCTCTCCGTCCCCTTCTACTCTTCCTCTCCCTTGTTTTCTATATATTCTCTGCACCTCATCTGCTATCTCCTTGTAACCTAGCTTCCAAAACTTGTTTTGTTTCTCAGATGCTTTGTAACTCTGTTTAGCTTACACTTTTGTAACCTTGTCCTATGTATTGAATTTGTAATCTGACTTACATGTCTTATGTTTTGAATTGTAGCCTGACATTGAACCTTTGTAAAAGAGCCCTGGCTCCACGGTATTGTAATCCAAGATCTAAAAAATAAATAAATAAAATAAATAATAAAATGCATAATTTGACAGCTTAAAATAGGCATTCCTTGGGTACATAGATCATCCTATATAGCATTAGTTCTCACACTTTCTGATAGTGAGCCTCTCCCAAGCCATAAAACAGCTTTCGAGACTCCCTCAAATTTGGAAAAAAATCTTGGGCCTTTCCACAGAAAAAAATAACTCCTACTTTGCACAGTACACCTGGAATAAAGCGAAACTAATAAAGCTGACTGAGTATATTCTCTTTTTATTCAACTTATTGCTCTCCACCCTAACCTGGCACCCCAGGTTATACTTGTCACTCCTTTTTCAAACAACATGAAGTCTTGCTATACTATGACAATTGCAGTTTGTCCCACCATTAGAACTGCTCCAGAGGTGAAAGAGTTAACTACCATGCCAGGCATGGAGTTTAGAGCGCGAGCTCGGTTAGAGAAACTCTGTCTGGTTATTTTCAAACCGAAACTGTCAGATTCTTTACTCCGCCTCACTGAACAGTCGCTCCGGAGATTTCTCCTACTGCTCGGTTCATTTCTCGGTTTAAACAGTATTTTCTCAGTTAAATTCAACCGCGAGTATTATTATTTTAACCGCAAACTGATCGGTTCAAGCTCTGTCTGTGGTATTGTAAGTAATAGATAGGTTATTTCTGTGTGGAACTTGTAAATTTTATCGGTTCGATTCGAACCGATCAGGCTATTAAAACTTTTAAAAAGCATTTTAAGGCTTTTAAGTGTAGTTCAGGTTCTTATTGGTTCTAAAAAAATGGATTTCATTACGGTTTTTTCCGACCCGTGACACGGTTGGGAACACGATAAGGGTGTCTTGCCTGGCACTGCGTTAAAGACAAGTTGTTGGTTGGGGCAGGCATCATGTCTGAGAAACCCAAAAGAAAACCGGCCCACTGTTTCAACACTGTAGTGTCTGTGGGGAAGCCTTTGCCAAGGCTGACCCACACACTACATGTGTCTATTGTCTGGGGTTTGACCACCTCAATTCAGACTGCCAAATTTGTAAAATTTCCTGCAGCCACCTGGACAAGAGAGTGGGCAGACTCAGGAGCGAGAGGCCAAAAGTCCAGCTGACCTGGATGGCCAGCCGGTTCAGTGCCAACGAACGGAGGGAGTGCCCTCTGACCAGGGGCGAGACTTCCAGGACAAGCAGCGGCTCTGAGAGCCAGTTCCAGCAAAAACTAAAAAATCAGCAGGTTTGGAATCAAAAATTCCTTCTCCAACTGCTGCAGAAATAGCAAAAGCTATACAGATTGTACAGTCACTTTCTCCGGTTCCGTCCGAACCGCCACTGTCTGGTAAAAGGTCGGTTCGGCCGGTTCCACCGGTTCAAGAATATGATATTGAAGAGTTTTATGAACCAGAGGAGGGGGAGGAGGTTTATGATCAGTGTGACTGTGACTTTGAGAGTCTGGATGTGCCTATTGAACCGGACATCTCCCCAGATAGACCTTTGGAATCTCCCCCTATGCTTTCTGAGTCCCCTTCTCACTTTTTGTTTTATAAAAAAGTTGCTGAAACCCTCCAGCTCCCTTTAGAGGAAGCTGTGGATGAGTAAGAGGAACCTGATTTTGTGGAAATGATGGATATCCCAGAGTCTAGGAGATTATCTATTCCCTTACATAAATCATTTAGGAAACAAACAATAAAAATACTAAAAGCTCCTAATTCTGTGCCTCCTGTTGACAAGAAGATGGACAGGAGGTACACTTTATCAGGTCCTGATACAGACTTTCTATCACAGCAATGCAGTCATGTTGGGGTGGTTCAGGCTGCAGCCTGTGATAAGGCTAACATTCCCTTGGCTTCACACCCTCCTGACAAGGACTCCAGGAAGACTGATGCCATGGCTAAAAAACAATACATGGCAGCGTCCTTGGGACTCAGACAAGCAAATTACATGGCTTATGTGGCAAGATACAAAAAATCTAGATGGGACACTGTCATGGCTTTGGCCAAACAGGTCCCTGGCCAGCTTGCCAAGGAGCTGGAGCAGGTGGCTGCTGATGGTATTGAGGCATCCAAGGTGCAGTTTCATGCTGCTGTGGATTTTAATGATGTATCCTCTAGAGTCATGGCTACATCTGTGGCCTTCAGTAGGTTGGCTTGGCTCAGGTGTACTAGTTTGTCGGATACCCAGACTAAGGCCATGGATTTTCCTGTGGTAGGAATTCTCTGTTTGAGGAGCAGACAGAGAATTACATGAAAAAATGGATGAATATAAAGCAACTTATAGGAGTGCA
Organism: Neoceratodus forsteri; assembly: GCA_016271365.2. Classification (NCBI taxonomy): domain Eukaryota; kingdom Metazoa; phylum Chordata; order Ceratodontiformes; family Ceratodontidae; genus Neoceratodus; species Neoceratodus forsteri. The sequence goes on along the minus strand of CM057452.1, from coordinate 1,687,946,793 downwards.
CAAGCCAGGCGACAGAGTCACTCCTCAAAGCAGACCCCAGGGTAGAGGTAGGCCTTTTCACAGGCCTTTTGCAAACCAGGCTTCCTCTGCTTATGCTCAGAGGGGTTCTTCAGAGGCAGAGGCAGGCAGGGGTGCAAGCAGGCCTGCTTCCACCCCTCAGCCTAAAGCCCCTGCCAAACAGGCACCCTGATGGGGTGCCCAGAGCCGGATCTCCATTACCTGTAGGGGGCAGGCTGGTTTACTTCGTTCAGGACTGGGAGTCTCTAACATTGGACAAGTGGGTCCTGGAAGTAGTAAGCCAGGGTCTGGTTCTCAGCTTCAAAAAATTTCCAAAGATGAGAGCCAGATCTTTTCCACCTGCAAACCCTCTAGAGACCTTTGCCTTAGAAACAGAGGTCTCAACCCTCCTGGCTCTCAGAGCTGTAGAAAGGGTTCCCCCTCTACTCCAGGGCAAGGGTCTGTACTCCTGGTACTTCCTTACCCCCCAAAAAAGACAGGAGAATGGCGGCCCATTTTGGACCTAAGATATCTGAACAAGCACCTTTTGAAACCAAAATTCAAAATGGTGACTCTGGCAATAATTTTACCTTCTCTAAGGCCAGGGGACTGGCTATCTTCCCTGGACCTCAAGGATGCCTATTTTCATGTTCTAATCAGAAGCTCCCACCGAAAGTACCTCAGATTTGAACTGCCCTCAGGCCATTACCAGTTCAGAGCAATGCCCTTCGGCCTCACCTCTGCCCCAAGGGTATTCACAAAATGCCTAGCAGTAGCAGTTGCTCATTTAAGAAGGCAAAAGATTGCTATTTCCCTACCTAGACGACTGGCTTATTGTAGGCCAGTCTCCAGAACAGGTCAAATCACACCTGCAAGTTACCCAGCAGCTGCTCACCTCTCTGGGTTTTCTGCTCAATCTCCCAAAGTCAGTGCTGGAACCTGTTCAGGTACTCACCTTCATAGGTGCAGAACTGGATACAAAGCAGGCCAGAGCCTCCTGCCTTAGAGGTAAGGAACCTGGTGGCCATGGCCTCTTCCTTCACTCTGCAGGTCTCTCGACCAGCAAGGCACTTCTTACAGCTCCTAGGTCACATGGCTGCTTCCACAGCTGTAGTGCAAGGGCAAGATTTCAGATGAGGGACATTCAGTTTCACTTGAGAGCCTTTTGGTCTCAAAGAAAGATCCTTTCAAGTTGATCCCAGTGACTCTAGAACCCTGATCCAGGCCCTTCAGTGGTGGCAGGATCAGAGCAATTTAAGACTAGGGGTCCCCTTCATCCCCTTTCTCACTCCTTGACCTCTTACTACAGATCGTCCCTTCTGGGATGGGGAGCTCACATGGGCGACCTCTCCACCCAGGGAGTGTGGTCCCCTCAAGAGTCTCTGCTCCACATCAATTTGCTGGAACTCAGAGCTGTCTTTCTAGCACTTCAGGTGTTTTCTGCATCTGTTCAGAACAAAGTGGTACAAGTCAGAACAGACAACACCACCACAATGTGGTACATCAACAAACAAGGGGGCACTCGGTCTTCGGCCTTGTGCACCGGAGCAATGAAGTTATGGTCTATGGCTTATTCTCTGAACTCTTCCCTCATAGCAGTTCACCTCCCAGGAAAGGACAATGTCCTGGCAGATGCTCTCAGCAGGATTTCCCAGGGCCATCACGAATGGTCACTGGATCCCCAAGTACTGGGGATAGTTTTTGCCAGATGGGGCACTCCTCAGATAGATCTTTTTGCAGCCCCAGACAATCACCAACTTCCACTGTTTTGTTGCAGGCCCCCAGTGATGGGCTCAGTCCCCCTGGATGACTTTCTCCTAGATTGGGAAGGGAAGTTTTTATATGCCTCCCCCCTCTCCTTTTCAAGGTGCTAGTGAAAATCAGATCCCAGCCTTGCAGGATGATTCTGATTGCTCCAGATTGGGCCAGGCAGCCCTGGTACCCACTCCTTCTGTCCTTAGCAGTCCACCTTCCCCTGTGCCTCCCCAGGAAACACAACCTGTCATCTTGTGCCCAGGGGAGAGTTTGGTATCCGAATCTCAAATCCCTCAACCTCAAGGCCTGGCTCTTGAGGAGTTAGAATTTGCTGACCTACACCTTTCTCAAGGTGTTCTTGACATCCTGAAGGCTTCTAGAAAGCCTTCCACTAGGGCTACTTATAATTCTAAATGGAAAAGGTTTTCCATCTGGTGCTCTGAGAAGCATATTCCCCCGGAATCTGCTGATTTACCCATTGTTTTGGACTATATGGTCTATCTTAACTCTTTGAGTCTGAGACCAGCTATTTGGCAGCTGTCTCTGCTTTTATTTCAGCAGGAAAGCCCTCTTCTCTTTCCACTCACCCTGTATTTTCCAAGTTTTTCAAGGGATTACTTCATACTAATCCACCTTTCAGGGACCCGGCCCCTGCCTGGGATCTTAATGTTTGCATTGCTCAGTTGATGCAACCCCCCTTTGAACCTCTGTCTTCTGCAGAGCTTAAGTATTTGACTTGGAAAACTGTTTTTCTAGTAGCCATCACTTCTGCCAGGTGCATAAGTGAGTTACAAGCCTTGTCAGTGGAGACTGACTTTATTTCCTTTCACAGGGATAAAGTAGTCCTTAGGACTAACAGGAAGTTTTTGCCTAAGGTGGTTTCAGATTTCCATCTTAACCAGTCTATCTCCCTTCCAGTGTTCTTCACTGACCATTCCTCCTCTGGTGAGAGGAGGCTGCACAGCTTAGATGTTAAGAGGGCCCTTAGTTACTATATAGAGCGTACCAAGGGTCATAGGTTCGAATCCCTTCAACTCTTTCTCACTTATGGTGAGGTTGGGAAAAGTAAACCTGCCACTAAGAGATCCATTGCCAGGCGGATTGTCTGTGTATCCAATTTTGTTATAAAAACTGGGAAAGTTTCCCCCTTCAGGCCTGAGGGCTCACTCTACCAGAGGTACAGCTGCGTCTCTAGCTGCTGCCAGAGACATCCCTATCTTGGAGATATGTCAAGCAGCTACCTGGAAAATGGTACACACTTTCACCAAGCATTACTCCTTGGATATCCAGGCCAGGAGGGATGCTAGATTTGGCACAGCCGTGCTTCAGAGCCTATTCCCTAAGTAGGTTCTGTCCCTCCACCATGGAGGTACTGCTGTGTATTCTGCAATTGTCATAATATAGCAAGACTTCATGTTGTTTGAAGAAAAAATTACTCACCTTAGTAATGTTGTTTCTTCTAATGGAGTCTTGCTATTTATGACCTCCCAACCTGCCCCTCTCAGAACTTCTACTTGGGTATGGGGTGGGCAGTCCAGTATTGGCACTTGTTATGCCCATTTTATGTTTTCCACCCTTTTGGGGTTTTGGGGTGTTGTGTTTATTTTATCTTATGTTATTATTTTTCTGGTCCCTGACTTGAGTCTTGGTGTTGGGATCAGGAATAGGTGTAATATTTAGGTAGCCAGTTGGCTAGTGTAGGTTACAGCTTCCACAGAACCTTAGTGAGTTTTTTCTCGTAAAGATCTGACAGTTTCAGTTTGAAAATAACCAGACAGAGTTTCTCTAACCGAGCTTGTGCTCTAAACTCCATGCCTGGCATGGTAGTTAACTCTTTCACCTCCGGAGCAGTTCTAATGGTGGGACAAACTGCAATTGTCATAATATAGCAAGACTCCATTAGAAGAAACAACATTACTAAGGTGAGTAATTTGTTCTTTCTGACTCTTGGGCCCTTGTTACTCTGTTTCCTCTCTATCTGGAACAGCCACACCTAGCCACTTCATCTCTTCCTCCCTTACCCTGTTGTTAAGCAACTTCCTGTACCCTTACCCCAGGTCATACCTGAAAACATGCATCAGATCTCTGTGTCTTTCCCAGTTATTAATTTACATATAAATACCTACTATAGAAATGAGCCTTGACTCAGCATGCCTTCCCCAGGCATTCATTTACATATGCACACCTATAAACAAGCTTTGACTCAATGGGGACTTCCTGGTCAAATATTTGTGCATAAGTAAAGAAATTCATCTGCAATTATCCATATTTAATTTGTTTTATTCTTTCACACAAAACAACCAAAACTTAAAATTTAAATACTGTACATTCTCAGACTTGACTGGGCCTCCCCTGGAACAATCTGGGGCCTCCCTTGGGAGGCTGGCCTCACCATTTGAGCACCACTGCTATATAGAAATAGAGATAGTATAGCATTATGCCTGTGTACTGTTTCCCCTGCGCTGATGAAAGGACAATGTTAAAGAAAAATCTGATATTGTTGGTGCAGAGCATATTAAAATCAATGCTTTTAAAATAAAATTATCATAGTTTTCTATTTCCAAAGGCCCATAGGTTTGTGTAGCCCCCACCCTAAAGAAATCTTAGATGTACTCCTGGCTCACTTGAGACAGTACAAAAACTTCCAGAAGTGCAAAACTCCAGTTGACTACAGGGTGGGGGCTGAGAGTATCTTTCTTTGCCTGACTCTGTTCATTGACTGGTGGGTGGTGGTGACAGTGTTTATTGTTTATTTTTGTTTATTGTTTATTGTAATTCTAGGAATTAATGCTTTTGAGCCAAGGCTGTTTTACAAAGGTTCCGAGTTAAATTAGGTACAAACAATAGGGTTACAATGGGTTGCACATTTAGGTTACATTGTGTAAATAGACAGAGACATAAAATAGTTAACATCAAAGACATTTATGAATGAGCAGATAATTACCAATTAAACACTTTCATCGTTTAGAAAACATGTGGAAAGGGAAAGATAGGTAAGGGAAGTATGATAGGTAGTGTAAGTGAGAGAAAAAGGGGGTGGAGGGAGGAGCAGACCATAGTTGGAGAAGAGGATCCTCTAACAGGCCTTTGTCAGGTAAGAGGGCAGGGGTGGAGGAGTGAGAATAATTTGGATTTAATCGAGGCAGTCACAGGAGTTTGAGGTGGCTAGGTGAGAGAATAGGCTAGATTTAAAAGCACCTAAGGAGTTAGAGGAGGTAATAGAGGTGCTAAGAGTATTTAGCTAGTTGGGGACACAATAGGCAAATGATCATTGACCTTGTGTGGTCCAGCAATGGGGGACCTGAAGAAGCTGATTTTCTGATCTTCTGGTGGGTCGGACACTTGTGTTCTGGCATAGCAGGTCTTGAATGCAGGGTGGGGTGAGGCCCATGATGGCTTTCTTAGCCATAAGGCAGGTGAAGTACTTTAAATGGTTTGAGAGTTGTAACCACCCAGTTTCAGCATAGAGCTTGCAAGTATGAGTACATCGATGAGCACCAGTAAGCAGCCGACAGGCCTTGTTAAGGGAGGTTGTGATACGTTTAAGTGCGCTAGAAGAGGCGGACCCATAGACAATTAAGCCGTAGTCGATGACTGAGATGACTGATGATTGAATAGCTAGCTTCAGAGCTGGTAGGGTAAGGAGTTGTCTGTTCCGGTAGAGTATCCCAAGCCGCTGATTAATAGTTTTGGATATACTATCAATATGTGTTGCAAAGACTAGGCCTTGATCAAATGTGATTCCAAGATATTTAAAGGTAGCCACCTGTTCAGGGTGATTCCAGGGATGTGTTGATAGTGAGTGGTACTTGCTTTTCTTGTTCTGCGGGCTGCGAAGGCATGGTTTTGTTTTTGTGGTTTAGGACCAGCTTGTGTTCATGAACCACTCCTCAACACTGGCAAATGCGTGCTGGAGGCTGAGGCGGAGGGGTTTGGGTCTTTGTGTGAGGATAGAATCACAGCATCATCAGCATAGAGGATGATTTGCTCAGGGCAGGATTTAGGAGGGAGTTTAGAAAAAGGCTGAAGAGGAGAGAGAGGGCCTAAGATGGATCCCTCGGAACTCCTGAGAGGACAGGCTTAGGGTCTGAGAGAACTCCAGCTATTTTACAACCTGAGTGCATTGGGCAAGGTAGCTTTTATCCAGGCACCAGAGGCCCAGGAGAGCCCAAGAGACTGTAGTTGACTGATGAGTAGACCATGGTATACAGTGTCAAATGCCTTTGTTAGATCAATGTACACAGCTCCGGTGAGGAGTCCTTTGTCCAAAGCCTTGTGGATTGCTCCTGAGAATTCGAGCAGGGCTGTCGATGTGCTATGCCTTTGTCTGAAACCATGTTGCTGGGCACAAAGGATGTTATATTTCTGCAGGTAGTCTGTTAGCTGGTCGGCCACCATACGTTCAAGAGCCTTTGACAGGGGAGAAAGTATTGAAATAGGTCTATAGTTACCAGGCAGAGACTTATCACCACTTTTGTGCACAGGAGTGACTATAGCAGCCTTCCATATACTAGGGAACTTGCTGGAGCAGAGGGAGAGATTGAATATTCTAGTGAGGGGGAGTAGAACTTCATCCAGGGTAAGGGACAGTATTTTAAGGTCAATAGAGTCACTGCTTGCCCAGGATTTAGATATAGCCTTCTTTATATATTTATAAACTTCATGTGCTTTAACTATTTTAAGATGGAAGGCTGGAATGTTTGAAGGGGCAGAGGGTGATATAGAGATTGGAGGGTCAGTAGCAGCGAAGTAGTAAGATGCGAGGACACTGCTGAGGTCAATGAAGGTCTCATTAAGGGTGTTTGCTATGACCAAGGGATCAAGGGGTAGTGCCTTCCACATTCAGTATAGTAGGAGAGGATTTGGACTGCTTACCTGTGATATTTCTTGATTGTCCCAGAAAGATTCCCTTCACCCCAGGTGTTGGAGAGAGCATTTTTGAAGTAGGCGCTCTTCACCCAGTAGTCTCTTTGGTACAGTAGTTTCGGGCCTGTTTATACTTTTGGATGTCAGTCAGAGAGCCAGTGTCTCTTGCTATAGCCCAGAGGTGGTCCCTTCCTTTGTGTAGGGCCATTAGATTAGCAGTGAGCCAAGGGTTTGAGAGCGCTTTCACTTTGCGCTTTTTTACAGGTACATAGGAGTTACATGCGGCGTTGAAAGTGTTGATAAAGTGATTAAGGGCTTCATCGACATCTTGAGTATTGTAAATGGGAGACCAGTCTTTCTGTCTAAGATTTTCCTTGAGAGGAGTAAGGTTACCAAAAGGTAGTACTCTGCTAGTGATGGTTCTAGAAGGTGGTTTTCTGAACTTGTTTGACTAGGTACATTTTATAGGAGAGTGGTCACTAAGAGAGTCCGGGAGAACAGTGACATTATTGATCCGAGCCGGGTGATTGGTAAGGATCCAATCTATTTGGGTACTATTACCAGATTTATAGTTTTTCCTAGTAGGTGAATTGACCAGCTGTGTTAAGTTTGCAGCAAGGATAGCATCCTTAGTCGACCCTGTGTCTGATGCAAGCCAGTTGATATTAAAGTCACCAAGGAGAAGGAGCTCGGCATCAGGAGGTTGAGATCTGACGAAATCTAGTACAGTCTGGAGGCCAGACCCCGGATCTTTAGGTGGGATATAGATAGCAGTAACCGTGAGGACTTTGTTGTGGGCACCAAGGAGAAGTTTGATAGGGAGGAGTTGTACCGCAGAATCAGTGGTGGTATACATAATAGGGAGGCATGTGAGATAGTCCTTTATGTAAATGTCACAGCCACCACCTGTTTTTGAAGTCCTATCCAGCCTGAGTATCTTGTAGCCTTGAAGAGATATGGCATGGTCAGGAGTGCTGGGTGTCTGCTAAGTTTCAATAATGGCCAGGATATCAGGGTTATGTTGACTGGCAAAGGTTTGGAGGTAGGCCAGTTTAGGTAGGAGACTGCAGATATTTAAGGTGACAAAGGTGAGTCCCCCTCCGTTTTGGCAGGCTTTGTTGTGCTGTAGGAGATAGGGCCAGGATTAGGGTGAACACTTCCTGACATTAAGAGGAGGAGGAGCAGGAGTTTGAGAGTCAATTGTCGTAATTCATAGTAGGTGGGGATCAGCTTCTGTTGCTTGTGTATTTTGGTCCAATACTGGCGTCTAGGATCCCAGTGTAATGCATTGGTCAGGAAAAGGTGTCGAGTCGCCTCCAGGCAATCGTCATAATTGTTCATATTTAAACAGTCCATTGCTAGATGGCACCATTTATGCATATAGAGGGAGATTGCAATCATGCCTGATGATGGGTAGATAGCCAGGAGGATCAGAGTAGAGGGTGGTGAGGGATAGGAAGAGGTAGGTAGATGGCTTAGGGTAGGGAAGCAAGGAGAGGGCTAGAAGAGACAGAAGAATGTGGTTACAGGGAGGCATAGTAGCTAGGAGAGGAGAATAGGGGAGCAAAGATAAATGGATGTAGCAGGGGAGGAGAGGGAGGTAGGAGAAAGAAGCCAAGAGAGCTGAAAACACAGTGATGTGTAGCCTGTAAAATCCTCAGAGAAGCTAGCAGCAGCAGAAAAATGCAGGGGAGAGGGAGTGGTTTAGCTAGTGGTACAGGATAGGATGTGGGACAGTGGGCGGGTATTTGGAGCAAGGGGTGGCGACGAAGCAGACTATTTAATAAAGGTAGGAGGGGGGAGGAGGGGCAGGTGTAAAATTTCGGCACTGAGCAGTGCAAGTCAATGAGCTCCGAGCTCAGCTAAGCCCAAAGTCACCCAGACCAATCAGAAAGCAAGGTGTGGAGCCGGAGGCCAATCAGTGCTCAGCACAAAGCGCGGTCAGCCAATCGCTGCCGATCTCTGCTTCCCCAGTCTGAGGAATGTCCTTACCGGTTTTTTGGGTCGGGAGGCGGCTAGAGGAGGCATCGTAGGTGGCGCGGTGAGAACCAGGTCCCATCGACCGTGCCCACCTGGTACCTAGCTAGCCCTCTCAGGGCTATGGCGTCTGGCTGAGGAGAGAGAGAGAAGAGGGCGGTGAGTAAGCCTATATTGTCAGTGGCAAGGAGGCAGTGACGCAATGCTAACAACAGGGAGGAAGGGAGGAAGGAGCTTCAAGCGTAGGCAACGAGGTGAGGGGGAAGGTAAAACCAGAGTGGAGAGATGAGAGTGCGAGGGAACTGATTGGGGGGAGTGAGGTGTTAGCCAGAAGCGATCAGGTCCAGTGGATTGCTGGCACCAGTCTGGAAGGACAGAAGAAAAGGGGGTGGAAAGCAGAAGAAAAGAGGAGCAATTTAATTTTTTTTTTGTTTTACAACAAAGGTAGCGAGTGAGGAGGGGGAGGCGAGGAGGGGAGATGCGGTGGTGGGCAAGATCCAGTACAGAGTAGGTAGAAAGGGGGGAGGGGGAAGGTCAGGCTAGTATTAGAAGGGAAGGAGGAAGAAGTAAGAGAGGGAGACACTAGGCGATGGCAGTGCACAATTATCAGATTTAAGAAACGTTGTTTGTAGCAGGGGACAGCTGCCTAGTAACTGCAGAAATAGAAGGGGAAAACAGCGAGAGTTACTAGGGGAGAGGCAGAGGTGGCAACTTGAAAGTGCACAATAAGACGAGAGGAATTACGTGCAGGCACCCTCTGGAGGTTCGGGGAGGGGAGGAGGGAGAGAGAGAAAGGTATCAGTAGAGAGACAATGCAGCCACAAGCCGTATTACACAACAAATTAAAATAGACTAATGCTTTATATTATCAATCAGAACTGCAGAGGGCACCGAGGCATGATAATGAAGTCAGAAAAAAGGAGAACTCATTTAAACAATGACATTATGGTAAGCTAGCAATTTAACAGGAGTCTACAGATACATTGTTTAGCAATGGGAAATACCAGGCAGTATAACACAGATATCGCATCTTGATTACAGATAAAAATAGAACAATTTGCAATTCTGAAAAATTAGGCAGAACTGACAGTGGAACAGAGGTAAATACAGTAGGGAATTAGGCTGAGAATGTCCAAAAGCACAAAATTTCGGCACTGAGCAGTGCAAGTCAATGGGCTCCGAGCCCAGCTAAGCCCAAAGTCACCCAGACCAATCAGAAAGCAAGGTCTGGAGCCGGAGGCCAATCAGTGCTCAGCACAAAGTGCGGTCAGCCAATCGCTGCCGATCTCTGCTTCTCCAGTCTGAGGAATGTCCTTACCGTTTTTTTGGGTCGAGAGGCAGCTTGAGGAGGCGTCGTAGGTGGCGCAGTGAGAACCAGGTCCCATCGACTGTGCCCACCTGGTACTCGGCTAGCCCTCTCAGGGCTATGGCGTCTGGCGGTTTTTTGGGTTGGGAGGTGGCTAGAGGAGGCGTCGTAGGTGGCGCGGTGAGAACCAGGTCCCAAGTGTGGTGAGGTACATGATGATGTCAGCTATTGTGTGTGTACAGAGCTAGGACTGATTGATAGAACATTTGGTGTTGTGATATCCACTGGTTTGGGGTGTGTGGTGTGTGTGTGTGTGTGTGTGTGTGTGTGTGTGTGTGTGTGTGTGTGTGCGCAGAAAGAGAAGAAGAAGAGAGGAGGCTGTGGTACAAAACAATGGTGGGGGGCTCACTGTGTGTGATGGCATTGCAGTCTTTTTTCTGCTGGGGAGCTGGAGGCAATGTGGGAGCAGGATAAAAGTCCAATAATCAGAGCGTTTCTTGTATAATTGATCAAAATTTACCATTATAATTGAGGGCTAATGCAACTATCTGCGGGCCAGTGCAATTTTGAATCAACTTGCCTTGCTGGCTAGTGCAAAAAAAAATAAGGTTGACCCCTGCTCACAATGGTTCAAAAACCTGACCAGCACAGAGCAAAATCGGATTTCCTGATAGGGACCCTGAAAACCAGGTAAAAAACCTGACAGGTGGCAACCTTACAGGGTTTCCATGATTTTATTTATTTTTTTACCAGGAGAGACACACTAAGCTGAAAGCTTGTATACAGGTGCAATCTGGGAAGCACAAGGAAGTTAAGTGACTTGCTCAAGGTCACACAATATGCAAGTGGGGGCTGTGGGATTCAAACCGAGGTCTCCAGTTTGCAGCTCAAAACCTTAAACCACTGCGCTACACTGCCTCCAATGATAATTCTCTCAATTCTCTCTCACACCTCCAGAAAAGTTAAATTGTTTAACTTGTTAGCAAATCAGAGTATCTGAGGTGTGAGTGTCCAGTGATGATGTCCCTGTCCTTACAGAAATGAATACGGGCAGTAGTACCATACTTACTTAAGTTCTGGCTCCAAGCTCAGTCAGATTCATTTCCAATGGTGAAGTCAACTAATTCAAAGCAGTCAATGGCACTAATTAAAAGATGCTGGTTAAACTAGTAGACTTGCTACTGCTTTATTAGTACAGGACAGGAGAGTTAGTTAGGTGTAAATGTTGGATGTGTGAGGGGGGCCACAGGGAATGGAGTGGGTGGCCCCAGCAGGGGGCTGCACAGGGGCGCAGAATGATTAAGGCCGGCCCCGTGAACTTCTTCTAACTTTTTGTGCCGCATGCAGGTCGCATAACTTTTATTTGGAAATATGTAGACTGCCCAGTCATCTTGTGTAAGAGGCCCCATTTGGTGGGACAGCCTCAGGATGTGGTTCCTAGTCCCCACGCCATTGGTAATAAGAAGCAAGGTGCAGAATCTGCACCCCCCCCCCGAGTCCATATTTGGACTACCTGATCCAAATATTCCAGATAAGCTACTTTTCCTAGAAATAGAGGACATGATGGAGCAAGAACCCTCTGACTATGTCCCAGAGACAAATCAACAAATAGATCTGACTCATTGACTCTTCTCTAGATTAAATAATGACAATTGAACAATGGTTTACTTCTTCTTTTCCAGAATAAAATTAAATACAACCTTACTGCCAAACATAATTTAGACTTAAGCTGCTGCTTAGCCAATAATAAAGTGTGCCTTACTTTGAAACAGTTTAAAGATAAATTTAAAACAAGAACGATTATAGCTCCTTTACAATATTAAGTTGTATCACTAACATTTTAAAGTTGCAAGCATAATTTAGACTTAAGTTGCTGTTTAGCCAGTAATAAATTGAGTGTGACTTACTTTGAAATAATTTAAAGATACATTCAAAACAAGAATGATTATAGTTCCTTAGCAATATTAAGTTGTATTATTAACATTTTAAGGTTTTAAAAAAATATCTTGTTTGAAACTAGTGTAGAATGGTGAAATTTTATTTGAGGAAGTAAAAAAGAGCACAATTTTACTGAGTCAGAAGGTTTCCTGTTAGACAGAATGCAGGCCTAACCACAAGGTACTTCTTCTATAGCAACAAGAGCTTTAGAGCTATCAGCCAACTTTGTCAACCTTGCCAAGGCTTTTGACAGTTTCCCACTCCCTCCTCCTCGATTCCCTCTCAACAGCTGGCCTATCTCCTTCAGCCACTAGCTGGTTCAAGGCCTACCTCACTAGTAGAACCCAATCAGTCAGGATCTCTGATGTTATTTCACCTCCCCTCCCAATTAATATCAGAGTCCCCAGGGCTCAGTGCTAGGGCCCCTATTATTCTCCATCTTCCTAAATGACCTTCCATCTGTCTGCTCCTCTGTCACCACCATACACATGTATGCTGATGATACGGTCCTGTATGCATTTGGCTCTTGCCCAGCTGAGGTTACATCCAGCTGGCAGCAAGACTTTGACATGGTTCAGCTCTGGTTTGCTAATCATCAACTTTTTCTCAATGCCAAGAAGACTGTCTCCATGACTTTTGGCACAAGGCAGAGACTCTGTAGAGTTCCCTCCCTGCCCACTTTCCACACCCTTGATGGGACTTTACTTGAGGACACATCCTCCTTCAGGTACCTAGGAGTTTTACTAGATCAACACCTAAACTTCTCCAGACATATTGATGCCATCCCCAAAAAATTGTGCCCCAAGCTTGGCGCCCTGTTCAGGAACCGTAATTGTATCCCCTCTATGGTTAGGCGAAAACCTGTTCTGAAGATGATCCTGCCCATATTCGACTACTGTGATATAGTCTACGGTGCTGCTCCCAAACCCTCCCTGGCCAGATTGGATACCCTCTTCAATTCCTTCTGCCATTTTGCCCTTGATGTTCCCTCTCGCACCCACCACTGTGATCTATGTCATGCCCTATCCTTCCCTCTCTTACAAACAGACGACTCTCCCACTGCGCTAAATTCACCTCCAGGCACTGGCTGGGTGAACTCCCTTCCTACCTCACCCCCTCATTTATAACACCCCCCACTCCCTCTCATTCCCTTAGATCATCTGACTCCCATACTCTGGCAGTTCTCTGCAGAGCCACCCTCATCGGCCAATCCGGTTACTCTTACCATCTCCCAAAAATGTGGAATTCCATCCCCCCCCAAATTCGTCATTCATCCTCTTACTACTCCATCAGCTCTGCACTTAAAAACTTCCTTGCACTTAGCTGTTCCTGCTGCAACCCTTCCTGACTCTCCCCTCTAAGCCTCTGACAAACCCTACCCCTCTCAGTACCCATGCAATGCCCCTGCTGCAGCTTCACCCCCACCCACCTAAAAAACAGCATTCCTTCCCTCCCTTCCTCCAATTCCTTCCCTTCAGACCTTCCATTGTTCCCTTACTGTGATTTCTCTATCATCCAAGGTTATACCAAGGGCCAGTCACTACCCTATCCTTACACCATTTACCCAACTCTTCCCTCCACTTCATGTCCTGAAGGGCTGGAATCCCAGCCTCTCTTCTCTCTCACCTTCATGCTCTCTTCTGTTCTTCTGAAGCCTATTCCCCCTTGCTGCCTACAACCTCCTTCCCTCCTATTGTACTCTACCTCTCGCTGCCACAACCTGCTCCCTTCCTGTTGTGCTTGACTCCTGTCTTGTGCAGGCAGGGTCCTCAGCATACTGGAGGAGTCGGGCCCCAGCAGACCTTTCTCCTCCTACCTCTTTCTTCACCTCCTTCTTCCATCCTCTTTCACCACCCCCCTGCTTCTCTGCCTACCGACATACCTACCTCTCTCTCTCTCTCACTTTCCCTTCTCCCCCTTACATAGCCCTAGCTATGACTGACCCCTAATCTCTAATGCACTTGTAGTTAACTTGCACTTCTGTAATGACTGAGCCCTAATCCCTACTGCACGTGTAGTTAACTTGCACTTCTGTTATACCTTATACCTTAGCCAACCTGTTCTGCCTGTGTTTACTCCTCACTAACTTCCCTAGATCAAACTACAACAATTCTATTCAGCCATTTTTTAGCTACACAGTTATGTATCATTTAGTGTATGCCTAAATGTTATTTTGTGTTGTTGTATCTCTCTAGTCCAAAAGAGTTGGCGTAGCATTTAACTAGTCCAAAACTGTTAGCATTCTACTGTTTCATTACTCCTGTACAGTCTGCTCAAATTATTTAAATGTAATCTACTGTAAACTTATATTGTGAACCAAATCCCTGTAAACTATCCTCATGTTCCTCTACCCCCGGTTGCACTGGGAGACAAGCAACTTGTTGCTCAGCGTGCCATCCTGGTGAAACATTTCAATAAATAAATAAATAAGAGCTAGCTACAGATGTTTAAAATGTTACAAACCACTCTGCTATGAATTAAGACTCTGACATAATATTTCACTTCTAAAATAAGATTCTTTCTGCCACCTATTGCAAATGTAAGTTTTTATCACATGTCTGAAAAGTATAACTAATGCATTAATTGCACAATCTGAAATGACAACATAGCAGGATAAATATAAAAAACACTTACCATACTTTTAGAAAAGTACAAGAAGTGTAAATATTACACAAGTATGAGTTTTTGAACACGAGGTCTATCAGGTGCCTTCTGTCCAAAACATATAAATTTAAACCCCATTTGAGCTAAGCAGAAGAGAGGAAGGAGTTGTAACAGCATGTCTTTCTGCCAGGTCCTCACTTGAGACGTCAAGGTATGACTCTGTGCGGTAAAAATTGCTTTTATCTCTGACATGAGGAGCAGAGAAGGATGATCCTTGCATTTTATTTTATTTTTATTTTCTGTATGATTGCATCTAAAAGTAGGACAGACTTCCTCTCCAGTTGAAAAATATATTGTTTGCTTGCACTGCTGATCAAAATAATGTTAATTTCGCATACAAATTTTAAGTAAAGAATTAAGACAATATGACATTTCCTGGTATTTCTTTTTGATTAAATATATTTACTTATAAAGCTGTTGACTAACAATGCAGGGGTAAAACTTAATTGTGACTATTGGTATTTAAGTTGTACAAAAAGATTAAAAATAACTACAAAGGTTTAAGATAAAGTAATTTTAATCAGGAAAATAGATTAGGCCATGATTGAGGTAGGGTGGTTATATTTGGACACGCAGCCTGTTCAAGCTGAATTTCTAAATAGGGTGGTTGTTCCCACCGGTTCCGAGAGATTATTCCTGGAACACGGAACAATCCTTGGAAGTCGGGTCAGGGAACTGGATCAAGTAATTACTTTAACACTTCAAAGGTTCTTGGGGTTTCAGAATCCTCCTGATATCCTCGAGGGGTAATCTGATAAGCTTTGTGCAAAGCAAAGGGGGTCCATGACTCCTCTGGGGCCAGTTTCTCCTGTAGCCACTCTTGTAAAAATATTAAAAGGTGATCTCCTTCAATACCTTCAGGAAGTCCCAGAATATGGATATGGAAGGCTCGGGCTTGGTTCTCTAGTGTCTCTAGCCTGGCCCGAAAGTGTGAATTCTCTTTAATTAAGGACTCTGTAGCTGCTGTGGATGCTTCGACTTGCCATTTGATATCTTCCAATTCAGTCTTTAGCTGGTCCACTGTGGTTTCAACCACATTTAATCGTGTGCCAAAGAAGTCCATTATAAGTATTCAGATCTGACACGACTGAAATCAGTCTTTGTAACTTTGACCCAATCGATGACATGGTCTCCTCCGTTTCACCAGTTGCCATGGCATGTACAGTTGGATTGCTCTTCCCAGCCTGAGAGGCTCCAACAGATTTTCCTCCTGTTCCTCCTCCTCTATCTTTGCGAGGATTACCCATGTTATATTACCGATGGTGTTCTTCAAGAATCTGAAGAAATTGCCACCAAAATTCTAGTCCAGCTGGTTGTAAAAGTAATTATTTGGAGCTGAAACCAGGAGCTGTTTTATTTTGCTGCCACTCAGCTTGGGCTCAACAGTGTCCCCCTGACCACAGTTCAGTTTGGTTTGAAGTTGCCCTGAAGCCTAAGAAAATGCACTGCAGTACAGTGGTCTGGGATTTTAGAGGGGTAGACTTCAACAAACTCAGAAAGATGGTTCAAAATAAACTAGAACAGGGAGAATGAGGGGGCAGGTGTTGAGAGGAGATGGAGGGTAATTAAAGAGGCCATTCTTGAACCTTCAAGTAACCAAAATAAATAAATTGAAGAAACCACTTTGGTTTTCAGTGAGGGTCAGGGAATTAGTAAGGGCTAAAAGGATGGCATTCCACAAATACAAAAAGAGGCATGGGGATGCAGAAAGGGAAGAATACCTCCAGAAGGCCAGGGAGGCAAAGAAGATAATAAGGGAGACAAAGGCAGACACAGAGCTGTGATTAGGGAGTCTAATGGTCCCCTACCTGAAAGTGGCATTAAAGTGGCCACAAAAGGGATCCAGGAGATGGGAGGCCAACATTTACTGGGGATAAAGTACAAAAGGGGCTAGCAGCCCTCAAGACAGACAAGGCCCTGGGACCAGATGGGATCCATCCGAGGGTACTCAAGGAGCTGGAAAATGAATTGACTGAACCTCTGGCATGCCTTTTCAATAGCTTGCTTCAAACAGGGATTGGTCCAGGGGATTAGAGGGTGGGAAATGTGGTTCTGCTTCATTGGGGGGTGCAGGGAACAAACAGGCAACTCAGACCCATCAGTCTCACCTCTATTTTTGGAAATCTGATGGAGTATCTAATCAAAGTACACATTGTGGACTATCTGGAGGGTAATGGTCTCCAGAATAGTAAACAATATGGTTTTGTGTCAGGGAGGTCATGCCAGGCAAACTTAATAGTCTTTTCTGACAGGGTTACAAAGGAACTGGATAAAGGCCATGCCATGGATTTGCTGTACTTTGACTTCAGCAAGGTTTTTGATTCTGTGCCTCACAGATGTCTGCTGCAGAAGCTGGGGGACCTTGGAGGGGCTAAGAATATAGTCAGATGGGTGGAGAATTGGCTAAAAGGGAGATGGCATGGGTAGTGGTAATGGGCTGGCAGTACAGCCTAGAGGTTAGAGTAATGAGCTGTGAGTGAGCTTGGTACATCCAGCAGACCAAACCTTGGTATGATTCTCACAACCTCCACTTGCAAACTGTGTGACTTTGAGCAAGTCACTTAGCCACCCAGTGCTCCCAGGTCACTCCTGAAAACAGGCACTTGTGCCTAGTGGGCCTTACTCGGTTACAAAAGACTAAAAAAAAAAATGGCATCAAATCGGAAGAGAGGGAGGTCACAAGTGGGGTAGCGCAGAGTTCTGTCCTGGGTCCAGTTCTTTTCAACATGTTCATCAGTGACACTGGCGAAGGGATCCGGGATAGGCTAGGTCTCTTCACAGATGACAGAAAGCTCTGTGAAAAGCAGATAGCACTGAAGCAATTAATGAGCTACAGGAGGACCTGCAGAGGCTAGAGAGATGCTTGAAGGTCGGCAGATGAATGTTAATGCCAAGAAGTGCAAGGTAATGCACCTAGAGAAAAGGAACCCCAGGACAGAATTCTGGATGGGTGGGGTACAGCTCAGTACTAAGGTAGTAAGGCAGAGGAGCATGACCTCATAATCATTATTAGCAACACACTGAATTAGGCTAGTCAGTGTGACAGGGCTTGCAGTACGGCTAACCGGATGTTGAGATGTATAGGGAGGGGTACTGACAGTAGAAGGAAGGAGGCGATACTCCCACTCTACAAATCCCTGATGAGACCACATCTGGAGTACTGTGTCCAGTTTTGGATACCTCACCTTAGAAAGGACAAGGATAGGCTGGAGAAAGTACAGTGCAGGATAACGAAGATAATTCAGGGTCAGCAGGGGAAGTCCTATGAGGAATGACTTAGGGCACTGAATATATATTCATTGGAGACTAGAAGGGAGAGGGAGGGATATGATAGAGACATTCAAATTCCTAAAAGGAATAAACAAAGTGGACTCTGGGGAACTGTTTATAAGGAACACCAGCTCAACAACAAGGGGGTGTAACTGAAAACTGACAGGGGGAAGGTTCAGGAAGGATGTTTGAAAGTATTATTTTATGGAAAGGGAGGTGACACCATGGAACTGCCTGCTGGCCAAGGTGGTGGCAGCTGGAACTGCGGGTGGTTTTAAATGTGCTTGGGATAGAATGAAGGGGATAGTCATCACAGGCAGGGACAAGGATGGGGAAGGAATAGGATGACTGTTGGGAAGTGGTAAGACCCTGATTGACGCCAGGTCACGGGGTTATATAGAGAACCATGGGCAGATTGGATGGATCATTGGTCTTTTTTCTGCCATAGTTGGCAACATAAGGATACACATATTTATTTAACAAGCGGTTAGATTATGAAATAGGTTCATACTAAGGTTCATACTAGGGCCAGTAAGGCCCTAGGAGGCTTGTGGCCCATAGTTGCTCCTGTAGTATTAAGTATAGTAACAAATGTTGAACCCAGTAAGAATAAGGTTGTCAAGACGACGTTTGAACTTAGATTTAGTTTTACTCACAATAACCTCAATAGGAAGTTTATTCCATGGGTTTACTAATTTTTGTACAAAGAAAATTTTTCAACTAACATGTATAAACTTTTCCCTAGAGAGCTGAAGGGGGTGACCTCTGGTGTTATATGAATTGTTCTTAAATTCAAAGCCCAACTCTGCTAATAAATAGGGATCCTGGATTAGGTCATACATAAAGAGGAAATCTCCCCTGAGGTGACGGGTTGCTAAGGGCATGAGATTTAACATTTTAATTCTGTTTTCATAGGACTAGTTGTATAGGCCAGATATATGCTTGGTGTATGTTCTTTGAACCCTTTCCAGTAGTGAGATATCAGATTTTTTAAAGGGGCACCAAAGTTGAAAGACATATTCTAAATGAGGTCTTGCATATGCCTTAAAGAGGGGCATCATGACCTTTGGATCCCTAGATCTAATATTTCTTTGGATGGACCAAATAACGTGATTGGTTTTATTAATTGCGTCATTTATCTGTTTGGAGTTGCCAAGGTCTTTGGAAATAAATAACCCCAGATCTTTTTCTTCGGTGGTGGTAGCCAACAATGTGCCTCCTAATGAATATACTGCTAATGGATTAAGTGGACCCAAATACATTACTTTACATTTAGTAGTATTCAGTTTCATACCCCATTGTGTGACCCAGTGTGTTATTTTGTCGAGATCGTTTTGAATGGCTAGAATCTGTTCGGAGGTAGTATATGGGACAATGATTTTAATGTCATCATTATATTTAATAGTAGATGATATGCAATTTTTTTGCCAAGTCTGAAATAAACACCTGGAACAGGTAGGGACCCAATGCTGAGCCTTGGGGGAACTCCACTAGTCACCCATCCAGTCTCAGATAGATGCCCTTGTAATAAGGACTCTTTGGGACTTGTTACACAACCAATTCTCAATCCAGTTTATTATATTCTTATTAATGCTTGTTTTGTGTAGCTTAGTGACTAGTGCCCGGTGAGGCATTACATCGAATGCCTTACTGAAATGAATATGTAATATATCATATGGTGTCCGATGATCTAACTGCAGGCTAACTTGTTCATAAAAACACATGAGGTTGGTAAGGCAACCTCTCCCCTTCTTAAACCCATGTTGTTCAGGATCTTCGTACAGTAGTTAATAACTGGGGTAATTAAATCCTTAATTGTACTTTCCAATAATTTGCAGACTGATGCAGTTAGCTGATGGGTCTGTAGTTCTCCCAGTTATTTTGGGGTCCTTTTTTGTGTATAGGTATAACATACACAGATTTCCAAATGGCAGAGACAAAATTAGTAGACAGGCAACCTTCAAAAAGAAGCCCAAGTGGGTGCAAGGAGATAAAGAAGATGGCCAGAGATGTAATCTGGGCCAGGGCACATTTTCCTTTTTAGGAAAAGTATTTTTTTATGTAGGAAGTCTTCTGATAGATTTATCTGGTTGTCCTTGATTGGGATTGTGTCCTGGGCATTAATCTAAGGTGGGTGGAAGATTTCACAGAATTTAGGATTAAATATATTAGCCATTTCTTTTGGTTCATGCACCTGATGATTGCTTATTAATAAAGGACCAACCTGGGAAATATATTTTTTTAAAGCGTTTACATATAGAAACATAGAAGCATAGAAGTTGATGGCAGATAAGGACCACAAGGCCCATCCAGTCTGCCCAGTTCTTTTTCTACCTTATGAATGTGCCATCGGCTTTTGCTCTGTCAATGACCTATCTATTCATACTCATCTGTATTGCTCCCTTATGCCTATCTCATGCCTGTTTGAAGCCCTGTACTGTATTCGTATCCACCACTTCCTGAGGTAGGCCGTTCCATGCATCCACCACCCTTTTGTGAAAAGAACTTCCTCACATTACCCCTTAATTGGCCTCCCTCTAATCTCATGTTGTGTCCTCTTGTCCTGCTATTTTTCTTATATTGAAACATGTTAGACTCTTTCACCTTGTTAATGCCCTTAAGGTGTTTGAATGTTTCAATCATATCACCTCTCTCCCTCCTTTGCTCTAGGGTATAAATATTGAGCTCTGTTAATCTGTCCTCAGATGTTTTCTGATGCAGTCCCTGCACCATTTTGGTTGCCCTTCTCGGGACTGCCTCAATTTGGTTAATGTCCTTGTGAAGGTGTGGCCTCCAGTGCTACATGCAGTACTCCTGATGGGGCCTTACCAGTGTCTTGTAAAGAGGGATTATTACCTCCCTCTTACGACTTGCAATACCCCTACTAATACACCCCAACATCCCTCTAGCCTTACCTACTGCTTTAATGGTCTGCTTGGATGATTTCAGGTCATTTGTGATGATGATGCTCACATCTCTTTCTTCCCTTGTGACTGCCAGCAACTCCCCTCCCAGCCTAGAGGTGGCTTCAGGGTTTCTCTTCCCTATGTGCATGATCTCGCACTTTTTTGCATTAAACCCCAGTTGCCACTCTTCCGATTAGTTTGCCAGTTTATCCAGATCTCTTCTCATTCTGCCCACCCCATCTGGATCATCTACTCTGTTGCAGATCTTGGTGTCATCTGCAAACAGACAAACCTTACCCTCCAGTCCATCTGCAATGTCTCTGATGAAGATATTGAAGAGGACTGGCCCCAGGACTGATCCCTGAGGTACCCTACTTGTGACTTGCATCTCTTCTGACTGTATATTGTTTACCATCACTCTCTGTTTTCTGCCTGTCGACCAGTTTGCCGCCCAGTTGACCAACTTCTGACCCACCCAGAGCCTACCCAGCTTATTAATCAATCTTCTACATGGAACAGTATCGAAAGCTTTGCTGAAGTCAAGGTTGACGACATCAGCTGCTCCTCCTTGGTCCACCATGCTGGTTACCCAGTCAAAGAAATCTATGAGATTAGTTTGACAGGACCTTCCTGTTGTAAACCCATGCCGTCTTGGATCCTGTGCTCCTCTGGATTCCAGGTGTTGCACTATCCTTTCCTTAAGGAGCGCCTCCATAATCTTGCCCACTACTGAGGTAAGACTGACTGGTCTGTAGTTCCCTGCCTCCTCCCTGCTACCACTCTTGTGGAGCAGGATCACATGAGCCCTACTCCAGTCTTCTGGGACCTCTCCTGTGCTCAGAGACTCACTAAACAGTTCTGATAATGGCTCTGCTAGTTCCACCTTTAGCTCTTTTAGTACCCTGGGATGTATGCCATCAGGTCCCATTGCCTTGTCCACCCTGAGTTTATCGAGCTCTTGTAGGACCCTTTCTTTTGTGAAGGGACTAGTGCACACCTCCCTCCCCCCTGTGTCCATGGTGCTGAGCTGTGGGCCCTGCCCTACCTTCTCTTCAGTAAATACAGAGCAGAAGTATCTATTTAGGATAGATGCTTTTACATGGTCCTCCTCCTCACATGCCCCCTTATCCCCTTTGATCTTAGAAATACCCCCTCTGGACTTTCTCCTTTCACTAATGAATCTATAGAAAGTCTTGTCACCTTCTTTTACTGTTTGTGCTAGTGTTTCCTCGGTTTGGTCCTTTGCCTGCCTAACTGCCTTCCCTGCTTCCCTTAGGGGAGTTTGGTATGCCTCCCTATCTTCATCCCGCTGCATTCCCTTGTATTTCCTGAAGGCCAGCCTTTTGGCTCTGACCTTTTCTGCTGCTGTTTTTGAGAACCAAAGTGGTTTCCTTCTTCTTTTGCACTTTCTTTTCTCTCTAACACAATGGGATGAGGCTTCAACTATTGCATCCTTAATGCTTGCCCACTTTGCCTGTACCCCCTCATCTGTGTTTCTTCTTGCCAGGGCTAGCTTAACTCTGTTGGCCATCTTATCAAAGTCAGCTCCTCTGAAGTCCCATATATTTGCCTTAGAATGGGATGATTTTGTTCTAGTGGCCAAATTGAACCATACGATGTGATGGTCACTGGCCCCCAGGTGACCTTCTACCTGGAGATCTGTGATCCCTTCCTTGTTAGTCAGTACTAGATCTAGGATAGCCCTGTCTCTTGTGGGTTGCTGTACCAGTTGTTTGAGGCCCTCCCCCTGCAGGGAATCCACTATGAGTCTAGTTCTGGCAGATGTCCCTGCTGGTATTGACCAATCTGTATCTGGCATGTTGAAGTCTCCCATTAACAGAATCTCCCCTTTAGCTGTCATGTTTTGTACATCTTCTAACAGTAATGTGTCTATGTCTTCCCCCTGGTCTGGAGGCCTGTAGACAACCCCAGTTTGTATGGCTGTCCCATTTCCTATTTCCAGGGTGACCCACAGTTCTTCGGGCTCCTTATGTGTATTCTGAATTTCTGTAGCTTTGATATTTTCATTGACATAAAGGACCACTCCACCCCCCCTTTTTGCACCTCGGTCTCTTCTGAACAATACATATCCAGGTACTGAAGTCTCCCAAGTGTGGTTGCTGGTAAACCATGTCTCGCTAATGGCTACTATGTCCACTTTATCCTCTGTCATTATTGCCTGTAGGTCTGGGATCTTGTTTCCCAGACTGCAAGCATTTGTATACATGATTTTCCAATGGCCAGATTTCGGTGTGTTAGTTGTTGGATGAGGTCTGGCATTTCCCCTGTGCATCGTATGGGGAGCCAGACCTTTTTCCTTACCTGATGATGCAAATGAACTACAAACATGCTGAACTACTGTTTGACCACTAGCTGAGGGGGGAGGGGTGTTCTTCCCATTCGACTTATGGGGTACTGCACCCCTCTCCCCATTTGCTAGTTTAAATATTCTGCAAAGATGTCAAACTTCTGCCCCAATGCAATGACTCCCTCCTTAGTCTGATGCAGTCCATCATATTTAAAGAACTTTCGCTCCCAAAACTGTTGCCAGTTCCCTACAAATTTGTGTCCTTTTTCCTGGCACCAGCCCTTGAGCCACGTGTTTAGCTCCCCTATCTCTCCTTCTCTGACCTTCCGTCCATCTGCTTTCCTCTCCCAGACTGGCAGATCTCAGAGAAGGAGAAGCCGGATGAAATGGATGATAGTTTGTCACCCAGCCTGGTCAGGTGTTCCTTGGTCTCCACAACTGACTGGCTGGCGAGATCGTTAGTCATTATGTGTACCAGGACATCAATGTTTTCTCCTGCTTCCTGTACAATTTTAGCAATGTGTCTCTCCATGCTGATGTACCTGGGAGGCATCTGACCATTACCATTGGCTGGAGATAGGTATCAACTCCCCGAATCATGAAGTCTCCTATTATCATAAGTTTTTTGGATTTCCTTTTTGCTTTTTTTGTTTTGGTTCCTGTTTTGGGTTAGTTTTGTTGCGCTAGCTCCTGTGCTGCAGTGTCCTGCTCTGCAGTGTCTTCTGCCCCTTTGTTTGAGTTTGGAGATAGAGGCAGATACCTGTTTGTAGTTTTTATATGGTTTGTGGAGGTGATATGTTGGAGAGCATCGAGTGATGAGGCACCCGATTTGCCCCTTCTAACCACCTGCCAACCTCCTGGACCAACTACCCTCTGTGGTCGAGGTGCTTGTGTTGGATGTTGGGGAGATGGCAGGTGGTTCTAATAGTATAATTCCTCCTGAATATGCGATTTGAGGCACACAATCTCTGCCCATGCTGCCTGGAGCGGAGCCCTTAGATCTCCAATGGCCCAGCATGTAGGACCGTGTCCTAAATCCTGTAAAACTGCCCTTCTGAAAAGTGTCCCACAGTACCTGCAGTTAATAATATCCATTCCAGATAAGTTGTTGGGTTTATAACCTGGTCAGAGTAATTAGAAGGAGGAAAATGAAAGCAAAAGTTTGATTTTGTGTTTTGTTTTGTTTTTGTATAACTTGTTATAACAAGTTAAATTACTTGTGCCCCTGTAAATGAGGTCACTGTGTGGATACCCCTCTGATCTGCGCCATCCTGCTTTGCTACAGGAAATGTCATGACTGTGCTACCCTATAAAAGGAGTGTAGTGTGGGGTGGTTGGGGGTGGGGGTGGATGGCTGGACCCTTCCCCTGCTGAAAAAGAAGAACCATGGACGAAAGAAACAAGGAGGTAAGAGCAGAAACAATCAGCCAGCAACAAATGCAGTAGCCCTGAAAGCTTATCCTAATGATACATAAAACTAAAATCTGTAAAGCACCACCTGTAATAATTTTCACAGAAGATATACCCTGAAAGAAACACTTTGCTACAGAGAAAAATAAAGCAGTAACAGAAGATATACCTTTCAAAAGACAATTTGAATCAGAAGATTACAGCAGTAATCTGTAGGCACACCATGTAATAATGCAGCAGAAGGTATACCCAGCAACAACAATTTGAATCAGAGAAAAATAAAGCAATAAAATGTTGGAAGCAAACAGTAACAATCCCTGTGAGTACAAAAATAAAATAATGACATACAGTAAATCTGCCTAGTCAAAAGAAGCCTTAATCCTTTTCCTTGCTGTGGTAAGGTTCTCTGCCTGTCCTTTCAAACAACCTAGATGAAAATGAGTAAAATAATTCACTATTTGTCTTGTTCGCAGTTTGTGTGAGCTTGTATTCCCATTTTTTTTAGCTTTTTTATTTTAGATGTGCATGGTTTTTGAATTTTTATGTAGGTGGTCCAATTATTATGTGTTCGTGATTTTAGGTAGGTGGAGTATTTTTTATTTTCTGCTTCAATAGTCTATGTAAGGACTTATCCAACAATTTGGGGCTGTGTTTTTGAATATTATTCTTATATTTAGATGGACTATGGGTATCCTTAAGATTGGTTATAGTTTCGTTTTTTGTTTGCATTGTATTTTTTATTAGGCTTTCATGTAAGAAACCAGCTCGCACAAACATATATATACACAAGATGTTCCATCACAGTAGGATTTTCATGTACATGTACAAGATAACATAGAACAAAGGATGGGATAAGGAACCCCTCCTAATACACTCTCCACATTGGGGGAAATATAATATAGCATTTCCTAGATTGTATTATTAGCATGCAGCTCCAGACATGAGACAAAGGAGTGTGCAACCCAGGCCTGTATTAATGAGACAAAAGTTCTCATTAATACAGGCCTGGGTTGCACACACCTTACCTGACTTTCTGGTTATCTCTGAAACATGGCTCAAATCTGCAACAAAAGACAGTGAAATAAATCTTCCCGACTACCAGCTCTTCAGATCTGACCGTCCATCCAGGGGTGGTGGGGTAGCCATCTATGTCAAAGCAAACATCTCTGCATCCTGCCTCAATATTACATCACAGCCAAAGGAATTTGAATGCTTATGAATTAAAATAACCCTTCCCAACATATCATCTTTTCAACTGATTGGCTGTTACAGGCCCCCCTCTGCAGGCCTCAAACTCCTATCCCACCTAGGATCTATACTTAATCTAGGCCCTGAAGACACCATCATTTTAGGTGACCTGAATTTAAATTGGCTAGCCAATGCATCTGCACCCCTGGTAACCTTCTGTGACACTTATGGATTCACTCAATTAATCAAAGAACCAACAAGGATTAATCCAAAGAATAATCTCAACAGCACACTCCTGGACATCATGTTGGTAAATAAGCCTCATCTGTATTCTCATGCTGGAGTGCTATTCAGTGACATAAGTGATCACTGTCCCATAGCTGGCATAAGATCAACAATCAAGCCACCCAACCCTGCAAAATTTCTCCCAAGAAGGTCAAAAAAGAACTTTAATATTTCAGGAT
Source organism: Neoceratodus forsteri (assembly GCA_016271365.2). Classification (NCBI taxonomy): domain Eukaryota; kingdom Metazoa; phylum Chordata; order Ceratodontiformes; family Ceratodontidae; genus Neoceratodus; species Neoceratodus forsteri. The sequence continues at coordinate 1,687,920,744 of CM057452.1, read as the reverse complement.
ATCTCCATGATTTGTGCCACACCACACATTGGCAAGAATTCTATCTCACAGCTTCAATAGAGACAGCTCTTCAGGTCTTAAATGATATTATCATAAGTGCCCTCAATATACATGCACCCCTCACCAGTGTCAGAACCAAACTCAAATCTTGTGCTGGTTCTCTGCTGACCTTAAATCCACGACTGCTTGCCAGAGATAAACTCTGGAAAAGGGCAAGAAAGACCAAGGATCAAATGACTGGCTTCAATTCAGAAAAGCCAGAACTCCTGCACAAAACAAGTGAGAAATGCCAAGGCTGCCTTCTACACAGCTGAATTGGATGCCTCCTATCACAACCCTTCCAGGTTCTGGGGTACCATAAAAGGGATCCTAGGTCAAGCTTCTACCCCTGTCTTACCACCCAAAGTGCACCTAAATAGTGTTGAAATCACTGAAAGCAAGAAATCTTAAATGCCTTCAGCGATCATTTCACTACAGCTGGCCTAGCTTTCGATTCCTCACCTGCAAACCTAATGAGGTCATCACTAAACTTACAATCTACTGAGGGACAAAAGGCTGCTTCCACATTCTCCTTCAAATCAATACTCTTAAAAGAAGTAGAAGACCTACTATTCCAACTAGATACAACTAAAAGCGCAGGTGCAGACTCCCTGGATCCCTACTTTCTAAAAGTAGCATTGCACGCCTTAGCTGCCCCCCTCACTCACCTTTTCAATCTGTCCCTAGCCATTGGTTCTATCCCCTCAATATGGAAGACAGCTCAAGTGTTTCCACTACTTAAGGCAGGTGATCCCATGGACCTCAACAACTATAGGCCCATTTCCATCTTACTAGTACTGTCCAAAATGCTTGAAAAGTTAGTGAACTTTCAGTTAAGTGCCTACCTTGATACCAATAATCTCCTTAACCCAGCTCAATCTGGGTTTAGATCTATGCACAGCACCATCTCTGCCTTAGCAAAAGTTACAAATGACTGGCAGTCTGCCTTAGACAAAAAGAATAACACCTGTGCTGTGTTCCTGGATCTAAGCAAAGCCTTTGACACTGTGGACCATGAACTACTAATCTCCTCTCTGAACTCCATAGGCCTTGACTCACTCTCTCTTAAATGGTTCAGATGCTATCTCCGGAAGAATACAACTGGAAAATGAAGGTGACCTATCTACCTCTAAACCACTCCTAAAAGGTGTACAGCAAGGTTCCATCCGGGCCCCATCCTCTTTGCCATTTACATCAACAATATTGACTCCAATCTCTCACAATCTAATATTCACCTCTTTGCAGATGATACTGTACTATATGTCAGTAATCCTCACCATCAAAAGCCTGTGAGCTTTTGCAGTCTGAGTTCTCCCTCCTACAGCACAACTTACTAGAAAAGAATTACTACTAAATGCCAAGAAAACGAAAGCTATGTTCTTTGCCACCAAGAGCTGCTCTTCCACTGTCCCATCATTCACCCTCCCACAATTATCTACCATCCTTGGTGAAAATCTGGAATACGTGGACAAATTCAAATATCTTGGAGTCTGGATTGACAATAAACTTGACTACACTAGCCACATTGAAGAGCTCCTGAAAAGCTTAGACAAAGACGGGCCTATTTTATAGGATCAAACACTACCTGACCAGAGATTCCAAACAAAGGCTAATCCTGGCATCATTCCTATCCCTCATTGACTACGCTGACTTCCTTTATGGTCACTGTTCCTCTCCCATTTAAATAAATTAGACACCTTGTATCATAGAGCTATTAGATTCATTACAGATCTTCCCTCCAGCACCCATCATTGCTCTCTCTACAATGCAGTCAGTTGGACATCCCTACAACATAGAAGAAACAAAAATGCTGCTGTCTGGATCTACAAAGCTCTGACAAGCAAACTCCCTTCCTACATCTCAGATTGTTTCAACTGGATCATATCCAGGCCTTACACCCTAAGGATCAATAAACTCATCATGCTGAAGATTCCTATCACCTGCACCCGGTATGGAAGGGCTGCAATCAGCTATTCCCTAGCACTCATCTGGAATTCTCTTCAAAAGACCTTGAAATTGGATACCCTCATTCCTTTAACATCCTTTAAAAAACTGTACACTAGTCTATTCCCAGAATCATGCAATTGCTTCCATAAGGCCTAGTCCTCTACACCCTCCTTCCCTACCCTTTTATACTACCCCTATTTCTTTATTGTTCTTCTAGCTTGTTCTCCAACCTACTCTGCATAAAAATGCCCCCCAAGTCCCATTACCCTAGCTTTATCCCTACAATACTGTTTGTTTCTTTCCTTTTAATATGATCTAGGTCCAATGTCATTTTGCCTTGTATATATGTAAATATTTGTATATCTGTCTCATTCATAAATCTTTGTATTTGTGTTCATTCAGTACCATGTTTTTGTGTAAAATTTGTAACCTTATATTGTTATGACCACTCAGGTCCATCTTGTAAATGAGCTATGCTTAATGATGTTCGTCTGAATAAATAAAGATTTTGATTGATTGATTGATTGATTGATGTCTCAGATGAGTGCACAGACCCTCTAGCAAACCTTGCTAGCCGAGGGCAAGTCAAATGACCCACCATTCTCTGAGAATAATTATCCCCAGTATTTATTTAACAGCCCCAAAACCCACAGCATAAGATAGCCTGTTACAACATTTAGATTCAGAATTCTAACATATAGGGTCAACTGCCTGATGTCATAGGTCTACTGATAAAACAGAGCTCCCAAATAGATAAAGGAGAAATACATACATAAACATTAGAATGCACAATATCCTCCCTCTCCCCTTATGCATCCAGGCATCCCAGTACTGATAAGAAAGTCCACAAGGCCCACGAGTTCTCAACATAAAGTACAGGCTGTCCCCTGAAACTCAGGAAAGAAAAAGTCAGAAGGGCAACCTCAGGGAAATGTTCCATAAAAAATCAGCATATAGCCCTATCCGGGAATCAGGCTCTCATTCCCTAAGGGTTTAGCTTCCCATCTAATCCGCCTCATGACTCTAAGTAATATCCATATGTAAGGATCAGCCCCTCTCATCGTTATTAGGCCGAAGCTGTATAACAACCCCAGATGAACAAAGAAAATAAGAAATACAATATGGGGACTAAATCTCAACTGTAGACAAAATAAAATCAGTACATTACAACTTTACAAGTCCAGGCAGTCAGTCTCCTTCAACTTGAATTTCAGCAGCCTCCTGTTCCAAAATCAATAAAATCTTCTCAGCCTCCTCCAGGGACCCAAACATATATGTTTTGCCCTGACAAATGATTCTAAGTCGAGTGGGGAATATTGACTGATGTGGAACCTTTAGGCTATGGAGTCGACACCTCACTCCATCATAGGCCTTGCATCTCTGCCGTGTGCCATAGGAGAAGTCTGGGAACACCATTATCTCCGCATCACCATATTTCATCCATAGCTTCCTCCTGGCCTCCTGTAACACCTGGTCCTGGTCTCCAGTGCCTGAGCATACCACCACCATGGTACGCGGCATGGTCTGTGTTGCCGCTCCTCTGCACAAGGTAATAATTCTGTAGGCCCTCTCCAACAATAATGGTGGATCCTCCTCACCCAGCCCCAACAGTCTGGGCAAAAAGGTGTGCACTAACCCCTACAGCAGCCTCGGATAAGCCTAAGATCCATAGATTTCTGTCGTGGATCTGATTCTCCACGCTGTCTAGTCTTTGACTTAGCCGTATATTATCCTTAATTAACTATGTGGAAACGTCAATGGTTTTGTTAAGGCTGGTATCCATTTTGTTAAGTCTTTGATCCGTGAGATCCATTTTAGTCTCAAACTCTGCTCCCCGGGGGGGGTTAGGGCATCAAACTTCCTGTCGAGTTCTTGCACAGAGCTTACCAGTTTCAACAGAGTTGCATTTACCATAGCCAGCGTAATTTCCCCCAGGTCCACCACATCAGAGTTCCCTGCTAAAGCATTTCTGGTAGGCCCTGTATCCCGTTTACTTCTCAGGGTAAAGAAATTGGCAGAGGCAGCCGCGTTGCATTTGGTTTTCCCCATGTGTCCACCTTGTAGGCTGCTCAGCCAAGTGGAGGTGTCAGAGGGAGAGAAAAACACCAAAAGAAGCAACTTTTAAGTAATTTTAATTAAAAGTTTGTGGGAGCTCTGAAAATGTGCTGCCTTCTAATGACCTGCTTAGCAGCACCCCCCATAATTTCTTTTAAGAACTCCCAACTATCTTGAATGGACCTGCTAGAAAAAATAGAGTCCCAATCACTAGATTCCAACTTAGAGTTTATCATATGTAAGTCGGCTCTATCATAAAGAAAGAGTTTTGTTGAGCATGAACTATAAATATCGTTTTTAAATAGGGAAAATTGGATTGAGTTGTGATCGCTGTTTCCAATAGGAGACTGAACAGAGACATTGTTAATGACTAAGTGGTCGTTATGTAGCACTAAGTCCAAGTCTCCCCCCCCCCGGTAGGTAGGCGAATACATTGGTTTAAGTTATGCTGTTGACAGGTGCATAAAAGTTTTTTGCCACACCCAGAAGTAGCAGTGGAGTCATGCCAGGAAACATCCCCAAGATTAAAATCGCCCATTCATATGATATTATCCATATCACTAGCCAACTCAATTTCTTTAAGGATTATGTTGAATTTCTCAGACAGCGAGTTTGGAGGGCGGTAACAGATACCTAGTTATTATGTAGCCGGAGTCGTTCAATAATAGTTTAATTCAGATGGATTCCAGAGCATTATGATGTTTTTTTAATTTGTCCAAGATGTCAATATTTCTCAGGTTGTCACTGACAAATAGAGCAACCTCCCCCCCCCAATTCTTGACGTTCTATTATGTTTGTACGGAATATAGCCTGGCAGGATAGACTCCCATGATGCCTTATCGTCGCCCCAAGTTTCAGTAATTGCAATAATGTCAATGTTCTCTTGGCTTATGTTTATTTTTAATTTGTCAAGTTTATTGTTTAGGCACCTGGCATTAAAATATAGAAAGTTTAACTGGCTAGTAATACATGCAGCCTTGGTAGCACTAATATTGTTAAGAGAGGCTGGCATATCCTGCCTCTCCCCCAGCTCATTTAGTTTAAACGTTCCCAGAGTCTGCAACAGAGGGAATGAGCACTGGTGCTTTTAAAACGAATCTACACTTATTCTTACTGGATGGTAACATAGTGGGATATCAGAGCTGAGAAATATAGGGTAAGTGAATGGGGAGTTGTGGCAAAATGCCCTTCACCACGTTTTTATTTATTCTCTGTTTTGTTCCAAGCACTCTTATACAGTGTGTGCACCTTTGTATTTTTTTGGTAAGGGATTGTAGCCAAGTAAACATTTTCTGGGAGTGAAATGTTTTGGTTTTGATTTCCAAGGTCAGAGGGAATTCCAAATGTTTCCACCACCATTTTGGTTGGCACAAGTTAAGTCATCAAACCAGACACCTAATATATGTGTGAAATGTATGTATTTCAACATGTTTACCTTATTTATTGCAAAAGTTTCACCAGGAAAGACATACTGAGCTAAAATTAGAGGCATCCTGGGGGGAAGGGGGTGAGGGTTAGTACATAATAGAACAACAACATAGATTATACAATAACACAAAACATCATACAGAGATTTAAATTAACATTGCAAAGCTTTGTTCATTAGGAGTGTATAGAAAATAAAAATCAATATCAAAAGGTCAGGGCGGAGGCAAGGTCCCTTTAAATAGGGAGAAGAACCTTATATTGGTGAGGACAGACGTAGAGTGGGGGATCACAGGGGGAAGTAGAGAGCTAGCGTAGAAGGGATTTGGAGCGGGAGTAGAGGGAGGATAGGTAGAGGAAAGGGGAAGGAGGAGTGGTAGAGAGGCATAGGCTAAGGAGAAGGGAAGGAGTAGGGAAGGGCAAGGAGTATGAGAAGGGAAAAAGTGGAGTGGGCTGAGTTTGACTAAGGGCATTTACAGGAGGGCATTTACAGTCTCTGTTATTTATTGCACATGTGACCTTTCCCTACTGTCCAAAGTTGTCCCTGTAAATGGGCCTTGTGCCCAGTGTGTCTTATCTGGTACTAAAAAATTAAGTAAATAAATAGTCACAAAGCCAATCTCCTAGACTCGACCGAACACTTCAGCAACTACCTTTGAAAGCAGTTATTGGCCTGCAGTAAATTTCTCACATACTGTAAGCCATGGTGGCTTCAAAAGAGGACAGGACTTGCAGTGTTTCATTTCGGACTGTGCAGTTCTACAATCATATAAAAGATGATGTGCCAGGAAAATAATATGTCATAAAAATTATTTTAGTAACCTACTGTATACGGCATGTGGAAATTATTAGAAGGGGCTGGCTAACGAGGGCTTTAACTCATTCAGCTCAAGGTGGCCATTTTGAAAAAGGTTATGCATAGAACATTTCGACTCATACATACACTCTGGGAGAAGCTGCTCTTAGATGGAGAGAGAGGAAGAAGAGGGAAAATAATTGTGACTGGCAAATTAAGATCCTGGCACCTTTGAATTCTTGTATTTTAGCAGTTGGGACGGGAGCAACACAACCATAGGTGCCAGAACCTATGAGTGAGGGGTGGTGGCAGCCCCGCACTTTTGTCCAAGAGCATTCTAAGTGCCCCTTTAATGCATGCAAGGTTGGCGTGGAAGCACTCATGGCCTCTTGTGATCGTACTACAGTCTTTCCACTTTTCCCCATGTTCTGGCACCCGTGAACTCAACATACTGGCTAAACTAAAGAAAACCCCAAAAAGGCTTATAAAGATCTGGTTTGAATGCTTTATTTTAGGGCTGTGCGAACCTCCCAAAGTTCAACCATGTGAACTTTGACCATTGAACCAGGTAAAATATGTCAAAGCTCTTTTACTGGCAGACTAGTTTGCATTGGTTCAGCCATTGAAAAGCATTACGAAATGGGATAAAATGAAATAATATAATGCACTGGGACAATAAAGCACCAAAAACAGCAGGATGATGCAGTGGTCCATGTTGAGGGGTACTGGTTCCAAAAATTGTGTCTGTTCAGACAGTTCTAAACATGGATAATGCTAGTAGTAAACAAGAGTATGTAGCTAACAATGGTCAAATAAAATGGTAAGGCCTATGTGTGTCCACAAACTAGCAATACAGAATCCCACAGCATAGGCAACTGGTTCCAAAAATTGTGTGTCCATTGGGACAGTGATACACAGGGACAAGACTTCCTGTTATACCATGGATATTCGGATAGGTGTTGTACACACTGGTTTCATGGGCAACATTGCTCCACAATTTATTTATTCAGGCTGTATAAATCTGGCAAAAATTAACAAAGCATTCATCTAAAGAAGTCTGAGTGAATACAACAGTGCAGCATCCTACAGTGTGTGTGTAGGCTACTGGTTCAAAAAAAAACAACTAATGGGCACAGAAGCTTTCCCCATCCACCCATCATCCTCCTTTGTCTTTAGCTCAGCTGGAAGTGTAGGAGATTCATCATCCATAAACCATGGCAAAAAAGGTTTCGGAAAAAAGGGCAGGCTAATTATTAAAACAGTGAGCAGAAAGGCATGTTCTAATGGTGGTGACAGTATTGCCTACAGCACTGAGAATTCTCTCTGAGTATGTACTTTTAAGTGGGCAACTGAAGTGATGAACAGTTACCTGTGCCAAAGAGGGTCAACTGGTCTTTTTTTGGTACTAGTACAATAAAGGCTTGTCTTCTGCTTGTGGCACGTTCTCATCCAGATAATCCAGCACCATTTTGCTTGCTGGCATCTCAGGCACTACAGTGTCAAAAAGTGACTTGCCATGCTTCTTCATTAAGCCAAAGTCAGACCGTTGTTCCCACAGTGGTTTGTCATTAATGGCTGTATTTTTTTTTGGGGGGGTGCAGCAGCAGAACTAGTAGAAGGCTGAGTTGGAGACAAAAATTAGTGACTCCTGTGACATTCAGTAATAGCAGTGGAAACACATTGGGATCCTCCTTCATCCTTCTCCTCCATCTGGCCTGTCAGTGCGATTGCAAGAGATGATGATGAGTTGTTCTTCTGTTCTATTTGTGTTCCTGTTCTTGTTTTGTGCCATACATACAGAGACCGGATGGATACGCCAGGCTTTATAGGACTGCTGATCCTTATCCATTCTTGTGCATCAAAGAATGTCTCAAAGGTGGCCTTGAACTGAGGGTCCGAGAGACTGGCCACAATGTAATGGTCATCTGTATGCATTTTTGAAATATGGCATACTGGTGAATAGCCTTCTGTTGTTCTACCAGCCGTTCCATCATGTAATATGTGTGATTCCATCTTGTTGACACATCTCGTTTCATGTGGCAAAGGGGAAGGTGGTTCCACTGCTGAATGTTTTGTAACAGTTTCCATACCTTTACAGAATGATTAAAATTACTGCAAATGTTTTTGTCCAGACCTACACATATCTGCACAGTGGTGCCTTCCTCCTCTAGGAATCCTTGAACTACCAGATTTATAAAGTGAGCAAAACATGGAACATGTCTGTAATCCCCATTGTCAACTGCCTTTACAATGTTATTTGCATTATCTGATACTATAAAACCTGGTGTTAATGAGATGCAGTGTCAGACACTCATTAAACCTCTGCTGAAAGTCATGTAGTAAGTTGTCTGCACAACGGTCACTGTCAAAGCCAGCAATACATAAAGCTACCTGCTTGTGGAGGTTGAGGGGGCCCCAGTGACTTGTGGCTACTGCTACTGCTGCTGCTAAGACTTAAACAGCAGGTTCTGGGTAACTGCCTACCCCAGTCTGCTCGACAACTTACCCCCTCAGTAGCGTTGTCACCAAGAGTGGCATAAAAAGTCCTTGTAGTTTAAAAGATATGTCCCTCGTGGGTGGAAATGAGCACCGGGGCCAAAACACACTGACTTCCCGGTCCTGAAAACACGCCCCCTCGTGGCCCCTTTTGGCCCTGTTTTTGATGTCAAAACGCGAAGGTTGAGTGGCACCCATTTACTTGTATGGGACTGGTATTTTCTAAGTGTTTTATGCCTTTGGTGTCAGGATTTTATTCAATCAAAGCGATCGATCGACTAATATTAACAAAATCCTCGACACCAAAGGGCATAAAACACTAGAAAATACCAGTCCCACACAAGTAATGGCGTGTCTATAGCCTTCGCTTTTGACACCACAAAACAGGGTCAAGCTATCTACCTAGGGTCGGTTTTCAGGACCGGGAAGTCGGTGCATTTTTGGCCCCGGGTGCTAATTTCAATTTTACGAAGGACATATCTTTTAAACTACAAGGACTTTTTATGCCACACTTGGTGAAAATGCTACTGAGGGGTAAGTTGTCGAGCAGACTGGGGGACAGCAGCACCATGCAGGGTAGGAGCCTGCTCTTTAACACAGAGAAGGAAGAGCAGGAGAACAGAGAAGGGAAACTGACCAAATGGACAGTCACTGCCATGTAATCAGTAGTCTGACCACTGGTCTATATGTCAGTGGTGATGTGAAACGCTGGAACATATGCTTTCAGGGCATACAACACAGTCTTGTACACACACTGATACAAATCAGGAGGAGCCACTGTTGAAAAGAAGGTATGGCGTGGCACTTGATACCTTGGCACTGCAACTTGCATTAGCGATAGAAAACCTGCATTGATCACAAAAGAGAATGGCAGCAAGTTGGAAGATAGCGTTGCCACAGTTGCTCTTGATAACTTTTTTGCCTCTGGTCTGTTAACTTTATGTTTCTGGCCCATTTCCAGGGACACGCACAGTGAAAGTTGAATACTTTTTTCCCTGGATGTGACACTTGGCTCCTATTTTTGCCACACCTGGGGTTGGAAGTGACTGAGGATTTGTGGCCTCTCAGAGGTGTTGGATTCAGTGGGCTAAAGAACTGATGAATGGAAGATCTTGGAGTTGTGCATCAGCTGCCGCTTGAAAGACTTTATTCTTCATCCTCTCTATCTGATCTCCTAATGTTCTTCTCTTCTCTTCCTGGCCATCATCATCATCATGATCATCATCAGCTTCACTGCCTGGTGGTGCAGCTGCTGATGCCGTGTGTTGGTATACCTTCTTATACTGAGACCTGCGGGACTTCAGCAGATGCCTTTTCGTAGTAGATGTTCCCAGCCTTGTTCCTGCCTTGCCCTGACTCAGCCTGTCTTGGCATAAAAGACACACTACATGTGTCTGTGATTCTTTGTCCACTCATAAGACATTTCATACCACCAACATCACTGGTTTGGTCTTTCCTCCTGGCACTCTCTGCTGTTTCCTAATCAAGGGCATCATTTAGGGGGGCAGGGGGGCAGTCATCCCTTCCCCCCCCCCGCATTGCAGGCCATTGTTGGTTTTTTTTTGCTTTTCAGTCACTGGCTCCACCCCCAGCCCCTCTGACCAGTTGTTGCCTCCCCCGGAGATGAAAGCTAAAATGTCCCTCCTGTTCCTAATGGGTGGGCTACTATGGCCAGCTTCCACATCATACTCCTCTTCCTCCACAAGTCCATCAGGGCCATGGAATAGTTCTTCTTTTGCCACTACCATGTGTCCTGGGCTACCAGTCCTACATGTGTCTTTATCTGCTGCTATTTAGATGCTTGTTGTTGTGTTTCCTCTTGTTGTTTTGAGGCCTCTTTCTTTTTTTATGTTGTTTACCATCAGTTTTGGTCTTTTTTGATCTCTTTCATGCATCTGCTCCATGTCTGACTCCCACCTGCTCCCTAGAAGTGCAGCTGCTGCTATCCGTTTTGTCAGATATATAATCACAATCTGTATCTCTGTCCCCAAGCTACACCAAATCACTTTGCTTCTACTCCTGTGCCTGTGTCACTACCTGATGCACTCCTTTCTTATTGCTTTTCTTCTACGACTGCTTGTGTTGCAACCCTTGCTGTGCCACTGTGAGTGGTTTCTACAATGTGATATTTCATGGACTGTTTGATCACTAGTGTCATTTTCATCTACACTTACAGTTCCCACTGAGTTAGAAGGTTTACAACCAAGCCCACTCAGCTTTGTTTTTTTCTTTAATGTGACTAGATGACCCCATACCACCATCTCCTTGGCCTCTCTGTTGCATAATTTACTAATGCTTGCTACTGGACTCAGCCTCTTGGGTGATGAATGATGAAGACTTTATTTTTATTTTATTTTTTGATATTATTAATTTGCTAATTTTTTAATTTAATTTTTTATTTGTATTTATTTATTTTTTTACTTTTTTTAAATTTTAATTCTATTTTTATGTTGTTTTGGGCATGCACAAGAAACATATTGCCGTAACTTGGAATAGCAGGTTTTCTAACTCTATTGCTGTGTTTATAGTGAGTTAGAAGGTCTACGACCAAGCCCACTCAGCTTTATTTTTTTCTTTAATGTGACTAGATGACCCCATACCACCATCTCCTTGGCCTCTCTGTTGCATAAAACAAAGCTGAGTGGGCTTGGTGGTAGACCTTCTAACTCACAATAAACACAGCAATAGAGTCAAGCCATACAAAGGCAAAAGTACTGGACTTTAGGAGGGCTGACTTTGCCAAAATGGGTGAGTGCCTAAGGACTGCACTAGCAAATGGGCAGGAAGGAGGGGTGGAAGAACAATGGGGAATAATAAAAACTGCCATCACAGAGGTAACGAGCCTTTGTGTGAAGCAAATAAACAAAACAAACGACGAAGAAACCACTATGGTTCTCAAAGGAAGTGGCAGTGAAGGTTCAAGAGAAAAAGAAAGCATTCAGGAAGTACAAGGAATTGCAGAAGGAGCAGGACAGAGAACTGTATCAGTTAAAGCAAAGGAGGTTGGGAAGGCAGTCAGAACAGCAAAGGCCCAAATCGAGGAAAAGATAGCCAACTCAGTTAAGAAGGGGATAAACCTTTATAGGTACATCAGGAGTGAAGGAAGACCAAGGAGGGATAGTGAGGCTTAATAAAGGGGAGGGAGGGTGGGCAGAGGAGTCTGTGAAAAGGCAGAGATACTAAACAAATATTTTGCTCAGTATTTACAAATGAAGAGGGGAGGTACATAAAACAAACAGTAGAAACACTCTGGATACAGAAGTTGATACCAGCCCATTTACAGAAGAAAGGGTTCTGAAAGAACTCTTAAAACTGAAGGTGGACAAAGCAATGGGGCCTGATGGATTCATCCCAGAATTCTAAAAGAACTAAGGGTAGAACTAGTGACACCACTGACTACCCTTTTAACAAATCATGGGAGGATGGGGTGGTACCCAAGGACTGGAGGAGGGCAGATGTGATTCTTCACAAAGTGGGAGCAAGGCAGAAGCAGGAAACCAGACCTGTTAGTTTAACCTCAGTAGATAGGAAAATGATGGAATCACTTCTGAAGGAAACAATTGTCAGTATCTAGAGGCCAGAGGGGCACAGGACCCTAGGCAGCATGGATTGACATCGGGAAGGTCATGCCAGACGAATCTGATAGATTTCTTTGACTGGGTGACCAAAGTAGTAGATCAGGGAGGGGCTGTGGACAGTGCCTACCTAGACTTTAGCAAGGCATTTGACATAGTCCCACACAAAAGATTAATATACAAGTTAGCCAGCCTGGGAGTGGGTCCCAAGATGACAGCCTGGGTAAAGAATTGGCTGGAGAATAGGACCCAGAGAGTAATAGTAAATGGAGTCCACTCAGAAGAAAGGAGGGTTACTAGTGGGGTACCGCAGGGTTCAGTATTAGGACCGGTCCTCTTCAATGTCTTTATAAGTGACATTGCAGAGGGACTGGAAGGAAAAGTATGTCTCTTTGCAGATGACACAAAGATCTGCAACAGAGTTGATGCACAGGGTGGGGTGGAAAGGATGAGAAGGGACTTGGCAAGGTTAGAGGAATGGTCAAATGTATGGCAGCTTAGATTCAATGCTAAGAAGTGCAAGGTAATGCACCTGGGAAACAAAAACCCAGGGGAAGAGTACACAATGGGGGGTGAGATACTAACAACAACAAAAATGGAAAGGGACCTGGGGGTAGTCATATCAGATGACCTAAAGGTGGGCAAGCAATGTGAGAGGGCAGCAAGGAGGGCTGGGGGGATACTGGGAAGCATAGGGAGAGGCATCACCAGTAGAAAACAGGAAGTTATTATTCCTCTGTACAGACAGCTGGTGAGACCCCATCTGGAGTACTGTGTGCAGTTCTGGAGACCCAATCTCCATAAAGACATAGACAGGATGGAGGCTGTCCAGAGGAGGGCAACTAAAATGGTGCAGGGTCTGTACCGGAAGACATATGAAGAGAGACGAAAGGAGCTTAATATGTATAGCCTCGAGGAAAGGAGGGAGAGGGGGGACATGATAGAAACGTTCAAGTACCTCAAGGGAATCAACAAAGTCCAAGAGGGTAGCATCTTTCAAAAAAAGAGGTGTGCAAGAACAAGAGGGCACCATTTGAAGATGGGGGACTCAGAGGTAATTTAAGGAAGTATTTTTTCACAGAGAGGGTTGTGGATGCATGGAACGGCCTTCCGGAGGAGGTTGTGGAGTCAAAATCAGTGGTGGAATTCAAGCATGCATGGGACAGTCATAAGGCCATTCTAGGGGTTGGGGGTAGGAAGAAGTAGGCTGCTGGTTAACTAGGATCTGCAGCTTATCCAGTAGGCAGGGAAATGGGCAGACTGGGTGGGCCAAGCGGTCCTTATCTGCCGTCAAATTCTATGTTTCTATGTTTCGAGGTGTGGTCCTGTAGTGGCCAGTGGCACCACTGCTTTTTCAGGCTGGTCTCTGTGGCACGAATTAGATTGCATGCTGTCTATGACAGCAGTGCAAAAGCGTGCCACCACCTTGAAAGGATTTAGCCGCTGCAATGAGAGAGTGCCCCCTCATTGCAGGGCATGCCTTCTGTGGTGTAACATTTCTTTTTTTTTTTTAAATATATTTTTATTGAACTTTTCCTTTTAAATCAGGAGACATTTTACAATCAAGGTTTTTTTCTGTACTTACTTCAGTTTTGTTGTTATACAAGTATACATTATTCATGTATGTATAGAGATCTTTGCAATTAATTCAGTCAAGCATTGAGATAGGCTTAAATATTCTTTGTTAAATTTAGCAGCTCATGAATACCTCGCTAATCTCATTTCCTCTCCCCTGTGTCCAACATGTTATGATCAAAAATCAGGGTCAACTCCTGCTTGATAAAATGACCATTTCTGCCAAAGTGTGGCAAACTTATCAGTTTGGTTATTAAGTTTAGCAGTGATATTTTCCATCTAATATATGGATATCACTATTTGCCTCCAATCTTGTATGGTAGGGGTGTCTTTGGTCATCCATTTCTTTGTTAAGAATTTTTTAGCAGCCAACAAAAAATGGACAGCAGGGTTTTTGTCCATGGGGGGGGGGGGAATGATCTGGGTAGACAGCCATAAGTACCACTTCAGCTGTAAGCTCAATGTTCTCTCCAAGGCTGTCACTGATTTCTTTTTGTAGACTTATCCAGAAGGGCATCAAACGTGGACATTGCCACATGATATGTGCAAGGTCAGCCATCTTGCCTCCACATCCCCTCCAGCAAGCCCCGAATTCAATCGGAAGGTATTTCATCAAACTTGCTGGTGACCTGAAAAACCTAGATCTACACTTCCATGAGTTTTCTCTCCAAATATGCGATTGAGTGATTTTAACCGCACACAGAGATGAAGAGGACCACTCTTCTATAGATACATCGAGATCTGAATCCCTATTCCAATTTGTCAATATTGAACTTGTTGATTCTTTGGTACAATCTTGCATCATTTTGTTTAGACTTCCAATTAAGTGATTCCAGTGGTATCCCAAGGAATGGTCAAAAAATTGTTTTAAGAGAGGAGAGAGTGGTGGAGGCAGTTTGACCTGAATGATTTGATTACGTAATAAATGGTTTCTGATTTGGAGATATCTGAAATGATCAACATTTAGGAGGTTGAATTTAAGCTTTAATTCCTCAAATGATAGAATCCCGTTAGGACCCAGAAATTGGAACACCTGTTCCAGTCCTAGTCTACACCAACGAGAGAAAGTCAGATCATTGTGCGATGGGATGAAGAGCTCATCCTCTGAAATTACCTTGCAGTATTCGTAGGTTAACTGAAATGGCACTTTGTCTCACATTTTGAACCATATTTTTGAAACTTGTGAGGTTATATCAGTAAAGTCTTTTATATGAGGAGACCTCCCGGGGGAAGAAAAAATTATTTTTTTTATGCCGTACATATCATTCAGGTGAAACTCTAGTTTCTTCCATAGGGAATCAAACTGTTCGGAAAGCCAGAGGAGAAGTATTCTAAGAAATGTGGCTTCGGCATATTTTTTAAAATCTGGAAGGTTAGTTCCACCCTGGGCCAATGATAGTTTTAATATTGAAAGACGGATTCATGGTTTTTGTTTGTTCCAGATGAATGTTGATATCATGTTATCCTATGATTTAAAATAGTATGGAGATGGGAAATATGGAATGTTTTGGAACAAATACAATACGTGGTGTAACATTTCAATAAAAATGGTGGAGCCATCTGCCTCTCACAGTCCACATAACAGCCGACGCGGGGGTGGCCAATCCCCCTGTCGGCATTTGCCCTCACCAGTTCACTTGCCGACAGGGTAGCCCAATCCCCGTTGGCATTATGTCCCCCAAAAAAATTTGTTGCGAGCTGAGGGGTGCCCAATCCTCCTCAGCTCGTGCTGCCCCCCCAAAAGCACACCGTGCAGCTGACAGGGGTGCCCAATCCCCGTTGGCTCCAGCTCCCCCCAAAACAAAAAGCCAGGTAGCACGCTGGGAGCCCACCCCA